>CM070712.1:16918872-18189549 GCA_036346275.1 Otatea glauca | reverse complement strand
TGCATCATGGCTCTTTGCACCGTTTATCTTCAATCCATCAGGTTTTGAGTGGCAGAAGACGGTTGAAGACTGGACAGACTGGAGGAAGTGGATGGGGAACCGAGGGGGTATTGGCATGTCTGTGGATCAAAGCTGGGAGGCATGGTGGATAAGTGAGCAGGAGCACCTCAGGAAGACTAGCATTCGTGCTCTTCTCTTGGAAATTATCCTTCCACTTCGTTTCTTGATATACCAGTATGGTATTGTGTACCATCTGAACATAGCACACCACAGCAGAAGCATTCTGGTACTTCCTCCACACGACCCGCTTTGTTTGCTTCTTTTTTTAGTTCGTACAGTTGCAGTATATCCTAATGTAATACCCATTTCCTTTCAACTTCAAGGTATATGCATTGTCATGGCTGGTTATGCTCACGGTTCTAGTAGTTTTAAAGGTAATACTGGCCTTCCATGCATTTTGCCTAGTTACCTCTGATAGTTAAAAATCTTACTGGTCAGATGTCGTTCCTTCTCTTCAGATGGTTTCATCAGGACGGAAGAAATTTGCGACAGACCTGCAGCTTATGTTCCGCATCCTCAAGGGCCTTCTCTTCCTTGGCTTTGTCTCTGTGATGGCAGTCCTTTTTGTTGTATGTGACCTGACAATTCCTGATGTCTTCGCTAGTTTTCTCGGGTTCATGCCTACTGGTTGGTGTATTCTTCTGGTGAGTGAAACCTCTATTTACCAAGTTGTTTGAGCTTTATGTATGCATAAAATGACGAAATTAAAGAACAAATTTAACATTCCTACCTGCTCATGGGCGAATCATGGTACGAAAAAAAACAAGATCGAGTCTGTTAACTCTCAAGCAGTTGGTTGAAAACCTCATGGATCAGCAGAAACTCTGGTAGTTTGATCTTGAGGACATTACCAAGATTTATTCTAGCAATTATGCTTTACAGGTTCTGCTCACTCAGTACAATTTGTTGTCCCTGATTAATTTTTATGATTTGTTCTTGACAGATTGGGCAAACATGCTCTCCAGTGCTTAAGAAGATTGGGCTGTGGGACTCAATCATGGAGCTGGGGAGAGCATACGAGAACGTGATGGGTCTCATCCTCTTCGTGCCCATCGGCTTCTTGTCCTGGTTTCCCTTCGTCTCGGAGTTCCAGACACGGTTGCTCTTCAACCAAGCCTTCAGCCAGGGCCTCCAGATCTCAAGGATCCTTGCCGGTCAGATGGACATTGGGGAGTTTGAATGACCTGTTTCATTCGCCCTGTTGTGCACTAGCTTCGATGGCAAAGCAAGACACGTGTTCCATACATGTGCATGAATTTGTTTGTCATGATCGATTTGGGGCATCTGTTACTTGAAGACGTTTACTAGTTTCTGGACTTGGGAGGTAGCCGGTGCATCAGTATATATTTGTTACTTGATGTGATTCAGCTTTGTAGAATAATATGACATAGTAAGAAATTAATATTTTGAAGTCGCTCTGGAAACAATTCTTTGTTTCTTTTTTGAGACACTCCTAGAAACAGATCAGGTTAACCTTCCATGTATATTTTCCATTTTTGTGTACCATTTGGCCACCTGGTAGTATGGGTTCTTGAATGCGTTTGTGAAGCGTGAGTTTCGCTGTATAAGATTTATGTATTTGCTACTAGACTTTTATCAACCCTGAGAGATACTAGATTTTACATTGAGATGGTACTGGACCATCAGACCAATCTTACTTCAGATGAAGGAGAAGTGCCAATCTTTCCAAACAAGATTTGTCTATATCAAAAGGAAGAAAAATTAAGAAGCGGATCACTTAGCAAAATTAGCCCTAAGACTTCAGCAAAATGCTATCAATTGTAGCTGTTGTAATGATGAGCATCAAAATATCAGGAATGCTTAAAGTCTTGTAAAATCATCTGTTTGGAAATGAAACCAGCCCATTTGGGGCTTTTTACCTTCAAAAAAACCCTCATGATTAACCTTCGCATTGTTCGTTCCACCCAGACATCTTAGGGGTGTGGCCGCAGTCTGTGTGGAGAAATGATTCGCATTTCTCCTTCCCAGCCACTCGTTGGCCCAACGCATGTGAAGTAACGACGATGTGCCGATCGTGAAAAATCTTGCAAGGAGAGATTGTCGACCCTGGCGGCCGGATTGGCGCGGCCGATTGTGTAGCAGCCGGTGCCCTGTAGCTGCAGCCTCACACATTCCTGTCTGTGTAGACGTCCCTGGTTCCACATCGGCCACCGGAGAAGGTGCGGATGACGACCGTAGGGGTGGTCCCCGTCTGGGTGGAGGCAGCCGTGGCCATTCGAAGCACCTGCTTTTAGAGCTTAGGTGCGTTCAATGGTGTCGTCTGAATGTGGCCGCGGCCGGGGACTCGGTTGCAAGCATTTGCAGGAAGGCCTCCCAGCCATTTAATCTCGAACAGACGGCAGGTAAGCAGATACTACATTCAGCACATGAAGCTCCATACTAAGGAATGGAGTCCTTTGCTTATATGGCCCTCTGGGCCTTTTCTTCAACCGAACTAGCCGGCTTGCGAACGAAATTGCATTATGGGCTTCCTAACTGATTGTGGCAGCAGGCAACACGTAACTTCTTCTGTAGAACGGTAACAAAGCAGGTTAGTGATACCGTGGCAGGATGCAGTAGTGTAGCAGGATCGGTGGCTCCAATACGGTAGGCTTGCTACCATGCTACTCGAGCGCAGCAGCAACGTGCTGCGACCGTGATAGGATCTGCACATGGCAGGCTACTTTAATTCATCCATAGATGCATGCATGCATTACATTGGACAAGTCTTTTGCATTGGAAAATCACTTGGTATGGATCCATCAGTATGTATAGGAGAGTTTGACTTAAAAAATAAAACTTTGAGTGAATAGCCCAATTGATTCTTAAACTTTCACGAAAAGGTCACTGTCCCACCTTTCATATCGACCAAAACCATCCCTCAATTTTTCAATCTGAGCCAAAAACACCCCTAGGATGACACGTCTCACCAGATGTCTATATGCCACGTCAGCATACACTATGAAGGATCGAAAATGGCGATCGAGAGAGGGTGAATGATTAACAACTTCTCCCCCAAAGAAACCAGCAAAATCTCACTAGATCAAATAAGGCGAAAGAATAAATTCCCTGAGAAAATCAGCTCTAGGGTGGCACTACCGTGCCACTGTAGCGGTAGTGCCAGTGAACAGTAAATCAAGATGGTGAACAGGTAAATCAGCACAATTTCAAAACCAAAATCGGTGTAACTTTTGATCGGCTGATCTAAATTAGGGATGGCAATCAAACCCGCGGATTCGGGTACCCGCGGGTTCGGCACCCGATCGGGTCGGGTTCGGATTCTAATTTTTACCCGAGTTCTTGGTCGGTACGAGATGAGTTAGTCGGGTTGGGTTCTAATTTTACTGCGGGTACCCATCGGATATTGAAATCGCATATACCGTCGGGTTCGGGTACCCTTGAGTTTGAGGAATCGACTTTGGTACCAGCGGGTTCGGCTCGGGTTTTAGTTGGGTTTCTTGTCGGGTAGGATTTTGCAAAACCCATACCCAATCCAACCTATTGCGCCCTTATGCACAAACCCGTCGGTACCATGGGTTCGGGTATAATTTTTACCCGATAGGGTATTCGGGTTAGTCGGATTTTCTAATTCGGGTTTTCGTCGGTCGGGTTTTGTCAAACCCGCTTTTGACCCGACCAGTGCCATCCTAATCTAAATCCGTGAAACTTTGTATGCACTTTTCTATGGATGTTAAGAACCTATTCCATCCATCAATTTCAAAGATTGATGTTAAAGTTCAAGTTTTTCAAATTTAGAAGGTTACATAAGGCTGGTTCAACTCCAAAATCTCCACTTTGAGCTTACTCGTGAGGATCTAATTATTGAGATGATTTTAGATAATCTCTCACATGTTACAGACAAGCAAAAAACCAAAGAGAGCCCTCAAATGACCTAAAACAAGATCTACTACAAATCGTTCCTTCTTAAGCCAAAAATCAATTTCTAGAAATCTCTTGATGATCACATGAGAGTTTGCCTAGATGATTGGGTATGATCTGCGGAGGATTCATCTATCAATCATTCATTCTTGGTAACACAAGATCAAGAGAAAGAAAACAAATAAAGGTCAAGAACTCAAGAAAGGAAAGAGTCAAAGCAAGAGCAAAATCTTGAGCATGAAATTGATTTTCATTTCAAGTCAAAGAGATGATTACAAAGTCTCTCCAAAGAGCAAAGCTCCCAAGAACCACCCACACAAATACAAAGACTCTCCTCTCTTCTCTAGGAGGTCCTCCTCTCAAACCCTAAATTCTTAGTGTTACCTCCTCTAGATCTCAAGCTCTTATATAGAGGAGGCAATTCTAACTGGTTACATAAGTGGATACCATCCATATTTATATGGGCTAACCCACTAACCCAACACATAATGGGTTTTACACACACACACTCGCGCTTTCAAAGTGGCCTTCACATGACACTCCAAACATGTCCACGAGCATGAATTTGTGTCCACACCCTCCTTAACTTGACCTAAAACATTTAGGCTAGCAGTGAAATTTTTCAAACCGCCTCGATCCTCGGTAATGGTCAAATTACCAATTTTCTTCACTACGGTCTTTTCCTTCACCTTGAAGCATTACCGTGTTTCGTCACCTTTCATGTGGCCCTAATGAGTTCCGTCAAGTCTCTCACGCGTTTGGACTCCCTCAAATCTTCCTCGCTTGCAAATAGGCTCAAGACATTTGGCGCACCACATGCCCTTCTCTACTTGATCATGGCGCTTCTAGCTTCCTTGATCGTTTTGGACCTTGGCTCCCCCTTGAGCGTAGTCTCGGTCCATGCCATTGCCTACCATGTCCATCACCAATAGCTCACGCTTGAGCTCTTTGTCTTTCCAGCTTGCAGCAACTCCTCGGCCTCAATCATCTTCATCGTCACCTTGGCCATTTGGACCTTAGCTCTCTGCCTAGTCTTAGTCTCCTCTCGTCACCATGACCTAGCTCAAAGTCTGCAACCATCATAGATAAAATAAATATTACATAGCATTGCTCAACAAAGATATGCAATGAACATCACTTAAACACAGTTGACGATTGCACAAAAATTAAGCTCTGGAAAATATCTACGCCAATTAGAGGCTGGTAATCTTGCCGAAAATCGAGAAAATGACCCTTCTTGGAAAATAATGTTGGTGATATACCTTTGAGGCAATCATGTAAATGATTGTACCACGTCTTTTGTTTATGTAACAGTATAATTATTTGTCTTTTGAATAAATATTGATTGGATTGATCAACAAGTACATGACTTGTTCATGAAATTCTTTTCATATATCAATGTTATTTAAGTTATCCTTGTTAGGTTATTATAATATAGGGCGATTATGTTTCATAGATCAGCATATGTATTGATTGATAACTACGTTTCATGGGTCATAGAGATATAGAGATATCTAATTAATAATGTGGACACATTAGAGAACATGCATTGGATAGATCCATATGAGACACTGCGAGAATTGTTATATATTCTTATATGTCATCAATTGGTCTCATAAATAGTGTATGTATGATCCTTAAATCTGAGATCATTATTGGTTTGCTAGATGTGTAATGGTTTACTTAGGGGCTGCCAAACGCTACTCTTTAATCAGGTAGTTATAAAGGTAGCTTTCGGGTTTACCATAAAACATGTTGAGGTACATGAATGATCAAGATGGAATTTGCCTCTCCTACATAACGGAGATATATCTCTGGGCCCCTCGAAGTAGATGAATTAAGGAAGTACACGTCCATACTAAATGTAATTGAGAGTCAATCAAGATAAATTAATCCACTACGGTATGAGTGAATAGATCGAGCTGTTATAAGATGACATGACTCTCGCCTTAATTTCGATCTGATATCGTGAGGCAAAGGGAACATGACATTATCACACTATAGTAGGTTAGTCAATGCTTTATAAAAATTTGGGAATCAATATGTCTGCTAGGGACCACTATCGATTATCGGTGGGAAAAATGTTTTGAGTCGTGTCTAAATATACATGAACATATAAGTCACACACTTAAAGGGTTTTGAATGGTTACAATCGATTATTAGAGTTTGGATTAGATCCGTTCTAATGGGCGAATTGAATATAGACTCAAATTAGGCCCAAGGGTTGGGCATACTGAGGGCTATAAAAAGGGACATAGGCTTAGAGTTTGAGCGAAATTGTATGCAAGAGTTGCACCACCTCAGAAACCCTAGCCATTCTCCACCACCTCTACCATGCGTATGGTGCTAGCACTATGGTGTTCGATGTTTCAACCCTAGATGTATGGATACCGATAGAGGCATTGCTCTATTGAAGTCTTTGTTCGAGGACAACTATTTGGATCGATCAAGGAGTTGATTGGGTGATCCGAAGTGAAGGATCAACTTCTTGCTCGACTACCGCTCGGGCCGATCACACTTTTCGGCGACCATACCGGGCGCACAATGTCGATGCTTGACATCTTCTTTATTGCACTACATGTCTAGTGGTAATGATTTGTAATCCATGATCATATACTTATGTGGCCTCTTGGGATTGGTAGAATTTTTAATTTATGCTAGTGTAGCCTATCGTAACCTTTCAAATAACTCACGCCAACCTAGGCCGAGTACTACGCCCTCCATGGTCGATGCACCGTCCTCAAGCGCGTGGCTCAAATTGCTTCAAATCCAAAATGAACTCAAATCAAACTCAAACCTGAGCACCAGTAGCTCAAATACCATCAATTACTTATCACAAACATGGATATACCACCATATAGTCTCTCACACTATCTCCCACTTCTCTCTCTCTCTGTCGACTCAACACAAAATGACCAATTGGCCTCGCATTTGACTTGACCATTTAACTCCGATCAATCGAACCCCACTTGCGTGCCATAGTACACTTGACCCAAGCAAAGGAGTTCAGGCACTTCCCACGGTGGTGAAGAGGAGTTTGGGTGTTGGGCTTGTAGTGGTCAGAGGAGTTGGGGGCTTGGGGCGCATAGGAGTTCAGGTTATTGGCTCTTAGCGGCGTAGTGTTCTCCGGAGTTGCACCCTAGGCTCAGAGCGGTTCGGAGACATGGATTCCTATGCTTAATTCTGGCATGTTGCAGCGTGAGGTCGGTGTACGGTTGTTCGATGGATTCTTGTGACTCTATGTGCAAGGTTTGGATTAATTAGTATGTGTGGGAGCTGGATGTGGCATTTGCATTGATCAATTATTTGTTGTATATGTTGCTAGAATCATTTTGGCTTTCGATTGGCTGGTCAGAAATCACAGTGGCTGCAACTTATTTGTTGTATGTTTCTCCAAAAGCATATGTAAGAAGGCGATTTAGGGCAAGAATTAACTAGATGAAGGCAAAAGTGGAAACAACTCGAGGAACATATGAAACCATGAACTTAATTATGTTTAAGAAACTTCAAGAATTTGTAGTGCAATATTTTTGCAATTGTAAATGCCATGAACTTTGTACAAAATACACATGTATTATCGAGTTTGTGAGGACATGCTCACGGATGTACATGCTATATATTGTATAACTTCTAATCTTTCATGTAAAAGTTTTGATCTTTTGAAATACACGTTATATATAACGAAAAAGTATGTGAAATTTTGACTTTTAGAGAAAAATCACATTACTAAACAGAGCATTCACATTCTTCGGAAGAAGCAGGTCAATTTCACGAACAATGCTTTCGAGAATGACAAGAGGTTCGAGCTTGGAGATGCTAATGTAAGTGGCGCATGCAAAATAATTGCTGAAGATAATGGATGCAAATAGTACTTAAGTAAAGCACAATAATGTCACACTTTATTCACAATCATTCATTAGTTTCTGGTAATATTACTGTAACACCATAGAACTCTAAGTGCTCGGAATGCTACCGTATCTACCTTATTTCACTAAGATTACCAACCATTTCACCAAAATTTCAGTAGCACTTCTATAAACAATTCTCATAGCTGATGAACAACATCAACATAAACAACATAATAACATGAAAAGGAATAATGAGCAACAATAAACTTGAAGCCATGCGCCTAAGAACCTCAAGACCACATGCTCGAGAATGCCTAAGTCCACACGCTTAGGGCAGCACGAAACCCTATGTCCATAAGCAAACTTACCTTTGGTGATGATGACTAGAGTGCTCATAAAGAGATAAACAAACATTTCAACTTCTTACAATAGAATAATGACAACCAAGATCCACATGACTATTATTATACCTCATAATTTTAACAACTAAACCCAACTATATAATTTTATGACTATATGATTAACTATTATAACCAAATTTATTTGGTGAACTTTGAAACAAGTGAAGTGAGTGCGCTACTTCCATCCCATGCATATCGTCTTCATTGATCACGTAAAATAATAAATAAGCAAGGGTGAGTCCACGACTCAGCAAGTACATAATGAAACAAAAAATAGTAATAAAAACAATGGTCATAAACTCATTTCTATTATTCTCCTCATTATTCAGTGTTAGTTACAACTTTCATCAATGCAATGCAAATGCTCATGCACATGTCTTTTCTCTTTAGCATATACTGGTATAGCGGAGTATGGCACCTGTCAATGTGTACTAAAGCCTGCTCTCTTTCATGCGGGGTCCTGAAGCCCATCCTATTTCATCTGGGGACATCATCGAGGCTCTCGATCCGAAGGACTAATACAAACTTTGGAAATTCCTTTGTAGCCATGGAATGATATACCAATGGATTTAGTGGTTGGTTGGGTAGTGATGGACCATTTAACAAGTCTATACACTTTATTCCTATCCACATTGTTGGGACTGAATATGTAAATTCGGACCCTTCGTGTATACGCACTAGTTCAGGATCACACTAGTGCACTGGACTCAACATAGATGAATATCACAATCATACACAATGGAAACATAAATAAAGACTTCATATTTTAAATATTAACACATTGACTAAACTTATAGTCGACTACATGACTTTGCCACGGAGGGCTAAACTAAAGATAACAAATTAAATTGCAGCGGAAAAAAGCGTAGATAACCCATCAATATACCACGGGCAACTAATAAGGCTCACACCTAGACGTTCATCTCTTTTGGTATTCCTCCTCCAAAGCTAGCGTAGATTAATCCTCAACTAGTGATTTTATTATTAGAAAGGATGAGTATTTAAAGCACTCAACAAGTTGTGCACATAATGCAATTCTAATATAACTATATGCAAGGCTTATTGCAATGAAATGGCTGACATGGTTATTTTGCGGTGAGCATCTCTGTGTAGTGGTCATCAGGAAGTTACCTCAATCAAGTACATAATGCCAAAAGTGGCGATGAAGTTTGAAGAGAAGTTTGCCTAGAGAACTATTTGAAGAAAGGCGTGCGAACAAAGACACTACCCTGGTCAACAAATGCTCAAGGAAGAGAGTTTACCTAAACTCTATTATACTGCAACAACCCTAGGCATTTTGCTAAGCGCCATCGAAGAAAGCAACCATGCCGCTCATTTCAATCTCAACTCTGCGCTGATCAAAACTTGATTATAGCGCCAATCAAGGAAGTTTAGATCAATGATTTTACCCTATACAAGTGTCATATCTTCACATGTAAAGGAGAGTGATTAGTGATAATTCCCTGTAAAGGTTTCCTAGTTTAAAGAAATAAAGTAAAGATGTGTGATATGCTGGTATGTGAAGTTTTGGAATAAAAGCTTTAATGGTAAATGAAGGGTCAGATGTTTCCCTGAGTTTTCGCTTGTGTCAATGGATCACTTGAAGATGATGTGTGTGCAATGATGGTCAGTTCGGTAGTATTCAGCGTGAAGCTTGTCAGTCTAGAAGATTGCCATTGCCAAAAAGTATTCAGTATTGCTCAACCAAATATGGGATGTTTGGAAGTTACATTTGCTTATGGATGGGATAGAACTCTAGCAAATCCCATCTTGTTGGATACTCAAACCCTAGATGTTATCCTTGAAATAGATTGATTGTCCAAACATAAAGCTGTTTTGGATTGTGGCTGAAGGGTATGTCATTGAAAAGCCCTAGGGGCGAAAAAGTGGCTTCAAGCGACTGGAGTTCACGATGGTCGATTAATGATTAACAGCGTGAAAGTTGCTAACATGGAGGATGTGCGGTGGAATGGGACAACCTAGCTGATTAATTAGCAATATTTTAGCTTTGGTACTACCAATGGTAGTGTGAGTCCTACGTTCATGGATAAACTCACATGGTGCAAGAGGGGGCCTTGAGTGCGGTAACGGGCGCTTCAATGTTGAAACCTCGGCGTAATCTTGGGTTAAGCGAGCTTTGTAAAGGCTTTGTCATGATCTCTTCGCCCGACACACCAAAGGAAGTGTGTTAATAGCTTGGCAACAAGAAATGATCATATCGTGTGGGTAAAGTGTATAACCTTTGCAAAGTGTAAATCTATTCGGATAGTTGTGCTCGTGGTATTGAGCAATACTAAAATTCTGAGTCAAATGTTAGATTTTATTAAATGAAAACTTGGAATGGATGGTAGGTTGCCATTGTGTGGTTTGGAATTTGACTTAGGATTGGAAACCATATTTACTTAAGAAATGCTGAAATTATTTATTATTGTTATTTGTTTTACGCCTTTTAATCTATAAGCAGTAATCATTTACAAATGCTACTTTCTTGCAAAATAGCCATATTAGCCATCCATTTGAAATAAGTCTTGCATATAGATATGATAGAAGCGCATCCATGCACAACTTGTTGAGTGCTTTAAGTACTCACCCTTGCCACTAACAAATCACCGGTTAGAGTCTACATCACCTCATGTGGAGAGTACCGGGAGAGGCGAATGTTTAGGGTGAGAGCTTTGTCGGTTATGCGTGGTATCTTGAGGAGTTTATTTACGATTTCATTCTGCTGCAGTTTAATTTGTTATTCAGTATTGTGAGGCATAATCATGTAAGTGTACCTTAAGGTCATTCAACAAGTATTATTTAATATATGATGTCTTTCATAATGTTTTCGCTATGTATGACTGTGATATTCATCTATGTTGAGTCGGTGTGTACTAGCGTGATCTGAACTAGTGCAATATATCTGAGGTCGAATTTGCATATTCGAGTCGACAATAGGCCCCACATGTTAGCCCTGCTGACGTGAGGCTGATGCCACAGGCGAGATCACGTTGAGGCAAACCTGATGACGTGGCTTGTTTCCTCTCTGGCAACCTGGAGCGATGGCAATGAACTTCAAAATGGTGGTGGCTCGAACTCGATGATCACACGACATTCCGACGACGCTCCAGTGAAACCAAGTCGTGCACAGGCAAGAGCGAATCATGACGAAGACGACAGTATGGTCGACGACCCAAGAGGACCTCCATCGGCGGTGAATCGAAGATGGAAAACTCACGGTGGCGCATGGACAAAACCTGCGGTTCTGGTGAGACGGCGGCGCAATCGAACGAATTGTACTAGGGTTTGAGTTGACGAGGTCACGGCGTACCCGATGCTTCCCTTTTATTTCCACGAGAGTCCGTATCAAAGTCGGCACGGAGATGTGTTCATGGCGAACACAATGGTGGCACTCGGAGTCTGTCATATCCACGGAGATGATGACCACTGACAAGCATCGATCCATAGACCGAGGCGAGGCAACGGGATGCGATGCGCTGGGCTGGCAGGGCGACTCGAGTGCAAAGAAAACGCGCCTGACCTGGAAGGTTTCGACCCACAATACAAAATCCGGATTTTAAACCTTTTTCAATTAAAAAAATCACAGAAATTGAAATATCACCAAATAAATAGCAAGAATACTTAGAAAATTTAATTTTTTTGTAAAATACTTTGAAACATGTAGAACTCAAATAAAATATTTTGACAAAGGTTCGTATAAACTTTGCTCAGATTTGAATAATATTTGCAAATGGACTAATTCAAACTATTATTTTAAAATCCAAATAAATTCTAGAAAATCCCAAAAAATAATTCCAAGGCACGTACGAGGGCGGGTGCGAGTCCAAAGCAGCGCTCTAGGCCTTCACGATGGCCGAGAAGGAGTTGTGCGGTGCGATGAACCAGTAGCGTTCGGCGGCGCGGGTGTGAGTCGGCGTGCTCAGCATTCGAGCCACTGTGAGCGGGTCTTAATTTGTTTAGCAAGTTGAAGTTTATGATTGGTATCTAAGGAGGTTTGTATGGCTAAGTGAAGGACCATGTGGAGGTCCATCCATGTTTGTGATGAGTATTTGACTTTATCCCGAGCAAGGTGTGCTCAAGTTTGAGTTTGATTTGGATTGTTTTTGAGCTAGAGCAATTTGAGTTCTTGGTTGGAGACCGATCGTCCGACCCCAGTGGTCGGGTCGTCGATTTGAGTGGTCGGGGCTTTGGGTGTGTTGCGGACCGGTCGTCCGACCCCAGTGATCGGGTCGTCCGGCCGAGAGTGCAGGCTTTGGTGGTCGGAGACCGATCGTCGACCTGAGTGGTCGGAGTCTTTGGTTGGTCGGAGACCGGTTGTTCGACTTTGAGAGAGTGCAGGCTTTGGTGGTCGGAGACGATCGTCGACGACCAGTGGTCGAGTCTTTGGTTGGTCGGAGACCGGTTGTCCGACCAGTGCAGGTGTGGTGGTCGGAGACCGATCGTCGACCAGTGGTCGGGTCTCGTTGATCGGAGACCGGTGGTCGTTCTCAGTGGTCGGGATGGAGACCGATGGTCGAGACCATTGTTGGTCGGGATGGAGACCGGTGGTCGGACCTTGAGTGGTCGGGATGGAGACCGGTGGTCGGACCATTGTTGGTCGGGATGGAGACCGATGGTCGGACTATTGTTGGTCGGGATGGAGACCGGTGGTGGACCTTGGTTGGTCGGGATGGAGACCGATGGTCATACCACGTGTGGTCGGGGTTATGTTGGTCGGCGTAGTGTATATCATGCATTGAGATGGATATGTGTTGTTGGACATTGCTATGTGATGTGGTTTCCTTGTCTATGATGGTTGCGGGACTTTGGAGCTAGGTCATGGTGGCGAAGGGGATCGGGACTAAATTTGGGAGAGCGAGGTCCGGATGATCAAGGTGTCGCCAAAGATGGTGAGGCGGGGAGTAGCTGCAAGCCGAGAAGACAAAGGAATGGATGAGATGCTAACTTGGAGCTGCTCTGATCTAGGAGGACCGTTGGATCGCGGTCGGGAAGATAGAGTAGCGGGTCAAGTTAGTGTGAGTTAGCGTGCAAAACCCGTTGTGTTGTTGGGTTTGGGTGAGCCCATGCATAGCTTTGTGAGTGGGTAAAATCTCAGCTCTTGATGGAGTGCTCTAGGGTTTAGAGGCTCATCCAAGGGTGGTAGGTGTTCCAAGCACTGCTATGAATAGGCAGGGAGAGGGTGTCTCCTTGGGGGTGGCGGTGAGGAAAGTCTCGTGAGTAGTTGAGAGTTGTTGAGAGTGGCGGTGTAAGGATCAAATCCGGCTCTTGGATGTTAGCTTAGGATTGAGCGGGACATCCAAGGTGGGAATTGATCCAGTCACTATAAATAGAGGGTAGGGCAACCTCCCTCTTTGAAGGTTCGAGGTTTTCTTTGCTCATTTGAGCTTTGCCCACTTTGTTGTGAGGCTTTGTATACCTCCCTTCGAAATGAAATGTTCTTCATTTATATTCTTGTTTCATTTCTCTTACGTATTTACATTCGCACTTGAATTACATTATCTAAATTCGCATTTACTTACTTGCAATTTACCTTACGTAATTTGGATTTGCCTCATCTCCTTCTACATGCTATTGAGTCTTTGTTGAAATTCATGATTGATGAACTCTTCTCTGGATTGGTGCTTTCAATCTTTTAGGCAATCCTTACGTTCTTCTTGCAAGTTGTAAATCTGTGTGTTCTTAAAGTGCGTAAGCGTGTGACTTGCAGTTCTTTAGTCTTGATTGGCTTGATTCTTGTTGCCAAGGATGAAAGATTCTTTGGATGAATCTTCTATAGATCATATCCCAATCATCTAGGCAATCTACAACCTCTTCTATTCGGTTTTGCAAGAAACCAATTTACGTGCCTAGTTTTGAGATAGTGTTTCTATTTGTTTGAAGGGTTGTTTCTTCGTGTACTTACTTGCTATGATTTGTGGAGAGTCATCTAAGGATTTCGACCATCAACTCCACCGACAAGTTAGGGGTGAAATCTGTGTTCGTGACTCTGTTTTTGGTGTTGCATTTGTTAAACTAAAAGGACGGAACCTTGGTATTAATTCCTTCGATTGTTGATTGAAATAGGTTCTGACATCCTTTGGGAGGTGCACACAATTTTCACTTTGTTTTGGATCAGCCGATCAAAAGCTACATTGATTTCTTTTTGAGTTCGTGCTGGTTTCTTGTTCACCCGAACACTATTCACCCAAATCTTGTTCATTCGACCTCCGCGGTCGAGTCTTATTCATCACGGGCAGTCTTGTTCACCCGAGTAATGTTCATCCGACCACTTGGTCGGAGTCTTTATTCATCCGACCGGTGTTGGTTGAAGTCTTGTTCACCGAACACTATTCATTCAGTCTTGTTCATCAGGCCTCTCTAGGTCGAAGTGCTATTCATCCGTCCAGAAATACCCGACCGGTGCGGTTTCTTTCTGGTCTTTTGGTGGTTTGAATTTTAGGGAGAGAGTTTATTCGAAAATTTTATTTGGCTCCTATTCACCCCCCTCTAGTCGCCTTTTTCGATCTTTCAATTGGTATCAGAGCCGGTTCTGCTCTTTCTAGATCTTGACCGGTCTCAAGAGCCATGGCGATGGACAAGTATTCCACCAAGCCTCCTATTTTCTCTGGAGTTGATTTTCCTTTTTGGAAATCTCGGATGGAGTCGTACATCACTGCCCAGGGTTTCCTGATATGGCAGAAGGTAAAGCTCCGTATGAGGTTCTGCGATGAGAGCGTCACGGCGGCAATATGGCTGATGTTGAGGCAAATGCTAAGGCAAGGAACATCCTCATCGGGGCCTTAGTCGCGATGAGTGCGATAGGATCTCTCACCTTCGTTACGCTCATGAGATTTGGGTGACCCTCGATGCTTACCATGAGGTACTACCCAAATCAAGGCGGTTCGGCAGGACCAATTCAAGCGTGAGTTCAACAAGTTTGAACAACCGGCTGGTGAAATCTTGGCGAGTGCTTTGGTCGGTTCACGAAGACTTTGGCGACCTCCGGCGATCGGTTGCATATACGACTCGGATAATGCTCGACATTTCTTGACGCACTTGATCTTCGTGTTTGGGAGATGAAGGTGACCACCATCAAGGACACCACCGACCATCGACCTTGACTCTTGGCGGGCTTTATTCCGCCTCAAGACTCATGAGATCGATGTCGTCTCGCGGAAGACGAAGTCTCGATCGATGGCTTTGGTCATTGATCCCATTGGATCCTCTCTTTACGATTCTTACATTGGTTTCTCTCTCTCGCCCTTTGCGAGCTAGCGATGACCAAGCTGGAAAAATTTCGAGAAAATGAGCTTGCTCTTCTTGCTCGAAAATTTTCATATGCATACAAGAGAGTGAGAGAGAGGAGAGAGGTGGGATGATCACTGTTTGAGTGTGGTGGCCCCAACCACATTCGAGCAAAGCTATCCCAAAGCGGAGAAGGGCAAAAGCGAACAAAGCGGTTCGGGCAAAACGACTATCCGAGAAGAACGCAACAAAAGCCTCCGGTTCGTGAATCGGCGCACGAGAAGAAGTACGCAACTTCTCCAGAACAAGAAGCTCTTCCACGGCGTCCTCGCCGAGCAGCGACATCAACCTCTCCGACACGGATACATGGAGCGGCGAGGCGAGGATGATCCGCGAGAGAAGAAGGGCGGCGGCGACTTCTCGGCATGTGCTTCATGGCGACCACGAGCGACATCGGCGACTCAGAACTCTCTGACGACTCGGATGAGGTACCCTCCTATGACCAGCTCAGCGAAGCTTTACGCAAATTAGGAAAATTTCATGCTAGAGCTAGAGCTAGGTGTATGGAGCTTGAGAAGGAAGTAGGTACCTTGACTCGGGAGTTAGCTTCACTTAGATCTTCTCCTCCGAGTCAGCGATGATTGTGTTCTCGTGATCTTTGTTCTTGTGGAGTTGGAGAACCTAAGGACCATACATGATAGTGTGCTTCTTGAACTTGATGGTCTTAGGTTGAAGAATGCTAGAACTAGTTCATTGATGCTATTCTGTTGAGGCTAGTTTTCTTCATGCTCACTCCACTCCATCATGCTCTAATTGCCCTAAATTGCTTCTGAAATTGATGCCATGGCGATCACCTTAGGAAGCTTTCTTCTAGAAGCGATGAACTTGAAATGCATGCTTCTAAGGAACCGGTCGGCTCATGTGAGGGTGTAGGCAACTAAAACTTGACAATGAATCCTTAAATGTCAAGTGTGCTAAACTTGCTAAGGACTTACTAGATAAGTCACAAGAAAGTTGCTTGCGATGTTACGTGATTGAGGGGACTTGGATAAAATCCATGTCGAGCTTAGGAAGAAATTAGAAGACCAAGCCAATAGAATTAGAAATCGTCTTGCGTTTCTTGTGAGGCCCTCAAGATTGAGGCAGCCGTCTTTGAGGAGAAAAATGCACGTCTTTGAGAGAGCTCATCTTTACGGTTCTTCTTCTTCTTCCCCTGCTCTTCTTGTGCCTCTTTCTTTCGAGATTGCCGTATCTTATGAGCACTCTCGAGAAGTTTGTTGGAGGCAAGAAGAAGCTCAATCTTATTCTAGACCAATCCAAGATTAGTAGATTCAATCAAGGTCTAGGATTTGATCCTTGGAGCACGCTCGGCGCATCCTCCCACCATTGTCGCGGCTCAAGAGTGGTGAGATTATGGTAGCTCCCAGTGGCGCCACCAAGTTTAGGTCTCTTTGGGGTTGTCCATAGGACTTGACCGAGAAGGTGTTACTCTGTTATGTCTCTAGCAAGCGAAGTACACATGCACCTTACGTAAGAAGGATGGTCACCTAGTAGATTTACGCTTGAGCACGCCAAGGTCACTCGGCGTGGCGTGTTCTTGCTCTTAGGGGTATTGAGGTCATCCCGGACTTTGAGTGCTCTAAGGCACTGCTGCTTCTAGACGAGTTAGAAAGTCGCTTTGTTTTTGGGCGTCGGGACTTGGTTTTCATGCTAGTTCTTGAGTTTTAGTCACGGAGCTGTTCGTAGTCGGTCTTTCGCCGTCCTCTTGATATTCCTCGTTTTCCCATCGAGGTAGATATCGTGGCGTGAGGTGTTGTCGGTAGGAGATCTAGGCGACCTTCTTTGGGATGGTCGGCTTTTGCACCACGGCGTGCCAACCCGATTTTGACTCTAGATTATCTACGAGTTGCTCTGATCGTGTGAGAGTTGGCGTCGAGAGACACTCGAGTCGATCTTCTTCGTGGTGGTACTGCGAGCGTCGTGTGGCTCGATGTTGGGTTCCCAGATCTTCTCTCTATCGATCTTGAGTCATCTTTCCCTCTTGTGTCAATTCCTTGTGTCATGTCTATACAATAATGCTTTTAAGTGCCTTTTGCCTTTTTCATGGCATGAGTCGCGAGGCTAGCTTGAGGATATGATCCTTGCCTAGTGGAGTGGATTTGGGTCATCTTGTGGACTTGTCCTTTCTTAGTTCGATTCTTAGTCCATGAGTTGTCTGAGGCATCATCTTCGCGTGCATAAGTAGTGGACCTCGTTTTCCTCGAGGTACCCACTCACGGCAAGAGTTGCGAGTAAGTATGTTGGTCATGTTGATCCTTACTAATCTCATCTAGGATCGTTTTGTCGCTTTTCAATGTTGGCACTCGATGTGAATTCGAGTTGGCCTTTGCGGCTTGTCTCTAGAGGATTGGATCTTCTGCATGACCATCATGAGCATCATGCTAACTGCATGTACTTTCAACTTTGTTTGCCTCGTGTTTCGCTCCACAAGTGTTGAGCTTCATGATAACAGCATTGGGGACTTTCACTTCCATGGTGAGCTATCTCATACCCTCATGTCGGTTACATTTGTGATCATCATTTCCATGACATGTTGTGATTGCTCTTGCTCCCATGTGTATTATATGTACTTTGCTAGGTCTTGTTAGTTTTATGCTGTCTTGTTTTGTGCCATAGCATGTTTTCCCCAACCATCTTTGTGCTTCATGTATTATATCCTAAATTCATGAGCTCTTTCCCAGCATGTGATTTTCTTGTTTTTATCTTGTCCATGATATTGTTCATTTGGTATGAGCATTTGTATTAACTATGGGCACGTGCTATATATCATTTACTTTATTTTGTCATGAGTAGTATCTAGGTTATATGACCCTGATTTTCTATTACATCCATGATTAGCCTTGTTTAGACTTTGTTTGTCAGACTTTGTGCTACATGTGAGTGCCTTTCATGAGATTAGGGTTATATGATCTAGCTGCCGCTATATGACTTATATTGTTCATGATCACCTTTTATTGTCCTTCATGCTTATATGCTTCATACCTATTTTGCATGAGCTTGTGTTCTTCATTCATGGCATGTATTCATCATCATGCATAGAGTGTTGCTATAAGTAGCTTCTCATCTTTGTGTCCATGGTCACCATTTACTTTCATCTTTGCTGTGTCCTCATGACCTTTTGTTTGGTCTTCTTTTGGCGGGCCTTTTAGCGACATGTAAATATTGTTATTGAGACTATGGATAAATGGATCTTGATGTTGCTAATTGGTTTGTTTTATGCATGATCCTCTTTGGTTGTCTTTATTTATCTTGCTCATATTATATCTAGTAGCATGTTGTTGTGCTTCATTATGGTATTTCTTCATTTACATGGTCATTGCCATGTTTAGGGTAGTATCTTGATCCATGTATTTCTAGGCTTGCACATGATCCTGCTAGCATTTTGTTCTTTGTGATACACCTTGCTTAGCTTCTTATGCGGCATGTGGTGCTATGATGCACCTTCTTTGTTGTTTATCATGTGGATATGTTTTCACTTGTTGTCTATGGATATATGGATCTTGATGCTATCTTTAGCTTGGTTGTGAACATGATCTTACATTACCTACGCATCATGTTCATGCTCTAGATGATCATTTGCCACACTTTTCATGTATCTTGTCCATTCGTGCCTAGGAAGCTGGATGCCTAACTTGATTTGAAAGCATAGATTTGTTGGATGCATGTGTGTAGGCTTTCTGGTGAGAGACCATCATCCTAGGAATATCTCTTCCTCTGCTTTTAGGATCCACTTGGGTCCTTTGCCACTACTTGTTCTACAACTGCGGTAGGTAAGTACCTCTGAAAATGTTGATGATAATGATGGATCTCTTAGGAGGTTGTGGTTCTTTTGTAGGTAGAGCTTGTGTCCTTTTTGTCTAGAGTCTTTTGGTTGGACTTCTAGCATAATTAGGTTGCTTTTACCTTGAGCCGTCTTGCTCCTTAGAGACCATGTGGTTTCGATCTTATCTCTTTTCCTCTAGCTTTCTACCTATCTCTTGTGAGGAGAGAGTTTTAGAGTGTGTTGGGGATTTGAGCTTGGGTTTATGAGCTCATATAGCTTATCTTGAGGGGAGCTGGTTTGTATATTATGTACTATATATTCTCTTCAGATTTTCCTTTCTTCTTACAGGTGACTTTGGGCTTGTTTTCTTGAGTTGAGTTCACTCACTTAGACTTGGCATGCCTCGCATGGACCTCTTATCTTGTGCTTTAGGTTGCTATCATGCGTGATTAGTGTTCTCTCTTCTCTCTAGGTTGAGTTCCCTCACGTCTTATAAGTCTAGTAGGTTTTGTGGCCTCACAGGTAGGCGAGTGCATGTGCACTCCTTAGTTGAGATCTAGAGTCAACTTCCTATGTCGGTCTCTGGGGAAGATAAGAGCGAGTCGAGCCATAGTGAATCTCTTCTATCTTATCTATGCTCAATAGCCATCCGGTGTTGCGTTTCTCGACTTCTTCTCCTCATTCATTTTTACGGTTATTATTGAGTTCATTCGGGTTTTCTTTATGCCTAATCTTGATAATAACCCAACTTTAACAGATTTGAGCTTAAAATTGATTCAATTGTTGAGGGAGTTTGGGAATCTGTTCATGCATTGCATTTAGATTGCATTTTTCGTTTTATGAGCTTTGTCTATTATGCATTTGACTCAATCTTCGTGAAATACATCATGCTATATCTTTCGAAGAAAATCACTAGCTTAGATATGTCCAAGTTCATTTATCAAGCTAATGTTCATTGAAATCTGAAAAACTTAAAAGCTTTAAATGAAAACTTGATGAAACATGTTGCTTTTACTTACTAAGTTTCTTCTCTAAGAGCTTTTACCATGAATTGTGAAATTTTGGAATTCTCTAGAGTCCCTATAGCAACTTGGGTGAAATTTGCTTGATCCATATTTGAGTCCTTCAGAATTGCTTATATGTGCTAAACTGAAAATTAAAAAAAAAATTGACTCTTTTGTGCAAAATTGATCTCAGCACTTTATATTCTCGAGACTGCCTCCCATTGCATTTGGGATGAACTTGGAATATATTGTGTATGACCAAGATCATTCTCTTAAGAGTTACTCTTAAGATGATCGAAAATGGCTTGAGTCAATCAACAAAAAAATGCAAATATCAAACACATAAGTGGGTAAAGAATGCAAATAATGTCAAACATTTGCACCCGCTATGTTTTTGAAGTCTTAAAGAAAATTTGCATAAATTGAAAAAATGGGCTCGAAGGACCTTATATGCACTTCAAATTTCCCCAAAGTGTTGAGTAGGTTGAACTCTAGGTTTTCCATTTGATCCTGAGTGGTTTTGCTTCTAGTTTTGAAACTTTGCTAAGTTTTGCACTTGTCAAATCTTGCTAAAATGATACATTTTCAAAACTTGATGAGCAAAATTTGTTATTTGCACTTGGACATGTCTTAGTTTGGTTATAATCTGAGATTAATAAGCTTGGTGTCATATCTTGTCATTATGATCATTTGGATAATCTTCAAAGCTCCCTTAGGTTGCATTTCATGCATACATAAAAGAGGAGAAAATTCTATTTTGATGCCTATATTGCCAAAGGGAGAAAATGTAGAAAAGGCATCATTTAAAATGTAGAAAAGGAGGAGATAGAAATGTGAAAGCATGTTGGTTCTTATGATTTTTGTAAATCTTTGCTATCTCTTATGGATCATAATCACATTTGACACTTATGATTGGTTTTTAGAGCTTTTGTTGAAAACTTGCTCTTTTCATGGTCTTGCTCTAAATTCTTTACGCCAACTTGGTCATAATTTTATATCTTTCTCTCTGGACCAAGTTTGGCTTTGCAATCAAATTGCTTTCTTCTTGTCTCATTCAAACTCAAATTTATGCCTTTTGTGTGGTTTGTCAATATACTCATCAAGGGGGAGATTGAAGGACCATGTGGAGGTCCATCCATGTTTGTGATGAGTATTTGACTTTATCTGAGCAAGGTGTGCTCAAGTTTGAGTTTGATTTGGATTGTTTTTGAGCTAGAGCAATTTGAGTTCTTGGTAGGAGACCGGTCGTCCAGGCCAGTGGTGAGTCGTCAGACACTGAGTGGTCGGGGCTTTGGTGTGTTTGGACCGGTCGTCCGGCCAGTGGTGGTCGTCCGACTGAGAGTGCAGGCTTTGGTGGTCGGAGACGATCGTCGACCACAGTGGTCGAGTCTTTGGTTGGTCGGAGACCGGTTGTTCGACACGAGAGTGCAGGCTTTGGTGGTCGGAGACCGATCGTCGACCACAGTGGTCGAGTCTTTGGTTGGTCGGAGACCGGTTGTCCGACCAGAGAGAGTGCAGGTGTGGTGGTCGGAGACGGTCGTCGACCCAGTGGTGGTCTCGCTGGTCGAAGACCGGTGGTGATTCTCAGTGATCGGGATGGAGACCGATGGTCGAGACCATTGTTGGTCGGGATGGAGACCGGTGGTCGGACCTTGAGTGGTCGGGATGGAGACCGATGGTCGGACCATTGTTGGTCGGGATGGAGACCGATGGTCGGACCATTGTTGGTCGGGATGGAGACCGTGGTCGGACCTTGGTTGGTCGGGATGGAGACCGGTGGTCATACCACGTGTGGTCGGGGTTATGTTGGTCGGCGTAGTGTATATCATCTGTTGAGATGGATATGTGTTGTTGGACATTACTATGTGATGTGGTTTCCTTGTCTATGATGGTTGCGGGACTTTGGAGCTAGGTCATGGTGGCGAAGGGATCGGGACTAAATTTGGGAGAGGCGAGGTCGGATGATCAAGGTGTCGCCAAAGATGGTGAGCAGGAGTAGGCGCAAGCCGAGAAGACAAAGGAATGGATGAGATGCTAACTTGGGTGCTCGATCTAGGAGGACCGTTGGATCGCGATCGGGAAGATAGAAGTAGCGGGTCAAGTTAGTGTGAGTTAGCGTGCAAAACCCGTTGTGTTGTTGGGTTTGGGTGAGCCCATGCATAGCTTTGTGAGTGGGTAAAATCTCAGCCCTTGATGGAGTGCTCTAGGGTTTAGAGGCTCATCCAAGGGTGGTAGGTGTTCCAAGCTGCTATGAATAGGCAGGGAGAGGGTGTCTCCTTGGGGGTGGCGGTGAGGAAAGTCTCGTGAGTAGTTGAGAGTTGTTGAGAGTGGCGGTGTAAGGATCAAATCCTGGCTCTTGGATGTTAGCTTAGGATTGAAGCGGGACATCCAAAGGTGGGAATTGATCAGTCACTATAAATAGAGGTAGGGCAGCCTCCCTCTTTGAAGGATTCGAGGTTTTCTTTGCTCATTTGAGCTTTGCCCACTTTGTTGTGAGGCTTTGTATACCTCCCTTCGAAATGAAATGTTCTTCATTTATATTCTTGTTTCATTTCTCTTACGTATTTACATTCGCACTTGAATTACATTATCTAAATTCGCATTTACTTACTTGCAATTTACCTTACGTAATTTGGATTTGCCTCATCTCCTTCTACATGCTATTGAGTCTTTGTTGAAATTCATGATTGATGAACTCTTCTCTGGATTGGTGCTTTCAATCTTTTAGGCAATCCTTACGTTCTTCTTTGCAAGTTGTAAATCATGTGTTCTTAAAGTGCGTAAGCGTGTGACTTGCGGTTCTTTAGTCTTGATTGGCTTACGGTTCTTGTTGCCAAGGATGAAAGATTCTTTGGATGAATCTTCTATAGATCATATCCCAATCATCTAGGCAATCTACAACCTCTTCTATTGAGTTTTGCAAGAAACCAATTTACGTGCCTAGTTTTGAGATAGTGTTTCTATTTGTTTGAAGGTTGTTTCTTCGTGTACTTACTTGCTATGATTTGTGAAGAGTCATCTAAGGATTTCGACCATCAACTCCCTTGACAAGTTAGGGGTGAAATCGTGTTCGTGACTCTGTTTTTGGTGTTGCATTTGTCAAACTAAAAGGGCGGAACCTTGGTATTAATTCCTTGATTGTTGATTGAAATAGGTTCTGACATCCTTTGGGAGGTGCACACCAATTTTCACTGTTTTTGGATCAGCCGATCAAAAGCTACATTGATTTCATTTTTGAGATCGTCTTTGGTTTCTTGTTCACCGAACACTATTCACCCAAATCTTGTTCATTCGACCTCCGCGGTCGAGTCTTATTCACCGAGTCTTGTTCATCCGATCACTTGGTCGGGAGTCTTGTTCATCCGACCACTTGGTCGGAATCTCATTCATCAGACCGGTGTTGGTCGAAGTCTATTCACCGAATACTATTCATTAAGATCTTGTTCATCGACCTCTCTAGGTCGAAGTCTATTCATCCGTCGAAATACCCGACCGGTCTGGTTTCTTTCTGGTCTTTTGGTGGTTTGAATTTTAGGGGGAGAGTTTATTCGAAAATTTTATTTGGCTCCTATTCACCCCCCTCTAGTCGCCTTTTTCGATCTTTCACTAAGTGTTTGGTTTTGTTAAGAGTGAGTTTTTGTGTTTTCGTGTGCAGAAGAACTGCTGGCTGATTTGCAGGATATTGTAATAAGTCCGTTTGCTTTGAATGAAATTTTGCTTTGAATGAAATTGCTATTTGAAGCGAATGGGGAAAAATGTATTCCCCTGTCATTTGACTATCATTTTCGAGTTAGATTTTTTTACGAAAAGTTAAATAGAATGAAATTAAGAAGTACATGCACCCTCAAGATTTCTGAATTTTGAAAGGATGTGGTACTCACGATGTTCCGAAATTGACAAAAACAGATAACTAAAGTTATCCATTGGGTTAACTGATACGTAGTTAGTCATCTTTTCTTCTTGTTGTTTTTGATCTGCTACTAGCTATTTGCTGATGAACATATACTGACACTAGAAGTAGATCAATTGCAAAGCGCATCCAACATTTTAGTAAACGCTGCCAATGGTTTGGTACTGAGTTTTGGGTCAGTTCTTCCACTTTTCGAGCTCTTTGCAGTGTTGTCACTTGTCAACACATGCATTGAGTAATCAAGAAGGCAAGAATATGCACTTGAACTAGTGTTAGCACGAGATGTTGATTTTTAGGCCAAATGGAGAATTTCATTGACCATGAATAGAGTTACAATCCTTGGAACCCGTTCCGATCTTCTTTTATAAAAAACTTTAGCAACAGCCCATTCTAATTTACAATTTTATTGTCATAGATCTGATCGTTCAAGCATTCCCCATCCTCTCAAAGAAGAAGACTCCATAGACCGCTAGAACCCACTACTAGTCACTAAGCAAACTGCTAATCCTAGTATTGTGCTGCCTTTAGCCCCACGCAGTACGGCGCCGACATGTAACACCACATGAATAGAAGTATGGAACCGGAGAAGAGGAATAGAACTTTATAATACCTTTTTTGAAGAAAAACTTCAGATCCTCATAACTCGAGTTCCGAGTTTCGTTGGAACAAAACCGTTTGGTTTAGATCTGTTCTTCCACTAGTCGGGATCTTTTTGGTGTTGTCGACGCATGGAGTAACGGAGAAGGCAACAATGGTACTAACACTGCTATCCATGGTGGATAGGTCATTACATGTACTATTTAGGTATCTAAATCCGTACAAAATAGCTTTATGTGCCATATCGGCCTTGACACTGGTTAATCCCAGACATATCGGTTTCGATACCAGTTAATACCGTAGTCTATTGAACTATATGTTATATTTGATAGTACTGCTATATATTTGGAGTACTATTATAAGTGAGATTTAGTATACATATAACTAAACATGTATATACTTATAAATATATATTATTATATTAAATTCAAAACAATACGTTGTTATGGACTGATGCCGGAAGGTATCATTTCAAAATACAAATCACCGTCAGTACGGTATTGATAAACTTGGGATAGATACACTTCTTGGTCGAGCCATCCACTCCACCAGATTGATCAAGTTGTGCTGTTGCCTCCTGCCTCTGAGGCAAATATGCTATTGGAACTTAGAACCAGTGTTATTCAGTTTAGAGAAAACAATTTTTTGTTATCCAGATTTTATTTGCAGCAACCAAAGAAGGTATGTTGGCAGTTAGAGACCTGTTTGCACCAAAATTCGGTAAGTCTAGCCAAATCGGCAATAAAATCGAAGATATGGAAACCGACGGACAGGATTGGAAAGAGTTCAAGATATTTGATAACAGCAAGATCTTTAAGGAAAATAACCGCCCAAGATAAGGCCGATACGGATCAGGATTTTGAAGCGTGTTGTAGTAGGACACGATCGGCCAAAGGGTATAAGAGAAGGGCCGAAGCAAGCTGTCAAGAGGACATCAACCCAATACAATCAACCAGCATTTACTTTCTTTTTCCTGTCGATTAGGAGTAGTTCTTGTAATTTAGCCTTTGTAATCGATTTTGATCAATAAAGTTGCGCATCGCCGATTGTTGATCTTCGTCAATTACACCCCAGGTTCGATTTATTCTGATTTTGTTGCGCATCGCCTTCTTAAGAATCGATCTGCCTTTATCCTCTGATTAGCCTTAATCGGCTAATTAGATTTATCCTATTACCTTGATCTTGATCGGCTTCAAGCTGATTAAGTCTAAGCCGATTGATCTTGATGATCGGCTTTGAGTGAATTTTATATTTTTACCTTGTCGATTCTGAGTCAAATCGGTAGCGCGCTCTGAACCGTTGTTAAATGCGGTGTCTTTGTTGTGGACTCCACATCAAGTTTTTGATGCCAACACACTCTTGGCACGCCCAGTGGGACCCACAATGTCTTCATCAGGGAAGTCGATTCCGCCATTAGATCTCAACGCAGAGGCTATAATCGTCCCAACAATGGACGATTTAACTGCGGAGCAACGTCAAGAAATTGAAGCTCGGAAGGCTGCGCTGGAAGAGATGATGCTAAGCTGTTATCAGAAAACTAGACGTGGCGTCACTCAAAAATCCGCCCTGCCGACGGTCAACGCCCTAGGAGATGCGGGTGTAACAGAACAAGTAAGCCGATATCTGCCTGCTCAAGCCGAACTATCGGCTATGATTAATCAGTCTGTGCACCACACTTTAATAAACCAGTCATCGGCTCTTGTGACAACACTTAAGCCGATGATAGCGAATAGCGTTAAATCTATAGCCCAGGAGTTAGCCTCGTCAGGAAGTCTGCTTGACCCATTGCAAGCTCTGCCAAATTATCTTGTTTTTCAGTATCACAAAACATGCATAGCACAATGGCCGATCCTAAACCATCGGTTATAACCTCACCCCCACCATGATGCCCACACAACCCACGATTATATTGCCTAGGGACCCTCGGTCAAGTGGGGTGAGCCATTATCACTCCTACACTGATGCTGCTAAATTAGATGCATCAATCAATTTGCCGCCGTCGGCTCCGTTCTACGCTTTTCCCCAATCGGTTTCACAGCCGATTGGCTTGAAGATTCCACAAGAGCCTACCACGCTAAGAAACCGAGTCCACGGGGTAGTAACATACTCTGAGCCATTTGTCCCAGTGCCGGAAACTCAAACCAGACATAATCGGCATGATCAGTATGGTCGTATGCCGACGGCACAGCATAATTGGCAACCTGAGCTTACACTCGGGGGGCAGAATGCCGATTATGACCGACATTATCAAGGGCCTGCTATGCCAATGGCCGATAATGTTAACTGGGCCGACCAGATCTCTGCCGTTTTGAGGGACCAATTCGGCATACAACCAAAAGGGACGGTTATCCGCTATAGAAAGCCGTATCCCGATTACATAGATCGTATGCCCTACCCTCATAATTTCAGAGTCCCGGACTTTGCTAAATTCTCTGGGGATGATTCTATCACCACCCTGGAACATGTTGGACGCTTTATCGCGCAATGCGGTAAAGCGGTCCAGTCCAATGGGCTTAAAATTAGACTATTCCCGTTGTCTTTATCCGGGGCAGCGTTTACTTGGTTCACTTGTTTGCCTCTGAATTCGGTCCATTTATGGAACGATTTGGAAAGCCGATTCCATGAATACTTCTTTTGAGCGGTTTGGAGCTCGAGATTTGGATCGAGTCTGTCGTCAAAAGTTTGGGGAATCGGTAATGGATTACATCAAGAGGTTTAGAGAGATCAGGAATCGGTGTTTTAGCATCACATTACCTGACAATCAACTCGCCGATTTAGCATTTCAAGGTCTGATCCCGGCGCTTAGGGAGAAATTCGGTGGGTAAGAATTCACCGACCTTAGCCACTTATTGCATCGCGTATCGGCTCAAGAAAGCCGATTCACTGACAATAAAGTGTTCAAAGACAGATTCAAAAATAACAATAACAAAGAAAAAGACAAGGCTAAGGTCAATATGGTTGAGTATTGTCCAAGTGATTCCTCGGAAGGCGAGAAGCGAGAAATAAATATAGCGAATGGGTAAAGGATCCAAGAAATCCTTAGTCTATTCTTGGCTTAAGCCGACTAGGAATAAGTCGGAGGTTAAGTACTCTTTTGATGTCTCCAAGTGTGATCGTATTTTTGATTTACTTCTACAAGAAAAGATAATCGATTACGGAAGGGCGCGTGATCCGTCACCCGATGAGATTAAGAAAGCGAAGGTATTGCAAGTGGCATCATTCTTATTCACATAACACTAATGATTGCAATATCTTTCGTCAGCAGATCAATCGCTGTGAGGATGGTCGGTTGAAATTTCTTTGATGAGCCGACCATGCAAGTCGATGTTGATCCATTTCCCATCAACATGGTTCGGTGTTCGGCTAAAGGAAAAGAGCCGATGCATGACAGCGAGAAAAAGGATCGACAAGTCAACATGCAATCAAGTTCAAGCGGCGATCAAACAGAAGATTACAATCGGCTCTTTACAAATAGAAGCCGATCGTGAAGGAAAAATTCAAGAACCATTAAACCCAAGGGAATCCTCAAGTGGGTAAATGGTACAAAGGCATGAGGACCGAATCCGCGATTCGAACCCACTGTGTTTACCGCACTAGTCCGGGATCAGCGCTAGTGCACGACTTAACATTGGTACATATCACATCATACTCATCGAATATAGAAATAATAGTTCATTTATTGATATAGCTAAATGTATGATCTTATGACCAACTTACATTATTAAGCCACGCAGGCAAGGCGAAAATATAAACTAATAATTAAGCGTGGACGAGAAGAAAACGTAGATAGCTCATCAGTTCACCACAGGCAACCGACAAGGCTCGGACCCTAATGACTCGAGTCCTCTTGGACTTCCTCTTCCAACACAGGTGTAGATTCTTCAACTGTTGATTATTGTTGTTTGGCAAGGGTGAGTACTTAAGCACTCAACAACTTGTGCACAGAATGCAATTCTATGTATCTATATGTAAGGCTTATTCCAATGGAGAGGCTATCATGGCTATTTTGCAATAAGCAACATTTATGAACAATTATAATAAATAGATTGTAAAGACTGTAAAACAAATAACGATAGTAAATAAGTTCAGTACTTCTCAAGTAAACCAAGTTTCCAATCCTAGGTCAATTTCCACCTTCCATATGGCATTCCGCCATCCCAACCAAGTTGTCCAATTAATTAAGCTAACCCTTAGCGTAATTCCGAGCATTGCTCAATACATGAGCACGGCTATCAGAATAGTTTCACACTCTGCGGAGGTTATGCACTTTACCCGTGATACAACCAAACACCACCAAGGCGAGTGATTATAACAAAGCCTTTACAATGCTCGCTTAACCCGATACTACCGCTAAGGTTTCAACATTGGTGGGATGGTTACCACATCCGGGGCCCCCTCTTGCGCCATGTGAATTACTCCATAACTCGGGAACTCACACCGACCACGATAGTACCAAAATTAAGACATTGCAAATTACTCAGCTAGGCTGGCCCATACCAGACATGTGGTTGCATGATTGACTAAGGTCAAAGGCTTGCAAGGTTAAGTCCTTAGAGTGATCAAGGCAAGACATCCACATACCCTCTGCCCATCGGGCCCACCTTGGCATCCTCGCCCCTTGTCACTTGCCCCAATCTAAGTGATTATCACCCAGTTGATTACCAAGCACCACATGCCATCAACAATTCAACATCGTTGCGTGACATGACTCGCCACAACAACTCCATCTCATCGTGTGATCCCACATGACACACAAGTTCATAACATTGTTCCATATTCCATTAATCAAGATTAATTATCAATGATTCTGACACATGTGATGACGTGGCATGGCTAAGCAACTAATACGGACTAACCATCCCATGTTGATTATAATTACTAACCAATCTAGGGTGACAATAGATCATGGCATACAATGACAAGCTAGGGTATAGATCAATCTGGTATATTAGCTAAACCCAATCTAATTTGAAACAATTGTATATTTGAAATATATGCAATAGGGTAAACAAACATAGCAATTTTATAAACATGGGTTCAACATGATCAAAGCACAACTTGCTTTGGAATAGGTCCTGATCTGGTTCTGGAACTTGCTCTTGAGTTGTTGGATCTTCCTCCGAAGCGTCGCACAATTCAACGTCTACGCGTACCGAAGGAGAAAAGCAAATAAATACCAAAACAGAGAGTAAATAAACTCTAAAAATCAAATAAAATTCACCATTAAATATATCTCAATTTTAAATTTTTTTAGAAATTTGAATCACTCAAATCCGAGTTACGATGCAAAAGATATTGCCTTTTGAAGTTTGAAATAAATACTGAAATTGCAAAAATTAGAAAATCAGAATTAACAGATTTTTTTTTATTCTGAAAAACCGATTTATGACGCAAGCATGACCTCATGATGACGTCATCATCACAGAATTTCCAATCAGATTATTTTTCCAATTGAAAAATGCAATTATGACGCAAGCATGACGTCAGCGAGACTTCGGGCCAATCACACCGACGCGTGTCGGGCGTATGGACTAGGTCCTGGCGCGAAGACGAGACTACGGTGAACTCGGTCCATGCCGCCTCGGCACCCACGCCCGACACGCGTTGCAATCTGATTGGTCTCACGTGCGGCTCCATCTGGTCCGAGGAAAAGGAATCGGACGGCTACGATCTAATCTGACTACGCGTCCCTCATTCAACGGCTTACCCAAGATCTGACGGTCGAACGCAAGCGCGAGGGAACAACGACGGTGCGGTGGCGCCTTTCACCGGAGATGGAGAAGATGACCCCTGACGCGGCACTCCCGCGGGCTCCTGGCGACGAGATGGCGGGGATCCGCGCGCGCGGTTCGGCGAACTTCGGTTCTGCGGCCCAAGCGGCGGAAGGCGGCGGTCGGCGGCGTCCTCGGGCAAAAACGCGGCGGTTCCACGCTTCAACTCCGGCGAGCTCGCGGCTACGTTCCACGGCTGCTCTCGCGAAACCTTTCCGACCAAAAGATGCGGCGTTCAACTGCGAACCTCGGGTGCTACCCCCTCCTTTTATAGCCTCGGCGTCCGAGCTCTACGGCGAAAGAAATCCAGCGTCGTAGCGGCGGCGGACTCGAGTCCCAAGCGGAGCGATGACCGATCGCGCGGCGCGTGTCACGATCAAACGACCAAAGCGTGGCGCACACGCGGCCTTATTTGGGCCGTTGGATCGCACACAAGCGACCACGGATCTAGGGTTTTGCCATTGCGTCTCCGCAATTTGGGCCGGGGCGCGCCGCAGCGGGCCTCGGTAGCGCCTGATATTGGGCTTGGCCCATCTTGTTCCAAGGATTTTTAAAACTTTATTAATTTAAATAATTCTAGAAATTCGTTTAATTGATTTTAGGCAAATAAATTACCAGGAAAAATCCTAGAAAATTCTCAAAAATACCTTGAGACATCCAGGACTCAAATAAAATATTTTTGGCAAAATTTCATTTTAACTTTGCATAAATTTAAGTAGATTTGAACAAAAGGTCAATAAAATTAATTTAAAATTAATTCAATTAAATCCAGAAAAATCCAAATAAATTCCAGAAAATCATAAATGCACTTTTGAGCAATAAAAATAATATTTACGCAAATTTTTGGGATGTTACAAAAGCAGAAAAGTCTCCATTAAGGCAGCCAGCGAAAAGGTCAGGACCAACATTCTCACAATTAATGGAGAAATACGAAAGGATGAATAGCCGACCACGGTATAATACCCACCGGTCGGATAATTTGTACCGCACCGAGAATGTGGAGAGGGCACATAGAAGGTGTCCCTTTTGGCAGTTTTGCTAGGAAAGAGTAGTAGCATTGCCATCACCATACACCTGCCCGTTGGAGCATTATCCCCAAGATGATTGGCCAAGGCAATCGGCTAGAGATAAGTTATGCAGGCGATTCGAAGCAAAGCGGAAATTCTGAAGGCCCGTCCATGAAAGAATATCTAAACCAGATCAAGAACCAAGCCAAATCAAGATACACGAGCCCAATTCTAATCAAGAGGATTTGGTGGTCAAATCTGAGCGGTGGAGCCTAAACCGGTGGTGTCCATCGGCCTTAGCCGATCTGGCGTCGGCGACTTCAAAGGCTAAGGACACAAGAAATTCGTGAAGGCGGCGCGAGAAGCGAGAGAGGCGAAGCGTTTAACGAACCGTCCGATCAAATCGTCAAGAAAGAGTGGAGAAGAAAAGAAACGGCCGAAGAAGATTTGAATCGGTGATGACTTGGATTCTCCCATGATTCGAGATGACACACCTCCATGGATATTAACATGGTGTTCACTTTGCTGGTGAGTTCAAAGTCGAAGCGAATCGGCCAAAGAGGCGGTTGCTCGATTGTGTTCAGCGTTGAGTGCCATCTTTGAAAACCTAAAGATGATCATCGGCATCGAAACCATTGTATCTAAAGGATACATAAATGGCAAGCCGATATCAAGGATCTTTGGTAGGCGGAGGAGCCACGGTGAACGATGCCGTACGACATGCAAGCTGGGTAAGTCGATGAAGACTTAATTAAAACTAACATGGTTACGAATGACTTCACGAGGCGACCCTACTGAGGCAAAAGGTGTCATAGTCACAGAACTAGCGTCGATAGCAAGACTTTACCGGCGGCGTTTTTGTAATAGGCGCCAAAGGAAACTACGATGTCTTTGCTCGGTCGGGATTGGATTCATGCCAAGCTGTTGTATCCATCGACCATGCATCAGCGCTTGTTGATGGAGCGGAGAGGAAGTCGAGTCGTTCGGTAGACACATCGGCTCATATCGCCATGGCTAGCTCTGATGCGAATTGGCAACACGAAGAAGCTGGCTGCATATCGGGCAAGGCGCTATACGATTGTGATTTCATATGTGTAAGCAAATCAGGGCTCATGCCGATCAGTGTCAAGCCGGGCACTTTTGATTGGGCAAACGAAGTGTTACGCCGATGGGGACAAGAAAAACACTAAAGGTGTTACAGGATAAAATGCAAAGCTATCGGCAAACAACGGATAGCTACGAAGCCATAGAAGATTTTGAAGAAATTGAAAAGTTAGGTCAAGGTTTCACATCCACCGATTTGCTTGAAGAAGTCGATATAGGTAGCGGTGATAGAAAAAGACCAACTTTTGTTAGTGCAAATTTAGATGTAAAGTACAAAGAAAAACTGATAAAAATCCTTAGGGATTATAAGGATTGTTTTGCTTGGGAATATCATGAGATGCCCGGATTAAGCCGTCAGCTGGTGGAACATCGGCTACCTATAAAATCGGGCTATCGGTCGTTTAAACAGTACCCTAGGCGTTTCAATCCGGCCTTGTACCAAATTATAAAAGAAGAAATAAAACGGTTGTTGGAGGCAAAATTTATCAGGCCTTGCCGATATGTGGAGTGGGTTTCCAACATCGTTCCAGTTATGAAGAAAAATGGAAAGCTTCGAATATGTGTCGACTTTAGAGATTTGAACAAGGCGACGCCAAAAGATGAATACCGGATCTCCGATGGCGATATGCTTATCGATCTTTGCATCGAGGAACAAGATCATAAGTTTTCTAGATGGTAATGCGGGTATAACCGGATACTCATGGCGAAGCCGATATACCAAAGACGACTTTGGATGTCACGGTGCAATAAGTTGTTCGAGTGGGCGGTGATGACTTTCGGCGAAAAGCGGCTGGAGCAACATATCGTGAGCAATGAATCTGATCTTCCACGATTTAATCAGCCACATTGTCGAAATTTATATTGATGATGTAGTAGTAAAATCTGCAGAAGATTTGCAGCACCTGGCCGACTTAGAGAGAGTTTTTAAGAACATAAGATCGCACGGCTTGAAGATGAATCCTTACAAGTGTGCGTTTGGCGTATCGGCTGGACAATTTTTAGGCTTCATGGTGCACGAAAGAGGAATCAAAGTCAGTCAAACGAGGGTCAAGGCTATAGCCAATACCGAACCACCGACATGCAAAAACCAGTTGCAAAAGTTGATCGGCAAAATTAACTATCTCCGCAGGTTCATATCAAACCTCTCTGGTAGGATTCGTGCTTTTACTCCATTGCTAAAATTAAAAGACGATGAAGAATTCAGATGGGGATCCGATCAACAAAAGGCTTTTGACGAAGTTAAGAGGTACTTGTCCAACCCTCCAGTTTTGGCTGTGCCTCAAAAGGGGGTTCCTTTCAGATTATATGTTTCAGCTGAAGAGGATACTATTGGAGCTGTTTTGGCACAAGAGGTGCATGGTAAAGAGAGGGTTATTTTTTATTTAAGCCGGCGGTTGCTAGGCTTGAATTGGTACCCTTTTATCGAGAAATTATGTTTATCTTTGTACTTCTCGTGCACAAAGTTAAGGCACTACATATTAGCATCGGCCTGTAAAGTAATCTGCAAAACCGATGTTATAAAATATATATTGTCAGCTCCTATCCTGCGAGGTCGACTTGGCAAATGGGCTTACGCCTTGGTTGAGTTCGACTTATCATATGAATCGGCAAAAGCAGTCAAAGGACAAGTCCTAGCCGATTTTATAACAGGACATGACACTGCGGCAAACTTAGTCTTGGTCGCACCATGGCATTGTTCTTTGTGATTAGTATCTGCGGAAGGTGATGGTATCGATGTGTACTCACCTCACCCAAAGGGCATAGCTTTGAATTTGCATTCGGTTAAATAGCCGATGCTCAAACAACCAGGCCGAGTACGAAGCGCTACTCAAAGGCTTGCAATTGTTGGAAAATATTGGAGTGAGTGCTGTTGAGGCATATGGTGATTATTTGTTGGTTGTACTGACAAATAAAGGAGAATACCAATGTCGAGATGAAGTGCTCTTGAAGTATTTAGAACAATGCTTAGCCATCATCGGCTCTTTACATCATTTTCTATCGGTCATGTTCCTCGAAAATTGAGCAATGAGCTAATGCTTTAGCTCAACAAGCATCGAGATATAAAGATTTTGGCGAAGCCAAGAGAGTGGCCGGTAGACAAAGCGGTCATGTGCAGAGATATTGCCGATTGGTGAACGCAAATAAAAGATTATCTAGTTGATCCATCCAAGCCAACGGAACGAAAGATACGGCAACAAGCGTTGAAATACGTTGTTATGGACGATATACTATATTATCGGACTATGGAAGGCTTGTTGTTAAGATGTCTTGAAGCTGAAGAAGCGCGGGTGGCGATGGGTGAAGTACATGAAGACATTTGTGGTTCTCATCAATCGGCACACAAGATGAAATGGATGCTCAAACGGACAGGTTATTTTTGGGCGACGATGTTAGAAGATTATTTCAAGTATTACAAAGGATGTCAGACATGTCAGAAGTTTGGTAACGTACAATTAGCACCAGCATCGGCTTTACATCCAATTATCAAACCTTGGCCATTCAGGGGTTGGGGAATAGATATAATCGGTCAAATATTTCCTGCTTCGAGTAAAGGCCACAAGTTTATTTTAGCCGCAACCGATTATTTCTCAAAGTGGGTCGAAGCTATACCACTTAAAAAAGTGACCAGTGTTGAGACAATTAGTTTTGTGAATGAACATATCGTCCATCGATTTGGAATACCACAAACAATCATGACCGATCAAGGTACGATATTCATGTCTAACGAGTTTCAAAGTTATGCAACGAGTCTAGGGATCAAAATGTTGAACTCTTCCCCATATTACGCTCAGGCTAATGGACAAGCCGAGTCGTCCAACAAAACACTAATTAAACTGATCAAGAGAAAAATTGATGAAAAGCCGAGGAATTGGCACTCAACTCTATCGGAGTCGCTTTGGGCGTATTGGCTGTCTTATCATGGAGCGACGAAGCTTTCACCTTACCAATTGGTGTATGGACAAGAAGCCGTTCTACCCGTAGAGATCAACATTGAGTCGATACGAATAGCCAGACAAAATGGTTTGTCGGCTCAAGATTACAACAATTTAATGATCGACAACTTGGATGAGCTGGCAGAGTTACGTTTGTCTACGCTTGATCGGCTTAAGAAAAATAAGATCAGGGTTGCAAGGGCATATAATAAAAAGGTCATGCCTAAGTCTTTCGATCAAGCCGATTTGGTATGGAAAACAATATTGCCTGTTGGTTCGAAGGATAACCGATTTGGAAAATGGTCACCTACGTGGGAAGGGCCATACAAAGTTAATCGGCTAGTCAGTGGAAACTCGTACTTACTAGAAACGTTGGAAGGGTATGTTTTGCCTAAAGCTATTAACGGGAAATACTGGAAGAAATACTACCCTAATGTTTGGATTGGAGCCTAGCCGACTAAAGATCACGTTCAGAGCCAAGATTAACACGATGCTGTTAATCGGCTGAAAGGATTGCAAACTCAAGATACAAGCAAAATATAAATCGGTTAAACAGCCGATTACAAACATAGCAAAATTACAAAGCATTCAGAGTATTTAAGCAAGTGTTTTGAAAAAGAACGGCCAACGAAGTTTTACATCTTAGGAAATTAATATCGGATGCCCGAATCAGGAAGGGTTGCGTCCAGAGCCGACAGAGCGCCCGCTGCCTTTGCAATAATCTCTTGGATTTCATCCAGAAGACGTTCATCATCTTTGGCATTCCGAACGCGGCTTCACTTTGGCGATTGCTTTGTCACGATTTAACGGCCCGCTGCGATGCCAAGTTTTTGCTCTTTCAACTCCGATGCAGTTTTCTCTAAAACCTGCTGGCCCTCTCCAATTTGCTTTTCAAGCTTGGCCAATTCTTCCAAAAGAAGTTTCTTTGTTTTTTCTAACTTAGAAAGAGACTCTTTAGTTGACTTGAGCTGCTGAGCACCGGTATCGAACTTGCGCTTTTTTGCTCTGGCATCGGCGACCAACTCATTCAAAAGCTTCTGATTGGCTTCTTGGGCTTCACGACGCTGAATCCGGTCTTGTGCCGCCTCCACATCGGACTTTTTTTCGTCCAAATGGCACACAGTTAGGAGAGCCGCCATCGCTTCCGGAGGTAGGTCGGCTTCAACGGTTGCCATGGCATCGCGGATGGGTTGGCTATTGGCCAGGATCTCCGATTGTGGCCTTGTAACCAAATCAAAGAGCTTGTTAAGTTTTTCTTTCATACTAGGCTCAGAAGTTACCACGGTCGATGCTTCTTTTGAGACTTGTAGAATTCTCCTGATCTCAGCATCGTAGTCGTCAGTAGCCATGATCTTTGGGTCGTCGAGATCGGCCAAGGAAAATCCTAGCAAATTTGTTGGATCTGACGACTCTGGCAGATCAGCGGCTGGAGCTGGTGGGGTCGGCTGCGGCTTAGGAATCGGCGCAATAGATATATTCGCGGCTAAGATCTTCGTGACTTGAGTAGACTGCGTTGGCTAAAGAAGATAAATATAGAGTAAGCCAGTGCATCAAATTTTATTCATTACGCAAAGTACGATCACCTATCTCCCTCGTAGCTGATACTGTCGGAGAACTTTCACCACTCTGCTCGAGAGGCTTGGGGACCCTTTTGGCGGCAGCCTTAATATATTTTCGCTTCTTCTCTGAAGATTTGTCAGGCAAACGATCTGGTTAGCCAAAGATCATTTTTATATAAGGAAACTGACAGTAAAACTTAATGGGTTGCTTTTGCTTCTCCAAATCCGACAGAGATGGGCTCTGTATGCCCAAGGATCCCGATGCATAGCCGGTAACAGCAGCCGCCTGCGTTTGTTTTTTGGGCTGCTTATCACCCGATGGAGCCGGAGCAGTTGCCTTCTACAAAAGGTAAAGACCAAGTCAGATGCAAAATAAAATTCAGACAAACTTCAGAAGTGATGTTATGAAAAGTTTAGATTCTAAGCCGATACCTCGCTAGAAACGACTACATTCGTGTTAGTATATCCTGACGATGAAGTATCGCTGCTAGAGTCAGCATTAGATACTAGCGTCGACTCCGGAAGATTTGGAAAAAACTCAGTAATGATGTTAGACAGAGACTTTGACCGATATAAAGCCTCTGCAATAACTGACCACCATTTTGTATAACCTCCTGCCCGTCTGGTATTCAAGAAAAAGTGTGGCAAGGATTGAAGCTGCAAATCATCGGCTACTTCAAGAACGATTTCAGCAGATGTAGCACTACGGACTCTGGCTCTTGGCTCAAGCCGACCAAGGAGTTGGAAGCTTGGAATTACTTGGCCAAAACCAAGTTGTCTCGCATAAACCGATGGATGGTAAAACTCGTATGATGGCTGGAAAGTCCGATTCCTGGTATGGAGTCCAACATGAAGAATGCTGGGAGAAATGAAAACTCTGTATAAATCAAGGGTGTCAGAAGACATTGTAGAGCTATCGGCTTCAAGTTGAAGAAATGAAGGCCATGGAAAATCGGCCACACCGTTGTAGCTGAAAAAATCTCTCTGCCTCAGATCCGTATCGCTCAGATTAAGAAAAAAGGACATGTATTTCTTCGAATCAACTGCTGTGATTTTTGTTTCATTGCCTGAGCACATGATGAATCGTTCACCAAAAGATCGGCCCGCTCGAAATTGAGGAATAGCATTTTCTTCATTGTCCTCTCTTGGGAAGGCCGTATCTTCAGTGGGCTCCAAATCGAACGGTCGGCTAAAAAAGCAATATAACCAGACTTGTATGAACCACAAAGGCCCACCTATGTTGCCCACAGTGAAATCGGCAAAGCCCGTGTATAGCCGACTCCTGATGACATGCATCATTTGATACACTGCTCCTAGAAATGTTTTCCCCAATGCCAGCCGACGGCCTTCCACGAGTCCTTCAGCAATTGTTTGGTATACTTGGGTTGGCCCTAGTGAAGCACCGCAGAACAGAAATCGGTCTAGACAGAGATTAAGGAAGGCAACATGCTCTTCATCTGATACCAGACCGTTTATCTTGTTATTATTGGCTATGTATTTAGACCATCCCTCACCCTTAGCCCGAATCAATCTGTACTTTGGTTTGGCACTAAAGGCCGATACTTGTTCTCCATCTGGCCTCAAATAGCAAATCTGAGCAACATCTAACAAAGTCAGACCAACCATGCCAATACGAAACATAAAGGCATTAAAAGAGTCCGACCAGAAATAGCAAGCCGTGGCCACTAAGGGCTCATTGGCCTCTGGATCGGCTAAACTTAAAGGAATGCACTATGCTATGCCCATCCTCTCCCAAGACTCCCTTTTTTGGGCCGCTACCCGTTTATACCAACTTTTCCACCCTTTGAGTGCAGTCGGCCAAGCCCTAAAGCTCTTACTCCAACCTTCGATGTTATATCCTCTAGTCGATAAAGGAAGGCGGGTCACCTCTTGGTTAATAATCGTAGCTCTCTCTAAATTTCCCAAGTTACCCAAGAAATACTGGTCATCGCTATGCGGGATCGGAATAAGTACCTGTGAAGGATCCATTCAGCTGATCTTGGTGCAGAAGTCGATTGAGCTGAAAAGATGACTTGTTGATGCACTGTTGACAAAGAAACAGGAGGAAGAGGCCGATTAGGGATGATGCGAGAGCTCAAGGGCGTGAAGAATGACCGAGTGGGTGCCGCATTTTATAGCGTGGTGAAAATTTGAAGTGGCGGGAAGTGGATCTCAAAAGGCGCGAGCAGTTAAAACGCACTACCCACATGTCAGAGAATTACGGCGCGAATAAAGCAACAGTTACTAAGTGAAGTTCAAACGTTAGCTGATTAAAAAAAGCTGATAATTGTGATTTTTGACAGATGACATGTCATCTCTCAAAAATGGGGGGCATATGTTTGCACCAAAATTCAGTAAGTCTAGCCAAATCGGCAATAAAATCGAAGATATGGAAACCGACGGACAGGATTGGAAAGAGTTCAAGATATTTGATAATAGCAAGATCTTTAAGGAAAATAACCGTCCGAGATAAGGCCGATACGGATCAGGATTTTGAAGCGTGTTGTAGTAGGACACGATCGGCCGAAGGGTATAAGAGAAGGGCCGAAGCAAGCTGTCAAGAGGACATCAACCCAATACAATCAACCAGCATTTACTTTCTTTTTCCTGTCGACTAGGAGTAGTTCTTGTAATTTAGCCTTTGTAATCGATTTTGATCAATAAAGTTGCGCATCGCCGATTGTTGATCTTCGTCAATTACACCCCAGGTTCGATTTATTCTGATTTTGTTGCGCATCGCCTTCTTAAGAATCGATCTGCCTTTATCCTCTAATTATAATTAGATTTATCCTATTACCTTGATCTTGATCGGCTTCAAGCTGATTAAGTCTAAGCCGATTGATCTTGACGATCGGCTTTGAGTGAATTTTATATTTTTACCTTGTCGATTACAGGTCAAATCGACTGGCACGCTCTGAACCCGGTGTTCGTCTGGTGTGTTGTTGTCAGAAACCCTACATCATGTTTTTGACGCCAACAAGACCATATAAAATATAAACAAACTTGTTTTTTTTAAAAAGTTAAGATATAAACAACCACACCTCGCGGAAAAACAACCACTTAAGGACTACGCTTTGTTAAGTGCTTCTCGGAAAAAAAAACAGTTTTTTTAGAAAAAAGCAGAAAGTAGTCACTAAGTAATATATTTCTAGATAGATATCCGACAGACCAAAAAAGAAAAAAAAAGAGTGGCTGGAGATAGAGTGATGAGGAGCTTCATTAAGCTCAAAGCCCATATAAATTCAAAAGTTGTTGTCCCCACAAAGGCCTAGGCTATTTACTGTTCACACGGGTAACTAACCATTCTCCTTTGTCTCGATGTTGTGTGGATCTCAAAGTGAGCAAAACCCAATCCAATGATAACCATAGGTGGTGTAGCTGCTCATAGGTTCAGAAAATTCACACAACATTTATTAAGTAAGTTCAGAATTGATATATTTTAGCACATTTGGGGACACCACACTCGCCAAAACACGCAATAGGTGGCGGTCTATTTGTGGCGATTTTTGAACCGCCACAAATATAATTATTAGTGGCGGTTCTATATTGAAAATGACGGGAAGAATATCAGTGGCGGTTCTATCCTCGAACCGCCGCGATAATCATTATCGATGGCGGTTCAAGGATAGAACCGCCCGCGATAATCAATAATATCGATGGCGGTTGGAGGATAGAACCGCCACGGATAACCAAGTTTCTATCCTGGAACCGCCACTGATAATGAATTATCAGTGCCGATTCTAGGATAGAACCGCCACGGATAATGTTATCAGTGGCGGTTCTAGTTAACAACCGCCAGCGATAATCGCCTATAAATAGGTGGTCGATGTGCTTGGTCTTCTTCCTCCCGAGAGCAAACCAAAACTTCTAATTTTTGATTTTGTTTTCTCCAATTGTTGTGTTGTACTTCCTCTAGTTGTTCCTTGGTGAGTTATTTTTTCTCCTCTCTTGATTTGTGTTAATCTTGTTGCAATTTAATTTTTAAACCTAGTTCAATTAAGGTTTATATGTAGATGAGAAGAAAAGTTTATATTTTGTTTATTTTTATTTACCTACCATTTTGTAGTTGATGAATTTATTTAGTAGCTAGGTTCATTAGATGATGTTGTGTTCCTTTTATAGATGATGAATTATGATCAAGCATATATTTAATATAAATTGAATTTTAAGTTAGTTTGGTAGATGATGAATTTATTATCTAGCTTCTTTAGATGATAAGTAATTAGATTAGTTTTTTAATTACTATTAATTTGGTTCCATTAGTGAACGGACATATACATCTTACATATATTAAATTTATTTATTTAAGATTATTGGATATTAATATACATGAAATTTTAGTTAATTTGGTAGGTGGGTGCTCATCATTTTTAGATGATGAATTTATTTTCTAGCTTCTTTACAAGATAAGTATTTAGATTAGTTTTTTACTTACTATTAATTCCTTCCTCCTTGGTTGTGTATGAAATGAATGTACATTATGATGTCACTGCTTATCCAAGGGCCGAGACAACCTGGCAATGATATTGATGTATACCTACAACCATTGGTGGAAGATCTTGTGGTATTATGGAACGAAGGTGTACAGGTATGGGATGAGTACAAGCGAGAGTACTTCATCCTACGCGCATTGTTGTTTTGCACCATCAATGATTTTCCTGCCCTTGGTAACCTATCATTACGTCTTGTAAAGGGGCCAAAGCATGCCCCCAGTGCATGGATGAAACCGCTAGTGTGTGGCTCAATAACTCGAGGAAAACCGTGTACATGCATCACCGTAGGTTCCTTCGTAGGAATCACCCCTACCGCAATGTGAAGAAACAATTCGACGGGACAAAAGAGGATGGTATAGCCCCAAGGCCTCGTCGTGGGGAAGAGGTATATGATATGGTTAAGGATATTAATGTCGTACTTGGAAAGGGAGATAGTAATAATAAATCGAGGTCTCGTACTGAGAAGACCACGTGGAAGAAGAGATCAATATTTTGGAACTTGCTCTATTGGAAGGACTTAGAAGTTCGACATTGCATAGACGTCATGCACGTAGAGAAAAATGTATGTGACACTTGATTGGTCTTTTGCTGAACATTCCTAGCAAAAGTAAGGACGGACTGAAGGCACGAAGGGACCTGAAAGATATGAAAATTAGAGCTGAGCTACATCCTCAGGACACCGGGAAAGGGCGACTTTACCTTCCCCCAGCTTGCTACACTCTATCCAAGAAAGAGAGAATAGACCTCTGCAAATGCTTGCATGGTGTGAAAGTTCTGTCCGGTTGCTCATAAGCATCAAGCTGGTCTCGATGAAAGATTTGAAGTTAAGCGGCATGAAGTCTCATGATTGTCATGTGATGATGACACAAATGCTTCCTATTGCAATTAGAGGTATTTTGCACGAAAAGGTCAGAGAGGCAATCATGAGGTTGTGTTTCTTCTTCAACACGATTTCACGAGAAGGTCATCGATCCCATCGGACTTTACGAGCTATGAGAATGATATGGTCAAGACACTATGCCGCTAGAGATGTATCTCCCTCCATCATTTTTCGATATAATGGTTCATCTCATTGTTCACCTTGTGAAGGAGATAAATGTATGTGGCCCCGTATTCCTGCATCAAATGTACCCGTTCGAAAGGTACATGGGTATCCTAAAGAAGTATGTACGCAATCGATCTCGGCCGGAGGGCTACATTGTGGAAGGTTATGCAACTGAGGAGGTTATCGAGTTTTGCGTGGATTACATGGAAGGGGTGGAACCGGTAGGAGTGCTGTATCTCGCCATGAGGGTAGGCTAGTGGGAAAGGGGCGATTGGAAGAAATCAACAAATTCTTACGATCATGGATTGTTGAAAAAGCTCATTTCACGATCTTGCTTGATCGGTTGAGGTGTCCTCGTATATGGACATGCACAAGGATAAGCTACGAGAGGAAAATCATGGGCGATCGAGGTTTGGGTAACAAAAGAGCATAACCGTTTGTTCAATCATTGGTTTAAAGAGCATATGGTGGGAAAGAAGCGAGTGTTATGTTGAGGTGGTTGGCAAAAGGGCCATCGGTACAATCTTGACATAGCAAGGATCGACATAAATGGATATACCTTTTACGAGATCTCGGGATAGCAAAAGCACTTACCAAAATAGTTGTGTCGCATAGATGCCTATGACAACACAGCGATGAAGTAGCTTCTATGGGTTCATATAAGAGATTTGGGAGCTCGACTATTGTATTTTTAAGATCCCGATGTTTCGGTGTCGTTGGGTACAACTCCCAAAGGGTGTCAAGGTGGACAAGTACGGCTTCACTACTATAGACATCGAACATGTCGGATACAGAGACGAACCATTCGTACTTGCGAAGCAAGTAGCACAAGTCTTCTATGTAATTGACCCTGCAGATAAGAAGCGCCATGTAGTTCTTCAGGGAAAAAGAAGGATCGTCGGAGGTGAGAATGTCGTGGATGAGGAAGAGTACAACCAGTTTGATGAGTTACCTCCTTTCGTAGATGGCGACATCAGGCTCGAGGAATAAACCACTCAGGAAGCTACCTATCATCACGACGATCATGAAGAAGGGCAATTTGTGAAAGAAAATAATTAGCTATATACGAGTAATGGCAATATCAGAGGCGGAGCTAGCTCCTGGGCCGGGCGGGCGCCTGCCCGGGTTCGCCGACGATGACCAGGCCGCACAAGTCTTCTATGTAATCTACCCTAATGATGACCACTGTTGAAGATAATCTTGTGCATGGTAGTTTAAAGTCTGTTTTCGGTTTTGTTTCCTATGTGCTAGATTTTCTGGTCTCAGTTCTGTCTTTGAGTCAGTTTCGGACTCTGTTAGTTTTGGTGATTGTTTCAGAGTCTGAAGAGTACTTGGTTGTTTTGCAGGATGACAAAATAGTGTTTTATCCGGTTGAAAGTTTGGAGAGTTTGTTGAGTCTATCAGGTGAAAGCAGTCCGGATTCTTTCCTGTAAACTGCTTATGTATTTGCTTTATAAGTAATAGACAAAATTAGAAAACGCTGCAATTGCGCAGCACCAAAAACCAGGTCTTCTGAACTCTACGCTGCTATTCGACAATACAGTGAAGCGTATTGTTGATTCAGAAACAGATTTCAGGGTTGACGCATAGAGGCACATCAGTGGCGGTTCTTCAAAAGAACCGCCACTAATAACATTATCTGTGGCGGTTCGTATAAAGAATCGCCACAGATAATATATGTATCAGTGGCGGTTCTTAAAAAGAACCGCCACTGATAAATTATCTGTGGCGGTTCGTATAAAGAACCACCACAGATAACTGTATTAGTGGCGGTTCTTTTTAAGAACCGCCACTGATAATATGCTCCGTATGTAAAATGGATACAATCACTCTTCTCACCGAGTGCCCTAAACCCTAAGCTCCCGCCGCTTCTGACACGCCCTAAACCACTAAACTCCCGCACGCCCGACGCCGCCACGGTCGCCGCCCCCGATGCCGCCGCGCCCGATGCCGCCGTGCCCGCGCCGCCCTCCCCGCCAGCTGCCGCCCTCGTCGGCGCCCTCGCCCAGCGCTGCGCCCGCGCCGCCACGACTGCCTTTGCTCAACACAGACCTCGAGACCAACGGCTTCCTCTTAGGCTCGCCCGAGCACAACTACTCCATCGCAAGTGCGTGCTCCTTCCCTTCCTTTTAGTCTCCTTGTCATGTGAAATCTGCTGTGCGACTGCGATAGACATATATTTCGCCCGACTATTGGTAGTTGCTCGCCTCTGTTGCACGAATTGCCACCTCTCTAAATGTAAATTGGGCAGAGTGATTTGGGGTGTCTCTTCTTACAGACTTGTGGGAGTAATGCCGTGTGCAATGTTCCATCTCAATTAATCTCAATTAAGCACAATTAGGTGAATTCCCATTGGATTGTCATGCTGCACAATTGGTGGGTTCCCACTTGATTCTCATGATGCACACAATTAGTGGATACTAGTACTTCTGAGAATTGTTCTCAGATTCTGCTGCCTTTTTAATTGCTCTGTGATGATAATGGGTTTTTATATGATAAGAACATTTATTTTTGTGAACTAGGCCTTGAACCGGTAGACTCACATGCTGGAGGTAACTGTTTACTGACATAGATCTATTGGTAGAAGCAATTATTGATTTAAAAAAAATCTCTTATTGCTTGGTCAGAAGCGTTGTCTAGCTGCTTGACTGAACTTCTTTGGTATAGTTCAGTTGATGAGTATGCTTTAAACCATTCTGATCACAATCTGATCTTAGTTATTTTAACAGTGAAACTGTTAACAATTCTTTATTGTGCATGTTAAGGTGGTAAGGGTTCAAGACCTTATTCACTGAATAAATTGTCAGCCTATTTGTGATTAAGAATTGAAGGTTTAAGATCTTCAATTAGACCCTAAACTGAGAGCAATACAATTCAATACCATTTTCATTCTTTTGGTGGTGTAAGACATGATTCATTGTATGAATGGCATAATCTTGCTTTTATGCTGGATCTTGCTATTTATGTCATTTCGGCAATCATTGGATTATGCACTTTTAATCATATTGTTATATGGAATAGTCAGTAAACTCTTGCTCTTATTATCTCACTTTATTCAACATTACAACGGCCTGCTATTCCTCAGTGAGTACTTCTGAGAATTGTTAATATATGTATTCTGTACCTTTCGGTCCTACATGTTTTATTTCGATTGAGTTTCATTAATGCAAACCATGGGCATTGCTAGGTGTATGTGTGTAGCATTTTAGTGGTCACTGTATGCACCATAGCTACATATTGCGTCCACAAAATTTACAACCAATCAGCACTAGTTCAAGAGTTAATGCTTGCTTAATTAGTTTTGTTCTGAGCTAATTAAGTCTCTTGCTCTTGCAAAATCATTTTCATGAGACAAAGAGCACCCCGGTCGGACACGAGGCGTCGGGGTCAAGGTTCCATGGAGGAGTGGATTCCCTGAGCACGGAGACTCTTATAGGAGTCGGAAGAGAGCTAAAGAAGAGCGGACTGAGAAGTAAATGGAAATGATGAAGGAAAGGGTTCTGCGAGAAATACAAGGCATCATTGAAGAACAAGTTGAACGACAAGTACAACAAGCCTTGAGCCAGTCGCAGGCCCACAACGTTCTCTCCAGCCCTACAGGTCGTCGCAGCAGTTGCGCATCCATGCCATTGGCAGAAGCGGACAACAACCATTATCCTGTGGACGACATACGGGACCCCACACTGTCGACTCAACGTGCCGTGATGAACATATTTGTACATCTTTGCTCGAGGGTAGTTTATCCATGCCAAGAAGGGGGTGTCCTGCACAATACCCCGATAGCGCCAGGTTATGCAAAGGTCCAAGTGGACACGGTACTTGCACAAGTTGCTGAGATCGGGCTGGAAAAACCCGCCAATGATGAGATAACAACTCTAGGAAGTGTCGTCCACTGATTCATCCAGTGGCGCAAGTGTGACATCGTCTTGGACCATGCAGTGCCAGCCTCTCCTGCAGTACAATCCTCGCATCCGTCACCAGCACCTAAGAGTGAAACGGGGAAGAAGCAAGATGAGGTAGAAAAGAAATCCATTGAGGACCCCATCAAGATGGCCACTGTTAGTACTCCAAAGCAGAAACCTATAACACCTGGTACTTCAAAGGACAAACCTACAACCCCTGATCCCAAAAATTGGCACATTAGACAAGCCGTATCAGCCAGATCAGGCGAAGTCAGGACCGAGTATGATGTCGTGCGACAAAAAAGTAAGGGCAAGGCTGTAACATCCCAAAATTTGAGTTTTGGAATGTTGGAATTCAAAATTTAACCATTTGCATTTTCTTGAATTAACTCCAGCTTAATTTGAATTTCTAAATAATAAAAGGATTTAATTTGGCTAAACTATTCATCAAAATCAAGAATTTCAGTTTTAGTTGGGTTCCTTGTGATCCAAGGAATTTTTCTGTATTTTTGGGGATTTTTCTGAATTTATTTGACATTTATTTGAATTTAATTGGTTTTATTTGGATTTGGAATTATTTAAAATCGGAAAATGTTTTAATTTTCAAAACGCTCTCGGGCGAAATTCCTCCGGCCGCTCCGTTTTCCCATGCGGCCGTTTCCTCCGCGTCGCCTCGGCCCGACCGCTCGCCCGGCTCGCTCGCTCGCCTCGCGGCCCGGTGGGGGTGGCCGCGTGCCTAACCCTAGCCGCCGCCGCGTCGAAACCGCGTCCGCCGCCGCTTTGAGTCCGTGTCGGACACGGCCGTCGAGCCCCTATTTAAGCCGCCGCCGCCCGAGGATCGCCTCCTCGCGCCGCCTTTGCCCCACCTCTCGCGCCTAGCTGCCGCCGTTGCGCCGTCGCCCTCGCGAAGTTCTCGCCGTGCCGAGCTCTTCGCCGCCTTTTCCGTCGCCGCGGTGCTCCTCGCCGTCGCCGTTGGTCTCCCGAGTTCGCGCGTCGCCTTCTTCCGGATCCACACCCGCGCGCCGTCCGGTCATCTTTCGCCGATCGCCGGGTCGTCTTCCGTTCTTGCCGGTGAGCCGCGCCGCCGCTCGTCGTCGTCCCCCTCCACTTCTTGGCGGCCGTCCGATCGCCGGCGTGCGCTCCGATCGCGCCACGTCTCCACCGCCCTTGGCGTTCGATCCGTCGGCCTCGCCGATCTGGCCGCGTGGCGCCGGCGTCACCGCTTGCGTCGGCCTTTCGCGTCGGTACCGAGCCGCCGCGTCGGCGCTGCTGCGTCGGCCGTCGCGCGGGTGCACGGTGAACCGGCGCAGCGCCGTGGACCTTGTCCACGAGAGCGGATGACGTCGGCGTTGCGCAATAAATCGCTTTTTCAAGATACAAAATAAATCCAAAAATGCTGATTTTCTGATTTTCTGTATTTTCTCTGAATTTAATCTTTGGAGGCCGTTCTCGCTCATACGAACTCCGATTGAGGCGATTCAAGTTTCTAAAATTTTCTAAAATCAAGATCTATCTTCCAGAGCCATTTATTTTCAGTTTTGAGCTTGTTTGAGTCTCTGTTTTGTATTTATTTGGTTTCATCGTTTTCTTTTCCGGTGACGCTAATTCCGAGGAGCAAGCGAAGACTTCAAGACCAAGATTCAGCACTAGATCAGCAAGGCAAGTCGTAACCTTTGATCATATTGATCCTATGTTTGCAAAGTAATTTATTTTATACACTTGCATGCTATTTACGTATCAATGTTTATTTAATGGGAGTAGATGTATGCAGTTGACATTATGCCACCTTGATTCGTTGTATGCCATGTATCCATTGTTAAACCTAGGTTGGGACATTACTAGTTGGACATAATCATAATACCAACATTGGGTTATCGTAGCTATGCTTAGACATGCTTACATATCGTTGGGATTCATGTCACATGTTGAATAATGTTAATCTTGAATTAATGAGATATTGAATCGTGGCGTTAGCCTTTGTTGTAAAATTTGTTGTACCATGGCGGGGTTTGCCATTGGTCTTGGTTGAGCAATTGTTTTCCCTCGGGCAAGTGATCGTGCGATAAAGGGGTGCTTTCTAGCATGTTGGGATGTGGATGTCTTGCTGAGACAACAGGACTTAATCTTGTGCGCCATTGAACTGGTCTAATCGTACTACCACATGTCCGGAATGGGACAGACTGGTGATTAATTTGTAATGTCTAGTCTTGAGTCACGCCAATGGTGGTGTGGGTTCGGGATGGACGGGTGGATTCACATGGCGCAAGAGGGGCCTTATGGGCGAAACCTTAGCGAGCGATCGAGCTTAGGATGCATTGGAAAGGCTTTGTCATGATATCTGCGACACACCAAAGGAAGTGTGTTAGTAACGTTTGCATAAAGAGATGTTCATGTCTTGTGGGTAAAGTTGTACAACCTCTGCAGTGTAAAACTATTCGAATAGCGCGTCATGATCATGGACAAAGCAGGAATTTCACATGGGGTATAGAGTGTTTCATAAAATGTGGAATGTGGAATTGTTTGGATGTGAGCGGGAGTTCTTTGTTGTTTTGTTGTCTATCATTGATCTATCGATTATTTACTTATGTTTTCATAAATATGCTTTCAATCTATTTATTGTATTTCAATTCAAGTTATTGCTTTACGCAAATGAAACATATAGCCATCCTTATCAAGCCGTGCATAAATGTATTGCATCAATTCCTATGGCTTGTTGAGTACCTTTGTACTCACGGCTTTATGCCCTTGTTGATCGATTCTTTGAAGGAGATAATGAATCTTATGAAGAGGAATTCTATGAAGACTACGTGGATTAGGAAGGCGTTTCCCAGACGATTGCTGTGGCATGTCGAATGGTTCAAGTTATCTTTTCATTGCAATAGTATTTGTTTCTTAAGCCCTTAAGGCACAATGGTGTAAACATTGACCATAAGGTCGTTTGCTTTATTTAATAATAATTTGCTTCTTCTTAATTAATTCGTTGTATGGAATGATATTACATCGTGTTTCCACTTTGTGTGCACTAGCATGATCTGGACTAGTGCAAGATATACAGAGGGTTTGGATTTGTAAATCCGGGTCCCGACAGAGATGGTATCGAGCCATATCATCGTAGGTCGCTATCCTAGTTAGCATGGTCTTCAAAATTATTTTCTAAATCAAACCAACAAAATTGGTACTTAATAGCTTTCGTCTCCTCTCGTCTTATTCTTAGGTTCTTATTCCTCTCCTTTGCTAAAACTTTGATTTGAAATTTAAATTGACCTTATCTCATGAAACTTCTCAAAGCCTCGAGTTTACGCAAGGATTCAACAAAAGACGATGATGATCAAGCCATCGAGGTTATGCCAAAAGACTACCATATAAGTTAGGTTTTGGGTGCTCAGCGGTATTTGAGCATGTGTTATCCTTTTCAGTTTAGTTACGTTTAGTCCGCGTATACTAGGATTTTTCTTGCTGGAGCGTCTGGTATGTTGTACACTCGCCCAAGCACGGTGTCGCAACCATACCTTTAGTTGAAAAAAAACTTGATTTGCCTCCTTAATTTGAAGCCTTTCGGTTGTATCCTTTTGTCCCTGGGTATTACCTTCTCCCCTAGATGATCTTACCACTCGTCTACTGCTTTTCCCTCTTACCTATCAAACCCTTGTGCTACATCTCAGATGGTTGACACTCGTTCTGGAGCCGGTCGTGGATCGCCAGTGGATGCCAGTGCCAGTGCCAACACCAACTCCAACCCCAATGCACCACCACCACCGGTGTGATGAGACTGAACATGGGACATTTTCTAGCGGCTCGGACTCGATTAATGAATACAATGATGCGAACATGAACAACATGATGAATCGTGAGAACTGCATTGCTCTAGCCAATCTGTTGAACCAGCAAAACCAAGCTGCTTCTTTGCACCTCCTCAAGCTCGTCTCGGTCAAGCTAGCGAATTTATGAGGACTCGTCCGCCAACTTTCTCAATTCTTGAGAACCATTGGGCCGATGATTGGATCCGCTCCATTGAGAAGAAGCTTGAAATTGCCCAGTGCACCAATCGTGAGAAGGTTCTCTATGCCGCTCATCATTTGGAGGGCACCGCCATTGAATGGTGGGAGAACTCTGATCTTGCCCATGATGATCCTCGGACTATCACTTGGGCGAGTTTTCCACCGCTTTCGCCACTCTCATATTCCCGATGGAAAAGTGGAAATGAAGAAGAATGAATTTCGAGAGCTTAAGCAAGAAGGAATGTCGGTGAGTGAATACCTTAATAAATTCACTCAACTCGCCGCTACGCACTGGAGGATGTAGCCACAGATGATGCTCGTCGGAAGAAGTTCAGCGTGGACTCAATCCAGATTAAAGGTGCAAGTCATTGGCAATGACTATGCAGATTTCGACATCGGTAGATAAGGCTATGCTTATTGAGGAATCTCGTCGGAATTGGAAGAATCCGTAAGAGAAAGATGATGCGACATGGAGCCCATCGAGTCACCGCAGAGAGTCGAACAAATGCTCAACGACACCGCTCGCTTCACTCCTCCGAATACATTGGGACCCTGCACGACACCTCGCCCAGCTCCTCCAGGCAATCGCAACCTCAGCACCAACAGCAACCCACCTCAGAGGAACAGTAATCCAGCTGCAGGAGTCACCTGTTTCAACTGTCATGAACTTGGTCACTATGCCAACAACTGTCCAAGGAAGCAAGCTGTGACGCCGGTTCGTTTCAACTTGGGATCTACGCCAGCCAAGACCCCCGCACCAGGATCAGGACGTGGAGTGCCCCAAACTCCTAATCAAGCCACCAGGACTCCGCCGCCTGCTGGAAGAGGCCGCGTGAATCACGTCACCACCGAGGATGCCCGACCGCACGCACGCGTCATACTAGGTAAGCTCCTAGTCAACTCAAAGATCGCCATGGTTTTGTTTGATTACGAGCTACGCATTCGTTTGTTTCTCGGAGTTTTGCCGCAAATCATCAATTAAAGACAATGCCTCTTAAGATCTGTTTTACTAGTGCAATCTCACAGTTACGATTTGAGTACGAACCAAGGCTGCCCCGAAGTTAAGATATTAATTGGAGGGGTAGAATTTCTAGCCAACCTTATTGTCCTAGACACCAAGTCCCTAGATGTGATCCTAGGAATGGATTGGCTCTCCAAGAACCAAGCGATTTTGGATTGTGGGAATAGAGATCACCCTAACCGGTCGGATGGAACCAAGTTAAAAGTTCAAGCCGATTCAGATCGGTCAGAAGGGATTAGAGTTTGTAGTGCCAAAGGAATAAGCTTGGAAGATGTGCGATCGCGGTGAATTTCTGATGTGTTTCGGATGAGTTGCACAGGATGCCACGGATCGAGATATAGAGTTCTTGATAGAACTAGTGCAGAACACCACCCATTTCAAGAGACCTTATAGGATGCCCGCTAATGAGTTAGCCAAGTAAAGAGCAGATTAAAGATTTGCAAGATCAAGGTTTTGTTCGACCAAGTTCTTCGCCATGGGGAGCGCCAGTTCTTCTAGTTGAAAAGAAAGATGGAACTCAGAGAATGTGTGTGGATTATCGCTCACTCAATGAGGTCACCATCAAGAATAAGTACCCTCTGCCAAGAATCGATGATTTGTTTGACCAACTTCAAGGAGCCGGAGTGTTCTCGAAGATTGACCTGAGATCAGGATATCACCAGTTGAAGATTCGTCAAGAGGATATTCCCAAAACAGCTTTTGTTACTCGGTATGGGCAGTATGAGTATACCGTGATGTCCTTTGGATTGACCAATGCCCCTGCCTACTTCATGACCTTGATGAATAAGGTATTCATGGAGTATTTGGATAAGTTTGTTGTTGTTTTCATTGACGACATTCTGATCTACTCCAAAAGTGAGGAAGAACATGAGGATCACTTGCGCCAAATCCTAACGAAGCTAGAGAGAATCGACTTTATGCAAAGTTTAGTAAATGTGAGTTACGGATGAAAGAAGTTGCTTTCCTAGGACATGTCATATCGGAGAAGGAGTCATTGTTGACCGGAAAGGTGCGAGATGTGCTAAGTTGGGAGTCACCCAAGGCGGTACCCCAAATCCAAGTTTTCTTGGAATGGCGGGATATTATCGCCGTTTCATAGAAGGGTTTTCTAGAAAAGCTAGACCGCTCACTCAACTTTTAAAGAAGGAAAAGAAATTTGTTTGGACATCGGAGTGTGAGCAAAGTTTTCAAGAGCTAAAGAAGTGTTTGACAACCGCCCGGTGCTTATTACGCGGATAATAGGAAGGATTTTGAGATATTACGTGATGCATCCCGACAAGGACTCGGTTGTGTGCTAATGCAAGATAAGAAGGTTGTAGCGTATGCTTAGCGACAAGCGAGGCCACATGAAGTTAACTATCCTACCCATGATTTGGAATTAGCACCGTAGTGCATGCTTTAAAGATTTAGCGTCACTATCTCATTGGTAATCGTTGTGAAGTTTATCACGATCACAAGAGTTTGAAGTATATTTTACCCAAGTGACCTCAATATGAGACAAAGAAGATGGTTGGAATTGATCAAGGACTATGACATTGGGATTCATTATCATCCGTGCAAGGCCAATGTCGTAGCCGATGCTTTGAGTAGAAAGAGCTCTTGCAACACTCGATGATTAAGGAAAGTCATTGACCCTTTATAAGGAATTTGAAGCTTAGTTTGGAATTGATTCGGGAAGGGTATTTAGCTACCTTGGAAATCGCCCTACGTTGGAAGATCAGATTCGAGAAGCACGGTAGATGATGCCGACATTAAGGAGATTAAGAGCAATATGAAGAAAGGAAAAGCCTCGGGTTTCTCGAAGATGAACAAGGTACTATTTGGTATGAGAAGCGTATTTGCGTGCGGATCGAAAGAGCTTAAGGAATTGATTCTCAAGGAAGCGCATGAGACTTTATACTCCATTCATCTGGAAGTACCAAGATGTATCAAGACCTCAAGGAAAGGTATTGGTGGCCTAGTATGAAGCGTGAGATTGCGAGAATATGTTGCACTTTGTGATGTCCGCCGGAAGGTCAAGGCAGAGCATCGAGGCCAGCAGGATTGCTGCGACCATTGAAGATTCAGTGGAAGTGGGAAGAAATTGGTATGGATTTCATTACGGATTTCCTAAAACCCAAGCGAGTTATGACTCGATCCGGGTAATAGTGGATCGATTGACTAAGGTAGCTCACTTCATTCGATTAAGACTACCTATGCGAGGAGATAAATTAGCGAGTTATATATGTCAAGGATCGTCGGTCTTCACGGAGTGCCTAAGAAGATAGTGTCCGATAGAGGAACCCGGTTTACCTCTCGTTTTTGGCGAGTGCCGCGAAGCCATGGGAACTCATCTCGATTGATCGCCTATCACCTCAAACCGATGGGCGGTGGCGTGTGAATCGATTCTTGAGGATATGTTAAGAGCTTGTGCCTTAACTTATGGTGTCAAGTGGGACAAGTGTTTGCCCTACGCGAGTTTTCGTACAACAATAGTTATCAAGCCGATCGCAAATGTCGCCTTTTGAAGCCTTATATGGAAGGAAGTGCGAACCCTCTCAAGCTGGAAGGAGTCGGAGAAAGACAATTGTTTGGTCTGCCATCTTGCAAGAAGCCAAGAGCAAGTTCAACTAATTCGAGACCGCTTGAAGATAGCTCAAAGCGATGGAAGAGTTATCGAGATAATCGTCGCAGAGATTTGAGTTTGAGCCCAATGATTATGTTTACCTCGAGTTACCCTCTCAAAGGAGTTAAGAGATTTCAAGTAAAAGGAAAGCTTGCCCCTAGATATGTGGGACCGTTCAAAATCTTGGAGCGAAGAGGCGAGGTTGCCTACAAGTTAGAATTGCCTCGATCTTTTCTTTGGAATCCATGATGTGTTCCATGTATCGCAATTGAAGAAGTGCTGCGTGTGCGGAGGAGCAGATGTCATTGGAAGCCATTGATTTGCAAGAGGATCTTACCTACAAGGAGCAACGGTGAAAATTTTGGATATCGCGAGCGTATCACGAGAAGCAAGATCATCCGTTTTGCAAGGTCGATGGAGCCATCATTCGAGAAGAGGAAGCAACTTGGGAGCGAGAAGAAGATCTCAAGTCCGAGTTTCCCACCTATTCCTAGCCGACTGAATCTCGGGTCGAGATTCCATTTAAGGGGAGGTTTGTAACATCCCAAAATTTGAGTTTTGGAATGTTGAAATTCAAAATTTAACCATTTGCATTTTCTTGAATTAACTCGACTTAATTTGAATTTCTAAATAATAAAAGGATTTAATTTGGCTAAACTATTCATCAAAATCAAAATTTCAGTTTTAGTTGGGTTCCTTGTGATCCAAGGAATTTTTCTGTATTTTTGGGGATTTTTTGAATTTATTTGACATTTATTTGAATTTAATTGGTTTTATTCGGATTTGGAATTATTTAAAATCGGAAAATGTTTTAATTTTCAAAAGCGCGCTCGGGCGAAATTCCTCCGGCCGCTCCGTTTTCCAGCGGCCGTTCCCTCCGCGTCGCCTCGGCCCGACCTCGCTCGCCCGGCTCGCTCGCTCGCCTCGCGGCCCGGTGGCCAATGCCGCGCGCGTGCCTAACCCTAGCCGCCGCCGCGTCGAAACGCGTCCGCCGCCGCCCTTGAGTCCGTGTCGGACACGGCCGTCGAGCCCCTATTTAAGCCGCCGACGCCCGAGGATCGCCTCCTCGCGCCCCCTTTGCCCCCTCTCGCGCCTAGGCTGCCGCCCGTTGCGCCGTGCGCCCTCGCCGAAGTTCTCGCCGTGCCCGAGCTCTTCGCCGCCTTTTCCGTCGCCGCCGGTGCTCCTCCGCCGTCGCCGTTGGTCTCCCGAGTTCGCCGCGTCGCCTTCTTCCGGATCCACACGCGCGCGCCGATCCGGTCATCTTCGCCGATCGCGGGTCGTCTTCCCGTTCCGGTGAGCCGCGCCGCCGCTTCGTCGTCGTCCCCTCCACTTCTTGGCGGCCGTCCGATCGCGGCGTCGCGCTCCGATGCGCGCCACGTCTCCACCGCCCTTGGCGTTCGATCCGTCGGCCTCTCGCCAGATCGGCCGCGTGGCGCCGGCGTCACCGCTTGCGTCGGCGCTCGCGTCGGCGAGCCGCCGCGTCGGCGCTCTGCGTCGGCCGTCGCGCGGTGCCGCGGTGAACGGCGCAGCGCCGTGGACCTTGTCCACCGAGAGCGGATGACGTCGGCGTTGCGCAATAAATCGCTTTTCGAGTACAAAATAAATCCAAAATGCTGATTTTCGATTTTCTGTATTTTCTCTGAATTTAATCTTTGGAGGCCCGTTCTCGCTCATACGAACTCCGATTGAGGCGATTCAAGTTTCTAAAATTTTCTAAAATCAAGATCTATCTTCCAGAGCCATTTATTTTCAGTTTTGAGCTTGTTTGAGTCTCTGTTTTGTATTTATTTGGTTTCATCGTTTTCTTTTCGGTGAGACGCTAATTCGAGGAGCAAGCGAAGACTTCAAGACCAAGATTCAGCACTAGATCAGCAAGGCAAGTCGTAACCTTTGATCATATTGATCCTATGTTTGCAAAGTAATTTATTTTATACACTTGCATGCTATTTACGTATCAATGTTTATTTAATGGGAGTAGATGTATGCCGGTTGACATTATGCCACCTTGATTCGTTGTATGCCATGTATCCATTGTTAAACCTAGGTTGGGACATTACTAGTTGGACATAATCATAATACCAACATTGGGTTATCGTAGCTATGCTTAGACATGCTTACATATCGTTGGGATTCATGTCACATGTTGAATAATGTTAATCTTGAATTAATGAGATATTGAATCGTGGCCGTTAGCCACTGTTGTAAAATTTGTTGTACCATGGCGGGGTTTGCCATTGGTCTTGGTTGAGCAATTGTTTTCCCTCGGGCAAGTGATCGTGCGATAAAGGGGTGCTTTCTAGCATGTTGGGATGTGGATGTCTTGCCGAGACAACAGGACTTAATCTTGTGCGCCATTGAACTGGTCTAATCGTACTACCACATGTGCGGAATGGGACAGAGACTGGTGATTAATTTGTAATGTCTAGTCTTGAGTCACGCCAATGGTGGTGTGGGTTCGGGATGGGCGGGTGGATTCACATGGCGCAAGAGAGGGCCTTATGGGCGAAACCTTAGCGGGCGATCGAGCTTAGGCATGCATTGGAAAGGCTTTGTCATGATATCTCTGCGACACACCAAAGGAAGTGTGTTAGTAACGTTTGCATAAAGAGATGTTCATGTCTTGTGGGTAAAGTTGTACAACCTCTGCAGAGTGTAAAACTATTCGAATAGCCGCGTCCGCGGTCATGGACAAAGCCCGGGAATTTCACATGGGGTATAGAGTGTTTCATAAAATGTGGAATGTGGAATTGTTTGGATGTGAACGGGGAGTTCACTGTTGTTTTGTTGTCTATCATTGATCTATCAGTTATTTACTTATGTTTTCATAAATATGCTTTCAATCTATTTATTGTATTTCAATTCAAGTTATTGCTTTCTGCAAATGAAACATATAGCCATCCTTATCAAGCCGTGCATAAATGTATTGCATCAATTCCCTATGGCTTGCTGAGTACCTTTGTACTCACGGCTTTATGCCCTTGTTGATCAGTTGCTGAAGGAGATAATGAATCTTATGAAGAGGAATTCTATGAAGACTACGTGGATTAGGAAGGCGTTTCCCAGACGATTGCCTGTGGCATGTCGAATGGTTCAAGTTATCTTTTCCGCTGCAATAGTATTTGTTTCTTAAGCCCTTAAGGCACAATGGTGTAAACATTGACCATAGGGTCGTTTGCTTTATTTAATAATAATTTGCTTCTTCTTAATTAATTCGTTGTATGGAATGATATTACATCTGTGTTTCCACTGTGTGCACTAGCATGATCCTGGACTAGTGCAGTATACACAGAGGGTTTCGGATTTGTAAATCCGGGTCCCGACAAAGGCGAAGTCTGATGACCAAGATAATCAACAAAGATTGAAATTCGAGGTAGGGAAGCCCTTAGTCACCGCTTCGAAGTTAAAAAGTCTAACACCCATGATGCAACGATTACATGCATGGTACTTAGATCGATCCAACCAAGACGTACTCCTGAAGGTGATCATTTTCACCATGAGGGCTATGGCTACTTCTTAATAGAATTCGATAACTTGCACAACTTGTTCTATCACGACGCCCTCAACATATCTTTTTTGAGATGCTGGTCACTGTAAGTGTCTAATATATCAATCTTGGCCTACATTCACGTAATACCGATAAATGTCATGTCTAACTATTTTGTTATATAGATACGAGATGATTGAATTACGAAGAACCAAGGGGCCAGTGGGATTCCTCGACCTGGGAACGGTTTGCCAATATGAAACCAAAAGAGCACCAAAGGAGGTCGAGGAGTACGTATATAAAGTTTTGATTAAACTACAAGACAAGGAGTTTATACTTTTGCCATACCATTTTAAGTAAGTTCCTCACTAGCTAGTTAAATTACCCATTTATTTCGTTATTTACTCTGATGTAAGGACTAATGACTATGGCATCATGCATGTGTATGTAGCTTCCACTGGATTCTCGTAATAATTCATCCAGAAAAGAGCAAGATGCTGATCATGGATCCACTAGATAAACCTAAAAAAGACTTTGAAGAGATGACACATTTAATGAATGAGGTGTTCAAAATATATTGTCAGAAGAGCTCGAGATACTGCCCATACCAAAAATCCCTTACAATCCGTACTAAGTTTCCGGTACGCACGAAAGGAATACTCTTATATCATATTTCATAGTAAATAGCTCCTTCGACGACATCTTAGTTCATTCGATTTTTGCAGTGTCACAAGCAGCCGAAAGGAACAAATTTATGTGGGTGCCGTGTGTGCGATTACATGCGCGAAATCTTATCATGCACAATGAAAGACAATGACGTAGAGGTCAGTCATGCTGACATGACACATTGATTCGCACCACTCAATTTCTATATACTCTCTTAATTTTGTTTTTTATACTTACAACGCCTCAAGTTGTCTACGTTAGGACTACTTCCTTCTGAAATCCAAGCTATTCAGGGCCAGCTCGCCTACTTCATCATGAAGGAAATAATCAACAAAAATGGCGAGTTTTATGACGAAGACAACAACGATCCAGTCATCCATACTCTTGTCTCAAATCACGTGTCTCCAACCTCCGAAGACCCGTAGGCTTCTAGTTTACCTCCACTAGTTTAGGCTTTTGTTACTTCAATTCTGTTTCATTACAAAGTGTAAATAACTCTTTGTTCCTTTCAAATGGGAACCCCTTCTTTTGTCAATGCCACTTCTTTTATCAGTGGTTGTGCTAGTGTAGCATGTACTTTTGTCTTCTTCAGGAACACACACACATACGAGTGACACTTCTAAATATTTCATGTGTTTGCCTTACATGTTTATTTTTTCATATGAAATTATTTCATGTGTTTGTAATAGTTTGATAAACTAACCAATTGAAAAAATTACTGGAGCTATCTATTCATGCCACACTTTACCAGATGGTCTAGCAAGACTGCGAGCTTCTACAAGCCGGAGCTTGTATTGGGTCTCAATTGCTAAATCAGATAATTACAATCGGTGTTTTTGTGACATGGATGGAATTACTTTGTACAAATGCTATGTACATGACCTCAATGGCCCTCCCAGGCGCCTGCTTTGTGATCTTTGAATTAATGGATGACATGCATACCTGCAAGTAAGGTTTCTACCTCGCCCTTTCTTATGAAGAATTTTCACTGGATGTGAGATCTCATGTTTTTCCTTTGCATATCAAGGTCCTAAATCAGTGAGAAGGAAGGGATTTTAGCAGCCCACAGAATGGATTGCAGATTTATGTAGCTTTGAGTAGAAACTTGATTTGTGTAGCGCTGCTTCTTCTTGCTTTGTACAATTTCTTCCGAATGAATATGTCCAGATTTCCTCATCTGTTTCTTCCGCATTCTATTCTCATAGTTACAGCTTACAAAGTTATAATTTATGCTCCGTATCTTCTATGTGAGATTGATTTCGATTTTGCCACTAACATCTTATGCAGATCTTCACATACGTATCCAATTTGCTGAATATATTCTATTCTATACTTATTTTGGGATTGATGCCCAACTGAAAAACAAAATAAATCCTAGATTTTAATTTGCGTTCTATCAGAGTTTGTATCACCTATTGACACTTCGGTCTTAAGAGTTTATGGCTTAATAAGTATGCACAAAAGTGGTCTGAATCCTTAATTGATGGAAAGTTGATTTCGTAGTGGTGTAGGCTTCTTGATGATCCTTTGTGACAATTCCATATCTTCCTCCTGAACTGAAAAACAAACACAATCCCAAATTTTAATTTGTGTTCTATTAGAGTTTGTATCACCTATTGACACTTCGGTCTTACGAGTTCATGCCTTAGTAAGTATGCACAGAAGTGGTCTGAATCGTTAATTGATGGAAAGTTGATTTCGTAGTGGTGTAGGCTTCTTGATGATCCTTTGTTACAATTCCATATCTTCCTTCTAACGCCATTTCTTTGATTCTATATAGTTCATTTGAGGCATTGCTGCGACGTAGATGGTGGCGGCTTGGTTGCGAGAACTTGGAGGCGGCGCTGTGGCATGAGTGGTGGTGCCTAGGCACGACCCACCTTCGTGAATCTTACAGAAGGTTTGCCTTTTTTTTCCTCCAGTCTCTCACCACATGACAATACTGCTTGCTTAATTTCCAGATGGAAAATTTGCACCGTCATGATCTTCAGCTACGTATCCAATTTGCTGAATATATTCTATTTTGTATTTATGTTGGGATTGATGCCCAGCTGAAAAAAAACACAATCCCAGATTTTAATTTGTGTTGTATCAGAGTTTGTATCCCCTATTGACACTTCCTGGCCTTACGGGTTCATGGCTTAGTAAGTATGCACAAAAGTGGTCTGAATCTTTAATTGCCTTAATTGATGGCCCAATAGTTGTTTGCCTGAGATTAGTGTTGAAAATAAAACTACAGGGAGGCTTTACAAGCTGAAAAGCATTTATTTCTGATGTTGGCACATTGTGTCATTTTTTCCTATCAATTGTGTTGACCTCAGGTGTGGTGCCTTTTAAAGCAGAGTGCTGTATTGAGTCTTCTCTGTGCTCCTACTATGTTTTCAAATGTTTCAATACTTCAATGCAGTTTTCCTTTTGTTTGCTATATATGGGAGCAAGTTGTACATAATGATACTGGCATGGCTAGCGCTGCCTGAGGCTAGCCACAAATGCCAGTTTTTTTATTTTCGTGTGTGGGATTATCAGCGGCGGTTTTGTCCCAAAACCGCTACTGACATAATATCAGTGATGGTTCTATCAAAAAACCGCCACTGATACTAGGAATATCAATGGCGGTTTTATATACAACTGTCACTGATAGTTATATCAGTGGCAGTTCTAGCAAAAAACCGCCACTAATCATCCAAGTATCAGTGGCGGTTTTGGGATAGAACCGCTACTGATATTTGAGTATTAGTGGCGGTTCTATCAAAAAACCGCCACTGATACTTGGATGATTAGTGGCGGTTTTTGGCTCGAACCGCCACTGATACCAGAATATCAGTGGCTGTTCTAGTCAAAAACCGCCACAGATAGTATTATCTGTGGCGGTTCTAGAACCGCCACTGATAATCCTCGATTATCAGTGGCACTAAATCTGTGCCGGTTCAAAAACCGCCACTAATGGCAGTAATGAACCGCCACTGATGGCCTTTTTCAAGGTAGTGCCAGTACAAGAACGTAATTATGCTCATGTGTTAATGCATGTAGCACGTAAAACTGCTTATGGATGAGCATAAACTTCAAGAGAACTATGCAAGACTGAAGTACATAAAACAAGATATGGCTTGAAAAATAATATAAGCATCTCTTTTTGGTTTTTGAATTTTTTATGACATTTGTATTTTTTATTAAATAATAATTTCAGATGTATTTAAAAAAATGATCCTGCACGGTGGGAACACAATTTCACCACATAGAGGCGAAACTGCAAGGCCCCAGTTTCATCCCTAATCGCCCACTCCACCCATATGCAACCATTAACTATTGAAGTAGGCTTGTTTTAGCCTCTTCTACATGTTCCAAAATAACATTTGAAAATTTAACAAAAAAATCGATATTTCAAAATTTTCCAAAGATTTCACCGAGAAAAGATATCGGTTGGTAGGCGGTAGCAATATTGGAATCCCTGCGAGCATGCAACATTACTTTTGCATAAACATACCCCAAGGCTAACACTCTGGGCATTCCTTGAACATGAAGTACCTCATTAATCAATCTTTTTCACTCCAAATTCTTGAGCTAGATGGCAAGGGATTTATATGAGATAATATCTGATGGAAGAGAAGATTATTTCGATCCACCCTTTCGGTGAGAGGGGAGCGATGATGATTTTCTACAACTGATTATTCAACCCATCTACAATGTTATGCTGGAGGTATGTGCTCAGATGTTATATTTTTTATGTAATGTTTTTTTAAATGTTCTGTGGCTACATTGATTTCTATAATGTTTATTTGATGCGAAAGGAAGCTGCAAGGAGTAAACGTGGTACTGTGAGCCACTCAAAGTGGAGAAACTATGATGACCTGAATGAATACTTTTGGTAAGTTGTTTCTAATAGTTCATTTTTATGCTTTATCTGTCGTAAGAGCTAAGAAATTTAGGCAAAAGAGCATTTCTTACTGGGTCACCCTTTTATCATAAACCTCCACACATCAGGTCGAAGAAATGCTTCAAAAAGCTTGGATGGCCAATGGACCCCACAGCTGACTTTTTTGTGGATACTACAAAAACTAAAAATGAAACTGAGGTTATTCATTAATCCTTTACGATGTTATTTTGTGCAACAAATACTATCTACAATCTAGAATAAAAACGAGAGGTTGTTATTTGATTTTCCAACAAGTGATGCTACATCATAGGATAGATCATCAATTTGTTAACATTCGTAGGGGTTTCTGTCTAGTACAGTTATTACTTATTCCAGTCTTTCAAGTACAGTGGGAATAGGCTATAGTACATCTGCTGTGAACTTCTAAGTTCTAATATTCACTGTATTATTTGATCAAAGTTTTCAATACACAAGTCTTTGCTGTTTGGTTACTGTTACTAGTTAACTGAATTGTGAAATTTAGTTTTATATTGAAGATTTGTTCAATCTTTTTTCAGAGTGCTCATGAGATAATCACACTCCCGGAAGAACGAGGCACATGAAGAATAGGGGGAAGGAGAGGAAGAAGAACCAGAAAGATGAGCTCTCTCAGCACGTGCATTTTTCTCCCTCAGCACGGCTGCCTCAATCTTGAGGACCTCACAAGAAACGCAAGACGCATTTCTAATCCTATGGGCTTGGTCTTCTAATTTCTTCCTAAGTTCGACATGGATTTCATCCAAGTCCCCCACAATCTCAGTACAGCGCAAGCAATATTTTTGTGACTTAACTAGTAAGTCCTTAGCAAGTTCAGCACACTTGACATTCAGGTTTTTATTGTCAAGTTTTAATTGCTTACAACCCTCACATGAGCTGACTTGGTCCTTAGAAGCATGCATTTCAAGTTCATTGTTTCTAGTAGAAAGCTTCCTAAGGTGTTCGCTCATGGCATTGATTTCAGCAATCAATTTAGGGCAATTAGAGCATGAGGGAGTAGTGTGAGCATGAAGAAAACTAGCATCCAGAGGGATAGAATCAATAGAATCATTGCTTGCATTCTTCAACCTAAGATTATCTAGATCAGACAGCACACTATCATGCATAGTCCTTAGGTTCTCCAACTCCACAAGAAGAGCATTACAGAGAGAACAATCATCAGTGACTCGAGAGGGAGAAGATCTAAGAGAAGCTAACTCCCGAGTCAAGGTACCTACTTCCTTCTCTAGCTCCATACACCTAGCTCTAGCTCTAGCATGAAATTTTCCTAATTTGCAGAAAGCTTCATTGAGCTGGTCAATAATAACAAGGATAAAGACAAAGACAAGTTTAACCTCGTTGAATTTGGTTCGAGCGATTCATCTGAAGGCGATGAGGTTGAAATAAATATAGCCAAATGGGTTAAGAGATCTAAGAAGTCCTTAGTTTATTTCTAGCTCAAGCCAACTAAGAATAAGTCGAAAATCAAATATGCTTTTTATATTTCTATCTGTGACCGTATTTTTGATTTACTGCTACAAGAGAAATTATACTGTTGCCTAAAAGACATGTTATACCATGGCTAATGGAATCAAAAAGAGAAGGTATTGCAAATGGCATCACTCTTTTTCTCATAATTCTAATAATTGCAATATTTTCCGATAGCAGATACAATTGGCCTTAGAGGATGGCTGACTCAAGTTTGCAGAAGAGACGACGATGCAGTTGGATGCTAATCCTTTTCCTATTAATATGGTTCAATGTTCTGGAAAAGGAAAAGGGCTGATGCATATTATATGGTCAAGGATTGTACATTAGGCTGACATCAAACCAAGCTCTAGCGGCAAGGAGACCCTAAAGATCACAGTCAGCTTGCTGTAAATAGAAACCGACCCTGAAGGAATGAGTTCAAGGACTATCAAGCCAAAGGGAGACTTGCATATCAACAAGTGGTATAACGCTGAGAGAGCGCTGCCACCACACGAGCCGATCCACAAGCCATAGCCAACTTTCACCCAACTGTTGGAAAAGTATGAGAGGAGAAGTAATAGGCCACGTAATCTTGCACATCGGCCAGATAATCTATATTGTCCTGATAACATTGAATAGGCTTACCAATGGTGTCCCTTTTGGCAATTTTGTCAGGAAAGGGGTTTAGCTATGTCATTGCCATATACATGTCCAATGGAACACTACCCTCATCAGGGCGACTGGTAGCGACGATCAGTCAAAGATAAAATATCTGAGCTAATACAAGGATGTCCTAATGAAATACATAAAAGGTCAATCCATCAAAGGGTTTCTAGTCCGATCCAAACGCAAGAGCGATCAGAAGAGGGGTCAAGCTCTATGGCCTAACTAAATTTGGCAAGGAAGGTACGTGAGCCAATTGAACCTAAACCCAAGTGGTGTTCTCCAGGGCTTAGCCGATCACAATGCAGATGACTTCAAAGGCTAAGGACTCAGAAGATGAGAGGGGCCGAGCAAGAAAAACAAAGAGATCAAGTGTTCAATGAACTGTGACTGATTAAAGTTGCAAGAAAAGAGTGGAGGAAAAAAGAACCGGTTGAAGAAGAGTTTGATTCAACCGATGATTTGAATTCACCCTTAGTTAGGGGTGGTTCCCCAACTCCGATGGACATTAACATGGTGTTCACCTTACCGACCGAATTCAAAATAAGGATTGAATCAGCCAAAGAAATGTTCGCTCAGTTATGCTTGGGGGCTCAAGACACCGTCTTTGAAAAACCCAAAGATGATCATCGACATCTGAAGCCGTTATATATAAAAGGGCATATCAATGGTAAGCTGATATCTAAGATGCTCATCAATGGAGGAGTGATCGTCAATCTGATGCCGTATACTACTTGCAAGAAGTTGGGTAAGTCCGATAAGGATTTTATTTAAACTAACATGGTTTTAAATGACTTCACAAGTGATCCCATTGAAGCAAAAGGGGTTATGATGACTGAGCTAATAGTCGGAGCAAAACATTGCCGATTGCTCTTTTTGTAGTTGACATTAAGGGCAATTACAGTGTTCTGCTTGAGCAAGATTGGATTCATGCCAATTGCTGTGTGTCGTCGACTATGCATCGAATGCTCGTCTAGTGGAATGGGGACGAGGAGGAGGTTATTAAAGCTAACACATCTGCTCATATTGCCATGGCGAGTTCAGACATGAATTGGCAGCATGAAGAAGCCGAATGTATATCTGGTAAGGCTTTGGAGGATTGTGTCTTCATCTGCATCAACAAGACATGACTTATTCTGATCAATGTAAGACCATGTACACTTGATCGAACGGATCAAAATTTTGCACCGACAGAGTCCAAATTGGTAGTGAAGGCTTATAAGGCAGAATGCGATGCTATCGGCAAACAATTGATATATATGAGGCTACTGAAGATTTCCAAGAAATCAAGAAGTTAGGCCAAGGTTTCACGTCGACTAATTTGCTATAGGAAGTCGATATAGGTGACGGTGATAGGAAAAGACCAACTTTTATTAGTTCAAACTTAGCTGGGGATTATAAAAAGAAGTTGGTCAAAATTTTAAGAACTTATAAAGATTGTTTTGTTTGGGAGTATCATGAGATGCTTGGTTTAAGTCGATGGTTTGTTGAACATCAACTACCTATAAAGCCAGTTTATTGGCCGTTTAAACAGTCTCCTAGTCGATTTAATCCAGCCTTGTATACTATTATAAAAGAAGAAATTGAACGATTATTGCAGGCTAAGTTTATTAGGGCTTGCCAATATGCTGAATGGGTTTCTAATATCATTACTGTTATAAAGAAAATTGGCAAACTTAGGGTGTGCGTTCATTTTAGAGATTTAAATTAAGTCACACCAAAGGATGAGTACCTGATGTCGATAGCCTATATGCTTATCAATGCTGCATCACAGAATAAGATCAATAATTTTCTTGATGGTAATACCGGATATAACCAAATATTCATGGTAGAAGCCGATATACGTAAGATAACCTTCAGATGCCCCGGTGCTTTGGGTTTGTTTGAATGGGCTGTAATGACATTCGGCTTGAAAAACGTTAGTGCAACATATCAGTGTGCCATGAATTTAATTTTTCATGACCTGATCGATCGGTCATATTGTGGAAATCTACATCGATGATATTGTTGTTAAATCCAAAGAAGATTTATAGCCTTCGGCCATTTTGGAAACAATGTTCAAGAATACAAGGGCACATGGCTTAAAGATGAACACATATGTGTGCTTTTGGTGTGTCAGATGGACAATTTTTGGGCTTCATGGTTCACGAAAGGGGGATTGAAGTTAATCAAGAAAGAGTAAGGGCCATAGCCAAAACTAAGCCGCTAGTATGCAAGAAAGATTTACAGAAGTTGATCGACAAGATTAACTATTTATGGTGATTTATTTCAAATTTGTTTGGCCTTATTAGTTCACCCCATTGTCGAAATTGAAAGATAATCAAGAGTTCATTTCGGGAGCTGGTCAGCAGAAAGCTTTTGAGAGCATAAAAGATTATTTAACTAATCCTCTAGGTTTAGTTGCACCTCAAAATGGTATACTATTCAAGTTATATATATCGGCTGAAGAGGTGACTATTTGAGCTGTTTTGGTGCAAAAGATTGATGGGAAAGAGTGAGTTATTTTCTATTAAGTTGATGATTAATTGATGCTGAAACCAGGTACCCTTTTTTAGAAAAACTCTGCTTGTCATTATATTTTTCTTGCACAAAATTAAGGCATTATATTTTAGCATCAACTTCTAAAGTTATTTGTAAATCTGATGTTATAAAATATATGTTGTCAGCTCCAATTTATGAGGTCAACTTGGAAAATGGGACTATATGCTTATCGAGTTCGACCTAACATAGGAATTGACTAAAGCAGTTAAGAGTTAAGTAATTGTCGATTTTATAACAGGATATGAAACTAGTACAAATACCAATCTAATATCTGTTGCCCCTTGGTAATTATTTTTTGATGGATCGGTATGTCAAGAAGGCGATGGTATCGGGATAGTGTTGGTTTTACCAAAAGGTTATAATTTTGATTTTGCATTCAGGCTGAATTGCAAATGTTCAAATAATCAAGCCAAGTATGAAGCATTGCTTAAAGGCCTATAGTTGCTCGATAATATCAGATTTGATTCTGTTGAGGCCTATGGTAATTCCTTGTTGGTGGTTCAATAGATTAAGGGAGAGTATAACCACTATGATGAAATTTTGATGAAATACTTGGAGTAGTGTCTTGCTGTGATTGGCTCATTTACTTTTTTCTCCATTAGTTATATTCCTCGAGAGTTGAATGATAAGGTTAACTTGTTAGCCCAACAAGCATCAGGTTATAAATTTTTTGATCAATTGGAGGAATCTGAGCCAATTGAAAAGATGGTCATGTGATTATTTGTCACCACTGATTGGAGGGCAAAAATAATGAAGTATTTGACTGATCCCTCAAAACCTACTGATCGGAGAATTAAGTGAAAAGCTTTGAAGTATATTGTCCTCAATATGTACTATATTATCGAACTATAGAGGGCCTGTTGTTGAGATGTCTTGAAGCCGAAGAGGCTAAAGTAGCTATGGGAGAAGTGCCTGAAGGTATTTGTGGGTTCCATCAATCGGCTCATAAGATGAAGTGTCTACTAAGACGTGCTGGGTATTTACCGACAATTCTATAAGATTGTTTCAAATATTACAAAGGGTGCCAAACTTGTCAGAAATTTGGCAACGTGCAATTGGCTTTAGTATCAGCTTTGCATCCAATTATGAAGCCTTGGCCATTTAGAGGATGGGGATAGATATAATCGGGTAAATTTTTTCTGCATCAAGCAAAGGCCATAAATTTTTATTGGCCACAACTGATTATTTTTCTAAGTGGGTTGAGGCGATCCCGCTTAAAAAGGTAATGAGTGTTGAAGCTATTGGATTTGTTACAGAACATATTATCTATCGGTTTGGGATACCACAGACTATCACGACCGATCAAGGCACTGTGCTTATGACCGATGAATTTCAAGGTTTTGCAAAAAGTCTAAGCATCAAGTTGTTGAATTCATCACCTTATTATGCTTTGGCTAATGGTCAAGCCGAATCGTCCAATAAAACATTCATCAAGTTAATCAAAAGGAAGTTTGATGAAAAACAAAGGAATTGGCATGTGATGTTATCAGAGTCATTATGGGCTTATTGGCTTGCGTACCATGGTGCAAAAAAATTATCACCTTATCAATTGGTCTATGGGCAAGAGACCGTGTTATCTGTGGAGATTAATATTGACTCCGTAAGAACGGCCAAGCAAAATGGTTTGTTAGATCAAGATTATAAGGATTTAATGGTCGATAATTTGGATGACTTTGCAGAGTTACGTTTGCGTACGCTGGATCGGCTTAAGAAGAATAAGGCAAGAGTGGCAAAAACTTATAATAAAAAGGTAATGCCTAATTCATTTTGTGAAGCCGATTTAGTTTGGATAACTATTTCACCTGTCGTCTCTAAAGATAATCAATTTGACAAATGGTCTCCAATGTGGGAAGAACCATATAAAATGCATCGACTTGTGGATGGTAATTCTTATGTTCTGGAGACACCGGAAGGTGTGGCATTTTCAAAGACGATTTACAGGAAGTACTTAAAGAAATATTACCCTATCGTTTGGATTGGCTCCTGATTGGCTAAAGATAGCTATCGTTCATAAAAGGCCAAATTAACTCGTTAGTGTTAATTCTGGCTATAGACTAAAAGTAAAATTTGGCCAATTACATACATCACACTTGGCAGAAAAGGATTAAAGCATAAATAAATAATCGGTTAAACAACCAATTATAAAAATTACACAACATTCAAAATATTCAAAGTATTGTTTCAGGACAGCCCCCATTACAAGCATTAAAATTTAGTTCAAGATCTACCGATTAGATTCCAGGATTATTGAGCCTGGCCCCCAAGGCCAATAGAGCAGCAGCGGCCTTGGTGATGATCTCCTCCATGCTGTTAACAATTTTTTCAACCAATTCATCCATGCTCGGGATGGGAGTTCTAACCACCCCCATTTTTACATAAAATGCAAAAATGGAAATCTCATGTGCATACAGTACTAGTCCCATGATCAGTGGCTAGTACGCAAATTTACAACAATTGGAATCACAACCATACACCATATTATTAAAGCGGAAGCTAATTATACAATGTATTTCATACAAATCAAAGTATTTATATATGTACCATAGAAGAAGCAAAGTCTTGTAGTGTGCCCATCCAACCTGTAGGCAACTGACAAGGTATAAATCCCTAGAAAGATCGAGTCATTAAAATTCTCGCAACCTGCGACGAAAGGAAATCTTCGGAGCTTCGCTAACTTTTCCACCTAAAAACAACATAATAAGCAAGGTTGAGTACTTTCGTACTCCACAAGACTTAAATGGTATTTGCAAATGCATAAATGCAGGCCATCTGAAAGGTGGCTTCTACAGTTAATTCACATAAAGCGATATTGAATTTTTAAATCAAGTTGTCATTTGCAAACGAAATTTGTAAGAGCAAGTTCGACTCATAAGAAATAAGTAAAGCATAAGTAATACTCACAACCCTTCGCGAGCATTGAATAATTCAATGATCCAATAATCTAATCCTGCCATAACCATTTCTTGCCAACATATAACCATTCATCCAATAATCCAACATAATGAAATCCAACAATGTCGGTCCTTTGACATAAAGTGACAGTTGCTAATCAAGTTTCAAACCTAAACCTATTTTTAGAAAATACCAAAATCTAACATTGAAATGACTTCACCAAGTGCCCATGACTGCGGGCACGGCTAATCGATTAGATTTACACTCTGCAGTTGTGTACAGCTTTACCTACAAGTTATGACATTTTCTTCTTGCCGCAAGTTTCACGCACCTTTGGCGTGTGGCCAGAATGTTCATGAAGAAAACCTTTAAATTACCTTGGTTAACTTTTCACCAGCCCGGGACATTAGACCCATACTATGGTAGAAGAACTCAGAGCATAGAAATTATGGGAACTCCCCATAGTATGGCGTACACCGTTACATTGGTAAGTAGAAACCCCTACAAGCAGACTTTGAAAGGAATGCCTGTGCTATCTCCCGCCTTCCATAAATGCAAAGTTGAACTACATAACTTAATTAGTTTAAGGTTGCCCCATACCAACACTTGTGGTTGCACGGATTTCTTGGATCAATAGCGTCCTATTGTTCGGTCCTTAATCTGACACGGGCAATACTTCTCCCAACACTGCGTACAAGTCTAACCCTTGCACAACCGGCTATTGCCAATAATTGTTCGCATCTAAATCATAGTTTTATGTTGAGTTTTTAGTTAAAATACCGACATCCGACATCATGTCATTATCAACATTTCCAATTTCTCAAGAAACAATTTTGATCTAATCATATTCAACGTTGATTCTAAAGCATGGCTAAGCATGGATAATATATAATCGCTTATACCCATGTTGACATTATGTATTATCTAGCCCTATTCTATGGTTATCAAGGTTCACATATCAATATTTATCAAGGAAGTTTCATGAGACAAGAGGTATATCTACTAGTACCACAATATAGCGAATTTACAGAAAATACACGCAAGCATAAATTGATTTAGTAAAACAAAGGAAAATTAAGTACTGGGATCAATATGATGAAAGGGGGTGCTTTCCTTGCTGATCGTTGGTTACGACGAGGTCGAGGCTGCATTTGGCGTTGTCGACGACGGAGTTAATGATGTCGAGTTCTACGCGTCGGTCATAAAAAATATAGCAAATAGCAATCTTTAATAAGGGCAAAAAGATGATAGATATAAAATCAAATAAATACTTACTGTAGAAAATAGGCGTGGTTGAGGGTTGTATGATTTTGGGTTCCTGCGTTTTAGTTGATCATATGTACACATATTGTTTAACGACTTTTAGATTGAGTGATGCACGATTTCTTTTATAGATTATCTATTCTTGCCTTATGAATTCAAGAGGCTAAAATTATGTATTTTCATATTTATAATTTCTAATTCTAGATACTAAAATTATTTGGATTAAAGGAATAAAGTCATTAGTTAAAGTATTATGTTTGAATAGCACTGAGCATTAAGCATTTTTGTATGAAAACGATTTATATGGGTTAGATTTACTGGATTAGGCTACTGGCCTCATTTTCATGGTCTTGGAGAAGGTTCTGGTGATACAACTATCATGATCCTTGATGTCTTATTTATTATTAATGCTCTTTTATTCATGTGAATGATTTCAGAAATCATAACACTTAAGGTTATTTTGCTATCAAGATTTATATGGAAAGTATGATGAAATGAGATTATTTCTTTAGAATAAGGTGGTCTATACTTTGGGAAGCAATTATAAGATGATTTCATAAATTTTAGGATTTAGACGAGATATTTTATTCATTGCTTAAACAACTTAAATGGTATTAAGGTTTCTGATGACCATAACACTTTAGGCTATTGAGCTAGCATGATTCGGATACAAAGTAACTTGTAGAAAGAATATTTTTCTAGATTGTGGTAGTCCATATTCTAAATACTATTTCTAGGCTGATCTTCATAATATTCGCATTTAACGAGTTGTTTTATGAGTTGCCGAAGAGGCTTAAATGGTCACAAAATTGACGTTATTGGGAATCGGATTTCATTTTAAGTTTGCGACTACACTGAACATGATTATTCAGTCATTTTTTTGGCATTAGCAGGGGATGTCCTTATAAGTGTTTTAGGGCTTTTATAAATTGATATCAAGTTAGTTTGTTTTGCCGATTATCATGGTCTAATCTTCAAGAATATGCTAAGATTGGCTCTACCTAACTTGATACTTAATTTATGAGGTTTTATGCATATGTTTCTGATTTTCAACTATATATACATCATAGGATGGCGTATTTTATCCAATGGATTTAAGCATAATCTATAATATATTTTAATGACTCTACTGCATCATATGGACCAATTTTATCCAGGATCTAATTTTCATGGATCATGGCTTTACTTTTTAATATATATATCTTCATGCATATATATTCTTTTAACAGAGATAAAGCTTATTGTCTTCATGCTAATTAAGTTTATGCACATGCAACTACTGATGCTGTATTCAAATTATTTCAACAGTAATGAATCAGCTTCATGATCATTCTGGAAATGGATGTATCTATTTATACTGCTCTTAGTTATTATACATATGCACATATATTCACATTTGGATTATATTCCATTTATAAGGCTTATTCCAAATCAAGTTCCTAAGCATTTTGTTGCTGTCGAATTAATCAATTCCATGGTCCATTCTACATGAGTACATGCATATAAACATTACTACTAGGTACCCAATATACATGCATACTCATATATGTATCTTTTACACTAGGGTGTCATTCTTATTCATGAAACAATTCAAGTTAAGTTCATTAGTTAAACATTCCTTCATATTCTGGAGTCCTACTATTATACTAATATATATAAACATCAATTTTATTTATTCCAGACTTCTTTTGCACAACTATTTTTGGATATTTATAGTATTGCAATTAACCTTTATTAGAAAATGATTCAAACAAGTTGAAGTTGAAATATTTTTATATATTTTGGTTTCTGGAAGTCTAAGGATTCCAATAAAATTGGTTTCATTCAATTCTCAGTTCATTTGCAACATTTATATATATAGCCTATCTTTCATCCTTTTATTTAAATTTGAATTTCAAATTTACCCATTAATCTTTTTCCAAATATTTCTACATATCCTGAATGTTCTTGATTTTAGATGAATATAGAAATTTGTTTCATCTTATTTGGATTAAAGATGCAAAAGATATTAATGTTTGAATGCTATTCTTCTTGAAAATACACTTAAACGACAAAATACATTTTCATCACCTAGAAAGCGTCTTTTCATTTTTGTTGTTTTATTTAAATCTGGCCGGCTGTTGTGTGGGGCCTCCGGGTTGGTGTCTGTGTGAGGAGAAATAGACAACTAGAGGCTGACAATGGGGACCCGCATGTCATTAGCACAGAACAAGGTCTCACCTTTGCGGCTTATCGCCGGTGAAGCAGCTTCGGAGAGGTCCGGCCGATGGTGCGGTGAGCATCAGGGAGCTGAGGTGCACCCTTGGGTGGTACCGATTCGGCCGGAGGCGAGCCGAGTTGAGCTTCCACTGAGAGGAGGCGGCTGCAACAATGGCGGATTGCTGGAGAAGATGAACAGAGCTGGTTCAGTTAGAATAAGTAGCAAATTAAGCATCAAGGGATAGTAGAGACTCCATTTTACCTATTAAACAATGAATAGGATAATCGGATCAGCCTACCACCGTTCGCCGTGGTCGGGGAAGAAAGGTAGCAGCGGCGGCTGAGTTTTGTTCAATAATTCTTGAGGTTAAGTGGGGGCTTTTGATCAGTATGACCTATAGATGCTAAGTCTTGAAGTAACTGGAGAAAGAATTAGTGTACTGGCTGGAATTGAATGTTTCCCGAGCTCAAGGTTTTGTGGTCATGGAGGAATTGGGGAAGAATTAGAACGATGCGGCTAAGGAATGCGAGAGGAAGTAGAGGGGAAATGAAGGGCACTCTAAGGAGATCTTGGGGCGGTATTTATAGGCGACAAGGAGGCACAACTGTGCTCAGAGCCCGGTGTGAACACGGTGATAGAATTGCGGCGCTTGAACAGAAGACGGTATGGGCAAATTTGCGGGAAATGCGGGCTAGGTAGCTGCGTGGCATAGGAATGATTGCACAAGGACCACAGGTGGCGTGAGGTATAGGAGAGGCGGTTACAACATAAGGTGCAAATTCTGCTTCTTCGCTCCGGGGCTTCGGTGGCTAGAGTAAGATGAAGGCAGAGGCTTCAGCTGGCAGGTGGGCCGCACAATGACTCATGACCAGCTGGCGGTGAAGGAAGAAGTGAGGCATAGAAAAAACTTATTGAATCCATTACCTATCTAGTCTTTAATTCGTGTACTAGAGATAATGTAGAATACTCTGTTAAATTTTCAGATTTATTTTATGCTTTTAGAATTTACAAAAATTCTGACAAGGTACTGTGCACAAATTTTAGTTATCTGTATTTAATTTATCTGGGAGTTTATAACTTATCAAATATTTTTGAAAATATTTGTGAAGATTCCTTATGGCTATATTGATCTCCTATAAAATTTTCAACTTCAACATATTTATATTTTATTTACTAAAATTCTGACACTAGTATTTTTAGATTATCAGCTTTTCAGTTTTTGAATTTCTATAATTATCAAATTTAATCATTATTTCTTGATATTTTTACTGTTTATGTTCTAATCTAGAACGAAAATAATATAAAAATTTTACATTGAATTTATGAAATATTAATTTCTAACATATTTACTATTTGTAGTCAAGAAACATTAATTAGCTTTCATTTCATGTTTAAATGCTTTGGTATGACTTTCAAATAATATTTTAGGGTTTTGGATATCTCCACAGATTTTACAGGGATTTTTATTATTTATTTAATTTACAAATCTTTTCTTATTACTTATCCCATGTTTGATTATTTATTAAAAAGGAATTTTCCTTTCAAACAATAATCAAAGAAATCCAAGAAAAGTCAATAAAATCGAGATAATTCATAAAAAGCATAAATAAATATTATTAAATGTTTTAAAATTTAATTTCTCATTGTTTGTTAAGTTTTGGATTGAAGAGAAGATGAAATCAAGAAAAGATTTTCTTTAAGAACCAATATTCAGGAAAAAAAGATTTTTTTATTTCATTTGAATCTTTACCTTACTTGAAACTGGAATTCAAGGTTTTGGGATGTTATAACATTTCATTTGAAAATCTTGATTTAAAATGAAATTTTAATTTAATTATATTTTAAAATTTATCAAAATTTCATTTTCCTTATTTTTGAAATTTTTGGGATGTTACAGGAGTGATCTTGGTCGATTGTTTTTTAACAGATTATCAGGACCCAAATTCACCAATTCGAACCCACTGTATTTACCGCACTAGTCTCTGGATTAACGCTAGTGCACACAGCTCAACATTGGTAAATATCATATCATACAGAATGATAATAGTAGTAAGACTCCATTTATTGATATAATTAAATGTATGATCTTATGACCAATGTAATGTCCCAAATCTTTTTCCAGATCTGAAACTTTTCAGTCAAGGGTGTAATATCTCACAAAGTCGTGATCGATTTGGACTGTTTTTGGGCTGGTTTGGGTTGGATTTGGGCTGTTTTTGTTGGGCTTTGCTCCTAATCTTAGCCCTCTTTTGGCCCAGCTGGCCACCCCTCAATCCCCAGCCGATTCACTTCTAATTGTTTCTCCCCAAACCAAGGTTGCTGCTCCTCCTCCCAGCAAGGGCTTCTCCTATGGCGCCTCCTCCTCCAAGCAGCAGCAGCAGCACCCCCATTATATAACCGATTGGAATCTCTTAACCGATCGGGACTCTGTAAACCGCCCCACCCCCATTATATAAATGAGAGGGCGGGCAACAACAAGGAGATGGCATCAGCATAGGAGCTCATGAGACACGAACTCACGAGCAATCTTAGATCCAGGAGATCCATATAATCCCAGCACACAGGATTAGGGTATTACCTTGTAACATCCCAAAATTTTCTCAAATATTATTTTATTGCTTAAGAGTGCATTTATGATTTTCTAGAATTTATTTGGATTTTCCTGGATTTATTTGAATTAATTTTAATTTAAGAATATTAACCTTTTGTTCAAATCTATTTAAATTTGTGCAAAGCTAAAATAAAGTTTTGCGAAAACTATTTAATTTGAGTCTAGAATGTCTCAAAGTATTTTTGGGAATTTTCTGAGATTTTTCCTGATTATTTATTTGCCTAAAAGTAATTAAATGAATTTCTCTAATTATTTTCATTGTTAAAAACCGGAAAATTCGGATAATCAGTATCGGGCCGAGCCAGTGCATGTGCGTGGGGCCCGTTCTGCTGCCCGGAGCTTCGCTGCCGCGAGCTGTTGGCCCATGTTCTAGAAGAGTGAGCGTAGACCGTTGGATCTCGTTTTAGCGGTGGAGATCGTGTTGGATATATTTCCGTTGGATTCCGAGTTGCGGTTCAGATTTCCTTGCGTGGATTGCTTCGTGACCGTTGATCTGAGCATCGGACGGCTCCGCGTCGTCTTCTCCGGATCGTGTCTGAGCCGGACTCTAGCACCGCCGCCGTTCTCGTCAAAGAACTCGGAGGTCAATCCGTGCGGTTCATGGACTCTAGGGCTTTATAAGGAGCACGCCGCGTTCGCCAGGAGACCGTGAGCAAAAGCCCAAAGCGCGTAGCCCGAGAACCGCAGCCGTTCGTCAGAATTTTAGGTTAACCACCGAGCGCCGCCGCCGTCGTTTTTCTTCGATTCCGTCGTCGTCCGTGGAGCTCAAGGCACGCAACCATGGCCTTTAGATCCGCCTCGTCGAGAAGAAGTTCGTGCGCACCTTGGTGCTGCCCGAAGAACGCCGGAGTAGGAGAACCCTGTGGAAGTCATCGCCGCCGTTGAAGAAGACCTCACCGCCGTCGTTCCAGTGGACTGGAGAAACGTCTGACCGCGTCACCAGATTCGCAACGTTGAGACGTGTCCGAAGGTACTTCCCGACCTCGCCGCCGATGACCCTAGGTTTCCGCGCCGTCGCCGTCGACGTGGTTTGCTAGTTCGTCGCCGTGTGTCGCCCACGTGGAAGCCAGCTCGGATCGGGCAGTGGCATGGCATGTCGGGTAAGCAGCGCAGTGGCGTCCAGTCAGCTTGGTGTGGGACCCGCATGGCAGTGGCCCAGACTCGCGTGAACCGGGTGCATCGTGAACCCGAGGAAGTCGTGGACGCAGTCTATGGACCGAGGGGGCACGTGTCAGCACCGAAGCGCTTCGGACCAGGGCTGACGTCACGTTGACGTCATAAATCGGTTTTTCAGTTTAAAAATAATCCTGTTAATTCCGAATTTCTAATTTTTTGTATTTTCAGAATTATTCCAAACTTCAAAAGTCTATATCTTTTGCATTTTAACTCGGATTTGAGTGATTCAAATTTCTAAAAATTTGTAAAATTGAGATCTATTTAATAGTAGATTTTATTTGATTTTTGGATTTCATTTTATCTCTATTTTGGTATTTATTTGCTTTTCTCCTTCGGTACGCGTTGACGTTGAATTGTGCGACGATTCGGAGGAAGATCCAGCAACTCAAGAGTAAGTTCCAGAACTAGATCAGGACCTATTCCAAGGCAAGTTGTGCTTTGATCATGTTGAACCCATGTTTATAAAATTGCTATATTTGTTTTACCCTATTGCAAATATTTCAAGTATACAATTGTTTCAAATTAGATTGGGCTTAGCTAAAATGCTAGATTGATTTATACCCTACTTTGTCATTGTATGCCATGATCTATTGTCACCCTAGATTGGTTCATTATAGTTGGTTAGTAATTATAATCAACATGGGATGGTTAGTCCGTACTAGTTGCTTAGCCATGCCACGTCATCACATGTGTCATAATCATTGATAATTAATCTTGATTAATGGAATATGGAACAATGTTATGAACTTGTGTTTCATGTGGGATCACACGATGAGATTGAGTTGTTGTGGCGAGTCATGTCACGCAACGATGTTGAATTGTAGATAGCACGTGGTGCTTGGTAATCAACGGGGTGATAATCACTTAGATTGGGGCAACTGACAAGGGGCGAGGATGCCAAGGTGGGCCCAATGGGCAGAGGATATGTGGATGTCTTGCCTTGATCACCCTAAGGACTTAACCTTGCAAGCCTTTGACCTGAGTCAATCATGCAACCACATGTCTGGTATGGGCCAGCCTAGCTGAGTAATTTGCAATGTCTTAACTTTGGTACTATCGTGGTCGGTGTGAGTTCCCGAGTGATGGAGTAATTCACATGGAGCAAGAGGGGGGCCCTGGTGTGGTAACCAGTCCCACCAGTGTTGAAACCTTAGCGGGTAGTACCTGGTTAAGTCAGCGCATTGTAAAGGCTTTGTTATAATCACTCGCCTTTGTGGTGTTGGTTGTATCACGTGGGTAAAGTGCATAACCTCTGCAGAGTGTGAAACTATTCGGATAGCCGTGCTCGCGGTATTGAGCAATGCTCGGGAATTACAGTTAAGGGTTAGCCTAATTAAATGGAAAACTTGGTTGGGATGGCAAAATGCCATGTGGAAGATGGAATTTGACTTAGGATTGGAAACTTGGTTTACTTGAGAAATACTGAATCTATTTACTAATGATATTTGGTTTATAGTCTTTACAATCTATTTATTATATTTGTTCATAAATGCTGCTTATTGCAAAATAGCCATGATAGCCTATCCATTGGAATAAGCCTTGCATATGGATACATAGAATTGCATTCTGTGCACAACTTGTTGAGTGCTTTAAGTGCTCACCATTGCCAACAACAATAATCAACAGTTGAAGAATCTACACCTGTGTTGGAAGAGGAAGTCCAGGAAGACACGAGTCATTAGGGTCCGAGCCTTGTCGGTTGCCTGTGGTGAACTGATGAGCTATCTACGTTTTCTACTGTCCGCTGCTTAATTATTAATTTGTATTTCCAGTCTTGCCCTGCGTGGCTTAATAATGTAAGTTAGTCATAAGATCGTACATTTAGCTATATCAATAAATGAACTATTATTTCTATATTCGATGAGTATGATGTGATATGTACCAATGTTAAGCTGTGTGCACTAGCGTTGATCCTGGGACTAGTGCGGTAAACACAGTGGGTTCAAATCAGTGGATTCAGGTCCTTATAGAGGTGGTATCAGAGCATACTGACTGTAGGTCTTGGCCCTAGATAGTATGGAGGTGTCCTGTGTGTGTCCAAAACTATTTTCTAAAGAAAAATTTAAACTTGACAAATAAAACACTCTCGACTAATCTCATTCTCTACTTCTCGCCTTTGCTGAATTTACCCTTTTTACTTGCCGTTTCGGGAGGAGAACTTATTCAAAGTTCTTGTGGAGCAGATGCCGATCGTTCCGACCTTCGAGGAGTCAGCTGGAAGCTTCTATCGTCCGCTTTACCGAGGAGGCAGCTGGTCAGTCAATGGTGTACACCGAGGATTTATTTGCAAGCTGATTATCTACGCTCGGGAGAACGAGGAAGCTAGCAGGCCAATCAACATCTCCGCCAGAAGATTCTCGTACGATGTTGCAATTCAGGAGGTTGCCCGACTCGCTCTTCACCGTGTCTGTCGCGACTACGCCGACGAGCTTCACGACTCAGTGTTCCGACTTCACCCTGATGTGCAAGCGTGCCGACGCCAACGGATCGTGGAGAACGAGTGTGCTACTGCGGTACACCTTGAGGAGTTCGCCCTTGCCCAGGAGGATCATATGAGAGAGACTACCCAGGAGCTAGAGACTGTTTACGAGGCACTCAGAGTGGCAGAGCAGGAGCTTGAGGTGACCCGTGCTTCAGCCATCGGGATGATCATTGAGCTGGGAGAGGCCCTAGAGGCGGCCGAGGATGAGTTGGAGCGCGTGACTCGAGGAGTTCAGGAGCCAGCTGGGGAGTCCGAGGAGGATCCAAAGGAGCGAGAGTGGGAGCCAGAGGGGAGTGTGGACCCTGTTGTTGCGGAGGATCCAGCGGGAGGTCATCAGGATAGGTTCGCTCCTATGCCAGCTCACCCGCCGGTTTATGCGCCGGATCAGCCTCAGCCAGGGTGGCTGGATGAGTGAGAGTCAGCCTTGGAGCTGTGTTGAGACTCGAGTGTTGAGTCGCGTCTTTAAGTTAGTCTTTACCTTTTTAGTTGACGTTAAGGTTTCGTGTTTAGTTTGCTTCTTTGTAATGCTGAGTGTGCAATATGTGTTGCAAAGCTTGTAGGCTTAAATAAGCAACGATACCAAGATTAAATAAAGAAATACTTCAGTTTGGGTGTAACCTATCTCCCCGCTGTAGAAATTCTTGCTTCTTATCTATGCTACATCTAAATTTCCTAACCCAAGAGGCAATCATCAGATGGTGAATACTCGAGGGAACAACGGTGCTTCAGGAAGTGGACTGCGCCAGAATGATAACCCCAATGACGGAGGCAGCCCTCAACCACCGCCAGTGGACATGCAGAATCTGGGAGCGTTTCTTGCCGCACAGACTCAACTGATGCAGACTATGATGCAGCAGATGCAGCAAATGACCAACGCAGCGGCAACCAACAACAACCATGCAGCTCAGAACAACAATGGTGGACCTCGACCTTACTCCAAGCTGTCAGATTTCATGAGGACTCGGCCACCAACTTTTTTAGGAAATGTGAACACTTTGGAAGCCGATGATTGGCTTAGGACGATTGAGAAGAAGCTGCACATCACGCAATGTGAAGGCAATGAGAAGGTGCTCTACGCCTCTCATCAACTGGAAGGAACCGTCGCAGAATGGTGGGAGAATTACTGTGCCGCACATGGAGCCCCTCAAGAGATCACATGGGAGGAGTTTACTACTGCTTTCCGCCAATACCATGTCCCAGAGGGAATGATGGATCTTAAGAAGGAAGAGTTCAGGGCTCTGAAACAAGGAGGCCAGCCAGTGGCCGAGTATCTGAATAAATTTACCCAGTTAGCTCGCTATGCCCCTGAAGACGTAGCGACAGATAAAGCTAGGCAGTCTTGTTTCATGAAGGGACTGAATTCAGGACTGCAGGTGGGACTGATCACCCACAATTTTCCAGACTTTCAGGAGCTAGTTAATAAGGCTTTGATCCTAGAGGAAAACCGTAAGCGCTTGATGACTAATCAGGGTGGACGTCCAAACCATCTACGTTTGAGGATGTCACCACAGCAGTTTGCCAGGTTCCAACCACCAGCCGTGAACAAGACATCAACCCCTGCACCTCGCCCTGCCAATCAGAACTTTCAGACACCAGTACAGGGCAGCAATGCGCCAGGAGGGAGTCAGCAGTCTGCAGTGAAAGGATGCTATACATGCAATGAGCCAGGGCACTTTTCTAATAGGTGTCCACAGAAGGGAGGATCACACCGGTTCATTTCAACTTGGGAACAACACCTGCCAAGGCACCAGCATCAGGAGGAAATCATGCGCTAGGTCAAGCTGAAGCAACCCCGCAATCAACAGTGCGTGGGAGGATCAACCACATCACCGCAGATGGAGCTCAGGAGGCTACAGACGTCGTACTAGGTAAGTTTCTGGTTAACTCAGTACCTGCTACAGTTTTGTTTGATTCCGGAGCTTCGCATTCATTTGTCTCTCAAAGTTTTGCAACCAAGAATGGATTTAAAGTGGTGAATCTTAAGTGTGTGCTCTTAGTCCAAGCCCCAGGATCTGAGCTTAGATCTAGCCTTGGGTGTTTGGAAGCTAAGTTGCTTATGGATGGGATAGAATTTCTAGCGAATCTTATCTTGATAGATGCGCAATCCCTAGACGTCATCCTTGGAATGGATTGGCTGTCTAAGAATAAGGCTGTTTTGGATTGTGGCCGAAGGATTGTAACTTTGGAAGGCCCTAGTGGCAAGAAGGTAGAATTTCCAGCGACCGCAGTTTGTGATGGGCAGTTAGTGGTCAACAGTGTGAAGGCCATCAACATGGAAGATGTGCCAGTAGTCAGAGAATACCCGGACGTGTTTCCAGAAGATTTACTAGGACTGCCGCCAGATCGCGATATCGAGTTCGTTATCGAGTTAGCACCAGGGACAGCACCGATATCAAAGAGACCATATCGGATGCCTACCGACGAGCTAGTAGAAATGAAAAAGCAGATTGAGGAACTGCAAGAGAAAGGTTTCATTAGACCAAGTTCATCACCATGGGGAGCACCAGTGTTGTTCGTCCGTAAGAAGGATGGAAGCCTTAGGATGTGCATTGATTATCGTGCACTTAATGAAGTAACGATCAAGAATAAGTATTCGTTGCCCAGGATCGACGACTTATTTGATCAGTTAAGAGGAGCTGGAGTTTTCTCCAAGATAGATCTTCGTTCAGGATACCATCAGTTGAAGATCCGAGCGGAGGATGTGCCTAAGACTGTGTTTTCTACCCGATATGGACATTATGAGTTCACAGTCATGTCATTTGGATTGATAAATGCCCCGGCATATTTCATGAACATGATGAATAAGGTTTTCATGGAATATTTGGATAAGTTTGTTGTAGTCTTCATAGACGATATCTTGGTTTACTCGAAAACAGAAGAAGAGCACGCAGAACATCTGAGAATGGTTTTAGAGAGGCTACGAGAGCATCAGCTATATGCTAAGTTTAGCAAGTGCGAGTTTTGGAAGGAGAAAGTGGAATTTCTGGGTCATGTAATGACTACTAAAGGAGTGGCAGTCGACCCAAGCAAAGTGGACGCAGTGTTGCATTGGGAGCAACCAAAGTCTGTTGCTCAGATCCGTAGTTTTCTGGAAATGGCGGGATACTACCGTCGGTTCATAGAAGGATTCTCGACAATTGCTAAACCCCTTACGCAGTTGTTGAAAAATGAAAAGAAGTTTGCATGGACGCCAGAGTGCGAGAAAAGTTTTATGGAGCTGAAGAAGCGTTTGACGACAGCCCCCGTATTAGTGTTGCCAGATGTGCAGAATGGATTTGATATTTATTGCGATGCTTCAAAGCAAGGCTTGGGGTGCGTGTTAATGCAAGAAGGCAAAGTCGTTGCTTATGCATCGAGACAGTTAAGACCGCATGAAGTGAATTACCCAACACATGATTTGGAGTTAGCTGCCGTAGTGCATGCTCTGAAGATATGGCGTCATTATCTCATAGGAAATAGATGTGAGATATATACAGACCATAAGAGCCTGAAATACATATTCACTCAAGCAGATCTTAATATGAGAAAGCGAAGGTGGCTAGAGCTAATTAAGGATTATAATGTGGGAATTCATTATCATCCCGGGAAAGCCAATGTGGTAGCAGATGCTCTGAGCCGAAAGAGCCATAGCGCAAATACATTGACAATGGAAGATCAACCAGAACTATGCAAGGAATTTCAGAAGCTAAGGTTGGAAGTCGTTCCGCAAGGAATTGTAGCTGCACTGGAAGTAAAGCCAACACTGGAGGATCAGATTAGAGAAGGCTAGAAAGATGATGATAAAATTTCTAAGATCAAGCTATAAAGGAGGAAGGCCTAGTCGTGGATTTCATTCTAGACGAGCAAGGAACCATGTTCTTCAAAGACCGAATTTGTGTACCGAATAAAAAGGAGCTAAAGCAATTGATTCTTGAGGAAGCTCACGATTCTAAGTACTCAATTCATCCAAGAAGTGCTAAGATGTACCAGTATTTGAAGGAGAGGTTTTGGTGGCCTAATATGAAGCGTGAAGTAGCTGAGCATGTTGCTTTATGTGACGTATGTCAGAGGGTAAAAGCCATGCATCAAAGGCCAGCTGGTTTGTTACAGCCGTTGAAAATTCCGGAATGGAAGTGGGAGGAAATCGGAATGGATTTTATCACCGGTTTACCTAAGACTCAGAGAGGTTACGATTCCATTTGGGTTATTGTGGATCATCTAACCAAGGTCGCCCATTTTATTTCAGTGAAGACCACCTACTCCGGAGATCGTTTAGCGGAGTTGTACATGTCAAGGATTGTATGTTTGCATGGAGTGCCCAAGAAGATTGTGTCGGACAGAGGTACCCAATTCACCTCAAGATTTTGGAACAAGTTGCATGAAGCAATGGGGACTCGTCTGAATTTCAGTACAGCATATCACCCGCAGACAGATGGTCAGACGGAAAGAGTAAATAAGATTTTAGAAGACATGTTGAGAGCTTGTGCTTTAGCTTATGCTACGTCACGGGATAAATGTTTGCCATATGCAGAGTTCAGTTACAATAATAGCTATCAAGCTAGCTTGCAGATGTCACCATTTGAGGCGTTGTATGGGCGTGCTTGTCGTACTCCGTTAAATTGGAATGAAACAGGAGAGCTTTTGGTTTTTTGGCCAGATATTCTCAAGGAAGCCGAAAATCAAGTTGCAATGATCAGAGAAAGGTTGAAGATAGCACAGTCAAGGCAAAAGAGTTACGCCGATAACCGACGCCGAGATTTGAGTTTTGAACCAGAAGATTCTGTGTATCTCAGGGTTACCCCTCTTAAGGGCGTTAAAAGATTTCACGTTAAAGGGAAGCTTGCACCAAGATATATTGGTCCGTTCAAGATTACGAGCCGAGGAGAAGTAGCTTATCGATTAGAGTTGCCTCGATCCTTGGCAGGAGTGCATGATGTATTCCATGTGTCGCAGCTCAAGAAATGTCTCAGAGTGCCAACGGAGCAAACCCCGTTGGATGCAATAGAGCTGCAAGAAGATTTGACTTACAAAGAGCAACCAGTCAGAATTTTGGATATTATGGAGTGCAAGACTAGAAGCAAGTCTATCCGCTTTTGCAGAGTTCAGTGGAGCAATCATTCCGAAAGTGAAGCCACATGGGAGCGCGAAGAAGATTTGAAGTCAGAATTTTCGAACCTATTCTCTAGTTAGCCCTGAATCTCGGGGTCAAGATTCTGTTAAGGGGGGGAGGTTTGTAACATTCCAAAACTTGCTCAAATATTATTTTATTGCTTAAGAGTGTATTTATGATTTTCTGGAATTTATTTGGATTTTTCTGGATTTATTTGAATTAATTTTAATTTAAGAATATTAACCTTTTGTTCAAATCTATTTAAATTTGTGCAAAGCTAAAATAAAGTTTTACCAAAACAATTTTATTTGAGTCCAAAATGTCTCAAAGTATTTTTGGGAATTTTTTGGGATTTTTCCTGATTATTTATTTGCCTAAAAGTAATTAAGTGAATTTCTCTAATTATTTTCATTGTTAAAAACCGGAAAATTCGGATAATCAGTATCGGGCCGAGCCAGTCTTGTCTTGCGCGTGGGGCCGTTTGCGCGCCCAAGAGCTTAGCCATGACCGCAGCTGTTGGCCCAAGTTCTAGAAGAGTGAGCGTAGACCGTTGGATCTCGTTTTAGCGGTGGAGATCGTGTTGGATATATCTCCGTTGGATTCCGAGTTGCGGTTCAGATTTCCTTGCGTGGATTGCTTCGTGACCGTTGATCTGAGCATCGGACGGCTCCGCGTCGTCTTCTCCAGATCGTGTCCGAGCCGGACTCTAGCGCCGTCGCCGTTCTCGTCAAAGAACTCGGAGGTCAATCCGTGCGGTTCATGGACTCTAGGGCTTTATAAGGAGCGCGCTGCGTTCGCCAGGAGACCGTGAGCAAAAGCCCAAAGCGTGTAGCCCGAGAACCGCAGCCGTTCGTCAGAATTTTAGGTTAACCACCAAGCGCCACCGCCGTCATTTTTCTTCGATTTCGTCGTCGTCCGTGGAGCTCAAGGCACGCAACCAAGGCCTTTAGATCCGCCTCGTCGAGAAGAAGTTCGTGCGCACCTTGGTGCTGCCCGAAGAACGCCGGAGTAGGAGAACCCTGTGGAAGTCATCGCCGCCGTTGAAGAAGACCTCGCCGCCGTCATTTCGGTGGACCAGAGAAACGTCTGACCGCGTCACCAGATTCGCAACGTTGAGACGTGTCCGAAGGTACTTCCCGAACTCGCCGCTGATGACCCTAGGTTTCTGCGCCGTCGCCGTCGACGTGGTTTGCTAGTTCGTTGCCGTGTGTCGCCCACGTGGAAGCCAGCTCGGATCGGGCAGTGACGTGGTGCTGGCGTGGCGTGTCGGGTAAGCAGTGCAGTGGCGTCCAATCAGCTTGGTGCGGGACCCGCATGGCAGTGGCCCAGACTCGCGTGAACCGGGTGCATCGTGAACCCGAGGAAGTCGTGGACGCAGTCTATGGACCGAGGGGGCACGTGTCAGCACCGGAGCGCTTCGAACCAGGGCTGACATCACGCTGACGTCATAAATCGGTTTTTCAGTTTAAAAATAATCCTGTTAATTCCGAATTTCTAATTTTCTGTATTTTCAGAATTATTCCAAACTTCAAAAGGCTATATCTTTTGAATTTTAACTCGGATTTGAGTGATTCAAATTTCTAAAAATTTGTAAAATTGATATCTGTTTAATGCTAAATTTCATTTGATTTTTGGAGATCATTTTCTCTCTGTTTTGGTATTTATTTGCTTTTCTCCTTCAGTACGCGTAGACGTTGAATTGTGCGACGCTTCGGAGGAAGATCCAGCAACTCAAGAGCAAGTTCCAGAACCAGATCAGGACCTATTCCAAGGCAAGTTGTGCTTTGATCATGTTGAACCCATGTTTATAAAATTGCTATATTTGTTTTACCCTATTGCATATATTTCAAGTATACAATTGTTTCAAATTAGATTGGGCTTAGCTAAAATGCCAGATTGATTTATACCCTACTTTGTCATTGTATGCCATGATCTATTGTCACCCTAGATTGGTTCATTATAGTTGGTTAGTAATTATAATCAACATGAGATGGTTAGTCCGTACTAGTTGCTTAGCCATGCCACGTCATCACATGTGTCATAATCATTGATAATTAATCTTGATTAATGGAATATGGAACAATGTTATGAACTTGTGTGTCATGTGGGATCACACGATGAGATTGAGTTGTTGTGGCGAGTCATGTCACGCAACGATGTTGAATTGTAGATAGCACGTGGTGCTTGGTAATCAACGGGGTGATAATCACTTAGATTGGGGCAAGTGACAAGGGGCGAGGATGCCAAGGTGGGCCCGATGGGCAGAGGGTATGTGGATGTCTTGCCTTGATCACCCTAAGGACTTAACCTTGCAAGCCTTTGACCTGAGTCAATCATGCAACCACATGTCTGGTATGGGCCAGCCTAGCTGAGTAATTTGCAATGTCTTAACTTTGGTACTATCGTGGTCGGTGTGAGTTCCCGAGTGATGGAGTAATTCACATGGCGCAAGAGGGGGGCCCTGGATGCGGTAACCAGTCCCACCAGTGTTGAAACCTTAGCTGGTAGTACCTGGTTAAGTCAGCGCATTGTAAAGGCTTTGTTATAATCACTCGCCTTTGTGGTGTTTGGTTGTATCACGTGGGTAAAGTGCATAACCTCTGCAGAGTGTGAAACTATTCAGATAGCCGTGCTCATGGTATTGAGCAATGCTCGGGAATTACAGTTAAGGGTTAGCCTAATTAAATGGAAAACTTGTTTGGGATGGCAGAATGCCATGTGGAAGATGGAATTTGACTTAGGATTGGAAACTTGGTTTACTGGAGAAATACTGAATCTATTTATTAATGATATTTGTTTTACAGTCTTTGCAATCTATTTATTATATTTGTTCATAAATGCTGTTTATTGCAAAATAGCCATGATAGCCTATCCATTGGAATAAGCCTTGCATATAGATTCATAGAATTGCATTCTGTGCACAACTTGTTGAGTGCTTTTAGTGCTCACCCTTGCCAACAACAATAATCAACAGTTGAAGAATCTACACCTGTGTTGGAAGAGGAAGTCCAGGAAGACACGAGTCATTAGGGTCCGAGCCTTATCGGTTGCCTGTGGTGAACTGATGAGCTATCTACGTTTTCTACTGTCCGCTGCTTAATTATTAATTTGTATTTCCAGTCTTGCCCTGCGTGGCTTAATAATGTAAGTTGGTCATAAGATCGTACATTTAGCTATTATCAATAAATGAACTATTATTTCTATATTCGATGAGTATGATGTGATATGTACCAATGCTAAGCTATATGCACTAGCGTTGATCCTAGGACTAGTGCGGTAAACACAATGGGTTCGAATCAGTGGATTCGGGTCCTTACAAACCTCCACCGTCGAGGGCCTGAACCTGTCTAAACCCTTGTCTTGTGTGATCTTCGAGTTTGAGATCTAGCGCCTGCCCCATAAATTTATTGCCGACTATAAAAGTCAACAGTTGGCTCGCCAGGTAGGGGAAGCACTATAATCTTTTCCTACAAACTCGATAGTAGCAACCAGCGGAATCATCGCCACCTTCATCTCCGGCTAGGCTTTCCGCTTCGGAGCAGACGCACGCGGAGAACTTGTCTGCCTGTACCTAAACCAGACCCAATTTGGAAAAAATCAGGCCGACCCATCTCAGGTATGTCACTCTGACTCAAACAGCAGACCAGTCGGCGTCGCAAGGAATTACTACGATTTTCATGGCATCTTCGCGATAGAAGAGCAGGAAATTGATCTCCAACGCCAGCAAGAGATTCTGGAAGCTGCGGAGGAAGATCATCTTCTTCGTAAGGGAAAGGAGGCACAGACGCGATCGCTTAGATCTCGTGGCCACCATGACCGCGAGGACATCCTACAGTCCAGGTTGGGAGACCAAGCTGTCTTTCATACACAGCTGCAGAACGTCGTCGCCTCCAAGACGCTTCTCGATACGTTGGATTCAATGATTGCGTCTGACAGCCCGGCAACCCCGATCGTGGCCCAGATCATGACCATGGTGACGGCGGCAGCGATTTAGCAGAATCAAGAAAAGCCGGTAGGGGAAGCGCACTCACGCTCCCACGCGACCACTCGTGTCGCTGTAGTCGGACTGCAACCAGTCGGAATACCGGCAGTCGGTGTCCTACACCACCAGTCGGAGACGCCCACCGAAATCTCAACCGCGACCTTCGCCAGGACATCACCGCCAGACGGCAAGAGCGGGACGAGGAAGAACGGCGCTGGCGCCTCGACGACCACGAATGCTTCTGTACCGGCCCTAAACGACGAAGTGATCAACGGTATGACGACTACGACATCTATAGAGACCATCATCGCTGGGGTCAGAGCGACGATGATCACTGAGTCACGGACTCGTCGCGCCAAACTCCACCCCGATGTGTCGACGACAATCGTCGAGCCAGAGGCTCGCCACGCCGGTCTCCCCTTCATCATGACGACAGATCCATTGACGGGATCCGAGCGTTCACTTCTCGGCTACGCCGAGTAGTACGGCCTGAAGGTTTCAATCCCAAGTGCATCTTTAAGTTTGACGGGGAGTGAGATCCGGAAGCGTGGCTGCAGGTCTATGCCCTGGCAGTTAAAGCTGCCGGGGGCAATCAGAATGTGAAGGCGAATTATCTGCCAGTCGATCTCACCCCTTCGACTCAAGAACGGCTCATGGGATTTCCTGCGAACTCGGTGGACTCCTGGAGGGATCTTTGCGATCAATTTATCGCGAACTTCCAGGAAACCTACGACAGGCCTGGCAACCCGTGGGACCTATACCAGCTTCACCAGAAGAAGGACGAGACACTGAGAGATTTCATCCGGCGTTTCATGCAGAAAAAGAACACCATCAGAGATGTATCTGATGCCGTGGTGGTAGTAGCTTTCCAGAAAGGGGTCAGCGATCCCGATGTGATCAAGAAAATGTCCAGGAAACCACCGACTTCCATAAAGGAGATGTTTGCATTGGCCAACCGCTATGCCACAGCCTCAGACGCCCTGGCCGAGCGCCTAGAAGATTGCCCACAACAGAAGAGCAAAGGCGACAAGTCCGAGTCCTCCAAGCATAAAGACAAGAAACGGAAAGGCGAGGAGCTAATTGCAGTGACAGAACGCAACCGATCCCGAGCCACAGGGAGGGATGCGCCCGATAATAATATTGTTGTGGATGCGATCTATCCTTTCCACCCCAAGGGAAAGCACGCCGCCAAAGACTGCTTCACCCTGAAGCGTTTTGCGTTGGAAAGCAATAAGCAGCCGGCTCCAGCGAAAGATGAGGCAGCCAAGAAGAAAGACCTTCTAGACGAGGACGATTATCAAGAGCCCGAGCTCGAGCTGAACTACATATACGGGGGCTCCACCGGATACGATTCCAAGCGAAAGCAAAAGCTTACCGCTCGGGAGATCAACGCGGTGGAACCAGCAGCCCCCCAATATCTAAAGTGGTTTGAAGTCCCCATCACCTTCGACCGCTCGGATCATCCCAACCGAGTTCTACATCCGGGTAAGTACCCTCTAGTGCTCGACCCTGTTATTCGCAATGTAAAGCTCAAGAAGGTCCTGATTGATGGAGGGAGTGGACTCAACATCTTATTCTCCAAAACTTTCGACGACATGAGAGTCCCCCGCTCCGAGCTAAGGCTGAGCTCACAGCCATTCCACGGGGTGATCCCTGGGGCGTCTTCATTTCCACTCGGGCAGATTTCTTTGCCCGTCACTTTCGGTACCAAAGACAACTACCGGACCGAGTACATAAACTTCGAGATAGCGGATTTCGAGACGGCGTATCACGCCATCTTGGGAAGACCTGGACTGGCTCGGTTCATGGCCGTCCCGCACTACACCTACTTGATGATGAAGATGCCGGGACCCAGAAGCGTCATCACGGTACGCAGCGACATCAAGCGGTCTCTGGAGTGCGACCGAGAGAACTGTGAACTTGCTGAGCTGTAGGAGGCAGCCGCCGAGGGGAAGGATATCCAAGCAGAGGCTTCCACATTGCAGGAAGAAGGCAACGTCCCATCCAAGTAGCAGGCCATGTCAGGGATAAAGCCCGGCGAAGGAACCAAGAGAATTATTCTTGACCTATCCGATCCATCCAAGATGACTTTGATCGGGATAGAGCTCGAGGAAAAATAGGAAGACATGCTTGTCACCTTCCTCCGGGCTAACAAGAACATCTTTGCTTGGAAACCATCCGACATGCCGGGTGTTCCTAGGGAGGTGATCAAGCATTCTCTGCACGTCGATGAAAAGGCAAAACTAATCAAGCAAAGGCTTCGGCGGTTCGCTCCAGATCGTCGGAACGCCATCAAGTAGGAGATCACCAAGCTTTTAGCTGCAGGTTTTTATCAAAGAAGTGTATCATCCCGATTTGTTGGCAAACCCTGTACTGGTTCAAAATAAGAATAAAACTTGGCACATGTGCGTTGACTATACTGATCTCAACAAGGCATGTTCGAAGGATCCGTTTGGGTTACCTCGGATTGATCAAGTGGTTGATTCAACCGCCGAGTGCAAGATCCTGAGTTTCCTCGATGCCTACTAAGGGTACCACTAGATTCGTCTAAAGGCAGAAGATCATATCAAGACTTCATTCATCACGCCCTTTGGGGCCTTTTGCTATGCCACGATAGCGTTCGAGTTGAAAAATGCTGGTGCGACGTATCAACGCGCGATACAGCGGTGTTTTCATGCCCAACTCGGACGCAATGTGGAGGCATATGTGGATGACATCGTGGTGAAAACTCGGGAGAGGAAGGACCTTGTCGCCGACCTAACCAAGACGTTCGAGAGTCTAAGGGCTTTCAGCATGAAGCTTAATCCTGAGAAGTGTGTTTTCGGAGTATCTTCGGGAAAACTGCTCGGGTTTATCGTATCCCATCGAGGCATTGAGGCCAACCCAGAGAAGATCAGGGCCATATCAAATATGGAACCACCGACTTGCCAAAAAGATGTCCAGAAGCTTACAGGATGCATGGCCGCACTCAGCAGGTTTATTTCCCGACTGGGTATGCGAGGTATGACATTATTTAAACTCCTCAAGAAGCAGGACAAGTTCCAGTGGACGCCTGAGGCACAGCAAGTGTTTGAAGATTTGAAGACCTTCTTAACGACGCCCCCAGTCTTGGTTTCACCGATGCCAGAAGAACCTTTGTAACTTTACATCGCGGCAACAACTCACGTAGTCAGCACTTCGGTCATCATTGAAGGGAGGAGCCAGGCCACGTGCAGAAGATCCAACACCCGGTCTACTTCATCAGCGAGGTCCTGAGTGAATCTAAGGTGTGGTATCCGCAAGTGCAGAAATTATTATATGCCGTACTTCTTACATCTCGCAAGCTCAAGCACTACTTCCAAGAGCATACTGTTTCGGTGGTCACCTCCTTCCCAATAGGAGATATACTTCACAACCAGGAGGCCACCGGGAGGATTGCAAAGTGGGTAGTCGAGCTTGGAGCTTTTGATATCCTATTCAAGCCTCGCACAACCATCAAGTCTCAAGCACTCGCTGACTTCACTGCCGAGTGGACGGAACTTCAAAACCCCTCGGTCATCAAGGAACTCGAGTATTGGACGATGTACTTCGATGGTTCCCTCATGCTCAGCGGTGTGGGGGCTGGTATTGTGCTCATATCACCAACTAGAGAAAGGTTGAGGTACGTTCTGCAAATACTTTTTCCCGCATCGAATAATGCCGTCGAGTACGAGGCTAAGCTATGCCCCAAGATGGGTTGATAAGCTGTGCATCGTAATAAATGAGTACGGATACCGTTCGGATAAACCTTGATATGTCCCAAGTCAGACCAGAGCTGTGTCCTACACCAGTCGGATACAGGTATCACTCGGCCATGAGCCAAGAAAATTCTGATACGCTCCAAGTCGAGCCTAAGCTATGTCCTACGGATATGGGTATCACTCGGCCAAGAGCCACATAAATATGATGCGCTCCAAGTTGAGCCTAAGCTATATCCTACAATAGTCGGATATAGGTATCACTCGGCCACGAGCCAAGAAATTTTGATATGTCCCATGATGGACCAGAGCTATATCCTACACCAGTCGGATATGGGTATCACTTGACCAAGAGCCACGCAATTGTGATGCACTCCAAGTTGAGCCTAAGCTATATCCTACAACAGTCGGAATGGGTATCACTCGCCATGAGCCAAGGAAATCCTGATACGCTCCAAGCCGAGCCTAAGCTATATCCAACAGCAGTTGGATATGGGTATCACTCGGCCAAGAGCCGTGCAAATCCTAATATGTCCCAAGTCGGACCAAAGATGTATCCTACGACGGTTGGATGCGAATATCATTCTACCAAGGAACCATGCAAGCTTTGATATGCCCCAAACTGGGTTCAAGCTACGTCTAAACGACAATCATAGAAAAATGCTTGGAAAAGGTATTTCTTTATTATATATAAAGTTCACCAGGCATTATGCCTGGGAAAGTATTACATTTACAGGGCCTTAAACTTCTCCCCGGCGCACGCGTCCGAGCGCTTCCACGAGAACCTCCTCGACCTCATGAAGGGCGGGGAAAATCTTGGGGAAGACGTTGACGACGGTATGGTAGAGGGTGACGGCAGTATCCTCCACCAATTCAGCCACGGCGATCTCGAAGAGCGCCCATAATTCAGCAAGCGTAGGATTCTGGTTGGCCATGCAATCCCTCATAAAGAAGATGAAGTTTGGCGTAAGAAAATGGAGAACTAAGCGTGAGAGGATAAATTTTGAAAGCTCTGGTTCGCCTTTTATAGCTGATATGATAAGGCTAAAGTAAATGCAAAAATGCAATGACATCAGAAGCCGAGGAGGCTTGGAGTTAAGATGGTTTCGAAAGCCAAGGAGTTTTTCAACAAATGGATTGGCACAGAAAATCAAGACGACCTCGAAGACTGCATGGGGCTAATCATTGACGAGGAAGGATATTAAGGTTTCGCTTCGAGCATTCAACCCAAAAATTCAAAGGTTATACTCGAGTCCTTCATAATCCCCTTGTTGCAAAGAAAAACATTCAAATCAAAAAAGAAACCAGTCAGAAGTTTATGCTAGTAGCTGAAAGCGCAGATCCAAGTTGAGTCCCAGATAAAGATATAGCAACCGGATCATGAATCACTTGGGGGCTACTGTGGAATATATGAAACCAGGTGTCTTCATAACCGGCCTAGCATCGCTTGAGAGGAAGACAGGGCCGGGTGGAAGGCCCAAAGGGTAAGCTCCGCGCCAAACCTTGCTACCGTATGGAAGGGGGTACAACCTATAGATAGTTGAACATGTATTTAGATATAAAAGATATGGTTGTAATCCGAGTTGTTAATAGGGTAGATAAAGATGTAAAGTCTATCCTGTAACCGATTAGAATCATATAGCCAATCGAAATCTCTTAACCGATCGGGACTCTGTAAACCGCTCCACCCCCCATTATATAAGGGAGAGGGCGGGTAACAACAGAGAGATGGCATCAGCATAGGAGCTCACGAGACACGAACTCACGAGCAATCTTAGATCCAAGAGATCCACATAATCCCAGCACACAGGATTAGGGTATTACCTCCACCGTCGAGGGCCTGAACCTGTCTAAACCCTTGTCTTGTGTGACCTTCGAGTTTGAGATCTAGCGTGTGCCCCATAAATTTTTTGCCGACTACAAAAGTCGACATGTATGTTAAATAAGTAATGAAATGAATGTGGTAACCGACGATGATATCATGATTTATGGACTTATTGATTGGTATGAGAAATGTGTTTATGCTACTGTTTGGAAATTTTAATTGGATAATTATGTTTGATATGATACACTTTGCTGAGTTTTGGACTCACGCTTGTTTTGTGTTGTTTTATTTTAGGTACCTTCAAGAGCGGCGGCATATGGGAAGGGACTTTAGCACTACTGTCACACTTGCTATAATTTGAAATAGTCACCCGCATGTTAAGGCGATGTAATAGTTTTTCTTTGTTTGTTGTGGCGATTAATTCGAGGCTGTGTCTAATTATCCTTTGTGTGTAGTCTATGAGGGCTTTGTGGTTATGTTTATTGAGTTCATGTCTTGAAATTTTAGTTGTGGGGTTATGGATCATGATTAGAGTATGGGTTGTTTCTTGTTGTTGGTGGTGTTTCTTAGATTTACTCTTCCTTATTTTTTTTATGCTTGTATATTGTCTTTTGCCTGCTGAGTGGATGTTCGAGTTTTAGGGAAGGTGCTGCCGAAATTTTTAGTAAGTTCAGCCACGTTCTAGTATGTTAGTTGTTATGCATTGTTTTCTTTTAATGCTGGGTGTTGGGTCTTGTTTGAGGGTGTGACATCCAAGGCACGTGGGGTGCCGGGGTGCCACAACCAACTTACATTATTAAGCCACGTAGGGCTAGACTTGAAATAAAGACTAAGACAAATGCAGCAAAAAATAGAAGACGCAGGTGACTCATCAGTTCACCACAGACAACTAACAAGGCTCAAACCCTAGTGACTCGTGTCCTCCTGGAACTCCTCCAACAAAGGCGACGACTCCTCAACTGTTGATTGTGGTTGTTGGCAAGGGTGAGCACTTGAAAGCACTCAACAAGTTGTGCACAGAATGCAATTCTATGTAACTACATGCAAGGCTTATTCCAAAGGAAAAGGCTATCATGGTTATTTTGCAACAAAGCAACATTTATGAACAAGTACAATAATAGATTATAAAGACAGTAAAACAAATAACAATAATTAATAATTTCAGCATTTATCAACTAAACCAATTTTCCAATCCTATGTCAAGTTTCCAGCCTTCCATATGGCAACCTGCCATCCCATCCACTTTCCATTTTATTAAACTAACCTATAACTGTAATTCCTGAGCTATCCTCAATATCGCGAGCACGGCTATCCGAATAGATTTACACTCTGTAGAGGTTATGCACTTTACCCACATGATATAACCATACACCACACAAGCGAGTAATTATAACAAAGCCTTTACAATTCACTATCTTAACTCGATAATGTCCACTAAGGTATCAACACTGGTGGGTCTAGTTACCACATCCAGGGCCCCCGTCTTGCACCATGTGAGTTGATCCATAACTCGGGACTCACACCGCCATTGATAGTACCAGAGTTAAGACATTGCAAATTAATCAACTAGGCTATCCCATACCAGACATGTGGTTGCATGATTGACTCAGGTCAAAGGTTTTTAAGGTTAAGTCCTTAAGATGATTGAAGCAAGACTTCCACATACCCTCTGCCCATCGGGCCCACCTTCGCACACTTGCCCCAATCTAAGTGAATACCACCCCAGTTGATTACCAAGCACCACGTGCCATCCACAATTCAACATCATTGCGTGACATCCCTTGCCACAAAAACTCAATCTCATCGTGTGACCACACATGACACACAAGTTTATAACATTGTTCCATATTTCATTAGTCAAGATTAAACATTGATGATTCAAGTACATGTGATGACGTGGCATGGATAAGTAACTATTATGTTCTAACCATCCCATGTTGATTTTATTATTAACCAACTATAGTAAACCAATCTAGGGTGACAAATAGACCAAGGCATACAATTGATAAGGTAGGGTATAGATCAATTAGGTAGATTAGCTAAGTCCCAATTTAATTTGAAACCATTGTATACATGAAATAATATGCTATAAGTAAAAAAATAATATAGCGATTTTATAAACATGGGTTCAACATGATCAAAGCACAACTTGCATTGTCAAAGGTCATGTTCTTGTTTTGGAACTTGCTCCTCGGTTGACGGATCCTCCTACGATGCGTCGCACAACTCAACGTCTACGCAATCGAGAGAGAAAACCAAATAAATTCTAAAATGGAGAGAAAATGAACTCCAACAATTAAGTAAAATCCACCATTAAATAGATCTCAATTTTACATTTTTTTACAAATTTGAATCACCTCAATCGGAGCTTGTATGAGGTAGAACGGGCTCGAGGAAGATTCAAAAATTCCAAAAATCAGAAAATTCAAAATCAAATAATAAACCGAATTATTTTTAAACTAAAAAATTGTATTATTGCATCATGTTGACGTCACTACCAACTGAACCAATCACACATCGCCACGTCACCTTGGACCATAGACCCGGTCCACGGTTTAGATCTGGTCCACTACGGACCTAGTCCACAACTCTTCAGTGACTGTGCCAACATGTCGCTATGCCTGATTGGCTGCGACATTGCTCGCGACGTGCGCCCCAATGGTTGACGCGTAGCGGAATCGGAACCGCCCGTGGAAGACCTAACGGCCTCAGGCGATAACGATGACGGCGACTACGTGGCTTAATCTGAAGCATTCATAGAAGATCGGACGGCCACGATCTAATGAACGGTGCGACGGCGAGGACGGCGGCACGAACCCACTAGACGCAAGGAAGACGACGACTGAACTGGCGCTTCAGTGAGCTTTTCATCATGGGACCAACCGGATCAGACGCGACGCATTGCGGTGATCTCGTACAAGCTTCAAACTCAGCGAAAGACGGTGAATCGGTGATGTTCTTGGGCAAAAACTGCGGCGACTTCCATTCTCTACTCCGGCGAGCTCACATGGCACCTCCTCATTGACTCGGGCTCCACAACTTGGATCAAAAGGTGCGGCGCTCGATGATGAACCCTAGGGCGAGCCCTCGACTTATATAGCCTAGCCGTCCGAGCTCCACACGGTGTTGAAATTCAGCGGCATAACAGCGACGGACTCTGCAGTCGCATCAGAGATGAAGACTCTGGGCCCAGCATGCATTCGCATCCAACAACTCAAAAACGGACTCCTACGTGGCAGCTTCAGGACCAACTGATCGCGATCGAACAACTAAAGGATTAGGGTTTCTAGAAACAGGCTCTGCGTGCCGACTTGGGCCACACAGCGGTGGGCCACATGCACACACAGTATTGGGCTTCGGCCCAGTACTATTTAACCGATTTTCCCACATTTTTCTTTTAAAATAATTATAGAAATTAGTTTAATTAGTTTTAGGCAAATAAAATATCAGGAAAGATCCAGGAAAATTCTCATAAATACTTTGAGATATTTTGAGATCAATTAAAATATTAATTTTATCTATATATAGCTAGTTTTCTCAAAAGGCCAATATACTTAATTTGAAATAAATCCAAATAAAATCCAGAAAAATCAAATAAATCCAAAAAAAATCACAAAATGCAAAAATAGCAATAAAACAATACTAAAGGCAAATTTTGGGATGTTACAAAGATCCCCCTAATAGAATCTCGACCCCGTGATTCAGGGCTAACTTGGGAATATGTTTGGGAATTCTAACTTTAGGTCCTCTTCATGCTCCCAGGTTGTTTCATTCTATGAATGATTGCTCCACTGAACTCTCCAAAAATGAACCAACTTATTCCTGGTCTTGCGCTCCACCACATCCAAAATCTTGATCGAGTTCTCCTTGTAGGTTAGATCCTCCTGCAGTTCCATTGCTTCTAACGGCGTTTGCTCTGTTCGCACTTTGAGATATTTTTTAAGTTGTGACACATGGAACACATTATGCACTCTTGCTAACGATTGTGGCAATTCCAACTGATAAGCAACCTCTCCTCGACGGCTCAAGATCTTGAATAGACCAACATATCTTGGCGATCGCATGTTTCCCTTTAGCGTAAAACCCTTTAACACCTTTAAGAGGGGTAACTCTGAGATACACGAAATCATCCGGCTCAAAACTCAATTCATGACGACAATTATCAGCTTAGCTCTTTTGCCTTGACTGAGCTATTTTCAACCTCTCTCTGATCGTAGCGACTTGCTCATCGGCTTCCTTTAGGATATCAGACCCAAACACCAAATGCTCTCCTATCTCATTCCAATTCAATAGGGTACGACAGGCACGACAATACAAAGCCTCAAATGGTGACATTTGCAAACTTGCCTGATAACTGCTGTAATAGCTGAATTCAGCATATGGCAAACATTTATCCCATGATGTAGCATAAGCTAATGCACAAGCTCTTAACATATCCTCCAAAAGTTGATTAACCCTTTCAGTCTAACCATCTGTCTGCAGATGATACATTGTGCTAAAATTCAAGCGAGTTCCCTGCTTCATGCAATTTAGTCCAAAATCTTGAGTTAAATTTGGTACCTCTATCTGACACAATCTTCTTGGGCATACCATGCAAACACACAATCCTTGACATATACAGCTCTACCAAGCGATCTCCAAAATAAGTCATCTTCACTGGAATGAAGTGAGCGACCTTGGTCAAACAATCTATGATGACCCAAATAGAATCATGCCCTCTTTGAGTCATAGGAAACTCGGTAATAAAATCCATTCTGATTTCTTCCCACTTCTATTCTGGAACCTTCAATGGCTGTAACAAACCAGCAGTCCTTTGGTGCATAGCTTTTACCCTTTGGCATACATCAAATAGTGCAACATGTTCAGCTACCTCACGCTTTATGTTAGGCCACCAAAATCTTCTCTTAAGATCTTGATACATCTTAGCACTTCCAGGATGAATTGAATACTTAGAATCATGAGCGTCCTCCAGAATCAACTGTTTAAGCTCCTTCTTATTTGGCATACAAATTTGACCCTTGAACCACATGGTACCTTGGTCATCCACAGTGAAATCCTCAGTTGAGCCTTCATCCTTTTTGGACTTGATTCTGCTTATTTTCTCATCATCCCTTTGACCTGCTCTGATTTGGTCTTCAAGCATTGGCTTCACTTCCAAAGTAGCTACAAAACCTTGTAGAACAACTTCCAATTCAGCTTCTGAAACTCCTTGCACAACTCTAGTTGATCACTCATTATCAACATGTTTACACTGTGGCTTTTACGACTCAAAGCGTCGGCTACTACATTAGCCTTACTATAATGATAATGGATTTCAATATTATAATCCTTGATCAACTCGAGCCATCTTCTTTTCCTCATATTAAGATCCGACTGAGTGAATATATACTTTAGACTCTTATGGTCCGTATATATCTCACATCTATTTCCAATGAGATAAAAACACCATATTTTCAGAGCATGCACTACGACGCTCATTCCAAATCATGCGTAGGGTAATTCTCCTCATGCGGCCTCAATTACCTCGACGCATAGGCAACAACCTTGCTATTCTGCATCAGCACACATACAAGACCACGTCTTGAAGCATCACAATATATATCAAAGCTGTTCTGCACATCTGGCAATACTAACACTGATGCTGTCGTTAGACGCTTTTTCAACTCTAGAAAACTCTTTTCACATTTTGGCGTCCATGTAAACATCTTCTCCTTCTTCAACAATTGTGTAAGGAGTCAAGCAATCGTAAAAAAGCCTTCTATGAAGCGACAGTAATATCCTGCCATTCCCAGAAAACTACGAATCTAAATAACAGACTTCGGTTACTCCCAATGTAACGCTGCCTCTAACTTGCTTCGATCAACGGTAACTCCTTTAGCAGTCATTACATGGCCATGAAATTCAACCTTCTCCTTCCAAAAGTCACACTTGTTGAACTTAGCATACAACTGTTGCCCACACAATCTTTCCAAAACCAACCTTAAATGTTCTGCATGCTCTTCTTTCATCTTGTAGTATACAAGAATGCCATCTATAAAGACAACGACAAACTTGTCCAAATAACCCATGAAAACCTTATTCATCATGTTCATGAAATATGCCGTAGCATTGATCAATCCGAAAGACATGACCGTGAACTCATAATGCCCATACCGCGTAGAGAACATAGTCTTAGGAACAACCTCTAAACGAATCTTCAATTGATGATATCCTGCTCGAAGATCTATCTTAGAGAAAACTCCAGCTCCTCTCAACTGATCAAACAAATCATCAATCCTGGGCAATGGATACTTATTCTTGATCATCACCTCACTAAGTGCAGGTAATCAATACACATTCTTAAGCTTCCGTCCTTCTTTCTGACGAACAAAACTGGCGCTCCCCATGGCAAAGACCTTGGTTGAATAAAACCTTTCTCGAGCAGCTCCTCGATCTGCTTTTTCATCTCAACTAACTCATCTGTTGGCATCTGATACGGTCTCTTCGCTATTGGTGCTGTTCCAGGCACTAACTCAATAACGAACTCAATATCTCGATCTGGCAGTATACCCGGCAAATCCTCAGGAAAAACATCTGGATATTCTCTAACAACTAGCATGTCGGGACCCGAATATGCAAATCTGGACCCTCGTGTATACTACACTAGTCCAGGATCACGCTAGTGCACACAAGCTCAACATAGATGAATATCACAATCATACACAACGGAAATACAACAAAAGACTTCATATATTAAATAACACTTGTTGAATGACCTTAAGGTCAACTTACATGATCATGCCTCGCAAGGCTGTATAACAAATTAAACTACAGTGGAATGAAAACGTAGATAACCCCTCAGTATACCACAAGCAACTAACAAGGCTCGCTCCTAAATATTCGTCTCCTCTTGGAACTCCTCCTTCAATATTGATGTAGACTCCTCAACTGGTGATGTTGTTGTTGGCAAGGGTGAGTACTTAAAGCACTCAACAAGTTGTGCACAGAATGCATTTCTATGTAACTATATGCAAGGCTTATTCCAAAGGAAAAGGGCATTATGGCTATTTTACAATAAGCAGCATTTATAAACAAATACAATCAATAGATTGTAAAGACTGTAGAATAAATAACAGTAGTAGATAGATTCAGCATTTCTCAAGTAAACCAAGTTTCTAATCCTAAGTCAAGTTCCAACCTTCCCATATGGCAATCTTGCCATCCCAAGTTTTCATTTTATTAATCTAACCCTTAATTGTAATCCCCGAGCATTGCTCAATACCACGAGCATGGCTATTCGAATAGTTTTACACTCTGCAGAGGTTAAGCACTTTACCCACACGACATGATCGTCTCTTGGTGCTATGCAATTAACACACTTCCTTTGGTGTGTCGGCGGAGAGATCATGACAAAGCCTTTACAAAGCTCTGCCTTAACCCAGTACTACCCGCTAAGGTTTCAACACTGGTGGGTCTGAAAACCACAACCAGGGCCCCCCTCTTGCGCCTTGTGAATTACTCCATAACTCGGGACCTCACTCTGCCAATGATAGTACCAAACTAAGACATTGCAAATTAATCAGCTAGGCTGTCCCATACCAGACATGTTGTTGCATGATTGACTCAGGTCAAAGATTTGCAAGGTTAAGTCCTTAGGATGATCAAAGCATGACTTCCACATACCCTCTACCCATCGGGCCCACCTTGGCATGCTCGCCCCTTGTCACTTGCCCCAATCTAAGTGATTACCACCCCAGTTGATTACCAAGCACCACGTGCCATCAATAATTCAACATCGTTGCGTGACATGACTCGTCACTACAACTCAATCTCATTGTGTGATCTCACATGACACACAAGTTCATATTATTGTTCCATATTCCATTAGTCAAGATTAATTATCGATGATTCAAGTACATGTGATGACGTGGCATGGCTAAGCAACTATGACGTTCTAACCTTCCATGTCGATTTTAATACCAACCAACTATAGTGAACCAATCTAGGGTGACAATAGATCATGGCATACAAATGACAAGGTAGGGTATAGATCAATTGGTGAATTAACTAGATCCCAATTTAATTTGAAACAATTGTATAAGTGAAATAGCATGCATTAAAGTAAATTAATATAGCGATTTTATAAACATGGGTTCAACATGATTAAAGCATGACTTGCCGTGCAATAGGTTCTGGTATTGCTATAGAACTTGATCTTGAGTTGACGGATCTTCCTCCGAAGCGTCGCACAATTCAACGTCTACGCGTACCGAAGGATAAAAGAAAATAAATACTAAAAATAGAGCAAATAAAATCCAAAAATCAAATAAAATTCACCATTAAATAGATCTCAATTTTACAAATTTTTAGAAATTTGAATCATCCAAATCTGAGATGAAATTCAAAAGTTATAGCTATTCAAAGTTTGAATAAATACTGAAAATAGAAAATCCAAATTTCCCTAATTATTTTTATACTCAAAAACCGCATTTATGATGTCAGCATGAAGTCATATCTATTTTGAAATTCGGCTGATTATTTTTCTACCGAAATACCTGAATTAATGCATCAGCATGACGTCATCACCGAGCTTAACCAATCAGATTTCGCCACATCATCATGGTCTATGGACGAGGTTCACGGGTCGGCTTGCATCCACCAGACCTGGCGCATCGTGCTTCGGTTCACGTGCCAACGCGTGGCAGCACCCGATTAGCCGCGATGACAGTGCAATCTGGGCCGTTCCTCCAGATCTGACGGTGCATGGCTGGCGCATCGTGCTTCGGTTCACATGCCAACGCGTGGCAGCACCCGATTAGCCGCTATGACAGTGCGATCTGGGCCGTTCCTCCAGATCTGACGGTGCATGGCAACGAGGTGATCTAGATCGTTCGCATCTAATCCGACGGCTACCGATACCTGAGTTGTTTACTGTTCATGAGCCCACGTGGCCTAATCAGGTACATCCACTGAAGATCTGACGCCTATTACCTTTCCCCGGTGACAATGGCGGAATGGCAGTGCAGCTTCTCTGACAGCGAAGATGAAGACATCCCCATTGGCATTTTGGCGCTATCCCGGTGATCTGAAGCAGTATATCTGACGCGTTTCTTCACGGTGACTTCGATTCTCCACACGACGAGGCAACTAATGGCTCAATGATGATGTTCTAGCACAAAAACCACGACGGCTTCGGTCTTCTACTCCCACGAGCTTTTGTGACTCCTCCTCGACATCCCGTGCTCTATAGCTTGGATCAGCAGGTGCAACGCTCGATGCGGATCTTCAGGGCGACCTCCCGGCTTAAATAGAGTATGCGTTCGAGTTCTACACGACGGAGTCCGGCGACGTAACGACGAAGGAGACCGAGTTGCATCGGAGACGACAGGCGACAGCATGACGTGTATCCCCATCCAACGGTTCCAACGCGAACTCTCACGTGGTGGAAACTGAATCGACGGATCGCGATCGAACAGTTACCACGCTAGGGCTTCCGGAACCGGGCTTCGCGGGCCGAATTGGGCTGCACAATAGTGGGCCTCATGTGTGAATAGTGTTGGGCTAGCCCGACACTGTTCACCAGATTTCTAACGTATTATTCTTTTAAAATAATTACATAAATTAGTTTAATTAGTTTTAGGAAATAAAAAATATCAGGAAAAATCCCAGAAAAATCTCAAAAATACTTTGAGACATTTTGAACTTAAATAAAATATTTTTGGCAAAACTTTATATAAACTTTATATATATTTAATTAGTTTTCTCAAAAGGCCAATATACATATTTCAAAATAAATTCAAATAGATTTCAGAAAAAAATTCCAATAAATTCCAGAAAATCACAAAATGCTCAAAATCAATAAAACAATATATCCATTCTCGATGATTGGGGAGGCATCAGATGGTTCTTATCTTTTGTACTTTATTGTGTTATCCATTGAATAGGGGTGGGAGCAATGCAGTTATGTATCCATTCTCGATGATTGGGGAGGCATGAGCTAACTGCGTCAGGTGGCTGCTGCGAAGGAACATAATTTATTGTTCTGCGACCTTTCTTCTTCTTTGCCTTATATGGCTGTTTGTCCATAGTTAGTGTTAGTAGATAGATTGGTAGAGCTCAAATTTCACTGGAATAGTTGTCCATATCAATTGATATGAATGTGTATGTTCTTACTGTACTTTTAGATTGCAATAAAAAGAATTTTTGTTCATGGCTGTGGATCCTCGACGTTTTGACAAATAAAATTATGTCTTAAACCTTTAGAAGTGTTCATTATTTCGGAAAGATTAATAATGAATAACTAGGGCTATTCTTATACACTAAAAATGTGGTTGTTAATACTCCAACAGTGGCCACTGCTGTGTTAGCAACGACCAAAAAGTGGTAGTTAATACTAGAAAAGTGATCGTTGTCGCTTCATAATTAACGAGGACACACTATCCTGTCGTTAAAAAAATAACGACGAGAAATTTAATGTGGTCGTTAATACTATTAATGACGGAGCCTTTAACGATGGCTAACGACCACAATTTTGTGGTCATTAATGACTTTTAATGAGCACATCTAGACTTTTAACAACCACATCTCCCATCGTTAATAACCGTTTCTCTAGTAGTGTATATTTAGGCCAAATTTTGGGATGTTACAAGGGCCCCCCTCTTGTGCCATGTGAATTACTCCCTAACTCGGGAACTCACACCTGCATTGATAGTACCAAACTAAGACATTGCAAATTAATCAGCTAGGCTGTCCCATGCCACACATGTGGTTACATTATTGACTCAGGTCAAAGGCTTGCAAGGTTAAGTCCTTAAGATGATCGAAGCAAGACTTCCACATAACCTCTGCCCACCGGGCCCACCTTGGCATACTCGCCTCTTGTCACTTGCCCCAATCTAAGTGATTACCACCCCAGTTGATTACCAAGCACCACGTGCCATCAACAATTCAACATCGTTGCGTGACATGACTCGCCACTACAACTCAATCTCATTGTGTGATCTCACATGACACACAAGTTCATATCATTGTTCCATATTCCATTAGTCAAGATTAAACATTGATGATTCAGGTACATGTGATGACGTGACATGACTAAGCAGCTAACACAGTCTAAACATCCCATGTTGATTTTAGTATTAACCAACTAGAGTAAACCAATCTAAGGTGACAATAGATCATGGCATACAAATGATAAGGTAGGGTATAGATCAATTTGGTATAATAGCTAAGTTCCAATTTAATTCGAAACAATGGTATACTTGAAATAATATGCAACAGAGTAAAACAATATAGCAATTTTATAAACATGTGTTCAACATGATCGAAGCACAACTTGCCTTATAAAAGCCCTTATTCTTTCTCTAGACCTTGGTCTTGAGTTGACGGATCTTCCTCGGATGCCTCGCACAATTCAATGTCTACGCGAAACGAAAGAGAAAAGCAAATAAATACCAAAACATAGAACAATCAATCTCCAAAAATCAAATAAAATTCACCATTACATAGATCTCAATTTAGAAACTTTTAGAAGTTTGAATCACCTCAATCGGAGTTCGTATGAGGGAGAACGGGCTCGTGGAAGATTCAAAAATCATAAAAACCTGAAAATTGGAAAATTAACAATTAGATGAATTATTTTTATACTGAAAATTCGTACTTACTGCATCATGCTGACATCACTAACATTTGGACCAATCACATGCCGCCACGTCACCTCAGTCCGTGGACCCAGTCCACGATTTAGATCTCGTCCACCGTGCACCCGGTCCATGGCGCCTCGGTGCCAGCACCCACCATGCGGCACACCACGATTGGCTGTGATGCGCGGCTTGATCCGACCCATGGAAGGAAGATCGGACGGCCACAGATCATGAGAAACGTGGCAGCATCTCGACCGATTGATTTAGATCTCACGGCACACAAAAGATGATGGAGTTACTGTTATCATTACCACGTGGCTCAATCCTGGCGGTGCGGAGGCAATCTGACAGACAACGAAGCTCCAACCTTGTCAATGGCAACGCGGAGGCAGAGTTTCACCGGACACGAAGATGATGACGAGCCCGATGGTGTTTTGGTGCTGATCCAGTGACGAGAGATGGCCGGTTCGGTGCGACGCAACACGGCGATCCCGATTCTGGAATTGATTCGGCGAAATACGGCTTAACGGCGACGTTCTCGAGCAAAAAACACAGTGGCACAAGAGATCAACTGCGGCGAGGTCATTCTCGGTGACGGCAGCGTCTCGGGCGGCAAGAGATGGGGCGATGGGTGCGGCGCAAAACGGCGATCCTCAGAGGGGGTGCGGCTCCTTAAATAGGGGTCCCAGGAGGCGTGCCAAATCCGGAAACCAAGGACGATGGCGTGCGGCAGCAGGACTCCGAGATGGCTAGGGTTAGGGTTCCCGGTCGGCGGTGCGGGCAACGTGGCGCAATCTGGACCGCACACATGGCGCAAATCCGACGACGCACACCGAGACAAGATTTTTGAAATAAAATCATTTCCGAATCAATATAATTCCATAAATTCAAATAAAAGCAAATGAATTCAAGTAAATAGCAAATAAATTCAGAAAAAAAACTCCAAAAATACAAAAAAATTCCTTGAAGCACAATGAACCAAACTACGACTGGAAATGTTTTATATGATGAATGGTTTAGTCAAATCCTTTTTCTTAATAGGAAATTCAAGTTAAGCTTTGATTAATTCTAGAAAAATGCAAATGGTTCATTTTCAAATTCAAACATTCCAAAACTCGAATTTTGGGATGTTACATGGCACATCCTACATGCTAGCAACCTTCACACTATTAACCATTAACTGTCCATCACGAACTGCATTTGCACAAATTTCTACTTTCTTGCCACTAGGGCTTTCCAACGACACAATTCTTTGGCCACAATCCAAAATAGCTTTATAATTGGACAGCCAATCCATTACAAGGATAACATCCATGGTTTGGGTATTCAACAAGATAAGATTCGCTAGGAATTATATCCCATCCACGAGCAACTTAACTCCCAAACACCCAAGCCTAGACCAAAGCTCGAATCCTAGGGCTTGGACTAAAAGCACACACTTAAGATTCTTAACATCAAACCCATTCTCAATCACAAAACTCTGAGAAACAAACGAATGCGAAGCTCTAGAATCGAATAAAACTGTCGTAGGTATTGCATTAACAAGAAACTTACCCAGTACGACGTTCGTGCCTCTTGAGCTCCATCTGCAGTAATATGATTAACTCTGCCATGTACTGTTGCTTCAGGTGTACCTCTAGCTTGACCTGTTGCACGGTTTCCTCCTGAAGCAGGTGTCTTGGCAGGTGTAGTTCCCAAGTTAAAGCGAACTGGCATGATTCCTCCTCTTTACGGACACTTGTTAGCAAAATATCTTGGTTCATTTCAAGTATAGCAGCACTTAACAGCAAACTATTGACTTCCACCAGGAGCATTGCTCCTTGAGCTGGCGTCTGAAAACTCTGACTAGCAGGGTGAGGTGCCGGGATTGATGCCTTGTTTGCTACTTGCGGTCGGAATCTTGCAAACTATTGCGGAGACATACTAAATCTGAATTGGTTTGGTCGCCCTCCTTGATTAGCAATTCTGTGCTTGTGATCCTCCACTAGCTCCTTGCGCTTATCCTCTAAGATCAAAGCCTTGCTGACCAAATCTTGAAAATTAGGGAAGTTGTGGATGATCAATCCCACCTGTAGTCTAGAGTTTAGTCCCTTCAAGAAGTGAGACTGCCTAGCCTTGTCTGTTGCCACATCCTCCAGAGCATAGCGAGCTAATTGAGTGAACTTATTCAGATAATCGGCCACTGATTGGCATCCTTGCTTCAAAGCCCAGAATTCCACTTTCTTGAGATCCATCATGCCTTCAGGTACATGGTACTGGCGAAAAGCAGTAGTGAACCCATTCCATGTGATCTCTTGTGGGGCCTCATGTGTGGCACAATAGTTCTCCCACCATTCTACGATAGTTCCTTCCAGCTGATGAGAGGCATAAAGTACCTTCTCATTCCCCTCACACTGAGTGATGTGCAGCTTTTGTTCAATAGTTCTAAGCCAATCATTGGGTTCCAAAGGATTAACATTGCCAGAGAATGTTGGTGACGGGTCCTCATAAAATTAGACAACTTAGAATAGGGACATGATCCATTGTTGCCATGCTGAGTGTTGTTGTTGTTAGTAGCTTGACTAGTCACACTATGCATCTGTTGTATCATGGTTTGCATAAGTTGAGTCTGCACTGCAAGAAAAGCTCCCAAAATTTGCATATCAACTGGTGGCGATGGTTGCGGTGGTACTCCATCGCTAGGGTTTTCACTTGGGCGAAGACCACTTCCCGATGCATCGTTATTGTCACGAGTGTTCACCATCTGTTGATTGCTTCTTGGGTTAGGAAATACAGATGCAGCATAGATGAGATACAAGAATTATAAGGTGGGGGAAACAAGTTAAACTCAAACTTAAACAACTTTATTAATACTTGGTATGGTTGCTTATAAAAGCCTAAGGGGTCATGCAATACATACTGCACACCCAGCAAACAAAAAGAGCCAAACTAAACCCATAGCCTTAACGACTACTAAAATTGTAAAGATTAACTTAAAGACGCGACTCAGCACTTCAGTCTCAACTCAAACCTAAGCCTATCACTCATCCAGCCACCCTGGCTGAGGCTGACCCGGTGCATACACCGTGGGTGGGCTGGCATGGGTGCGAACCTATCCTGGTAACCCACGGCTAGAACCTCCACGTCCACGTGCACATCGCGCTCATTTGGCTCAAACTCGACCTCCACCGGGTCGTCCACGTCCTCGACGTCTGGCGGCGCTAATGCAGCATAGCAAACCTCCTGCAGTGCCTCCTCAAGCTCCATGATCTTCTTGTTAGTGTTATGCCCTTGAGGCAATCATTTAGATGATTGTAACATGACTATGTTTATGAATAATAATATGATTATTGGTCCAATAAATGTATATTATTGTATTGATTAACAAGTATGTGACTTGCTTATGAAGCTCTTTACTTATTGATGTAATTCGATAAATATCTCTGATCGGATATCATCATATAGGACAACAATGAATAGATCAACACATGAAGTGATCGATGATCATGCTTCATAGATCATGGGATATGGAGATATCATCTATACATTGTGGACGCATGTTGAAGAACATGGGTTAGATAGACCCGCAATGGGACACTGCGAGAATGTTTCATTCTTATGTGTCATCAATGTATCTCATACATAGTAGATGTATGATCCTTAGACCTGAGATTGTCATATTCCCTACATGTGTAATAGTTTTCCTTGGGGCTATCAAACACTACTTCCTAACCAGATAGTTATAAAGGTAGCTTTCATGTTTACTATAAAACGTGCAGAGGGAAGTAAGTAGTCAAGATGGAATTTGCCACTCCAATGAAATGGAGATATATGATAAGGCCACTCGTGTGATATGATTAAGGAAGTGCATGGCCATGCCGTGATTGAGAAGTCAATCACAACTTATTAATATATCATGGATACGAGAGATGGATTGAATCATCAAAGGATGACATGCTTCTCGCCTTGAGTTCAATCTTCATATACTTGGCAATGGGATTATTACATGAGTACTTTTGATAGGTTCTGTCCGATTTGATCATAGTATGTTTGGGAGTTGGCATACTTTGCAAGGAGCCGCTACCAACTATTTGATTGAAAAGGAGTTTTCGAATCCATGTCCAAACATACGTGAACCTGCAGGGTCACACACTTAATGGGCTGGGACGCATTAATTTGGATTGGATCCGTAATTAATGGATCTCGTGGGCTTAGCGCGCTGATAGGCCCAGGTTTAGGGTTTCATCTCGTGGCTATATAAGGAGGGGAGGAGGGTGGGCGCAGGGTGTGCTTTCCCACGGTTTAGAAGTGATTCACCTAAAACCCTAGCCTCCTCCTCTCGTTGTCCCTGTCGAGCGACCAGGTGCTTGCACACCGACGCACGGTGTTCCATCCCTGGACGTGTGGACCACTGCGGTGACACTGCTGCGACTACGGCGTGGGAGGATGATCCACGGTGAGGCGAGGACGATCCACTCCATCGACGCAACGATTGTGGCGAGGACGATCCACTACATTGACGCGCGAAGGATTCTGCAACAGCGCGTCTAGTGGTAATCTAATCTATGATCCCCTTCTTGCGAGTATCTTTCTGGTTATGCGGTAGATTTTTTTTGTGCTAGCGTAGCATACCGTGTTCCTCTTCAGTGGTATCAGAGCCATCTCGTATAGATTTGTGATCTGGATGTTGCACATATGATGTGTGAGGTTAGTAGATTGGATCTATTACATGTTCAGCCGGTTCATGTGATGAATTGGTGACGGCAACCATCGATGAGATCGATCGGTTTAGGGTTTGAGGAAAGTGCAAATCGACTCAATCTTGATTTGGGTGATTCCGTTCATGGTATGATGTTACCCTTACCGGTCGGGTTACCGCCATCAGGGTTTCTGAAACGTATCCATATGGGACCAAGCTAATCAGATTGAGTTGGATTGGGTCAATATGGTTGATCCATGGTAAGCGCAAACCGATTCAATATTGATTTGGGTGGGTCCGTTCATGGTACGACGTTGCCCTTACCGGTCGGGTTACCGCCATCAGGGTTTCTGAAATGTAACCATATGGGACCAAGCCAATTAGATTAGATCGGATTGGGTCAATTTGGTTGATCCGTGGAAATTTTGAGGGTGTTTTCCTTTAACAGAAGACATGTCTCTAAAAAAGTCGACTTGTGATGCTTCAAACCCTCATGTAAAATTCATTATCAAAAGTTGTAAGGCGTTGCATCCATAATGATGAAGACGATGGTATCAAGCAAGATGGCTAGGTGAACAAATCAAGCAAGGTGGCTAGGTGAACAAACAAGCATGATGATGGAGATCTTAATGCTAAGGGCTATGCTATTTCACAGCTTATTTTGATTTTCTGTGGATGTGTGTTTAATCCTTGCTATTTTCTTTATGCTCATTGCATGTGATGCCATGTTCTTAGTAGATATTGTTCATCCCTATAGTTAAAATTTTAAATCAAAATTGTCCATCCAATTGTTGCACCTATCAAGAATTTAGATCGTTATTGATATGACTACCAAAGTAGTATATCAATGGCTATCTTAATAGATGATAGGGATGTGTTGGACACATCACACATAACAATGGTAGATTTAATCAAGCTATCAAAACGGTTTTGGGCTTGAGGACATAAGTGGTTGGGATTTGATTTCAGTAATGAAGGAACCTATACAAGACAATTGGTGTCTAGGAAAACACACATGAGGCAGGTTTCTTAATTGGCACCCGAATACGGGAAGTGCTCCCTCCCTCATGTGAGCCCTTGGGGCAGGTTGACCTGGCCATGAGTCAAGTTGATGGAGGCATTCGTTACTTATTTTCATACTCAACAAACAAGAGTTACATAAGATGTTATTAGCAAAGGTGTTGCTTACCTATGTCATTAAATTTCTAGCAGTGATGCCAAAGCTCACTAGTGTTTGATGAATATGGATCTTGAATACTCACTATGTGTCTATAAAAGGGACATAAAATAGGAGTGTCTTTTATTAAAATATTTAATAAAAGTTTTACATAAACATAGTGCTTAGAATCTTTGCATGTTTTTGTTGTAGTTCAATGGCACCTTCTCCTATTCCTGCTACACCTGGTTTTGCTTTGAGATCAGTTTTGGAAAGGGAAAAACTTAATGGAACAAATTTTGTTGATTGGTATCGCAACCTGAGAATTGTTCTCAAGCATGAAAAGAAGGACTATGCTCTAGAGAATCCAATTCCTGATGAACCAACCAAAAATGCTCCGCGCAATTTGAAGGTTGAATACGAAAAACATGTTAATGCTTCTGTAGAGGTCAGTTGTCTCATGCTTGTCACCATGGACTATGAGCTCCAAAAGCAATATGAGGACCAGGATGCTTACAATATGATTGTGGGCTTGAAGAGCATGTTTGGGAATCAAGCAAGAGTTGAGAGGTATGGTATCTCAAAGATTTTATTTGCTTGTAAGCTAGCTGAAGGCAGTCTGGTCAGCCCTCATGTGATCAAGATGATTGGTTACATCAGGAGATTGGAAAAACTTGAGTTTCCCCTTAGCCTCGGTTTGGCCACAGATGTTATTCTCCAGTCTTTGCCTCAGAGCTTTGAGCCATTCATTATGAATTTTCATATGAATAGCATGGAGAAGTGCCTAACCGAGCTACATGGGTTGCTCAAGGCTGCCGAGGAAAGCATTAAGAAAAAACACAATCATGTGATGATGGTTCAGAAAACAACTTCATTCAAAAAGAGGAAGGCTAAGGCTGGGGGAATGGGAAAGAGCAAGGGCAAGGGTAAGGCTCAAGATGAGATCGCAAGCCTCAAAACTAAGCTTCAGAAGCTTAAAGTTGGCCCTCAACCTAATACCCAATACTTCTATTGCAAGAAGTCAGGACATTGGAAATGGAACTGCGAAAAGTACCTGGCAGATAAGAAGAACGGAAATGTGATTTCCACTTCAGGTATTAATATTATAGAAACTAATCATGCTACTTCTTCACTCAGCTCATGGGTATATGATACTGGTTCGGTTGCTCACATTTGCAATTCGTTGCAGGGGCTGATAAAGAGTAGAGACTTGACAAAAGGAGAAGTGGATCTTTGCGTGGGGAATAAAGCAAGAGTTGCTGGTCTTGCCGATGGCACATACCCATTGCATTTGCCTTCAGGATTAGTTTTAGAACTCAATAATTGTTATTTTGTTCCATCTTTGAGTAGAAATATTATTTCATCTTCTTGTTTGGAACATGAATGTTATGATTTCAGAATAAAGAACTTTGTTTGTTCGATATTTTTGAATGATATGTATTATGGTCGTTGCCCCATGGTGGATGGGTTGTACTTCCTTGAACTCGAAGAAAAACCTGTCTATAATATTAATGTAAAAAGGCCTCGACCTAATGATTTGAACCCTACCTTTTTATGGCATTGTCGCTTAGGTCATATAAATGAGAAGCGCATGAAGAAGCTCCATGGTGATGGACTTCTAACCTCATTTGATTTTGAATCATTTGAAACATGTGTCTTGTTTACTTGGCAAGATGACAAAAGCCCCTTTCATAGGTTTTAGTGAGAGAGCAAGTGAATTATTGGCCCTAGTACATACAGATGTATGTGGACTAATGAGCTCGACTGCTAGATGTGGGTTTCAGTAATTTGTAACTTTTACCGATGACTTTAGTAGATATGGATATATCTTTTTAATGAGGCATAAATCTGAAACTTTTGAAAGGTTCAAAGAGTTTCAGAATGAAGTACAAAATCAACTTGGCAAATCAATAAAACACTTACGATCAGATCGTGGTGGCGAATACTTGAGCCAAGAGTTTGGTGATCATCTAAAGCAATGTGGAATCGTTCCGCAACTTACTCCGCCAGGAACGTCTCAATGGAATGGTGTGTCCGAACGACGTAACCGAACTTTATTAGATATGGTTCGGTCAATGATGAGCCAAACAGATCTGCCATTATCTTTCTGGGGTTTCGCTCTAGAGACAGCTGCGTTCACTTTGAATAGGGTCCCATCAAAATCCGTTGAGAAGACGCCATATGAGATGGACTATGAGAAGACCCATGTTGTCATTTCTCAAGATATGGGGATGTGAGTCTTATGTAAAACGTTTACAATCAGATAAACTCGCACCTAAATTAGAAAAATGCTTTTTTGTGGGGTATCCTAAAGAAACAAAAGGATATTACTTTTACAGAAGAAACGAGAACAAAGTTTTTGTTGCTCGAAATGGTGTCTTTTTGGAGAAATAGTTTCTTTCCAAAGAAATCAATAGGAGTGATGTGTATCTTGATGAAGTTCGAGAATCACATGAATATGTTCAAGCTACCACTGAACCTTCACAAGATGTACAAAGTGTTGTACAACCAATGGAAGAGACTCCAGCCCCACGTAGGTCGGGGAGGCCACGTCATGTACCTATAAGATATGGGAATGACATATTATTGTTGGACAATGATGAGCCCACGACTTATGAAGAAGCAATGATGGACCCAAACTCCGAAAAATGGCTTGAAGCCATGAGATCCGAAATTCAATCCATGCATGACAATCAAGTTTGGAACTTGGTCGATTCTCCTGATGGTGTAAAAACAATTGAATGCAAATGGATTTTCAAGAAGAAGATAGACGTAGATGGAAATGTTCAGATCTATAAGGCAGGTTGGTGGCAAAGGGTTTCAAACAAGTTCAAGGAGTTGACTATGATGAAACCTTCTCACCGGTAGCCATGCTCAAGTCTATCCAGATCATTTTAGCTATGTTGCATATTTCGATTATGAAATATGGCAGATGGATGTCAAAACAACCTTCCTTAATGGGAACCTATCTGAGGATGTATACATGATACAACCTGAAGGCTTTGTTGATCCTAAATATGCTAAAAGGGTATGCAAGCTTCAAAGATCCATTTATGGGTTAAAGCAAGCATCTCAGAGTTGGAACATTCGTTTTGATGAAGTAGTCAAAGGTTTTGACTTTATCAAAAATGAAGAAGAGCCTTGTGTTTACAAGAAGGCTAGTGGGAGCGCACTTGTGTTTTTGATTTTGTATGTGGATGACATATTATTGATCGGGAATGATATTCCTATGCTTGAAGATGTTAAGACTTCATTGAAAAGGAGTTTCTCAATGAAGGACTTGGGAGAAGCATGCTATATCTTGGGAATAGAAATGTATAGAGATAGATCAAAAAGGTTAATTGGATTAAGTCAGGAAACGTACATTGACAAGATATTGAAAAGGTTCAATATGCATGAATCCAGGAGAGGTTTCATGCCAATGTCACATAGCATCAGTCTCTGCAAGAATCAGTGTCCTTCGACATCTGATGAGAGAGACAGGATGTGCAAGATTCCATATGCTTCAGCTGTTGGGTCTATTATGTATGCCATGATCTGTACACGCTCAGATGTCTCATATGCTCTAAGTGTCACGAGAAGATACCAAGCGGATCCTGGTGATGGTCATTGGATAGCCGTAAAAAATATCCTAAGTACTTGAGAAGAACTAAGGGTATGTTCGTTGTTTCTGGAGGTGAGGAAGATCTGGTTGCAAATGGTTACACTGATGCAAGCTTCCAAACTGACAAAGATGATTTTCGATCGCAATCCGGGTTTGTGTTTACACTAAATGGAGGAGCAGTAAGCTGGAAGAGTTCCAAGGAAAACACGGTGGCCGACTCTACGACAAAAGCGGAGTACATTGTTCGGAGGCCGCAAAAGAAGCTGTGTGGATTAAGAAGTTTATCACAGAGCTTGGTGTGGTCGCTAGTGCCTCTAGTCCAATGGACATCTATTGTGATAATAGTGATGCCATTGCACAAGCAAAAGAGCCTAGATCACATCAGAAGTCTAAACACATACTCCGACGCTTTCACCTTATTCGCAAGATTGTGGATAGAGGTGATGTAAGAATATGCAAAATACATATGGAAGCCAATGTGGCCGATCCGTTGACAAAGCCACTGCCACAGCCTAAGCATGAGGCGCACACAAGGTCTATTGGTATTAGATACTTAATTGATTGACTCAAGTGCAAGTGGGAGATTTTTAGTGTTATGCCCTTGAGGCAATAATTTAGATGATTGTAACATGACTATGTTTATGAATAATAATATGATTATTGGTCCAATGAATGTATATCATTGTATTGATTAACAAGTATGTGACTTGCTTATGAAGCTCTTTACTTATTGATGTAATTCAATAAATATCTCTGATCGGATATAATCGTATAGGACAACGATGAATAGATCAGCACATATAGTGATCGATGATCATGCTTCATAGATCATGGGATATGGATATATCATGTATACATTGTGGACGCATGTTGAAGAACATGTGTTAGATAGACTCGCAATGGGACATTGCGAGAATGTTTCATTCTTATGTGTCATCAGTGTATCTCATACATAGTAGATGTATGATCCTTAGACCTGAGATTGTCATATTCCCTACATGTGTAATAGTTTTCCTTGGGGCTATCAAACACTACTTCCTAATCGGATAATTATAAAGGTGGCTTTCATGTTTACTATAAAACGTGTAGAGGGAAGTGAGCAGTCAAGATGGAATTTGCCACTCCAATGAAACAGAGATATATGATAAGGCCACTCGTGTGATATGATTAAGGAAGTGCATGGCCATGCCGTGATTGAGAAGTCAATCACAACTTATTGAAATATGACGAATACGAGAGATGGATTGAATCATCAAAGGATGACATGCTTCTCGCCTTGAGTTCAATCTTCATATACTTAGCAAAGGGATTATTACGTGAGTACTTTTGATAGGTTTTGTCCGATTTGATCATAGTATGTTTGGGAGTTGGCATACTTTGCGAGGAGACGCTACCAACTATTGGATTGAAAAGGAGTTTTCCGAATCCATGTCCAAACATACGGGAACCTACAGGGTCACACACTTAATGGGCTGGGACACATTAACTGGATTGGATCTGTAATTAATGGACCTCATGGGCTTAGCACGCTGATAGGCCCTGGTTTAGGGTTTCATCTGAAAGACCATGTGGAGGTCAACCCATGTTTGTGATGAGTAATTGACTTGTTTGAGCTTTCGGTGCTCAAGGATGAGTTTGATTTGATCATGAACAATTTGAGTTGTTGTGTGGAGACCAGTCGTCCGACTCCGAGTGGTTGAGACTCCGAGTGATTGAGTCGGAGACAAGTCGTCCGACTCCGAGTGGTTGAGACTCCGACTGATTGAGTCGGAGACCAGTCGTCCGACTCCGAGTGGTTGAGACTCCGAGTGATTGAGTCGGAGACCAGTCGTCAGACCTCGAGTGGCCGGATGGAGACCAGTGGATAAGTCTTTGGCTGGTCGGAGACCAGTGAACAGACCTCGAGTGGTCGGGATGGAGACCAGTGGACAGGTCTTTGGCTGGTCGGAGACCAGTGAACAGACCTCGAGTGGTCGAGATGGAGATCGATGGTCGGACCACGTGTGGTCGGGTTTTCTTTGGTCGGCGTAGTGTATATCGTCTGCTGAGATGGATATGTGTTGTTGGACATTGCTATGTGATGTGGTTTCCTTGTCTATGATGGTTGCGGTCTTTGGAGCTAGGTCATGGTGAGGTGAAGGAGATCGGGACTATTTGGGAGAGCCGAGGTCCGGATGATCAAGGTGTCGCCAAAGATGATTGAGGCGAGAGTAGCCGCAAGCCAAGAAGACAAAGGAATGGATGAGATGCTAACTTGAGCCGCTCGATCAAGGAGGACCGTTGGATCGCGATCGGGAAGATAGAGTAGCGGGTCAAGTTAGTATGATTTGAAAAGCGTGCAAAACCCGTTGTGTTGTTGGGTTTGGTCACCATGCATAGCTGTGTGAGTGGGTAAAATCTCAGCCCTTGATGGAGTGCTCTAGGGTTTAGAGGCTCATCCAAGGGTGGTAGGTGGTCCAAGCCTGCTATAAATAGACAGGGAGAGGGGTGTCTCCTGGGGGGTTGAGCAGGTGAGGAAAGTGTACGTGAGTTGGTGAGAGTGCTCTGGAGGCCTCTGTGCTCCTGAAGCTTTGCCCACTTTGTAGTGAGGCTTTGTAAACCTACCCTCTGGCAATGAAAGACTGCTTTCCCCATCTTTGAGTTCAATTTCCTCATTTACATTATGCTGTAAATTCAACATTTAATTCCATGCACTTTACCTTCTATATGTTTGGATTTGCTTCCTCTCCTTCTAAGTGCTTTTGGATTTTATGCCAAGGATGAAAGATTGCTGGATGAATCTTCTATAGATCATATCCCAATCATCTAGGCAATCTACAACCTCTTCCATTCAGTTTTGCAAGAAACCAATTTTTATGCCTTGTAGAAGAAAGTGCCTTCAGATCATGTTTCTATTTGTTTTAAGGGTTGTTTCCTCGTGTACTTACTTGCTATGATTTGTGGAGAGTCATCCAAGGATTTCTGACCATCAACTCCCACCAGCAAGTTAGGGGTGAGGTCTGTGTTCGTGACTCTGTTTTTTTGTTGCATTTGTTAAACTGAAAAGGGACGGAACCTTGGTATCAATTCATTTGATTGATGATTGAAATAGGTTCCTGACATCCTTAGGGAGGTGCACACCAATTTTCACTGTTTTTGGATCAGCCGATCAAAAGTCACATCGATTTCTGCTTTTAGACCGTGCTGATTTTACTGTTCACCCGAACACTGTTCCTCCGACCAGTGCTGGTGGGGGTACTGTTCACCCCGAGTACTGTTCATCCGACCTCTACAGGTCGGGAGCACTATTCATCCGACTAGTATTGACGACCAGTTCGCAGTACTGTTCATCCGACTAGTGCAGTTTTTACTGTTCACCCGACCTTAACTGGTCGTTGCCTCTGTTCATGAAATTGCCTGATCAATGGTTCAGTTCTTTCTTTCTGGTCTTTTGGTGGTTTGAATTCTAGGGGGACAGTTTATTCGAAAATTTTATTTGGCTCCTATTCACCCCCCTCTAGTCGCCTTTTTCGATCTTTCAATTGGTATCAGAGCCGGTTCTGCTCTTTCTAGATCTTGACCGGTCTCAAGAGCCATGGCGATGGACAAGTATTCCACCAAGCCTCCCATTTTTGCTGGAGTTGATTTTTCGTTTTGGAAATCGCGGATGGAGTCATACATCACTGCCCAGGGCTTCCTGATATGGCAGAAGGTGAAACTCCCGTATGAGGTTCTTGCTGATGAAAACGTCACGGGCGGAAATATGGCTGACGTTGAGGCGAACGCTAAGGCAAGGAACATCCTCATACAGGGTCTTAGCCGCAGTGAGTATGACAGGATTTCTCACATTCGTTCTGCTCATGAGATTTGGGTGACCCTCGTTGCTTACCATGAGGGCACTACCCAAATCAAGACGATTCGACAGGACCAATTCAAGCATGAGTTCAACAAGTTTGAACAACACGCTGGTGAGAGTCTTGACGAGTGCTTTGGTCGGTTCACGAAGATTTTGAGCGACCTCCGAGCAGTTGGTTGCATATACCCTGACTCGGATAATGCTCGACATTTCTTGACCGCACTCGATCTTCGTGTTTGGGAGATGAAGGTCACCACCATCAAGGACACCACCGACCTGTCGACCTTGACTCTTGACAGGCTTTATTCCCCCCTCAAGACTCATGAGATCGACGTCGTCTCGCGGAAGACGAAATCTCAGTCGATGGCTTTGGTCACCGATCCCATTGGATCCTCTCTTTCTGATTCTTCTGTTGGTTTCTCTCTCTCTGCCCTTTGCGAGCTAACCGATGACCAACTGGAAAAATTTCCAGAAAATGAGCTTGCTCTTCTTGCTCGTAAATTTTCATATGCATACAACAGAGTGAGAGAGAGGAAGAGAGGTGGGATGATCACCTGTTTCGAGTGTGGTGGCCCCAACCACATTCGAGCAAACTGTCCCAAGCTGGAGAAGGGCAAAAACGAACAAGGCGGTTCGGGCAAGAACGACTACACCGACAAGAACCGCAACAAGAAGCCTCCAGTTCGCGAGCCGGCGAAGAAGAAGTACACAACTTTGCCAAGAACAAGAAGCTCTTTCACCGGGTCCTCGCCGTGCTAGATGATATCGAGCTCTCTGACTCGGAGACGTGGAACGACGAAGGCAAGGATGAACCGCAAGTGAAGAAGAGCGGCGACGACTTCTCCGGCATGTGCTTCATGGCAGGCGCCATTGAAGCAAGCGACTCGAGCTGACAAATGACTGAACGAGGTACCCACCTACGATTTAATTAAATGCTTCGTAAATTAGGCAAGTTTCATGCTAAGGCTAGGTCGAGGTGTTCTGAGTTAGAAAAGGAAGTAGGTACCTTGACTCGGGAGTTAGCTTCACTTAGATCTTCTCCCTCCCGAGTCACTGATGACTGTACTTTGTGTGATGCTTTGCTTTTGGAGTTAGAGAACCTAAGGACTATGCATGATAGTGTGTTGTCTGAACTACATAGTCTTAGGTTGAAGAATGCTAGCAATAAATCTGTTGATACTCCTTCTATGGATGCTAGTTTTCTTCATGCTCACTCTACTCCTTCTTGTGCTAATTGCCCTAAATTGCTTGCCGAAATTGATGCCATGAGCGATCACCTTAGGAAGCTTTCTTCTAGAAACGATGAACTTGAAATGCATGCTTCTAAGGAACGGTCGGCTCATGTGAGGGTCAGAGGCAACTAAAACTTGACAATGAATCCTTAAATGTCAAGTGTGCTAAACTTGCTAAGGACTTACTAGATAATTCACAAGAAAGTTGCTTGCGATGTTCTGTGATTGAGGGGGACTTGGATAAAATCCATATCGAGCTTAGGAAGAAATTAGAAGACCAAGTCCATATAATTAGAAATGCGTCTTGTGTTTCTTGTGAGGCCCTCAAGATTGAGGCAGCCGTGCTGAGGGAGAAAAATGCACGTGCTGAGAGAGCTCATCTTTCTGGTTCTTCTTCTTCTTCTTCCCCCTATTATTCTTGCGCCTCATTCTTTCGAGATTGCCAGTATCTTATGAGCACTCTCGAGAAGTTTGTTGGAGGCAAGAAGAAGCTCAATCTTATTCTAGACCAATCCAAGATTAGTAGATTCAATCAAGGTCTAGGATTTGATCCCTTGGAGCACGCTCAGGCGCATCCTCCCACCATTGTGCGCGGCTCCAAGAGTGGTGAGATTGTCGTAGCTCCCAGAGTGAGCACCACCAAGTTTAGGTCTGCTGGGGTTGTCCATAGGACTTGACGGAAGGGTGTTACTCTGTGCTTCGTCTCTAGCAAGGCGAAGTACACATGCACCTTCCGTAAGAAGGATGGTCACCTAGTAGATTTACGCTCAGTGCGCCAAGATCACTCGGCGTGGCGTGTTGCTGCTCTTAGGGTATTCGTGGTCATCCCCGGACTTTGAGTGCTCCTAAGGCACACACCGCTTCTAGACGAGTTAGAGAGTCGCTGCTTTTGGGGGCGCCCGGGACTCGGTTTTCATGCTGGTTCTTTGAGTTTTAGTCTTAGAGCTGTTCGTAGTCAGTCTTTCCGCCGTCCTTTTGATATTACTCGTTTTTCCCATCGAGGTAGATATCAGCGGCGTGAGGTGTTTTCTGGTAGGAGATTTAGGAAGCCTCACTGGGGTGGCTCGGCTTTTGCACCACGGCATGCCAACCCAGTTTCAGCTCCTAGATCATCTACTAGAGTTGATACTGATCTTGTTAGGGTTAAACGTCAGAGAGACACTCGAGTCCAGTCTTCTTCTATGGCTGGTACTCTGAGGCGTCGTGTGGTTCAGTATTGGGTTCCCAAGTCTTCACTCTATCCCGATCGAGTCATCTCTCTCTTGTGTCTTGATCGAGTTAAATCGGATGGGGAAGGGAGATGTTTGGATTGTCGACTCCGGTTGTTCTCATCATATGACCGAAGATTCTCGATGGTTCTCTTCCCTAGTCCGAGCCCCCGGTGATGAGTTGATCACTTTTGGGGATGCTTCTTCAGGTAGAGTCATTGCTAAAGGTACCATCTGCATTAACCAAAATTTCATTCTTAAAGATGTTGCCTTAGTAAGAAGCTGCAATACAATCTGCTCTCTGTTTCTCAGCTTATCGATGACTCTTTCGAGGTAAGCTTCAAGAGTAACGCCTGTAGAATCCTTGATTCATTAGGAGGGTTAGTTTGCGGGATTTCTAGATTTGGGAGAGTCTTTTGTGCTGATTTTTCTACTTCTTCTGGAGACTCTCTTCGATGTTTGATTGCTTCTGAGTCCCGTGATCTCTCTTTCTGGCATAGAAGACTTGGTCACATTGGTTTTGATCATTTGACCCGAGTTAGCAGCCACGATCTCATTCAGGGTTTGCCCAAACTCAAGATGGTCAAAGACTTAGTTTGCTCTCCTTGCCGACATGGCAAGATGATTACTGCTTCTCATCCACGACCACCGTAGTGATGGTGATGCACGTGACAGCTTTTACATATGGACATTGTTGGTCCAGCTAGAGTGCAGTCAGCAGGAGGGAAGTGGTATGTTCTTGTCATCGTTGATGATTTTTCTACATTCTGTTGTGTATTCTTCATGGCCTCGAAGGTTGAAATTTTTCTCACTTTGGGGTTTGGTCGAGAGGTTGTCTATTGAGCTCCCGTGTGCATTACTGAGCTATCTGCAGTGATAATGGCACGGAGTTCAAGAATTCCTACTTTGAGAGTTTTGTGTGGAGTCGGTTTAGAGCATCGTTCTCTTCTCCCTCGCCCCTCGTGAGAATGGCGTAGTGGAAAGGAAGAACAGGACCACAGTTGAGATGGCTAGGACGATGCTAGATGAGTCTGAGACTCCTAGGAAGTTTTGGGTGAGGCTATAGCTCTCGCTTGCCATATTTCTAATCGCGTGTTTTTGACAAAGACATTTGCATCGCACTTCTTATGAGTTGAGGTATGGGCGAAAGCCCAGTGTGTCTCATTTTCGCGTTTTCGGTTGCAAGTGTTTTATCTTGAAGTCTGGTAACCTAGATAAGTTTGAGCCTCGCTCTTCTGATGGTATCTTTCTAGGTTACTCGTCTTCTTCTCGTAGCTATAGGGTCTAGAGTGTTGATGCACATAGGATCATATAGACCTGTGATGTGACCTTTGATGAGGCTGGTCCAGGAGCTAGACCTGATGTTTCAGGCTCTTCTTATCCCTCTGAGACCATCTTTGAAGAAGATAAGGATGATGGAGATGATGGTGTTCCACCGGATCCAGTCCCCTCTACACCTGAGGTGCCTCCTGTTTCCATTTCTGCACCTCAGGGAGACCAGCCCTTGCTTTTCGACTCTCCTTCAGCGAGTGGCTCTGTTCCTACCTCTTCTGTTCAAGAGGTAGAGGCCACTTCTGTTGCTGGACCTCCCCGTCATATTCAGAGACGTCATCCTCCTGATCAGATGATTGGCGATTTGTTCGAGCGTGTCACATGCTCAAGAACGGGTCTGTCCTCCTTCTTCCTCCACTCTGCCTTCGTTGCCTCCTTTGAGCCGAAGGATGTTTCTCATGCATTATCCGATGAGTCGTGGATTAATGCTATACATGAGGAACTTGAGAACTTTGAGAGGAACAAGATATGGCAGCTTGTCAAGCCCCCATCTGGTCATAATGTCATTGGGACCAAGTGGGTGTTCAAAAACAAGCAGAGTGAGGATGGGGTTGTAGTTAGAAACAAGGCTAGACTAGTTGCACAGGGCTTTTCTCAGGTTGAGAGTCTTAACTTTGAGGAGACCTTTGCTCCTGTAGCTAGGCTAGAGGCTATTCGAATCCTGCTTACATTTTCTGCATCCAAAGGCTTCAAGCTTTATCAAATGGATGTCAAGAGTGCATTCCTCAATGGCTATATTGAGGAAGAGGTTTATGTCAAACAACCTCCAGGATTCGAGAACCCCAAGTTTCCGAGTCATGTATACAAGCTTTCCAAAGCTCTGTATGGACTCAAGCAGGCCCCCAGAGCATGGTATGAGAGGCTCAAGTCTTACCTTCTCAGCCATGACTTTAAAATGGGCATAGTAGACAAAACTCTGTTCATCAGACACCATGAGTCTCATTTTCTTCTTGTCCAGATTTATGTGAACGATATCATTTTTGGTGGCTCCTCTCATTCTCTTGTCTCTCAGTTTTCTGATGTGATGAGTACAGAGTTTGAGATGAGTATGATGGGTGAGTTGAGCTACTTTCTTGGCTTCCAAATCAAGCAAACTCGGGAGGGTACTTTCTTACATCAAGGCAAGTATACCCATGACCTCCTGAGATGCTTCGATATGTCTGATGGGAAGCCGGTGATGACTCCTATGGCCACCACTGCTATCCTCGAGCCCGATGAAGATGGTGAGCCTGCTGATCAAAAGGAGTTTCGGAGCATGATCGGCTCCCACTTGTACCTCACTGCTTCGAGGCCGGACATACATTTCGCTATGTGTCTGTGCGCTCGATTTCAAGCTTCTTCTCGCGCCTCTCACCGCCAGGCGGTCAAGCGCATCTTCAGGTATCTTCGTGCTACCACTGATTATGGTATTTAGTACTCTTCTTCTTCTTGTCTATCTCTTAGAGCCTTTTCCGATGCCGACTTTGCTGGCTGTAGGATAGATAGGAAGAACACCGGCACTTGCCAATTCATTGGCACTTCTCTTGTTTCTTGGTCATCTAGGAAGCGATGCAGGGTTGCATCCACCGCGAGGCGAGTATGTTCTTTGCAGCCGATTCTTTGTAGCAGTGCTCTGGATGAGATCGACCTTACGGGACTATGGATTAGAGATAGAGAGTGTGCCACTTTTCTATGACAACACTTCAGCTATTTGCATTGCTAAAAACCCTGTGCAACATTCCCGGACCAAGCACATTGATATTAGATATCACTTCCTTAGAGACCATGTGGAGAAGGGAGATATCGTGCTTCAGTTCGTAGAGAGTGACCTTCAGTTAGCCGATATCTTCACCAAGCCTTTGGATAGCTACAGTTTTGTTGCCTTGAGGAGTGAGCTTGGAGTCGTGAGCCCTTACGACCTTTCGTGAGGGAGAGCTGGTTTGTATATTATGTATTATATGTTTTCTTCCAGCTTTTCTTTTCTTTGTATTTCTTTTGGGTGACTTTGGGTTTGTTTTCTTGAGTTGAGTTCACTCACTTAGACTTCTGGCATGCCTTGCATGGACCTCTTATCTTGTGCTTTAGGTTGCTATCATGCGTGATTAGTTGTTCACTCTTCTCTCTAGGTTGAGTTCCCTCACAGTCTTATAAGTCTAGCAGGTTTTGGGGCCTCCTGGGTAGACAGGGTCTGTGTGCACTCCTTAGTTGGGATCTAGAGTCAGCTTCCCTATGTTAGTCTCTGGGGAAGACAGGAGCGAGTCTGAGCCGTAGTGAGTCTCTTCTATCTTATCTATGCTCAATAACCATCCAGTTTTGTAGTTTCTCGACTTCTTCTCCTCATTCTGTATTTTTGTTTCGACTGAGTTCATTTGGGTCTTTCTTGAATTTAATTCTGCTAATAACTCAACTTGAACTAGATTTGTGCTTAAATTGACTCATATGCTGAGGGGGAGTTTGGGAATCTGTTCATGCATTGCATATAGACTGCATTTCCTGTTTAATGAGCTTTGTCTAGTATGCAATTGATTCAATCTTCATGCTATACACCATGCTACATCATATGGAGGAAATCACTAGCTTAGATATGTCCAAGTTCATTTAACTTGCTAAGCTTAAAAATGAAATAAGCCTTAAATGAAAAACTTGATAAAACTTGTTGCTTTTACTTGCTAGGTTTCTTCTCTAGAGGTCTGTGCCATAATTTGAGAAATTTTGGAGTTCTCTAGAGTCCCTATAGCAACTTGGGTGAAACTAGTTTGATCCATGCTAGAGTCCTTCAATTGCTCATAAATCATTGTGCTAAAAATGGAAATTAAACAAAATTGACTCTTCTTGTGCACATACGACTCAACACCTTGCATTCACAAGACCGCTTCCCATTGCACTTGGGATGAACTTGGAATACATCGTGTATGACTTAGACCATCCTCTTAAGAGTTCATCTTGAGATGGTCGCATATGGCTTGAGTCAATTGCTTGTGAAAAGAAAATGCAAATAAAAAAATTAAGTGAGTAAAGAATGCAAATAATGCCAAACATTTGCACCCCGCTATGTCTTGTATGATGATAAATCAAAAATTTGCATTAAGTGATAAATGAGCCCGAAGGACCTTGTATGCTCTTCTAGATTTCCCAAAGTGCTGAGTAGGTTGAACTCTAGGTTTTCCTTTTGATCCTTAGAGTGGCTATTCTTCTATTTTTGAAACTAAAGCTAAGTGTTGCACTTGTCAAATCTTGCTAAAAATGAAATATTCAAAACTAAGCTCGTATTTGCACTTGGACATGTCTTAGACTAGTCTAATCTAAAAATTGACTAGCTTGGTGTCATATCTTGTTATTGCGATCAATTGGATAATCTTCAAAGCTCCCTTAGGTTGCATTTCATGCATACATAAAAAGAGGGAGAAAATTCCATTTTGATGCCTATATTGCCAAAAGGGGGAGAAAATGTAGAAAAAGGCATCATTTAAAATGTGAAAGCTTGTTGGTTCTTATGATTTTTGTAAATCTTTGCTATCTCTTATGGATCATAATCACATTTGGCACTTATGATTGGTTTTTAGAGCTTTTGTTGAAAACTTGCTCTTTTCATGGTCTTGCTCCAAATTCTTTCTGCCAACTTGGTCATAACTTTATATCTTTCTCTCTGGACCAAGTTTGGCTTTGCAATCAAATTGCTTTCTTCTTCTCTCATTCAAACTCAAATTTATGCCTTTTTGAGTGGTTTGTCAATATACTCATCAAGGGGGAGATTGAAAGACCATGTGGAGGTCAACCCATGTTTGTGATGAGTAATTGACTGTGTTTGAGCTTTCGGTGCTCAAGGCTGAGTTTGATTTTATCATGAACAATTTGAGTTGTTGTGTGGAGACCAGTCGTCCGACTCCGAGTGGCTGAGACTCCGAGTGATTGAGTCGGAGACCAGTCGTCCGACTCCGAGTGGTTGAGACTCCGAGTGATTGAGTCGGAGACCAGTCGTCCGACTCCGAGTGGTTGAGACTCCGAGTGATTGAGTCGGAGACCAGTCCTCCGACTCCGAGTGGTTGTGACTCCAAATGATTGAGTCCGAGACCAGTCGTCAGACCTCGAGTGGTCGGGATGGAGACCAGTGGACAGGTCTTTGGCTGGTCGGAGACCAGTGAACAGACCTCGAGTGGTCGGGATGGAGACCAGTGGTCAGACCACGTGTGGTCGGGGTTTTGCTGGTCAGCGTAGTGTATATCTGTCTGTTGAGATGGATATGTGTTGTTGGACATTGCTATGTGATATGGTTTCCTTGTCTATGATGGTTGCAGGACTTTGGAGCTAGGTCATGGTGAGGCGAAGGAGATCAGGACTAGGCTGGGAGAGCTGAGGTCCAGATGATCAAGGTGTCGCCGAAGATGACTGAGGCCAGGGAGTAGCTGCAAGCCAAGAAGACAAAGGAATGGATGAGATGCTAACTTGGAGCTGCTCTGATCAAGGAGGACCGTTGGATCGCGGTCAGGAAGATAGAGTAGCGGGTCAAGTTAGTATGATTTGAAAAGCGTGCAAAACCCGTTGTGTTGTTGGGTTTCGGGTCAGCCCATGCATAGCTGTGTGAGTGGGTAAAATCTCAGCCCTTGATGGAGTGCTCTTGGGTTTAGAGGCTCATCCAAGGGTGGTAGATGGTCCAAGCCTGCTATAAATAGACATGGAGAGGGGTGTCTCCTAGGGGTTGAGCAGGTGAGGAAAGTGTACGTGAGTAGGTGAGAGTGCTCTGGAGGCCTCTGTGCTCCTGAAGCTTTGCCCACTTTGTAGTGAGGCTTTGTAAACCTACCCTCTGGCAATGAAAGACTGCTTTCCCCATCTTTGAGTTCAATTTCCTCATTTACATTATGCTGTAAATTCAACATTTAATTTCATGCACTTTACCTTCTGTATGTTTGGATTTGCTTCCTCTCCTTCTAAGTGCTTTTGGATTTTATGCCAAGAATGAAAGATTGCTGGATGAATCTTCTATAGATCATATCCCAATCATCTAGGCAATCTACAACCTCTTCCATTCAGTTTTGTAAGAAACCAATTTTTATGCCTAGTAGAAGAAAGTGCCTTCAGATCGTGTTTCTATTTGTTTTAAGGGTTGTTTCCTCGTGTACTTACTTGCTATGATTTGTGGAGAGTCATCCAAGGATTTCTGACCATCAACTCCCACCAGCAAGTTAGGGGTGAGCTCTGTGTTCGTGACTCTGTTTTTGGTGTTGCATTTGTTAAACTGAAAAGGGACGGAACCTTGGTATCAATTCCTTCGATTGATGATTGAAATAGGTTCCTGACATCCTTAGGGAGGTGCACACCAATTTTCACTGTTTTTGGATCAGCCGATCAAAAGTTACATCAATTTCTGTTTTTAGACCGTGCTGATTTTTCTGTTCACTCCGAGTACTGTTCATCCGACCTCTGCAGGTCGGGAGTACTGTTCATCCGATCGATCTTTGGTCGGGGTATATTCATCCGACCTCTGCGGTCGAAATCTTATTCATCGACTAATCTTGACGACCGATTCGCGAGATTGTTCATCCGACCATTGCAGTTTTTACTGTTCACCCGACCTTAACTGGTCGTTGCCTCTGTTCATGAAATTGCCTGGTCAATGGTTCTGTTCTTTCTTTCTGGTCTTTTGGTGGTTTGAATTCTAGGGGGTGAGTTTATTCGAAAATTTTATTTGGCTGCTATTCACCCCCCCCCTCTAGTCGCCTTTTTCGATCTTTCATCATCTCATGGCTATATAAGGAGGGGAGGAGGGTGGGCGTAGGGTGTGCTTTCCCACGGTTTAGAAGTGATTCACCTGAAACCCTAGCCTCCTTCTCTCGCTGCCCCTGCCGAGTGACCTGGTGGTTGCACACCGACGCACGGTGTTCCATCCCTGGACGTGTGGACCACTGCGGTGACGCTGCTGCGACTGCGGCGTGGGAGGATGATCCATGGCGAGGCGAGGACGATCCACTCCATCGACACAACGACTACGGCGAGGATGATCCACTACATCGACGCGCGAAGGATTTCGCAACTGCGCGTCTAGTGGTAATCTAATCTATGATCCCCTTCTTGCGAGTAGCTTTCTGGTTATACGGTAGATTTTTTTTGTGCTAGCGTAGCATACCGCGTTCCTCTTCACTTCTTTGTGAAAGCAACGCGAGTGTCCTGCAGCTCCTCCTTGGTGACTCTCAAGGCCTCGTACACCATCTTCAGCTCCTCCATTGTATCTCTCATAATGTGCTCGTCTTGTGCGGCTAACAATTGTGCCAAGTGTACGACCATCGCATCCTCCTCCTCCTCGATCCTCTATCTCTGGGATGCTTGTCCTGAAGGGTGAAGTCAGAACTCGGTGTCGTCGAGTTCTCGAGAGTAGTCGCGGTAGATCCTCGTCAAAGCTAGCCATGAAGCCTCCTGGATGTCGATCTCAAAGGTAGCTCTCATGGTAATGTTAATGGGTTTGCTTGCCTTTTCATTCTCTCTTGCATAAATGAGAATCTTGCAGATGCTTCCGCGTGCAACTCCATTCACAACCCAGCAACGTCCTTGGTACAACGGCCACACGAAGCCTCCCAAAACCTGAAGGACCCTCCAAAGCTCCGCAGCATAACCTCCCTCATGCTCCCTATACGATTGCAGCATCCTTATCTATTCCAAAAGAGAAATAGATAAGTCCACAACTCGAAACGGCAGCGAGAAAACAAAAAATTCAGCAAAGACGAGAAGTAGAGAATAAGAAGAACCAAGAGTGTCTTGTTAACCAAATTTTGGTTTTTCTTTAGAAAATAGTTTTGGACACACCTAGGACACCACCAAACTATCTAAGGCCAAGACCTACAGTCAGTTTGCTCTAGTACCACCTCTGTCAAGACCCGAATTCACCAATTCGAACCTACTGTGTGTACCGCACTAGTCCCTGGATCAACGCTAGTGCACACAACTCATTGATAACAGTAGTAAGACTCCATTTATTGATAAAACTAAGTGTATGATCTTATGACCAACTTAAATTATTAAGCCACACAGGGCTAGACATGAAATAAAGACTAAGACAAATGCAGCGGAAAATAGAAGACGCAGGTGACTCATCAGTTCACCACAGGCGACTGACAAAGCTCACACCCTACTGACTCGTGTTCTCCTGGAACTCCTCTTCCAACAAAGGTGATGACTCCTCAACAGTTGATTGTGGTTGTTGGCAAGGGTGAGTACTTGAAAGAACTCAACAAGTTGTGCACATATTGCAATTCTATGTAACTACATGCAAGGCTTATTCCAAAGGAAAAGGCTATCATGGTTATTTTGCAACACAAAAGCATTTATGAACAAGTACAATAATAGATTATAAAAGAAAATAAAATAAATAACAATAATTAGTAATTTAGCATTTACCAAGTAAACCAAGTTTCCAACCTTCCACATGGCAACCTGCCATCCCATCTAGTTTCCATTTTATTAAACTAAGCCTTAACTGTAATTCCTAAGCTATGCTCAATACCGCGAGCACGAATATCCGAATAGATTTACACTCTGTAGAAGTTATGCACTTTACCCACATTATACAACCATACACCAGACAGGCGAATGATTATAACAAAGCCTTTACAGTGCACTATCTTAACCCGATACTACCCGCTAAGGTTTCAACACTGGTGAGTCTAGTTACCACATCTAGTGTCCCATCTTGCACTATGTGAGTTGATCTGTAACTCGGGACTCACACCGCCATTGATAGTACCAAAGCTAAGACATTGCAAATTAATCAGCTAGCCTTTCCCATACCAGACATGTGGTTGCATAATTGACTCAGGTCAAAGGCTTTTAAGGTTAAGTCCTTAAGATGATCGAAGCAAGACTTCCACATACCCTCTGCCCATTGGACCCACTTTGGCACACTTTTCCCTTTCCACTTGCCCCAATCTAAGTGAATACAACCCCAGTTGATTACCTAGCACCACGCGCCATCCACAATTCAACATCATTGCGTGACATCCCTCGCCACAACAACTCAATCTCACCGTGTGAACACATATGACACACAGGTTCATAACATTGTTCCATATTCCATTAGTCAAGATTAAACATTGATGATTCAAGTACATGTGATGATGTGGCTTGGCTAAGCAACTATTACGTTCTAACATCCCATGTTGATTTTATTATTAACCAACTATAGTGAACCAATCTAGGGTGAAAAATAGACCATGGCATACACTTGACAAGGTAGGGTGTAGATCAATTAGGTAGATTAGCTAAGTCCCAATTTAATTTGAAACCATTGTATAAATGAAATAATATGCTATAAGTAAAAAAATAATATAGCAATTTTATAAACATGCGTTCAACATGATCAAAGCACAACCTGCCATGGCAAAGGTCCTGTTCTTGTTCTGGAACTTGCTCACGGGTTGACGGATCCTCCTCCGATGCATCGCACAACTCAACGTCTGCGTGAATCGAGAGAGAAAACCAAAAAATCCAAAACAGAGTGCAAATGAACTCCAAAAATCAAATAAAATCCACCATTAAATGGATCTCAATTTTACAAATTTTTAGAAATTTGAATCACCTCAATCGGAGCTCATATGAGGGAGAACAGGCTCGAGGAAGATTAAAAAATTTTAAAAATCAAAAAATTGAAAATCAAATAATAAACCAGATTATTTTTAAACTGAAAAATCATATTATTGCGTCATGCTAATGTCACTACCAACCGGACCAATCATGTGTCACCATATCACCTTGGTCCATAGACCCGGTTCACAGTTTGGATCTGGTCCACCGTGGACCTGGTCCACCGCTCTTTGGTGACTGTGCCAACGCGTGGCAGCACCTGATTTACTGTGGCACCACCCACGATGTGTGCCCTGATGGTTGACGCGTGGTGGAATCAGAACCACCCGTGGAAGATCTAACAACCTCACGCGATAACGATGATGGCAACTACATGGCTTAATCCGAAGCGTTCACAGAAGATCAGACGGCCACGATCTAATGAACGGTGCGACGGCGTGGTCGGTGGCATGAACCCACCGGATGCGAGGATGACGGCTAAACCGGCGCTTCGTCGAGCTTTTCGTCATAGGACCGACCAAATCCGACGCGGCGCATTGCAGTGATCTCGTACAAGCTTCAAACTCGGTGGAAGATGGTGAATCGGCGATGTTCTTGGGCAAAAACTTTGGTGGCTTCCATTCTCTGCTGCGGTGAGCTCTCACGGCACCTCCTCGGTGACTTGGGCTCCACAACTTGCCTCTCCCTTGTGGTCAAAGCTACATTTCATCATAGATGTTTCAAATTTAGATCAGTCCATATATCAATATAAATAAAAACAATTAGTGATATTTAAGGTAACTCATTCATTTTAAGGACAACAAAATCTCACAATAATCCTAAAAATAAAAAAACGATAAATTCTCATATTAATCGAAAGAAAAAGAGAAGTATATCCACCACTTATTTTGATGGGACAAGATTATAATTATGTAGATTAATCATATATAGATATTAGAGTTATCTAACAAATACAATTGTACTTCAATTATATAAAGTAAAGCTGTATATCATATTATCTAGCCACACAGTTGCGTGGGGAAATTTGCTAGTTCCGCAAGCATTTACTTCTTCACTTTGCATAAGTAGGTGTTATTTTGAAGGACCAAAAATGGCGACTAAAAACTCAAACTACTTCTCTAGATAAAAGAGTCAACCAAAAAGCTCAGCCAAGCTAGCATTAGGCAAAAGTCCAGTACTCTTGGATGAAAAGCAAAATCAGCACGATTTCAAATCCCATAAAACTTTACATGCACCTTCCTATGGATGTCAAGAACCTATTCTAACATTCAATCACAAGGATTGATGTCAAAGTTCTGATCTTTTTCTGTTTGAAGGAAGGTTGCATCAAGATTGTGAAAAACTCACAAACTTCACTCTGATCTTGTGTAACATCCAGAAATTTCAAAGAAAGTAACAAATTAAATCAAAAGACTTTATTATATTTATTCCTGCATATTCTGGATTTTCCTGATTTTTTTCCCTAATTTTCCTTGATTTTTGCTCTAAAGGAAAAAAATCTTTATAAGTAATAGATAAATAACAATAATTAAATATTGTAAAAATAAATTATATTAAATTTTGGCAGATCTCATGAAATCACTAGAACCTCAATTCTTAATTTAAAAATGTCATATCAAAGTAATTTAGTAAGACATGAAAGGGAATATATGATTCTTAGCTAGTTTCAGTAATTTTGTTAGAATTAAATAACAATAATCCAATTTTATCTGGATTTGAAAATTTTATATTATACTATGGATGGATAGACCTATCAACATTAAAATATCAAAAATTAATAAATTAGTTTGATATTTTAAAATTTTGAAAATAGAAAGATTAAAAAATCTAATAGTAATAATATCAAAATTTTTATTAATTAAATATAAAAGTTATAATGTTGGAATTTTTAATGGAGATCACTAAATCCATAAGTAAACTCTTGAAAAAGTTTCAAATTTTTTTGAATAGATATGGACTCCCTAAAAAATCAAAATCAAAAAATAGAAATCTGTACATAGTGCATTGTCAGAATTTTTATAAATTCTACAAACATCATACAGGATAATCTACCTTATACAAAAGACATTCAATAAAATTTACATTAATTTACTGACTTGATACCTAACTGATTCATTGAATCTAAATCAACCCAGTTTGCAGCTGTTTCTGATTTTTGCTTCTTCCCTCTCTTGCAAGTGCGACCCGACACTTGTGCAGGCCCACGCGACAGGCTCTCCTCTCCTTCATCTTCCTCAAGCCTCTGGTGCCCTTAAGTAGAATGCCAATGCTGTAGCTCGCATTTCCCTCTGTAGCTCGCTCCATCAATACCTTGCCACGCTTTCAGCCTCCTTGCAAATTCCACTACCCCAGCCATTTCAATCCTTGTTCAGGCACCAAAGTTTCACGTCGGTTTCGCACCAAGCCCCAGGCTTATCTTCACTATCTCGCCATCTATAAAAGGGGGCCTGAGATCATAGTAGCAGCGCAAGCATTCTCCCCAACCATTCACAAGTTACCCTGTAGCCGAACACTCTCAAATTCTTCACAATTTGCCATTTCCATGAACTCTAGAGCTTGGGCCAAAAACCAAAATCTAGACAAAATATTCAATCAAACTCAATTTACCTTATCTCGTAGCACCAGAAGCTCACAAAGTTCAAAAGCCCTCAATCAACACAAGATCCATTACCCATATCATTGCCATCATTGCAGTTCATCTTCCCTAACCACGGCACACGGTGACAGTAAAAACCAAGTTACCTCCAAAGCTAAAGACAGGTAAAACGGAAACCTTCTGCCTCCGTGATGCTCATCCGAACCTTCCTTGCTATTGAAACGCCGAGAAATTGAGCTCTTGCTTGTCGGCCATGGTGGTCGCCGCCCCCTTGCGATGGCGTGCTGAATCTGGTCACCATTCGTAGCGTCGAGACCATCCCCTTGTGCACACGAACCTCCTCAGGCCCACCGTGGAACCGATTCGCTAGCTCCGGCCATCCCTCACCAGCGGCAAGCCTGGGATCATCTTCCCCTGTTCTCAGCCGCTAGCAAGTGGGGCTCGGCTGTCAGTCACATGGTATGCACGCTCACACTAACCAAGCAGGTCCACGCGGTAGTCAGTCGGATTTAAAGAAAATCCCACGACAAGGAAAGGCGCTTTCAATTTGTTGAAAGCATATTTTCTATTTTCACTAGATTTTGATGACCAATCCAATTCATTTGTTTATATCTTTCGCATCTTTAATCCAAATAAGATTAAACAAATGTCTATATTCATCTAAACAAAGTATTTATAGTATATGCAAAAACATTTTGAAGAATAGCTCTGGATAGATTTGAATTTTAAATTTAAAGAGAAGGCATAAAAATGGGCTACATATAAAAGTTTTGCAAATGAACTTAGATTTTGATGAAACTAATTTTATTGAAATCCTCATGATGACAGCAACCCAAATATGTAAAAATATTTTAATTTCAACATAGTTTGAACCTTTTTTTAATAAAGGTTAACTCCAAGGTACTTGATATTCAAAAATATATGATTATGCAAAAGAAATCTAAAATAAATAAAACTTTATTTCCATGTGTTAAATTGGCAGTAAGATAACTGCATGTGGATAAATATTTAAAAGGATTAATCTTGACATGAATCTATATCATGAATAGACCATATGACCTTAGTCTAGAAGATATATATATATATATATATATATATATATATATATATATATGTACATATATACATATGGATATCGATAATGAGAAATCCTAAGCAGGACTTATTAACAACTTTAAAATATTTAGCTACTCTAAAGCATAAACATAAACCTAGTATAATATTGCTTTGCCTCTGAATCCTGTTAAGAACACAATACCTTGTGCTAATATTATATCAATAACACTGCTAATCCAAATAATTTTAGCATCTTGAATTCGAAAATATAAGTACAAGAATACATAATTTTAGCTTCTTGAATTCATAAAATAAATAAGAATAATCTATAAAAATAAGAAGTTGTGATACCGCTTAACTTAGAAACTATTAATAACATGAGAATAAAGACAATCTAAGAAGTGGGTACATAAAATCATGACAACCTAACCCTAAATCACATCTGTTATCTTGTGCAAGTCTTTATTTGGTTTTTCATCTAATTTCTTTATGTCCTTATTAAAGTTTATTATTTGTTTTGAAATCGTCGAACAACGTGTAGAACCCGATGTCCCAGATATGATCATCGATGACCCTGAAATTGACTTCCACAAGTCAACAAGGCAAGCACCCCCTTGACCATATTGATCCCAGATTTTGAAATTGTTTTATCAAAACTTTCATGCATGCGCTATGTTTATAAACTCTGCTATTTCATGGGATCTGGTAGATAATACCTTCGTTATTGGGATCTCCTTAATCAAAGTTGACATGTGTACCTTGATAACCCTAGAATATAGATACTCACCCAATGATAACAAAAAAGGTATACATGTTTATATTTGCATTTGCTTAGTATGCTTTAGAAACACACACATAGCAGGCTTCACTGTTCATGATGAATTATGGATATGATGGTTAATGTGATCAATGGTAATTTCTTAAAAATGAAAATAAAACTATGGTTTTGACGCGGGTGATTATTGGCAATAGCCGGAGGTGCAAGGGACTTGCACGTATTGTAGGGAGAAGTACTGCCCGTGTCAGATTAAGGACCGTACTATGGGTTATTTTTAGGCCAAGAAATATGTACAACCACAAGTGCTAGTATGGGAAGGCCTTAACCTATTAAGTTACTTAAAACTAGCTTTGCATATTGGTAGGCTGGAGTAGTATGGGCTGTTTCATTATGGATTACTTGCAGGGGTGCCCACACCAAGGTGTTGGGAATAACGTTTGCTGATACAACGATGAACACCATGCTATGGGGGAGAAGTGGACAATGATGTAGCACCATTTGTCGTACTATTTACAAACATCTTCTGCTACCATAATATGGGTTGTCGTCACCGGGCTAGTGCAAATATAGGGTTAAGTAATGTAACGGTTATGTTATGATACTACTACAGAAAAGGTCATTACAGACGGTTCGAAACCATCATCATAGACGGTTTCTCGAACCGTCTGTAATCATGTGCCAGTGATGTTACAGCATATCACACACCGTTTCTGAACCGTCTGTGATAGAAGATATCACAGACGGTTTCAAACTAAAACCATCTGTGATGTTATGATATTACAGATGGTTTTAGTTTGAAACCGTCTGTTACATCATTACATTATAGACGGTTTGTAATTAAAAACCTTCTATGAAAAGTCTTCCAACAGACAAGCCTTTTTCTATTTATTGGCTAGCCTCAGGAAATGCTTAGCTATGCCCTCTAGAAAAAGAAGATTACAAATTAACTCAACTTAGATTACAAGCATTACATCCATTTCAGATTACAAGCATTACATCCATTTTAGCAATCAACTCAAATTACATCACAGTGCAAGCATATTACGTATAGATTAATATTGTATGGCACATCTATTTCAGAAATGAACTCAGGTATATTAACCAATGGAACTCAATATTATTAACCAATTAATTGAATGCACAACTACAATTCACAAATCCACAACTCATGTTTGACAATTAACCCAAATGGTAATTCAGAAAAAATACAACTCATAAAGTTAGGCACCATGGAACTCGCCTTTTGGATATAAGACTTGACTAAGCAAGAAGAAACAAAGCTGTCCTCGAATTCACTCTAGATTGGTCTCTCCAACACAGTTATTGCCTGACTCATCTTTTTAGAATTGACGAGGAGTTTCATGTTGTGGCAAACGTAAAATCAACAACGGTTATTTCCCTGTCCCTGCTATTGGCACTGCAAATATAGAATTGGTTAGTTCCAGAGTCATTATTACATAGTTTATATAGGATTGTTGTGTATAGCGGATACTAGAAACTTAAAATCGTACTTCATCTTCACCCTATCCTTACCAGAAAGCCCTCCATACATTTTGTATACTCTGAAAAAACTTGGTGATTGTAAAAGGATAGCCTTAGCCATTCTATGAGCAACATACACCTTAAACAACCTACTTGACTATTGTTATCTATGGAGAAAACGTGATTAATTGCCTGTTGAGTAATTTTGAGATAGGATTTAAGTCATGGCTACCACTCTGTAAGGAATCAAGGTAAATAACACAATTCATTCTTGGATGAATTACAATGAGAACCCAGTGAAACCTACACAGGTATGTCGGCATGGTCAATTAACAAAACAGAGTTGCGTGCACAGTACAAATCAAAGTATAGTAAGTAGTGTAGCACTTACCCTAGGTTGTGGGGTAAAAGTATGAAATCTTTATCTTTTTGAGCCACCATGGTCTGTGTGACGTATTCATTGACAAATTGTAAATTTTTGTCCATCGTTTGCTTGGAAACTATGTATGGGTCCAGGAAACCCACCGGTTGTTTGTTCTCTCTTGCTTCACGGATCATGTATCTATATATACAAAAATAATGAGTTATATATATATGACATCGGTATTACAAGAATGTAGACTGTGATTGCACACACTTACAATGTCCAGCATCTCAAGAGTGCGTCATCGATGGCGTCGAGGTTGAAGACGTCAAACAGGTCCTTGAAGTCGACTGCAAAGAAGCCCCTTGCTAACTCATTGAACAGATGCTTAGGCTTGAAGATGACCAAGATACTCATTGTGCTATCTTGTACTAGCTTGTTAGCTTGTTCCAGGTACCAATTATGCAATCTAATGCAAGCTATAGAAAGGTTCTTCAGGCGCTCTCCCGTTACTAAAGGCTCTCCTAGCTGGTATACTCGGGCCAATGGGGCAATCAAATAGTCCAATTCCTTCATGATCTGCTCCGTTTTGCCCTTGACTTGCTTTCTGTTATAGAGAGTCTTCAAGGGAGAAAAGTAGGCACCATCCCACTGAAAGTCCTTTGATGCAAGGGGCACGGGAGCCGATTTGGTGGCCTACTGAGGTGCAGCAGACAACTCAAGCAGTTGGGGTAGCTTCGATGATGGAGGACAGGCGTCCAGGGAGATGTCACTGCTGGGCCGCTGGAAGAAAGTGCGAATGGCGTATCCCAGTGTCACGATCTCGTTGTTTAGGGGCATCGATAGCGGGACGGTATTGAAACTATCATGTACACCGTCCACATTAACCTTCGTAGATCCCAGTGCCACCAGGGTATCATGTACCAGAGCCCCTTTGATGGACGAATACGCGAGCCCCAAGCAACCGGAAGAAGAATGGCACCATGGGCAAGTCTCACATGGAGAGTGCACCGCATGGCCACCTACATAACAGTACACAATTAGCTAATGCGTACAACAGCTATTTGTATAGAGCATTCAAGATATATATAAGTACCTTAATGCCATAGACAGGAAATTTGCCATGTTCATCTGTGGGAGTGGCAGATGCACAACTGCTCATTTTGGTAGTAGGGCTGATTTGCGCACATACATCTAGAACTTGCGCATGCTGTCTGCAGGCTTGAGTATTGAGCCTTTCCTCGAGGCTTCTTATCTTGTTGTTGAATTCTTCTCTTAGACTTTCCTCAATCCTTTGTACCAGTCTTTCCTCTCGCTCTGCTTTGGTTCTCTTCCTACTCCGGTATTTCTTGGAGTCGTCTAGGAATCCCGTTTTTTAGGGAACAAAAACCCCTATGCCTCGAGTGCGACTAGGGTGTTTCTTGTTTCCCAAGGCCGTGGAGAGTACATCTTTCTCCCTGTCTGGCAAAAAAGTGCCCTCAGAAAATTGTGTACGCAACGCTACCTACAAGATCCCAACAAATTATTTCACTTACGAAGTTATTGACTAATTATGTACAAAATTGGTAGTCCGATATTTTACTAGGCGTTGGCAGACTTCCTCGTCCGCGGGGTTTGTAAAGGAGACGGCACCGGAAGACGTGGCACTTGACCTCAGTCTCAGCCAGTCTCTGGGGCGCTGGTCAATGATAAATGCAAATGGCGCGGAGGCCTCCTCGGCCTCCCTCTCCCATTGCGCCCTCTTCCCCACGTACCCAACGGTGCTAAGTATGTGGGGTGCGTGTTCCTTGCCTGCAGGGACTTGTGGGCTTCACTTTGACACATGAATTCGTCCATCGTCTTCACCTCAACAAAACTTTGCCATACGTCCTCAGCAATGAACTCGTACTTAAAGAAGGGAGTCATGTTCTTATTGACATATTCCTTGACAAGCGTGCTTTTGAAATTCTTCCCCACCTTTCCTGCCACTAGCAGTGCATACCGTTGCACTGAGCGCACGTGGGCGTCTAGGATCTCAAACGAAGAGAGAATTTCTGTCACCAAGTTGTTGCGGTTCTCGTCAATCAGTGACTTTCAGGATGGACAGGTGATGGGGACCCATTCCCGTGCGACTATCCTGCACAATGTCCAAAATGCATTCGCTGTCTTTTTTGATTCGGTAGGGGCCCCATCCTTTGAATCAACCGCCGTGATGGTATATCGGTCTGTGGGCCTTTTATTTGCTCCTCTTTGAACTCGAGGAAGTTTTCCTTTCGATGACTCATCACATCTTTGAGATGACGAATGAGGGGACATCATCTTCTTTTTAACTAGACCTGACGTGCCATATATTATATAATCTACTTAGGCTGCAAAATATAAGTGAGAGGGATATATTATCAAAACATAAATGAGAGGGATATATTATCAAAACATAAGTGAGAGATTCTTTCTAAGAAACATAACTTAATGCTACCTCCCCTCCCGTCAAAAAGGTGACATCCTGGACGCTAGCATGGTCTCCAAAAACAACTTCGATCGCTAATTTCTATTGTGATGCATTTCTAACACCTAATGAAATTACCAATGCATTTTTCGAGACAAATCTACTCATAATTTCCATAACGCCAGTTTATATATTCAGCAAGATATTGTTGGCCAAATTTAAAATGATTTGGCTGCATGCATTCTAGAACATCACTTTTTTGTGAACCGGATGAACTAACATGCATCTTGGGTACTCATAATTTTCATAAGGACAATCTATGTCGGTATTAGTTCATATATGGGGAAGAACATTATATTGTTGTCGACCTGCTACCAAGTGAAAATATGCTTCATGAGTATGCAATTGTTTGGTACTCTCTTTCTAACTTCGTATGCATTTGGATGTGCATCTCAGGTTCCCATTCCTTTTGGTCAATAGATTGATTGAGTGCAGGCCAACAGAATATGCAGTTGGGATCAAGAATGTCACTGTATTCATATCCCTGTATAGAGATGCAATATTTAACTCTGTGATTAAGTTCACCATGGCCTCATTCTATCATAGTTATTGGCCTTGTGCTGCCAAAGTATAGCGCTAGTACACCCATAAGCATAATTTATCCATTTCCAAAGTGCAATAGTTTTTTAAACAAAAAAAGAAAATTTTCATATTTGTATACTTTATGTTTGGATTCAATGAACAAACTGCCTTTTCGTAGTTATTTTATCACACAAATTGGGTTTATATAACTCAATTAATAATGTGTTTGTTTTCCATGAATCTTTTTTGTTTTCACTCTGCTGGAAGGAATTGGTTTCCTAAGAGTTTACAGACATCAGCTGGCTACAAAGAACCAAACTCTTCATAGGCAGCCTGTAGCAACTTATATGTTCTATATAAAGATTTAGTGCGTCTTATATGTTATATTTAAGAGCGTCTTGAGCAAATGCTAGAATGCATGCTTTGCCCACGAACTAAAGTTCAATTATTTCCTGTGGGGTAAAAGAATGTTCTCTAACTCTCTTTTGCTGTCCAAGATATGCTTTGAATGGCATAATCGAGCAACACAAGCATGCATCTGATCACAAGAAACATATTGTACTAAAAATGATCTTACATATAAGAATCGGAGATGTGAAAACACACACACATATACCTCCATAGTCGCTTAGAATATATTTGGATCACACGCTACATAGATAACCAATTCTTGAAACCAAATCTATAATTGAATCAATGTAAAATTTGCCCACTTCAATGAGGCTGCCGGAGGTTGCCTTGGTGGCAGGTGGGAGGAGGTTGCCAGAGGTTACCTTGGTGGCAGGCGGGAGGCGGTCGCCGTGGGAGGAGGCCGGCATGGGGACCAGCAGCGAGGGAGGAAGTCGGCGCAGGTGAGCAAGAGGAGACCAGTGGCATGGGAGGAAGCCGGCGCGGGTAGGCGAGAGGAGACCGGCGAGGGGACCAGCGGCACAAGAGGAGGCCAGTACGGTCGTGGGGACCGGCAGCACGGGAGGAGATCGGCATGGGGACCAGCGGAGCGGGAGACGCCGCGTTGGGAGGCGAAGCATCACCTAGGGTTTTGAGCGCTAGAGAGTGGTAACTGATCGATCTGTGTTATGGACCCTTATATAGAAAATATATCATAGACAGTTTTAGTTTATAATCGTATATGATAAGAAGCATCACAGATGGTTCTGTACTAGAACCGTCTGTGAAAGCATTGTATCACAGACGGTTCTGTAATAGGACCGTCTGTGATGTTGCTTGTCACAGACATTTCATTACTAAGGTAAAACCAGAGTTTGGCCTTCTTGGCCTGCAACATCTTCACAGGACCTACATGTATAATGTATAATGTACAATCGATTGTGGATAATGTATAATGTATATGGAATTGTAGATGAAGCAACATCAGTAAAAGAAATGGAACTTTATTAAATAAATCAGATGCATATATACACAAAGTTGTTTCGAATTTTGAGAGTCTCATTACAAACAACTCTATTATTTTGGAGAGTACACTTAAAATCATAACTCCACTTGCTTATTCTTTTGTATAAAATTTAGCCCTTCACGATGATCGACACGTGTGTAGCTAGCTCCTCGGGTTGTTCTTCCTAGACCGTGATGCTGTTTTCGATAGGAGGTAACTCGTCACATTGATTGTATTCTTACTCGCCTACTACATTCTCTACTCCGATAATCTTCCTTTTTCCCTGAAGAACTACATGTCTCTTCTTGTTGGATGGGTCGATTATATAGAATACTTGAATAACTTGGTTAGCGAGTATGAATGGTTCATCTTGGTATCTGACACGTGCGAGGTCGATAGTAGTGACACCGTACTTGTCAACCTTCACGTGCTGGAGGTGGACCCAACGGCACCGAAATAAGGGGATCTTGAATAGACCATAATCGAGCTCCCAAATCTCCTCTATGAACCCATAGTAGGTGTTCTTCATGGACCCAGTGGTATTGAACGCATCTATGCGGACACCGCTGTTCTGGTTTGTGCTCTTCATATCCTAATCTCTTGTGTAAAATGTGTACCCATTTAAGTCATATCCTTTTCATGTTAAAACTGTAAATATTGGCCCTTTCGCCAACCATGTGATCAGCGTATCACCTAATAAGGTCGCAGTGATAGGTCACTCCTTCAACAATCTGTTGAACTGAAGGTTATGCTGTCTCATGATTCAAGACTCTTGCCTCATCGAATTCTCTTGCCGTAGCCAGTGCTTATGCTCGTCGATGTACAGGGCACTACAGCCATGTGTTGCAAAACTGTGAAATGAGCTTGAGTGTAGGCAACCGGATCAGACGTGATTGCTTTCCATCCGTTGGTCCCGATGCCCTGGAGTCTCCCCTCATGGCGAGATCGAGGCACACCTATTGGTTCGACCTGAGCCATGTAATCGACGCAGAACTCGACGACCTCTTCGGTTGCATAACCTTCCACAATGCTACCCTCCGACCGAGATCGATTCCGCACATAGGACTTGAGAATTCCCATATACCTCACGAATTTGTACATGTGTAACATCCAAAAATTTGCCTTTATTATTATTTTATTGTTATTGGTGTATTTTGTGATTTTTCTAAATTTATTGGATTTTCCAGGATTTAGTTTTAATTTATTTCAAATTAAGTATATTGGCCTTTTGTGAAAAATAATTATATATAGATAAAATTAATATAAAGTTTATCTAAAAATATTTTATTTGAGTTCAAAATATCTCAAAGTACTTATGAGAATTTTCTTAGATTTTTTCTGATATTTTTACTACCTAAAACTAATTAAACTATTTTCTAGAATTATTTTAATTAAGAAAATATGAGAAACCTCGTTTGAATATTGTCGGGCCAAAGCATAATACTGTCCGCGTGTGGCCTGGTTCAGTGCGGGCCGTTAGGCCTGATTCCCATAAGCTTGATCGTCAACCGTCGGTTCAAAAGTGGATGGTTGTGATTCGAAGTTGAGATCTTAAAACCCTAGAGCTTGTGCACCGTGGGATCTTGATCTAACAGCTTAGATTGGACCGTGTCGGTTCGGGACTCCTTCAAATCCCAGCCATCAGACCATTAAGGAAGGTTAGGATTGTGCCACGTCAACTTGAATCATGGTCGTTCGTGGAGGATCGGACGGCTGTCCGTTATCGTCTCCAATCGGGACTCGAAGCGCCACCGCTGTAGCCGAGATGGACTCCACCACCGTGTCGGTTGGGTTTCCCAGCGCCGTATTGAAGGATGCCACAGCCTCTCTGAGGTTCGCCTGAGCACGCCGCAGCTTTTGGTCAGAGCCATTTTGTAAGAGCCACCGTAGAACATGCCCAGGAGCTCGCCGTAGTTGTCGCAACCACCGCCGCTCATTTTTCCTCCATTCTGCCGCCATCAAGCCGCCTTCCGCTGCACTGGTCCCAGATTTGAGGTCTTCGTGTTGTGCCACGCTGAACTCGCCATTTCTCATCACTGTTCCGTCGCCGTCACGCCGTCGCCAAGGTCGTCGTCTTCATTACCGGTGAAGAACCTCGGCCATGTCGCCATCATCATCAAGAGAAGCTTTCAGCCAACGGATCAATAGCCAATGTTCAAGATCAAGCCATGTCGCCGCATCAATAGTGAACCGCACCATCTGGGGTAGCCATTCGATCTAGATCGTGTGGTCCTGGTGCTGCCGCGTGTTCCATCGTCTGCGATCATTCAATCGCGGTGAACAGTTTGGATCGCACCGCACAAGGAGGCCAAAAGCGCATTGGCGCATGGTGGTGCAAGAATCGAAGCACCGTGAGTCGAGTTCACGGTGGACCGGAGGAGGTCCGTGGATCGGGTGCATGGACCAGAGCCACGTGGCAGCCTGTGATTGGCTCGGGTTAGAGCTGACATCATAAATCAAAATTTTCCTTTGAAAAATAATTCAACCAGAAAATCATCGGTGTTGGCGTCATCATGATGTCATGTTGACATCATAAATGCGATTTTTCAGTATAAAAATAATTTGGTTATATAATTGATTTTTAATTTTCTGATTTTTGGATTTTTGAATCTTTCGAGAGCTTGTTTCCCTCATACGAACTCCGATTGAGGTGATTAAAATTTTTAAAAAAATTTAAAATTGAGATCTATTTAATGGTGAATTTTATTGGAATTTTTGGAGTTCATTTGCTCTCTGTTTTGGTATTTATTTGGTTTTCTCTCTCGATTCGCGTAGACGTTGAGTTGTGCAATGCATTAGAGGAGGATCCATCAGCCCAAGAGCTCGTTTTAGAGCAAGAACATGACCTTTGCCATGGCAAGTTGTGCTTTTATCATGTTGAACCCATGTTTATAAAATCGCTATATTGTTTTACTTATTGCTTATTATTTCATGTATACGATGTTTTCAACTTAAATTGGGATTTAGCTAAACTACCTAATTGATCTACACCCTATCTTGTTATTTGTATGCCATGATATATTTGTAACCCTAGATTGGTTCACTATAGTTGGTTATTATTAAAATCAACATGGGAGGATAAGTTCGTTTTAGTATGCTTAGTCATGCCACGTCATCACATGTACCTGAATCATCAATGTTTAATCTAGACTAATGGGATATGGAACACTATTATGAACTTGTGTGTCATGTGTGGTCACACGATGAGATTGAGTTATTGTGGCGATGTGGGCCAGTAATGGTAGAGGGTATGTAGAAGTCTTGCCCTAGTCACCCTAAGGACTTAACCTTGCAAGCCTTTGACCTTAGTCAATCATGCAACCACATGTCTCTATGGGACAACGTAGCTAATTAATTTGCAATGTCTTAAATTTGGTACTACAATTGATGGTGTGGGTCCGGGTTCACAGATAAACTCACACGGCGCAAGAGGGGGGCCTTGTCATGGCGGTTCAACCCTCAAGTGTTGAAACCTTAGCGAGTAGTACCGGGTTAAGGCGTGGCATTGTAAAGGCTTTGTTATAATCACTCACCTATGTGGTGTATGGTTGTATCATGTGGGTAAAATGCATAACCTCTGCAGAGTAAATCTATTCGGATAGCCGTGCTCGCGGTATTGAGCATAACTCGGGAATTACAGTCAAAGGTAAGATTTTTGCAAAACAAAACTTGGGATGGATGGCAGGTTGCCATGGAAGGATGAAACTTGACTTAGGATTGGAAACTTGGTTTACTTGGAAAATGTTGAACATATTATCTACCGTTATCTACTTTACTGTCTTTACAATCTACTTATTGTATTTGTCATAAATGCTGCTTTATTGCAAAATAGACATGATAGTCTTTTTCCTTTGAAATAAGCCTTGCATATAGTTAAATAGAATTGCATTCTGTGCACAACTGTTGAGTGATTTTAAGTACTCAACCTTGCCAACAACCACAATCAACAGTTGAGGAGTAATCGCCTTTGTTGGCGGAGGAGTTCCAAGAGGACACGAGTCACTAGGGTCCAAGCCTTGTCAGTTGCCTATGGTGAACTGATGAGACATGTAACATCCCAAAATTTGAGTTTTGGAATGTTGGAATTCAAAATTTAACCATTTGCATTTTCTTGAATTAACTCCAGCTTAATTTGAATTTCTAAATAATAAAAGGATTTAATTTGGCTAAACTATTCATCAAAATCAAGAATTTCAGTTTTAGTTGGGTTCCTTGTGCTCCAAGGAATTTTTCTGTATTTTTGGGGATTTTTCTGAATTTATTTGACATTTATTTGAATTTAATTGGTTTTATTCGGATTTCTGGAATTATTTAAAATCGGAAAATGTTTTTAATTTTCAAACGCTCTCGGGCCGAAATTCCTCCGGCCCGCTCCGTTTTCCCCGCGCGGCCCGTTTCCCTCTCGCGTCGCCTCGGCCCAGCCGCTCGCGCCCGGCGCTTCGCTCGCCGCCGCGGCCCGGTGGCCCAATGGCGCGCGCGTGCCCTAACCTAGCGCGCGCTGGCTGCGAACTGCGCGGCGCCGCCCGCCCTTGAGTCCGTGTCGGACACGGCCGTCGAGGCCCTATTTAAGCCGCCGCACGCCCCCCGAGGATCGCCTCCTCGCGCCGCCCCTTTTGCCCCACCTCTCGCTGCCCTAGCTGCCGCCGTCGCGCCGTGCGCCCTCGCCGGAGTCCGCCGCCTCATCCGAAGCCTTCCGCCATCTTTTTCTTCGCCGCCGGTGCTCCTCCGCCGTCGCCGTTGGTCTCCCCGAGTTCGCCGCGTCACCTTCTTCCGGATCCACACCCGCGCGCGCCCGATCCGGTCATCCTCCGCCGCTTGCCGGGTCATCTTCCCCGTTGCCGGTGAGCCCGCGCCGCCGCTCGTCGTCGTCCCCCTCCACTTCTTGGCGGCCGTCCGATCGCCAGCGTGCGCTCCCGATGCGGCCACGTCTCCACCGCCCTTGGCCGTTCGATCCGATCTGGCCTCTCGCCAGATGCAGCCGCGTGGCGACGCCACCGCTTGCGTCGGCCTTCGCGTCGGCCGAGCCGCCGCGTCGGCGCCACGTCGGCCCAGGCGCCGGTACACGGTGAACCGGCGCAGCGCCGTGGACCGAGTTCACCGTGAACCGGCTGACGTCAGCGTTGCGCAATAAATTCCTTTTTCAGTACAAAAATAAATCCAAAAATTCTGATTTTCTGATTTTCTGTATTTTCTCTGAATTTAATCTTTCGGAGGCCCGTTCTCGCTCATACGAACTCCGATTGAGGCATTTCAAGTTTCTAAAATTTTCTAAAATCAAGATCTATCTTCCAGAGCCATTTATTTTCAGTTTTGAGCTTGTTTGAGTCTCTGTTTTGTATTTATTTGGTTTCATCGTTTTCTTTTCCTAGACGCTAATTCGAGGAGCAAACGAAGACTTCAAGACCAAGATTCAGCACTAGATCAGCAAGGCAAGTCGTAACCTTTGATCATATTGATCCTATGTTTGCAAAGTAATTTATTTTATACACTTGCATGCTATTTACGTATCAATGTTTATTTAATGGGAGTAGATGTATGCCAGTTGACATTATGCCACCTTGATTCGTTGTATGCCATGTATCCATTGTTAAACCTAGGTTGGGACATTACTAGTTGGACATAATCATAATACCAACATTGGGTTATCGTAGCTATGCTTAGACATGCTTACATATACGTTGGGATTCATGTCACATGTTGAATAATGTTAATCTTGACTTAATGAGATATTGAATCGTGGCCGTTAGCCCTTTGTTGTAAAATTTGTTGTACCATGGCGGGGTTTGCCATTGGTCTTGGTTGAAGCAATTGTTTTCCCTCGGGCAAGTGATCGTGCAGTAAAGGGGGTGCTTTCTAGCACGTTGGGATGTGGATGTCTTGCCTGAGACAACTTAAGGACTTAATCTTGTGCGCCATTGAACTGGGTCTAATCGTACTACCACATGTCTGGAATGGGACAGACCTAGTGATTAATTTGTAATGTCTAGTCTTGAGTAACGCCAATGGTGGTGTGGGTTCGGGATGGACGGGTAGATTCACATGGCGCAAGAGGGGGCCTTATGGGCGAAACCTTAGCGGGCAGGACCGAGCTTAGACTGTGCATTGGAAAGGCTTTGTCATGATATCTCTGCGACACACCAAAGGAAGTGTGTTAGTAACGCTTGCACAAAGAGATGTTCATGTCTTGTGGGTAAAGTTGTACAACCTCTGCAGAGTGTAAAACTATTCGAATAGCGCGTCATGGTCATGGACAAAGCCCGGAATTTCACACGGGGTATAGAGTGTTTCATAAAATGTGGAATGTGGAATTGTTTGGATGTGAACGGGAGTTCACCGTTGTTTTGTTGTCTATCATTGATCTATCGATTATTTATTTATGTTTTCATAAATATGCTTTCAATCTATTTATTGTATTTCCATTCAAGTTATTGCTTTCGCAAAATAAACTATATAGCCATCCTTGTCAAGCCGTGCATAAATATATTGCATCAATTCCCTACGGCTTCTTTGAGTACCTTTGTACTCACGGCTTTATGCCCTTGTTGATCGATTCTTTGAAGGAGATAATGAATCTTATGAAGAGGAATTCTATGAAGACTACGTGGATTAGGAAGGCGTTCCCAGACATTTACTGTGGCATGTCGAATGGTTCAAGTTATCTTTTCATTGCAATAGTATTTGTTTCTTAAGCCCTTAAGGCACAATGGTGTAAACATTGATCATAAGGTCGTTTGCTTTATTTAATAATAATTTGCTTCTTCTTAATTAATTCGTTGTATGGAATGGTATTTCATCTATGTTTCCACTGTGTGCACTAGCGTGATCCTGGACTAGTGCAGTATACACAGAGGGTTTCGGATTTGCAAATCCGGGTCCCGACAGAGATGGTATCAGAGCCATATCGACTGTAGGTCGCTATCCTAGTTAGCATGGTCTTCAAAATTATTTTCTAAATCAAACCAACAAAATTGGTACTTAATAGCTTTCGTCTCCTCTCGTCTTATTCTTAGGTTCTTATTCCTCTCCTTTGCTAAAACTTTGATTTGAAATTTAAATTGACCTTATCTCATGAAACTTCTCAAAGCCTCGAGTTTCTGCAAGGATTCAACAAAAGACGATGATGATCAAGCCATCGAGGTTATGCCAAAAAGACTACCATATAAGTTAGGTTTTTGGTGCTCAACGGTATTTGAGCATGTGTTACCCTTTTCAGTTTAGTTACGTTTAGTCCGCGTATACTAGGATTTTCTTTGCTTGTGTGCCTGGTATGTTGTACCCTTGCCCAAGCACGGTGTCGCAACCATACCTTTAGTTGAAAAAGCTTTATTTGCCTCTTTAGTTTGTAGCCTTTTTGGCTGTGCCCTTTTGTCCCTGGGTATTACCTTCTCCCCTAGATGATCTTACCACTCGTCTACTGCTTTTCCCTCTTACCTATCAAACCCTTGCGCTGCACCTCAGATGGTTGACACTCGTTCTGGAGCCGGTCGCAGTTCTCCAGCGGATGCCAGTGCCAGTGCCAACGCCAACTCCAACCCCAATGCACCACCACCACCAGCTGTGACAGACCAGAACATGGGACATTTTCTAGCAGCTCAGACTCAGTTAATGAATACAATGATGCAGAACATGAACAACATGATGAATCGCCAGAACTGCATCGCAGATGCTCTAGCCAATCTGTTGAACCGGCAAAACCAAGCTCTTTGCACCTCCTCAAGCTCGTCTCACCCAAGCTAGCGAGAATTTATGAGGACTCGTCCGCCAACTTTCTCCAACTCTTCAGAACCATTGGACGCCGATGATTGGATCCGCTCCATTGAGAAGAAGCTTGAAATTGCCCAGTGCACCAATCGTGAGAAGGTTCTCTATGCCGCTCATCAGGCTGGAGGGCACCGCCATGCTGAATGGTGGGAGAACTACAGTCCTGCCCATGATGATCCTCAGACTATCACTTGGGCAGAGTTTTCCACTGCTTTCCGCCACTCTCATATTCCTGATGGAAAGGTGGAAATGAAGAAGAATGAATTCCGGGAGCTTAAGCAAGAAGGGATGTCAGTGAGTGAATACCTTAATAAATTCACTCAACTCGCCGCTACGCTCCAGAGGATGTAGCTACAGATGATGCTCGTCAGAAAAAGTTCAAGCGTGGACTCAATCCAGACTAAAGGTGCAAGTCATTGGCAATGACTATGTAGATTTTCAAAGATCCGTTGATAAAGCTATGCTTATTGAGGAATCTCGTCGGAATTGGAAGAATCCGTAAGAGAAAGATGATGCGACATGGAGCCCATCGAGTCACCACAGAGAGTCGAACAAATGCTCAACACCGCTCGCTTCACTCCTCCGAATACATTCAGACCCGCACCAAAGACCTCGCCCGACTCCTCCAGCAATCGCAACCTCGGCACCAACAAAGAACCCACCTCGGAGGAACAAGAATCCAGTGCAGGAGTCACTGTTTCAACCGTCATGAACTCGGTCATTATGCCAACAATTGCCCTGAAAGCAAGCCGTGACCTTGATCCGTTTTAATTTGGGATCTACGCCACCAAGACCCCGCCCGGGAGCGGGACGTGGAGTGCCCCAAACTCCTAATCAAGCCACGAGGACTCCGCGCTTTCTTTGGAAGAGGCGCGTGAATCACGCCACCACCGAGGATGCCCACCGCACGGACGTCATACTAGGTAAGCTCCTAGTCAACTCGGCATCCGCCATGGTTTTGTTTGATTCGAGCTACGCATTCGCTTGTTTCTGAGTTTTGCCGCAAATCATCAATTAAAGACAATGCCTCTTAAGACTGTTTTACTAGTGCAATCTCCGGTTACGATTTGAGTACGAACCAAGGCTGCCCGAAGTTAAGATATTAATTGGAGGGTAGAATTTCTAGCCAACCTTATTGTCCTAGACACCAAGTCCCTAGATGTGATCCTAGGAATGGATTGGCTCTCCAAGAACCAAGCATTTTGGATTGTGGGAATAGAGATCACCCTAACCAGTCCAGATGGAACCAAGTTAAAAGTTCAAGCCGATTGGATCGGTCCAAGGGATTAGAGTTTGTAGTGCCAAAGGAATAAGCTTGGAAGATGTGCGATCGCCGTGAATTTCCGATGTGTTTCGGATGAGTTGCACAGGATGCCACCGGATCGAGATATAGAGTTCTTGATAGAACTAGTGCCCGAACACCACCCATTTCCAAGAGACCTATAGGATGCCGCTAATGAGTTAGCCAAGTAAAGAGACAGATTAAAGAGCCGCAAGATCAAGGATTTGTTCGACCAAGTTCTTCGCCATGGGAGCACCAGTTCTTCTAGTTGAAAAGAAAGATGGAACTCGGAGAATGTGTGTGGATTATCGCCACTCAATGAGGTCACCATCAAGAATAAGTACCCTCCGCCAAGAATCGATGATTTGTTTGACCAACTTCAGGGAGCCGGAGTGTTCTCGAAGATTGATTTAAGATCAGGTTACCACCAGTTGAAGATTCGTCAAGAGGATATTCCCAAAACAGCTTTTGTTACTCGGTATGGGCAGTATGAGTATACCGTGATGTCCTTTGGATTGACCAATGCCCCTGCCTACTTCATGACCTTGATGAATAAGGTATTCATGGAGTATTTGGATAAGTTTGTTGTTGTTTTCATTGACGACATTCTGATCTACTCCAAAAGTGAGGAAGAACATGAGGATCACTTGCGCCAAATCCTAACGAAGCTAAGAGAGAATCAGCTTTATGCAAAGTTTAGTAAATGTGAGTTCTGGATGAAAGAAGTTGCTTTCCTAGGACATGTCATATCAGGAGAAGGAGTCGCTGTTGACCCTGGAAAGGTACGAGATGTGCTAAGTTGGGAGTCACCCAAGACTGTACCCCAAATTCGAAGTTTTCTTGGAATGGCGGGATATTATCGCCGTTTCATAGAAGGGTTTTCTAGAAAAGCTAGACCGCTCACTCAACTTTTAAAGAAGGAAAAGAAATTTGTTTGGACATCGGAGTGTGAGCAAAGTTTTCAAGAATTAAAGAAGTGTTTGACAAGCGCCCAAATGCTTATCTCGCAGATAATAGGAAGGATTTTGAGATATTCGTGATGCATCCCGACAAGGACTCGGTTGTGTGCTAATGCAAGATAAGAAGGTTGTAGCGTATGCTTCATGACAACCGAGGCCACATGAAGTTAACTATCCTACCCATGATTTGGAATTAGCGGTAGTAGTGCATGCTTTAAAGATTTGGCGTCACTATCTCATTGGTAATCGTGGTGAAGTTTATACGATCACAAGAGTTTGAAGTATATTTTACCCAAGTGACCTCAATATGAGACAAAGAAGATGGTTGGAATTGATCAAGGACTATGACATTGGGATTCATTATCATCCGTGCAAGGCCAATGTCGTAGCCGATGCTTTGAGTAGAAAGAGCTCGCAACACTGATGATTAAGGAAAGTCACCACCCTTTATAAGGAATTTGAAGCTTAGTTTGGAATTGATTCAGAAGGGTATTTAGCTACCTTGGAAGTACGCCCACGTTGGAAGATCGATTCGAGAAGCACGGGTAGATGATGCCGACATTAAGGAGATTAAGAGCAATATGAAGAAAGGAAAAGCCTCGGGTTTCTCAAGATGAACAAGGTACTATTTGGTATGAGAAGCGTATTTGCGCACGGATCGTAAAGAGCTTAAGGAATTGATTCTCAAGGAAGCGCATGAGACTTTATACTCCATTCATCCCGAAGTACCAAGATGTATCAAGACCTCAAGGAAAGGTATTGGTGGCCTAGTATGAAGCGTGAGATTGCGAATATGTTGCACTTTGTGATGTCCGCGGAAGGTCAAGGCAGAGCATCGAGGCCAGCAGGATTGCTGCGACCATTGAAGATTCAGTGGAAGTGGGAAGAAATTGGTATGGATTTCATTACGGATTTCCTAAAACCCAAGCGAGTTATGACTCGATCCGGGTAATAGTGGATCGATTGACTAAGGTAGCTCACTTCATTCCGATTAAGACTACCTATGCGGGAGATAAATTAGCGAGTTATATATGTCAAGGATCGCGGTCTTCACGGAGTGCCTAAGAAGATAGTGTCCGATAGAGGAACCCGGTTTACCTCTCGCTTTTGGCGAGTCCGCACGAAGCCATGGGAACTCATCTCGATTCAAGATCGCCTATCACCCTCAAACCGATGGATGATCGAGCGTGTGAATCGATTCTTGAGGATATGTTAAGAGCTTGTGCCTTAACTTATGGTGTCAAGTGGGACAAGTGTTTGCCCTACGCCGAAGTTTTCGTACAACAATAGTTATCAAGCCGATCGCAAATGTCGCCTTTTGAAGCCTTATATGGAAGGAAGTGCGAACCCTCTCAACCGGAAGGAGTCGGAGAAAGACAATTGTTTGGTCTGCCATATCGCAAGAAGCCAAGAGCAAGTTCAGCTAATTCGAGACCGCTTGAAGATAGCTCAGCGGCATGTAAGAGTTATGAGATAATCGTCGCAGAGATTTGAGTTTCGAGCCCAATGATTATGTTTACCTCGAGTTACCCTCTCAAAGGAGTTAAGAGATTTCAAGTAAAAGGAAAGCTTGCCCTAGATATGTGGGACCGTTCAAAATCTTGGAACGAAGAGGCGAGGTTGCCTACAAGTTAGAATTGCCTCAGTCTTTTGCTGGAATCCATGATGTGTTCCATGTATCGCAATTGAAGAAGTGCCTGCATGTGCCAGAGGAACAGATGTCATTGGAAGCCATTGATTTGCAAGAGGATCTTACCTACAAGGAGCAACCAGTGAAAATTTTGGATATCGCAGAGCGTATCACGAGAAGCAAGATCATCCGTTTTTGCAAGGTCCAGTGGAGCCATCATTCAGAAGAGGAAGCAACTTGGGAGCGAGAAGAAGATCTGAAGTCCGAGTTTCCCCACCTATTCCCTAGCCAGCCTGAATCTCGGGGTCGAGATTCCATTTAAGGGGGGAGGTTTGTAACATCCCAAAATTTGAGTTTTGGAATGTTGGAATTCAAAATTTAACCATTTGCATTTTCTTGAATTAACTCCAGCTTAATTTGAATTTCTAAATAATAAAAGGATTTAATTTGGCTAAACTATTCATCAAAATCAAGAATTTCAGTTTTAGTTGGGTTCCTTGTGCTCCAAGGAATTTTTCTGTATTTTTGGGGATTTTTCTGAATTTATTTGACATTTATTTGAATTTAATTGGTTTTATTCGATTTACGGAATTATTTAAAATCGGAAAATGTTTTAATTTTCAAACGCTCTCGGCCGAAATTCCTCGGCCGCTCCGCTTTCCCCGCTGCCCGTTTCCTCTCGCTCGCCTCGGCCCGGCCGCGCGCCGGCTCGCTCGCTGCGCCTCGCCCTGGCAGCCAAGCGCTGCGTGCCTAACCCTAGCCGCCGCAGCGTCGAAACCGCGTCCGCCGCGCGCTTGGAGTCCGTGTCGGACACGGCCGTCGAGGCCCCTATTTAAGCCGCCGACGCCCGAGGATCGCCTCTCGCGCGCCCTTTGCCCCACCTTCGCCGCTCTAGCTGCCGCCGCGCGCGGCGCGCCCTCGCCGAGTCCGCCGCCTCATCCAAGCCTTCCGCCATCTTTTTCTTCGCCGCGGTGCTCTCCGCCGTCGCCGTTGGTCTCCCGAGTTCGCCGCGTCACCTTCTTCCGGATCCACACCGCGCGCCGATCCGGTCATCCTCCGCCGCTTGCCGGTCATCTTCCCGTTCTGTCGGTGAGAGCGCGCCGCCGCCGTCGTCGTCCCCCTCCACTTCTTGGCGGCCGTCCGATCGCGGCGGCGCCCCGTCGCGCCACGTCTCCACCGCTTCTTGGCGTTCGATCCGATCGGCCTCTCGCCGATGCGGCCGCGTGGCGCCGACGTCACCGCTTGCGTCGGCCGCTCGCGTCGGCCGAGCCGCCCGCGTCGGCGCTGCGTCCACCGCGGCGCCGGTACACGGTGAACCGGCAGCGCCGTGGACCGAAGTTCACCGTGAACCGGTGACGCCGCGTTGCGCAATAAATTCCTTTTTCATACAAAAATAAATCCAAAAATTCGATTTTCGATTTTCTGTATTTTCTCTGAATTTAATCTTTCGAGGCCCGTTCTCGCTCATACGAACTCCGATTGAGGCGATTCAAGTTTCTAAAATTTTCTAAAATCAAGATCTATCTTCCAGAGCCATTTATTTTCAGTTTTGAGCTTGTTTGAGTCTCTGTTTTGTATTTATTTGGTTTCATCGTTTTCTTTTCCTAGACGCTAATTCGAGGAGCAAACGAAGACTTGAAAACCAAGATTCAGCACTAGATCAGCAAGGCAAGTCGTAACCTTTGATCATATTGATCCTATGTTTGCAAAGTAATTTATTTTATACACTTGCATGCTATTTACGTATCAATGTTTATTTAATGGGAGTAGATGTATGCCGGTTGACATTATGCCACCTTGATTCGTTGTATGCCATGTATCCATTGTTAAACCTAGGTTGGGACATTACTAGTTGGACATAATCATAATACCAACATTGGGTTATCGTAGCTATGCTTAGACATGCTTACATATACGTTGGGATTCATGTCACATGTTGAATAATGTTAATCTTGACTTAATGAGATATTGAATCGTGGCCGTTAGCCACTGTTGTAAAATTTGTTGTACCATGGCGGGGTTTGCCATTGGTCTTGGTTGAACGAATTGTTTTCCCTCGGGCAAGTGATCGTGCAGTAAAGGGGGTGCTTTCTAGCACGTTGGGATGTGGATGTCTTGCCTGAGACAACTTAAGGACTTAATCTTGTGCGCCATTGAACTGGGTCTAATCGTACTACCACATGTCTGGAATGGGACAGACCTAGCTGATTAATTTGTAATGTCTAGTCTTGAGTACTGCCAATGGTGGTGTGGGTTCCGGATGGACGGGTAGATTCACATGGCGCAAGAGGGGCCTTATGGGCGAAACCTTAGCGGCGATCGAGCTTAGACATGCATTGGAAAGGCTTTGTCATGATATCTCTGCGACACACCAAAGGAAGTGTGTTAGTAACGTTTGCACAAAGAGATGTTCATGTCTTGTGGGTAAAGTTGTACAACCTCTGCAGAGTGTAAAACTATTCGAATAGCGCGTCATGGTCATGGACAAAGCCCGGAATTTCACACGGGTATAGAGTGTTTCATAAAATGTGGAATGTGGAATTGTTTGGATGTGAGCGGGAGTTCTTTGTTGTTTTGTTGTCTATCATTGATCTATCGATTATTTATTTATGTTTTCATAAATATGCTTTCAATCTATTTATTGTATTTCCATTCAAGTTATTGCTTTACGCAAAATAAACTATATAGCCATCCTTGTCAAGCCGTGCATAAATATATTGCATCAATTCCCTACGGCTTGCTGAGTACCTTTGTACTCACGGCTTTATGCCCTTGTTGATCAGTTGCTGAAGGAGATAATGAATCTTATGAAGAGGAATTCTATGAAGACTACGTGGATTAGGAAGGCGTTCCCCAGACGATTGCCTGTGGCATGTCGAATGGTTCAAGTTATCTTTTCCGCTGCAATAGTATTTGTTTCTTAAGCCCTTAAGGCACAATGGTGTAAACATTGATCATAAGGTCGTTTGCTTTATTTAATAATAATTTGCTTCTTCTTAATTAATTCGTTGTATGGAATGGTATTTCATCTATGTTTCCACTGTGTGCACTAGCGTGATCCTGGACTAGTGCAGTATACACAGAGGGTTTCGGATTTGCAAATCCGGGTCCCGACAAGACACCTACGTCTTCTATTTTCCGCTGCATTTGTCTTAGATTTATTTCAAGTCTAGCCCTGTGTGGCTTAATAATGTAAGTTGGTCGTATGATCATACACTTAGTTATATCAATAAATGGAGTCTTGTTATTATTATCGTTGTGTATGATGTGATATTTACCAACGTTGAGCTGTGTGCACTAGCGTTGATCCAGGGACTAGTGCGGTAAATACAGTGGGTACAAATTGGTGAATTCGGGTCCCGACAGAGGTGGTATCAGGGCATACTAATTGTAGGTCTTGGCCTTAGAAAGCTTGGTGGTGTCCTAAGTGTATCCATAACTATTATCTAAAGAAAATGTAAATTTGGCTAACAAGACACTCTTGACTCTTCTTATTCTCTACTTCTCGCCTTTGCTAAAAAAATTCATTTTCTCGTTGCCATTTGGAGTTGTGGACTTATCTATTTCTCTTTTGAATAGATGAGGATGCTGCAATCGTATGGGGAGCGTGAGGGAGGTTATGCTGCGGAGCTTTGGAGGGTTCTTCAAGTTCTAGGAGGCTTTGTGAGGCCGTTGTACCGAGGACATTGCTGGATCATGAACGGAGTTGCTCGTGGAAGCATCTGCAAGATTCTCATTTACACAAGAGAGGATGAGAAGGCAAGAAAACCTATCAACATCACCGTGAGGAGAGCTACCTTCGAGATCGGCATCCAGGTGGCTTCACGGCTAGCTTTGAGGAGGATCTGCCGCGACTACTCGTGAGAGCTCGATGACACCATGTTCCAACTTCACCCTTCAAGACAACATCGCGGAGGTAGAGGATCGAGGAGAAGGAGGATGCAATAGTCATACACTTGGCATAGTTAGCAACCGCACAAGACGCACACATGAGAGATACCACAGAGGAGTTGAAGATGGTGTACGAGGCGTTGAGAGTTACCGAGGAGGACCTGCAGGACACTCACATTGCTTTCACCGAGAAGATCATGGAGCTTGAGGAGTCACTGCAGGAGGTTGGTCAGGTTGTACCAGCACCGCTAGACGTCGAGGACGAGGAGGACCCAGAGGAGGTTGAGTTTGAGCTAGAGGAGCGCGATGTGCACGTAGACGTGGAGGTTCCAGCCGTGGATCACCAGGATACGTTTGCACCCATGCCAGCCCACCCACCAGTGTATGCACTAGGTCAGCCTCCTGGATGAGTGACATGCCTAGTTTTGAGTTGAGACTCAAGTGTTGAGTCGTGTCTTTAAATTAGTCTTTACCTTTTTAGTAATCGTTAAGGGTGTGTGTTTACTTTGGTTCTTTTTGTTTGCTGGGTATGCAGTATGTGTTGCATGAGCCCTTAGGCTTTTGTAAGCAACCATACCGAGTATTAATAAAGTTGCTTAAGTTGGGTTTAACCTGTTTCCCCCGCCTTAGAAATTCTTGCATCTTATTTATGCTGCATCTATCTTCCCTAACCCAAGAAGAAATCAACTGATAGTGAACACTCATGGCAATAACGGTGCTTCAGGAAGTGGTCTTCGCCCAAGCGACAACCCCAATGATAGAGTACCACCGCAACCATTGCCGCCAGTTGACATGTAGAATTTGGGAGCTTTTTTTGTAGCGCAGACTCAGCTTATGCAAACCATGATGCAACAGATGCAAAGTGTGACCAGTCAAGCTACTAACAACAACAACACTCAACATGGCAATAGCGGATCGCATCCCTATTCTAAGTTGTCTGACTTTTTGAGAATTCGACCATCGACATTCTCAGGCAATGTCAATCCTTTGGAAGCTGATGATTGGCTTCAGACCATTGAAAGAAAGCTGCACATCACTCAGTGTGAGAAAAATGAGAAGGTACTTTATGCCTCTCATCAGCTAGAAGGAACTATTGCAAAATGGTGGGAGAACTATTATGCCGCATATGAAGCCCCACAAGAGATCACATGGGATGAGTTCACTACTGCTTTTCGTCAGTACCACATACCTGAAGGCATGATGGACCTCAAAAAGGAGGAATTCATAGCATTGAAGCATGGAGGCCAATCAGTGGCTGATTACCTGAACAAGTTCACTCAATTAGCTCGCTATGCCCCGGGAGATGTTGCAACGGATAAAGCAAGATAGTATCACTTCTTGAAGGAACTAAACTCTGGGCTGCAGGTGGGATTGATCACCCACAACTTCCCTAATTTTCAGGAATTGGTCAATAAAGCATTGATCTTGGAGGACAAGCGCAAGGAGCTAGGTGAGGATCGCAATCGCAGGATGGCTAGTCAAGGAGGGCGACCAAACCAGTTCAGATTAAGGATATCTCCGCAACAGTTTGCAAGATTCCAACCACAAGTGGCAAACAAGACATCGACCCCTGCACCTCGCCCTGCTAATTAGAATTTTCAAACGCCAGTTCAAGGAGGCAAGCACCTTGTTGAAGTCAACAGTCTACTGTTAAATGCTGCTATTCTTATAATGAACTAGGACATTTTGCTAATAAGTGTCCAAAGAAGGGAGGAATCACGCCATTTTGTTTCAACTTGGGAACTAAACCTACCAAGGCACATGCTTTAGGAGGGAATCGTGCGATAGGTCAAGCTGGAGGTAAACCTCAAGCAACAATAAGTAGCAGAGTCAATCATATTACTGTAGATGGAGCTCAAGAGGCATCAGACATCGTACTGGTCCAAGCCCTAGGATCTGAACTTCGGTCTAGCCTTAGGTGTTTGGGAGTTAAGTTGCTCATGGATAGGATAGAATTCCTAGCGAATCTTATCTTGTTGAATACCCAAACTCTAGATGTTATCCTTGGAATGGATTGGCTGAGCAAGCACAAAGCAGTTTTGGATTGTAGCCGAAGAGTTGTGTCGTTGGAAAGCCCTAGTGGTGAGAAGGTGGAAATTCATGCGACAGCCATTCGTAATGGACAATTAATGGTTCACAGTGTGAAAGTTGCTAGCATGGAGGATGTGCCAGTTGTTAGAGAATATCCGAATGTTTTTCCCAAGGATTTGCCGGGTATTCCGCCAGATCGGGATATTGAGTTCGTTATTGAGTTAGTGCATGGAACAGCACCAATAGCGAAGAGACCGTATCGTATGCCAACAGATGAGTTAGTTGAGATGAAAAAATAAATTGAGGAGTTGCTTGAGAAAAGTTTTATAAGACCCAATTCTTCGCCATGGGGAGCGCTAGTGTTGTTCGTCAGAAAGAAGGATGGAAGCTTAAGAATGTGTATTGATTATTGTGCACTCAATGAGGTGACGATCAAAGAATAAGTATACATTGCCCAGGATCGATAATTTGTTTGATCAGTTGAGAGGAGCGGGAGTTTTCTCCAAAATAGATCTTCGATCGGGATATCATCAATTGAAGATTTGTTCAGAGGATGTTCCTAAGACTTCGTTCTCTACGCGGTATGGACATTATGAGTTCACGGTCATGTATTTTTTATTTACAAATGCTCCTGCATATTTCATGAACATGATGAACAAGGTTTTCATGGATTATTTGGACAAGTTTGTTGTTGTTTTTATAGATGACATCCTTGTATACTCCAAGACAAGAGAAGAGCATGCTGAACATTTCAAGTTGGTTTTGGAAAGGCTGCGTGAGCAACAGTTGTATGCTAAGTTTAGCAAGTGTGACTTTTAGATGGAGAAGGTTGAATTTCATGGTCATGTAATGACTGCTAAAGGAGTTGCTGTTGATCCAAGCAAGGTAGAAGAAGTATTGCATTGGGAGCAACCGAAGTATATTACTCAGATTTGTAGTTTTCTGGAAATGGCGGAATATTACCGTCGGTTCATAGAAGGATTCTCGACGATTTCTAGACCTCTTACACAATTATTGAAGAACAAAAAGAAGTTTGCTTGGATGCTAGAGTGTGAAAAAGTTTTTAGAGTTAAAGAAGCGTCTAATGACAACACCTGCGTTAGTGTTGCCGGATGTGCAGAACAGCTTTGACATATATTGTGATGCTTCAAGACAAGGCTTGTATGTGTGTTGATGCAGAATGGCAAGGTTGCTGCCTATGCATCGAGGCAATTGAGGCCGCATGAGGAAAATTATCCTACGCATGATTTTGAATTAGCTGCCGTAGTGTATGCTTTGAAAATATGGCATCATTATCTCATTTGAAATAGATGTGAGATATATACGGACTATAAGAGTCTAAAGTATATATTTACTCAGTCAGATCTCAATATGAGGCAAAGAAGATGGTTGGAGTTGATCAAGGATTATAATGTTGGAATCCATTATCATCCTAGTAAGGCTAATGTGTTAGTTGATGCTTTGAGTCATAAGAGCCACAGTGCAAATACGTTGATAATGAGTGATCAACCGGAGTTGTGCAAGGAGTTTCAGAAGCTGAAATTGAAAGTTGTTCCACAAGGTTTTGTAGATGCTTTGGAAGTGAAGCCAACACTTAAAGACCAGATCAGAGAAGGTCAGAGGGATGATGAGAAAATGAGCAGAATCAAGTCCAAGAAAGATGAATGCTTAGCTGAGGATTTCACTGTGGATGATCAAGGTACCATGTGGTTCAAGGGTCGAATTTGTGTGCCAAACAAGGAGGAGCTTAAACAGTTGATTCTTGAGGAAGCTCATGATTCTAAGTATTATATTCATCCAGAAAGTGATAAGATGTATCAAGATCTTAAGGAAATATTTTGGTAGGCTAACATGAAACGTGAGGTAGCTGAACATGTTACACTATGTGACATATGCCAAAGGGTAAAAGGTATGCACGAAAGGCCTGCTGGTTTGTTATAGCCATTGAAGGTTCCAGAATGGAAGTGGGAGGAAATTGGAATGGATTTTATTACCAGTTTGCGTGAGGTTATGATTCCATATGGGTTATCATAGATCGTGTAACATCCTGAAAATCCAAAACAGTGAAAATGTGCAAATTAAGTTGGAATATAAATACTTTTGAGTTTTTCTAATGTTATTTGTTTTAATTGGACTTTTCTTGGATTTTTGCATTGTATGAAAGAGCATAAGAAAAGAGAAAAGGTAAAATTAAAAAGCTAGAAAAATTTACCATGGGACTTTAGCTATGCTGGTAAATCAGTATAGTCATCAAATAAAAATTTCATGCACAGGAATATGAGTAAATAAATCATATAGTAACTACTTTGACTAGAAATAGTAGGGTCAGTTTTAATAGAAAATAGTAGAAGCTTATCTACGCATAATAAAATTACTATAATGCCCTTAGTGTAGAAGATACTGTTGGTAAAATTTTCGTAAATTAATAAGTTCATATAAGCCTTCTAAAAATTCAAATACAGAGACCTTGAAAATTTGGAAAATAGAATGTCAGAATTTTTATAAAATAAATACTCAAGTTATTAACTTGAAAATTTTATGGTAACACCTAAAGCATGAATTGAACCCTGAAAAAAAGTTTCAAAAATAAATATTATAAATGAAACCTTGAATAAATAAAATCCCAAATGGAAATTTTGAGCAGTGCATAGTGTCAGAATGTTTATAAATTATCTATAGTGTATTTTTGTCTCAAAATTTTACAGTAGAGTGCCAACTCCCATTAGACTCAATTCAAAAATTTATAGAAAATTTGTGGTGGTGAATGATGCCCAAATTAATGCCAGTCTGACTAGTCTCGTTCGGTCCCATCACACAATCCAGCTTCCTTCCACTGACAGGTGGGCCCGACGACTGTAGCAACTTGATTTGCTGGCAAGCCGTGGAGGAGCTGTGCAGTCACTTCTAGTGGTCCCCGGTCCCATTCATCAGTCGCAGGCAACTCTTCTCCCCTTCTCTTCCTCTCTCCTGGCCGAGGTGAGCGTACGCTTCCACCGTCCTTCGCCGTCCTTTGCCGCAACCACTCCACCGTCCAAGCGATCGTCAGCATCCACGTAGCGTCTCATCTCATCTGCGCTAGCCTTGATCATCCTTCATCGCCCTGTGCCGAAGGAGGAGCCGCGCCACTTCACCGCTCAGCATAGAAACGAGCGACCGAGGCTGTGCACTCGAACGCCAAATGCTATCGCTTCCCTTTGGCTATAAGTGTTCTCTCCACGTCGCAATACGCCTCCTCTCCTCTTCTCTGCCTATCTTCTGAACTGAGAGCCCCGAGCCGAAGCAATTCTTTGTCGTTTTGCTGCAAGCACCTAAAGAGGGGAACTCGGCAAATTGGGTCAATCCGGCAGTAATCTTTCGAATTGATTCAATCCAAAGCTTCATTAGGATCCTTAGTTTACTGATTAACCTCTATTTTCACTTCTCTTTGCCTGCAGCAACCTGGCACCGCCGCTTTTCTTCTCCTCAGCCAGCGACTGTTGGTAGCTGTCTTCTGTCCTTCTTCGACCTAATCTTCAGGTAAATTAGAACCTTCCCACTCTGTTGATACTCACCCAATGCCCTTTCATTGAAAATGTGGTCGCTTGAGAAGCTTCCACCGGACCGACCATGGCACTGCCGCACCTCTGCGGTGGTGACCACCCTCCCGACCGCCATTAGCTGAAAGGGTACCACCCCTAGATGCGCCTTGATGTGCTGTAGCTCGTGGTGCTACCAATTCCGCCGCGCCGGGGCTAGTTCGCGGGCGAGCCAAAAACCGAAGCCTCTATCTTGTGTCACTGGCTGGTGGTCCCCGTCTGTCAGTGAGTCGATCAAATTTGAACGCACCAGTACACGCACGGTGAAATCCGTTTTCCAACAAGAAAACACATTTTCTAATTTCTGATTTATTTTTCGGAACCAACTAGAATCAAATGCTATTAGCTTTGGAACCATAACTCCAAATTTAGTGAAACCAATTTCTAAAATCATGTAAAATCCTGTAGATTCAGAATCTACAAAAATATTTTGAAATTGAATTCTGTGTGATTTTGAAATTCTAAAGAAACATATAGGTATAAATAATCTCATCTATATAAAATTTCTTCAAATAAAGTCGAAGTAGAATAAAATAAATTTTTATAAAATCCCTAGTCTGTAAGCATTTCAAATATGTAAATATGTTAACATTTCACTTTGTTGTACATCATGTTCTAATAGAATGAATTTTAATGTGTAAAATAGTTAAATAGGTATAATTTAAACAAACTGATGTTATAAGTATAAAATTTATTTTGTAGGGTTACATACCAGAAGAAACTCATTCATGTGAAAATATTTAGAAAAGATATGATTCATGTTCTTCCAATAGAGAGAAATAATAATTACAATATTAGATATAGGTATAACCTGTTACTGTTAAACTCAAAATAATCCAAAACAAGTTTTAAAATACATGTAAGATCATGTCCTGTTGGTATTAGAAACAATGAGTAAAAGATTATGTGTGATGTAGTCACAGTTTAAAGTGGAAGTTGAAGTGTTATGATGTTACTTATGTTGTCATTTAGGCCTTTTTAACAACAAATAACATAACTTGTCTAAATAAAAAGATTTGTGAGAACAACATAGAAATACTCTACAAAGTGCATACTGCTATGTTTTAAAGAAAGAATATCATTTTATTAAAGTAAGAAATGTCACCCTAAATATTATGATTTTTGAACAATGGAACACTTAAGAATTTTCAACAGCTTGTAGGATAACTCGTCTAAATGAAAATTTTATGACGGATAGTGTAGAAATGATATTTGGGATATGTACTACCATATTCCAAGAAAATATTTTATTAACAATCTACTTTTCATTCAAATTTTGTCAATACAATAACCCTAAGTGATAACTGTTCGCCATACTTTTCTAATCCGATTTCTTGTAATGTAAATCGTAATATCATATAAACCTTTTTATCATGAGTATCATGTCTCGTCTAAATCCAAACGGTTAGGGAATTACTTTAGAAATGCTATCCAAAGAATATGCTATCTTATTCTGGAAAAACACCCTTATTTCATCATGTTTTGCACATAAATCCTAATAATTAAACAACCTTAAGTATTATAGTTTCTGGATTTTATAACGTGAATCGGTAAGGGCAAAGAAATGTACAGTAAGATGCTTGTTTTGCTAGAACTTTCTCAAAAACATAAATGTATAGTTAATAATCTACCCTAACGGATCTAGCATATTCCATATCTCTTTTTATGCAAAATCAACTAAAGATTAAGTGTAACTCATGCATATCATTCAGCAAGGTAACAAAAGATCTAATTTTATTAATCTAAATAATTTTTGCATCTTGATTTCGAAATATAAATACTAATAATTCGCAAAAGCAACCCCTGTCTTGGTGTGAGCTTGTGTATGTTTTTCTGTCTGTCTTCTTTTTGTCCTTTTGGAGTTACTGATTTTCTTGTATTCCTCTTATTGCGACGTATAGACACTGATGTCCCTGAGGAGGAAGACGACCCTGTTGCAGACCCAGATTTTGAGCCAGACAGCGAGCAGCAAGGCAAGCACCTCCTTGAGCATGTTGAGCCCAATAATTTACCTACAATATGTTGTTTTTGTCAATGTATTATGCATTCGGGTAATTCTCCATAAAACTGCTATGTTGGGTAGAAACTGTAGTTAATCCTGTAAATTATGGTTTTCCTTAATCCGTATGGACATGTGAACCTTCTAACCTTAGTATGAGTTAGACATAATTAATGTCATTTTGGGTATAATCGATAGCATAATTATTCTGCTTAGCCACCCGCTAATATGATTTCAATCTTTTCAACTCATGAATGGTCATTATTCGGGAAAAAGGTTGCTGGTATTTTGATTAAAAACCTAAAACAAACTATGGTTTGACGCGGGTGATTATTGGCAATAGCCGAATATGCAAAGGGATATGCACGTAGTGTAGGGTGGAGTATCGCCCGTGTCGAATTAAGGACCGAGCAATGGGACGCTATTGATCCAAGATTTTCGTACAACCATGAGGGCTGGTATGGGACAGTCTTAGCCTATTAAGTTATCTAGGTATTGCTTTGCACTCTGGTAGGCGGGAGCTAGCGGAAGCATTCCGGTCATGTCTGCTTGTGAGGGGCTTCCACACCTCGGTGTGGGTAAATGCATACCCGTGCAACGGTGCACGCCTTGCCATGAACAGAAACGGTGTGTTGGAGATTGCGTGAAAGGAACCACGTCTTGGGTGTGTGTTTCTGTTTCTATGGCGAGGATTAATGTCTCGGGCTGGTTCAAAGCCATGTCTAGATAATATAACGGTTATGTATGATCTCCTTGCCGACACACCAAAGGAAGTGTGTTAATTGGCCTGGCAAAAAGGTTGATAATTCCTTGTGGGTAAAGCTATACACCTCTACAAAGTGTAAAATCTAATCGATTAGCCGCGCCCGCAGTAAAGGGCACTTGGTGAAGTCATTCCAATGTTAGAGTTTCTTGGTACTTTCTGAAAATGGGATTGGTTTGGAAATTATTTTAGCAACCATCTTTTATGTTAAAGGATCGACATCATGGACTATGCAGTCGGGTAGACTGGATTTGCAGTACTTGAGTATTTGCTTAACCTTACAAGAATCTCAGTTGTTTTATAAACGGCGGGTTACAATCTAATAAATCATATGCTTTCATTTTAATGCAACTGCAAAATAACTTGAAGCCGGACTTTTACTTTAGCCTACATATTTATTTAAATGCATGGTGAAACACTACAAGTCTTGCTGAGTACCAATGTACTCAAACTTGCTACCTGCTGTCTCAGAAGATGAAGCATTCGATATGCCAGACGATTCGTACTTCCAGGCAGGTCACGGGGAATTTGACGATGATTTCTTCTAGGATTGGCCTAGTCAGTTGCCTGAGGGTTGGTTGGGCATACCGCAAGGCTTTTGGATTTTATTTAGCTCTTTTCTGTTGTATTACTTTGTGATGTATTAAACTCTGTGTAATTATCCCTGTTGTTTAAAGTTATGTTTTTTCTGAGTGTGGTTGTGATATTAATGTTGTAAACATGTGAGTGCTAGCTACTGATCATGGGACTAACACAATAATCACATAGAGGTTCCTGTTCGCAAGGACGGGGTCTCACAGATCGTTTGACCAAGGTCGCTCACTTCATACTAGTGAAGACGACTTATTCAGGAGATCGCTTAGCAGAGCTGTATATGTAAAGGATTGTGTGTTTGTATGGTGTGCCCAAGTAGATTGTGTCGGATAGAGGTACCCAATTTACCTTAAGGTTTTTGAATAATTTGCATGAAGCTATGAGAACTCGTTTGAACTTCAGCACAGCGTATCATCCGCAGATAGATGGTTAGACAGAAAGGGTTAATCAAATTTTAGAGGATATGTTAAGAGCTTGTGCATTAGCTTACGCTACATCATGGGATAAGTGTTTGCCATATGCAGAATTCAGCTATAACAACAGTTACTAGGCTAGTTTTCAAATGTCACCATTTGAGGCTTTATATGGTCGTGCTTATCGTACCCTGTTGAATTAGAATGACACGGGAGAGCGTTTGGTGTTTGGGCCTAATATTCACAAGGACACTGAAGAGCAAGTTGCTATGATCAGAGAAAGGTTGAAAATAGCACAGTCAAGGCAAAAGAGCTACGTTGATAATCGTCGTCGCAATTTGAGCTTTGAGCTAGACGATTTCGTGTATCTCAGAGTTACCCCTCTTAAAGGTGTTAAAAAGTTTCACACAAAAGAAAAGCTTGTGCCAAGATATGTTGGTCTGTTCAAGATTTTGAGCTGTCGAGGAGAGGTTGCTTATCAGTTGGAATTACGGCAGTCGTTGGCAGGAGTGCATGATGTGTTCCATGTGTCACAGCTCAAGAAGTGTCTCAGTGTGCCAACCGAGCAGACACTGTTAGAAGCAATTGAATTGCAAGAGGATCTGACCTATAAGGAGCAGCCGATCAAGATTTTGGATGTGATGAGAATAAGTCTGTTCGCTTTTGCAGAGTTCAGTTGAGCAATCATTCAGAGAATAAAGCAACCTGGGAGCGTCAAGAGGACCTAAAGTTAGAATTCACAAACCTATTCCCTAGTTAGCCCTTAATCTCGGGGTCGAGATTCTGTTGAGGGGAGAGGTTTGTAACATCCCAAAATTTGCCTTTATTATTATTATATTATTATTTGTGCATTTTTTGTGATTTTTCTGAATTTATTGGATTTTTTTGGATTTAATTTGAATATTTTTCTTGATATTTTTACTGTCTAAAACTAATTAAACTATTTTCTAGAATTATTTTAATTAAGAAAATCTGAGAAAACCCGTTTGAAAAGTGTCAGGCCGAAGCCCAATACTGCATGCGACCTAGTTTAGTGCGGCCCGTTAGGCCTGAATCCCATAAGCTTGATTGTCAGCCATCGGTTCAAAAGTGGATGGTTGTGATTTGAAGTTGAGGTCTTAAAACCCTAGAGCTTGTGCGCTGTGGAATCTTGATCTAACGGCTTAGATTGGACCGTGTTGGCTTAGATTGCACTACAAATTTTTTAAGCCTCTCAAACTTAAGTTCATGGTCTCATCTGTTCCTCCAATTGTTTCCACTATTGCCTTCAGCCAGTTCTTTCTTGCCCTGGATCTGCCTTCGTACATATGATTCTAGAGAAACATACAACAAATAACTAGCAGTCACAGGATGTCAGACCAGCCAATCGAAAGCCAAATGATTCTAGCACATCCAGCTCCCATACACACAGATCAATCCAAACCTTGCGCACAGAGTCACAAGGATCCATCGGAACAACCGCGCCGCCGACCTCAAGCCGTGATGTGCCAGAATCCGCCGTGACCCCAGCGTAGTATCCCATGTCTATGAGCCTCTTCGAGTGTAGCGCTGCAACTCTCTAGAACACTGCACCGCCAAGCAAGGGCGGAGCTGTTCCATGGCAGCTGGGGCCATGACCCGAGGTAATAGCCTCTCTATATGAACAAAAAATTTCAGACGTCAAAGCTTAACACAATGCTGACTACGTCACTACATGGAGAGTCCGTAACCTAAACACCTATACGCTGAACGAACCCTGCACCCCAAGTGTAAGGCCCCTATTTTTGATATTAAATATCCATAATGGGTTCCATGTGTATAGAGTACTAGTTCCATAATCAGTGGCTAGTACGCACATTTACAATGCTGATATCATATCCAAACAATAAGTACATATATTTATTAAGTAAATTTTTGGCTTACAATCTAAAAGTACATAAATATTATAGCAGAAAAACCAAAATACTTGTAGTTTGCACAATACTCCCGCAAGCAACTGACAAGAATAAGCCCTAGAAAAATTCATCATCATTCCTGAATCCTATGTCAAAATAGATATCGCTAGGGTATTCTGGTTCTTCACCTAAAAGTAACAACAATAGCAAGTTGAGTACTTCATGTACTCACAAGACTTTTTGCAAATCCTATATTGTATGCAGTCTTGAACAAGAGGAAGGCTGCTACAGTTAATTTGCATAAAGCTAACTTGAATTGTAAATATTGATTAGTAGATTACAGATGGAATTTCAATGAAAGCAATTTTGACTAGTAAATAAAGTAACAGTAAATGAGCATAAGTAATTAAATCCGCAACCTTTAGAACGTGATCACCATAATAAACCATTCCTGCCTAACATGGCATAAACTGTGTTTTTATGAAAATAAAACATCTAATTATGAGATGACTTTACCAAGTACCCTTGATCGCAGGCGCTGCTAATCGATTAGATTTACACTGTGCAATGGTGTACAGCTTTACCTACAAGAAATGATCAACCTCTTTTGCCAGGCCAGTAACACACTTCCTTTAGAGTGTCAGCAAGGAGAGCATAACATAACCGTTACATTACTCAGCCCTAACTTTGCACCATCCCGGTGACGTTAAACCCATACTATGGTGTAAATATTTGTACAGTCGTTGTACAGTAAATGGTTAAGCATATCCAAGTACGGCGTACACCGTTGTATTCACTACTACACGAATGTACATCACAATCGGTTCTTTTTTTATCATCACAGTCGGTTCTGGTGGCGACACAAAGTCATGAGACAGAGATGAGGCCATGCTATTACAGTCGGTTCTTGCCCGATAGAGATGAGAGCATCATCTCTATCGGTTCTTTGTAAGAAGCGATAGAGATGATGGACTCATCTCTATCGGTTCTTTATAAGAAGCGATAGAGATGAGGGTATTATCTCTATCGGTTCTTTGTAAGAAGCGATAGCGATGATGGACTCATCTCTATCGGTTCTTTTAGGAAGCGATAGAGATGAGGGTGTTATCTCTATCGGTTCTTTGTAAGAAACCGATAGATTCTTACAAAGAACCGATAGATTCTTACAAAGAACCGATAGAGATAACACCCTCATCTCTATCACTTCTTAAAAAAGAACTGATAGAGATGAGTCCATCATCTCTATCGCTTACAAAGAACCGATGGAGATAATACCCTAATCTCTATCGCTTCTTATAAAGAACCGATAGAGATGAGTCCATCATCTCTATCGCTTCTTACAAAGAACCAATAGAGATGACCGCCACATCTCTATCATTTTCTTGTGAGAACCGATAGAGATGAATGGGTGTGGTGTGCTATTTTCTAATTCACCCTCCAATCAGCACATATTTCACACAATATGCACATATCACATTCACACAGCAATTACAGACAACATATCACATTCAAAGAACACAAACACTTTGTTACAACAAACACATATCACATTCGTTAAGAAAATAGAATGCAAACATGCTTAACCATAAGTACACATGCAATCACATTCAGATATGTAATATTGTTCTCATATGGTCTAGTAGGAGCTTTCGGGACCTCTAAACCATCCGTCCTCCACAAGCATTCTACCCAGTACCACTGGCATAAGTTGTCTCGTATCTTGTTGACTGTAGTGCTATCTACACTCTTCTGGGGGATATTGGTACGCTGCAAAATATAAATGAGTGCTCTAATTTAAGTTTTCAAATTTCTATGTGAAAGGCTAATTGTATTATTATGCATGTACATATACCTTAGGGAAATGGTCTAAGCCGGCAATCAAGATCACCCTGTATTGCATGACGTACAAACCATAGAGGTCATCGCTGCCCTGTTGATGACACTGTGAAGAAAGAAAAATAAATTAAGAGACGAAGAAAATATGTCAGGAAATCTAAATCTTATATATGGTAGCCACTTGTACCTTGAAGCGGACATACTCCAGCTTGGAGCCCTTTTTGTCATCGTGTGTCCCTCCTGCTTCGATGTATTCCTTGAAACCCCTATATACATTGGAGAGATGCCGTTGAGTAAAAAAATAATGAACGTAGTTAAAGACAGAAAATGTTAGATAAGAGTAGTGCACTTACTGCTCCAAAGGAGGCTTGATCGCATAGGCCATCGGTCTCTTCTCAATCGAATTAAAAGTGTACACTTTGTTGTCACTCGAAAGGAGCACAAGTAGAATTCAATGGTTGCTTATTAAATGGTATGCAACGAAGAAAATAAGTTCACATGCGGTTTAAGTGCGTACAAGTAATTGAACGGTGAAGTAGTGCTTACTCCTCGTGGTACGGGAGTAGAATGAAGTCCTTCTTTGACTCAGCTTGCAATGCCCTCTTGATGTAGGAGGCAACCCATTCCGGTTGAAGCCTAGCCATCGTCATGGACACAAGCTCAGGGTCGATGAACCCAACTAGTTGTTGATTCATCACAACTCGCTGCCTCATTGCCCTACAACTCATACTGAATGTTAAAAAGCGTAATGCAAAATCCTATGGAAGTCATTAGGTCGTGCTACGTGGTGGGATACTCACAGCGTCCAGGATCGTACAGTGGAAATATCGATGGCTATCAGTTGGTACAGACAGAACAGATCCTCATAATTAACTGGGAATGTCCCATCCTCCTCGCGGTGGAAATGTCCCTTTCTGTATCTAACATTGAAGTCGACACGCCGCTCGCTCTCTTTCACTTTGTCAACATACCATCCATGGAGCTGTCGAGTCCATATGCCTAGAGCATTCAATTTGCTAGAAGACAAAAGGGGCTTTCCATGTACCTGCCTTAAATTCGTAAGGCTTATCTGTGCCTTGTGCCGGCTCTCCTTTCTGGGCCAAAGGAGTCTCCGAGGACAGGGCAGTTGGATTTTCCTGTACCTGGGGGGCGTGTGGCCTTTGTGAGCCTTGCCTTTTTAGCAGAGGCCTCCAGTGGTTCTGTGGTTGTCGTGCTAGTCCTTTTATGCACCAGCTCTGTACTTTGTGCAGGACTCATCACGGTCGTGGGAGCAGGCGCAAGTACGGTAGGAACCTACAAAGCACGCACATAATTAAGTAACTTGTTGCAACACTACTGGAATGGTACAAAAGACGTGGGGGATTTTTACCTTGACCAATACGACACCTGTCTTGGCCACTTGATGAACGACATCCGCGCTTGCTCGAGAGTGGTGATGTCTTCGTTGGGGGGGAACTCAAGCATATGTGATAAGAAAACTCCGTGGACGTAGTCCACCTGGACCCTCATGTAGCCCTTCCCCAAAGGTTGACCATGCACCGTATCGGTCTCCTTGCATGGAAATGCAACCCCGCGTGCAGCCTCAACAGGAAATCCGTCTTCCGTCAGGGTGAGCTGGCACTTGGTAGGCACCGGCAAAAAGTGCGCAACTTGAGAGAAAACATATGAAGAGTTACCCTCGCACCTTTAAGTTAGGCAAAATTAATTATTACCTTCAGCTAGGGACTGGACTTATCATTTTTGGAACCACAGCTACTTGGTCGAGGCACAGGTTTCTCTATAGTAGGCGGGGGCACCTGGCTCTGACTCTAGGAGATCATCGCCATCATCTCGGCCCTTAGGCGCTCCTCACGTGCCATCATCTCCACCCTCATCTCCTTAATCTCCTCCCTCAGCTGCTCCCTAAGCATGTCCTTCAGACGCTCCACACGTGCCTCCCATGATCGTGATCTGGTACTCCCAGCATCATCTTGGAAGTAAGACTTCGTCGTATGCCCCGTCCCTACGGCAAGCACCTGGCCCTTATGGTTGGGCTTCCCGATCGCAGAGGATAGGATGTCATTTGACCCTTGGCTAAGAAAGGTCCCCTGCTCTTTCCTCTGACTTACCTCCTCCTGCAAGAAGCGAGTACGAATTAGATCTGAAATACAACAGGAATGGCCGACTGCAATGTAGTAAGTTTGATATCTTACGATGGTGGAGACGACTTGCGCGGTAATGGGGTTTGGTACTACCAGCTATCCGTCCGCGGTTTTCTTTGTCCTCGCTAATACCCAGTCACGTGCCCGCTCCTCACATATGTGCGAGTAAGGCATCGCTGTCCCGGAGTTGGTGCACTCCTCGGCTAGTCGCGCCCATTCTGCTTTCTTCCCTTCGTAGCCGCCTGAACCGAGGTGGTGCACGTGTGTGTTCAGTCTCTGGGTAGCAACGTTCTTCTGTCTCAGCTCCTCCGCCTTAGGCGTACTCTTGATCCTCGTGAACTCCTCCCAAACATGGGAGTCACGAACGGATACCTCTCGAATGGTGTACGGCCTTTCAGCATGTACTCACTGTGCATGTAGACCCTAAAGTGCCTCAGAGCCACACCCATCCTCTTCAAGGCGTACCGCTTAGCATTTTTTTCATCCTCCTCTTCTATAATCCATTTTCCCTTAACCTCATCCCACAGCCGGTTCTTCTGCTTGGCGCTGATCTCCTTTCTCCAATCCTTAACCAATGTGGGAACTCTCTCCCACACCAATTGCCCGAGGAATGAGCGGTATTGCCCCTTATACTTGGGAGGACTTGTGCAAACGCCCGTAGCATTGAAGTGGAGAACTTGCGGCGTTCTCCCTATGGCCCCTTTGCTCGGTCCTCAGACCTTCCTCACCTTACTCGGCCCCTCGACATTTGGAACTTGGCTCAGCTCGACACTTGGAAGTTAGCTTGGCCCCTCAGGAGCACCTTCTACTCTTTCTGGCGATGAACCGATGCTCTCTATTTGCGACATTTTAAGTTTTCTTATCTAACATGGACATATATTTGACATGAGAGAAAGCAATTCGTAGCTATCATGTGAACTTGATAATAAATCATCTGAAGCAACAGGTCAATGGATAATTCATAGCATGTCATTGTTCTAGCATATTGCAGTAGAGTAACAGATGAATGAATGATCTTCAAGAAAAGTATGTATGTTGACCAACTCAATACGTACGAACGATAACTCCTAATCTCTATATAGGTTTGGTCCTAATCCCATTCGAGGATATGTGGTTCGGGCAAGTTCCTGAGCCGTTGTACAACTCCAGAGAAAATTTTGACAGCATCTCCCCGCTGTTCTCCAGATACACGTCTCGACAACATGTCAAGAGGGGTGTGTATCTAGAGAACACCAGGGAGACACTACCGACATCTACTCTGTGAGTTGTACAACAGCTCAGGAACTTGCCATAACCATATATCCACGAACTATCCAAAATACGTGGACAATTCGGGACTATTTGCTTATAAATATACCATTCCGGCATATTTATAAATAAGCACTCTCGAACGGGAGACGTAGGTTACGCAACCTAAACTCTAACATATGCTGAGATAAAAAAACAAAAGTAATATGCTAAAAATAAGACATTAGCAAAACTGTGATTCATGTATCTTAATTTGAGAGAAGAACATTATGAAGATTGATCATATCTGTGACAAATGCCAAAAAACAACTGCCAGAATACTATCCATACATAAGAATTCCCTCTTGCCAATATGACCTACAGCTTTTATTCGTTAGTTCACGTTTTCGAAATGCAAAAGAAATCTAGAATGAGTAGAATTTATGTTTATATTGGTACAACAGTAGAACTTAAGAATACGGCAGAATGTGTAACTAATAATTTTGACTTGAATTGTTTCGTTAATAGAATGAGCTCCTAGAGTAAAGAATGTATATGTATGTATATGCATATAACAAATAACTAGCAGTAGTATGCATACATCTATATATATGCATATAGTTCAGAATGAACCATAAAACTGATTTATTACTACTGAAATATTTTATCTTTTTATAGTTTTTTGTTAATGTTTTCGATAGGCTTTGGTCTGGATTTCGTCCCACTAATGCATACATTTTTTACCATTCCATTGGTTTGACTAGCCAAAAGTTCTTAAGGAAAATAAAATATTTAAAAATCGTATCACCGCATGATGTTTTAAATCAGAAACTATAATTAACTTATCATGGAAATGTGCTAAGAAAGAAAATTGGAGGATACTGGTGTCATTCATCCCTAGATGATGAATGCTATCAGCAACCACGGCTTATGTCAGTTGACAACAAAAGGAATAACTTCGCAGTTAACAACTTCAGCAAACTTAGGTGCATTGATGATTTTGAGGTTGAATCTATTAAAAAACTGAGTCGTTCTGAAACCATTCAGTTTTGCATGTCATCCAAATTTACCAAATTGAAGATGTTCAAAGAAAAGTTTCAGTTTCAGGCAATGCTGATTCAGAATCAATGCCCAGAATGTAAATATGTTGACTTGGGGCCCTTTTCTAGCCAATACCAAAGAACTGATGCTATTAATCACCACTTATAGTGATCTTCTTCGGTAATTGCTTGCTTACGAAGATAACGAATTTTCATTCACAAAATTAGATTACCGATGATCCACGTGGAATTTTGATTAACAAAATATCCTCTCCTTTTCTTTTCATGTCTTTTGACAGATTCTGAAATGATGGAAGCAGTAAATTCGTTCTATTCATTTCACTGCCATTACCTTACTTTCTTTCTTATTAGAAAAAATAATCGACTAATCAGTTCCGCATTATTTTTTACTTCCGGATATTTGAGGGATGCTATTATCACGTGACATGAAACTCAGATAGCAATCTGACAGAATTTCAATATGCGGGACAAAAGCTTAAATCACATGTGACAAGAAAATAACGTTACAGTTTTTTTCCATCAAAGAGGGAATTGATGCCCAGCACGAGCCGATGGAGGAGTTGGCGGCGTGGGACTGCGATGGGAGGATTCGGCGGTGTGTGGAGGCGACAGGAGGAGGGGCGGCGTCAGGAGGTCCTGGCCTCACTTGCGGTGACGGAGTGGGAGGCAACCGGCGGCGGGGGAGGCGACCGATGGAGGGGGATGGCGCCGATGGGGGACGCTCCGGTGGGGGAGGGTGCCGATGGGGGAACTCGAGGAAGGACGCGCCGGTGGGGGAGGGCGCCATTGGGGGAGCTCGAGGGGGGATGCGCCGGTGGGGGAGGGCGCCGCTAGGGGAGCTCGAGGGGGGACGCGCCGGTGGGGGAGGGCACCGGTTGGGGAGGGCACTAGTGGGGGAGCTCGAGGGGGACGCGCCGGTGGGGGATGTTAGGGTTAGGGCTGCGCGCGGTGGCGAATGCGGAGGTAGGAGCAAAGCAATCAATGTAAGTTTTAATGTGTAAGAACGAAGAATAGTGTCGGCTTTTAATGTGTAAGAAACAATCACTGTCGGTTTTTCTATAAAACCGATACAAATGTGATTGAAATTACTGTCGGTTCCTAATATAAACCGATAAAAATGTGAAGACAATTACAATCGGTTTTTATCTGAAAACCGATACAAATGTGATGACAATTACTATCTGTTTTTCTCTGAAAACCGATACAAATGTGACGTCAATCACAATCAGTTTTTCATAAAAACCGATACAAATGTGAACAAAGAACAACACAACACATAAAAAAAATATAAAATAAATCACTATCGGTTTTTCAGGAAAACCGATACAAATGTGATTAAGATTACTGTCGGTTCCTAATATAAACCGATACAAATGTGATTACAATTACTATCAGTTTTTTGGTGAAAACCGATACAAATGTGATGTCATTCACTATCGATTTTTCAGGGAAACCGATACACCAATTACTATCGGTTCATAAAATAAACCGATACAAACGTGACAAAAGCACAATACGACACATAAGACACATATAAAATAAATCACTATCGGTTTTTCAGGAAAACCGATACAAATGTGATGACAATTACTATCGGTTCATAATATAAACCGATACAAATGTGATGACAATTACTATCGGTTTTTCGCTGAAAACCGATACAAATGTTAGTCAATCACTATCGGTTTTTCAGGAAAACCGATACAAATGTGACCAAAGCACAATACAACACATAAAACACTTATAAAATAAATCACTATCGGTTTTTTAGGAAAACCGATACAAATGTGTTGACAATTACTATCGGTTCATAATATAAACCGATACAAACATGATGACAATTACTATCGGTTTTTCGCTGAAAACCGATACAAATGTGACATCAATCACTATCGGTTTTTCAAGAAAACAATACAAATGTGACCAAAGCACAATACAACACATAAAACAAATATAAAATAAATCACTATCCGTTTTTCAGGAAAACCGATACAAATATAATACAAATCACTATCGTTCTAAAATGAAAACCAACACAGATGATATAACATATTTCTGTCGGTTCATCGAAAACCCGACACTAATAAGCACAACCATCTGTGTCAGTTTTTTATAAAAACCGATACAAATAACTGCATGATTTGTGTCGCTTTTATATGATAACCGATACAAATAGTGTATATATGTGTGTCACTTTCGAATAAGAACCGATACAAATATGGAAATCGACACAAATGTTGTTCAGTGCACTATTTGTTTTCCAGACTACCATGAAGTCTGAATTTACAGAAAGATCAAAGAGTAAAAAGGCCATATCTTTTGCAAACATAGTTGGAATTATTTGAAATTTTTTAGGAACATACTTGGTGATACTACAAATCTTTTCTAAAAAGGATTTTGGCAAAAAGAGTTAGCATTGAAAACAGAAGCCAAAATTCACATTGTAGGCATGATTTTTCGTCAAAGAGTAGAAAAGTCAAATCTTTCTCAAATAAAGTCCAAGTATTTTCAAAATTTCCAGAAATGATTTTATATAGAGTGCCTTCTTTTTTTTGCAGTAAGTAGCTACATACCACAATCCATTGGCAAAAATTGTGAAAGTTTCACACGTACACATGACATTTCCAAACATGAAACTACAGTTATGTGCAACACAAACATTTCAAACACATAACAACTCATACAATGATGTACTCCTTTTATTTGCAATAGAACCCTTCTTGATGATCTACACGCATGTAATTTCTTCCATGTGTGTTGTCGTCGCTGCTAAGACGGGCCCCATCCGCAAACGGAGGTATTTCATCGAATTGGTCGTACTCTTCTTCATCTACGACATTTTAGACCCCCACGATCCGCCGCTTGCCATAAAGGACGACGTGCAATCTCAAATTGGCCGGATCACGCACGTAGAGGACTTGATTTGCTTGCTTCGCAAGGATGAATGGATCATCTTTGTATGCAACTCTGTTCAGATCCACAAGAGCAAAACCTCTCTTGTCGACCTTTACTCCATGTAGAAGTCTCACCCACTTACATCGGAACAATGGAATTTGGTATATTCTGTATTCGAGCTCCCAAATTTCTTCGATCACCCCATAGTAAGAGTTCATTGCCATTGAGGATCCTCCCTTCGAGTGATGTTCATCGGACAAAGCATCTATACTTACACCACTATTTTGAATAGTACTCTTCGCATCCTGACTTTCGGTGTAAAAGGTGTACCCATTAATATCGTACCCCTGCCATGTCTGTACATTAAATCTAGGCCCGTCAGCCAACCATTTGACATTCTCACTAATAGAGACCTCCGCCTTTTGTTTGAACCATGTGAGAAATCTATCGTTGTGTTCTTGCATGATGGAAAGCTCATCCATATGTGGATTCTCTTCCGTAATATCAACTTGTGCTGCTCGATGTACCCTACAACTTATGCGCTGTGCTGCAAGACTGTCAGATGTGCTTTGCAATACATATCAAACCGTGGCCTCGTTAGTTTCGACCCAACGGTTCCTTTGCCAGCAAGTCTGCCCTCATGGCGAGATATAGGAACACCGATTGCTTGTCTTTTTCTGAGATAGTCCACGCAGAACTCGATAACCTCTTCAGACCCATAACCTTCAACAATACTACCCTCAGGCTTCGACCGATTCCTCACATAGGACTTTAATATACCCATGTACCTCTCGAACGGATACATGTAACGTAGGAATGCGGGTCCACATATCTTAATCTCTCTGACAAGGTGAACAACAAGGTGGACCATGACGTCGAAGAACGACGGTGGGAAATGCATCTCAAGCTGACATAGAGTCTGCACCACCTCACTCTATAAGTTGTCTAGCACATCGGGGTCAATAACTTTGCAGGAGATCGCATTAAAGAAGTAACACAGCTTCGTGATTGCCAACCTGACATCCTCTGGCAGAATATTTCGAATTGCAACTAGGAGCATTTGGGTCATCAAGACATGGCAGTCGTGGGACATCATGCCCAGCAACTTCAAATCAGCCATGGACACAAGTTTCTTAATGTTTGCGGTGTAGCCCGATGGAACTTTAATACCTTCGAGACACTTGCAGAGGTCTTCTTTCTCCTTCTTTGATAGCGTGTAGCATGCAGCGAGGATGTATAGACTTTTTCTATCCTCCTCAATCACTGCAAACCTAGGCCTGATTCCCATGTAGGCCATGTCGCGACGAGCATTCACACCATCCTTGGTCTTCCCAGGTATATTCAGCAGGATACCAACTAAATTGTCACAGACATTCTTCTCAACGTGCATGACATCAATACAATGTCGGACATCTAACTCCTTCCAGTACGGTAAGTCCCAAAATATGGACCTCTTCTTCCAAATGGTCCTAGGAAGAACAGATTTACGGCTCTTTCCGTATTGAAGTTCGATATCCTCCACACGTGAATATACTTTCCTTCCACTCATAGGCTGCGGGGGCTGAACGGACTTCCCTCTTCCCATCAAATTTGTCATCCATCTTACGGTATCGATGACTTCGAGGTAGAAACCTACGGTGACCCGTATACACAGTTTTCTTGGAATTCGGCAGCCATAAGCTCTCAGTCTCCTCTTCACAAATAGGACACACTTTGGCTCCTTTCGTACTGTAGCCCGCCAAATTACCAAGGGCCGGGAAATCATTTATGGTGCAAAATACCATAGCCTATAGGGTGAAATGTCTCTTTTGTACGCATCCCACACCACGACCCCCTCATTCCACAATTTTACCAAATCCTCAATCAGTGGTGCAAGGTACACATCAATATCATTTTCCAGCTATTTGGGTCCTGAGATTAGCAATGACATCATGATATACTTTCGCTTCATGCACAACCAAGGAGGGAGGTTGTAGATACACAACAGAACTGGCCACATGCTGTGACGACTGCTCATGTTACCAAATGGATTCATTCCATCGGTACTAAACCCAAATCTTATGTTCCTCATTTCGGCACCAAACTCCTCATGTTTCCAATCGATGTTTCTCCATTGAGCCGAATCAGCAGGGTGTCTCAGCTTGCCATCTTCCTTTCGAAACTCATAATGCCAACGCAACAATTTTGCCTCTCTGGGATTTGCAAACAACCGCTCCAGACGGGGAATGATGGGCAAGTACCATAATACCTTGGCCGGTGCACCTTTAGTAACCTCTTCACCATCATTGCCCCGGCTCTTACGCTTCTTGTGGTTACGCTTCTCCTTTTGTTTGTACCAGGGCACACCGCAAACTGGACAAACGTGCAGCTCCTTATGTGCGTTACAGCACAAGATGCAATCATTCAGACATGCATGTCTCCTTTCTATTTCCATTCCCATGGGACATAGTAGCTTCTTCACTTCATAAATGATTGTTGGCAACTCGTTTCCCTCTGGAAGCACATCCGATAGAAGAACTAGAAGTGCATTGAAACTTATATCTGTCTAACGGTGTTTTGCCTTCAGTTCGAACAATGCAAGGACCGAACCCAACTTGGTGTATTCTGCTTTACAACCTATGAACAGCGGTTTGGCATCGTCTTCCATCAAGCTTTTAAACTTTTCAAACTCTCTTTCCATGTAATTACCCTCCACATCCCGCAACATTTGCTCCAAATTATCCTCCTCAAACATATCAAGCTGCAACTCGTCATCCGGTTCCACCATGTCTTCATTCCATATCGGAAGGGTACTACCTGTCTCACCGTGATGGATCCAACACGTGTAATTCCTCACGAAGCCACGTCGAATCAGGTGGTCCTCAATTTGAGCTGAGTTGTTAAATCTTCTCAGATTTGTGCAATCAATGCAAGGACAATATATGAAGTTTGCACCCCTCCTCACCATGTCCTCTTCTGTAATTTTTTTAAACTCCTTAACACCCCTCTGAAATCCAGCACTCACACGACTTTTTTGATACATCCATTCCTCACGGTTCATCTGCAATTAAATTTCGAACAATAAATTAAAGAAAAACTAGAGCGACACCTAGCTAGCTATTTGAAATATTAAGACATCATTTCAATTAATATTACCTTTGCAAAATAGAGGACAGGTTCCAAGATATATAAAATATGTACTCCCGATCGATGCCTAGATTCTTCCCTGTTTTAGAGCTTCCAATTCCCTAGATAGGAGACATACATTGCAAACATTAACAATGATATCGAATGAACTAATTATACAGTGCAGTAGCTTGCAAATCTTTTGATTACAACGAAACAAAACAAGGGTACCAACAATGGCTCCTAATCTCTAAATTGGTTAGGTCCTAATCCCATTCGAGGATATGTGGTTCAGGCAAGTTTCTAAGCCGTTGTACAACTCCAGAGAAAATTTTGGTAGCATCTCCCCGCTGTTCTCCAAATACACGTCTCAACAACAGGTCAAGAGGGGTGTGTATCCGGAGAACACCAGGGAGACGCTACCGAAATCTACTCTGGAGTTATACAACAGCTCAAGAACTTGCCCGAACCACATATCCTCGAATTGTCCAAAAAACGTGGATAATTCAAGACTACTTGCTTATAAATATGCTATTTCGATCGGTATATTTATAAACAAGCACCCTCGAATGGGAGACGTAGGTTCCGCAGCCTAAACTCTAACATTCTTCACATGATTACAACACAAGAGCACTACAAATTAAGATAATTGAATACATTTGTGCTTGTCAAATAAAGGGTGCGAAATCTGATAGGATATACATAATACCAATGCAACCTAAACTTTCTTTGCAACATGTCAAAATTACATAATGCAAAAATGAAGGGGTTTGAAGGAATGCTCACATTTCGAAGAAAACCACAAATTCTGCAAAATGAGGGGAAATCTCCTCAGGCTAGGCTTCAAATTTACCATCTTAACACCCACCCTTGAGGATTTTAATTTTTCTCACCCAAGTATTGCTTCCAACCACAAGACATGAGCTATTTTTTCGAGTGGCGGTGAAGAAATGTCCTTTGGAACAATAACAGAGGAGAGTTCAGCCCGAGGGGTATAAATAACCTAGCGAGACACATCACAGTCGGTTCTCACTTAAAAAGCAATAATGATGTGATCATGCACATCACTATCGATTCTCATGTGAGAAGCGATAGTGATCTACATTCTCATCACTATCGGTTCTCACATAAGAAGCGATAGTGATGACTACTTTCACATCACTATCGGTTCTTATATGAGAAGCGATAGTGATGATCATGCACATCACTATCGCTTCTCACATAAGAACCGATAGTGATGTGCGACGTGCACATCACTATCGGTTCTTATGTGTGAAACGATAGTGATGTGCATGATCATCACTATCGCTTCTCGCATAAGAACCGATAGTGATGACGAAGTGCACATCACAATCGGTTCTTATGTGAGAACCGATAGTGATGTGCATGCACATAAGAACCGATTGTGATGTGCTCAGTGCTACATCACAATCGTTTTTTCCTAAAATCTTAAGAACCGACCCAGATGAAGCGATAGTGATGTACCATTCTGTAGTAGTGATTGGTAAATGTTTAATCCATTATCACCTCGGTATGGACGTCCCTTCAAGCAATCAGTCTCTGAAAGCCTGTAATACTACAGCCTACCAATGTGCAAAGCCAGTTCTAAGTAACTTAATAGGTTAAGGCTATCCCATACCAGCCCTGTGGTTGTATGAGTTTCTTGGCCTGAAAACAACCCAAAGCTCGGTCCTTAATCCGACACGGGTGATACTTCTCCCTACACTACATACAAGTCCCTTGCACAACCGGCTATTGCCAATAATCGCCTGCATCAAAATCGTAGTTTTATTTTCATTTTTAATAAATTATCATTGATCACATTAATCATCATGTCCATAATTCATCATAAATAGCAAAGCCTGTTCCGTGTGTGTTTCTAATGCTTACTAAGCAAATGCATACATATAAACGAGTATACCCATTTTGTTATTACTGTGAGTAACCATATCCTAGGGTTCTCAAGGTTCATGTGTCAATTTCGATTAAGGAGATCCCAATAATAAAAGTATTACCTACCAGATCCCACGAAAGAGCAAAGTTTATAAACATAGCGCATGCATGAAAATTTTAATACAAACAATTTCAAAATATGGGATCAACATGGTCAAAGGGGGTTGCTTGCCTTGCTGACCGTCGTTGAAGTCGATCTCAGGGTCATCGATGATCGAATCGGGGACATCTGATTCTACACGTCGATCGATGATAACATCACAAATAACAAACTTTAATAAGGGCAAAAAGAAATCAGATGGAAAGATAAAAATAAGAATTCACTAAAGAAAGTATGATTTTCAAGGTTAAGGTTCGTGATTTCATGTACTCAATATTTTAGTCTTTTCCTCATTCTCATTTTATTATTTGCAGCTTTAGATTAGGTGATGATACAACTTCTTATTTTATATATTATTTTTCCTTAATTTACGAATTCAAGAGACTAAAATTATGTATTTTTAAATGTATAGTTTCGAATTCTAGATGCTAAAATTGTTTGGATTAGCAATAAGATTATTACATTATTAGCATAGGGTATTGTGTTGCTAATAGGATTAAGATGCAAAGCAATATTATACTAGGCTTACGTTTATTCTTCAAAGTAATTAAATCTTTTAGGAATTTATAAACCATGCTTAAGCTTTCTCATTAACTATATATTCATATATACATTCTCATCTTTACTAAGGCCATATGGTCTATTCATGATACAGATTCATTGTCAAGATTAACTCTCCAAATATTCATGCATATGCAAGAATTTTACTGCCAATTTAACATATGAAGATCAAATTTTTTTATTTTAGATTTCTTTTGCATAAATCCTACATTTTGAGTATTAAGCACCTTAGAGTAAACCTTTATTAGAAACAGATATAAACTAAGTTGAAATTTAAATATTTTTACATATTTATGTTGCTGGCAGAATGAGAATTACAATAAAATTGGTTTCATTAAAATCTAAGCTCATTTGCAAAATTCTTATATGAAGCCCATTTTTATGCCTTCTGTTTAAATTTAAAATTAAAATTTATCCATAGCCGTTTTTCAATTTTTTTGCATATTTAAAATGTACATGATTTTATATAAATATATAAATTTATTTCATTAAATTTGGAGTTGAAATGTAAAAGTTATGTGAGTTTGACTCTTTAGGTTTTCTGAAATTTTTCAAAAAGGGAAAGTGCACTTTCTTAAAGGGAAGATGTTTTTCCTTTTTCGGCTGTTCTTAACTCAGCTATACTGACCCGTGGGGCCCGAGTGGCAGCGACTGAACGGCGAGAGGAAGAACGCGTGTCCCTGACATTCCGACCCCGCTGCACAGTGAGACAGAACATATATGGTGTAGTTTATGACATGACTATTTAAATAGAATGAAAAATTGAATTAAATCTTATCATGGTTGAACTTTCTTGGCTATCTTGATCCTACCCAAAAAGTGCTAAATGTGAAAGTTATCAAAGTTAAGAGCCAAAAGTGATAGTTGATAAGTGCAAGATCAAGGAAGTACGTACTATCACACTTCTTTACGAGATTGCTTATCATTGCACTTTGATATGAACTTGGAAGAGGTTGTGTATGACCGAAACCATGAATCCTTAAGCTTGTGATTGTCTATTTGCTGACTTAGGCTTGGCATGGTTAGAAAGTAAGACTGATGGTGCATATAATTCCTAGAAATTTTTATATTATGTTGCAATCAATCAATAAATCTGTTTTTCAAGCATCAATGAAGTGCTCAAAAATTCATTGTTTTCAAGTTTTGAGGTAGTTGAGTTGAGGAAGGGAGATCATGCCATGCAAAAATCGTTAATAGTACTTGATTTCTAGTTATACTTTCTCTACATTGTTTATGTGTGGATTTGAGAGTGCAAGTATTTTTGATAGCATGACTTGGAGATGAAATTGTTACATTTGTGGATGACTTATAATGCGCAGTACATAAAAAATGATAAACTCAAAACAAACAAAAAGATTTTGTTCTCTCTTTTATATTCTTGATGAATCCATTGTCCAAGGGGGAGAATCTTTGGACACATTGCACATTCACATACACATTTTTCTTCTTTTTAGGGGAGATTTTTCACTTTGCTTTTTGGTTTTAAAATTTCTTAAAAAAATTCTTGTAAGGTGAATGCCAACGTTCGGCTCTAAATGGTGTTGCCAATGTTTTCATCAAGGGGAAGATTGTGAAATCATGTGCTGAAAAATTGGCTTAGTGATGATATTGGCATTGCAAAGTGGTTGTACTCATGGTATGTGTGATACTTGTGCATGTGCTGTTTCAGATGATTATTTGATATGATTGTGATAGCATAGTAATGGTTTTGCTTGATGCAATGCGCTCGTGTGAGTGGTTGCATGGACTAATCTTGAGTCAAGTCGTGGACTTATGCTCGTACATGGTTTCGTGTTTGTTCATGTACAGGTGTTGCTTGAGGGCGAATGTGGTCGATGACGGGACTGGAACTAGGTTAATGGAGGAACTGAGATTCAGGACTAGGTTAAGAGAGGAACCGAGGTCCTAGTGGTTAAGGATGTCATGCGAGATGTTCGGACTAGAGAACGGCACACGTGGAGATGTGTGAGTCACGCGAAAGCGGCAGGTGGGCTGTACGCGTGTATGTGTGAATTTTTGGCTGTATGCATGTATTAGCCTATGTATAATTGGGCTAAGTGGATCTGCACGCATATATTGAATGAGAGATAAGAAGTTAGGTTTTTTTTGTGTGTGTGTTTCGCGCGGCTGGATGCACTAGGGCTAGAAAATCCTTGCCACAGGATTGTCCTGGCAGCCGGTGTCCCTGTTGGCTTGAGAGAGTCTGGTGCCCGGAGGTTTTCCCATGTGGCGATAGTGCTCCTGGCGGCTGGTTCCTGTGCCTTGATGTTTCTTGCGCCTGGTGAAGAGCTCCGTGCGGCAAGAGACTTCCTGGCGGCTGGTTCTTTTTTGGCGCTGAGGTCCTGCCGGCTGCACACTTCCTTGCGCCATTGAGAGGTGCTGGCGCTAGAAAAGCTCCTGGCGCCTGGAGTTATCTTGTACCTAGAGCTTTTCTTTGAGACAGAAGGCTCTGGCGGCTGCATTGTCTCCTGGCGTGAGTGCTCCTGGCGGCTGCTAGGAAATTCCCTGGCGACTGGAGTCCCCCGCGGCTGGAGAGCTCCCAAGGGGCGACGGCAGCCTGTCTTTGTTCCAACAATTTGGAGATTATTTGAAGATGCTTTGGCAACATGTTGTGAACACATCTTAGAAATAAAAATCAAGATTTGCAATTTGATGTATTGGTAATCTCGTTCTTCTTTTTCGTTCTTTGTTTGCATATCTATTTTTTTAGATTGATTTATTATTCTACTATGATAATTTTGATTCGATCCATTCAAAACCTTTCTAGGGCATCAGTGATTCATCTGAAAAGTTTGATGGATTAATTCCTCGTAGATCCTGATTAATCTCGTAATTATAACCCAAGATCTGTAGATCCGATCGAGCTGATTCTTTTTGGGTTAGTTTCGAAATTGAATCTAGTTACTACATTTAAAATTGCACATCAATCCAACGGTGGGATCTTCGAGAATTACTGTTTTAGTGAACGTATATCATTCTGTTTTCATGAAAACTGAAGCAATTTTTTATAATTTGTTTAGAGGTGTTTTGAGAATCACTAAAAAAATTGGTTTTAACTTACACGTAATCATTCACCCCTCTGATTTCTATATTAGTGTATATCAATCCTAAGTAGAATCTAAAATCACTCCTAGCTTTCCAAAAGCACTATAAGAGTTGGAAAATGTATTCTCTATCATGTCGCGCGTCGGGCGCACCGTGGACCCTACCACTACTTAGGCTCCTCCATGCATCTTCTTCACCTCCGGTTTTGCCTGCTCTGATGATACAGCCGTTGGTGCCAAGCCTGCCTACCATGCTACCGTCGGCTGCTTCTGCCACCATGGCAGGTGGCGCCCTCTCCACTCCGTGCTATCTGTTGGGCCGCCGCCCATCTAACCTAACTGATCGTCGACCTCGCCACCATCAACCCCTGCCCCGCCGCCCTCCATCAAGCCCATATTCGTTGGCTCCATTGCTGCCTTGTCGTTACCGCCGCCCACTACTGGTCCTACCTGCCACCAGGAGCAATGTTCAGGGGCTTGGGAAAGCCAAAAATCTAACACCTAGATCTGCAAATACCTAATCTTATGCAGCGAAACTCACGCTTCACGAACTCATTCATTAACCAATACTACAAGGTGGCCAAATGGTACACACAATGAAAAAATATACATGGCAGCAGGAACCCGGATCTGTCTCTATTAGTGTCAAAAAAATAAGAAAGAAAGAAAGAAAGAACTGTTTCCAGGAGCGACTTCAAAATATACCGACGAATAAATGTTAATGTCTTACTATGTCATATTATTCTACAAAGCTGAATCACATCAAGTAACAAATATATGCTGATCTACCAGCTACTTCCAAGTCCAGAACCTAGTAAATCTCATCGAGTGACAGATGCCCAAATCGATCATGACAAACAAATTCATGCAACATGTATATGGAACACGTGCCTTGCTTTGCTGTCCAAGCGAGTGCACAACAGGGCGAATGAAACAGGTCATTCGAACTCCCCAATGTCCTGACCGGCAAGGATCCTTCAGATCTGGAGGCCCCGGCTGAAAGCTTGGTTGAAGAACAACCGTGTCTGGAACTCCGAGACGAAGGGAAACCAGGACAAGAAGCCGATGGGCAGGAAGAGGATGAGACCCATCATGTTCTCGTATGCTCTCCCGAGCTCCGTGATGGAATCCCACAGCGTATAGTCTTCTTAAGCAATGGAGAGCATATTTGCCCAATCTGCCAAGAACAAATCATAAAACTAATCAGGGGCTACAGATTGTACTGAGTGAGCAGAACCTGTAAAACATAAGTTTGCTAGAATAGATCTTGGTAATGTCCACATATGATCAAACTAACAAAGTTTCTGCTGACCAATGAGCTTTGAGCAGTGCTTCAACCCTTTCCCTCTCAATACAAGTTGCATAAATCTTGAAGTAAGAGAAGGGATAAGTAATACGGAAGCACCTCTTGTGAAGTTTTCAACAAACTGCTTGAGAGTTAACACTCAATCTTGTTTTTTGGTACCATGATTCGCTCATGAGCAAGTAGGAATGTTAAATTTGTTCTTTAATTCAGTCTTGTTATGCATACAAAAACCAGTAGGCATGAACCCGAGAATACTAGCGAAGACATCAGAAATTGTCAGGTCACATACAACAAAAAGGACTGCCATCACAGAGACAAAGCCAAGGAAGAGAAGGCCCTTGAGGATGCGGAACATAAGCTGCAGGTCTGTCCCAAATTTCTGCCGTCCTATTGAAACCATCTGAAGACAAGGAACAGAATCCGACCAGTAAGATTGTTAAGCATCGGAGGTAACTCGGCAAAATGGAAGGCCAAAGTCTTACCTTTAAAACTACTAGAACCGTGAGCATAACCAGCCATGACAATGCATATACCTAGAAGTAGAAAGGAAATGCGTATGACATTAGGATATACTGCAACTGTACGAACTAAAAAAGAAGCAAACAAAGCGGGTCGTGTGGAGAAAGTACCAGAATGCTTCTGCTGCGGCGTGCTCTGTTCAGATGGTACACAATACCTTACTGGTAGATCAAGAAACGAAGTGAAAGGAAGATTTCCAAGAGAAGAGCACGAATGCTAGTCTTCCTGAGGTGCTCCTGCTCACTTATCCACCATGCCTCCCAGCTTTGATCCACAGACATGCCGATGCCCCCTCGGTTCCCCATCTACTTCCTCCAGTCTGCCCAGTCATCAACCGTCTTCTGCCACTCAAAACATGATGGATTGAAAATAAACGGTGCAAAGAGCCATGATGCAAGCATGAACCATATGGAGAAGGTAACAAATAGGTATGTTTTCGAGCTGTGGTAGGAACTTCCGTAGACTAGATAAACAACCAGAAGTATCAACAGTTCAAGTCCTTTAACAAAGTGGCTACGGGAGTACGTCCGGTAATTTTCAGCAAACTTTGCGTGGTACACAACAAATCCACGGCCTGTAGGTCTGTATTTAGCGCCACCATGGAGTATTGTTCTCCCATAGTAGTGAGTTTTGGTTCCAAGCTGGAACGTGAAGAACACAGAGGCCAACTGAAGCTGTATGATGACAAACTCTCCTAACGCTGTGCGGAACCCCTTCTCAAAGCCAACTTCCATGACCATAGGGAGGACAAGCAGCAAACCAAGCTGGAAAACAGACTGTGAAGCCAGTGAATTTTCAAGAGACTTGATGTTCTCCTGAATACGTGGATCCAGCAAAAAAGATTTTTCTAGACCACTCATAACTAGATATAACCTCCCATACAAAAATACATAAACCGTAAGTACAGTAACCTGAAAGAAAGAACTACGGATGTCAGTATTCCAAGATATGCAGAATGAACACATTACATGGTGACACCATGCATGCCTAAACTCTCAGTTATGAATGCTTAGCATTTCACATCAAATTATACTGTATGTTTATGGATAATATGCATAATAACTGAAATCCTGAAAAGCCCAATTTAACTTTTTTTTTTACATCGAAGAATCTACAAAACTTGCTGATTCAACATACTGGTGCGTGAAGAAATAAATGACTGAGTTAGATCATCTTCACCTATCTCTCCTTTTTATTTTTGTAAAATTTTTTTTACAATTTTGGTTTTATTTGAATTTTCAGTAGGGTTATCTCCTGCATACCCCACCAGAAAGAAAGAAGTAACTTAGGCATTCTGTAGAGAGAGTTTCTCATAGATATCTTCAACTAATATTCTTACCATGCTACTAAAATAAAACCCAACAGTAGTAAAGTAGAAAGACAGCATTCTATAAAAGTCAAATCTGCGTCCAAGCCGATAGATGTCATGACTCAATGTTTGTTCACCATTGCCATTGGCCACCTTAGCTTCAAAGCTTGAAATTTGATTCATCCCCACATCACACCCCTTACCGACTTGCATGTACTCATGATGTGTGACATTTCCTTCTCTCATTGTCGAGTTAAAACCTAAGAACATTGAATTCAGTAACTGCATTATAGGTGAGAGATGACTGCAAGATGTTAGTATGAGATGCAGGCTTACCTGAAAAGATATCTTCACTTAGATTTATGGTCTTTGAGGCTTTACTTATGCCACCCCTAGTAATATGGAAGAGTCTATCAAAAATATCAGGATGACCATAATGGAACCGAACCCTGTATTACATTATGATAATGACACTACACCAAAAAACGTCATCAGTGACGGTTCATAACCGCCATCAGTGGCGGTTATTGAACCGCCACAGATATAGTGCCACTGATAATCGAGGATTATCAGTGGCGGTTTTCTAACCGTTATCTGTGACGGTTCTACATACTAACCGCCACATATAACAATACTATCTGTGGCGGTTCTATCCACCAACCGCCACAGATAACAATACTATCTGTGGTGGTTCTATCCACCAACCGCCACAGATAACTACACTATCTGTGACGGTTCTTTCCTACAACCGCCACAGATAAAAATATTATATGTGGCGGTTCTTCCCACCAACCGCCACAGATAACTATATTATCTGTGGCGGTTCTATACATCAACCGCCACAGATCTATATTATACGTGGCGGTTCTATCCACCAACCGCCACAGATAGTGCACGATCGAAAAATAAAAAGCGCATTTTGGGCTAGCCTCGGTGCTGCTAGCCATGCCCTCTGAAACATATAATACATCAATCACAGATTTTGCATACACGATTACAATGTACAACAATCACAGATTTCGCATATACACAACTACAATATAATACATCAATCACAATTGCAATTTTGCATATGCACAATTATAATGTACAACAATCACAGATTTTGCATATACACAACTACAATATAATACATCAATCACAATTACATATAATACATCAATCACAATTACAATCACAGATTTTGCATATCACAATTACAATATACACAATTACAATGTACAATTAAAGTGTCTCATGCATGAGGTGCTCGATCATGGTGATGGTGTAGGGCATGCCTCCCATTGGACTGCTCCCTTCTCCTCCATTCAGTCATCTTTGCATCAATATTTCTCGAGTATGTAAATGAAGTCATTATATATCATACTATGGAAAGCTAAATTGATCACTTTTGTTGTATCACAAATCTAGCCGATCCATTGCCGTCTTATTCCATGTGAATGCCGTGGCATCCTCCAGATATTGTACATGCATTAGCTAGTTTATACTCCTCTATTTTTGAATATGTGACATTCTATTTTTCAATTTTATTCCTAAATACATATCATTCTACAATTTTGATCCTACTTTTTACTATTTTTCCTCCTATAATCTCCATTTAGCTATTTTTAATGGCATTTACTATCATACATTAGAGTAAAACACACCATCTAAAAATATAAGGACCATGTAATCAAATATCTTATGAATGGAAGGTAAAGATGCAAAAGGAGGGGTTCCCATTTGAAAGGAACAAAGAGTTATTTACACTTTGTAATGAAAGCAGAATTGAAGTAAAAAGCCTAAACTAGTGGAGGTAAACTAGAAGCCTCACGGGTCTTGGAGGTTGAAGACATGTGATTTGGGACAATAGTATGGATGACTGGATCGTTGTTGTCTTCGTCATAAAACTCGCCATTTTGTTGATTATTTCCTTCATGATGAAGTAGGCGAGTGGCCCGAATGCCTTGGATTTGAAGGAAGCGATCCTACAGTAGACAACTTGAGGTATTGTAAGTATAAAAACAAAATTAAGAGAGAATATAGAAATTGAGTGGTGTGAATCAATGTGTCATGTCGGCATGGTGACCTCTACGTCATTGTCTTTTATTGTGCATGATAAGATTTCGCGCATGTCTTGGCACACAAGTACCCACATAAATTTGTTCCTTTAATTTGCTTGTGACTTTGCAAAAATCGAATGAACTAAGATGTCGTCGAAGGAGCTATTTACTATGAAATATGTTATAAGAGTATTCCCTTCGTGCGTACCGGAAACTTCGTACGGATTGTAAGGGATTTGTGGTATGGGCGGTATCTCGAGCTCTTCTGACAATATCTTTTGAACGCCTCATTCACTAAATGTGTCATCTCTTTAAAGTCTTTTTTAGGTTTATCTAGTGGATCCATGATCAGCATCTTGCTCTTTTCTGGATGAATTATTACGAGAATCCAATGGAAGCTACATACACATGCATGATGCCAGTCATTAGTCCTTACATCAGAGTAAATAACGAAATAAACGAGTAATTTAACTAGCTAGTGAGCAACTTACTTAAAATTGTAAGGCAAAAGTATAAACTCCTTGTCTTGTAGTTTAATCAAAACTTTATATACGTACTCCTCGACCTCCTTTGTTACTCTTTTGATTTCATGTTGGCAAACCGTTCCCGGGTCGAGGAATCCCACTGGCCCCTTGGTTCTTCGTACTTCAATCATCTCGTATCTATATAACGAATTAGTTAGACATGAAATTTATCGGTATTACGTGAATGTAGGCCAAGATTAATATATTAGACACTTACAGTGACCAGCATCTCAAAAAAGATATGTCGAGGGCGTCGTGATAGAACAAGTTGTGCAAGTTATCGAATTCTATTAAGAAGTAGCCATGGCCCTCATGGTGAAAATGTTCCTCACGGAAAATTGCAGTGATCATCTTTGGGAGTACGTCTTGGTTGGATCGATCTAAGTACCATGCATGTAATCGCTGCATCATGGGTGTTAGACTTTTAACTTGAGCGGTGACCAAGGGCTTCCTACCTCGAATTTCAATCTTTGTTGATCATCTTGGTCATCAGACTTCGCCTTGCCCTTACTTTTTTGTCGCACGACATCATACTCGGTCCTGGCCTCGCCTGATCTGGCTGATACAGCTTGTCTAATGTGCCAATTTTTGGGATCAGAGGTTGTAGGTTTGTCATTTGAAGTACCATGTGTTATAGGTTTCTGCTTTGGAGTACTAACAGTGGCCATCTTGATGGGGTCCTCAATGCATTTCTTTTCTACCTCATTTTGCTTCTTCCCCGTTTCACTCTCAGGTGCTGGTGACGGATGCGAGGATTGTACTGCAGGAGAGGATGGCACTGCATGGTCCAAGACGATGTCACGCTTGCGCCATTGGATGAATGAGTGGACGGCACTTCCTAGAGTAGTTATCTCATCATTGGTGGGTTTTTCAATCCGATCTCAAACAAAGCGTGCAAATACCGTGTCCACTTGGACCTTTGCATAACTGGCGCTATCGGGTATTGTGCAGACACCCCTTCTTGGCACGGATAGACTACCCTGTAGCGACTGTACAAATATGTTCATCACGCACGTTGAGTCGACAGGTGTGGGGTCTGTATGTCGTCCACAGGATAATGGTTGTTGTCCGCCGCCAATGGCGTGGGCGCGCAAGCTCGCCGCGACGACTGTAGGATGGAGAAAGCGTTGTGGGCTGCGATCGACTCAAGGCTTGTTGTACTTGTCGTTCAACTTGTTCTTCAATGGTGCCTTGTATTTCTCGCAGAACCCTTTCCTTCATCATTTCCATTTCCTTCTCGGCCGCTCATCTTTAGCTCTCTTCCGACTCCTATAAGAGTCTCCGTGCTCAGGAATCCACTCCTCCATGGAACCTTGACCCGACGCCTCGTGTCCGACTAGGTGCTCTTTGTTTCCTAGGGCGGCTGTTAGCTCGTCTTTCTCCTGTCAGGTAAAAGATCCTTGGGAGGATGGGCGTGAAACTCGTGAACTCGTTGCGTCATTGCTTCGTCTTCTTTGCTCTTGAATGATAAACCCCAAGAGACAACATATTCGCCTCGCTAGCACGTAGTGCTTCACTCGTCCGTAGTCCGATCAAGGGACTTGTGCCGACCAATTGGACCGCTTCTAATTCTTGCCTCTCCCATTGAGCAATTTTACCGCGTACCCACTCGTGCCAAGTGCGTGGGGTGAGTATTCCTTCTTGCGATGCTAATGTGGTCCTCACTTTGGACTTCCTTGTGCTTCCGATTGCTTCATCGCCACAAACTCATCCCAATATGGCTCCAATCTTGGGTACTCTCCGATGGTGACCGGTTTTGCTTCACATAATTTGTGTTCACCCGCCTTGAAGTTTCTCCACGCGCATCCATGGTCATCAATGCGTCGCGACGCACAAGATCTTCGGCTCCTTCGGGAATTCGAAGGTTTCTTTGAGCTCATCCACGATCCTCTTTGGTGGCTCGGGGCACTTTATGCCAATCCGAATAGGTGATTGGCACTTTATCCCTACGATGTACCCGCATGTTGACTGTATTTTCTGCTGATTTTCTCGGTGCAACAGGGCCCCATATCTAAGACCTCGAGATGGTGTACCGCCTTGAGCTTCTTAGTTTTCCCTCGTCCTCGGCGTCTTGCAACAGGAGCATCATCTGCAACAGCGGTGGAGGCCTCGGCACATTGGGTGGTTGTGTGGAGGGTAAGGTACCTGCTCGGGCTCTCCTCCACTATAGGCTCGGTTTCGGGCTCCATTATAACTACAGTTCAACCCGAAACATAATTTTCGTCAATTATTACAGAATCATCTCATGGAATTTCAAAGTATGGATGTCTTGTCCTGTGTGTAATATTGTGTGTTGCTAAGATGAAAATGATTTTGCAAGAGCAAGATACTTAATTAGCTCGAACAAAGCGAAGAGCTTAGAGTATGAGGTAATATGAAAGTTTCTAGTCTTGAATTCAATGTAGTTCTGCCCTTCTCACAACAACATGATCGCTTTTAATTTGTAGGGATTGAGAGATATGACTAAAGATCAATCGGTTATTGGTGTCAAACAAATCGGCACTATCTTTGGAGTTATGAAACTTGAGAGAACCGAGAAGCCTCTATTGCGAAGCTATGGCACATATGATGGAAGACATGAAAAACTATAAGGTTTTGTTGTCTTGAATTACGAAATAATGTGGTTTCTAGCTTAACACTTATTGATATTTGTGGTATATATCATATTTTGTTAATGTATTGCTACGAACTATGAAATATTTTGTTATCATATTTGTGGTAAGGTCTTACGGCCTTGAACTATGAAATAGTGTTTTCGGCCTTGAACTATGATGGTTCACTAAATCGTGCGAGATGACGATTTTGAACCATCTGTGATGAGATATTATGTAGTAGTGTGATTTTCTTGATGCGGTGAGTGTGCGAATCTTGTAATTAACACAACCCGATACAAGATATCGGAGAGAAAATAAGAAAGATGCCAAAGTCCTAATCGATTCATATAATTAAAACTTCCGTATGCGGACTCGAGAATCGGAGAAAAGAATCACGCCACGAAGCTAGCCACGCGCATCCAACGTTAATAGTTAAGTTTAGCTACTCGTAATCACGGCGTTGATAGGTTCACGAGAGGAAAAGAGAACAAATTCACATGCAGCGGCTAGCTGGACATATCAAAAATTAATTATTTGGTTTAGCTGTTCGAGTAATTATGTTGACGAGTGCACAAGGAACCAAAATACTTTCACCGCCAATTGGCGATGTTAATTGTGCTAGATTCCAATATACCACAAATGCATATTCATAATTTAAGAGTCAAAAAAAGAAAAAGAATTTCTATGTGTATGTCTCCTCTGTTCCACAATATATATAACTCTATTTTCTTATAAAACATTTATAATGTAAGTCCATTGAACAAACTAAGAACGTAGTTTCTTACAATATTCTTCTTGTGAAAAGGTTGAGTAGTTTCGTGTGATTTTTATAACTTTGTGTTACACTAAAAATATCATCTTTTAAAAATATAGGTCACATGGATGCATGGGTTGATGACTAGTATCTTCTAACACATCTAGTGCGTAGTTGAGTTTTCGACAACCGGCAACTTTGGATGGCCGTGACCAAAGTTTTTGTATGCCTAGGCGTAGGCTTGCGAGTTTTCCTTTATCCGTTTCTTCAATTAGATACCTCACATGTGTAATGATTCGATTTTGAAGTATAAAACAAGTTATTTGGCTTCTCTTACTTGCAACTCGGTTCACATAGTAAAATGATCGGTTTCACATAGTGGTATTAACTATGTGGTGTGATAAGTGAATAATTTTATCATATAGAATAATCGATGTCTTGTCCATGCATGCTAATCACAAGAACATGACGAGTAGAGCACGCAGTGAAAATGGGCACTGGGGCGGTGTCGGGTGGTCGGCGTCGTTAGGGACGGCATCGAGGGCGTCGAGTCGGGCGGCGTCGGGCGCGAGCGCGAGGGCGGCGACCGTGGCGGCGTCGGCTGGTCGGCGTCGTTAGGGACAGACATCGGGCGTCGAGTCGGGCGGCGTCGGCGCGCGCGCGAGGGCGGCGACCGCGGCGTCGGCTACTGGTCGGCGTCGTTAGGGACGGCGTCGGAGGGCGCGGGTCGGGACGGCGTCGGGCGCGGGCGGGGCGGCGGGACGGTGTCAAGCACGGCGTCGGCGCGGGGCGGGACGGCGTCGGCGCGGGCGGGGCTCAAGGGTTTTTAAGGTAGAAGAGAGAAGGGCGGGAGTTTTAAGGGTAAAGGGTACAAGCGGCTGGATCTATTATTTATAGATGGAGTATTATTAGTGGTGGTTCTTAGAAAGAACCGCCACTGATAACATTATCTGTGGCGGTTCGTATACAGAACCGCCACTGATCAACATATTATCTGTGGCGGTTCTTTATACGAACCGCCACAGATAATGTTATCAGTGGCGGTTATTTTTAAGAACTGCCACAGATAAATATACTATCTGTGACGGTTCGTATACAGAACCGCCACTAATAAATGTATTATCTGTGGCGGTTCTGTATACGAACCGCCACAGATAATGTTATCGGTGGCGGTTCTTTTTAAAAACCGCCACTGATGTGCCTCCCTTGAAATTTATTTCTGAATCTTATACAGCTATTGTCGAATAGCAGCGCTGAGTTCAGAAGACCTAGTTTTTGGTACTGCGCAATTGCAGCGTTTTCTGATTTTGTGTATTACTTGTAAAGCAAATACATAAGCAGTTTACAGGAAAGAATCCGGACTCCTTTCACCTGACGGACTCAACAAACTTTCCAAACTTTCAATCGGATAGAACACTATTTTGTCATCCAAGCAAAACAAACAAGTACTCTTGATAATCAAACAATCACCAAAACTAGCAAAGTCCAAATCGACTCAAAGACCAAAAAACTAGCACATAGCTAGGAAACAAAACCAAAACAGACTTTAAACTACCATGCACAAGATTATCTTCAACAAGTGGTTATCATTAGGGTTGATTACATAGAGGAAGACTTGTGCGGCCTGGTCATAATTTGCCCAGAGCTAGCTCCGCCTCGATATTTTGCCATTACTCGTATATAGCTAATTATTTTCTTTCACAATTTGCCCTTCTTCATGATCGTCGCGATGATAGGTAGCTTCTGAGTGGTTTCTTCCTCGAGCTCGATGTTGCCATCTACGAAAGGAGGCAACTCATCAAACTGGTTGTACTCTTCCTCATCCATGACATTCTCAACTCCGACGATCCTTCTTTTCCCTGAAGAACTACATGGCGCTTCTTATCTGCCGGTCGATTACATAGAAGACTTGTGCTACTTGCTTCGCAAGTACGAATGGTTCATCTCTCAGATCCGACATGTTCGATGTCCAAAGTAGTGAAGCCGTACTTGTCCACCTTGACACCCTTTGGGAGTTGTACCCAACGACACCGAAACATTGGGATCTAAAAATACAGTTAGTCGAGCTCCCAAATCTCTTCTATGAACCCGTAGAAGCTACTCTTCTTACTGCCTGTGTTGTCATAGGCATCTATGCGAACACCACTATTTTGGTAAGTGCTTTTGCTATCCTGAGATCTCGTGTAAAAGGTATATCCATTTATGTCGTATCCTTGCCATGTCAAGATTGTACCTGATGGCCCTTTTGCCAGCCACCTCAACATGACACTCGTTTCTTTCCCAGTCATATGCTCTTTGAACCAATGATTGAACAAACGGTTATGCTCTTTTGTTACCCAAACCTCTGCTCGTCCACGATTTTCCTCTCGTAGCTTATCCTTGTGCATGTCCATATACAAGGACACCTCAACTGACTGTTGCAAAACTGTGAAATGAGCTTTTTCGAATAATCCATGATCGTAAGAATTTGTTGATTTCCTTCCAATCGTCCCTTTCCCAGCTGACCTACCCTCATGTCGGGATCTGAGCACTCCTACCGATTCCACCCCTCCATGTAATCCACGCAAAACTCGATAACCTCCTCGGTTGCATAACCTTCCACAATGCAGCCCTCGTACGAGATCGATTGCGTACATACTTCTTCAGGATACCCATGTACCTTTCGAACGGGTACATCTGATGCAGGAATACGGGGCCACATACATTTATCTCATTCACAAGGTGAACAATGAGATGAACCATTATATCGAAAAATGATGGAGGGAAATACATCTCTAGCTGGCATAGTGTCTTGACCACATCATTCTGCAGTTCAGAAAGTCCGATGGGATCGATGACCTTCTGTGAAATCGTGTTGAAGAAGAAACACAACCTCATGATTGCCTCTCGGACCTTTTCAGGCAAAATACCTCTAATTGCAATAGGAAGCATTTGTGTCATCATCACATGACAATCATGAGACTTCATGCCAGTTAACTTCAAATCTTTCATCGAGACCGGTTTCTTGATGCTTATGAGTAACCGGACGGAACTTTCACACCATGCAAGCATTTGCAAAGTTACATTCTCTCTTTCTTGAAAGAGTGTAGCAAGTCGGGGAAGGTAAAGTCGCCCTTTCGGTGTCACGAGGATGTAGCTCAGCTCTGATTTTCATATCTTCCAGGTCCCTTCGTGCCTTTAGTCCGTCCTTAGTTTTGCTAGGAATGTTCAAAGAAAAGACCAATCAAGCTATCACATACATTTTCTCTCGTGCATGACGCGTCTATGCAATGTCGAACTTCTAAGTCCTTCCAATAGGGCAAGTTCCAAAATATCGATCTCTTCTTCCATGTGGTCTTCTCGATCGAGACCTCGATGTATTATTACTATCTCCTTTCCAAGTACGACATTAATATCCTTAACCATATCATATACCTCTTCCCCACGCGAGGCCTTGGGGCTATACCATCCTCTTTTGTCCCGTCAATTGTTTTTCATATTGTGGTAGGGGTGATTCTGCGAAGGAACCTACGGTGATGCATGTACACGGTTTTCCTCGAGTTATTGAGCCACACACTAGCGGTTTCATCCATGCACCGGGGCATGCTTTGGCCCCTTTATAGTACGACCGGATAGGTTACCAAGGGCAGGGAAATCATTGATGGTGCAAAACAACAATGCCCGTAGGATGAAGTACTCGCTTGTACTCATCCCATACCATACACCTTCGTTCCACAAGTATCACAAGATCTTCCACCAATGGTTGTAGGTATACATCAATATCATTGCCAGTTGTCTCGGCCCTTGGATAGCGGCGACATCATAATGTACTTTCGTTTCATACACAACCAAGGAGGAAGGTTGTAGATCAGAGAGTTCTGGGCCAAGTGCTATGAATACTACTCATGTTACCGAAAGGATTCATTCCATCCGTACTCAACCCAAACCTTACATTCCTCGGTTCATTCCCAAGTCCATCCTAAAGAGCCTATCGATGGTTCTCATTGGCGTAATCGGCAGGTGTCTCGACTTTCCATCCTTTTACGCTCTTCCGAGTGCCATCGCATCGATTGGGCATGCTTTTGTTTCCAAATAAATGCTTCAACCTAGGTATTACCGGTAAATACCACACCACTTTAGCGGAGCCCTTTCTTCACCACGGTGCCCTCATTGTCATGGCCTTTACGCTTGTATCGTGATGATTTGCACACGGACATACATGCATGTCAGTATACTCTTTGCGATAGAGTATACAATCGTTTGGACATGCATGTATTCTTTCTACTTCCAATCCCAATGGACATACAACCTTCTTAGCTAAATAAGTGGTTATCGGCAATACGTTTCCATCTGGAAGCATGTCCGCTAAGAGTTGTAATAGCGCCGTGAAACTTTTATCGGACCAACCATTGCTTGCCTTCAATTTTAGAAGTGAAAGCACGGTGTGCAACTTTGTGTATTCCTCCTTGCAACCCGGGAACAAAGGTGTGTCCGAGTCATCCAACAAACCCTTGAATTGATTAAACTCTCTCGACTAGTGTAGTTCCTTCGCATCGCGCAACATCCGAGCAAGATTATTATCGTCATCAATGTCCAACCTATCCTCATCGGATCCATAAGCGATGTCACCGCCATAATGCCTTCTCCATCATCCAATACGTTATCACCTTCATGTATGTTTTCCTCTTCACCGTGACTTGTCCAACGTGTATAGCCAAGTACAAAACCTCTTGAATCAAGTGCAAGTGGATGTGCTCTTTGTCCAAAACATTTTCTCATTCTTGCAATCAATGCATGGACAATGTATGTGCTCCGTCTTCTTGTGCAACTTGTTCTCCTCAGCGGCTCTTAGAAAAGCAGATACCCCATCGATGTAATCTCGGCTGTAACGGTTCGCATTGTACATCCATCTCCGGTCCATCTAAAATTAATTAACATATAAAAATTGATTAAAAACTAATCTAATTACTTATCATCTGAATGAGCTAGATAATAAATTCGTCATCTAAAAATGATGAGCATCCACCTACCAAATTAGCTAAAATTTCATGTATATTAATATCCAATAATCTTAATTAAATAAATTTAATATATGTCCGCACTAATGGAACCAAATTAATAGTAATTAAAAACTAATCAATACTTTTCTGTAAAGAAGCGGATAATAAATTCATCATCTAAAAATGATGAGCACCCACCTACCAAATTAACTAAAATTTCATTTATATTAATACCCAATAATCTTAATTAAATAAATTTATTATATGCAAGATGTATATGTCCGTACACTAATGGAACTAAATTAATAGTAATTAAAAAACTAATCTAATTACTTATCATCTAAAAGAGCTAGATAATAAATTCATATATATGCAAGATGTATATGTCCGTACACTAATAGAACCCAATTAATAGTAATTAAAAAACCAATCTAATTACTTATCATCTAAAGGAGCTAGATAATAAATTCATCATGTATCAAATTAACTTAAAATGCAATTAATATTAAATATATGCTTAATCATAATTCATCATCTATAAAAGGAACACAACATCATCTAATGAACCTAGCTAGGAAATAAATTCATCAACTACAAAATGGTAGCTAAATAAAAATAAACAAAATCTAAACTTTTCATCTCATCTACATATAAATCCTAATTAAACTTGGTTTAAAAATTAAATTGCAACAAGATTAACACAAATCAAGAGAGGAGAAAAAATAACTCACCAAGGAACAACTAGAGGAAGTACAAGCACAAGAATTGAAGAAAGCGAAATCAAATTTAGAAGTTTTGGTTTGCTCTCGGGAAGAAGAAGACCAAGGTCTTGCTCATCGACCACCTATTTATAGGCAATATTATTAGTGGCGGTTTTTAACTAGAACCGCCATCGATAATATATCTGTGACGGTTCTATCCTAGAACCGCCGCGATAATGAATTATCGATGGCGGTTCGAGGATATAACCGCCACGGATAATCCAATAGAATCAGTGGCGGTTAGAGGATAGCACCGCCACTAATAACCTAGTTATCAGTGACGGTTCTAGCCTCCAACCGCCACTGATAATGTATTTGTTATCAGTGGCGGTTCTATCCTTGAACCGCCATCGATAATTAATATCGATGGCGGTTCTAGGATAGAACCGCCACTGATATTTTTCCCGCCATTTTTGAAATAGAACCGCCACTGATAATTATCTTTGTGGTGGTTCAAAAAAACCCGCCACAAATAGACCGTCACCTATTGCAGGTTTTGGCGTAGTGTGAGCCATAGACATAAAAAGCCTCATGGTGAAAGAAAATGTGCATCTTACATACAATAATATAGAAGCATGAAAAAGATTAAATCAAACTATTTAAGAAAGTGAAAATAAAGTCAAATCTTAGTGATCCCAGTTTCATCTCGTAATTTACCTTTTTTTTCAAATTATCTTGAATTGCACATCTTCACACTCCCCCCACCCCACCTTCACAATAGTCTAGTTGGGTTGACCATTTACTATCAGCTACCAGACTACCCGGCAAGTTGGCAAGATTGGGTGGACCGTCTGACCAAGCTATTGGTGATTAATATTTAAGAGTAACCCTGGCTACTTATCAGTGTTATTTTATGAAAACACAATTTTACTGTCAGTTTTCAGCTAAGAGTTAGGACAAAAGTCCAATCTAGCCAGGAAATGCCTGGAACTAGAATGGTTATGGCCTTCTGGGGATACTAAACATGGTTAGTTCTTCTCCTTTTGTCAATTCATAACTAACTTCACTTTAAATCTTAAATTTACGATCTCTGCACTTTATAAAAATCTATGAAGTTCTTGGTAGCACAGTATATCATCCCTACTATACTACAACTACTTTTTACACAATACACCACTACAGAACAGCATATCACTACCGGTTCCAAAACCCCATCACTGCCGGTCATTGGCGCCGGCAGTGATTGGTCGGCAGTGATACTCGAGGATTATCACTGCCGGCTCAGGAACCGGCAGTGATAAGGATTATCACTGCCGGTTCTACCTACAACCGGCAGTGATATTGGACTATCACTGCCGGATCAAACCAAAATCCGGCAGTGATAAGGATTATCACTGCCGGTTATATCTACAACCGGCAGTGATGATAATTATCACTGCCGGTTATATATAAAACCGGCAGTGATATTGTACTAGCACCGCGGGTTGTACCATAATCCGGCGATGATATATACATATCACTGCCGGTTTTCTCCAAGAACCGACAGTGACAAGCTTGCATATTTTTTGTGCAATATATATATATTTTTATATAATTGTTTACAGTGTCCATATGTTAGTATATAAAGCATCGTTCAAATCATAATTCAAATATATGCATGTATCACTAAGCATCGTTAAAATCATAATTCAAATATATTAAATTACGCATCACATAATTTGTTTTTACAATGTAGCTCGACTACATGTCATCCCGTTCGCTTTGATTTTACAAAGAGTCGAAGTAGACATGTCACGCGTCTAGGCCGTAGGAATGAGGGCGATGAGGCTACTCGTGGAACTCGCCGTTTGGATTGATGATCTCATCATGAATGAATCCGGCGATCTGTTCTTGAATTGCTATAATTTCTGTCAGCAATAACTTATTGGTTCTCAGTTTGGAGCGCTGTTTTTGAACAAAAAAGGAAGTTACTTAATGATGATATTTGTTAAATAAAAAAGGGCATCAAAGTGTAATTACGTACCATGGCTTCGTTATAGCCGACACTCTCCGTGACAATTGAATGCATATTTGTACATACATAGAATGCACATAAATTGTTTCCGGGTTCCTGCTTCATGCATGGAAAGTCATTTATTATTTCAAAATTTTTCCGGTATGGACGATACCGAACACTTTTCTTGCAGTACCGTGCGAAAGCCCTGTGAATGATTTTGAATAGTAATTAAACTTAAATGCAATAGAATGGAATTTTGCTAGAGTAATAACGCAGCGATCGAGTTTACTGCTTGGCATGTCCCAAAGGTCTTGGTAGATATTAGTTTGTTTTCTCCCGAGTCCAAGACAAAAATCCGCTAGCATCTAGCTGGATGACGAGGAGGACCAGTGAAACCTGCACATATATGTCAACGTAGTCAATTACTCCCACATCGCACGTGTTACGCAAAAATAGTAAAACGATATTATAAGTCGAGATACGTGCTTGAAGTTATAGGGTAAAAGTACGGAGGTTTTGTATTGCGACTTCAAAAAGTATTAAATAAATAGTCTTCAACGAATCGTGGATTATCGTTCACAAGTTTCTCGTTGTGAGCCCGGATCTAGGAATGCTAGATTGTCATTGTTATTTCTTCTACATGTACGTACCTCCATTCTACATAAGAAAGAAGTTAGAGATGCAATTAAGCGATGTAAATGCTCAACGATATCTTGTGGACTTACAAAGTCCATAGTCTAAGTATGTTCACGTCCGGGGCATCTTCTTTGGTACAACATATACAGCTCCGTGAAAAGAACCCAGCAGATGTTATCCCCATTGTGAAAATTTTGCTCTGTGTATCTGACTGGGAACGCCTCCATACCATCGTTGGACTGCTGCATGTACCACTGATGGACGCGCCGCAATTGAGTTGTAAGGTTTTCGAAATGAGCTGGTTCAACCAGCGGTTTTCCCATAACGAACTTCCACCTGAGACCTTGCGCCAGAGCATCTAGTTGAACATCATCTGCTTGAGCATCCCGCTTTAACGTGTCGGCACTAGCCGCCTGCAAGTATTGCTTTCTGGATATGCGCTCGTAGTCCGATATTTTGCAAGGTTCAGGAGCCTGCCCTGTCTTTTGCACTTTTGCCATACTCAAGAAAAACTTTTGCGCGTCAGCATCAACTTTAGTCTTCTTAGTTGATGGCACCTTTTTAAAGTGAGATGCTACGCAGGCGCTTACATGCTTTTTCCACTCTTCCTCAGTCATGTCAGCTGATAGTTTCTTTTGTGGTTGTCCTGGGTTCACAGATGGTTGAGATTTCTTCGAGGACGGTGCCGACTGCCGAGATGTTCCCGTTGTTCGATTCTTTACAGTTTTTGGCGGAGGAGTCGGGCTTTTTCTGGTTGGTGCCGACGGAGGAGTTGGACTTTTCCTGGTTGGCGGCGAGAAGGGCGGGAGGTCTCTGTGTGGAGAGTGCGGCTGATCATCATCGTCGTCGCCCTCATCGTCCGAGCCAAACTTAATCAAGCTCTTGCGCCACGCGAGGAAGCCATTCACGTTTTCTCCTAGCTTTTTGTTCCCATCCTCGCCAGGGATCTCTACCTCCATTTTTCGGTATTGGCGGATGACACTGTCCACTTCGACCCTGGCGAATCCCTGCGGTATCGGGCGACAGTGCAAAGTCCGTGACTCCTGGCATGGCCAAGCCCTGCCCTCAGCCACCTTTATGGTAATGCCATGTGCGGCCAAATGTAGCTTGCGGTGTCGGTTCTTTGATGTCATCCACGGAAAACGCAGTCCATGCTCTTGGGAATCCACAGGACGCCTTGTTGCTCTTACGAGCACCGGACCGATGAGCTCGGGGCTTTCACCGGGTGGCGGTCGTGAGTGAGCTTTTCATGCGGCTTGCTCCACAGCCTTATCTAGTTCCGATCTTTGTTCCTCTAGCGCTCTCGCGACAGCATCTTTTATCTGACGTTCCAGTCGATCTTCTCTTAATCTCTTTCAACGTTTGTACATCCATGCGTCTGCGGGGAAGGCTTCTTTCCACGTGACCAAACCAACCCCTCTGGTGCGACCTGGATGCTCCTTGTTACCCAGGGTTATGGTTAGCTCGTCATTCTCCCTTCGTGGTGCGAAAGATCCTTGGGAAGACTGCGTGTGAGCATCTGTGATTCTGCGCAGCACTTCCTGCTCTCTATCGCTTCTGAAGCTTAAGCTGCCATCATCGGAGATAGAAGCACCCCTCCCAAGCAACCAGTGCTTCGATCGTTCGCTTAAGGCGGCCGTTGCAGGAATTATACCCTTGCGGGTTATTTCTTCTTGGACCGATCCCATGCTGGTATTTTCTTCACGTACCCTCCAGTTCCTAGTTTGTGAGGGTGAATATTCTTATCCGCGTTTGCTTTGTTCCTTTGACTTACTATGTGAGCTTCTTCGGACCTCTTGTACGCCACAAATTCATCCCTAACTCCCTTAACTTTGGGTGCGTGTCAAAATTCGGCGTTTCATTCTTTTCACATAATTCTTGTTTAGTGTTGTCTTCCAATTCTTCCACGCGAGGCACATGATCTGAGTGCTCGTTTCTTTGCAACCATTTCGGTCCCTTGGGGAACTGGAAAACTTGTTTCAGCTTGTCCCATAATGAGTTCTTCAGGTCATTGGGTACCACCCATGGGTCACCTCCGCGGCCAATCCATGATCTATAGCTGATGGGCACATCATCCCTAGCAATAACCCCGCAGGCTGTCCTGTACGGCCCCAATGATGACTCTGGCATAGCAGGTTCCCCGACTGCCGAGAGCTCCACTATGTTAAAAATTCCCTTAGGCATCTTGTTCGGACCACGACTTGCGCGCTGCCTTCGTTGATCAGACGTCTGAGCCTACAAATTGATCTTCTAAATTATTAGTCATCTGGGCCTACCATGTTTTGGGAACCACAGTGTACTAAAACTTTACCTCGCTTACGTGAGTATCGTCAGATTCGTCTATGGCTGGATCCTGCAGGTTCAGATAGGACGTTGGGCTATTATTCGGGCTACCCCTTCCTCCTTCGTCCATATTTGAGGGCCCAACTCCCTCCGGCACTTGTCCTTCGTCGGAGGTCATTCCTAGCAAGTTTGTTGAAAATTTCCAATTAACAAGGTCATTTTTGAAAGACACATACAAACGAGGATTGACATTAAAGTTAATCCCGTGAAAGGATGTTTACATATCCCAGGATACATACACATATACATCTTTACATTAATATTGTAGAGAACTACTTGAAATTGAGAATGGTCAGTTGAAGTGTTGCCCTCTTTCATTTTTCTTTAATATTGTAGGATACATACACATATACATCTTTTTTTGAATCTGCATTCTCTAGAATATTTTGACCATAAACACAAATATAAGCATACACGTACACAACATATATACACATCTGCAGGAGATGTACACATACATATATACTTTGTCGATGTGTTAGCACATATTTTCTGAATAAGCGCATATGCACATTATGTCTCACGGCACAAATCAAACATACAGCAATAAACATATGCACGTTACATATAGTCCAGGTAACCATACACATATACATCCAGGTAACCATACACATATACATACATTTAGCAAGCTTCTCACATGAAAGGAAAAAAATTATACAATGAAATTTATTAAAAATGCAATACAAAGAATAAAGTCTGTGACTTCTCCACAATGTCTAAAGAATAAAGTCTTCACATGAATGTCATTCGAATACACTACATGTTTATAATTATGTATGGCCTCACGAGTACGTACTTCGTTGGTGTTATGGTTCGGTTAATTCAAAGTCAAATAATTGTGCATAAAAATGGTGTTATGGTTCTGCTATAGTATTTTTATAAAACCTAATACAATTATAATATTATAAAAAGTATTTTTAAGATAAATCTACACGCATTGTTTTCATGTGTCTAATCTAAATATTAAAAAAAATATTGATTTATAATATTGTTTGACTGCACGTAATCCAAAATGATTATCTTTTGTGGCCAGGAGTATCTCAAACCTGTGAGTAGGTACTGATGTATATAAATAAAAATAACAAGTGATGTTTAAGTCGCCTTCTTTATTTTAAGAACAAGAAAATCACATAATAAATCTAAAAAAGAAAGATCCTAGAAATTATCATATTAATCAAAAGAAAAAGAAAAGGATCTCTACAACTTATTTTGGTAGGACCAAATTATGATGGTACACATTAATTAAATATAGTTATTAGTTATATAACAAATATCATTGTATTTTAATTATAGAAAGTAGAGTTTGTATATTAAAGATAATTGTATCGTAATATTTAACCGTGTAGTCATGTAGACAGCTAGGTGACAGACTGACGGTTGGTACACGGTACACCAGCTGCTAGAAATAACAGGATTTTAATTTGCTGGTGCTAATATTAACTTCCAGATTTACCCGGAACAATTTGGCTAGCTATCACTGGAAATTAATTAATTAATTAAGGCAATGAAATCAACATTTGGACTACTACAACATTTGACTAGTCCTTTTTAGTTTCCCTCTACTCAATTATTTCGCTCGCTCACAATTAATTTCACATCCCTCTCAAGTCTCAAGCCATGGTGGCGAGTACGTAGACGACGTCAGTGAGCGTGATGACGCCGAAGTCGTCCCACCTGAGCGGCGTCCTCTCGCCGGCGTAGCCGTGCTGCCACTGGAACGCGGCGTCGCACACGAACGTCGCGAAGCCGCTCCTCTCCAGGCACCACCCCATGCGTCCTCTCACCTCCGATTTGAAGCGAAAAAATGAAAAGAAAGTCACCTCCGATTTGAAGCGACGGCGGGGCGGTGAGGTCCGGGCGACGGCGGGGCGGTGAGGTCCGGGCGGTGAGGTCGAGACGACGGCCGGGGCGATGCGGGGCGACGGTGGGGCGATGCGAGGAGACAAAGTGGCGACGTCAGGTTGAAGTGGAAATGAGGGGCTGAGTGGCGCGGCGTTCGAATTTATAGGGTTAGAGTATCACTGCCGGGTCACCACAAAAACCGGCAGTGATACACTATCACTGCCGGATAATAAAGAGAACCGGCAGTGATAGTTGAATTATCACTGCCGGTTCAATCTCAACCCGGCAGTGAAAGTATTTATCACTGCCGGTTCAAGCTCAACCCGGCAGTGAAAGTTTTTATCACTGCCGGTTCAATCTCAACCCGACAGTAATAATACATTATCACTGCCGGTTCAAAACAAAAACCGGCAGTAATACTTGATTATCACCGTCGGGTTAATACTACAAACCGGCGGTGATAAAGCACTTCACCGCCGCTTAATGAGACAACCGCAGTGATAAGCTCCGATCAATTATGTCAAAGTTTTCAAAGGATGATTGCTTTGGGAGTTTTTAAATCCTATCAATTTTTATCCAAATTTTCTGCAAATTTTTGGAGGAATACTTCAGGACATGTAATATTTGATTTAAATATGTCCCCTAAGTTTTGACAAAGTTGTAAAATTATAAAAATCCAGATTGCTCACTGTTTTCATAGTTTTAATATTTCAAAATAAAAAAATTCAAATTGCTCACTGTTTTGAAATCCTATCAATTTTTATCCAAATTTTCTGGAAATTTTTGGAAGAATACTTCAGGACATGTAATATTTGATTTAAATTCAAACAAATGCAGTAGACCAACCATCGCTTCAAAAATTCACACAAATACAAAAAAAACACACAGATGAAGTTGAATTCACACAAATTGATACATATGACAAAAGAATACATTAATTGTTACATATGAGAAAATAAAATGTATTTAATTAGGACAACTAAGCTACGATTCGACCTTCGTCATGATCGCGGCGTATGTATGTAACTTCGTCCTCACTCTCTTCCATGAGACCGAGGTCAACGTCCTCTCCGAAAGGAGGAAGCTCATCGAATTGGTTGTACTCTTCCTCGTCGACAACATTCTCAACCCCGACAATCCTTCTTTTTCCTTGAATAACCACGTGGCGCTCCTTGTTAGCTGGATCGGTTACAAAAAAGATTTGTGTAACACAATTAGCAAGTACGAATGGTTCTTCTCTGTATCCGACCAGTTTTAGGTCCACGGTAGTGATACCGTACTTGTCGATGTTCATGCCCCTTGGAAGTCTTACCCATTGGCACCGAAAGAGAGGGACCTTCAAAGTCCGTAATCAAGCTCCCAAATCTCTTCTATGAATCCGTAGTAGGTTTTCCTATCTCCGTTGCTGTCGTAGGCATCTGTACGGATACCGCTGTTTTGGTTGGTGCTCTTTTATCTTGTGCTCTTGTATAAAAAGTAAAACCATTTATATCGTATCCTTGGAATGTCCGAATTGTAGTGGACGGTCCCTGAGCCAACACTTTCAACTGAGCGCACTCTGTCTCCGTATGCATCATGTGCCTACGCAACCAATCGCCGAAGTTATGTCTATGCTCTCTCGCGATCCAACCTTTTGACTTCGTTGGGTTTGTTCTAGATAGCATGCTCTTGTGCATGTTGACATACGGGGCCACCACAACTGATTATCCTAGAACTGCAAAATGTGCTTGTGTGAATGAAGCTAGATTGTTTGTACAGAGTGATTTCTCGCCCAGTGTCCCTTTTCCCTGTAGCCTACCCTCATGTCGTGATGTAGGCACACCAATCGGTTTGAGATCCATGTAATCAACGCAGAACTCAATGACCTCCTCGGTTCCCCAACCATCGCAATGCAACCTTCCTACCGATGTCGATTCTGAACATATTTCTTTATGACCCCATGAACCTCTCAAAAGGATACATCGATGTAGAAACACGGACCGAGAATCAGTATCTCTTTCACGATGTGAACAATGAGATGGACCATAATATCAAAAAGATGGAGGGAAACACATCTCGAGCTGCAGAGAGTGTGGACCACGTCTTCTGTAGCTTATCTAGTTTCAATGGATCGATGGCCTTCTGTGAAATCGCGTTGAAGAATGAACACAACTTCACAATTGGGTCTCGGACTTTCTCTGGCAGAACACCCCTAACTGCAATTGGAAGCATCTGCGTCATCATCACGTGGCAATCGTGAGACTTCATACCAATTAGTTTTAAGTCTTTCATTGAGACTAGTCTCTTTATGTTGGCAGAGTATCCGGACGGAACTTTCACTCCGTGCAAGCATTCGCACAGGCTAATTTTTTCTTTCTTGCTCAGAGTGTAGCAGGCTGCGGGAAGGTACTTTTTCCCTGTATCCATGTCTCTGTGATGCAGCTCCTTCCTGAGTTTCATATCTTCAAGGTTCATCCGTGCTTAGAGAGTATCTTTTGTTTCGCCAGGTATATCCAGTAAGATACCAAGCAAGCTGTCACACACGTTCTTCTCTATGTGCATGACATCGATTGCGTGTCGCACTTCTAAGTCTTGCCGAGAAGGTAGGACCCAAAATCGATCTCTTTTTCCACAAAGGAGCCTTATCACGGAACTCGGGATAGATGTACCGCTGCTCCCTTCCGTGGATAATTTTAAGATCCCTTACAGCTGCAAATATCTCTCTCCCGAGTGTGATTCTTTGAGCTAAAGCGGTCTCCTTTGTCCCATCAAAAGCTTTCTTATTATTGCGGTATGGGTGATCCTTGCGGAGGAACCTACGATGCCGCATGTAAGACATTTTTCGACAGTTCTTCAGCCACCGACTAGCTGTACCATCTAAGCATTGGACGTATCCATTGAAGCCTTTTGTCGTCTGGCCCGACAGGTTACCAAGGGCAGGGTAATCATTGATGGTTACGAACAACAATGCGCGTAGGATAAAGTTCTCTCTTTTATACTCATCCTATACCCGTACTCCATCGTTCCACAAGATTAGAAGATCTTCAACCAATGGTTTGAGGTACACATCGATATCGTTGCCAGGTTGCCTAGGCCCTTGGATCAGTAGTGGCATCATAATGTACTTCCGCTTCATACAAAGCCAAGGAGGAAGGTTGTAGATACATAGAGTTACCGGCCAAGTGCTATGACGACTGCTCATGTTACCGAAAGGATTCATCCCATCCGTACTCAACCCGAACCTTATATTCCTTACATCATATGCAAAGTGCTTCTTATATTTTCTGTCGATGTTCCTCCATTGCACAGAGTCAGCAGGGTGTCTGAGCATTCCATCGTTCTTACGCTCTTCGGCGTGCCATCGTAGCAATTGGGCATGCCTTTTGTTCGCAAACAATCGATTGAGACGGGAATTATAGGAAAATACCACACCACCTTACGGGAGATCTCATCTTCTTACGCTTCACCCGACATCTTCATTATCGATGTCATCATCGTTGTCCTTATACCGCTTTGCTTTGCAAACAGCACAGCCATCCAAGTCCGCAAACTCATTGCGATACAACATGCAATCGTTTGGACATGCGTGTATCCTTTGTACTTCCAATCCCAACAGGCGGACAACTGCTTGGCGATGCGCACTTGTAGGCAACACGTTACCCTCTGGAAGCAAATCCCCAAGAGATATAAGAGCTCGGTGAAGCTCTTATCGGACCAACAATTGCTTGCCTTCAAGCTGCAGAGTGTAAGCACGTGCGTAATTTTTGTGCTCCTCCTTGCGTACTGGGTACAATGGTGTCGTGGAGTCTGTACCATATGTTGGAACTTTTGAAACTCTCTTTCACTCGTGAAGTCTCCTCCCCATCACGCAACATTTGATCCGGATCATCGTCGTGGTCGCCGACAAGCGTATCTTCAACTACCGTCATACCGTTGTCTCCGTCATCTTCAATAATGTGTTGCCCTTCATGTACAATCTCATCTTCGCCGTGCTTGGTCCAACAGGTATAGCCACCTTGAAACCTCTTGAAGCAAGTGTGCACGATCGACTCTATGGTAGAAAACGACTACGATTTTTGCAATCAACGCATGGACAGCACATGTAGTCCGCCTGATTCTTCGACTTGCGCCGCGCCACATTTAGAAAATAACTCACACCATTAAAAACTCCGCCCCACAACGGTCCGTGTCATACATCCACCTTCGGTCCATCTACAATTAATTAAATCAAACATTACATACGCATATAATTGCAAATAACAAATAATTGTAAACGATTAGATTTAAAAACATATGTAGCAATTTTGACTATATTAAAATACATCAACCTTTTTCCGTTATGTAAATATCCATATAGCAATTTTTTAGTATTGTAAAAAATGAAAATAATTGTAAATAGTTAGGATATATTTAGACTATATCAAAATATATCATTGCGTCAATATCCATCTTGCAATTCCTTATTATTTACAAATTTGGAAAAAATTGTAAGTACTTAGGATATACTTTGAGTACATTAAAATATATCAACATTTTTTTATTAGGTAAATATCCATCTAACAAGTTTTTATTATTTCAACATTTGAAAATACACCTTTTTTCATTATGTAAAAATCCACATGGCAATTTTTTATTATTTACAAAAATAGAGATCAAATTACTAACCTCGAAAAGAAGTACAATACAAATTTTAACAAATTTTTTGCAGCAGATCGTTGCAATCTACAAATCGAGCAAAGGCAGGCGCCTCTCTGTCTTTGCTCGATCGGTCGAGGCGGGGTCTCGATTATATAAAGACTTATCACGCCGGTTCTGCGCAGAACCGCAGTGATAAGCTTTGAATCTTGCGAAAAACATATTGCGCGGGAAGATAATATCACTGCCGGTTCTCGCTTTAACCCGGCAGTGAAAATGCAAGTATCACTGCCGGTTTAAGAACGACCCGGCAGTGATATATCTCTGCCGGTTGTTGTCTCAAACCGGCAGTGATATCTTGCTTTTACCGCGGTTGGTTGCATGAACCGGCAGTGATAAGTTCTCCCCCCCAACTTAACTTTCGAACCGGTAGAGATACGTTATCACTGCCGGCTCGGTCCTAACCGGCAGTGATATGCCGGCAAGGATTGGCTGTTCTGTAGTAGTGATAGGAATTTGGTATAAACTTGTATATAATTTGATCTAGTTTATAAATGTTAAGTATGTAATGATATGATGTTTTTGAGCACAATTGCCTTGTAAGTCCTGAAAAGAGTTCAAAACTACTTCCCCATGGTCATGGTTAGGCCAAAAGGAAAATAAGTTTGGCCACACAAAATAGTTATGTAACAGCTTCAAAATTAATAAAATAAATAAAAATGAACTAAAAATCTTTTGTGTATTATTTCTGAAATTTCTGAATTTTCTGGATTTATTGGATATTCTTTTGGCTTTTCTTTAAAAAGAGAAAGTGAATTAAAGGATATAGTAAAATGGTAAAAGTAAAAAGTAAAAATGCCAAGTCAAAAAAAATCTACAAAAGTCATAACAAAAATCTTAGGGCTCTCAACAGCCAGTTTAAGTCGGTGGAAGAGCTAGATCAAGTAAAATATAATTTAAACAAAGTAAATCATGTGAAAAGGAAGTCAGGGTAAAATAGTAAAAGCATTTTGTAGAAATCTCATGAAGTTATCCTGGATCAATATTTTTACCCTGCTGACATCAGCACAGTAAAAACACCCAGTAAAAATATTAAGAATTTAATAATTTATTTTATAATTTTAAAAATTTAAAAACAGTGAAGAAATAAATTGGAAAATAGTAATGTCAGAATTATTGAAACTCAAATATTAATAAATAAAATCTTAAATTTTGACAGAATGTGTATAATTCCTTTTAAAGATCTCACAAAAAGTTTTATAAAATATGAACTTCATTTATATCATAAATTAAATGAAAAACCGAATGAGCAGAAAAGCAACAGTTGCATTGTCAGAATTAATTAAAATTCTACACATATCATAAAATGGTAAATATTTTACTGGAGGCTGGTAATTTCTTTGCCGACCTAGGGTAAAATTTTTATAAACTTTTGAGTCGGTTTGACCGATGAAATCACCGTAACCGTCCCGTTCTGTCCTGAGTTTTCGTCAGAGTTCCTTTTTCCCTCTCGCTGACTTGTGGGCCTGGCTTGTCAGCCAGCCAAGCATGTTGGCTCCTGCTGCCATCTGGCCCCCGCATGTCAGTCCCTTCCCGCTCGCCTTCTCCTCCCCTCTGCTCTCTCTCGCCGTCGCCAGCGTGGACGCCAGCTTCGCCTCGCCGTCCTGTGCACCAAACCGACTTCAAGCTCATATAAAAGTGTCGCCTGGTGCCACAGTCGACTCGGTCGTAGCCATGAGAACCCCATTCTGCCGCTCTTTCCCTCTTCTTCTCCAGCCCCGGCAAAGACCCGAAAAGGGGAAAACCGCCAATTCGTCGCTCTACTCAATCCTAGCCCGATTCATCCGAGCTTTAGCCTCCTCTCGTTGCCAGAACCTCATCCTCACCTCCAGTTGAAGCCCTTTCTTCCCCGATGAGCTCTCCCGCCTTGTTTCTTCTTCCGCCGCCGCTGCGCACGGTGAGACCCCTCCCTGATGGCTCATTCTCTTGAAGAAGTGAAAATCGAATCCTTGTATGGCACTGATGATCAATTCGGTGAAAATGAGGCTCGGATGGCCCTAGTTTTGCATCGCTGCCGCTCGGCCATGACCGCCACCGCACCTTCACGGTGGTGCGCCGCTGTAGAGCACCTCAGGCCACCGCGCCGCAACCATCGTGTGCACACGGACGCCCTGAACCTCGAGGTGGAACCCATTCCGCCTCAGAGGGCCATCTTCGCAGCCGGCGAGCTTCGCCCGTAGCCGCCGCACCTCGCCGGTGGAACCTTCTTTCCCGGCCACCTCCGACCGCCGCGTGACCTTCCCTGGGTGCGCGTGAGTACGCTGGTGCTGGTGGTGGAGCCGATTCCGCCGTCGTGGAGCTAGTTCGCCACCGGCGAGCGGCGAGCTCGGCTTTGCCGCCCCTGCTGTAACATCCCGAAAAATAAAGTAATATAAAAATAAATATTTTAAATTTGAAAATATTTATTTATGAGTTTTATTGGATTTATTGGTTCTTATTTGAATTTTCTTGGATTTTGTATTGTATGGAAATCCAACAAATAGAATTAGTAAATGGAAAATGGTAAAAAGGTAAAATGGTAAGAAGATAAAAGGTAAAAGTAAAATCTTGAAAAGTTTATATATTTAAAATCATTTCAGCTGGTACATAAGTTTTAATGCATAGCATGGTGATTAAACAAATGAAATGACATCCCTTTGACCTCTAAATAGTGCAAGGCAGATTTATTATAAAACTTTCGAAAATCATATACACCTGGAAAATTTACCATGATTCCCAAAATACAGTATTTACCTCTGGTAAAAGTTGTAGAAATTTATCATGTCATCTAAGCCTTTTAAAAATTAAAAAACAGAGGCTTTGAAAATCTGAAAATTAACATGTTTGAATTTTTATAAAATACTTACTCAATAATTTGACCTGAAATTCTTATGGAGACATCCATAACCCAAACTAAACTCTTATAAAAAGTTTGGAAAATAATTAATACAATTTACACCCTTAAATAAAATAAAATCCGAAATGAGAATTCTGGATGATGTACAATGTTAGAATATTTATTAATTAACCACAGAGTATTTTAATCTCAAATTTGTACAAAAGATTACCAACTCCCAGGAGACTCTAGTAAAAAAGTTTCAGAAAATATGTAGGTGGTTTGTTGGGTGAATTAATGTCAAGACCGTGCTGTTCGGAGGAGTCCTTCCTCCTTATCCCCTCCCCTGCCAATGACATGTGGGCCCGCCGCTCGCTAGAACAACCAAAGAGGCCCTCTTCCCTCTCTCTGCCCGGTGGTCCCAGACCCACGCGTCAGCCCCGGCTCCCTCTCCCTTTTCTCTTCTTCCCTCTGCCGAGCGCCTTCTCCCGAGCTTTTGCTGTCTTAACGCATCAGCGCCGCGCCTCGTCCCCGGCTCGCGGCTGCTATCCCTCACCTCGCTATCTCTCTCGCCCGCGCCATGCCGTGCTGACCCGAGCGCAATCGCCGAAGCTCCCTTTCTCTGCGCTGTTGCCGCCGAATACAGAAGAGAGTGAAGATCACGATTGAGCCAAACCAGTGAGTATTTTCCCGAATTGATTGATTCTAGAGCTTCCTAATGCATCTCTGAATACTCCTCAAAACTCATTCCTAAGCTTCATTGGCCGCAGCGCTGTCGCACCCCACTCCTTCTTCTTCAACTCCGGTGCTCGAGGGAAGCCCGTCTCGGCCATCCTCCGACTAAAGTACGCGCTAAAATGGGTTCTACACTATCCTTTGATGCTCACGTGGTTACCGATTCGAGCCGAGCCTAACTCCTCTTCTTCCTCGGCGAGCCGCCCTTCCCTCCACCGCTGGCCCACGGTGGTAGCCCGCTCTGACCATTTCCGGAAGTGATCGACCCCACCATCGGATGCGAGATGTTCCACTGAAGCTCTCCGTGCTGTCGATTCGGCCGGAACTTCGCCGGAGCGCCGTCGCCGCCATGCTCTGGCCGCCTCCCCTGTTCGGTCTCTCTGCTGCTGGGTCCCCCCTGTCAGTGGCACGAATTGAAGACAGTTCAATCGGTAAAGGTGTTTTCTATTTGGGAAAGCGTATTTCCGATTTTAGTTGAATTAGTAGCCGAGCTACATTCAATTAGCTATAACTTTTAAACCATAAATTCAAATTGGGTGAAATAAATTTCTATATTCATGTAAAATCAGGTAATTTTAGATTATACAATAACGTTTTGAAAATGATCTCTGACTGAATTTGAAATTCAAATTTAAAGAAAAGGCTTAAAGAAATGGTACATATTAAAATGTTGTAAACAAATTCAAAATGGAATGAAATGAAATTTTTTTTATTAGAATCCTTATACCTCCAGGAACTTAAATATATAAAAATATTTATATTTTACCTTTGTTTTAATCATTTCCCATTAAAGGTTATTCTCAATAGAATAAATAATAAAAAATGAATAATTGTATAAAGAGAATTCTAAAATAAATAGAATTGATTTTTAAACACTTAGATGTGAGTAGGCTACTTTAATATGCTGAAATAATTAAGGTATGAACTTGATTTAGACTTGTTTTGTGAATGGTAAATAATTTAATGGAAAAGGTGAGTATATGTATAAATGCATATAATAATCCGTAGAATAAATATATGCATATGAAAAGTATTTAATAGCTGTACAAAGTCATGAATTGGTATTAGAATGAGAAATTTGTCATTGTTAAAATGTTTTAATGGAATATCATATATACACAAGTGTAATTTGCATCAAAACATAAGCCTTGTATATGTAGAAAAATGTATATATGTATAGTTAATGAAGAGCATGGTCATGATAAAGAAACTAGATTTTAAATGTCTAATATAATCAAACGAATTGATTCAACAAAAATCATTATAACAAAGTTATAAATAACACTTAACCAAATAATTTAATTTCCAATACTTGTATAATTCGAATAGTTATAACTTTCACAGATGAACTTCAAATTTGACAAGATTAAATCCTAGAATCTTGAAAAGTAATATCCTTCTTGGTTATGTAAAAGTACTTCATATTTATGCAAATTTGGGTTAAGTACGTATTAGGCCCTAATGATCGTTTATATGGAAAACATTTCGGATAAAAATCAAATATCACGAAATTAACTTTAAAACGCTCTTATAGTCATCCCAGGTTTATACCTAAAAAATGGAAAGATTATCTTATAAGGTGTAATCGCAAACCTAAATCGGAAATCGAACCTTTATCATGTAAAGTTAGAAACACTTAAGCATTTTCAACAACACGTAGAATATTTTGTCTAAATGCTAATATTATGAATATCAGTTTAGAAATGATATTTGGGATATGGACTATCATATTCTGGAAAAATATTTTGTTTATAGCTTGATATTCATCTGAATCCAGCTAGTGCAATAACCTTAAGTGATAATTGTTCACTACACTTCTAATCCAATTCCTTATAACATGAACCTTATTATCATATAAGCTTTTTCAGCAATGAATTTAATGTCGCGTTTAAACACTAAAATGTATGAAATCAACTTAGAAATGTTCTTTAAAGTATATGCTATCCCGTTCTGAAGAAATAATCTTGTTTCGTCATGTTTTGCATATAAATCCTAATAGCCAAATAACCCTAAGTTTTATGGTTCATGAACTTCATAATATAAATAAGCAACTTGGCAATAATGATGAAATCCATAGTTAATATATTTGTATCACCAGAACCTTCTTAAAAACCATGAATAAATCTAGTAACCTAGCTTAACAGATCTAACTCATTCAAAACCCTTCTTATGCAAATCACTTAAGGCTAAGTACTATTTGCATAACCCTATAACTAGTGTTTTAATTCTTTTAATCCAAATAATTTTAGCATCTATAATTCGAAGTCATAAATGTAAGAATTCATAATTTTAGCCTCTTGAATTCGTAAATCAAGAATAGATAATCTATAAAAGAAACCCTGTTTTGTTCATCATAAGTCATTAACTATATGAATGTGTAATTATCTAATTCATGAGATCTTAAAATCATAATTAAACCCTAAAGCATTCCTGTTTTCTGTAGTGAATCTTTATTTGATTTGCTGTTTGTTTTCTTTTTGCCCTTATTAAAGCTTGTTATTTGCTTTATTTCCGTTGAACGACGTGTAGAACCCGATGTTGTCGTTTCCGTCGTCGACGTCATCTATTGCGACCTCGTCTTCACCGTAAGCAATGATTAATCAAGGCAAGCGCCCCTTTGACCATATTGATCCCAGTATTTTATATTCCTTTCGTTCATCAAATTGTTTCATGCATGCATTTAATTATGTAAAATTTGCTATTTTGTCGTATTGGTAGATATACCTGTTGTCACATGAAACTCCTTAATAATTATGGAAATGTGAACCTTGATAACCATAGAATAGGGCTAGACATTACTTAATGCCAAATTGGGTATATGCGATCATGTTAAACTTGCTTAGCCATGCTTTAGCATTTTGTGGGGCAGATGATCATGATTAAAATTGTTTCCTAAAATGTTTTATATGGAACCTAAATGGTCCTTTGTGGGAAAATGGTTGCTGGTAATTTAATTAAAAACCCAAAATAAAACTATGATTTTGATGCGGGCGATTATTGGCAATAGTCGGATATGTAGAGGGATTTGCACGTAGTGTAGGGTGGAGTATCGCCCGTGTCGGATTAAGGACCGAGCAAATGGGATGTTGTAAATCCATGTCTTTCGTACAACCACGAGGGCTTGTATGGGCGGGTCTTAGCCTATTAAGTTGTTTAGATGTGGCTTTGCATCTATGGAAGGCGGGAGATTGCACAGACATTCCGATCAGGTCTGTCTGTAGGGGTTTCTACATACCAATGCAACGGTGTACGCCTTGCCTTGGACAGAGACGTGGTGTTGGGTGTGATAAATGTGGATCCACGACTTGGGTGAGTGTCTATGTTTTCAGGGCGAGGGTTAACGTCCCGAGTTGGTGTAAAGCCACGTCTAGATAATGTAACGGCTCTGTGTGATCTCCTTGCCGACACACCAAAGGAAGTGTGTTAACTGATCTGGCGAAAAGGTTGATCATTCCATGTGGGTAAAGTTGTACACCTCTGCAGAGTGTAAATCTAATCGATTAGCCGCGCCCGCGGTTATGGGCACTTGGGGAGAATCCTCCCAATGTTGAAGTCTTTGGTATTTTCTAAAATGGGTTTGGTTTGAGCTTGTTTTAGCAGCTGTTGCTTTATGTCAAGGGTCGACATTGTTGGATTTCCATTTCTGGATTATTCGATGCTCGCGAAGGGTTGTGAGTATTACTTATGCTTTACTTATTTCATATCAGTCAAACATGCTTTTACAAATTCCGTTTGCAAATAACTTGTTTTACAATATCAATTCTGCTTTATGCAAATTAACCGTAGAAGCTTTTCCTTTAAAATGGCCTGCATATATTATAGGTTTTGTTAAAGTCTCGCGGAGTACGAAAGTACTCACCCTTGCTTATATGTTGTTTTTAGGTGTTTTAGTTAGCGAGGCTTCGAGTCTCTTTTCGTCGCAGGTTACGGGATCTTCTTCGTCATGTTCTATCTAGAGTTTACACCTTGTCAGTTGCCTGCGGGTCGGATGGGCAAACTACAAGATATTGCTTCTTTTGCTGCTTTATTCTCTGAGTTGTAACTTTTCCTTTATGTAATAGTTTCCGCTTTAATCTATGTGAGGTATGGTTGTGATTCCAATTGTTGTAAACATGTGAATAGCACAGTAATCACATGGAGGTTCCTGTTCACCAGAACAGGGTCTCACACCTGCTCTGGGTCACCGCCAAGCGGGCCCGAGCTATCACCTTCATGGCCGAGCGAAGTCATTGCCGTGTGGACCCTACGGTCGACCTCTCACGTATTCTTTGTGACATCGCCAAGAGGGACCCACTGGTTGGTCGCGACGCGCTGGCTCTTGTGTGCCGCTAACTCGTGGGCGGCGTTGTCACCGCCGTCTGCATGTGATCGCGTGGGCCGCGTGCGCCCGGCCAGCGTCTCATTGCCACTGGCCTCAAGACGCCACCAGCAGCTGCGCGCGCCGACCATCGCCATCTGGGCCCGGCCTGTCAGCCCCTCGGCCCAGTGCACCCCAAAAAAGGAAAGCGCGTTTTCCCTCGCGAAAGCGTACTTTCCATTTTCAGTAGTTTTCTAATTTTCAGTATTTTTCAAAACCTAGAGTATTCAAACTTGAATATCTTTTGAATCATCTATCCAAATTTGATGAAATAAATTTCTAAATTTATCTAAAATCATGTAGATTCAGAATATGCAAAAATATTTTAGAATTAAATTTTATTTGAATTTTTGACTTCAAATTTAAAGAAAGGGTTAGAAATATGTCATACATTAAAATTTTGCAAATGACCACCAAATTTAGTAAAATAAATTTTGTTAAATTCCTTGTAACCTCAGGAACCAGAATATGTAAAAATACTTAGGGTTTGTTATAAGAAAATTTTAAGTTGTTCAATAGGTAATTAAGTGGTACAATAATGATTCAAATAGATTAAATCTTTAAATTGCAAATCAAAACAAATAATGCTTGCAGCCACTTCTGAATTGTGAAGTTATTTGAATATTTCCATTTGATTTCTTTTTGGCCCTATTGAAATTTGGTATTTGTTATATGTTGCCATACGACGTGTAGAACCCGACGAATCCGGTATATTCGACAATCAGGAGTTCGACGTCGAAGAAAATCAACAAGGCAAGCAATCCCCTTTGAACATATTGATCCTAGTTCTATAAATGTTTTCATTAAAGGTTTTACTGCATACTTTATTTTATTAAAGTCTGCTATATTGCGGGTAATGGTAGTAGTACTAGTAGTTTTATAGAACTTCCTTGATAAGTATGAATTGTGAATCTTGATAACCCTATAATAGCATAGACAATATTTGATGTCAATCTGGATTACTCACACTTAGTGTCGAGCTTAGCCATGCTTAAAGCAACATAAAAACTGTGACATAATTAAAAATGTTGGATATGACATTTAATGGGTATGACCATTTTTGTGGTTGGTATTTTGGTTGGAAAATGAAAATAAAACTATGATTTAGATGCGGGCAATTATTGGCAATAGCCGGGAGTGCATGTCTTTGCACGTAGTGTAGGGTGGAGATTATTGCCCATGTCGAGTTAAGGACCGAACTATGGGTTGTTTTCAGGCCAAGAATCATCATACAACCACAAGTGCCGGTATGGGACAGCTCTAACTTATTAAGTTGTTTAAAACTGGCTTTGCACTTGGAAGGCCGGAGTAGTACGAGCTATTTCTTAATGAATTGCTCGACGGGACGTCCACACTGAGGTGATCATGGAATAAACGTCTACCAATATAATGGTGTACGCCATATTGTGGGGAGTTCCATCATTTCTATGCTCTGAGTTCTTCCGCCACAAAATGGGTTTATCGTCGCCGTGCTGGATGTAACAGTTATAACATAACTCTCTACGGCACACCAAAGGAAGTGTACAAATATCGATTGCTCAAAGAGTCAGTCATGTCTTGTGGGGAAAGTTTTATACCTCTGCAGATTGTAAAACTAATCGATTAGCCGCGTCCGCGGTAATGGACACTTGGTAAAGACATCACATAGTTAGCAGTTTTGTTTATTTTCATAAAATATGGTTTCTACCGTGTGTCAGTAATTTTCTACTGTGTGTCAGTAGAATGGTTCTTGGATATGGTTATTATACCCAAGTTTGATATTTCATTTACTTGTGTTTACATACTGTCATTTTATTTAATCTGCTCTTACGCAAAATTTATTGCAATCTATTATTTTGTACTTACATTTCAAATTGGCTTTCTGCAAATTAACCTTAATAGCCTTCCATTGAAATGACCTGCATGTATTTTAGGATTTGCAAAAGTCTTGCGAATACGTAAGTACTCAACTTGCCTATGTTGATGTTTTTAGGTGAAGAATCAGATTACCCCGACGATTCATACGTTGATACAAGATTCAGGAAATTTAACGATAAATTTTTCTAAGGCTTTCCCATGTCAGTTGCCTGTGGGACAATGGGTTAGAAAGGCATACCACAAGAAGTTGTTTCTACTGCAGTTTTACTTTTGGTATTGTAAAAATAATATGTAACTTTGGTTCCGCTGTGTAATAAAGCTTGTGTATGACTGTGATATCAATTTGTATTTGTGCGTACTAGCTATTGATTATGGGACTAGTACTGTATGCACATGGTATCCATTTTTTGTATTCATTATCAAAAATGGGGACCTTACAAGTTATAAGTGAACCTGACACCCAATTCATATAGACCCCCATTCAAAGAAATGCACTGGATTTAAAATTTCTATATCAAAATGAAAATACGATTACATACTTCAGAGGATTGGCAAGAACGCATTGTCCAATGGTAACAAAACTGGTCTCTTGGTTGGACATAAACCAAGCAAGTGATGAAACACTAAGATAGCAAAAAATTATAAAAAAAGTTACTAACATAAAAATATACCATAAATAACATAAACAAGATATAATTGAACAAAACTTTGAATAAATGGACATACCTTCCAGTTAAAATATGCTCACGAAGGCCTAATATAGTTGGTTTGCTCTTTCCATACTTTACACTCCCAAATTCCTCTAGCACATTTCTCGTTTTAAATGCCTCTTCAAGGTAATTATCCTACGAGTAAAGGAGCAGTAATGACTAGTACTTTATTACCCATTGTACTGCTAATGTATATGTATTAGGAATAGTTTAGGTTAGTCCCAATTGATTCCACATAGTTTTCCTATGGCTTGTACATACATATATTGACCCGTTTGTTCATGGTGGAGATTATTGGTGTGTTTCTGCCAACATCTAACATGGTATCAGAACCAAAGATACTGAGTTCAAGATCTAGCTGGCACAATTTTAAGACACCACAAAACCCACCAGCAAATGAACACGATTTTTACAGCGTGCATGGGCAGCGAAGAGTATCTGCCAGCAAATGAACAATATTTTGTAGTGTGTTTGGGGTAGTGACAGGTTTTGGGGCAAAAGCCAACCAAGTGCAGTGTCTTATAAGCCAATGTTGCCAAAAGAAATGTGATGGTTAACAGATCCGGGTGGTGAGGCCAAAGGGGCCATAGGGGTGGCCCAAGTCCTGGCCCACATCAAGGCCACATTGTTGGCCTAGTTGAGCCTAGGTGTAAGGGGCAGTGTTTAGTATAACTAGATTGTCCACCTTCTGCAACAACTTTAGCTTAGATTGGATTGGTTTATGCATGGAACTCAACATGTACAATGTGGAAATCAAAATTGTACCTGATTCATATCAATGGCCTGGAGTGCTTCTCCCCTGGTGAAAATTATGGCATGATTTTGATTTTCAGGTTTTCCCTCCCCAATATCTGTGGGTCTGCCAGGAAGCTTGATGCGATAAATTTCCTAAACCAAGTTTAAAACACAAGCATGAAAAGATCATTAAATTAAACGTACATAAGGAAAAATAATGAGTTGTTGCTTAACATGAGTTTTTGATTGTGCAAATTGGTGCACATAAATTGATGAGAAACTACTAACAAGTGTGATGCACCACTACGAACTTCAAATAGAAGTGTAATTTTTAATAAATGGTGCTTATCTAGAAAAGACGCTTTAACATGATGTTTTCCACCTTTACAGTAAACTTCAATTCAATAAAGCTTCATGAAGCAAATGAAATTAAGTGAAAATTGTATCTTTATATTCATTAAGTACCTCATCATACTTTTCACCTCCTTTGACAAGAACAGAATAATAAGTCTTCTTTGTCATTCCATTTTCAGTTGGAGCTTCTACCTCATCGATGTAAGCAACGCGTAATGATGGGTATCAGTGCAATTCAAATATAACATGGACTGGAGTGACCTTACTATTTAAGAGATCTCTTTGCAAAGTTAAAAGCACTAGGTTTTGTACGCTATCACGAGATTAAGGATGTTCAGATAACAAGTTTTGTCTTTGCCATCCTTGGATATTTTTTGCATGCCATACACTTGACAGGAGACAACATAGGTGAATTTGATATCAGCAATGGTCAGTGCCATATCTCCAGTGGCCCATCCCTCTTGAAAGGATGTTGTTGTTCTATTATGGTCCAATTTAGCTGCAAAATATTAAAATGGAGTCAAAATATATACAGATTTACAAAGATGGGATAAAAACTGATGGAGAAAAAAAAATACTCTAACCAAGATCAGTTTTATCTTGAACACATTGAATCTCAAGTGCTCTCCTATAGTACATCATTCCTCTCACTAAGAAAGTAAAAACAGATAGTTAGACAACAAATTAGATGTAATTAATGTACCACAAGATTGCATTAGTGACTTAACCAGTTCTGGTTAGTGTTTGTCCCCTATAAGATGCCCAGGGACAGATTTCTTCCATCCTTTCTTTAAGTGAATCTTCGTTCTTTGGTTCAAAATTTATTCACTCAAGAAAATTCTTCCATTCATCTATTAGCATGCAAGAGGTCATGATGAAAAATCATTTACTGACAGCAGAAGATAATTAACTAGCTCGATTCTGAGATAAAATTCTACGAAGTACCGGGATATATTTTCCATAGATAAAACAGGATGGAGATCCCATCCTCATTCTTTTTCTGAAGATCATCTGCCGAAAAGAGCACCTCCTCTTTGAAGTATGGAGTTAAAACACTGATGCAAAACCAGAACGGCTGTCAATCAAATATCGTTCTCAGAAAAAAAATTATTACCAAGAGGTATTGGAAATAATGTGCATATAGACATGTTTCCAGTAAATTCTAAATGCCAGTGGTGGAATAGCACGAATGCATGCATACATGGATGTTGGGCAGCCATTCTTGATAAGAGATACGATCAGACAGAAAAAGTTTAAGTAGTCGACCTTTGCCAACAGTTCAAAATGGAGTGCAACTAGGTGCCAAGAAAAAAGCAAAAAAACTTGCCAACATGGGCGGGTGAAAGAAAAGACATGGTGAGTGTGTGAGCTGGGTTTCTTACCTGAAGGATATCATGCTACGGACCTGTGGAGCCCTTGGCATTTTCATAAAAAGTGAGTTTGCAAAGAAAGTGATCCTGCGCCGAGCTTCCAAGTTCGTTGGTACATATATTGCAGATTCTTTTGTTGTCAACAACAATTGAAGCCTAACATACTGTTAACACAGAATTCCAATAGATAATGAGAGGGCAGTAGTGGTTGTAAACTTATAGGAAAATGAATAGTACTACTGAAACAAATTGCTCAAAAGGACACATGACCTTCTCCTTCCAAGCATCATCCTTTATTGAGCCTAGATTTAGTTTTGCAAACAGTTGTTTTTTTCCGTTTTCATCCTTCAAGATACTACAGGATTTAAAAGAAAGATTATTATCAGAAATTACTCTTGAGGGTGAACATTTGAGCACAGATCTTACCCTTGTCCATCCTTCAGAATATCCTGTGTGATGATTTCCATTATATCTAGTAACAGATTGGCAATCTGTGTCTTTGTTGCGTCATTGTCCTCATCACTTCTCTGCAAATGGACCAATCAATTTTTGGATGTTTAGAATGAAAATGTGGTACAGAAAAGAAATTTGGTTAAGTAAACACAAGAACACTGGTTATTAGTACCAATAGTAGAGTTAGCAGCTTATCAAACTTAGCACTAAGCTGAGGAAGTTCATCCAATCGAAAGTCTTTCACAAGTGACTGACGACGTATGCTTTCTTCAATGCTATCACATATTCGATCGACAAATCTGTATCCATAAAGTGATGCAATATGAACTAAATTAGTTAGCCACATAACCATATGCTAAATTAGTTGTCCCAGTACAAACACAAGCTCAGACATTAGTTGAGGAGAGAAAAGAAAAAGACATCTTACTTCTTGTCACTTGCTTCTGCTATAAGGCTGTAGAGAATAATTGACAATGTCTCGTAGCATTCTATTACGGCATAATAGGTGTATGGATCCTGGTTTATCCTCTTTCTCAATTCTTCATCTTTTTTCTTCACACCCTTTGCCATGTCAAGTGCAATTGGAATCTAAAATATCATAGTCATGAGCACCACAGCACTGCCTCCGGCACAAAATTGAGTAGTTCATTTAGTGGAAGATTGAAACAGTGTACCTTACTAGTAAGAAGGAAAGGAGGCCATTGAAAAACACTAGTGTCACCCGATGATGGAACAATCAATAAATTCCTCTCCCTGGAAACAAACACAAACAATCTTAAAAGCATGTTAAAAAAAAGGAAAGAAAGACTAACACAAAATGCGAACCTATTGCTTATTAAGTCTTCCTCTCGCAAAGAGCTAATAAATGCATTCCATGTGTTGGAGAACCTATCAATGTACAAATTTTTGTCGTCCTGGTGAAAGGAGTTTACACTACAAGTATAAAATAAAAAAAAATCCACTATCAAGTCAACCAAAAAGAGTGTCAGAAAAAAATTGCTAACAAAATTTTGCAAAACTCAACCTCACGCTCATGTCTCTTTGATTTGTTATCATGTCTAGGCACAAGAATTTTTCCGAAAGCTCTTGGGATTGCCTCAAATCTCGATCTTAACATTCCAAGGGTTCGGATCTTCAGGAAGGTAAACATTACGTGAGCATTAGTAGTTGCAACTAAAGCGTCAACACATCAAGGGTACAAATAGTCATACGTCACCCACCTCACCCAAGCGGCTGAAGGCACCGTTCACCCCGCCACATATTGTGGAGAAAATGGCATACCATATTTGTGTGTCCATGAAGTATATCTATAAGACAAAATCAAATTAACAGCTTGGTAATGAAGATTGAAAAGGCCACCCAAAACACATGAATTGATACATACCATAACAATTGGTACCCATACAGTAATAACAACACCAAAATTATGCTGCACTGTGAAAATTCAGCATCCTATCAGCGCTAGAAACTTTGTGCAAAGGAATTACATATGATACACTACTACAACATAATCTTACAGTATGGAAAGAACTCATGCCAAGCGTACTGCCCCTGTCCCACAAACATAATAGCCCTGGTAGGTACAACTAGAGGAGAAATCTGCCAACAGTAATCACAACACAAATAATCTTAGTACACTTTGCGTATTTGAAATTACACAATCAAGCAAAATTTGGTTACATATAACACAAATAACAAAGGGGTTGGAGAAAATAATTGCTAGTTGATCTGCCAATCCTAAACCAGCCAAGTTAGTTTAACCCAGCAGTTGTGATTGGGTACACAACAAGTTACTCTAAAATATTGTTTGGCTTCATTAATTGGGGTAGCAGGGTTAGCAACAGTTAAAGGGAATTCGTGAGGATGAATTGGGGTAGGTTAGCTTATTTCACCTTTTTATTGGGTTAGCTTAATTCTGGATTAGGAGAGATAAAGTGCTTTGACTGGATAAAGCTAACCGAACCTACCTAGAGGTATTTGGCGGGTTAAAACCTCTAAGCTACCTCTTAACCCCAAAACAAATGGAACCTTACATTTTCATCTTCATTTTGCCTGAAAGGGTTACGCCAGCTGTACAGATTATTCCTTACACAATGTGTTCTTCTGACATTTCTACAAATAAACATGTGGGAGTGTGGGACTAAGCCCAACATTGTCTAGTTTTGGTCAAATTGGGCTGGGATGTTAGACATCAGGCCCACACACAAAGGTTCTAGCATCTCATAAGAATAAAGGATACACGTAAGCACCCAGAATCACCCACGATACATACCCATGAGTCCAGTGCCAGCTAGTAGCTATCATGCACCTATGCAGCGAAAGTTGATGCTCTTAAGCTTTCATCCTCACCTAACTTAAAAGGGTTTACCAAATTTGTTGAAGTATGTGTCATTGATGACATATTTTTGTGCATGTAATGTGTCAATTGACTCCCCTGTCCATCTGAAGAGGATTGTCAAACAAATTGATTAGGCAAGTACCTTGAGTCCTTCAATTTCCTAACATGCTTACAATGTGAAACCTAATTACCAAATTACTTATGTGCACACAATTTTCTGCGAAAGTTAGTTTTGGTATCTCCCAGTGGCTAGGACGGTTATTCTTCTTTCTCTTTTGTAACAATTTGTACAGTTTTTACATATTATAATATACTTTAGTAGTAGGGCTCTGTGGTGCTGTTTTTCCTTGAAAAAGAACTTATCTGCACAAAATTTCGTACATACCACTTGTTGCCAGGATTGCGTAATAGCACTCAAGCTCACCACCTAGCAAAAGTACAATGCTAACCATTTCACCACCGAAAATTTAACCCCTCATCTTGTCCAGTAGCATCCAAACTCCTAAGAGTTTGCAAGGATGGGAGAAAGAGGTTACTGTGGGGCAGGAAGAAAAGGAACGCCGAGGACATCGAGGTGGGAACTAGTGATGGGGTGCTTACTTGCATCAGAGGAGCTCGTCGGCCAGCGAGGTCGACATGGTCAAGGGAGCTCACTAGATGGAAAAACATTGAGGAGCAAAGCAGTCCAAGAGTGATAAAAGGGCTAGCATTGTTGTTGTTTTGGTTGTTCTGTACAAGGTTGAATGTTTGGCTGGTATGTTTGCAAAATTGTCAAAATTGAGTGGCATGTATATAAGTTTTTCTTCAATTTTTGTAGTGCATATACATCACAAATTATTGCATTGTATCATGGTACATATAAACTGTGGGATAAGCATGTATGTGGTAGGAACTGGATCTTTGGCCGCACATGTCACCATATTTGTACATTTCTACTTAAAGTAGTAGGAAGCTATAATGCCCAGATTATACTAACCTCAACATAAAAACTGAAGGCGAGCTTGCATATAAGCAATAGAATCCAGAATGATGTGTACATGTTTTATGAAGAAAAAAAATAGTTTTAGACAAAGGCGAGAAAATTGAAAATCTAGGTATCAAGAAAATGTCAGACATACTTAAGAAGTGAACACGTGTCCTCATACATGCCTCGAGCAACATATAATTTTGGCTGATTAATAAAAACATGTGTGAGAACTGAACCAACAACTACAAACAATTCTGCTGAGAATACATGTAGATAGAACTAGTCAAATACCTGAGTCCATCAAAAAAGAAATCTAGCAATGCGAGCATTTGAACGCTCCAGTGCCCTTCGAATTGGTAGAAATATGAAAAACACAGCACTAAATATGTTCGGTAACATGTAGAGAGCAACTGCAAAATTATAAATCGATTCGCTCTGCCAATTTCCAATCCAACTGCTGAAGAACTTGACAAGGCCTTTGGGATTTTGAATAGAACTTGAGTACGTTAATGGGAGAATTATCAACCAGGCAATAGCTACAACAAATTTCAGAATATATCGTATCATCTGTGAACACTCCAGACTCCTCCAAGCCTTAAAGTTAAGCACTATGTCAAGTGTGGCTGAAAAAGTTTAAGAGACCAACTTTAGAAATTGTGAGGCATTTTGAATGAACAACAAGAGCCAAAGTAGTTTCAAATTCTATTGAGATGCCATAAACAAATCAAAATTAAGCCAGGCTTGCTTAAAAATTTGGAGTAAAACAACTAAGTAAGGTTAGAAGATGCATAAAGTTCTCGAGTCCCAAAGTACATTCGTACCTTGAAGGAAGTTTAGAAATGCAGCTGTTATGAATATTGTCAACACATTTCTGAAAACAGCTGGTTCAAAGATAGAAGAAAGTGATCCAGTAGGGCTCCAGGCAATAATTACCTTGGCCTACAAGAATAGAAACACATGATATGGCAAATAATGAAAAACATAACTTTTTATTCAATGACAGGACAATAGATGTAAGGACCCGAATCCACTGATTCGAACCCACTGTGTTTACCGCACTAGTCCCAGGATCAACGCTAGTGCACACAGCTCAACATTGGTACATATCACATCATACTCAACGATAATAAAAAATAATAGTTCATTTATTGATATAGCTAAATGTATGATCTTATGACCAACTTACATTATTAAGCCACACAGGGCAAGACTGGAAATATAAGCTAATAATTAAGCAGCGGACAGAAGAAAACGTAGATAGCTCATCAGTTCACCACAGGCAACCGACAAGGCTCGGACCCTAATGACTCGCTCCTCTTGGAGCTCCTCCTCCAACACAGGTGTAGATTCTTCGACTGTTGAGTATTGTTGTTGGCAAGGGTGAGTACTTAAAGCACTCAACAAGTTGTGCACAGAATGCAATTCTATGTATCTATATGCAAAGCTTATTCCAATGGATAGGCTATCATGGCTATTTTGCGATAAGCAGCATTTATGAACAAATATAACCAATAGATTGTAAAGATTGTAAAATAAATAATAGCAATAGATAGATTCAGTATTTCTCAAGTAAACCAAGTTTCCAACCCTAAGTCAAATTCCATCTTCCATATGGCATTCTGCCATCCCAACCAAGTTGTCCAATTAATTAAGCTAACCCTTAACTGTAATTCCCGAGCATTGCTCAGTACCGCGAGCATGGCTATTCGAATAGTTTCACACTCTGCAGAGGTTATGCACTTTACCCACGTGATACAACCAAACACCACCAAGGCGAGTGATTATAACAAAGCCTTTACAATGCGCTGGCTTAACCCGGTACCACCCGCTAAAGTTTCAACACTGGTGGGACTAATTACCACATCCAGGGCCCCCCTCTTGCGCCATGTGAATTACTCCATAACTCGGGAACTCACACCGACCACGATAGTACCAAAGTTAAGATATTGCAAATTACTCAGCTAGGCTGGCCCATACCAGACATGTGGTTGCATGATTGACTCAGGTCAAAGGCTTGCAAGGTTAAGTCCTTAGAGTGATCTAGGCAAGACATCCACATACCCTCTGCCCATCGGCCCACCTTGGCATACTCGCCCCTTGTCACTTGCCCCAATCTAAGTGATTATCACCCAAGTTGATTACCAAGCACCACGTGCCATCAACAATTCAACATCGTTGCGTGACATGACTGGCCACAACAACTCAATCTCATCGTGTGATCCCACATGACACACAAGTTCATAACATTGTTCCATATTCCATTAATCAAGATTAATTATCAATGATTCCAACACATGTGACGACGTGGCATGGCTAAGCAACTAATACGGTCTAACCATCCCATGTTGATTATAATTACTAACCAACTATATTGAACCAATCTATGGTGACAATAGATCATGGCATACAATGACAAGGTAGGATATAAATCAATCTGGTATATTAGCTAAGCCCAGTTTAATTTGAAACAATTGTATACTTGAAATAATACGTAATAGGGTAAAACAAATATAGCAATTTTATAAACATGGGTTCAACATGATCAAAGCACAACTTGCCTTGGAATAGGTCCTGATCTTGATCTGGAGCTTGCTCTTGAGTTGCTGGATCTTCCTCCGAAGCTTCGCACAATTCAACGTCTACGCGTACCGATGGAGAAAAGCAAATAAATACCAAAACAGAGAGAAAATGAACTCCAAAAATCAAATAAAATTCACCATTAAATATATCTCAATTTTACAAATTTTTAGAAATTTGAATAACTCAAATCCGAGTTAAAACGCAAAAGATATAGCCTTTTGAAGTTTGGACTAATTCTGAAAATACAGAAAATAAGAAATTCGGAATTAACAGAATTATTTTTAAACTGAAAAACCGATTTATGACGTCAGCGTGACCTCATGATGATGTCATCATCACAGAATTTCCAGTCAGTTTATTTTCCAATTGAAAATTGCAATTATGACGCAAGCATGACGTCAGCACTGATCCGGAACCAATCACGATGCGACACGTGTCCCGGTGCACAGACTGAGTCCACGGCACAGCGCTGGACCACGGTGGACTCGGTCCACGACGCCTCAGCACCCATGCCCAACACGCAGCGGCACACAATTGGTTGCGGCGACGGTGCGTTCCGATGTGTTTGAATCCGATCAGACGGCTACGGACAGGGGTGCACGTGGCACAATCTACGCCGTTCTCTTGGATCCTACGGTCACGAACACACCCGAGACCAACGGCGAAGCGGTGGCGAGGGATTCATCGGAGGCGAGGAAGAAGACTAGGGCCACGGCGCTTCGGTGCGATTCCGACGCGAAGAAAAGGCGTAGCTGACGCGGTACACCTCGGCGAATTCAAATCTGGGACCAAGGCGTCGGAAGACCACAGATCGGCGATGATCCAAGGCAAAACCGTGGCGGCTACAAGCTTTTGACTCTGACGAGCTCCCTTGCGCTCACCACGACGTTCCTCGCCAGACGGGTCCGACCAAAGTGCGTGGCTGCTCACGAGGAACCTCGGGCGAGTACCCCCTCCTTTTATAGCCTCGGCGTTCGAGCCCTACACGGCGGAGAAGTCCGGAGTCATTACGGCGGCGGACTCCGAGTTCGCATCGGAGACGAAGGACGACGGCGCGACGCGTGTCCTTGATCCGACGGCCAAGACGTGAGCGCACACGCGGCCTTCCCTGAACCGTTGGATCGCACGCGAACGGCCACCGATCTAGGGTTTTTCCCCGCAGCGGTTCGCGGGCTGGACTGGGCCGCGCCGAGGCAGGCCGACGCGCACAGTGTTGGGTTTCGGCCCAACACTGTTCATAGACTTTTCAAACTCTTTACTAATTAAAACAATTCCAGAAATTCATTTAATTGGTTTTAGGCAAATAAATTATCAGGAAAAATCCAAGAAAAATCTCAAAAATACTTTGAGACATTCTGGACTCAAATAAAATATTTTTGGCAAAACTTTATTTTAACTTGGCACAAATTTAAATAGTTTTAAGCAAAAGGTCAATATTCTTAATTTAAAATGAATTCAAATAAATCCAAAAAATCCAAATAAATTCCAGAAAATCATAAATGCACATTTAAGCAATAAAATAATATTTGAGAAAATTTTGGGATGTTACAATAGATATACCTGGAAAGCTAATATAAAGAAAGCCCACATTCGATCAAAACTTCTGAATAGGTGCAAAAATGTACGAACTTCAACAAAATTAGTTTTGGACATCCTCCATCTGCTACCTGCATGATCATGTTGCTGCATAGTGCATGCAGGTAAAGTTAGTTCCAATCTCTTACCAGATATACTCAATTTGGATTAAATTTCTTTCAGGAACGTGCATGTGAACTATTGAATGCAAATGCACAGATGTCCATCCTAAGTCTAGATTACATGTAAGCCAGATAGAAAACAGAAAATGCAGAGAAAAAGGAAACAAAATGAAAACAAAGAAAAAGGTCTAGATTACGTGTAAGCCCGATAGAAAATAGAAAATGTAGAGAAAAAGGAAACAAAATGAAAACAAAGAAAAAGGTTAAATGTGTTGGTTTTTCATTTTGGACAATAACAGCCATATATGCCTTACTGGAGGGGCAAATGTGACAGTTTTTTATGGGGATATTTTTAAAAAGAAAAGTAGGATGTTTCATTCAAAGTGGCATGAAATCCTCCTAAAATATAAGAACACAAAACAATTATCAAACAAAGTCACTTAAGAACATCAATTAAACCTCGCAAAAAAAGGAACAACGATTAATGTGATATCTCCCAAAAACTAATGTGACTTCCAAATCAAATGCATTCCTTATATTTAAACTCAGTAACATCTTATATAATGAACTACTTTGCCATTGTGTTTATGCACCCTGCCCATTTCCTCACTTCCTGTTTACTGCTAATTTGTTTATGTTATTATCCAATTCACTTCCTTGTATGTATTTTGTTGGGATAGAATTTGGAATAGAATCCAATTGAATTAGAGATAGAGTAGGAAGTTAGAGATAGAATTCGATTGAATTATGATTATAATTCTCGCTATAAATAAAGGACATGGGATCCAATAGGACACACACAATTTCTATCTACATGGTATCAGAGCCCTAACCTCGTTGCCGTCCTCGATCCATCGCAACCCCGTCCACCACCGCCGCCAATCTGTTCTGGTCTGCTGCTTCACCACCGTCACTCAGGACCGATGCTAGGGTGAGGGGTCTGCTGTGCCGCCACCGCTCGGGACCCCGAGCACCGCGACGCCACACTCGGGTCCGGTTGCACTACACAACCCGATTTGTCCATGCCGCACTATCGCTTCGGGGGCGGGGGGGCAAGAGTTGTGCCGCTTCTCGACTAGGATTAATCCCCCTGAGAAAGAGTAGAGGATGAGTTCAGGAGAGACGAAAAAGGAAAAAAAAGAAGAGGAAAAAAAGGAGGGGCAAGAAATGTGCTATTGTTTTTCATACATATATGAGTACTAGAGGTGCTACTTCTATGGCTTGTGTTGATATTGAGGCTTACCGAATTGCCGTGGTCGTGAATTTACGCGTGGCATAGATTTGTGATTGGCATTACTCTAGTTGTTCGTACGAGATAACTCCAGAGGAGATTGAAGCTATGAGGAAGCAGGAAGAAGACGCCACGATGAAGGCGGATGAAGAAAAGAGAAGGGCAACTGTTGAGACGACTTCCTCACAGGTCACACAGGGTGACATGACAGCATATTAAAAGACCTCTTAGCAACAGGTATGATTGGTCCGAGGTCTGGATAGGGCCATCCGAGTTGAAGCTAGACCTATGCCCAATGAAGTGAAGTTAGAAGGGAGCAAGAATTACCTGAGTTGGTCTCAGAGAGCTTAGCTAATCCTAAGGACGAAGAGGGTGGAGCACTACCTGCAGGAAAATTGTGTTGAGCCTATAGACAAGATAGGCATGGATTGGAGGATGTGGAACGCCACCAATTCTGGAGTGAGGTAGCAATGTAGCTACATATCTTATCCATCGCATAACGTCTCGAATACTTGGATGAAATATCCCGCTGAACTTCTTTTAAGTCAATAAGAGTTTAAGGTTGCCCATAAGGTGTTTGGTTGTGTGTGCTTTATATAGGATCACCGACCAACAGTTGGTAAACTGGATCCTCAAGCTGTGAAGTGTGTCTTCATAGGATATTCTTCTAGTAGGAAAGAAAGTAGTGGGATGCAAATCGGTCTTTACGGTGAAACAGAATACTGAAGGCAAGGTAGACAGATACAAGGCAAGGTTGGTTGCAAAAGCTTATAGTCCGACGTATGGAATATACTATGATGAGACTTTTGAACTAGTAGTGAAGATGAGCACAATAAGAATGTTGATTTCTTATGTTGTTAATTTGGGTGGCCTCTTCATCAATTGGATGTGAAGAATGCATTTCTTCATAGAGATTTACATGAGTATGTATATATGGAGATACCTCCTGGCTTTGAGAACTAGTAGACTATCGGAAAGGTGTAAGCTTAAAAAGTCTCTATATGGCCTGAAGCAGCCTCCATGAGCATGATTTGACAGATTCAGATATGCAGTTTGTGGCATGGGCTATTCCCAGTGCAATGAGGATCATACGGTGTTTTACAAGCATAGAGGTTCACATATCACCAAACTAGCAGTCTATATTGATGATATTGTGATAACTGGGAATGATAGTGAAGAAATCAAGTGACTAAAGGAGAGACTAGGAGAAGCATTTGAGGTGACAAGATCTTGGACCTCTTTGATACTTCCTTGGAATTGAGATCGCTCGGTCTTCAAAAGGGATAGTTCACTCTCAAAGGAAGTATATTCTTAATCTGTTAGCAGAGACAAGAATGCTTGGGTATCGTCCTATTTCTATGCCTATTGACATGAACCACAAACTCTATGCCAAGTCTGATAATCCATTTGATAAGGAGGCTTATTAAAGATTGGTTGGGCGTCTCATCCATTTGTGCCATACAAGACCTGATATTTTATATACAGTGAGTGTAGTAAGTCGATATATGTATGATCCTAGAACGGGACATATGGATGTTCTCTTTCGGATCCTATGATATTTGAATAGTAGACCCGATAAAGGAATTTGGTTTAGGAAGAATCAACACTTTAATGTGGAAAGATATTGTGATGTTGATTCGGCAAGCAATATAGATGATAGGTCTACATCTGGATACTGCATATTAGTAGGCGGTAATCTCATGTCATGGAGTAGTAAGAAGCAAGAAGCTGTGGCTCGATCTATCTGAAGGACCATGTGGAGGTCCATCCATGTTTTTGATGAGTATTTGACTTTATGTGATCTAAGATAGCTTAGATTTGAATTTGGATTTAAAATGGATTTCAAGTTGGAAGAGGGAAATAGAGAGTTTCCCATTTGCGCCGGACCAAATGTTGCATGAGTTGCATTTGCACCGGACCGGGGTAGAAATGATTTTCTTTTGCGCTGGACCAATGGAAATGAGAAACAGAGAGTTTCCCATTTGCGCCGGACAAAGGAAATGAGAAACAGAGAGTTTCCCATTTGCGCCGGACCAAGAGAAGAGGGAAACAGAGAGTTTCCCATTTGCGCTGGACTGATTTTCTCTCGCCGGACCGAGTCTCAGTGAATTTCACGTGTACGCCGGACCGGTTTTGACAGACGGTGGTATTTAGCGTTTTTGACGGTTTTCCTTGCTCAAAAAATTATTTGGTCTGCATGAAAGTTGTAGAGAATTCAAGACACATCTTTTTCATGTTGACAAGTTGTTCATCTAAGCAACATAAAAAATGATAAAAAATTGAGAATATTACTGATGTATCTAAAACAAAGTGTTTTGGTCCATTTTAGTTTGTTCTAACCCCAATTCATGATAGAATTGATGCGCTGGGTTCATGGTGGAACCAAGAAGGGTTTTCTTGTCTTTGTGGATATCAGACTTCATTTGGTGGGCATGGTGAGACGAAGGGAGGCTGGAACTAGGCATGGGATGGCCGGAGGTTCAAGTTGGCCGGATGTTCGCCGGAAGATGGCCGGAGATGAAGTCGATGCAATCCCAAGAGACAAGAGATCAGTGGAGAAGCTAGATTATCACTACTTGGATCAAGGAGAGCTGTTGGGTTGCAGTTCTCGAAGATAGAGTAGTGGATAAGTGTAGCTAGCTTTGAGATCCGTGCAAGAAAACCCATGTTATGGTAGGGTTTTGGGTTAGCCCTTGCATGGCTGATTGAATGGGTTAATCCTAGCCTTTGATGAATGCTCTAGGGTTTAGAGGCTCATCCAAGGGTGGTAGGTGGCTCAAGAGTTGTATAAATAGGGATGGAGGGGCAGCCTCCCCTGTGTGAAGGTTTTGAGGTTTTTGTAACAGCCTCAAAAATTATAAAATAAAGAAAAATGAAATAAAAATCTTTTTTGTATTATTTTCGAAATTTTTGAATTTTTTGGATTTTATGTATATTCTTTTGGCTTTTCTTTAATGCAAGAAAGTGAAACAAAGAATATGGTAAATAGAAAATGGTAAAAAGTAAAAATGTTAATTCAACAAAAATTTACCAAAGTCCCCATAAATATCTGAGGGCTCTCCTCAGCTTGCTTAAGTCGGTTGGTAAGCTGAATTAGTAAAAATAATAATTAATCAAAGATAATCATGAGTAAATATCTCAGGGTAAAATGTTAAAACAATTTGGTAAAAATATCTATAAGTCATCCTGACCCAAAATTTTTATCTTGCTGACATCAAAACAGTAATAACCTCCAGTAAAAAATATCAAGAATTTACTAATTCATTTTATAATTTTAAAAATTCAAAAACCGTGAATAAATAATCTGGAAAACAGTAATGTCAGAATTTTTAAATTTTAAATATTAATAATTAAAATCTATAATTTTTACAAAAGGTGTATAATATCATTTGAAACTGTCATAAAAAGTTTTGTAAAATAATCACTTCATTTAAATTGCAAATTAAAAGAAACATCGAATGGGCAATGCAGCAACTGTTGCACTGTCAGAATTTTCTAAAAATCTGCATGCATCATAAAATAGCGAAAATTTTCAGGAGGCTGGTAATATCCTTGCCGACCTATGGTAAAAATTTTATAAAATTTCGTGTCGTTTTGACCATTGAAAACGTCGTTGAAACTCCGTTCTGTCCTGAGGGTTCGCCAGACTTCTTTTTCGCTCTCGCTGACGTGTGGGCCCGGTCTGTCAGTGAGCCAACTCAGCCGACAGCCGCTGCCATCTGGCCCCCGCGTGTCAGCCTCCCTCTCGCGTTCTTCTCCCCTCTCCCCGCTCTCTCTCGCGCGTAGAGACGCCGCCTCTCGGTTCTTCGCACATCGCCCGCGCCAAACCGCCTCTGAGCCCATATAAAAGCCTCCCATTCCGTCGCAGCCGACCCAGCTAGCCCCTGTGCAAATCATTCCGCCGTTGCTTTGGTCACCCTCTCCAATTCCGGCAAAAACCGCAAAAAGGGTAAAACCCCAAATATTCTGCCGCAGTCCATTCCAACCCAATTCCTTCGACCCGAAGCACCCTAGCACCTCCAGGAGCTCGTCCCGAGCCTCGGCCGAAGCTCTTTCTTCCCCGACGAGCTCCTCCGCCGTGTTCTTTTTCCGCCGCCGCCCGCGCACGGTGAGAGCTCTTCTCCTTCATTCATCTTTCAAAGCGTTTGATGAAATCGGTTCCTTAAGTCTCGCAGATGCTCAAATGAGTGAAAACGAGGCTCGGTTGGCTCTAGTTTTGCATCGCCACCGCTCGGCCATTGCCGCCGCCGCCCTCGCACGGTGGCGTGCCCCTGCAGAGCCCCTCAGGCCACCGCGCCGCCACCAACGTGTGCGCACGGGTGCCCTGAACCTCAGGGTGGAACCCATCCCACCCCGGAGGGCCTGCTATGCCGTCGGCAAGCTTCGCCAGAGCCGCCGCCGCTCCCCGCTGGTGGAAACCCCCTTTCCGGCCACCTCAGACCGCCACGTGACCGTCCCTGGGTTCGCACGGATGCGCTGAAGCTCGGAGTGGAATCGATTCCGTGCCTCCGGCGCTGGTTCGCCGCCGGCGAGCTTGTCTTGCCGCAGCCCTGCTCTGGGTCACCGCCAAGCGGGCCCGGCTAGTCAGTCGCACCGCGTGCGTCAGTCGCTGCCGCGTGGACCCAGCCGGTCGATCGCGGCGCTATCTTTGCGTCGTGACGACATGCGGACCCGCTGTCGACCTCACGCGTCGTCAAGCGCTGCGCATGAGCCAGCGTGTCGATTGCGTTGCGCGTCGCGACCATCGACCAATGGGCCCAGATCGGCGCCTCGCCAGCAGTTCCGCCCGAAATGGAAAGCGCGTTTTTCCCGTGAAAGCGTATTTTCCATTTTCGGCAGTTTTCCAATTTTCAGTATTTATTCAAAAACCTAGATATTCATTTAGCCATAACTTTTGAATCACTTAACCAAATTTGATGAAATAAATTTCTAAATTCATATAAAATCCAGTAGATTGATAATATACAAAAATATTTCAGAATTGAATTTTATTTGAAATTCAAATTGAAATTTAAAAGAAAAGTTAGAAATACGTCATACATGAAAATTTTGCAAATGATCTCCAAATTTAGTAAAATAAATTTTATTAGAATCCATGTAATCTTAGAAACCAGAATCTGTAAAAATAATTAGGGTGTATTATAAGAAAATTTAAGTTATAAAATGGGTAGCAAATAATGCAATAATGATTTAAATGAACTAAATCTTTAAATTGTAAATGGGAACAAATAACTCATGTAACCATTCCTGAATTTGTGAAATCATTTTATTTGAATATTTCCATCTGATTTCTTTTTGGCCTTATCGAAATTTGGTATTTGTTATATGTCGCCATACGACGTGTAGAATCCGACGAAACCGGTGTATTCGACGACCAGGAGTTTGAAGTCGAGGATACTCAACAAGGCAAGCAAACTCCTTTGACCATATTGATCCCAGTTTTATAAATGTTTTCATTAAATGTTTTACTGCATACTTTATTTTGTTAAAGTCTGCTATATTTCGGGTAATGGTAGTTGTACGAGTAGACTTATAGAACTTCCTTGATAAGTAAGAAATTGTGAACCTTGAAAACCCTAGAATAGCTTAGACATTATCTAATGTCAATCTGGGTTACTCATACTTAGTAACTTGCTTAGCCATGCTCAAATGAACATAAGACTTGGATATGACTAAAAATGTTGGATATGACATTCTTCGGGTATGACCATTTTGTGGTTGGTATTTTGGTTGGAAAAATGAAAATAAAACTATGGTTTAGATGTGGGCAATTATTGGCAGTAGCCAGTGTGCATGTCTTTGCACGTAGTGTAGGGTGGAGATTATTGCCCGTGTCGGATTAAGGACCGAACTATGAGTTGTTTTCAGGCCAAGAATATTCATACAACCACAAGTGCTGGTATGGGACAGCTCTAACTTATTAAGTTGTTTAAGGCTAGCTTTGCACTTGGAAGGCCGGAGTAGTACGAGCTGTTTCTTAATGAATTGCTCGACGGGACGTCCACACCAAGGTGATCATGGATTAAACGTCTACCAATATAACGGTGTATGCCATACTGTGGGTAGTTCCATCATTTCTATGCTTTGAATCCTTACACCACAGGATGGGTTTATCGTCACCGTGCTGGTGCAAAGTTAGGTTTAAATAATGTAAAAGTTATAACATGACTCTCTGCGGCACACCAAAGGCAGTGTGCAAATATCGATTGCTCAAAGAGTCAGTCATGTCTTGTGGGGAAAGCTGTATACCTCTGCAGAGTGTGAAACTAATCGATTAGCCGCGTCCGCGATCATGGACACTTGGTAAAGTCATCACATAGTTAGCTGTTTTGATTATTTTCTTAAAATATGGATTCTACCATGTGTTAATAATTTCCACCTTGTGTCGGTGGAAATGGTTTTGAATATGGTCATGATACCCAAGTATTTGTGAATTCTCTATGCTTACTTTTCTTTACTTCAACATTAAATTGCTTTTGTTTAAATTCCATTTTGCAATCTATTATTCTGTATTTACATTTCAAACCAGCTTTATGCAAATTAACCTTATTAGCCTTTCATTGGGATGGCCTGCATGTATTTTAGGATTTGCATAAGTCTTGCGAGTACATAAGTACTCAACTTGCCAATGTTGATGTTTTTAGGTGAAGAAACAGATTTCCCCGACGATTCTTACGTTGATGCAGGATACGGGGAATTTAACGATGAATTTATCTAAGGATTTTTCCCTTGTTAGTTGCCTGTGGAACAATGGGTTAAAAAGGCATACTACAAGAAGTTGTCTCCACTGCAGTTTTACTTTTGGTATTGTAAAAATAATATGTAATCTTACTTCCGCTGTGTAATAAAGTTTGTGTATGGTGTGATATCAATTTGTATTTGTGCGTACTAGCTACTGATCATGGGACTAGTACTGTATGCACATGGTATCCATTTTTGGTATTTATTTATCAAAAATGGGGGTCTTACAAGTTGGTATCAGAGCCATGCTGACTGTAGGAAACCTTAGGTAGTATGGGAGTAATAAAAACTTAAAACTTGATATTAGGATCCAAGTGAACTAAAATTTTGAATTAGGACATCTTACCAGTCTATTCTTTATATGCATGAAACTCCTCTTTTGATTAAGCGTATACCTGTTAATAACTCTTTCTTGTTTTTAAATTTCTACTAGAATCTTTTCCTCCAAAAAAATTACTTTACTGTCTTACATTTAATCAGGAATGCTAATTCCTTGTTAAATGTGCAGATGGGCGGATATACCCCATGTTACACTTCCACTAATAGGGAGAATTCTGGCATGGCGGGAATTCTTACTCGTTTGCTAGAATTCACCCATTTTCCTCAAAATCCACGATATATAGTATTCCACGCTGCAGTTAGTTCTGTCTCTGTGGAATACATAGCTAGGGTGGATATCCCTACCCGAGATGAAGATAGTGAAGAGTTTTTGTCTTTTGAGGGTCCTGGATCTTCCCTCATGATGGCCATGAATGAAGCCGCCTATATGGCTATTGTCAGTTTACGCCACACCTTACCTGAACTGGCAGTGGTATATAGGAGGATTCCATCCCGGCCACCAGGTAGGGAGAATAGCTATATGGATGCCGCTGGGTTACAAAATCCCACTCTACGTAACCTAGTGGAATTCATAAATGCCTCTGACTAGTATTGCCGTCAGGCAGTAACTGAATACAGGGAGGGGCGTCGCCGCATAGCATTCCTAGAGAATGTCATCGCCCCCTGCATTGCCAGAGTTATTGTTCCTCGCTCAGTTCTGGGGCAATTTCCTCAGACACCTGTGCCCGACGACACCCCAGTACCACCCAGGTGTCGCCAGGCGAGGATGTCAGTGATAGGTAGTCGCCCTAGATTGCCGAGCATCCAGGTAGACCCCATAGTTTTCCTCCGCGGAGTCCTCAGATACCGCAGGAGCATCGCTGTCAGGAAATCCCTTATCCTCCTGATGCCGAGAGTTCTAGTCGTAGAGATAGTAATAGTCTGTGAGTTTGTCAGATGATGAGTAGTGTTAGAAGTGGTTTTTGGTTTTGCCCTTTTATGTAGTAACGTCAAAATAAATGTTATGTTTTGCTGTGAATATTATAAGTTGAAATAAAGTTTTTACTTTATATTGTTTTGTGTGCTTTTGGTTCCTACTCGTAAATATTTAACTTTCAGTTAATATTTTTACGACGTTGTGATCCGTAATAATAATAATCAAGTCATGCTTTTAAAACAATTGGTAACAACTAAGATTAAAATTAAATCTGATCTTATCTATTAATTCATTAATAATTTTGTTCCAGATGCCTGCTACCCGATCCTTGGATGAGATTCTGGGGAGTGAGGAAACCCCGGAAACTCACCCTCGGCGAGTGACCTCGGCCACTCCAGCCCAGCCCAATCCAGTCCATCAAGTTTGAACCAAAAGCGGAAATTCAAGCTGGTTCGACAGGTTCATCCAGCCCAGCCCAATCCAGTCCATCTTATCTGTTAAGTCAATCAAGACGGTTCGACAGGATCAATTCAAGCGTGAGTTCAACAAGTTTGAACAACACGCTGGTGAGAGTCTTGACGAGTGTTTTGGTCGGTTTACAAAGATCTTGAGCGACCTCTGAGCAGTCGGTTGCATATACCCTGACTCGGATAATGCTCGACATTTCTTGACCGCACTCGATTTGCGTGTTTGGGAGATGAAGGTGACCACCATCAAGGACACCACCGACTTGTTGACTCTGACTCTTGATGGGCTTTATTCCCGCCTCAAGACTCATGAGATCGATGTCGTCTCACGAAAGACGAAATCTCAGTCGATGGCCTTGGTCACCGATCCCATTGGATCTTCTTCTTCTGATCCTTCTATTGGTTTCTCTCTTTCCGCCCTTTGCGAGCTAAGCAATGACCAACTGGAAAAATTTTCAGAAAATGAGCTTGCTCTTCTCGCTCGCAAGTTTTCTCACGCATACAAGAGGGTGAGAGAGAGAAAGAGAGGTGGCATGATCACTTGCTTTGAGTGTGGTGGCCCCAACCACATTCGAGCTAATTACCCCAAACTGGAGCAGGCAAAGAATGACACCGGTGGTTCGGCAAAAAACGACTATATCGACAAGAACCGCAACAAGAAGCTCTTTCACCGGGTTCTCGCCGCGCTGGACGACATCGACCTCTCCGACACGGAGACATAGAGCGACGAGGGCGAGGATGATCCACAAGAGAAGAAAGGCGGCGACGACTTCTCCGACATGTGCTTCATGGCCGACGCCATCGGCATCAGCGACTTCGAGCTCTACAGCGACTCGGACGAGGAACCCTCCTATGGGTCTTGAATTTATCCCTAAAGCCTCTATTATCAGTTAAATGACATTCTTGTGCCGATACCCTATGTAGCAGGTGACTTAAATCGGTGAACTCTTGCCCTCCGAATTTCTCCCTCAGCTGGGAAATTAATCCTTAGAAGGCTAAATTGACTAACTAGTTATTAGGTAAAGTAACATTAAAACACCGATTTCTTATCTTCCTAAATCTCTTAATATAGTTCGTCACCGATTCCCCAAATTTCTTGTGAACAGAGCTCAAGTCGAAAATGCTAAGTTCTAGACTGCCAGAGAAAAAGTATTAATGAAATTAGCTTTCCAAATCGGTCCAAACATGAACCAAATTCGGAGGTAAGCTTGTGAACCACGTAAAAGCAGCTCCTGACAAAGACAGCGGGAATAATCTAATTTTTAACCCATCGGACTGAGCAGCTTCACTGCATTGCACGATAAAATGTCCAACATGCTCCAAAGTAGTAACAAAGTCATCCCTAGAAAATTTCATGAAATCAGGAACCTTGAAGTTATTAGGTACGACATTCGGTCAATGTAATTAGGATACGGCTTTTGATAGCCAATAACCTTCCTCTTAGGCTGTATGCCAAATTGATCTCGCAACACGGTAGATATCTGATCAGCCCAGTTAACCGTATTAGCTGATGTAGTGTTAGGAGCTTGCCAATTATGCTCATAATTAGCATTCTGCCCCCCGAGTGTAAGCTCGGGTTGATAGGTTGATTGAGCCAATAGGAATTGACTAGATTGCTCATAACCTATGTTATTTTTCTTAGCAATTGGCTCTGGTACTAGAACGAAGGGTTCCAAGTACATTACAACCTTGTATGGAGCTATATTGCTCTGTGGAATCGGCTCAGGGTACTACTGGTACCTAGGAGGTTCAGTCAGCTATGGAACCGATTGGGGAAAAGTGTAAAACGGAGCCGATGATGGTAGTTGGCTAATGCATCCAACTTAGCAACATCAGTATATGCTTGATAAAGTACAACCCCACTTTTGTGAGGATCTCATGGCAATATGACTGTAGGCTAGGTTGGCATCACAGCAGGAGATGGAGCTATAGCCAATCGTTTAGAATCGGCTACAGGACTTTGGGTGTTTTGTGCTACCGAATAAACTGGGTAACTTGGAAAAGTCTACATTGAATCGAGGCTTCCGACTGATGCCAACTCTTGAGCTATAGTCTAAACACTATTGGCTATCATCAGTTTGAGAGTTGTAACTAAAGCCGATGACTGATTAGTCAAAGCATGGTGCACAGATTGATTAATCATAGTGGATAATTCAGTTTTTGCAGACATGTATGACTCATCGATGTGTTGGTAATCCCTGCATTGCCGAGGACATTGACTATCAGCAATGCAGCCTTCTACATGAAACCGTGTCGGGTTTACTAAAAGCAACTTAACATCATCTCCTCAAGCGCGGCTTTCTGATCTTCGATCTCTTTAAGTTGTTCTGGTGTTAAATCGTCTGTGGAATATATGAAACCAGGTGTGTTCATAACCGGACCAGCATCGCCTGAGAGGAAGACAGGGCTGAGAGGAAGGCCCAAAGGATAAGCTCCGCGCCAAGCCTTGCTGCTGTACGGAAGGGGGTACATCCTATAGACAGTTCAACATGTATTTAAATATAAAAGATACGGTTGTAATCCGAGTTGTTAACAGGGTAGATAAAGATGTAAACTCTATCCTGTAACTGATTAGAATAATATAACCGATTGAAATCTCTTAACCGATCGAGACTCTGTAATTCGCCTCAGCCCCATTATATAAGAGAGAGCGCGGGCAACAACAGAGGCATCGAGCAATCGCATCATAGAACTCACGAGCAATCTTAGATCCAAGAGATCCACATAATCCCAGCACACAGGACTAGGGTATTACCTCCTCAGTCGAGGGCCTGAACCTGTCTAAACCTTTGTCTTGTGTGACCTTCGAGTTTGAGATCTAGCGCCTACCCCATAAATTTATTGCTGACTACAAAAGTCGACAGTTAGTGCGTCAGGTAGGGGAAGCGCTATAATCTTTTCCTACAGACTCGATGGCAGCAACCAGCGGAATTATCGCCACCTTCGTCTCCGGCCAGGCTTTCCGCTTTGGGAACCTGAACTTCGTCGCAGATGCGCGCGGAGAACTTGTTTGCTTGGACTTACACCAGATCCAATCTGGTAAAGATCAGGCCGAACCATCTCAGGTATGCCACTCTGACTCATCCAGCAAACCAGTCAGCGTCGTGAGGAGTTTTTATGATCTTCGCGGCATCTACGCAATAGAAGAGTAGAAGACCGAACTCCAACGCCAGCAACAGATTCAAAAAGCTGCGAAGGAGGATCGTCTTCTTCGTAAGGGTAAGGAGGCACAAGCGCGATCGCTTCGATCTCGCGGCCGCAATGTCCGCGAAGACATCCTACAATCCAGATTGGGAGACCAAGCTGTCTTCCATATGCCACAGCAGAACGTCGTCGCCTCCAAGACGCTTCTCGACACGCTGGACCCGATGATTGCATCTGATAGCCCGGTGGCCCTGATCGTGGCCCAGATCAAGGCCAAGGTGACGGTAGTAGCCATTCAGCAGAATCAGAAAAAGCCGGTAGGAGAAGCGCACTCGCGCTCCCACGCGGCTACCCACGTCGCTAGCAGTCGGACTGCTACCAATCGGAGTACCGGCAGTCGGCGCCCCATACAACTAGTCGGAGACATCTGTCGGAATCTCAACCGCAACCTCCGCCAAGACATCACCGCCAGACGGCAAGAGCGGGACGAAGAAGATCGACGTTGGTGCCACGACGACTACGAACGCTTCGTACCGGCCACGGTCCACGAAGCGATCAAAGGTACAACGATTGCAATGACTATAGAGACCATCATCGCCGGGGTCAGAACGATAACGACGATCGTCGAGTCATGGACTCGCCGCACCGAACGCCACCCCGACGCGTTGATGATAATCGTCGAGCCAGATGCTCGCCACACCGGACTCCCCCTCATCATGACGATAGATCTATCGACGGAATCCGAGCGTTCACTTCTCGGCTACGTCGAGTGGCATGGCCCAAAGGCTTCAACCCCAAGGGCACGTTAAGTTTGATGGGGAGCGAGATCCGGAAGCTTGGCTGCAGGTCTATGCCCTGGCGGTTAAAGCGGTCGGGGGCAATCAGAACGTGATGGCAAATTATCTGCCAGTTAATCTCACCCCCTCGAATCAAGCATGGCTCACAGGACTTCCTGCGAACTCGGTGGACTCCTGGAGTGATCTTTGCGATCAATTCATTGCGAACTTCTAGGGAACCTACGAGAGGCCTAGCACCCCGTGGGACCTATACCAGCTTCACTAGAAGAAGGACAAAACACTGAGAGATTTCATCCAGCGTTTCATGCAGAAGAAGAACACCATCATGGATGTATCTGATGCAGTGGTGGTCATAGCCATTCAGAAGGGGTAAGTGATCCTGATCTAATCAAGAAAATGTCCAGGAAACCACCGGCCTTTGTAAAGGAGATGTTTGCATTGGCCGACCGCTACGCCATGGCCTCAGACGCCCTGGCTGAGCACAAAGAAGATCGCCCGCAACAGAAGAACAAAGGCGACAAGGCCGAGTCCTCCAAGCACAAAGACAAAAAGCGGAAAGGCGAGGAGCTGGTCGCGGTAGCCGAACGCAGTCGGCCCTGAGCCATGCGGAGGGAGGCACCCAATTACAGTACCATCATGGAAGCGATCTGTCCTTTCCACCCTAAGGGAAAGCACGCAGTTAAAGACTTCTTTACCCTGAAGCGTTTAGTGTGAGAAAGCAACAGGCAACTGGCTCCAGCGAAGGATGAGGCTACCAAGAAGAAAGACCCTCCCTGTGAGGACGATTACCAGGAGCCCGAGCACGAGCTGAACTACATCTATGGGGGCTCCACCGGATACGAGTCCAAGCGGAAGCAAAAGCTCACCGCTCGGGAGATCAATGCGGTGGAATCGACAACCCCCAGTATCTGAAGTGGTCTCAGGTCCCGATCACCTTCGATCGCTCGGATCACCCCAATCGAGTTCTACACCCGGGTAAGTACCCTCTAGTGCTCGACCCTGTCATTCGCAGTGTAAAGCTCAAGAAAGTATTGATTGATGGAGGGAGTGGACTCAACATCCTGTTCGCCAAGACCTTCGACGACATGAACGTCCCCCGCTCCGAGCTAAGGCCGAGCTCACAGCCGTTCCACGGGGTGATCCCTGGGCGTCTTCGTTTCCACTCGGGTAGATTGCTTTGCCCGTCACCTTCTGAAGGACCATGTGGAGGTCTATCCAGATTTGTGATGAGTATTTGACTAAATTTGAGCTTGGGTTGCTCTTGTTTGAGTTTGATTTGAAATGGATTTTCAATTAGAAGCAATTTGAGGTCGTCTCTGTTTTCCCGGTGCTACCGGTCAGATCGAGTAAAAATGAATTTTAATGAGTGGACTTTGATGGATTTATTGCACATCATTGTGGGCATTGTTATATGAGGAGTTTCCTTGTTTTTGATGGTAGCAGGTCGACGATGCTAGATCATGGTGAGGCGAAGGATGACCGGGACTAGGTGAGGAGTGTCGGAGGTTCAGACGGTCGGTGATCGTCGGAAGATGATCGGAGACGGAGTCGTGGCAAGCCATGAAGACAAGGTTTAGATGCTAGCTAGACGCTGCATGGATCAATGAGGGCCATTGGATGTTGGTCTAGTTGATAGGTTAGCGGGTCTAGTTAGTGTGCTTTGAGAACCGTGCAAGAAAACCCATTATGTGTTGTGGGTTTTAGGTGAACCCTTGCATGGCTGGTTGAGTGGTTTAATCCTAGCCCTTGATGGATGCTCTAGGGTTTAGAGGCTCATCCAAGGGTGGTAGGTGGCCCAAGAGTTATATAAATAGGGGTGGAGGGGTAGCCTTCCCCTCTAGAAGGTTTTGAGGTTTTTGATGCTCCTTTGAGCTTTGCCCACATGAAATGTGAGGCTTTGTAACCTGTCCTTCCAGAAATGAAATGTTCTTCATTTATGTTCATGTTTCATTTCCTTTAAGCATTTACATTACGCATTTAAATTAAGCAATTTAAATTCAGCATTTACATCCCGCATTTACATTCTCGCAATTTACTTTATCGCAATTTGGATTTGCCTCCCCTCCATCTAAATGCTGTACTTCTAGGATGTCTTGAGGGTGTTCATATGGTTTTACAACTTTCTTGTACCCTAGGATAGACTAGAGATCAAGTTTTTATCAAATTGCAAATCTGTCCGGAACTTGTTCTTCGCGCAGCAGTCAGTATTTGTTTTTTATAAAAATCAAGAAAAATATTTTTTAAGTGATTCTTATTGGAGAATGTGCACAACTCATATATCCATCTCTGGAATTTTTTTTGAGTCCACCGGTTGCACAATTTGAGCGCTATGAAGTGAAAAGAGAGCCTCAAACATTCTGGTCGAAGTTTCTAACTATCTGCAAAGCTTGATTTTTCATGTTTATTCTACAAATATTTTTGAGGTGATTTTTTGTGGAGTGTTTCACGACCCAACTTCTCAATGGGAGAAAAATTCCCAAAAATTTTAGAGCAACAAAAACTCACCAACCACCTGCTCCAATTGAGGACAATTTCTGGAAAATCTTCTTTTACTTTTCTGAAAGAGACTTTGGTATTTTAGCTTTATCGCTTTTAGAAAAGTAGTCTTTGAGTTGATTCCTCTTTGTTTATACTCTTGACAACCATGATTGTGATTAAAAAATCCCTCACATGATTCATGGTTCTCATCCATGCAAGCTAGGGGTACACATAGTTGTCTAATTGTTCGGGTTTTTGGAGGGTGTGTGAATCTGCGAAACACCATTTTAAAGGAAAATCTTTGGGTGTTTCAGATTTTTATTGCGAGATTGTGTGGAGTACTTTGAGTGGGGGAATATTTTATTTGGGATCATTCACCCCCCTCTGATCGCCATTTCGATCTTTCAATTGGTATCAGAGCCGGTTTTGCTCTTCCATAGATCTTGACCGGTCTCAAGAGCCATGGCGATGGACAAGTATTCCACCAAACCTCCTATTTTTGCTGGAGTTGATTTTCCGTTTTGGAAATCGCGGATGGAGTCATACATCACTGGCCAGGGCTTCCTGATTTGGCAGAAGGTGAAACTCCCGTATGAGATCCTGCTGATGAAAACGTCATAGCCGGCAATATGGCTGACGTTGAGGCGAATGCTAAGGCAAGGAACATTCTCATGCAGGGTCTTAGCCACAGTGAGTATGATAGGATTTCTCACCTCCGTTCCGCTCACGAGATTTGGGTGACCCTCGATGCTTACCATGAGGGCACTACTCAAATCAAGATCGTGAGGCAGGATCAGTACAAGCGTGAGTACAACAAGTTTGAACAACACACTGGTGAGAGTCTTGATGAGTGTTTCAATTGTTTTACAAAGATTTTGAGTGATCTTCGAGCAGTTGGTTGTATATACCCTGACTCGGATAATGCTCGATATTTCTTGACCGTACTCGATCTTCGAGTTTGGAAAATGAAAGTGACCACCATCAAGGACACTACCGACTTGTCGACCTTGACTCTTGATGGGCTTTACTCCCGTCTCAAGACTCATGAGATCGACGTTGTCCCTCGCAAGACGAAATCACAGTCGATGGCCTTGGTCATTGATCCCCCTGGATCTTCTGTTGATATTTCTGCTGGTTTCTCTCTTTCCGCTCTTTGCGAGCTAAGCGATGACCAACTGGAAAAATTTCCAGAAAATGAGCTTGCTCTTCTTGCTCGCAAGTTTTCTCATGCATACAAGAGGCTGAGAGAGAAACAGAGGTGGCATGATCACATGCTTTGAGTGTGGTGGCCCCAACCACATTCGGGCTAATTGCCCTAAACTGGAGAAGACAAAGAACGACACCAGCAGTTCAGCAAAGAACAACTACATCGACAAGAACCGCAACAAGAAGCCTCCAGTTCATGAGCCGACACGTGAGAAGAAGTACCGCAACTTCTCCAAGAACAAGAAGCTCTTCCATCGCGTCCTTGCCGTACTTGACGACATCAACCTCTCCGACACGGAGACATGGAGCGACGAGGGCAAGGATGATCCGCAAGAGAAGAAAGGCGGCGACGACTTCTCCGGCATGTGCTTCATGGCAGACGCCAACAGCATCAGCGACTCCGAGCTCTACAACGACTCAGATTAGGTACCCTCCTATGACCAGCTCAATGAAGCTTTCTACAAATTAGGAAAATTTTATGCTAGAGCTAGAGCTAGGTGTATGGAGCTAGAGAAGGAAGTAGGTACCTTGACTCGGGAGTTAGCTTCTCTTAGATCTTATCCCTCTCGAGTCACTGATGATTGTTCTTTGTGTGATGCCGTGCTTGAGGAGTTAGAGAAACTAAGGATCATACATGATAGTGTGCTTGTTGAACTTGATGGTCTTAGGTTGAAAAATACTAGCACTAGTTTTGTTGATGCTATTCCTGTTGAGGCTAGTTTTCTTCATGCTCATTCTACTCCTTCATGTTCAAATTACCCTAAATTGCTTGCCGAAATTGATGCTATGAGCGATCACCTTAAGAAGCTTTCTTCTAGAAATGATGAACTTGAAATGCATGCTTCTAAGGACCCAGTCAGCTCATGTGAGGGCTGTAGGCAACTAAAACTTGACAATGAATCCTTAAATGTCAAGTGTGCTAAACTTGCTAAGGACTTACTAGATAAGTCACAAGAAAGTTGCTTGCGATGTTCTGTGATTGAGGGGGACTTGGATAAAATCCATGTCGAGCTTAGGAAAAAAATTAGAAGACCAAGCCCATATAATTAGAAATACGTCTTGTGTTTCTTGTGAGGCCCTCAAGATTGAGGCAGCCATGTTGAGGGAGAAAAATGCACGTGCTGAGAGAGCTCATCTTTCTGGTTCTTCTTCTTCTTCTTCCCCCTGTTCTTCTTGTGCTTCTTTCTTTCGAGATTGCCAGTATCTTATGAGCACTCTCGAGAAATTTGTTGGAGGCAAGAAGAAGCTTAATCTTATTCTAGACCAATCCAAGATTAGTAGATTCAATCAAGGTCTAGGATTTGATCCCTTGGACCACGCCCGGGCGCATCCTCCCACCATTGTGCGCGGTTCCAAGAGTGGTGAGATTGTGGTAGCTCCTGCATCGAGTACCACTGCTTAGGTCTCACTGGGTTGTCCATAGGACTTCTGACCAGAAGGGTGTTACTCTTGTTGCTTCTGCCTCTAGTAAGACGAAGTACACATGCACCTTCTGTAAGAAGGATGGTCACCTAGTAGATTTCTGCTTCAGGCACATCAAAAATACTCGGCGTGAGCATGTTGCTGCTCTTAGGGGTATTCAGGGTTATCCCCAGACTCTGAGTACTCCTAAGGCACACACTGCTTCTAGACAGGTTAGAGAGTCGTCTGTTTTTGGGCAGCATCCAGGACTCGGTTTTCATGCTATTTCTTCGAGTTTTAGTCCTGGAACTGTTCATAGTCAATCTTTTTACTGTCCTCTTGATATTTTCCTCATTTTTCTCAGCGAGGTAGATATCAGCGGTGTGAGGTGTTTTATGGTAGGAGATTTAGACAGCCTCACTGGGATGGTCCAGCCTTTGCATCACGGCAAGCCATCCCAGTTCAAGCTCCTAGATCATCTACTAGAGTTGCTACTGATCTTATTAGTGTTAAACGTCAGAGAGACACTCGAGTCCAGTCTTCTTCTGTGACTGGTACTCTGAGGTGTCGTATGGTTCAGTATTGGGTTCCTAAGTCTTCACTCTATCCCGGTACTGAGTCATCTTTCTCTCTTATATCTTGATCAGGTTCATCGGATGGGGAAGGGAGATGTTTGGATTGTCGACTCCGGTTGTTCTCGTCATATGACCAGAGATTTTCGATGGTTCTCTTCCCTAGTCCGAGCCCCCGGTGATGAGTTGATCACTTTCGGGGATGCTTCTTCAGGTAGAGTCATTGCTAAAGGTACCATTTGCATTAATGACAATTTCATTCTTAAAGATGTTGCCTTAGTAAGTAAGCTATACAATTTGCTTTCTGTTTCTCAGCTTATTGATGACTCTTTCGAGGTGAGTTTTAAGAGTAATGCCTGTAGAATCCTCAATTCATCAGGAGAGTTAGTTTGCGGGATTTCTAGATTTGGGAGAGTCTTCCTTTTTCTGTTTCTTCTGGAGACTCTCTTCGGTGTTTGATTGCTTTAGAGTTCCGTGATCTCTCCTTCTGGCATAGGAGACTTGGTTACATTGGATTTGATTATTTGACCCGAGTTAGCAGCCACGATCTCATTCGTGGTTTGCCCAAACTCAAAATGGTCAAAGACTTAGTTTGCTCTCCCTACCGACTGTAACATCCCAAAATTTGAGTTTTGGAATGTTTGAATTCAAAAATAAACCATTTGCATTTCTCTTGAATTAATTCCAGCTTAATTTGAATTTTCCATTTATGAAAAGATTTAATTCCAGCTTCAAGGAATTTTTTTGTATTTTTGGAGATATTTCGGAATTTATTTGCTATTTATTTGAATTTATTTTCTTTTAGTTGAATTTTTGGTATTTTTCTTAATTAGAAAAGGTGTTCTGTTTTTATAAAACACTCTCGGGCCGATTTCCCCGCGCGGCCCATCTCCTTCCGGCCCGCTTCAGCCCAGCCCGCCCTGCTCCGTTCGACCCAGCTCCGCTCCGCCAGCCCAGCCATGCACGCACCGCGTGGACCATCGGATTCGCGCCACGTGTGCGGCTGAGATCGCGTCCCGCGAAACCCTAGCCGCACGCCGCCACCGCTCGGAGTCCGCGCAGCTCACACCTTAGCGTCCATGCCGCGTCCGTTGCGCGTCCCTCGAGGCTATAAAAAGCCGAGCCGTCATTTGATCCGGGTTCCTCTCATCGCGCCGCGCCTGTCGCCGCTTTCCCGTTGCCCAAGACCCCGCCGGCCGTCGCTGCGAGCTCGCCGTAGCTTCGCCGACGCCGCCGAAGCCTTTTCCCCGTCGCCTCGCCGCTATGTTGCCTCTCCGCCGCAGCCACGCGTCTCGTTGAGTTCACCGCGTCGTCCTCTTCAGGATCCGCACCCACGCACGTCCGATCCATCGCCGTTGCGCCATTGGCCACGTCTTCTTCCTCGCCTCCGATAAGCCCGCGCCACCGCTCACCGTCGTCCATCTTTGCTAGATGTCGACCGTCCGATCGCCAGCCGATGCTCCTAATCGCGCCACATCCTTCGCCGCCCGCGCCTCGCCTTCCACCATCCGATTTGGCCCTGTCGCCAGATGAGCGACGCGTGACTCGTCCACGTCACCACCTGCGTCATCGCCTGCATCAGCGCTGACGTCGGCAGTGCACCGACTGCACGGTGGACCGACCGCAGTGCCGTGCACCGAGTCCACCAAAAGCCAGCTGATGTCAGCGTTGCGCAATAAATCATTTTTCCCGTATAAAAATAAATCTGGAAATTCCTAGTTGGACATAATCATTATACCAACATTGGGTTATCGTAGCTATGCTTAGACATGCTTAGTTGTACAAGGGATTCATGTCACATGTTGAATAATGTTAATCTTGACTTAATGAGATATTGAATCGTGGCCTTTAGCCACTGTTGTAAAAATTTGTTGTACCATGGCGGGGTTTGCCATTGGTCTTGGTTGAACGAATTGTTTTTCCTCGGGCAAGTGATCGTGTAGTAAAGGGGGTGCTTTCTAGCACATTGGGATGTGGATGTCTTGCCTGAGACAACTTAAGGACTGAATCTTGTGCGCCATTGAACTGGGCCTAACCGTACTACCACAAGTCTGGTATGGGATAGACCTAGCTGATTAATTTGCAATGTCTAGCCTTGAGTACTGCCAATTGGTGGTGTGGATTCCGGGATGGACGAGTAGATTCGCAAGGCGCAAGAGAGGGATCTAAGGGGCGAAACCTTAGCGGGCAGTACCGAGTTTAGACAGTGCATTGTAGAGGCTTTGTCATGATTCTCCGCCGACACACCCAAGGAAGTGTGTTTATCGCGTGGCAATATGAGAAATCATGTCTTGTGGGTAAAGTTGTACAACCTCTGCAGAGTGTAAAACTATTCGAATAGCCGTGTCCATGGTCATGGACAAGTCCGGGAATTTCACACGGGGTATAGAGTGTTTTATGAAATGTGGAATTGTTGGGATGTGAATGGGGAGTTTACTATTGTTTTGTTGTCTAAAGTAATACTGTTGAATTTATTGGCTGATACTTGTTTTAGATGGCGTAGGGTGATGCCTCATCATTCTGTTCATGTTGTCTACCAGTTATTTATCTTTTCATAAATATGCTTTCAATCTATTTATTGTATTTCAATTCAAGTTATTGCTTTCTGCAAATGAACCGTATGGCCATCCTTGTCAAGCCGTGCATGAATATATTGCATCAATTCCCTACGGCTTGCTGAGTACTTTTTGTACTCATGGCTTTATGCCCTTGTTGATCAGTTGCTGAGGAAGGACCAGGAGATAATGAATATCATGAGGAGGAATTCTATGAAGACTACATGGATTAGGAAGGCGTTCCTCAGACGATTGCCTGTGGCATATCGAATGGCTCAAGTTATCTTTTCCGCTGCAATAGTTATTTGTTTCTTAAACCCTTAAGGCATAATGGTGTAAACAATGATTATAAAGTCGTTTGCTTTATTTAATAATAATTGGCTTCTTCTTAGTTGAATCGTTGTATGGAATGATATTTCATCTATGTTTCCACTGTGTGCACTAGCGTGATCCTGGACTAGTGCAATATACACAGAGGGTTTTGGATTTGCAAATCCGGGTCCTGACACCAACATGGCAAGTTGGTTACTGCTTCTCATCCCCCAGTCACTGTTGTGATGACTGATGCACCAGGACAGCTTTTACATATGGACACTGTTGGTCCAGCTAGAGTGCAGTCAGTGGGTGGGAAGTGGTATGTTCTTATCATTGTTGATGATTTTTGGAGGTATTCTTGGGTGTTTTTCATGTCCTCGAAGGATGAGACTTTTACCCATTTTAGGGGTTTGGTTCATAGGTTGTCTTTTGAGCTCCCTAGTGCCCTACGAGCTATACGCAGTGACAATGGCACGGAGTTCAAGAACTTCTATCTTGAGAGTTTTTGTGTGGAGTCTAGTTTAGAGCATCAGTTCTCCTCTCCCTACGTCCCTCAACAAAATGGCGTAGTGGAAAGGAAGAACAGGACCCTGGTAGAAATGGCCAGGACGATGCTAGACGAGTACAGTACTCCTAGGAATTTTTGGGCTGAGGCTATAGCTATTGCTTGCCATGTTTCTAATTGTGTATTCTTGAGAGCACATTTGCACCACACTTCTTACGAGTTGAGGTATGGGCGAAAGCCCAGTGTTTCTCATTTTCGTGTGTTCGGTTGCAAGTGTTTTATTTTGAAGTCTGGTAACTTGGATAAGTTTGAGTCTCGTTCTTCTGATGGTATCTTTCTGGGTTATTCGACTTCTTCTCGTAGCTATAGGGTCTAGAGTTGCGATGCGCATAAGGTCATAGAGACCTATGAAGTGACCTTTGATGAGGCTTAGCCCAGGAGCTAGACCCGATATTTCAGGCTCTTCTTCTTCTTCCGAGACCATCTTTGTAGACGATGAGGATGATGGAGATGATGGTGTTCCACCTGATACAGTCCCCCTACACCTGAGGTGCCTCATGTTTCCATTTCTGCACCTCAGGAAGGCCAGCCCTTGCCTTCTGACTCTCATTCAGCTAGTGGCTCTGCTCCTACCACTTCTCTGCATGAGGTAGAGGCCACTTCTGCTTCTGGACCTCCCCGTCATATTCAGCATTCTCATCCACCTGATCAGATCATCGGTGATCTGTTTCAGTGAGTCACTCGCTCAAAATCAGGTTTGTCCAGTTTCTACCTTCACTCTGCCTTTGTTGCCTCGTTTGATCCGAAGGATGTGACTCATGCATTATCTGACGAGTCTTGGACTAATGCTATGCATGAGGAACTTGAAAACTTTGAGAGGAACAAAGTCTTGCAGCTTGTAGAACGTCCATATGGTCATAATGTCATTGAGACCAAGTGGGTGTTCAAAAACAAGCAGAGTGAGGACGGGGTTGTCATTCGCAACAAGGTTAGGCTAGTTGCACAGGGCTTTTCTCAGGTTGAGGGTCTTGACTTTGAGGAGACCTTTGCCCCTGTAGCTAGACTAGAGGCTATTAGGATCCTGCTTGTATTCTCTGCATCTCGGGGCTTCAAACTCTATCAAATGGATGTCAAGAGTGCATTCCTCAATTGCTATATTGAGGAAGAGGTTTATGTCAAGCAACCTCCAGGATTTGAGAACCCCAAGTTTCCGAGTCATGTATACAAGCTTTCCAAAGCTCTGTATGGACTCAAGCAGGCCCCTAGAGCATGGTATGGAGGCTCAAGTCTTATCTTCTCAGCCATGACTTCAAAATGGGAGTAGTAGATAAGATTCTGTTCATCATACACCATGAGTCGCATTTTCTTCTCATCCAGATTTATGTGGTTGATATCATGTTTGGTGGCTCGTCTCATTCGTTTGTGTCTCAGTTTTCTGAGGTGATGAGCACAGAGTTTGAGATGAGTATGATGGGCGAGTTGAGCTACTTTCTTGGCTTCCAAATCAAGCAGACTCGGGAAGGTACTTTCTTGCAAAGCTTGATTTTTCATGTTTATTCTACAAATATTTTGAGGTGATTTTTGTGGAGTGTTTCACGACCCAACTTCTCACAGGGAGAAAAATTCCCAAAAATTTTAGAGCAACAGAAACTCACCAACCAACTGCTCCAATTGAGGACAATTTCTGGACAATCTGCTTTTACTTTTCTGAAAGAGACTTTGGGGTTTTAGCTTTATCTCTTTTAGAAAAGTAGTCTTTGAGTTGATTCCTCTTTGTTTGGACACTTGAAAACCAGGATTGTGATTAAAAAATCCCTCACATGATTCATAGTTCTCATCCATGCAAGCTAGGGGTACACATAGTTGTCTAATTGTTCGGGTTTTTGGAGGGTGTACGAAACACCATTTTAAAGGAAATCTTTGGGTGTTTCAGATTTTTATTGCGAGATTGTTTGGAGTACTTTGAGTGGGGGAAAATTTTATTTGGGATCATTCACCCCCCCCTCTGATCGCCATTTCGATCTTTCACCTTCGGTACCAAAGACAATTATCAGACCGAATATATAAATTTTGAGGTAGCGGATTTCGAGACAGCGTATCACGCTATCTTGGAAAGACCCGGCCTGGCTTGGTTCATGGTTGTCCCGCACTACACCTGTTTGATGATGAAGATGTCGAGACCCAAAAGCATCATCACGGTTCGCAGCGACATCAAGCGATCTCTGAAATGCGACCGAGAGAATTGTGAACTTGCTGAGCTGCAGGAGGTGACCGCCGAGAGGAAGAATGTCCAGGCAGAGGTTGCGACGTTGCAGGAAGAAGGTGACATTCCGTCTAAGAAGCAGGCCATGTCAGGGATAAAGCCTGGCGAAGGAACCAAGAAAATTATCCTCGACCCATCCGACCCGTCCAAAACGACTCTGATCGGGATAGGGCTTGAGGGTAAATAGGAAGGCGCGCTCGTCACCTTTCTTCAGGCTAACAAAGACATCTTTGCCTAGAAACCATCTGACATGCCGGGTGTTCCTAGTGAGGTGATTGAACATTCCTTACACGTCGATGAAAAGGCAAAACCTATCAAGCAAAGACTCCGGCGGTTCGCTCCAGATCGTCGGATCGCCATCAAGCAAGAGATCACCAAGCTATTAGCTGCAGGTTTTATCAAAGAAGTGTATCATCCCGATTGGTTGGCAAACCCTGTACTAGTTCAAAAGAAGAATAAAACTTAGCGCATGTGTGTTGATTATACTGATCTCAACAAGGCATGTCCGAAGGATCCCTTCGGGCTACCTCGAATTGATCAGGTGGTTGACTCAACCGCCGGGTGCGAGATCCTGAGTTTCCTCGATGCCTACTCAGGGTACCACCAGATTCGCCCAAAGGCGGAAGATCATATCAAGACTTCATTCATCACACCCTTTGGGGCCTTTTGCTACACCACGATGTCATTCGGGATGAAAAACGCTGGTGCAACATATCAACACGCAATACAGCGGTGTTTTCACGCCCAACTCGGACGCAACGTGGAGGCATATGTAGACGATGTCGTGGTAAAGACTCGAAAAAAGAATGACCTTATCACCGACCTAACCAAGACGTTTGAGAGTCTAAGGACTTTCAGCATGAAGCTTAATCCCGAGAAGTGTGTTTTCGGAGTATCTTCGAAAAAACTGCTCGGGTTTATCGTATCCCAACGAGGCATTGAGGCCAACCCAGAAAAGATCAGGGCCATAGCAAATATGGAGCCGCCGACTTGCCAAAAGGACGTCCAGAAGCTTACGGATGCATGGCCGCACTCAGCAGGTTTATTTCCCGACTGGGTATGCGAGGTATGCCATTCTTCAAACTCCTCAAGAAGCAGGACAAGTTCCAATGGACGCCTGAGGCATAGCAAGCGTTTGAAGATTTGAAGACCTTGTTAACGACGCCCCCGGTCTTGGTTTCTTCGATGCCAGAAGAACCTCTGTTACTTTACATCGCGACAACGACTCACGTAGTCAGCGCTGCAATCATCGTCGAAAGGGAGGAACCGGGCCACGTGCAGAAGATCCAACATCCGGTCTACTTCGTCAGCGAGGTCCTGAGTGAATCTAAGGTGCGGTATTCATAAGTGTAGAAATTATTATATGTCGTACTTCTTACATCTCGCAAACTCAAGCACTATTTCCAAGAGCATACTATTTCGGTGGTCACCTCCTTCCCAATAGGAGATATACTTCACAACCAGGAGGCCACTGGGAGATTGCAAAGTGGGCAGTCGAGCTTGGAGCATTTGATATCCTATTGAGGCCTCACACGTCATCAAGTCTCAAGCGCTCGCCGATTTTACTGTTGAGTGGACAGAACTTCAGAACCCGGCGGTCATTAAGGAACTCGAGTATTGGACGATGTACTTCGACGGTTCCCTCATGCTCAATGGCGCGGGGGATGGTATAGTGATCATATCACAAAGTGGAGAAAGATTGAGGTATGTTCTTCAAATACTTTTTCCCACGTCGAACAACGCCGCCGAGTACGAGGCACTCATCCATGGACTCCGTATCGCCATATCACTCGGTATCCGACGTCTGATGGTTCATGGAGATTCAATGCTTGTGATCAATCAGGTGCAGAAAGATTGGTCTTGCATCGAAGACAACATGGCTGCCTATTGCTAGGAGGTATGCAAGCTAGAAGTAAATTTTGACGGTTTGGAACTTGTTCATGTGCTCCGTCGGGACAATGAAGCGATCGATGAGCTAGCAAAAATGGGATCCGGCCGAACCACAGTGCCCGCAGGAGTATTCATTGAAGAAATTCGTAAGCCCTCAATAAGCACTCGGTCAAAGTCGGACATCCCGGTGGAGAAGAACGTAGAAGCAGAAGTCCTGATCATTACCTCCGATTGGATAGCTCCGTATCTGGATTATTTGACAAAGGATGAGTTACCTGAAGACCGCATGCAGACCGAGCGAATAATGCGCCGAAGCAAGAGCTATGTGGTGATCAGGGAAGAACTCTATTGCAACAGCTCCTCTGGTGTACTACGACGGTGCATACCAAAACAAGAAGGGAGAGATCTTCTCAAGGAAATCCACTCGAGAGTGTGTGGGAATCATGCGGCGTCATCAACACTAGTTGGCAAGGCTTATCGCGAGGGATTTTTCTGGCCGACTGCTGTCATCGATGCAGAGGACATCGTCCGGACATGCGAAGGATGTCAGTTCTTTGCACGGCAAGTGAACAAACCAGCACAGGAACTGCAGACCATCCCAATCACCTGGCTGTTCGCGGTCTGGGGGCTCGACATGGTGGGACCTTTGAAGAAGGCTCAAGGTGGTTATACTCATCTCTTCGTAGCCGTCGATAAATTCACTAAATGGATTGAGGCCAAGCCAGTCGCCACAATCACAACCGCAAAAGCCAAAGAGTTCTTCCATGAAATCGTGGTCAGGTTCGGCGCACCAAACCGAATCATCATGGATAACGACACCCAATTCAGAGGTGGCATATTTCAAGACTGGTGCGGTGAACTCGGCATAAAAATTTGCTTCGTATTAGTAGAACACCCCCGAAGTAATGGGCAGGTCGAGCGAGCCAATGGCATGGTATTACAAGTCCTAAAGCCAAGGATTTTCGATCGTCTCAAACCATATGCCACTCGGTGGGTCAAAGAATTGCCTTCGGTACTCTGGGGGCTGCGAACCACCCCCAGCAGAGCAACCGGGTAGTCACCTTTCTTCCTGGTGTATGGCTCAGAGGCGGTCCTCCCCACCGAGTTAGAATTCGGATCCCCACGGGTTCGGAGCTATGAAGAAGTCGCTTCAGAAGAGAGCCGGCTAGAAGACCTCGACCGACTGGAAGAAGCCAGGGACGTCGCAACAATTCAGTCGGCAAAGTATCTTCAGGGCTTACGTCGCTATCACGGTCGCAATGTGAGGAGCCACGCATTCTCCAAAGGAGATCTGGTTCTTAGAAAGAATCAGAAATGCGAGCATAAGCTCTCCCCAAGCTGGGAAGGCCCTTACATCATCAATGAGGTGATACGTCCCGGGGCCTATAAGCTCAAGCGTGAAGACAGCACAATTGTCAACAACACCTGGAACATAGAGCAGCTACGTCGTTTTTTCACTTAAACTTTGTAATTCAGTTGTTTCTTTAGGAATAAATGTTTGCTCTTAAAGTTATTCTCGTATAGCCTTCTCAAAAATTATGCTTCTGAGTGCTTTGCTCCTATAAGTTTTAAGAGTAGACATGCGTCATGAACCATGCCTCAGAGCCTGGGGGCTGGACTAGTCGAACATGATATGTCAAAACCACTCGGACAAAGCAGCATACTTAAAGACAAAACGCAAGAACAAAGAAATACTTTCAATTATTTGTTTATAGGTCCAAAGTTTCTACAACAGTCGAAGAGGCATCCTTGACTTCCTCCCAGAGCTCGGCGGCCCGATCTTCATCCACGTTGCAAGCATAGCCATCCTTAACGGCTTTAAGATCCACTCGGGGATAGAGCGACTTGGTGATCGCTAAAGCCTGGCTAGCACCATTGGTCTCTGTCTCCTTCAAGAGTCTCTTGAGCGCCTCGGGGGCTTCCTCTAGTTGAGAGATGACCTGGTCCCTACTGAGTGGCCTCTCGCCTCTGGGATGAAGCAAGCTCAACAACGGCTCGGAGGCTTCACGAAGCTTGGCGCAATACGTCTCAAGGGCTTCGACTTTTTCGCTATAAGCGGCATATTGCACCTGCGTCTTGAACTTGTAGTCTGCAAGCAAAACAGGTTATTAAGAAGTACCAAGAAGACGATGGAGGCAAGGGAGGGCCAAGCTGCTGAGCATACCTTCTAGCTCCTTCTCTGACTTCAATTTGGAGGCCTCCGAGACCTTGAGTTGTTCTTGAAGCTTCGCAACAGTGGAATCCCGAGCTGACACGGAGATAAGGAAATCAAAAGACTGGACGATTAAACAAGAGCACGGGGTGATCTAGGAAATATTTACCTCGAAGGGAGCCAACGACGTCTAGCCTCTCCTGCCGCAGGGTTTTCTGCTCTTCCCGCAACTCCTGGACCCGACCGAAGAACTCGCAGCTCGGCTGCATGTCCAGCCTTGATCTGATCCAATTTGGCTAGATATTCCTGGCGCGTTCGGACCTCCGGGAGCATCTTCTGGAGGTACTCGGACTTCCTTTCAGAGCGCTCCCCTAATTTTTGTAACCATCACAGGAAAGGGTAACTACATGCTAACCGGCACAAGCACGAAGGTGATAAGAGTAGTGAAAGTATTACCCGGGACAGGCGAGCACAAGCGGCGGTATGACTATAAAAGTCATTCCTTTCTCTCTCCTCCTTTGAGTCGTCCAGGAGCTTCAAGCCGTCCTCCTCATCAACCCACGCGGTTTGCATTATGAGTTGAGGGCGAGCGGGAGTCGGTGGAACTCGGGAGATCTCTTCAACCTCGGGGGATGGACGAGAGATGGGCTCTTGAGCGACAGGACCCGACGCCGAAGCATGGGGTGTCGGTGAAGGCGGCTGGGGCTCGGTGGGCGCTCCTGTGTCCACGGGCGAGGCCTCCTCAACCAAGACATGAACGCCCTGGGGCTCAGTTTCTTTAGTGGCCCCGGACGGCATCTCGACAGGAACATCGTACGAAGGATTCCTACAAGAAGAACGATCAGTAAATAAGCCAGCAAAACGCATCGAATAAGAGTCGATGGGGCATCAAACCTGTCGGATTTCTTCATTCTCATTGGGGCTTCTTTCGGGTGGCAAAGCCACTCCCGGAGGGAGCACTCGGGGCGCTACCAACTGGAACCCTAGGCTCCTCCCGACTGCCCGAGTCCCTCGGATTCGGACTCGGCTGTACCACGTGCTCGTGGGGAGGGGGAGCCGAAGGCGCTGGGGCTTGTGCTGGTGGTTCCTGAATCTCGGGACCACCAGTCGGGCGCTGGGGCTTCGCGGGGTCCTTGGTCATCGCTTTCTTCCCCTTCTTGGCAGCGGGGTCTCCGGTCGGGGAGCGCGCAGGTCGTTTGAAGGGAGCGCTCTTATGAACGGGCATCTCTAGGAGAGGCACGTCACTTAAAAAAGCCTGGCGATCCTGGAAAGGAGTGTTTCAACTATTAAAAGACATTCAGAGACCAATGTTAAAATCTATCAGCTAAACTTTCTCACCTCAGGAGGAGGGTGTGATGCAGTGAAGGATTTTGGGCATTTGGCGATGGACATCTCTACGCTCGGGATGAAAAAGTCACCTACCCGAGCATACACCTGCTCCTTCGACACTGCTTCGGGCAGTTCCCTGGTCGGATCGTCCTTACCTTCAAATGCGTATCCCAGATGGACTCGGTCCTTTAGAGGTTGTATCCGGCGAGCAGCGAAATGGAGGGCGAGGCCAACTCTCATGAGACCATCTTCCTTCAATTGCTCAATCAGCGCCAAGAGATCATGCACCTGGTCCATGTTCGCAGCATTGGGAGCAGATACCCAAGAAAGGGACACCTTAGGCTGGTGCCCGACAAAAGAGGGGAGGGCAGGATCGGGATTGGCACAATAGAACCACTCCTGGTGCCAGCCTTTATTAGAAGTTTTGAAGGGAATAGCGAAGTAGTTTTTCTTCAACCCCTCCCGCAACTGAAATCTGGCTCCCCCAATTACCTTGGGGTCGCTCTTTGAGGGATAAGGTTTGGCGAAAGAGATCAAAATGGGGGCGGATGTCCAAGAAAGCCTCACAGAGGTGAACAAAGAGAGAGATCTACAGGATGGAATTGTGATTCAAATTCACCAATTCAATGCCGTAAAACAAGAGAAGACCGCGAAGAAAGGCGCAGGCAGGAAGGCCCAGCCCGCGTTGGAAGAAGGATTCAAAGACCACAATCTCTTCGGAACGGGGGGTTGGAATGGATTCACCTGCGGCCAGTCGTGCGGAGATCAAGGTCAGGGCTGGAAGAACCCCGTCATCCACCATGGATTGCAACCACTCCTCCGTCGTGATCGAGGTGGTCCAATCTTGAGGCAAAGGTTGCGAGGAGGCATTCTTGGAAGATTGAGAAGATATTTTCGGAGGAAAGATCAATGGCGGCGTGAAGATGCGAGCGCAATAGCAGTTAACCCTAGCGGCGGAGAAGGTGGAGAGACAAAGGAAGCAGAAGAGGCAGGCGTATGCGATGGGGAAAATGAACCATCGGTTTAGTCTTTAAAGAGGGAAAATTAGGTTTTCGCCGAATCGGCGGGAAAGAGATTGACCCTGCTCTATGCTTCGTAATGATTTGCTAGCCTGGCGTCCTGACATACAGAGGCAGTTATGGTTTGACCAAGTCATATTTGGGACACGTTGATCCCCACGATGGGATGTTTAACCACTTATCGAACTAAACGAGACGTGGGTGTCCTCCAGTTTGGATTAAAAATATCTTCTTGTGATATGCCCCACGTTGGGTCACTAGGTGGTTACCGCATGACGGAATCATATATCACGAGTTGAGCCTGATAAGGCACGGTTCTAATGGTATGCCCCAAAATGGGTCGATAAGCTGTGCGTTGTAATAAACGAGTACGGATATCGTTCGGATAAACCTTGATATGTCCCAAGTTGGACCAGAGCTATATCCTACACCAGTCGGATACAGGTATCATCGGCCATGAGCTGAGAAAATCCTGATACGCTCCAAGTTGAGCCTAAGCTATATCCTACACCAGTCGGATATAGGTATCACTCGGCTATGAGCTGAAAAAATCCTGATACGCTCCAAGTCGAGCCTAAGCTATATCCTACAGCAGTCGGATATGGGTATCACTCGGCCTAGAGCTATGAGAATATGATATGTCCCAAGTCGGACCAGAGCTATATCCAACAGCAGTCGGATATAGGTATCGCTCGGCCAAGAGCCATGTAAATCCTAATATGTCTCAAGTCGAACCTAAAATATATCCTACGACGGTTGGATGCGAAGATCACTCGACAAAGAGCCATGCAAGCTTCGATGTACCCCAAGCTGGGTCTAAACTATGTCAAGCGACAATCATGAAGAACACTTTAAAAAAGGTACTTCTTTATTACATATAAATTCCCCAGGCATTATGCTTGGGAAAATATTACATTTACAGGAGCCCTAAACTTCTCCCCGGCGCACGCGACCGAGCGCCTCCACGAGAGCCTCCCTAGCCCTGTAAAGGACGGGGAAGATCTCGAGGAAGGTGTCGACGGCGACATGGTCACGGGCAACAGCCTCTTCTTCAGCCAACTCCGCCATGACGAAGTCAAAGAACGCCCATTCTTCGGCAAGCTCGAGGTCCCGGTCGTCCATGTAATTCCTCATGAAGAAGCTAGAGCTTGGTGTAAGGAAGAGGAGGACTGAGCAAGAAGGAATGCATTCTACAAGCGTTGGTTTGCTTTTTATAGACGATACGGCAAGGTTGAAGTAAATGCGAGGATGTAAAGACATCAGAAGCCGAGGAGACTTAGAGTTAAGATGGTTTATAAGCCAAAGAGGTTTTTGGAAAAAGAATTGACTCAAGAGGTCAAAACAACTTCGAAGACTGTCCAGGGATATACTCGAGTCCTTCATAATCCCCTTGCTGCAAAGAAAAACATTCAAATCAAAGAAGAAACCAGTCAGAGGTTTATGCTAGTAACTGAAAGCGCGGATCCAAGTTGAGTCCCAGATAAAGATATAGCAACCGGATCATGAATCACTCGGGGGCTACTGTGGAATATATGAAACCAGGTGTCTTCATAACCGGCCCAACATCGCCTGAGAGGAAGACAGGGCCAAGAGGAAGGCTCAAAGGATAAGCTCCGCGCCAAGCCTTGCTGCTGTACGGAAGGGGGTACATCCTATAGACAGTTGAACATGTATTTAGATATAAAAGATACAGTTGTAATCCGAGTTGTTAACAGGGTAGATAAAGATGTAAACTCTATCCTGTAACCGATTAGAATCATATAACCGATCGGAATCTCTTAACCGATCGGGACTCTATAAATCGCCTCACCCCCATTATATAAGGGAGAGGGCGGGCAACAACAGAGGCATCGAGCAATCACATCATAGAACTCACGAGCAATCTTAGATCCAAGGGATCCACATAATCCCAGCACACAGGACTAGGGTATTACCTCCTCCATCGAGGGCCTGAACCTGTCTAAACCTTTGTCTTGTGTGACCTTCGAGTTTGAGATCTAGCGCCTACCCCATAAATTTATTGCCGACTACAAAAGTCGATATCATCCAACGTCAGGATGATTATAGCTTCAATATTGAGATTGAATGTTGAATCAACTTCCCAGAAGAAGAAATCGTGTAACACTAGGCGTGCCAAAAGTGTATTGGCGCCGAAAAAGAGCCAATCAGCCTCAATAGACAAGAACGTTAGGTTCAGTTATGTTCGAGGCATGCCAACCGATTAGATCCTACAATCGATAAGATAGATATTAAAATATGCTCAAGTCAATCTGGTGCAACAATCGGCAAAGATCTAAATAGCTAAGAAGCCGATTAATTCAAAAGGTAACAGTAAGTATAAGTAACCGATTAGGGCTAATTAGATGGTAGACAAAGGTAGACTTTCCTGAAATAAGCGATGCGTAACAAGATCGGAGAAAATCAAATTTGGCGTAATCGAAGATGACCAACAATCGACGATGTGTAATTTTATTGATCAAGATCAGATTACAAAAGAGATTCTAGATTACAAAGCTACTACTAATTGACAAGAAAGTAAATAAAAGTAGATACAAGTTGTTTGATTGGTTGTTGTTCTTTCTGCTCGCCCTCAACCATCTTTTATAGTGAATCGGCCGATCGTATCTTTTTTCAATGCGTTGTCAACCATGATCCGTATCGGCCTCTGCACAGACAAAAGTTCCCAAAGTTCGGATCAATATCGGTTGTAATTCTATCTTTAATTTGACTTTCTCCTTTCTTAGCCGATATCGGCCAAAAATATCCCTTTTATCCTTAGCTTGACAAATCGGCCATACCTCGCCAAATTCTGGTGCAAACAATATCTTAGGGAGGTTTGTCTAGAGTGTGTTTTTGTGTTTTCATGTGCCGATCAACTGCTGGCTGATTTGAAGAATATTGTAATAAGTCCGTTTGCTTTGAATGAAATTCTTATTTGATGCGAATGGAAAAAAAATGTTTACCCCTATCATTTAACTATCATTTTCGAGTTAGATATTTTAATGAAAAGTTTAATAGAATGAAATTAAGAAGCATATGCACCCTCAAGATTTCTGACTTTTGAAAGGAAACTCTAGTTTTGCATCTGCTTGTTGGAACTAGGATAGCAATTATGGAAATCTTCATGAAGCTTGGTTCGCCATGCGCTCTCTGCAAGCTTAATCTATACCTTTTCTCTTAAGAATTGTTTTTTTCTGAGAACTTCAGAAACCAAACCCTGACTATTAGTAGCACTCCTGAAGGGTACAAAATTTCACTGTTCCAAACCTGACAAAAAAAACAGAGGAATCTGCAACAGCCAAGGAAGGAACCAAGAGACCGATGGAGAAGGAAGCATGAACTGCGCTGTGCCAAGTATCATGGGATAGCACCTGCCACAGTGCCACCTGCAGATTTGGTGTACGGATAGCACCTGCAGATGTTACAAAAACACACTACTTAATTGACCGGCGTACAGGAATAATGTCAGCGACATGGGATGGATTTTACTGATATTTATGTATATTACAAGTTAACAGTTGGAGATTACATCGCATTGCATTAACTTAGATTTCACTCCCTCTTTTCCGTTAAAGAATTGTGTCCCTTTGTAGAGATTGTTTGATCTGAACTCACATTGTAGCACCTAGATTCTTCAGAATTTGTTCCAGTGATATGGAACAACAAAGAAAAGGAATTGCTCAATCCCAACGGAGCTGGTTGTGGCCTACTGACTACTGAGAACCATTAGCTAAGTCATATTCTTGGTTGCATTATGTAACTTAATTAATTAATTCCTGCCACTGTTAATTAGAGATCTTTCGGCCAACTGATCGGCAGCCACGTCAGCTTTGGAAAAAAATAGCGCCTAAAGCGAAGTGTGCGGACTACGGAGTGTTGTAGGCTTGGTAGCTAGCTAGGTTTAGTAGTCTTGGCTTAGCAGCAGGACACACGAATCTGATACTTACTGGATGGTGAAGTGATGTGGTGGTACACACGATGTTCCGAAATTGACAAAAGAAGATAACTGAAGTTATCCAAAGGGTAACTAGACTGATACGCTAGTTAGTCATCTTTTCTTCTTCTTGTTATTTTGGGGTGAGATATGCTGCTAGCTATTTGCTGATGAACATATATTGACACTAGAAGCAGTTCAATTGCAAAGCGCAACCAACATTTTAGTAAACGCTGACAGAGGTATGGTACTAAATTTTCGGTCAGTTCTTCCACATTTCGAGCTCATTGCAGTGTTGTCACTTGTCAACATATGCATCGAGTAATCAAGAAGGCATGAATATGCCACTGGAATTAGTGTTAGCACGAGATGTTCAAAATTTCTTTTTGAGACCAAATGGAGAATTTCATTAATCATGAATGGAGTTACAATCCTCGTCACCTGTACCGATTTTCTTTTTATAAAAAGACTTTAGCAACGGCCCATTTTAATTTACAATTTTATTGAGATAGAATCTGATCGTCCAATGAAGCTCCGGAGAGTCGGTCACAGGACTACTTGTTGGAAATATGTGCAATATTTTTATTCCAGATGTTATATTGAGGCAAATGTAACACAAGACTAAAGATGTATAAAACAGCAGGTAACACATTGTACTTCAGAATATGTGTTTTAGCACACGAACAGCTTACAATTGGGCTTGCTGAAGAATAGGAAGCAGCGCCGCTCAGACGTAGTCGTGGAAGAAATCGACGTCAAAGAAGAAGCAGAGCGGTCACGCTGCCCAGAAACCTTATTGCCGCCCCGTGCAGGTGAACTCTGCGGCAATGGTTTGGAGATACCGATCACCTTCCTACACAGTGCACGCCGAGGGGGAAGATCGGCGAGGTTCAACAGCTTGGCACAAAAGTACAACAATTCAGAGGTGAGGAGGAAGAATAGAGGAGGAATCCAGTATCACTGTCCTAGACGTCTCCAGAAGTTTATATACAGACGCACCAGTAACTGACCACATTATGTCAGTTAAACGTGGCAGTTACTAGTAACTGACTGCATAATATCAATTAACTCACTAGTAACTGACTGCATAATGACAACGAATTAAAATAGATGTTTAAATCGCATTTAAACAGATTGAATGGAGAGATAATTGCAAGGTTCAGCAAAACAAAAGGTGAATTCAAAGTGCCAGGAAACACACTACGACGTGGCAAAAATACGCGAACACGCGCGTGTGTTGAGTCACTGTACACCTTATGCCATTCTTATGCAAAGTGTCATTATTCAAGAGGTGGCAAGGACTTCACCCTTTAAGTTGTCTTTCCTTCACTTGGCTAGACAATATGGTACTAAACCATATATGCTTTGGAATTAAAGGAAATAGACAACCCAAAAGACCAATTTCTAACACTACTATCTGGTTCAAACATTCTGCATCCTCTGAAAAGAAGAAAAGAATCTCCCTAGACCGCTAGAACCCATTACTAGTCACTAAGCAAAGCTGCTAATCCTAGTTTTGTGCTGCCTTTAGCCCAACGCAGTCGAGCTTTGAAATTTCGTTGTAGACCCATCTCGGAGGTGACCGAAATCCGAAATTTCAGCGATATTTCAGAATTTCAAATGAAATCTGAATAAAATTCAAAAACTAAAATTCAAATCCGGCATTTTTTATGCCGTGAAAACCAAAATTCCGAGAAATTTAGTGAAATTTTGGCCATTTTCACGCCCTTGTGAAGTTTTGGAAAAAAATGACCGAAATTTGTATATGTACTTTTTAGTAAATCACATGTGTTCCTCAAAAAAGACATTACAATTCTCCACAAAAAATTAGTGCTAAATCCGGTCATAAAATCATGAAAACCAGTCCAAATTGTACCAATTTTGGTCCAAAATCTTGAAATCTTGGCAAAAATCATCGAAATTTCGCTGAAATTACTATAGCAATTTCAAAATTTTCAACTTTTTATGCCGCTGAGTTTTGGAATCTCAACTCTGGTCAGAGATCAAAAATCTTGACAAGATTTTGAACATGCACGCAGTTTGGCGCCAACATGTTACACCACACGAGTAAAAGTATGAAACCGGAGGAGAGAGTAGAACTTTATAATTTCCTTTTTCAAGAAAAGCTTCAGATCCTCGTGATTCGAGCTCCGAGTTTCGTTGGAAAAAAACCATTTGGTTTAGATCAGTTCTTCCATTACTCTGCATCTTTGTACTGCTGTCCACGCATGGAGTAACGGACAAGGCAAGAATGGTTCTAGCACTGCTATCCATGTAGGATAGATCGTGGTTATCAATATCGTACTAGTACCAGCATATATATACCATTTTAATTTATAAACCAATACAAAGTAGTACTATATACTATACAAATCTTGATACTGATCAATACCGATCATACCGGTTTCGATACCGGTCAATACTAGTTATACCAGTGAAATTGATAATATGGTCTATTGAATCATATGTTATATTTGATAATACTACTATGTATTTTGAGTAGTATTATAAGTGAGATTTAGTGTATATATAACTAAACATTTGTATAATTATAAATATATATTATTATATTAAATCTAAAACGGTACGCCGTTATGGACCGATAAATGAATATACTATTATTCTAAGAGCCAAACTGATATAAATTTGGTACAGGATTGATAAGTGTAGGATAGATATCCTTCTTACCCCAGCCATCCACTCCACCAGATTGATCAAGTTGTGCGGTTATCACCTACCACTGAGGCAAATATGTCATTAGAACTTGGAACCAGTGTTAGCTTATAGACAGCTAAAATCTATAATTCACATCACTAAAAAATACTATGTAGCATAGTTTTATAGACAGCTGATATGTACTATTATAAATATCCTAAATATTTAACAAAAATAAAAAAGCTGATGCATCGGCACCGGCGTATATTTATATATATTTTAAAAGAACTTTAGCGAGAGCTAATTTAATTCATTTTGTTCTTACGAAAACTGGTCGCTCCAATGGACTCGTTGAGGGCCGGTTCCGAACATTATCTCATGTTTAGAGGGGATTTGATTATTTGCCACATTAAATTAGTGGAATTGATAATTTCTCACGATATGGCTCACTGATATTTGGGTCTCCATCTTAATCGGCAAATTATGAATTTTTTCATGTTCAAACACGATGTTTTTTTTAAAAAAAGAAGAAGACGAGCTCCTAAGCAAGCTTCTGATCCTAGCTAGTACTCCAGCTAGCTACTAGTGCTAGCATGAAGCAGCAGAAGAGAGGAATATAATTTTTCTTTTCCTTTAAGAAAAGCGCAAAACCCGCATTAAGAAAAAAATCCAACAGAAAGCCACCACCTGGCCCCACTTGTCAGTCCAACTCGTCCCCGCCGCCTTCCTTCCTTCTCCTACCATTGCTCCAATTCAAATTCCTTGCTTCCCTCGTCGGCCATCCCAATCCCCCAGTACACCGCCAAAAAGAAACGAAGAGAAAATTGAAGGGAAGCACAAGCTACAGCCATAAAGCGAAAAAGCGAGCTCCAATCCGCACTCAACACTCACTCTCCTCAGCAATCAGCATCAACCCACTGCCTACTAGAGCCTCTCCTCTTAAGAGATGCCTTGCACCCCACCTCCGCTCCCTTACCTTCCCTTCCTCACCACCACCGACTATCCAGCCGATCACCACCATCGCGGCGGCCGCGGCGAGGCGTCTCGCGGATGCCCACCATGCGGTCGGAGGGCGAGGACGACTGGGATCGCAGGGAGGTGAGCGATCTCGTGCCCTCCTCCCTCGCGCCCATCGTCCCCATCCTCCGCGCCGCCGACGAGATCGAGCAGGAGAACCCGCGCGTCGCATACCTCTGTGCGTACTGTATTTTATTTTACAATAGTTGCATACATGATACGCACGATGTTCCTACCTCCACCCTCGTCTCACCTGGCTCCACGAATGCTTCCTATCTGCTTCACTTTTTTTATTATTATCCTAAGTAAAACAGAGCATCACGTTCACATTTCACACCTACTATGTACCTCTGTTTTCCCTCCTCTGTTTCCCCTACCTGTCTTCTTGATATGACTGTGCGTGGTCTCTGGTGCTTGCTCAACTAGGCCGGTTTACCGCGTTTGAGAAGGCTCACAATATGGATCCAAACTCAAGTGGACGTGGAGTCCGGCAATTCAAAACGTATCTGTTGCATAGGCTGGAAAAGGTATGCATATCCTTGATGCTCAACTGTCAATGCCATAACTAAACTATCTACTTATCGACGGCAAAAAAATTGAGAGGTATGTTGACCTTGGCAACATGATAAATTTGACAGGCCAAATAATCTTATTAAAGCAGATTAGAAAAAGTATGTCATGATAAATTTGACTGGTTAAGTAAGAGCATTGCTTCCATGCTTTCTCTCCCAATACAAGTTGTATAAATCTTAAATTAAACGAAAGGGTAAGTTATCACTATCTACCCTTCATTTATATTTTAATATTTATGCAGCTGTAAAAAAAAAGCATGAAAGCACCTCTCGCCAAATAATCTTATTAAAGAAGGTTAGAACTGGTTACTTTTTCATTTTGATCCCTTTGCTCGAGTTATTGACCCTAATGCAAACATGCAGCATCGAAACCCTTGTTTAACCGTACTATAGAGGATTTTGCCAACTAGTTTTACAATTTTACCATATGGCCAGAGGACTCAGAACTAGTGTTTCTAAAATGTACCAAACCAGGTACCACTTTGTGGCCTGTTCTTTGCATGTAGTTACAGGTGATAATCTTGGTACTAGGTGAGGCAATGTTTCCAGCATAGTTACCAGATTCGCTGTAAACCCCACGAATCGCGAACCGGATTCAACCCAGTTTAGGGGATGTGATTCGTGTTCATGGTGAAAATTGGAAAAAAAGGTGGTGAAACGTAAACCGGAATCACACACTGTGACTCGGACGAACCATGATTCGTTAACTATAGCTTCCAGTAAACCTGGCATTTCATTATTCATGCATAAACCAAGTAGTCTCCGTCAGTTTCGGCAAGACTTTGTGGAGTGAGAAGTTATATAATTTCACCTTTAAAAAAAATAATCTGAAATTAGGTGCTCATGTATAAGAGTAATATAAAACTCTAAATAGAATCGTTGTGGGTTGTTTGTAACTCAGAGTAAAAAGCCTCAGGATGTTAATTAATAAAGCTGGCTTTCAAAAGCGGTAATACATGTGCCTCCTCATGTTTGACGTTTATTATTTGACAGGAAGAAAAAGCGACAAAGTGCAAGCTTGCGTCGACTGATGTAAAAGAGATTAAAAGATTCTATGAGCGTCTTCAAACGAGAAAACCGTAAGACTTACCAGAGTTGCATATCTTTTTTGTACAAATTGTCATCCTTAAGCTATGTTCACTAATTATTATTATTATTATCGAATGACAAAGGGATGAGATGGCTAGATACTATCCGATTGCGTCTATCCTATATGATGTGCTAAAAACTGTGGCACCTAACAGATTTCTCCCAGACGTTGTACACCCTGAGGTTGTACATCCATCAATTAAAATACTTGCAAGATACTATTTCATCTTCTCCACTTTCTTTCTGCACGTCATGAAATATGATAACTTGGAAGAATTGTTTTGCAGTTTGTTGAGTTAGCTGAAGGGGTTAAAGAGGAGAAAGCTTCCTATGCACCGTACAACATTCTACCCCTTAATATTTCTGGTTCCACACAACCAGTAATGGAAATTCCTGAGGTCAGATGCCTTCAATTTCATTTGTACTGCTTTCGTAAATACGACATGTAGTATGAATGATTTTCTTGTGTTGTGAAAACTGCAGATAAAAGCAGCAGTGGCTCTTCTTCGCAGGACAGAGAACCTTCCAAAGCCACAGACAGATCCAACTTACATGTCTGAGCCACAGTCAGATCCAACTTCCTCGTCTGAGCCACAGTCAGATCCAACTTCCACGTCTAAGGACAAAAAAAAACCTCGTGATTTGCTTGATTGGCTGTGGCAAACATTTGGATTTCAGGTACAAACTAAACTAACACTTAAATTCATTTTCGAGAGTCCTAGTCTATTAGCTTACCTGACCCAATTCTCTCAAGACTGCATGATCGGGAAATTTTCGATTTTCCAATTTATTTATTGTCATGACCTATTTCCATCTTTTAGAATTTTGTTTTCCAAATCAATTCCAGAGAACTGGTTGAAAATTTTAGCAGTTTTAGTACTTAGTTTGACATATAATCCAGGAATTTAATGCTTTTGGCAATGGAAACAAATACCGTGGGGTTATATCATATAAGTATTTATTTTTAACTTGTAGTAAAGACATCTTCTATGTATACAATTTGACTTTACTTATTCTTGATTGTAGATTAGAAAAATTGTCTGTGTCCTATTGGATCTCCACACCCTTTATTTAAAGCGTTGTTTACAACCTATTCCAAATTTTTCTCTAACTTTGAATTTGTCTCTAATTGAACTGTCGAGACCCTCCCTTCTGCATATTGTACTAGTCCCATGATCAGTGGTTAGTATGTATATTTAGAACATTGTTATCATATCCATACACAATATCACAAATATATTAAAGGAATGTTGTTTGTATAATAAGGCCTTACAAACCGAATAAAGTGCAATGGAAGATACAAAAATCCAATAATATGCCTTGGCCTATAATATTCCACAGGCAACTGACAAGGACGAGCTTAGAAAAACTCGTCATTATAATCCCCTAGCCTGCGGTAAAATAAGAGTCATTGGGGATCATGGCTTCTACTCCTACTGAATATCAACAAGCATGAGTGAGCACATTCGTACTAAGCAAGATTTATAGTTTATCGCAATTATAATTAAATACTGGGCAATATCAAAGGAGATGGCTATCATGTCTATTTGTATAAAGTGAAATTTGAACATGAATATAAAGTAGTAGATTGTAAAAGGAATATTGTAAGAGCACTTTGTCAGATATATAAATGCAAGTATAAATAGCATAAAATGTGACAACTCATATTCCTCCATGATTATGCGTATCGATCCAGTCCCTTCCATATGTGGTATATCATCTGAAACAAAACTTTCCACCAATTTTTCCAATTCAACCCTTTTAATTTAAATACCAAAATTCTAACTAGTTTTAGTGCACCAAGTCTCTCATGGTCACAAGAATGGCTTTTTGAAAAGATTTACACTCTGCAGAGGAGTACAACTTTACCCATAAGACATGACCAACTCTCATTGCCTCTATTTTCACACTTCCTTTGGTGTGTGGTTGAGAGGTCATGACATGAACCATCACATCGCCTAGACCTAACTTTGCACCAGCTCGGTGATGTTCGACCCTTACTATCGCGGTGAAAATTACATACATAATATTTATAATAACAATGTCAGTCCATCCAGTCATAACCATTTTCCCTCTAGCAAGGCATGCACCATTGTATTGGTAAGTGTTATTTTCACATCTCTGCATGGACACCCTTACGAGTAAACCTACCAAGATTGCCCGCACAACTGCAGCTTTCCAATGTGTAAAGCTAGACCCAAGCAACTTAATAGGTTAAGGCCACCCAATAATAGCACTCATGGTTGCACAGAATACCTTGGATTATACAGTACTAGTTTGGTCCTTAATCCAACCCAGACGAGAGCTCTCCCCCTATACTACGTGCAAGTCTATCCCTCGCACTTCATGCTATTGCAATAACTCGCCTACGTCAAACCATAGTTTTCTGTTTTGATTTTTACATTAAAATACCATGTACTATATTTCTCAATATGTCAAAAATTCTTGTTCCTAAACAAATAGTGTAACCGACTATTTGCTCTCCCAAGTCTAAAGCATGGCCAAGAAATTACATATTCAAATATACACAACTTGGTATTATATGTTGCCTAAACCCATAACTTATGTTTTTTAAGGTTGACATTTATATATTTATCAAGGAAGTTCTATGCAACAAGTAGGAATATCTACCGGTACCCATAATGTAGCACATTTATTGAAAATATGCTCATGCATACATAAATTGATAAAACAACATAATTTAAGTGAAATAATAGGATCAACATAATTAAAGAAGGTTCTTGCCTTGCTTGTTGAATTCTTGGGTAGTGTTACATAATTTGGAGTTTATTTATAAAAGTTATAAGCATTTGAATATTAAATGGGCAGAAAATCACCTAAAATAGAAAAAGGGGTGATGTCAAAGGCGTATTTTGGCAACTTTACACTTTCTAACAGAGAAAGCGCAGTTCTTATTTAACTGAAAGTGTATTTCTCAATTTTTGGATTTGGCTAAATTACAGAGGCTGTCACATGGGGCCGAATGTTAGCGTTTTATTATTTTGGAAAACAGTCCACATGTAAGGGACTCAACATTTTTAATGTTGATTTGGGTTTTAAACTTAACTCTTTAATTGAAGCTGGCCACATGTCTGTGACTTATTAACTAAAAACCGGGTTAATTAGATTTAATGACAAATCTAATGCCTCGGGCCCACTAGCTTGTGAGTGCTCGTGTGTGTGTGAGAGGGCGTGGGGGCCTGATATGTGGGGTCCACCTGCCATAGACCTGAAATAAAGCAAAGCGGAGCACGGCTCATCGGTGGCAATTGGCACTAGGCCAAGTGAGCCACTGCCATGTGGTCCAGGCCTAGCGAGTGGGCCCGGGTGGTAGAGAGAGAGGTCAAAATGGGAAAGCAGGTTCTGCTGAAAGCACTTTTCAACAGAGAATACATCTTTTACACAAAGGCGCTTTCCTTTTTGGATTTTCTTAGGATTTTATATGAGTTTCTATTTTTCAGCTAGTTTTTGAAATTTGTTTGAGCAATCAAACTAGCTTTGAATTTCGCAAAAATTTTTGTTGATAATCCCAAAGTAGAAGTGGTGCTTCTGTAAAAAATTCAAATTATAAGTAGATATGTGAATTTCTTCAAAGTTTATTTAGTGCTTCTGTTTTGATGAAAGAATCAAGTATTTAATTTTTCAAAAGCATCAACTAACATCAAAAATTCATGAAACTTTTTGTAGAGACTATTTAGATCATTTTGACCTTAAATAAAATATTTTTAGGCTTTGTGTTATTTTAAATTCAAAATTTGAAATTCAAGAACATTTACTAGGTTATTTGAAAAGAACTGTCAAAAAGACTCTAAAAATTCACAATAAACCCAGAAAATGACTTGATGAATTTGTATTTCATTCTGGTGAACTTTGGGGATGTTACATGAACTTTATCCCCTATTGAATGTAACTAGACTCTATCCCAAAACTCCACCATAAGATGGCCAAAAAATATCAATCATACACACCTAATCCTTTAGTGAAGTAGCCAGTCAATGTACTCCAGCTTCTCCTTTATAAAGAACCTATCGATTTCAACATATTTTGTACGGTCATGCTATACTAGATTGTTAGCAATGTTGATTGCAGATTTATTGTCACAATGCAGTACTAAGAGACCACTTCTCTTCACCCGAAGTTCAGACAATAGACCCTTCATCCATATCATCTCAATCAAGCTTAATACCATAGCTCTACACTCTACCTCGGTAGTAGATCGAGCCATAACTTCCTACTTCTACTCCATAACACAAGATTACCGCCTACAACGATGTAGTATCTAGATGTAGACCTCCTATCATCTATACTCCCGATTAGCATCATAATATCCTTCAACATTTAAATCACTACTATAGAGAAGGCATTATAGACGGTTCGAAAATATCATCACATACGGTTTTCTGAACCGTTTGTATGCATATGTCAGTGATAATACAACACATCACAGACGGTTTTTGAAACGATTGTGAAAACACATATCACATATGGTTTTTATCTAGAAGCGTCTGTGATATGTTTGATCACAAATGGTTTGTTTCTATAACCATCTATGATATGTGTTGATCACATACGGTTTTCAAATAGAACAGTCTGTGATATGTTTTTTTCCTAACTCTCTTGGCAGAACTTTCATGATTAGTATTTGTTGTTCGAAATTTTCTTCTCTTTAGATATTTCTACAACAACTTTTACAAAGCACAAACAATTATAGATTTTGTAATTGAATATCAAAACATCCTAGATGTATCGAGGCAATAGCTTGTCTAATGAGGGTGGTCTTAAAATATAAACATTTGTAGTACTTTCATCCCCTTTCTTATTCTAATGTTGATGGATTCCAAGGCAAAATCCAATTCCATCTACAGTTCGTCCTGAAAGTTTTCATACTCTTATCTATCTTTCACTTCATCATCATCCCCGAATGAGAATACTATAGACAGCCTATTTTCACTATGGTCTTGTGCAAGAACAGAACTAGAGTGATCCTATTCCTGCACAAGACTAGAGTGAAAATAGGTTGCCTATGGTATTCTCGTTCGGGGATGAGGATGAAGTGGAAGCGATAAATCAGAGCATGACAACTTTTAGGACAAACTGTGGATAGAATTGGATTTTGCCTTGGAATCCATCAACATTAGTATAAAAAAGGTGATGAAAGTGCTCAAGATATTAATATTTTAAGATCATCCTCATCAGACAAGCTGATGCCTCGATGCATCTAGGATGTTTTGATATTCAAATACAAAATCTATAACTGGTTGTACCTTGCAAATGTCAGTGCAGAAATATCTAAAGAGAAGAATATTTTAAAAAACAGATACTAATCATTGAAGTTCTACAAGAGAGGTAGAAAAACTTTTGGTTCTAACAACCAAGCTCGACACTATTCAGTAATTGGATTAATTCAAGATGAGCAAATAGTAAGAATAATTTTAGTAATCAATATATTGACAAGATATGATACCTCAAATATCAATAAGCATACATTGAGGAAAAACATAAATTATTTGATAGATCAAAACAAGGCCACCTTAGGTTTTTCCATGTCTGCTATCATCTGTGCCACAACTTCCACAATAGAGGCTTTTCGGTTCTCCATGAAATTTCACAACTCCAGTATAGTGTCTATTTGTTTGACACCAATAACTGGTTGACTTATAGTCATATCTCTTAATCCCTACAAAAGCGATCATATTGTTGTGAAAAGGATGTCTTGTAATATTATCAGTAACCACATCAAATTACATGCTAGAAACCTTTATATTACCTCTATAAGCTTAGATTTGGCTTCTTTTAGCTTTGCATTCATCATGCACTCCTTAATGATGAGTGCCTTATTAAGAGAATAAATATCTTGCGATTTGTCATCTCTGTCTTTCAGTTTTTGTTTCATCTCATAAATCTTTTCTGTTAACTCAGACTTTTTGTTCAATTGTTTTATCTCCAACTCAAGTTTTTGTTTAGGATCCAACAGCTTTTCCATGTCATTTATCTTGTTTGTAGATTCCATTTTATATTTGTGTCCAATTTGCAGTCACTGCAACACATAATGTACGTATGATGAATCACGACACAAGTTAAACATCTAGATGTTTTTGGAATATAATGTGAACAGTTAAAATTTGCAAAAACAAAATAATTGAAAGGATAAAGCAATTCATAATTATTATGTCGACTTGATATTGAATTTTGTCTACTTAACAGATTAATCAGTAATTGTATGATAGAGTGCTCTCAAGTGTTGGGCTACTAAAGGGTAAACCTTTAGCCTCCGCGCCACTAGGTGTAGTGCTGCTAGAGTCAATCTCTTACCTCCACTACACCAGGGCCATATAATCAAAATTGAACTAGATAATTAACTAAGCAAATAAGGCATTGAATTCTTACCTTCCTTAATTATGCACCATCAAAATTAGATTATGAATAGTATCTAAGTGTTCTTCTAGTGTATGGGTGTAGCAAAAAATATAAAAAGGAAAACACTATGGGCAACATCAATTACCCATACAAACCAAGGTAATTGTCAAATAGATTATATAAAACAAAATATGACATGGTCATAAAAATATTAGAAGTTCTAAGAATAGGTCATCTGCTTACATAAACAAGTCATATTATTAGAATTACATATCAAGTTCTTTGAATTACTCAATATTGAATATGATGATCAAGCTCAATGACAATGAAATAAAAGTAATACTTTCTAGCATTAACAGGAGGCAACTCTATGGTTCAAGACAATATTCACTACTTTAATTGTTTTAGTTCATTAATAGACCCATAGCATCATTGAGCATACAATCGGTAGTATAAGAGAATGAGAGTACATACAACCCTAGTGTAGTAGATAGTATGAAGTGAGTACTGCACAATCATAATTGGGCAAACTAACCATTCATATATTCACATTTACTAACCATTCATAGCAAACTAACTATTCATATATCCAGCATTCATAATCATAGTAAACTAATCATTCATGTATTCACAACAAACTAACTATTCATGAATCCAGCAATCATAATCATAGCAAACTAACCATTCATGTATTCATAGCAAACTAATTGTTCATGTATCCAGTAATCATAATCATAGCAAACTAACCATTCATGTATTCACATTTACTAAAAGAAATACCGGCGGCATAGAGGAGGATACTGGCGCGGAGGGAGGAGTCCAGCAGCGTAGAGGAGGAGATCGGCACTAGGAGAGGAGGCCGATGGTGTAGAGGAGGACATCAGAGCGGGAGAGGAGACTGGTGCGGGGGAGCAGACCGGTGCAGGGGAGGAGACCGATTGACGATGCGGGAGAGGAGGCCGGCGACGCGGGAGAGGAAACCGATGCGGGTGTGGAGGCAAGCAGTGCGAGGAAGGAGACCGGTGTGGGAGAGGAGGCACTAGGGTTTGGGGAAGGCGAAACGCGTTGGGTATCCTAGTGAGGAATCGATCGGTATATTTATAAGGATGGATGTTATCTCAGATGGTTCTATTATAGAACCTTCTATGATAGATACAGGTGTTATCACTGATGATTTTATACTAAAACCGTCTATGATATCTCTGTATATCATTGATGGTTTATGGATAGAATCGTCTGTGATGATATCACTGATAGTTTTACTGTTTAACCTTTAGCGATGTCCATCATCACAGACGGTTTTGAAAAAACCGTCTGTGATGAGGCGTCTAATATAAGCCTTTCTGTAGTAGTGAATGTTGAATCTTCCTTAACTAAAGTCCTTTTCGAGGGCTACCTGTCAAATGTCGTAGAATCCGAAAGATAGCTTCTATGTGCCATGTTCTTTGGTCATGCATATATTGACTTACCACACTCACTACATATGAAATTGAGGTGAAGGATATTGGACCAAAATCACCGCTATGCGTGTAGTATGGCTCGAACTCCCTAAAAGTTACATCCATACTCACAAATAATTTTCTTTTCATTGGGTCCCAGCACTTATATCCCTTCTGACTAGATAAATATTTGACAAAGACATACTTAATAGCCTGAGGATCTAGTTTGCCAACCGTTGGCTGGTGATCCTGTACAAAGCACACACAACCAGGCACCTTACGGGGAACCTTGAACTCGCATTGACCCAAAAGAAGTTCAGTAGGTGACTTCATACCAAGTATTCAAGATGGCATGCGGTTGATAAGATTTGTAGCCGTTATCACCATCTCACTCTAGAATCTCTTCGGCACATTCATATGAAATATGAGTGAATGTGCTACCTCCGACAAGTGTCGATTCTTCCTCTCAGCCACTGCATTCTACGACAGGGTTTCTGGACAAGTGGTTTGATGAAATATCTCATTCCCCGAGAGATATGTTGTAAATTCCTTGCTAACAAACTCAGTTTCATTGTCTATTTGGAGAATTCAAATCTTTTCATCAAACTGAGTAGCCACCAAGCTATGTAAGTCTTGAAAACATCGAAGGAACTCACTCTTTTGCTTCATTACATAGATCCAAGTCATAAAAATATAGCAATCAATGAATATCACAAACCACTTAAAACAACTCATATAGGTAATTGAGCATGGACTGCAAACATCAGAATGTATTAATAAAAAAGGTTCACAACTCTAAAGACCAATACTACTATAAGTAGACCGTGTATGCTTTGCAAACTCACAAGCATCACACACAAGTTTACTCGTATCTATTTTATTAAACAACTAAGGATATATTTGACTCAGACTCTCAAACGAAGAATGTCTCAAATGATGATGGTGCAGCAAAACCTCTTCCTTGACTACTTCTATAGCCATATCCAATGCTATATCCACCTGATCAACGTACCATAGTCCATTATACCTGATTCTAGTCCCAATTCTCTTCCCAGTTCTCTTCTTCTAGAATAGATTAGAGTCTTCGCCAAATAAGACAGTGCATTTGGATTGATCGATGATGGAACTAACTGAAAGAAGATTAATCGAAAAGGACGGGACATGAAAAACCAAGGATAAAGCAATAAATGGTGTGCACTCTATAGATCCTACACCCTGAATAAGCTGAAAGGTCCCATCAGCTATCTGACCAATTTCAAAATATGTATATGGAATGTAGGATGCAAATGCCCTAAGAGAACCTGTGACATGTTTAGATGCCCTTGAATCTATGATCCAATCAATATGATGATGCTTATACATGGATGCAAATATATGTGCCTGAGTACCTTCACCCACGTGGGTATAATTGGCAAAATTACCAAAGGTGGTGGTAGGTGTTGTCGTGGAATCATAAGAAGACTCTAATCTTTGTCCTCTACCATTGCTCCTATTGCATAATATGATCGCTTGTCAGAGTAATATACATGCTTTCTTCTACCATAGCCATATTGTCTCTAGTGCCACCCCTGCCCTGCCTCAACCTCCACGATCTCCACCTCGACCTCTACAACTTTGATCTCCTCCTTGGCCTCCACGACCACCACGATATCCACCTTAGCCTCCCATCATACCGTGGGAGAGGAAAAATGTGACTCAAATGTCCTCTTAACCCAAAGATGTAGAACTCCCTATCAGTAGGTATAGTGTAGGCAGATCTCACTAGGTTGTTGCTTCTCATCACTCGTAATTGAACGTCCTCCTAGACCATAGCTGAAATAGCCTCCTCCTTAGTAGGTAGGTTTTCCAAGTGAAACATAGCAGTTCTCTTGCTGTCAAATTCTGGGTTCAACCCCTTCAGAAAGAGTGTGACCCATTTGCATTGCAGCCACAATCTGCCAACCTCAACATCATTAGCACATGTTCGTTACAGTGGATCATAGTGATCCAAGTCTGCTTATAACAACTACAACTAGCTACCATACTCCTGGATAGTCTTCTATTTTAGGGCCTCATCTTGCCTTGAAACTCCACATCATCATCACATTGCTTGCCCTAGAGTACGTGTTGCTTAGTGTCATCCACGTCTCCACTTCATTCTGCATCGTCTCCACCATCTGAGCGATGCATAGAGACATCGAAGAAAGCAACCAAGTCATCAACACATAGTTGGTGGTGTTCCACATCGTCCAATCCATACCTGTCTTGTCTACAAGCTTAAAACAAGTCTCCTGCAGGTAGTGTTCCACCCCCTTGGTCCTTAGAATTAGTTGACCCATTCGAGACCAACGTAAGTAATTATTGCTCCCTTCCAACTTCGCATCATTCGGTATCAGCTCTAGCTTCAATTCAAATGAGCCTATACCAGCCCTCGAACCAATCATACTGTCGCTAAAAGGTCCTACAATATGCTTGTCATGTTACCTTTGGTGACTGGTGAGGAAGTCTATTCAACAATCACCCTCCTTTTTTCTTCAGCAGCATCATTGTGGCGGCCTCCTCCTACTTGATTACAACCTCAATCTTCTCCGGAGTCCTCTCATTCGAATAACTAGAGCAATACCGATCACAAACCTATACCGCGCGTATCTCTACAATCATGGCAATCTTCGGGCATCAATGTGAAAAGAAAACACAGACGTGGCACCTCTGATACACATATATATGATAATAATAATAATAATAACAACATTTTTCTCTTTTTTTGTTCTCCTTTTTTCTTTCTTTTCATCCTTTTCTCTTTGGACTCCTTTCTTTCTTCTCTCTCCTAACGAGATCCCGATCGGCCGAGCTGCAACACCCTCCCTCGAGCGGATCCTAGTAGCGTCCCCCCGAGTGGATCTGAATAGCGGGAGGTGGTGGTGGAGAGAGTTGGCACTGACGAGCGGCAGATAGTGGCGGATCGGGGACAGGGGCTAAGAGGTTAGGGCTCTGATACCATGTAGATCCGAAAAATTGCGCGTGTCCTATTGGATCTCAACACCCTTTATTTATAGCGTTGTTTACAACCTATTCCAATTTTATCTCTAACTCTGAGTTTATCTCTAATTGAACTCTATCTCAGTGAGTTATCTCTAATTGAACTCTATCTCGGATTGAATTTAACCGGACTCTATCCCAACACTGAATTGTGCAAAAATAATAATATAAAATAGGGCATGATAACTAAATCCATTTATTTATTTATTTCATTCCATGTATAGTTGCTGTACTTACGGGAAAAATGATTTGTTAACTCCGTTGTGCTCCAGTTACAAAGTAATATGGTGGTTTTCATGTTGGGTGGCTAGGTGCCAAGTTTCTCTGTGAATGAATTCTTTGTAATTTGTTTAGCATTTCATACTAAGTTTCGTTTCATTGTTGTAGAAAGGTAATGTGGAGAATCAAAAGGAGCATTTGATTTTGCTGCTTGCCAACATTGATATGAGAAAAGAGCGTAATGTCCACCAGGGTGGAAGACACAATCATGTGGTAGATCTTTTCTTAGAAACTTCTTTTTATCTCACTAATATTTAATCAATTCAACATCTTGGAGCCCTTCTGCATATGATTCTTAGTTCCTATAAATTTACCAATGTTAAACTGATTCATGGACTTCTAATATGACTTACAGATAGATAGTACTACAGTGACATACTTGATGAGGAAAATTTTTGAAAATTACTTCTCATGGTGCCAATATCTACATTTGGAGCCAAACATCAAGTAAGTAAAATAGCAGTTTGTTGCACACCTGGTGCTCAAAATCATCAACCTTGTTCATCGTAAAGAATTTTCACATTGCAGATATCCAAACAATGTCTCCACACAACAACCAGAGCTTCTTTACATAGGGCTGTACTTGCTGATTTGGGGTGAAGCTTCTAATGTTCGCTTCATGCCTGAATGCCTTTGTTATATTTTTCACTATGTAAGTAACAACTTTGTACTTCTATTTGAGATAACTTCTACTTTTGCTTTTCAAATCGAGTTAACTTCTATTTGTGATACATTCCTTAAATTTTTTTTCCTTTAATTTTTTCTGTTTTATTGAAAATTCCTTTTTGTATCTGCAAAATTACAGTAATGCTGACAAGGCAGTGAATGTCAAATCTTGTTGCTATACACACTATAGATAGAGCTGGCTTTTGTATCGTGTACATGTTTCATAGTGCTACTATCAGCAATGATCAAATCATATGAAGAACTATCCGTAAAAAAAATATGAAGAAGAAATGTCTTCTGAAGTTCTGATCCAAGTCTAAAGGTTATGATTCATGTCACTGTAGAGTTCTGACTTCTGAGTTATGCATAATGGGTTACTATCGTACCCATGAAAAAGAAATTTATGTCGGAAGCGTGAGAATTGGGAAAGGCACATCACGATTATTCCTAAGGAAGACTCTTGCCATTGGTTAATTATTTCAGGCAATACTTTTTAACACCGTATGCAGTGATGCTACATTTATGGAAAATGTTGAGCTACACCTAAGTGCACCTAAACCACTATCATACACAATCTTTGATTGAGATTCCCAACCCCAACAGCCCGTAAATCATATTATAACCATTTGCACTAGTAAAAAACAATAGAAAGCCTGTGTGAACAGTAATTAACCTAGGTCATTCCTTTTTTCCACCGTAGCCTTTTTTCCACCGTAGCAGCTTGCTATTAAAGAATAGAGGGAATCTCACCTCCCCGATGTGGTGTCTTGTGTGCATGAGAAAATGCACAATAATGACTTACCAGTTGTTCAGTTGGACAACCTTTGTTCAGTTTGATGCACGTGCCACACTAAAAGTAACATGTAAGATAATCTACCAACATTACTTTTTTAAAATAATATAATCTATTAGGGGTTGTTTGGATGATAGATTTTCTAAATAGATTATGTTAAAACAAACTCCGAAAATTACAATTCATGTTGTTGATTGTTGTGATCACACGCGTTTAGTGAATATGTTGTTTGGGAAAAACAAGTTTTATGTTCACCTTCTTTAAAACCCTACTAAAATCTATTTTCTGAAACCTTATTTCTAATTTACCAAACAAGAAAAACAAGAAAAACCTGGTTAATTTTGATACAAAACGTTTATTGAGTTTAGAGAAAACAATTTTTTGTTATCCAGGTTGTATTTGTAGCAACCAAACCAGGTATATATGTTGGCAGTTAAGAGACCATATCATATATAAACAAACTTGTGTGTGTGTGTTTTAAGTTAAGATACAAACAACCACACCTCGTGAAAAAACAACCACGTAAGGACCATGTAAGGACCAATCCAACGATAACCGTACCATAGGTGTTGTAGCTGCTCATAGGTTCAGAAAATTCACACTACATTTATTCATAAATTCAGGAATTATGTACATTTTTAGCACATTTCAGGGACACTAGTACAAGAACGTAATTATGCCCACGCGTTAATGCATGTAACACTTAAAACTGCTTATGGATGAGCATAAACTTGAAGAGAACTATGTAAGGCTGAAGTACATAAAATAAGAGATGGCTTGAGAAATAATATAAGCAACCCTTTTTTGGTTTTCAAATTTTTTATGGCATTTGTATTTTTATTAAATAATCATTTCAAATATATTTGGAAAAGGTCCTGCATCGAGGGAACACAATTTCACCACTTACTGACGAAAACTGCAAGGCCGGTTTCATCCCTACTCGCCCACTCCACCCATATGCAATCATTAACTATTGAAGTATTCTTGTTTTAGCCTCTTCTACATGGTCCAAATCACATTTGAAAATTTAACAAAAAAAATGGTATTTTCGAAATTTTCCAGAGATTTCACCAAGATCTCGATTGGTAGGCGGTAGCAATATTGGAATCCCTGCCGGCATGCAGCATTATTTTTGCATATACAAACCCCAAGGCTAACACTGTGGGCATTTCTGGAACATCAACTAACTCATTATTCAATCTTTTTCACCCCAAATTCATGATCTAGATGGCAAGGGATTTAAATGAAATAATATCTGATGGAAGAGATTTTGACCCACCCTTTCAACGAGAGGGGAGCGATGATGCATTTCTACAGCTGGTTATCCAACCCATCTATGAGGTTATGCTGAAGGTACGTGCTCAGATGTTATATCTATGTAATGCTTTTTAAATGTTCTGTGGCTATGTTTACTTCTTTAATTTTTATTTGATGCGAAAGGAAGCTGCAAGGAGTAAACATGGTACTGTGAGCCACTCAAAGTGGAGAAACTATGATGACCTGAATGAATACTTTTGGTAAGTTGTTCCTAATAGTTCATTTTTGTGTTTACCTATCAGTGAGAGCTAGCTAGGAAATTTAGGCAAAAGAGCATTTCTTACTGGGTCACCTTTTTATCATAAACCTCCACACATTCTCAGGTCGAAGAAATGCTTCAAAAAGCTTGGATGGCTAATGGATCGCGAAGCTGAATTTTTTGTGGTTCCGACAAAAACTAAAAATGAAATCGAGGTTATTCCTTAATCCTTTACGTTGTTATTTTGTGCAACAAATACTATCTGCAATCTGGAATAAAAAGGAGTGGTTGTTATTTGTTTTTCAACAAGTGATGCTACATCATAGGATACATCATCAGTTCGTTAACATATGTAGGGTTTTCTATCTAGTACAGTATTACTTATTCCATTTTTCTAGTACAGTGGGAATAGACTATAGAACATCTGCTGTGAACTACTATTCACTGTATTATTTGCTCAAAGTTTTCAATGCACAAGTCTTTTTGCTGTTTGGTTCTTGTTACTAGTTAACTGAATTGTGGAATTTAGTTTTATATTTAAAATTTGTTCAGTACTTTTTCATATTGTTAATGAGTAGGCAATATCATTTTGTGTAAAGTTGTAACTTCTCTAGAAACACTATCAAATTTTCGCTTAAATGATTTATTGTTTCATTAAGAATATTCAGATTTATCCAAAATGCAAATTCCGCATTGGAAATAAGATACTAACAATTTTGGGGAAAAATTACTGCTGGGTTGTATCATCTATACGCTAAGAGAATGTGGATTCAATTTTGTCCGGTCCAATTGTAATACCTTGGCCCATTAATATGAAGGCCCATATGGAGCAGTAGTGGGATTAATCTCATATTGCTTGTCTAAAGTGAGTTGTAGTTGTATATAATATTTGTTGGGTTCAAACATAGCACCTTCAGGTTAACCCTTTTGCACGAAGCAAGGATGAAACTGTAAGTGGGGTGCTATGTATGTGTGGACTCGCCCTACGGTGGGTTGGGCTATGAGTGGATTTTAGGCTAGGGTGTGTAAGGACCCGAATCCACTGATTCGAACCCACTGTGTTTACCGCACTAGTCCCAGGATCAACGCTAGTGCACACAGCTTAACATTGGTACATATCACATCATACTCAACGATAATAGAAATAATAGTTCATTTATTGATATAGCTAAATGTATGATCTTATGACCAACTTACATTATTAAGCCACGCAGGGCAAGACTGGAAATATAAGCTAATAATTAAGCAGCGGACAGAAGAAAACGTAGATAGCTCATCAGTTTACCACAGGCAACCGACAAGGCTCGGACCCTAATGACTCGCGTCCTCTTGGACTTCTTCTTCTAACACAGGTGTAGATTCTTCAACTGTTGATTATTGTTGTTTGGCAAGGGTGAGTACTTAAAGCACTCAACAAGTTGTGCACAGAATGCAATTCTATATATCTATATGCAAGGCTTATTCTAATGGATAGGCTATCATGGCTATTTTGCAATAAGCAGCATTTATGAACAAGTATAATAAATAGATTTTAAAGACTGTAAAACAAATAACAACAGTAAATAGATTCGGTATTTCTCAAGTAAACCAAGTTTCCAATCCTAAGTCAAATTCCATCTTCCACATGGCATTCTGCCATCCCAACCAAGTTGTTCAATTAATTAAGCTAACCCTTAACTGTAATTCCCGAGCATTGCTCAATACCGCGAGCACGGCTATCCGAATAGTTTCACACTCTGCAGAGGTTATGCACTTTACCCACGTGATACAACCAAACACCACAAAGGCGAGTGATTATAACAAAGCCTTTACAATGCGCTGACTTAACCCGATACTACCCGCTAAGGTTTCAACACTGGTGGGACTGGTTACCACATCCAGGACCCCCCTCTTGCGCCATGTGAATTACTCCATAACTCGGGAACTCACACCGACCACGATAGTACCAAAGTTAAGACATTGCAAATTACTCAGCTAGGCTGGCCCATACCAGACATGTGGTTGCATGATTGACTCAGGTTAAAGGCTTGCAAGGTTAAGTCCTTAGAGTGATCGAGGCAAGACATCCACATACCCTCTGCCCATCGGGCCCACCTTGGCATCCTCGCCCCTTGTCACTTGCCCCAATCTAAGTGATTATCACCCAGTTGATTACCAAGCACCACGTGCCATCAACAATTCAACATCGTTGCGTGACATGACTCGCCACAACAACTCAATCTCATCGTGTGATCCCACATGACACACAAGTTCATAACTTTGTTCCATATTCCATTAATCAAGATTAATTATCAATGATTCTGACACATGTGATGACGTGGCATGGCTAAGCAACTAATACGGACTAACCATCCCATGTTGATTATAATTTCTAACCAACTATATTGAACCAATCTAGGGTGACAATGGATCATGGCATACAACGACAAGGTAGGGTATAGATCATCTGGTATATTAGCTAAGCCCAATTTAACTTGAAACAATTGTATACTTGAAATATATGCAATAGGGTAAAACAAATATAGCAATTTTATAAACATGGGTTCAACATGATCAAAGCACAACTTGCCTTGGAATAGGTCCTGATCTGGTTCTGGAACTTGCTCTTGAGTTGCTGGATCTTCCTTCGAAGCGTCGCACAATTCAACGTCTACGCGTACCGAAGAAGAAAAGCAAATAAATGCCAAAACAGAGAGCAATTGAACTCCAAAAATCAAATAAAATTCACCATTAAATATATATCAATTTTACAAATTTTTAGAAATCTGAATCACTCAAATCCGAGTTACGATGCAAAAGATATAGCCTTTTGAAGTTTGAAATAAATACTGAAATTGCAAAAATCAGAAAATCAGAATTAACACATTTATTTTTAAACTGAAAAACCGATTTATGACGTCAGCGTGACGTCAGGCTGGCGTCAGCCCTGGCCCAAACCAATCAGGTGTTGCCACGCGTCTCGGTGCATAGACCCGGTCCACGGGACCGCCTCTGGTCTTCCGCAGACCCGGTCCACGACGCCTCGGCGGCTGCACACGACTGGTTGCGGCAACGGCGCAATCTGGTGCACCCAGATCCCATCAGACGGCCACCGATCACTCGCGACGTGGCAGCGCCTCAACCCTCCGCTACAGATCGGACGGTCCAAAGTTCACCCGACGACAATGGCGAAGCGGCGGCGAGAAGACCCACCGGAGACGAGGAAGAAGTCTTGGGCGACGGCGTTCCGGCGCGTTTTCGACGTGAAGAAGTGGAGTAGTCGATGCGGCACACCTCGACGAGTTCGGATCTGGGACCAAAACGCCAAAAACCGACGAACCGGCGACGTACTCGTGCAAAAACCGCGGCGGCTGTAGTGCTTCAACTCCGATGAGCTCCCGGCGCGCTCTACGACGATTCTCGCGAAACCCTTCCGACCAAAAGATGCGGCGCACGATGAGGATTCTCGGGAAGGTTGTGGACTCCCTTAAATAGCCTCGACGGCCGCGCACGGCGCCTGGGATCCTAACCGACGCGGCGGCGGAGTCCTTCTCGGATACGGCGACGGCGCCAGAGTCCCACTCGGAGACGACGCATGGTGACCGTCCACGTGGCACAACGGACGCACCAGATTTCCCTAACGAGATCCAATCTGGGCCTTCGCTTGAATCAACGGCTGCGATCGGTTACGGTTACGAAAAGACACGATCCACCCTGACCACGCGATCACGATCCTACAGCTTAGGCGCACTTGACGACGTGGCAAGACGCAAGCCATGCGATCGCGATCCAACGACCCGGCACGATTTCTTTTGGAACATGGGCTAACCGGGCCGTGTTACACTGGGCCGCACGAGTACAGTGTATGGGCCGAGCCCAACACTGTTCAACGATTTTCAAAAGGATTTCCCATTAAAATAATTCCAAAAATTCATTTTATTTATTTTAAGCGATAAAACTAATAGGAAAAATCCCAGAAAAATCTCAAAAATACTTTGGGACATTCTGGACTCAGATAAAATATTTTTGGCAAAACTTTATTTTAACTTTGCTTAAATTTAAATAGATTTGAACAAAAGGTCAATATTCTTAATTTAAAATTAATTCAAATAAATCCAGAAAAATCTAAATAAATTCCAGAAAATCATAAATGCACATTTAAGCAATAAAATAATATTTGGCCAAATTTTGGGATGTTACAGGGTGTTACACCAATAAATTATTTTTATTGGAGAGTTTGTATTAGAGATTAATAATAGTCCTAATCATGCGCAACTCTGAGTCTTGTTATAGTCGGATTGTAACTTCAATGCTATAATAATGGTGTGAGAGTCCTATGGGAGCCAATCCATCTCAAACCCTAACCCTAGCAAAAAAAAATCCAACATGGTATCAGAGCTAATCCATCTCAAAAACTAACCCTAGCAAAAAAACCCTCACCTCGAGCGGAACTCATCGTTGCTAGTCAGTCAATCCGTTGACCACCACCGGCCCATCATGAGTGGTTTGCCATGGCTGGGTTGCGTGCACATTGCTGCTACACATCGTGGGCACGGGGTAGCCACTGCTTCCTTGTGGGGTTATTGAAGTCACCACCGTCGTTGGGCCTCGAAGTTAGCCACCGCTGTCGAGTCACTGAACCTGCTAGGACCACGCCATTGCTACTATATATCTGGTTTGGTGGCTGCTGATTGGAGAGAAGAGGAAATGATCTAGTTTGGTGGCTGCTAATTGGAGAGAAGAGGAAGTGCTACTGGGATCTGAAAGAGGAGAGAAGGAAGGGATAGATTTGGAGCGTAGGTTCTTGACCTACCGGTGCTTACAGCTATTGCTTGTGTAGGAGAGGAGGTGCACGGGAGGAGGTTGATGAGTTTATGGGATTTGGTACGCATGGTTTTCTTGTGTGACTTGTTATGGCTGGCTTGGTTGATGTCCAAGAGGTGTTACCGATTATGTTTTTGACATTGGAATTGTAATATTTTGATGTGTGAAGGATATATGTGATCATGGATATGCACGACAATAGTTTACCGCTGATTGTAGGGATCGATCTATTGGAGTGTGAGGTGAAAGAAGAGACAGAGAGGTAGATTTGTTGCTAGAGAGAAGGAAGGAGTTTGTACTACTGATGTTTTCTACGAGAAGAGGAAGTGTTGTGTTTGTGTGTTTCTATTGGATTGCTTGGCTAGGCGCACTTAGGTGTACCAGATCTGAGGTCTAGGATCTAGTGTGGTAATTTGGTTTGGTTTGATGTGATGGTTGAGTAAGTCTTGTTCTTTCTAGATGTGGTAATGAAGGTTATGGTGGAAGATATTACGATAGTGATGGTGGTTTAGGGCATTGCAAAGGCCTTGAAACAAGGGGAGAAGATTTCTCGGCTTTGGTGGTCATAGATATTGTGGAATTAGTGGTGGTCTCAAAAGTGGTGCTGACATTAGAGTTGGTAACGAAGGTGCTTGTTGGAGTTAGTGGCTGTACTGGTAGGGGGTGTGCTTTGTGGTGGTAAGTGTTGGATCATGCCGATGAGTTTGGTGGTGGTGATGAGCTCGACGATGGTGATGAGTGACAGAGCATGAGTTGTTGGTAGCTCTAGTGGAGGTTATGATATGGGTTCCTGAGGTGGAGTTACTGGAGAGGTCCTGAGACATGTTGGTAGAAGACAGAAGTCAAGGTGGTTAGGGGTAATCAAGGTGGTTAGGGGTTTGTTAGCAGAAGTCGTGGAAGCCGAGGTGGTCCAGGGCGTTTTGGGAGAGGGGGTGGAAGCCAGGGTGGCCGAGGGCTAGAGGTGGAGACGATGGGGTTAGGGATTAAAGCATGTGGTTAGAGGTGGAGGAGACCAAGACCGCCGATATGATGAAGAAGATGGACTTGATGTTACTTGAGGCTAGATTAGAGGTGTCTGGGTTGGATATAGTAAAGGTGATGAATCATGATGAATATTGTGGTCAGTGGTGTATGTGATAGTTTTGGATATAGCATGGGTGGTGTGAATGGCAAGGACGACGGTCTTGGAGGTGATGTCGATCATAGCATCCAAGATAGCTTTGCTAAATATGGATGTCATGGTGGTGGTATTCATCATTGTATTGGCGGTTCGACAAAAGTAGATATCCTAGTGAGGGTATTGCATTATGTAACAAGATGATCATGATTGTTACCTCATACCCATCTTGAGAGGGAGTGTTAGAGAGTTAGTATTAGAGATTAATAAGAGTCCGAGTCGTGTTAGAGTCGGATTATAACCTCAACGTTATAAATAAAGTGTGTGAGGGTCAGACAACACACAATTATTCCACAAAAATTCAACAAGTTTAGAAAAAAAATAGAAGTGCATTTGTGTCATGTATCGCCCATTAGGGCCCATGTGATGGAGCAAGGGAACCTCAACCATGTCTCCCTAGGGGATGAACAATAACCTCCCACATGATTAGGAATGCATTAGTTATTTAGGAATTTATCTATTAGGTTGCTTGGTATCTTATCTCTTAGTAAAGCAAGACATTATTTAGACTGATCTTTTCCATATTTGTTAGGAGAGACATCTGCAAAAGAAGGCCTATTGTAATCGTTATTGTCAAGCAATAAATAAACAAGAGTTTTTCATCCATAGTTACCAAAATGCGGTTCGTTTGGGTCATGGTACGGGATTCTGGTTCACGGTTTGCCACTTTTCTTCCAATTTCAACTACAAACATGAACCCCGTACCCTAAACTGGTTCGGGTTCGATTAATCCGGTTCACAATTCGCGGGGTTTACCGTTAATCCGGTGACTATGCTTATGTCTCTCCCCGTTCTCCCTACCCCTGTCATTTGTTGCCAGTCAGCGGCGCCGTCACATGCTTGGGTACAAAAACACCTTGATCTGGCCTAAGGGCCCTTATCCCCATTGTGTACTAGCATACATGACAATTTGATGACGCATCCGCATAATAATGCCTAAATTTTGGTCTTCAATTGTGTACAGTCCTGGATAGTAGAGCTGTCTGTGCTTTAAAAGTGCTCCAAAGAAAAACACAAGTGAACATAAAAGGATGGTATGTACAAACATATATTAGCAGCTAAAAGATGAGGAAACCTAAAGGATTGCAGTACGAAAGATATTAACAATGAAATACTTACAAGGAAATGAATTGGATAATATCATAAACAAACTAGTAGCAGTAAATAGGAAGTCAGGAAATGGGCTGGGGGCATGAACACAATGGCAAAGCAGGTCATTATATAAGATTTCACTGAGTGTAAATATAAGGAATGCATATGATTTGGATGTTGCACTATTTTTTGGGAGATATCACATTAATCGATGTTCCTTTTTTGCAAGGATTAATCGATGTTCTTCAGTGCCTTTATTTGATAATTGTTTTACATGCTTATAATTTAGAAGGATTTCATTCCACTGAATGAAACATCCAACTTTTCTTTTAAAAAAATGTCCCCATAAAAAACTATCATATTCGCCCCTCCAGTAAGGCATATATGGCTATCATTGCTTGAAAAAGAAAAACCAACACACTTAACCTTTCTCTTTGTTTTCATTTTGTTTCCTTTTTCTCTACATTTTCTATTTTCTATCTGGCTTACACGTAATCTAGACTTAGGGTGTACATAAGTACATGTGTGCATTTACATTCAATAGTTCATATGCACGCTCCCGAAGAAAATTTGATCAAAATTTAGAATATCTGGTAAGACAATGGAACTAACTTGACCTGTATGCACTATGTAGCAACATGCTGATGCAGATACCAGACGGGGGATGCCCAAAACTAATTTTGTTGAAGTTCGTACATTTTTTCACCTATTCAGAAGTTTTGATCGAATGTGGGCTTTTTTTATATTAGCTTTCCAGGTATATCTATTATCCTGTCATTGGATAAAAAGTTGTTATGTTTTTTCATTATTTGCCATATCATGTGTTTCTCTTCTTGTAGGCCATGGTAATTATTGCCTGGAGCTCTACTGGATCACTTTCTTCTATCTTTGAACCAGCTGTTTTCAGAAATGTGTTGACAATATTCATAACAGCAGCATTTCTAAACTTCCTTCAAGGTACGAATGTACTTTGGTACTCGAGAACTTTATTCATCTTCTAAACTTGCTTAGTTGTTTTACTCCAAATTTTTAAGCAAGCCTGGCTTAATTTTGATTTATTTATGGCATCTCAATAGAATTTGAAACTACTTTGGCTCTTGTTGTTCATTCAAATTGCTGCACTATTTCTAAAATCGGTCTCTTAAACTTTTTCAGCCACACTTGAGATAGTGCTAAACTTTAAGGCTTTGAGGAGTCTGGAGTGTTCGCAGCTGATACGATATATTCTGAAATTTGTTGTCGCTATTGCCTGGTTGATAATTCTTCCAACAACATACTCAAGTTCTATTCAAAATCCCAAAGGTCTTGTCAAGTTATTCAGCAGTTGGATTGGATATTGGCAGAGCGAATCGATTTACAATTCTGCAGTTGCTCTCTACATGTTGCCGAACATATTTAGTGCCTTGTTTTTCATATTTCTACCAATTCGAAAGGCACTAGAGCGTTCAAATGCTCGCATTGTTAGATTTCTTTTGTGGTGGACTCAGGTATTTGACTAGATCTTTCTACATGTATTCTCAGTAGAATTGTTTGTAGTTGCCGGTTCAGTTCTCACACATGTTTTTTTATTAATCAGCCAAAATTATATGTTGCTCGAGGCATGTATGAGGACACATGTTCACTTCTTAAGTAAGTCTGACATTTTCTTGATACCTAAATTTTCAATTTTATTATCTTTGTCTAAAACTAATGTTTTTTCTCATAAAAAAGGTACACATCATTCTGGATTCTATTGCTTATATGCAAGCTCGCCTTCAGTTTTTATGTTGAGGTTAGTAAAATCTAGGAATTATAGTTTCCCACTACTTTAAGTAGAAATGCACAAATATGGTGACATGAGTGACCAAGGATCCAGTTCCTATATGTACCATGATGCAACGCAATATTTTGTGATGTATATGCACTACAAAAATGTAAGAAAAACTTATATACATGCCACTCAATTTTGACAAATTTGCAAACATAACACCCAAACATTCCACCTAGTACAAAACAACAAAAAACAACAACAATGCTAACCCTTTTATCACTATTGGACTGTTTTGCTCCTTAATATTTTCTATCTAGTGAACTCCCTTGACCATGTTGACCTCACTAGCCAATGAGCTCCTTTGATGGAAGCAAGCAACCCCATCACTAGTTCCCACCTCAAAGCCCTCGGCGTTCCTTCTTTTCTTCCTGCGCCACACTAACCTCTTTCTCCCATCCTTGCAAACTCAATAGGAGTTTGGATGCTAATGGACAAGATGAGGGGCTAAATTTTCGTAGTGGTAAAAGGGTTAGCTTCTAGGATGCCCGGATACGCCGATACAGATATAGATATGTGATACGCCATTTTCCAAAAACACTGATACGGCGATACTTGTGTGTATATATGTATATATATAATAAAAATAAAAATATAGAGAAACATACATGAGATATGGTATGTCACACACAAAATAGACATAAAAGAGACACTATAACAATGAAAATGAAGAAGAAAAATGTACCTGATCATCTCGCATGCCCATCAGGCCATAGCAAGCATCTTAGGGCATCTAGTCTACTACTGCCTCAAATATCCCCACACTTGTGCGTTTCTATTCCAGAAGCAGTAGCAATATGTCTTGCCTCCTAGCAATTGCTACCCTCACTAGCTCGTGGCTGCCATTAGCTGCCTAGGAGTATACCGTACTACCACATTCAAGGGGGGAGGACTCACCGTGAATGAGGACCAGGGGCACCATTGCATCAGCGGGAAGAGGGGTGCCGTGAGCCACCGTCTACAGGGGAGAGGAATGTTGGCTTGGGAACCTAGGCAAAGAGAGGAGTAGGGGCGGTGGTGTAGGGAGTGAGAAGGGGGCTGGAGGATGGGAATAAACTATTCTATTGTCTCCTTCTGAGTTAGTAGAGGTATTATGATTGAGAGGTACCTGGAAAGTATTAGGTAAGTATCGGAGAGATATCAGGACTTAATCTTTTTTAAAAAATAGGAAATTCATCGGGGTAGGATACATATCCGTCCGTATCAGGACCGTATCCTTATCCGATACACCAATTTTCTGAAGTATCCAAGTATTGGAGGTTAGTATTGTATTTTTGATAGGTGGGTAGCTTGAGTGCTATTTCGTAATCCTTGCAACAAGTGCTATGTACGAAATTTTGTGCACATAATTTATTTTTCGAGGAAAAACAACAGGGAAGAGCCCTACTGCTAGAGTATATTATAATATGTAAAAACTGTACAAATAGTTACAAAAGAGAAAGAAAAATAACTACCCAGCCACTGGGAGATACCAAAAGTAACTTTCCCAGCAAATTTTGTGCACATAAGTAGTTTGGCAATTAGGTTTCACATTGTAAGCATGTTAGGAAATTGAAGGACTCAAGTTACTTACTTGCCTAATCAATGTGTTTGACAATAAACTTCAGATGGACATGGGAGTCGATTGATATTTTACATGCACAAAAATATATCAACAATGACACATACTTCAACTAATTTGGTAAACCCTTTTAAGTTAGGTGAGGATGAAAGCTTATGAAAGAGTGAAAATAATGATTAGAGGGAGGGTGAATGATCACAAAACACTTTTTATCCCAAGGAACCAAGCTAAACCCTCAAGAGAACAAATGGAAGCAGAAAAGTCAAATTTCAGGGATATGTGATACAGATATGTAAGAGCAGTAGTACCATAGCAATAGTAAAATCAGGGATGAATAGTAAAATCAGCAAAAGTTCATATCTAAAAATTGATGTAACTTTTTATTGGATGATCCTAAACTCATGAAATTTTGTATGCACCTTCCTAAGGATGTCAGGAACCTATTCAACCTCCAATCACAAGTATTGAAGTCAAACTTCTGATATTTTTCAATTTTACCGAAGGTTGCACCAAAACCTGGTTAAAACCCAAAACTTAACCCTAAGCTTGTTCGTGGAGATTTAATGATCAAGATGATCATAGATGACCTCCCACATGTCCTAGCAAGCAAGAACACTAAAGAAATTGCTCTCAAATATGAAAGAACAAGATCTTCCTCGAATCCTTCTTTAAGAGGGAAGATCAAAACAAGAGGCAAATCTTGAGCACGAATTTGATTTTCATATCAAATCATGGAGGATGATTACAAAGCCTCTCACCTGAGAGCAAGGCTCCTAAGGAGCACTCACACACCCACATAAGAAAACCAAAATCTTGTGAAAACCCTAATCCTTCTAACTTAGGCTTAGTGGCTTGCCTCCCTCTACACCTCTCCTTATATAGAGGACAAATCCTAACATGGTTACACAAGTGGATGCCCTCCACTAACACATGGGATAACTCGGTAACCCAACATACATAATGGGTATTACACTCGTACAATCACGCTTTTCAGAGCAGCCTTCACCTTGATGCCCAATTCTTTCCATGAGCCCAAATTTGCATCAAACTCCATTTTAGCTTGACCTAAATCGCTTAGGCCACCTCCGCGGTTTTCCAAATAGCCTCGACCGTAGGTATTGAGCAAATTACCAATTCGCCCCATGACCGGTCTTCCTTCTCAAAGCATTGCCCTTGCTTCATCGCTTTCCACGTGAGCCCATTGATTTGCCATCAAGCCTCTCACACATCCGGACTCCCCCGATCCATCCTCGCTTGCAAATGGGCCCAAGTCACTTGGCACACCACATGTCCTTGACTGCTTCACCATGATGGCACTTGGCTTCCTTGACTGTCTTGGACCTCGACTCTTCCCTGATCCTAGTCTTGGTCCATACTGTTGCCCATCATGTCCATCATCAGTACTTCACACTCTAGCAACTTGTGTTCTTGGCTCACAACCACTTCTCGGCCTTAGTAATCTTTTGGTATCTCTTGACCGTTTTATACCTTAGCTCTCTAAACCTAGTCCCGGTCTCCTCCATCTCACCATGACCTAGCTCCGAAGTCCTACAACCACACAGACAAGCAAACTGTCATATAGCACTGTACACAAGATATGCAATTAACCAATGCATAATCGAAACAAAATTCACAATTCATTGGAAAGTTGACACTACCGCTCCCCAAGGCTATTAGTACCACACCCCGGCACTACTACCAACCTAGGGCTGGTAGTGCCACCCTGCCGAACTAAAATAGCACTCTCTAGGAAATAACTACCGCCTACTAGAGCCCGGTAGTACCGCACCCCCGGTACTACCGCTCCTAAAGGTCGGTAGTGCCGCTCGACTTGAACCCAGAGAAACACATCTCTATAAAATAACTACCGCCATTCCACGATCGGTAGCACTGTAGGGCCGGCAGTACCACCCACCACAGCCAGTAGTGCCACCCACCCTAACCAACACCTCAAATTTCTTCAAATTCAAATGCAATCCAAATCAAACTCAAACCTGAGCACCACAGGCTTAAACACAGTCAATTACTCATCACTCACATGGGTAGACCTGATCAATTTTCTTATGATCCTAAGAAAGAACAATTTTTCACAATTATCATAAGAACCAAGATGCATTCACATTTCTCCCCCTTTGATGGTGTCTTTTCCACATTTTCTCCCCCTTTTGGCAATATAGGCATCAAGAGAGCATGTATGCATGAAATGCATCATAAAAGAGCTTTGAAGATTATTCAAGTGAACACAAATACAAAGTATGACACCAAGCTAATTAAGTTCATATTATGGTTAATGAAGGCATGTCAAAGTGCATATTGTAATATCTTGCTAGCAAGCACAAATAAGACTACGCTATTTTTGCATGATTTCAACAATTGCAACAAATAGCATAATCTCCAAACTAGAAGCATAGCCATACAATAGATCAAGTGAATAACTTAGAGTTTAACCTAGTCAACACTTTGGGGAAGCTATAAGTGCATAATAGATCCTTTGTGCTCAGTCATCTTTAATGCAAATTTTCTTTTAGATTTTTAATGCACATAGTGGGCTGTGGGGAGGTTATCCTAGCAAAGCGCATCCTCGATTACGAGCCATCAACAAAGGCTTCCTAGGCTTCATGCTCTTTCACATACCCAATGAGGTTTGCAGAGCTTATCATAGTAAAGTACATCCTCGACTGGGAGCCATCAACAAATACCTTATAGGCTTCACTCTCATCCTCATTTTTGTTTTTTTATTTGCATTTTTTAATGATGATTAACTCATGCCATAGTCGACCATCTCAAGCATGACACTTAAAATAGCGGTCTTGATCATACACAATACATTCCAAGTTCATCCCAATTACAATGGAAAGCAGTCTCGTGAATGTATAGTGTTGAGTTCAATCTTAGCACACAAAAGTCAACATTTGATCATTTTTAGCTCTTAGATTCATGAGCAAGTGAAAGAACCTATTATGCATCAATCTAGCTTCACCTAAGCTACTCTAGGGACTCTAGTAGAAATCCAAGATTTCACAAAGCATGGCATGAGCACCTAGTGAAGAAATATAGCAAGTAAAAGCTACAAGTTTTATTAAAGCTCAAAATTTCAGTTTTAGCAAGTTTAGTGTGATGAAGCAATATAAACTCAGGAATGACTAAGCTAGCAACTATCTTTAGAAAAGCAGCAAGGTGCATAATGAGTACAATAAGTTCATTTGCATAATAAACAAAGCTTAGAAAGAAGGAAAATAAAGTCTACATGCAATGAAAAATCTCTTGAAAACTCCCCCTCAGCAAATAAATCAATTTTAAGCTCCAATCTGGTTCAAGTTGAGTTATTAGTAGAATTAAGTCCAGAATTTGTCAGATGAACTCCTCTCAAACCAGAGAAGAAGAATTGCTAAGAGGAAATCAAGAAACAAAAAACCAGATATCCTAAGGAGCATAGCAAAGATACAAAGAATACGAAGACTTAGACTCGCTCTCATCTTCCCCATATGACTGATATAGGAAGATTGACTCGACAAACTCAAGCTAGGGAGTACACACAAACCCTATCTACCCAGGGGACCCAACACCTGCTAGACTTATAAGCTTGTGAGGAAACTCAACCTAGTGAGAAGAGAGATTAGTTAATTAAGCATGATAACAACCTATAACATAAGATGAGAGGTCCATGCAAAGCATGCCAGGAGTCTAAGTGTAGTACACTCAATACTCTAAAGCCCAAAGCTCACAAAAATACCCATAAAATGCAGAAGAAATGAAAATGCTGGAAATATACAAATAATACAAAATATACAGAACCAGCTCCCCCTCAAGTGATGTCGTAAGAGCTCATGACTCTAAGCTCTCCTCTCAAGGCTACGAATCTAGAGCTATCCAAAGGCTTGGTGAAGATATCAGCAATCTGGTGGTCACTCTCTACAATTGAAGCACTATATCATCCTTCTCCATATAGTCTCTAAGGAAGTGATATGTAATGTCAATATGCTTGGTTCTGGAGGGTAGCACTGTGTTCTTGGCAATGCAAATGGCAGAAATGTTATCACAGCAAAGTGGAACACTATCTATGGCTAACCCAAAGTCTCGTAAGGTCGATCTCATCCAAAGTATCTGACTACAGCAACTCGTTGTTGCCACATACTTGACCTTAGCGGTAGACTGTGCGACTCCGGAATGCTCCCTAGCAGACCAAGAAACTAGAGAAGTGCCAATGAATTGGCAACTGCCTGAAGCACTCTTCCTATCTATCTTACAGCCAGCAAAGTTTGCATTTGAGAAGGCTCGAAGAAACAGCAAGAAGAGGAAGATTACCAGATACCATAATCAATGGTAGCTCAAAGGTACTTGAAGATGCGCTTCACTGTTTGGCAGTGAGAGGCGCAGGGAGAAGCCTAAAATCGAGAGCACAAACATATTGCGAAGTGTATGTTCGGCCTCGAGGCAGTGAAGTACAAGGAGCTGATCATGCTTCTGAACTCCTTTTGATCAACTGGCTTACCATCCTCATTAGGCTCCAGAATAGTCGTGGTGGCCATTGGAGCCATCACCGGCTTCCCTTCAGACATATCAAACCATCTCAAGAGGTCTTGACTGTACTTGCCTTGATGAAAGAAAATTCCCTCCCTAGTCTGCTTAATCTGCAAGATGAGGAAGTAGCTCAACTCATCTATCATGCTCATCTGAAACTCTGTGCTCATCACATCTGAAAACTGAGATACAAGAGCATGCAAGGAGCCACCAAAGATAATGTCATCCACATAGATCTATACAAGGAGAAAGCCCGAGTCTACGTTTCTGGCGAACAATGTCTTATCTACCTTACCAATCTCAAAACGATGACTAAGAAGGTAGGACTTAAGACTCTCATACTAAGCTATAGGGGCCTGCTTATGTCCATACAAAGCCTTGGAAAATTAATAGACATAATTTGGATACTTGGGGTTCTTGAATCCTAGAGGTTGCCTCACATAAACCTCTTCCTCAATATACCCATTAAGGAATGCATTCTTGACATCCATCTGATACAGTTTGAAGCCCTTGGATGCTGAAAATGCAAGTAGGGTCCTAATGGTCTCTAACATAGCTACAGGAGCAATGGTCTCATCAAAATCAAGACCCTCAACCTGAGAGAAGCCCTGAGCAACTAGTCTAGCATAGTTTCTAATGACCATCTAATCCTCAATTTGCTTGTTCTTGAACACCCACTTCGTCACAATGACATTATGACTAGATGGGATTTCAACAAGCTACTATACCTTTTTCCTCTTAAAGTTTTCAAGTTCCTCATGCATAGCATTTATCCAAGACTCATCTGTAATTGCATAAGAAACATCCTTTAGCTCACAGGAGGCAACAAAGGTAGAGTGAAGGCAGAAGAGAGACAAGCCTAACTTTGAGAGAGTTACACGCTTAAACAGATTGTCAATCATCTGATCAGATGGATGATGTTGCTGAATGTGGCTAGGAGGTCCACAAGCAGAAGTGGTTTGTACCTCACAAACAGAAGAGGCAGGAGCAGAGCCACTAGCTACAGGAGAATTTGAAGGTAAGGGTTGATCTCTGTGTAGTGCAGATATAGAATCAAGAAGCACCTCAGGTGCAGAGGGGAGTGAATCAGGTGGAGCACCATCATCTCCCCATCCTCATTATCTACAAAGATGGTCTCAGAGAGGGAAGAAGAGCTTGAGATATCTGGTCTAGTTTCTAGACTAGCCTCACCAAAGATCACCTCACATGTCTCTACAATCATATTCGTCTCACAACTCCAAACCCTATAGCTACGAGAAGAAGTCGAGTAACCTAGAAATATGCCATTAGAAAAATGAGACTCGAATTTATCTAGGTTCTCAAACTTCAAAATGAAACACTTGCAACCAAAAACATGACAATGAGAAACACTGGGCTTTCACTCGTATCTCAACTATAAAGTGTGGTGCTAGTGTACTCTCAAGGAAACTTGATTAGACATGATAAGCAATAGCTATAGCTTCAGCCCAAAACTTTCTAGGAGTATTGTACTCATATAGCATCGTCCTGGCCATCTCGACCAAGGTCTTGATCTTCCTTTCCACTATACTATTCTGCTAAGGGATGTACGGAGAGGAGAACTGAAGCTCAATACCAAACTCCTCACAGAAGCTCTCAAAGTAGTTCTTGAACTCCATTCCATTGTTACTGCGTATAGCTCGTAATGCACCTAGGAGCTCAATAAACAACCTACGAACCAAACCCCTGAAGTGGGTAAAAGACTCATCCTTTGAGTTCATGAAAAATACCCAAGAATATCTCGAATAGTCATCAACAATGACAAGAACATACCACTTCCCATCTGCTGACTGCACTCTAGCAAGACCAGCAGTGTCCATATGTAGTCCTGGTGCATCAATCATCACCATGGAGACTGGGGATGAGAAGCAGCAACCATCTTGGCATGTCAGTAAGGAGAACAAACCAAGTCTTTGATCAATTTGAGTTTGGGCAATCCACGAATGAGATCATAGCTGCTAACTCGAGTCAAATGATCAAAACTAATGTGACCAAGTCTCCTATGGCAAAAGAAGAGATCACGGGACTATGAAGCCACTAGGCAATAGAGAGAATCAGAAGAAGAATCAGCAAAATCGGCATGGAAAACTCTCCCACACTTAGAAATTCCACAAACTAACCCTTCAGAAGAATCGAGAATTCTACAAGCATTACGCTTGAAGCTCACCTCGAAATCGTCATTAGTAAACTGAAAAATAGAAAGAAAATTGTATCACAGCTTACTTACTAAGGCGACGTCCTTAAGAATGAAATTATCATTACCTATAGCGATGACTCTATCTAATGAAGCATCCCCGAAGGTCATCAGCTCATCACTAGAAGCATAGACTAGGGAAGAGAACCAACAAGAATCTCGAGTCATATGGTGAGAGCAGCCGGGGTCTACGATCCAAACCTCTCCCTTCCTAGCCCTACGAACCTGAATCAATGAAAGCGAGAGGTCAGTGACTCAGTGTTGGGGCAGATAAGTGCAGATCTAGGAACCCAATAATAAGCCACATGATGAGCAAAAGTACTAGTCAAGGAGGTAAAAGACTAAACTATAACTTCTCTCTGACGCTCAACTCTTACAAAATCAGGAACAACACCTGTAGAAGGTCTATGAACTAGATCTAGGTTGGTTCACTGATGTGCAAAGGTCGGACCATCCCAGTAATGTTGTCTAAATCTCCTACTGGTGGGAACAAACTCACGCCACTGATATCCACCTTGATGGAATAAAGAGGAATATTAAGAGGACAGTGGAAACTCTAGCAACAAATAGCTCCAAGATGAAAACTAGAACGAACATTCTGAAAACCAAGTCCTGGACGCTGTCCAAAAACAAGAGACTCTCTAGCCTGTCTAGAAGCTATGGGTGTCCTAGGAGAACTTCAAGTCTAGAGATGAACCTGAATACCCCTAAGAGCACAAACATGCTCACACCGTGCAATCCTGGCATGCCTAAAGCATAATTCAGCTAGAAGTCCATCCTTCTAACAAAAGGTATAAGAATACTTTGTTTTACTAGAGGCTAAAGCTATAGGAGGTACTAACTTCTCATCAAAATTCCCATGGATAACCCCTGCTGACTAACATACTATGGTGCTAGACCTAGGAGCAACCATAATCTCTCTACTCTGGGAGACATGAACAATGATGGGAGGATGTGTCCAAACATACTCCAAGTAGTTAAATCCTAGACCCCGATTGAATTTACTAATCTTAGATTGGTCCAGGATGAGATTGAGCTTCTTCTTTCCTCCAACAAATTTCTCAAGAGTGCTCATGAGATACTCACACTCCTAGAAGAGAGATGTACATAAAGAATAGGGGGAAGAAGATGATAAAGTACTAGAAGTGGAAGAACAAATAGCACGTGCATATCTCAATCTATGCATGGCCCCCTCAATCTTGATGGCCTCATAGAAAACGCACTCAATATTTCTAATCCTAGCAGTCTGGGCCTCTAACTTCTTCCTTATCTCTTCATGGACTCTACCTAAATCCCCCTTAACCTCAACATATCTAGCACAAGCAACCTGTGACTTAGCTAGTAGGTCCTTAGTAAGTTCAACACACATGACATTCAAAGCATCATTGTTGAGTTTTAGTTGCCTACAACTCTCACATGAGCTGACTGGATCATTAGAAGTAAATTGTTCAAGTTCTTCATTTCTAACAGAAAGCTTCCTAAGGTGGGTGCTCATGGAATCAATTTCAGCAAGCAACTTAGAGCAATTGTCTCATGATGCACAAGTAGGAGGATGAAGAAAACTTGCATCAGAAGTACTAAGGCTAGCATTTTTCACTCTAAGAACCTCTACCTCAAAAAACACACTATCATGCAAGGTCCTTAGGTTCTCCAACTCCACAAGCAAGGCATCACAAAGAGAGCAATTATTAGTGCTATGGAAGGAACTAGGTCTAAGTGAAGCAAGCTCTCGTGACATGCTATCTACTTCATTCTGAAGCTCAGAACATCTAGATCTACCTCTAGCACGAAATTTTCCTAGCTTACAGAATGCGTCATTAAGCTCATCATAGGAAGGTACCTCATCTGACTCACTTAGAGCTCACTATCGCTGGTACCGTTTTCAGCGACTATGAAGCATGTGTCGATGAAGTCGTCACCGCCATAGGTGTTCTCTTGCGGATCATCCTCTCCATCATTATTGCTCCATGTCTTGGTGTTAGAGAGGGAGATGTTGAGTGCGGCGAGGAAGTAGTGGAAGAGCTTGTTCTTCGAGAACTTGCGGTACTTTTTCTCACACGCGGGATCGCGAGCTGTGTTGAGATCGGATTTCCAAATCTGAACCCTCTGTGTATAACCTGTGCTAGTCCAGGAAAACCTAGCATACAAAGTGGAAATAGTGATGATAAGACATCCATATCACGAATCAAATAATATTAATTAAGCAAAAAGGTATTAGCCTTATGGCCAATATTACAAATATACAACCTCATGGCTTGAGTTCAAAAAGAAGTAGCGGAAACAAAATAACAATAGCATCATAAGCCCATCCATTTGCCCAACAGGCAATCAACTAGGGTTCGCGTCCTAGCAATCCGGATCACCTTCGTCGTAACCACAAGCGTAGAAATCATAGTCACCTTCAGCTTCTGCACACTCTTCTGTGGAAAGTGGGATGTTGCAAGAGTGAGCACAAAATGTACTCCGCAAGTTTTGAAAACATAATGCATGGCTGAACAATTGAAGGCATAATATGGCTCTTTTAGCATAAAGCAAAGTTTAACTTTAAATACCAATAGTAATTTCACAAAGCATCATTTGACCAAAAATGTAATTGCATAATAATTGAATTTTGATATGACAATTAAAGCAGGTTCTATCTACCTGACTAGCTCCATCTGCCAAACCATAACCCGAGAGCTCCAACTACTCACGGATTCCCAAAACCATCATTTTCATTTAAAACAAAACCATAAAATCTACAATATGCAAGAGTACCTCGCCCGCTCTTGGTTTGGGGCAGTGTTACTTGGATATGGACATGGGAGTCAGAATCTGACTCGGATTCGGGTGTCCGATTCGGCAAAAAAAATTTGGACACTGGAAATTCTACTCGAAATCGGACATAGGTGTCGAAATCTGATTCAGATTTGAGGTGTCTCTAGGGTTTTGGAAGAAAAATTATGTTTCTCCAGTTGGATTCCACATCCTTTTTTATAACGGGACTTACAAATGTAATGCAAACAAACTCTAACTTTAACTTCCTAATCTATCTCTAATACAAATGAATTCTATTCCAAATCCTTATCCTAACACTGCCCCTCAAGATGGGCTAAAAATATCTATCATGCCCATCTTGTTACATATTGTAGCACTCTCACTAGGACCTAACCCTTTAGTGAAACAATCAGCTAACTGTTCACCAGACTTGACATACTCCAGCTTCAGAATTCTGTCATCCAGCTTCTCCTTGATAAAGAACCAATCAATTTCAACATGCTTGGTATGATCATGCTATACTGGATTATTAACATTGTTGATCGTAGATTTATTGTCACAATGCAATACTAAGGGACCACTCCTCAAAAGATCGAGCTGCAACTTCATGTTTCTTACTCCTCCATGATACGAGATTACCTCCTACAAAGATACAGTATCCAGATGTAGACCTCCTATCATCTATATTGCTTGCCCATTCAACATCACAATATCCCTCCATGTTCAAATGTTGGCTCTTCTTGAACCAAAGCCCTTTTCTAGGGCTATTCTTTGAATATCGTAAAATCTAAAAGATAGCATCCATATGTCTTGTTCTAGGATCATGCATATATCGACTTACCACACTCACTACATACGAAATATCAGGTCTTGTATGGCACAAGTAGATGAGACGACCAACCATTCTTTGCTAAGCTTCCTTGTCAACTAGATCACTAGACATGGTATAGAGTTTGTGATTCCTACCAATAGACGAAGCAATAGTACGAAATCTGAGCATTCTTGTTTCTACTAACAGATCAAGAACAAATTTTCTTTGAGAGAGAATTATCCCTTTCGGAGATCGAGCAATCTCAATTCCAAGAAAGTACCGAAGAGATCCAAGATCCTTGACCTCAAATGCTTCTCCTAGTCTCTCCTTTAGGCACTTGATTTCTTCACTATCATCTCTAGTCATCACAATATCATCAACAAAGACTACTAGTATGGCGATGTATGATCCTCTATGCTTGTAAAACATAGTATGATCCCCATTGCATTGGGAATAGCCCATGCCACAAACTACATGTCTGAATTTTTCAAACCATGCTCGAGGAGATTGCTTCAAGCCATATAAAGATTTTTTAAGCTTACACACCTTCCCGATGGTTTGCTTATTCTTAAAGCCAGGTGGTATCTCCATATATACCTCCTCTTGTAAATCTCTATGGGTAAATGCATTATTTACTTCCAACTGATGAAGAGGTCAAAAAAATTAATAGCACAACAAATCAATGCCTTTACTATGCTCATATTCACTACTGGTACAAAAGTCTCAACATAGTCTATCCCACATGTCTGACTATAACATTTTGCAACCATCCTCGCCTTGTAACTATCCACCACGCCTTCATGAGTTTGTTTCACCGTAAAGAACCCTTTGCATCCCACTACTTTCTTTCTTCCTAGAAGTGAAACAAGATCCCATGTCTTGTTCTTCTGAAGTGCACCAAGCTCTTCTTTCATAGCACCTTTCTATATAGGATCCTGCTTAGCAACCTGCCAATCCTTCGGAACAGGTACTGCCTGGAGAGATGCAATAAATTCTTTGTATGTAGGAGAGATATGGGAGTATGAGGTGAAATTTACAATATCATTTTGAAAGCCATACCACAGCAGTGGCTTTCCAGCAAGTCACGACCCATAAACCGCCTAGGAATTCGGTTTCAGATAAAGATTGTATGTCACCTACTTATAACAACAAAAGATAGCGAAAGAACGTTAATTATGTAAATATGGCCAATTAAATGAGATTAAAAGAATATTGTAGGCCACCGGCCAAAAATTTAAATTATGAACCATCAATTGAAAACAAATCCACAAGAAAGGCCAGAGTGCGGACGTGACCCTATACGCCGTCATTTCCGAAAACAAAGGTATCCAAGCGACGGTCTTCTTTCTCACCCTCTGAATAAATGCCAACAAGCAAGGTTGAGTACACGTATGTACTCGCAAGACTTTAGTGCATGGAAATAATTTAGATGCAATGTTAGTCCAAGGATATCAAGCCACTACACTAAGTTTCGTTTTCAGCATAAAGTAGATTTTCTTTGCAAGAGTGTAGTTCATCAAACGGTAACAAAATTGAAAAATACACTTGATATGAAATTAATTACAGTAAGTAAAGTTCAATACCATCATTTCACGGCCCTCCATGACCATGAACAGTGAGTAAATCACAGCCAACCTTGGCTTACAAATATACCAACCAGTCACAATGCGACCATGAACAGTGAGTAAATCACAGCCAACCTTGGCTTACAAATATACCAACCAGTCACAATGCGATTTCCGAAACCTTTTCAAAAACAAAGCTATACTTGACATTACTTCCCTGAATTGCTCATGACCACGAGCATGGCTAATTAATTAGATATAAATCTCTGCAAAGAGTGTACACTTTACCCACATGACACATTCTATCAATCATGTCAACCATGCCACGCGATACCCACAGTACCCGATTTGCTAGATTGTGACGAAATCATTCAACTAGCTAAAGCCTAGCCTTGGACCAGCCCAGTTATGACAACCATTGCTATGGCGTTGGAAATCCAAACCCGTACACACAATATTAATGATGGTTTACACCCCATTGCATCTTTTCCCTATAGCAAGGCATACACCGTTGTATTGGAATGCTTTTAGCCCCAACACCTCGGTGAAGGGAGCACCTATAAGCGACATCGTACCTCGGAGTGCCCTTACTAATTCGGCCTACTAAAATGCAAGGTTAAACATTAGCTGATCTGCTAAGCTAAGACTATCCCATACTAGCATATGTGGTTGCACTTTTTCAGTTAGGTGATAGTGTCAAGTTCGATCCTTAACCGACCCAGGCGAATATCTCCTCCTATCTATGTGTGAAGTCCCTCCTCACTCCTCAAGTTTAAATAGTAACTCACCGCGTCTAAACCATAAGTTTTTAGGTTGGATTTTTATCAAAATACTCGGAGACTATAACTCAGCTTCGTACCTTTAAAATTTGCTCAAGTCTGAATAAGAGTGTAGTTCAACATTTAAGTGACGTTCTAATTAAGCATGGCTATGCATATACGCGATGTATTTCGCTATCAACACCATAGTGACATTAACTAATGTCTATCCCATAGAGCTAAGGTTACACTTGCAGGTAAACAAATGTCAAGGAAGAGGTAATGCATACAACTAGGAAGTATCTACCGATACCTGCAACATAGAAAGTTCAATATAAACATACACGCATGCATATATAATTTAATAAAACAACATAAACTTCGTAAAATAGTGGGATCAACATGATCAAATTAGGGTGCTTGCCATGCTTGTTGAACAATTGGTCTTGCTTTGGTTGATCAGAGTTGCAATTATGTCACCTAGTCTAGAACCTCTCACATAGTCCCACGATTCGCGTGTACACTCCAACGTCAACATACAAACAAGCAAACACTACTACAGAAAACATCATCTCAGATGGTTCAAAATCGTCATCTCAGACAGTTTTCTGAACTGTCACTAACAATGTGTCAGTGATGTAAGGGCACATCAAAGACGGTTTTCGAACCGTCTGTGAAAATTCTTATCATAGGCGGTTGTATATTATAATCGTCTGTGATGAGTACTCATCACAGACGATTTTCAAGTAGAACTGCCTGTGATACATAAACATCATAGACGGTTTATGAATAGAACCGTCTGTGATACAACATCACAGACGGTTTATGAATAACGTTTGTGATCCTCTTTTTTTCCACTGCACCCCTAGCAGAACTTCCATCATTAGTATCTGTTGTTCGAAATTTTCTTCTGCTTAGGTATTTCTGCAATAAAATTTATAAGGCACAACCAAGTTATAGATTTAGTAATTGAATATCTAAACTTCCTAAATGCATCAAGGCAACAGCTTGTCTGATCAGGATCGTCTTAAAATATGAAGTTTTGTAGCACTTTCATCTCTTTCTTATTATAATATTGATGGATTCTAAGGTAAAATCCATTTCATTCCACAATTCGTCATGAACGCTGTCATGCTCTGATTTATCGATTCCACTTTATCCCCATCCCCGAACGAGAATAGTATAAGCAGCCATTCTTCTTGAACTATAGAGTTGATTAAGTCATCATATGGAGTTGATTAAATTATCGTATAGAGCCATACGATAATTTAATCAACTCCATATGATGACTTAATCAACTCTATAGTTCAAGAAGAATGGCTGCTTATACTATTCTCGTTCGGGGATGGGGATAAAGTGGAATCGATAAATCAGAGAATGACAGCGTTCATGACGAATTGTGGAATGAAATGGATTTTACCTTACAATCTGTCACTATTATAATAAGAAAGAGATAAAAGTGCTATAGAACTTCATATTTTAAGACGATCCTGATCAGACAAGCTGTTGCCTCTATGCATTTAGGAAGTTTAGATATTCAATTACTATATCTATAACTTGGTTGTGTCTTATAAATTTCGTTGCAGAAATACCTAAGAAGAAGAAATTTTCAAACAACAGATACTAATGATGGAAGTTCTGCTAGGGGTGCAGGGGAAAAAAAGAGGATCACAGACGGTAGCGTGCTGAAGAATTGGATTAGGTAAGAAAGATAGTTTTGGATTAGGTAAGAATTGGATTAGGTAAGAAAAAATGCAATAGTAGCCATGTGAAGAGGAGAAGAGAAGCTAAGAGAAATTAATTTGGTGATCGACAATAATTATATTCTTGAACTAGTTTGATTTCACGTCATTATTATTTTTCGAGCAGGGACAATTAGCTAATGTAATAATCTTTCTCACAACCCATATGTCAAAGGTTTTAATCCAAAACTTGACATGTGGTTGCCTCTGTGATTACTTCACACAATATGTACTTCATATGATCGCATATTCACATCCAACAACACATGGTCACATAATCATTAGCTTAATGCATGTTACAAATAATTATTTGATACTTGTCAATTAGTTTCAATTTCGAATCTACCAGTTTTACACAAAGCTATGCCCTAGCAAGCTCCTCTTTCTTGATCAATCATCAAACACAACGACAAATATACTTTCCGGTTCTATGGCTCTATTTTCAAGTATATGAGTAGACATATCCATATGAAATTGACAAGACAAATGCAAAGATGTATGTTCTAAGAGATACTTGTTTTCAGTAATCATGTATAAAAATATTTATCTTCAGGAATCATGTATGTTCTAAGATATACTTTGGTCACCCTTCGAATGATCCATGGTATCAATCCTTGCAACATATATCAATATTAAACATGAGAAGCGATTTTCTTCGCCCAAGAACCGTAAACATGAGAAGCAATTTTCACATCATTAAAGAAAAATCTAGTAACAACCCACCCATTCGTTAGGGTTGGACAGGATGACGTCCATGTGCATGCCGACGAAGGAGACGACGAGGCCGGCGACGGTGCCGGGGTACTCGATGATGACGTTGCTCCGGCCCTCGGCATAGCTCACCTTCCGCTGGGACTCGCCGATGAGCCTCGCGAGGAGGGCGACGAAGGGGTCACGGTCGAGGCCATCAATGGCGTCCTTGAGCGGCGGCACCGGAGATGCCATCTGAGACGTGCCCTCGAGCGGCGGCGCCGGAATCCCTTGTTCGATCGAGGAGGCCGAAGCGTCGGGGAGGAGGTCGAGAATCACTGGGGGGCTAGCTAGGGTTTGCGGGAGACGAAACACATAGGTCTACGCTACGAACCTCTATCGATTTGTTTATATAGTGGTCTGAGGTCATATCACAGACGGTTCGTAGTTAGAACCGTTTATGATGTGAACTTATCACAGACGTCTCGTATTTAAAACCGTCTGTAATATTATCACAAACGGTTTTTAACTAAAACCGTCAGTGATATGGATGTATATCACTGACGGTTCATGAAGAGTACCGTCTGTGATTATATCACTGACGGTTTCACTATAGAACCGTCAATGATATTCTTTAGCACAGACGGGTTTTTCAAACCGTCTGTATTGAGGCGTCTAATATAAGCCTTTCTGTAGTAGTGAAACAAATTCGAAGTTACTATTGCTTAGTATAAACAACATACATACAAGCATTATACAAGTTCATGTATATGAGAATAACGCTTATGAGGATGATGCATGTGAGAATGATGCATATGAGAATGATGTGAGGGCCAATCCTACAACTCCAGGAACATCCACTATAAAGGACATGTATTTTCTAAGTAAGCCATATCACTTACTAGGTGCCATGATCTACAAAAAAACTCACTAATTTAACATGCATGTCTAACTAAACAATTTCCTCCAATGTTTCTCGCCAATGGTTTCACAAGAAATGTTGTCTAAGCAAATAAACATAAAGCCTCGAATAAGTACCGAGGAAACCTCAGTTTGCAACATACTAAAAAATGTACAAAATTTATAGAGAAGGTAGATCATGATTTATGATGAATTTTGCAAAAGGTTTCATAATTTTTGGAATTTATTTGCACTAGTTATAAGCTTTTGAATTTTAAATGTATTGAAATACATCTACTCATGCATTTTATATAAACTAAGCTCAAATATGGATATTTTTATAAATTTAGAGAACTTGTGATCTTAAGAACATGGTAAAATTTGTTTCATCATTTTTAATTTGATTTGTGGAAATTTTATATATCACTCATTCTAGGTTATAGCTTAAATTTAAGCTCTTTACTGCAGAGTGATCGAAGTTAGAATATTTTTTTATATTCAGAATCTACATGAATTTACAAAAATTTAGAAACTTCTCTGGATTTGGATTTTCCTATAAAAAATTATAGGCATTTGAATCCTGACGGTTCTATGAAAATGGCTAAAAATCGGAAATAATATTTTGCTTTGACGATCGAATTAATTGAGTGACTTTAATGTGACTCAATTAATATTCTATGGATACATGGTAATATTTTACTTCACGATCAAATTATTTATATGAAACAAAAAGCAATAACTATTTATAACTCCGAACAATTAAAATCTAATTGGTAGCTATACCGGTCATAAGCATAAATTAGTTTTCACTACATGCGCGTGCATAGATATGCGATGATAAATATTTAAATGAAACATACATATGATTGAAAACCGTATATATTAAAACATAGACTACGAAAACTTACCATAAACACTGGGAACAAATAAATTCACTGGGAGCATTATGGGCTGCTGTGCACTGCCATGGCAGCTTGATGGGCTACCGCGACGCCATGCAGCCATGCTGTTGCCATGGCAGCCCACCTCCCGTGCTTGTGCTCACCTCGGCCGCTGTGTGCTGGCCGACGCCCACACCACCACGTATTGCACCATGCCGTCGACGCCGCGCCATGGGCCACCACGCCAAGTTACGATGGCTGACGCGCCACACCGGCCTCAGCCGCCCCCGGCCTTGCAATGTCGTCGCCGCGACATGCATCGCCTATGCCGCGCGCTACCGCCTGTGCAGCCGCTGCTGCCTTGGCGCCGCCTCCGACTCATATGCCATGGCCGAGGGCTCGCCCGTGCGCTGGGCAGCATGCACCGTGCGGCACGGCCACCACGCTACCTTGCTTCCCCCAATGGACGACATCGCCCGTCGCCTTGGCCTCACACCTGCCACGGGCTGCCGAGCTGCTACGCCACCTCGCCGTCGCACCATGCCTGCCACGTTTGGAGTTGGATCACTCAACTCCTATAAGATAAACACACGCATATACAATGAACACACAAAAAAACACACACATGGGAGGGGATGGACCTCTCACTTCAACCATCTCTCGACGGCCATCTAAGGCCCTCACGGCCCCTGCCGGCCTCAATTCTTGTTTCATCAGAGAGGGACTTATAAGTACACGATGCAACGGGTGAGTAACAAACTCAGCCCTAAACTCACGCCATCTCTCAGAAGATGTGCTCTAATCAACTAACTAAACTCAACTTGCTAACAATACTAACCGATTCTCATGCTACTACTCACAACGTACGTGCACACACATGCAGGTGCAAGTAACATTCGAGTACTCATAAACTAATCATGCAGCTAGTGACTCAACCAAACTAATTAACATGCAAGAACTAAGAAGTCAAGATTATATCCAACACCACGCACCGCTCCACGGCTGCCGACTAGCCGCCGTCCTCGTCTCCTTGGGTCGCTAGCTCCGGCCAGCACGCCGAGCAGCCGGCTAGTGTCGTTGTTGTTGCGCCGTGCTGGGTGCGCTGTGCCACGGCCGCCATGCCGTGCAACCGCGCCGCTATCCCTCCAAACTAGCCGAGCCACTTCCTTCTCTTCTTCTCCTCCACCGACGCCTCCATGTCATGCTCCTCCACGCTGCCCTGGCAGCTGGCTCCTCATGACCTTGCTGCCATCAAACAACAGAACCAAGGACCATGCGCTCTCCTTCCTTCCTCTCCCAAAATGCTCAATTCACCGTGCATGCAAAAACTAATTGTAAAAATGGATTACTTGCATGATGGGGAACACAGCAGTATAGCATGCATGAGCATCCTTGTTCTTGGATGAGATTGGAAGGAGAGAAGTGGAGGGAGCTTGCTATTCTTGTTGCTGCTGGAAGAGACGAATTGAGAAAGAGCAAGGCAAAAGAGACAGAGGGAAGAGTAGGCTAGCAGTGGAGGCGTGAGGAGAAATAAGGAGGGCAGTGCACAGGGGTCAGTGAGGAAAAATGGCAATGGATGGGTGGCTTTTAATGGTGTTGACCCCTTCTCCCTTTTGGCTTGCTGTGGGGACAAAGGAGTGGCAGGAGGAGTGGGCAAGGAAGAAATGCAGCAGGTGGGGTAAGAGAAGAGAGAAGCAGTGAAGGAAATGACTGGCTGCTAGCAGTAATGCTCCCCTGTATTCGCAAAGTCGCTCAAATGATCTCGCATGTGAGGTTTGATTGCGGAAATGAAATGCTTCTGCGATGAGGATTGTGATGGTATGACATGCAGGAACAGATTCTTAATTAATTCTTGGATGTAATTGGGAAGTGAGAAGTTTAGAGGTGTTCTTGCATTCTGTGTTCTTGGCGATCGGAACAAATGGCCAGAAGGAGCAAGAAATAGGGGACAGGGAGGACAAGGTTGGCAGGAAATTAAACAGTAGAAGAATAGATTTTTTTGTATTGGGTTTTAGATGTCAAATCATACACCTAAAACTAAATAAAATTCGTGTCTTTAATTTACAGGCGCTGAATAAATTTACCGAACAGGCTTTTGAAAATCGAGGTGTTACACAGCATTAGACCTAACTGTCCTACGTTGTGCAGGAGATAACTCTAAATGAGAGGAGTTAGAAGGAACATTACCACTTTCCCTAAGGGGAGACAAGGAATTTGATGGAGAGAGACTTGACGAGAGATTTGGGACTAGGACTGAATCAACTAGACTAGTTAGTTGTTCAGGTTGTGATTCTTCTTCTAATAGAACTAATTTCTCCCCATGTCTTCGTGGTTCCTCTACTACCTCTGGTAGAACTTACTCAAGTTCCTTCCGGGACTGTTTCTCCCCCTGTTTCCGAAAGCGTCTTCCCTGATATACCTTTAATCCTTTTGGGGCTGTCACATCACTTGCACATTTTTTATCCTAACTCAAAGAGGGACATGTAATTGTCCCTACAACAACTTCTTGTTCTCAGTTATCACTCTCACTATCTTTGTTCTTCCCCTCTTGACTATCACCCTTGATGACAAGAGAGAATTCCTCTAAGAATTGACCAAGATCATCACTACTTGGGTAGTATGGCTCGAACTCCTGAAATGTTACATCCATACTCATGAACGATTTTTTCTATTGGGTTTCAGCACTTATATCTTTTCTGACTAGATAAATATCCTATGAAGACACACTTCATAGCTTGAGGATCCAGTTTGCAAACCGTTGGCTGGTGATCTCGTACAAAGCACACACAACTAAACACCTTAGGAGGAACATTAAACTCTTGTCAACCCAAAAGAAGTTCAGCAGGAACTTCATCCCAAGTATTTGATATAGCATGCGATTGATAAGATATGCAGCAGTCATCACTGCTTCACTCTAGAATCTCTTTGACACATTCATGTCGAACATGAGTGAACGTGCTACCTCTAACAAATGTCGATTCTTCCTCTTAGCCACTCCATTCTGAGGTGGGGTTCTTAACAAGTAGTTTGATGAAGTGTCCCACTCTTCGAGAGATATGCTACAAACTTCTTATTGTTATGCTCAGTTCCATTGTCTATTCGAAGAATTTGAACCTTCGCATCAAATTGAGTTGCTACCAACCGATGGAAATGCTGGAAACATCAAACGACCTCACTCTTGTACTTTATCATATAGATCCAAATCATATGAGTATAGCAATCAATGAAAGTGATAAACCATTTAAAACCACTCACAAAGGTAATCGAGCATGGACCCCAAACATCAGAATGTATTAATATAAAAGGTTCATAACTCCAAAGACCAATACTACTATAAGTAGATCGTGTGTGCTTTCCAAACTCACAAGTATCACACACAAGTTTACTCTTATCAACTTTATTAAACAACTCCGGGTATATCAGAATTAAACTCTCAAACAAAGAATGTCTCAAACGATGATGATGCAACAAAACCTCTTCCTCAACTCCTCTTGCAGCTACAGCCAATGATGTATCTACCTGATCAACATACCACAGTACATTACGCCTAATTCTGGTCCCAATTCTCTTTCCAGTTCTCTTCTCCTGGGACACATAAGAATCATCATCCAATAAAACAGTGCATTTGAATTGGTTGATGATAGAACTTACTAAAAGGAGATTAACCAGAAAGGATGGGACATGTAAAATAGAGGATAAAGCAAGGGATGGTGTGCACTATACAGATCCTATTCCCTGAATGAGCTAAAAGGTTCCATCAGCTATCTGAATAGTTTTGGAGTGTGTATATGGAATGTAAGATATAAATGCCCAAGAGAACCTATGACATGCTTAGATGCTCCTGAATCTATAATCCAATCAATATAAGGATGCTTATATGTGGATGCAATTACATATGCCTGAGTACCTTCGCCCATGTGGGCGTAGTTGGTAATGTTACCAAAGGAGGTGGTAGGTGCTGTCATAGAATCATGAGAAGACTCTAATGCTTTGCCCTTCTGCCATTGCTCCCACTGCATAGCCTACTCGCTTGTTAAAGTAACAGACATACTTTCTTCCGACATAGCCATATCGGCTTTCGGGCTACTCTTGTCCCTACCTCGACCCCCACAATCTCCACCTCAACCTTCAAGACCCCAATATCCTCCTCGACCTCCACGATCACCACGACCACCATGATCTCCACCTCAGCCTCCACCATACCGTGGGAGAGGACATGCACCACTCAGATGTATCCTTTTACCCCACAGTTATAGCACTCACTATCATCAGGTATCGTGTAGGTAGATCTGACTGGGCTGTTGTCACCCATTACTCGTAGTCGAATTTCCTCTAGCACCATAGAGGAAATCACCTCCTCTATAGCAGGTAAGTTCGCTAAGTGAAACATGGTAGCTCTCCTACTATCAAATTCTTGATTAGCCCCTTCAGAAAGTATGTGACCTGCCTGTGTTGCAGCCACAATTTGCCTACCTCAACATCACCAGCACACTTTAATTGTAGTGGATCATAGTGATCCAAGTTTGCCCATAGCTGTTGCAACTCACTAGCATACTCCTAGACGGTCTTCTCTTCTATTTCTGAATCTCCACCTTGCCCTGAACTTCCACCATCATCATTACATTGCCCACTCTAGAGTACATGTTGCTCAGTATCTTCCATATTTTCGTTGCATTCTGCATTGTCTCCACCATATGAGCGATTGATGGAGACATAGAAGTCAACAACTAAGCCACCACCACGGAGTTATTGGTGTTACAGATCCTCCAATCCATGCTCGCCTTGTCTACAGGCTCAACACAAGTATCCTGCAGGTAATGCTCTACCCCTTCGTCCTCACAATTAGTTGAACCCTTCAAGATCAACTCAAGTAATTCTTGTTCCCTTCCAAATTACGTCATTCGGCATTAGCTCCAACTTCAGTTCAGATGATCCTATACTAGTCCTTGGACCAATCATACCTATCGCTAAAAGGTCATATAATAAACTGACCAGTGAAGAAGTTGACTCAACAATCGCCCTCTTCTTTTCTTTGGCCGCCTTTATTTCGGCTTCCTCCTCCTGCTTCCTCACAGCCTTAATCTCCTTTGGAGTTATCTCATCTGAACAACTAGAGCAATGCCAATCACCAAACTATGCGGCGCGTATCTTCACGATCACGGCAATCCTTGAAGTTTAATGTCAACACAAAAACACAAACCCAGTACCAATGTTATGCATAAAAAAACAACCAATCCCTTTTTCCCGGGCAAGTCAATTCTCCTTTTCCTTCTTGGGTCGGTCAACTCCCTTCCATCCTCCTCTTCTCTTTCCCGAGCAGTCCACCTAAGCAGCCCAATCCTGTCCAAGGAGGAAGCCACCATGGCTCATCCCCCGAAATCATGACGATGCTAGCAGATCCGGTGCTCATCCTCCCCCGAGCTCATGACTATGCTGGTGGATTCGGAGCTCTTCCTCCCTCGAGCTCGTGACGTCGCCAAAGATTCGGAGCCTCACCTACCTCAATTGATCCACCGCCGTCTATTGCCACCAGGAGTCTTCCTCACCGGATCTACAGCTCCTTCCTTTGACTGGTGGTCCGAGCAGGCGCCAACGCGCCTAGCAGTCGAGCGGCAGCACTAAGCAGTTAGGTGGCTTCAGTAGCAGAACTAGAAAACTTTTGATGAGGGTGCACACTTCACAAGTACAACTCTATAGTCTTGTGCAATAATTTGGTATCATCATAAATCCAATATATATATTTGAAATTTGCTAAAAGTATAATATAAATAGTTCTAAGGTCTTAAAAATTCCAAATCACCAAAATCAAAATCAATTCAATCAACAAATTTAGACTATTGAAGAGATGAAATTTTGGAGTTTCACAATTTTTTGGGGGTGCTGGGTGGTATCCCCCTGAGCAGAGGAGCCCAACGGCGGATCCATGTAGCGGAGACCCGAAGGTGATGTCATCGAGCAACAATGGTGGCGGTGCAGATTGGTCAACTCAGATGTATGGCTCTGATACCAAGTAGGGTTTTGGAAGAAAAATTGTGTGTCTCCGGTTGGGTTCCACACCCTTCATTTATAGCGGGACTTACAAACGTAATGCGAACAAACTCGAACTTTAACTTCCTAATTTATTCTAATGGAATTGGATTCTATTCTGAATCCTTATCTCAACAGTGTTCGATTCGGTAAATTGTTTTAGACACGGGTATCCGAGTAACACTGGTTTGGAGTTAAGAGGTAGCTTTAGAGGTTTTAACCCACCAAATACCTCTAGGTAGCTTTATCCAGTCAAAGCACTTTATCTCTGCTAACCCAATAAAAAGGTGAAATATGCTAACCCGCCACAATTAATCCTCATGAATTCCCTTTATCTATTGCTAACCCTGTTACCCCAATTAATCAAGCCAAACAGCACTTACACTAACTTGTGTTGCCAATCGCAACTGCTGGGAAACTAACTTGGCTTGTTTAGGATTGGCAGATCAACTATAGCACTTCTTTTCTCTAACTCCTTTGTTATTTGTGTTATATGTAACCAAATTTTTTTTGAATGTGTATCTTCAAATATACAAAGTGTACTAAGATTATTTGTGTTGTGATTACTGTTGGCAGATTTCTCCTCTAGTTGTACCTACCAGGGCAATTATGTTTGTGGGACGGGGGCAATACGCTTGGCATGAGTTCTTTCCATACTGTAAGATTATGTTGTAGTAGTGTATCATATGTAATTCCTTTGCACAAAGTTCCTAGCGCTGATACGACGCTGAATTTTCACAGTGCAGCATAATTTAGGTGTTGTTATTACTGTATGGGCACCAATTGTCATGGTATGTATCAATTCATGCGTTTTTTCCCTTGGTGTGGGGGGGGTCTTTTCAACCTTCATTACCAAGCTGTTAATTTGAGTTTGTCTTATAGGTATACTTCATGGACACACAAATATGGTATGCCATTTTCTCAACAATATGCGGTGGAGTGAACGGTGCCTTCAGCCGCTTGGGTGAGGTGAGTGGTATATGACTATTTGTACCCTTGATGTGTTGACGCTATAGTTGTTGCTACTACTAATGCTTACCTTCCTGCAGATCCGAACCCTTGGAATGTTAAGATCGAGATTCGCGGCAATCCCAAGAGCTTTCAGAAAAAATCTAGTGCCTATTCAATCAAACAGACGTGAGCGTGAGGTTGAGTTTTGCAAAATTTTGTTAGCAAATTTTTTTCTGACAATTTTTTGGTTGACTTGATAGTGGATATATTGTTGTTATTTTATACTTATGGCCAAAACTCTTTTCACCAGGAGGACAAAAAATTGCACATTGATAAGTTCTCCGACGTATGGAATGCATTTATTAAGTCTTTGCGAGAAGAAGACTTAATAAGCTATAGGTTCGTATTTTGTGTTAGTCTTTTTTTTCCTTGTTTTTTAAACATGCTTATAAGATTTTTTTTTTTTGCGTTTGTTTCCAGGGAGAGAGATTTATTGATAGTTCCAACATCGATTGGTGACACTCATGTTTTTCAATGGCCTCCTTTCCTACTTGCTAGTAAGGTACACACTTTCAATCTTCCACTAAATGAACTACTCAATTTTGTCCAGGCAGTACTGTGGTGCTCATGGCTATGATATTTTAGATTCCAATTGCTATTGACATGGCAAAGAGTGTGAAGAAAAAAGATGAAGAATTGAAAAAGAGGATAGACCAGGATCCATACACCTATGATGCCGTAAGAGAATGCTACAAGACATTGTTAAATATTCTCGACAGCCTAATAGTAGAAGAAAGTGATAAGAAGTAAGACGTCTTTTCTTGTCTCCTGAACTGTTGTCCGAGCTTGTGTTTATACTGGGAGTCTGGGACAACTAATTTAGCATATGGTTATGTGGCTAACTAATTTAGTTCATATTGCATCACTTCATGGATACAGAGTTGTTGATCAAATACGTGATAGAATTCAAGATAGCATAGATCGTCAGTCACTTGTGCAAGAATTTCGATTGGATGAACTTCCTCAGCTAAGTACTAAGTTTGATAAGCTGCTAAATCTACTACTGGTACTAATAACCAATATTCTTGTGTTTTCTTAACCAAATTTCTTTTCTGTGCCACATTTTCAATCTAAACATCTAAAAATTGATTGGTCCATTTGCAGAAAACTGATCATGAGGACAATGACCCAATAAAGATACAGATTGCCAGTCTGTTACAAGATATAATGGAAGTCATCACACAGGATATTATGAAGAATGGAAAAGGGTAAGATCTATCCTGAAATGTGCACCCTCAAGAATAATTTCTTACAATAATATTTCTTTTAAATCCTGTAGTATCTTGAAGGATAAAAACAGGGACAATCAAACGTTTGACCAGTTTTCAAAAAAAAAGAAACAAACATTTGAGAATCAAATGTTTGCAAAGCTAAATCTGGGCTCAATAAAGGATGATGCTTGGAGGGAGAAGGTCATGTGTCCTTTTGAGCAATTTATTTCAATTGCACTATTCATTTTCCTATAAGTTTACAAGCACTACTGCCCTCTCATTATCTAATGAAATTCTGTGTTAACAGTGTGTTAGGCTTCAATTGTTGTTGACAACGAAAGAATCTGCGATATATGTACCAACGAACTTGGAAGCTCGGCGCAGGATCACTTTCTTTGCAAACTCACTTTTTATGAAAATGCCAAGTGCTCCACATGTCCGCAGCATGATGTCCTTCAGGTGAAAACCCATCTCATCCACTCGTCACATCTTTTCTTTCACCAGACCGTGTTGGCATTTTTTTTTTGCTTTTTCTTGGCACCAACACTGGGCCTAGAATGGTACTACTATCCACTTTCACTCCAAATTTAAACCACTATTACAAAATTTCCGCAACTGCTTTTCTTGATATACTACTCTCAAAAGATAATATACGTAACATTAACAGTTTACACTATAATAGAGTCACGCTAACAACGAAATTAAGCATCACTTTCTATGAAAATGCCAAGGGCTCCATAGGTCCGCTGAATGATGTCCTTCGGGTAAGAAACCTAGCTCATCCACTCACCACGTCTTTCTTTCACCAGCCCATGTTGGCAGATTTTTTTTTGCTTTTTTCTTGGCACACTACTACACATTATAACATCCTTTTGTTCGAAACATTCATCACAGACAGTTTTATGAACCGTCTGTAACCATATGTCAATGATGTAACGCCACACCACAGACGGTTTCCAAACCTCCTGTGATTTATAACATCATAGATGGTTCCTAATTATAAATTGTCTGTGATATAATGATATCACAGACGGTTGCAATTATAAACCATCTCTGATGTGTAGGTTATCACCGGTTTATAATTAGGAACCGTCTGTGATATGCTAACATTACAGACGGTTCCAATTATAAACCATCTCTGATGTGTAGGTTATCACAGACGGTTTATAATTAGAACCATATGTGATATGTTAATATCATAGACGATTTATAATTAGAACCGTGTGTGATATGCTAATATCACAGACGGTTCCAATTATAAACCATCTCTGATGTGTAGGTTATCACAGACGGTTTATAATTAGAACCATATGTGATATGATAATATCACAGATGGTTTATAATTAGAATCGTCTATGATATGGTAACACCACAAACAGTTCCAATTATAAACCGTCTCTGATGTATAATTTGTATTAATAAAATAATTTTTATTTATTGGCTAGCCTCGCGAAATACTAGCTATACCCTCTGAAATAAGTAGATTATAGAGATACATCACAAGTATATTACAGATTACATGCTTTTCAGAAATAAACTCAAATTACATCACATCGCAAGCACTACACTCTGGACATCCATTTCAGAAATTAACTCAGATATATTAACTAATTGAACTCAAACATATTCGCCAATTGAATGCACAACTACAATTCACAAATTCAAATACACAACTACAATTCAAAAATTCAGAGCACAAGTTTCACAAATTAAACCAAGTGGAAATTCAAAAATAACACAACTCATCAGGTCAGGCCACGTGGCACTCGCCTTCTTGAATTATGACCTCACGCAATAAGAAAGAATAGAGTTGTCCTTGAATTCCTAACAGATCAGCCTATTCCAACGTAATTGTAGCGCATTTCCAAACTTGTCGATAGGAAGGCTAAAGTCTTGCATGTATATAAATTGATAAGTACAAAACAATTATTGCAAGATTGATAAATCTCCAGATCATTGGTTGTCCTTGTACCCATGATGAGTTGCATGTTGTGGCAAACGTAGAATCCACAATCGTTAGTACCCTTTGGCTACTGGTGGCACTACTAAAATAGAATTGATTAGTTCAAGAGGCATTATTATGGAGTATGATGTGTGTGTGCATCATCACAGATGGTTTTTAGCTAAAATCGTATGTAATGTGGTCTTATCACAGGCTGTTATTCTAAAACCTTTATGTAGTAGTGGCACCTAGTTGCACTCCATTTTGAACTGTTAGGCTAAGGTCAACTACAACTTTTTCTATTTGATCATGTCACACCCCAGTCCAACAATGAGCCTAGAATGCTACTACTATCCACTTTCACTCCAAATTTAAACCACTATTACAAGATTTTTGCAACACTTTTTCTCGATATACTACTCTGAAAGATAATCTCCATAACATTAACAGTCTACACTATAAGAGATTCATGCTAATAATGAAATTAAGCATCACTTTTTATGAAAATACCAAGGGCTCCATAGGTACGCAGCATGATGTCCTGGTAGAAACCCAGCTCATCCACTCAACACGCCTTTCTATCACCAGCCTATGTTGGCGAGTTTTTTTGCTTTTTTCTTGGCACCTAGTTGCACTCCATTTTGATCTGTTGACTAAGGTAAACTATTTAAACTTTTTCTGTGTGATCGTGTAACACCTTAGTCCAACGCTAAGCCTTGAATGCTACTACTATCCACTTTCACTCCAAATTTAAAACACTATTACAAGATTTCCACAACACCTTTTCTCGATATATATATACCACTCTCAAAAGATAATATACATAACATTAACAGCCTACACTATAAGAGATTCACATTACGAATGATATTAAACAACTCACATATAAGCTTAGGACCTTGCACTCCGAGAATGTCTGGAACCATGCACCTAGGAGTATTACCCAATATAGACAACTAGCATCTACATAAAGATAAACATCCGATTTATCAACGTTTATAAACCTCATTATCCACACACATCTAAATATTTCCCTTATGGTCTACTATTAGGACTAACTAGCTAAGTGTGCCACTAAAATCTGAATATGACAGTTAAAAGTATTATATATATACTACTGATTACACATGAAACGAATGTACTACTTCCACCGATGCATGTTGTCTTCAATATTCACCTAAAAACAACAAAGCAAGGTGAGTCCAGAGAGTCAGCAAGTAACGAAATAAAACAATAAACTCTCCTTGTATCATTGGCATTATTCACATATCATCAACATTAAGTACATAGGTTCATTTCTTTTTATTGATGCAATGCAAATACTTATGCACATGTCTCATATATCTCTTTAGCTTATACGGTATAGCAGAGTGTCCACCGGTCGATGAACCACTCTTGCCACGTCCTTTTTCATACAAGATCCATCCCCATCCTCTTTCATATGGGGTCTAACCTCCACTCCCCGTGGAGTGCCCATTGAAGTAGATCTTACTCTTCCTACTTTAGGGGGATGTCCACACAAAGTAGACTATAGATGCCCACACATATCATCTCTTTCCATGATATGAATTCACATGATACAACATTTCTCTTTAGGTATTTACCTATCATTGTGTAATCATCAAGTAGATAAAAATAATCATGTCATAAAAACATGGTAAGTATTGCATCAAATTGAATTAATGAAAACAATCAACCTATTTTACTATTCTACCATGCAATTGCCTTTTAACTATAGAGATGATGTGTAGATGACACTAACCCTAAACCGCCACCTGGAAAATCATTACCAAACTCAAATATGCTACAACAGTAGATATTCATAGAACAGATCAACATCACTTCTACATGCAAACTGACACTGCTAACTCCCTTCACCGGACACCTTCCCACGGTTCTAGTGAACAAACAACCATAACTCTCAATCTAGGGATCGAAACATAATAAACAATATATTTTCTAGAAACTACACAAAATTTTCCACAGTTTCCTAGTTGGGCAAGTATCTTGATTAATCCATATAAGCTCTCGTTTTTAATATCGTAGACTGTTTTGTTGCATTACTGGAAAACAACTTTAACAATTTTATACGTATTCTTATGCAATACCAAAAAGTAGCAAACCATACCTCTCTTTTGTAAACTATGAAAAATTATCTATAGCTATCCCTAGTTATGGACATAATTTAATTCAATTAACTTCTAGGTATAATAAGCAAATTAACACAATGCATCTATCAGCGACCAATTTCTGGATAACAGCTTTTTGACCGCCATATCTTACAACCTACACAACCAAACTTAGTGTTCTAGCACTATATGGAAATCTTAAATAGAGATCTCCAAGTTTCATGTTATATAGAAACTCCAATTGGACCATTTTGTATTATTAATCTAATAATTATCGTGAAACTGTCCTATTGCAATTGTTCACAGGACAGCAAGCTTCTAAAGACCATAATTTTTAATCTATCATATTAATTTATACATTTAAGTACTCTATGGAAAGTTAACATATTTATCTACAACTATCTAATAGATCAAATTCTCATATTAACAACCTAAAGTGCCCAGAATCGCTTTACAAAGGCACTGTCACGTAATCAATGTAGTAACTGTGTTTTCAGCGACTTTTAACCACCATATTTAGCATCGATACACACTAACCACCCTTTTAGACCTCATCTAATCCATGAGCTAACAAGGAAAAGGATTTTGGATCGTTACCCTAAGCAAGAACGTCGAACCCGACGGCGGCGGCGAGCTCGATCCTCTCGTCTTCTCTTCCTGCCTTGGCTTCGTCCTTCCTCTTTTTTTTTTCTTTTTTCTTTTCTCCTCCATTCTTATTTTCCTCTTGTTCCTGCCTTGCTTCTCCTTCCTGTTGCTGACCCTTGTCTCGTGTCGCTGTGTTGATATTAGCCGGCGAGCTGCTTTGTTCCGCAGCAAACAATATATGCATGGTAGCATGCATCGCTAGTGGCAAAGCAACACAGCAGCATGCAGCGCTATGCAATAAAAGGCCTTAGCCTCGACAGCAACTAGGGCAGCGGCTAACTAGCTAGTCACTAGCAGGGATGGCAACGGGGAAAATCCCCGCGGGGAGAGCCTTCCCATCCCCGATCCTCGATAAGCAAAATTTCTCCGCCCCGTCCCCGTCCCCGTACACGGGGCTTAATTCTCCTCCATCCCCGATCCCCGACGGGTTTGCGGGGCCCCGACGGGGAATAATCCCCGAAAATACTATATAAAAGAACACATGCTACATGAATGAATCACTAAAATAATGGTGTATGTGTGGTTGAAGTATGAGTAAATTACTAGAGTAATTCATATTTAGTATATTTATTAATAATGACCTCACATATATATTTTTCTTTTGAAAATGATCATTTACTTCCGCCTATTAGTGATAACACGGGGACGGGGACGGGGATCAGGGACGGGGAACGGTGGAACGTCCCCGTCCCCGCGATCCCCGACGGGGGCAATATTTTCCCCGATAAGCCCCCCGCGGGGAGAGATTTCCCCCCGTCCCCGTCCCCTAATAGAGGAATTCCACGCGGGGAAACGGGGATCGGGGCCCATTGCCATCCCTAGTCACTAGGCAAGCAGCAAGAGCTGCATGCACACTAGGGAAGCAGTGGCAGCCGCACTAGGGCAAAGCGGCGGCAGCATGTACGTGTCTTGGGCTTCAGCGATGGGCGTATGGCTAGAGGTGACGGTCTGTCGTGCCGGTCCGGCTTACCTTCAGCAAGTTCAAGCACGGTCCATTTGCGCTTCGTAATATAACGGCTCAGGTCCAATCCATTTGCACTATTGCAATGAAAGGAAAGGAGCCGAAGACGCATAGAGTTGAAGCAGTGGACGCAAATATTATGAGAAAAAACTAAAATTTATTTATTCATTAACAGTTACATAGAGCGAGAGGGATGTGCTGAACACGGGTGAGAGAGGGGGAAATGGGTGAGAAAGAGAGTGAGCGAGATAGGCGAGAGAGATTGAGAGGGAGATTGAGAGAGACAGGTGAGAGAGAGAGAGCTGAGAGAGATTGAGAGGGACGGGCGAGAGAGAGAAAGAGAGCAGCTTCTTGCACTATCTCTCAATCTCGCTCAGCTCTCTCTCTCCTCTTTCCCGTCTCTCTCAAGTGTCGACGGCAGAGGTGACGTCCATACTGCTGGGTACGTCCATAGCACTCATGCTTTGTGAGTCAGTGAACTTCATGCTGAGCTTCTTCCTCATGCCCTGGGTAATCGGGCCCGGTACGGCTCGTTCTACAGTATCGTGCCAAGCCGTGCTACCTATCGTGTCCGGTTCTCGAGCACGGCAAGGCCCGTGCTATAGTGTCGTGCCGGCTCGGTACAGTCCACTTCGTGCCGTGTCGAGCTTTGGACAAGGCCGTGACGTCGCCTCGGGCCGACCCAAAAGAGCCTAGCCCGAGTGCCACCTCTACGTATGGCAGGGCTAGGGCCTGGGTGGTATGCAAACTGTTAGTATAATCTTGACTTGTTAAGTTTAGTAGGAGTCAATGCAAGCAAAGAATAGATTGGAAAATAATTCAGACTTTCTATTGTATGCTTGCTATATTATAAAACAAGTAGAGATCACAATCATGATCAAATCGACTTAATCTATTCTATAGATAGGTCTATGTACGTAGTATAAATAGTAGCCTTAAGGTTGAGATGAATAACACCTCAGAAAATTATCCCAAAATTTATGTGTTCTTCTTCGTGTTTGTGTGCGTGTGCTCATGATCCAGGACTAAAGCTTACAATTAGTATTAGAGCGAGGTTCTAATTTTGATGTCGCTTTTAGAGGAGGCCACCGCTACTTCTATACCCCTTTATAATGCACCTAAGCATTCTTTTCTACGTCCACCCCAAATAATGCATCCCACTAGAGATGGCCTAACCTTCATACACCCAGCGAAACGTCCCTAGAAACTTGCCTCCATCAAAATTAACCTCTCAGATCTTTCCTCAGCTTTACTCACCCACATCTTATGGCTATTATTTAATGTGTATAACTCATCCCTGTGGCCCACAACAGATCTCCCCCCACCTCCAGCATCATCTCAAGGAAAAGGAAACAAATATCCTGGAATTAAGGAAAAAGAAACAAACGTTCTAGAAAAGAAAAAGACCATATATTACGTGCTGGGAAAAGAAAACCGGAAAACAAGACACTATACTAGTACAACTCGAAGTAGACTATCATCGCTGAGCGCGGTGTTGAGGACGGCGGCTGGAACATAGAAACAGAGGTAGTGTGCAGCGGCGCTGTCCTGCATCGGTCGTGGGCTCCGTGCGTACGTTGATACGTACGTCGTGGCTGCGTAACACAAGGAAGCAGCCAGGAGGCAACAACGCAAGAAAGAACCAGGAAGAAAGCTAGAGAGACAGCTAAGAAAACAGAAACGAAAAGGAAGGAAAAGCTCGTGGCGTGGAAGGGAGCCAAGTCAGCTACGGCAGGGAAGAAAGCGCTTGTCACATTCAGGAGCAGCACAAGCCAAGCTACAGGGGGTGAGCTGCGTTAGTGCTGTGCAAGCGAAAAGAGGAGAAAATAGGAGAGAAAAGGAAGTGAAGGGCCGAGATGGCGATCAGAGGGGTGAATGATTTTAAAATAAGTTTTTTCCTCGATAAAAAGATTCAACCAAGAACCTCACTTCATCAAAGCGAAGCAAAGAAAGCAGAATTCCAGAAAACTTCAGCAAATTAAGGGCGGCACTACCGCAAATTAGCCCGGTACTGTCAGATGAACAGTAGCCAGCACTACCTAGGGTATTGTAGCGGTACTGTCAGGTTTACTGTGGCTATAGTAAATTAGCACAAGAATAGTAAAAATCAGCTCGACTCAAAAGGAAAATTGATGAATCTTTTGATCGGCTGATCCAAACACCATGAAACTTCGTGGACACGTTCCAATGGATGTCAGGAACCTATTCTAACCTTCAATTGTAAAGATTGATATCAAAGTTCCGACCTTTTTTCAATTGGGAGAAGAGTGCACAAGAACAGGTTCAAAAACGAAAACTTGTCCCTTAGCTGACTCATGGGTTCTTGATGATCAAGATGATCCTAGATGGTTTCTCACATGTCATAGCAAGCTAGAACACAAGACAAGAATACCAAAAACCCGATCTTCCAAGAATGATCATCTAAAGAGAAAAATATTAGTTTCTTGCAAGAAAGAACACACGATTTGCCTAGATGATTGGGAAGAAGACTCATCCATCAATCATATATCCTCAGCACAAGATCCACAAGCATTTAGAAGGAGGGGAGTTAAATCCAAATGTGTAAGAAGTAAATTGCAAGAATGTAAATTGTGGAATTTAAATATTGAATTTAAAGCATAATGTAAATGCAAAAAGTAAATTCAAAATTGAGAAAATTAGATTTTCATTTCTAGAAGGGAGGTTTACAAAGCCAAACAACAAAGTGGGCAAAGCTCAAAGGAGCACAAGAACCTCTAAAACCTTCAAAAGTAGGAAGGCTACCCAACACTTCTATTTACACTACTCTTGAGTCATCCTCTACCCTTGGATGAGTTCCTTCTACCCTAAGGATCACTATCAAAGGGTTAGAATTGACTCACTCACTCATACATAGGTTAACCCAAAACCCTCAAACATAATGGGTTTTTGTACCCTTTTCAAAGCATACTAACTAGACCCGCTACTCTATCACCTAGACCGTGATCCAACAGTCCTCTTTGATTCGAGCAGCTCCTAGCTAGCATCTCATCTGTTCCTTATCTTCTAGGTTCAGAGTGACTTCGTCTCCAACCATCCTTGGCGCTCCTCGACCATCTGGACCTCCAGCACACCTCGCCTAGTCCCGATCTTCCTCCGCCTCACCATGACCTAGCACCATCGTTCTGTAACCATCAAAAACAAGAAAACATATCATATAGCATTGCCTAAAATGACATGCAATAAATCTCATGCAAATCTAAAATTCAAAACTCAAAATTCGCTCAAAGACCGGCACTACCGCCCCTTGGGGCTAGTAGTACTGCTCGACCGGCACTACCGCTCCAGCATGACCGGTAGTGCCGCTCGCTTGAATTCCCAGCGAATACCCTCTCTGGAATATAACTACCCCTCCCATGCCAGTAGTGATGCCCCCTGGCCGGTAGTACCGTCATCCTGAGGCCAGTAGTGCCGCTCCTGGCAGACACATCTCAAATTGCTTTATTTTGAAAATCCAATTCAAATCAAACTCAAACAAGAGCATACCAAGTTCAAATTTAGTCAAATACTTAACATCAACAAGGATAGACCTCCACATGGTCTTTCAAGAAGTAAGAAAGAGGAGATGCTGAAGATGATGCCGCTTGGAGATGTTTCACCGAGCAGTGCTACTGCGAGTAGCGACACCAGTGACAAGGTGATGTCGAGACTACCGACGAGAGAAGGCACAATGTCCCTCTAGTACTCGGTGCTGTCAGGACAAACTACATGGCATAGGCGATGAGGATGAAGATCCACATGAGATCATAAGGAGTATGTGATGTGATTGATCCCAAGAGCACGACTACGATCATTGATAAGAAGAAGGATCAGATGACCTTGGCAATCATCTCTCAGGCACTCAACGATGAGACGTTGATGCAAGTTGCAGAGTTTGAAAGTCTTAGCATGCATGATGTAGAATCGGTATATGATTTCACAACGAAGATCACGTTGCTTGTTGATTAGATCCGAGAACTTGGAGACAGCTACGAGCTGTGTCAGACAAGTTCGTCAACATTGCTTCCTGGATGGAGAGAAAATTGGGTCCCTAAAGGCGCGCTAGGAGAATCTCAAGGACGCATTGAGGAGAAGCTTCTCATGGAAAGGGGATATGACTTGTTGCGATGACGAGGGCGTGGCCATGGCCGTGGAGAAGAATAATGAGTCAAGATTAAGGGGGAATTTTTTTTGAAAGAAACAGCAGGAGAGACTCCTGCTGGAGATTAACATAAAAAAGAAATTACAATACAAACCTTGGTGCATACCTAATAGGGAAAGAGAGAGGAAGAGGAAAAGCAAACATTAAGAGAAAGAAAGACAAAATTAAAGGGAGCTAATCCAGGCCAAAAAGATAGTCGCGAGTGGTTCTTTCATCCTGGCCAGGGTATAATCTGGCATGACAAACGAAGTTGTTCTTCCACGATTGAAGAGACGTGCCGAGCTGGATAAACATGAAGTTGTTTCGTTGTTTCCAGATCTCCCAGGAAGCCAGAATGAGGATTTCCATGAAGTAGGGTTCAGTGGAGTTCCTTTTAGCCTACTGGATCATGTTGACGACGTCCAAGGATGTGTTCTAATGAATGTTAAGGGAGTTCTAGCATTGTGAGCTGAAAGAACAAGTGAAAAATAGATGTTTGGTTGATTCTATCTCTGAGTGAGCGCAATGGACGTAGTTATCATCTTGCTGCATGTAGTATCTTCTTCAAATCGGCATTTGTTTAGTGTTTAGGCGGTCTTGAATCAGTAGCCAGGCGAAAACTCTTAACTTGGGCTTGCATCTTGTCTTCCATATCCAACAAAGCAGTGACAGGGTTTGGACAGACCGAAATAAGTGCCTGTAATATTTTTGTGCCTTGTATTCTGCATTGCCCCATATATAAGTCCACTGATCCTGCAGCATGTCTGAGCGATGAACCTACTAAAGAAAGACTGTGAGGTGTTGCAATTCCTGGAACGCTTGCTCGAATAGAGGTAAGTTGAAGTGATCCAGGCAGTCTTCCAACTGCATAAAAGCCCAAACTGAACTGTCTGGCTCTTTAGCAAAGGAGTAGAGAGTTGGGTATCGGACACTGGGAAGAGCGTTATGCCATAGATCTTTCTAGAAGCTAACCGTCTTCCCTAAACCAACTATAGTTGAGGCCACCCCTCGAAAATGGTCAATTAATTTCATGACATCCTTCCACCAGAAGGAACCCACGTTGGGTTGTGAGTGAGGTAGTCAGTTGATATATTGAGAAGATCAGATTAGTTGTACCCAAGGAGTATCCTTCTTGTTGAAGAAATTATGGAGATGTTTAAGTAACAGGGCTCTGTTTTGAGTTCTTAGATTAAGGACACCAAGGCCTCCTTTGTCTTTTGGAGTGCAAACTTTGCTCCAAGCTATTAGAGATGGACTTCTGATTCGTAGATCCTGTAATCTTCTCCATAGGTAGTGTCTTCAAGCCATGTCTATGCGGTTATGACCGTTACGGGTAGCTTGAGGGTACACATGAGATAAGTTGGAAACATGGACAAAACTGAGTTGTGTACTATGAGTCTCCCTCCATAGGAAATGAAAGCCATGTTGCCTGAAAGACAGTTTTCAATTCTGTGGATTAGGGGAGCAAAATCCCTGACCTTTGGTCGAGAGGTTCCCATTGAAAGACCTAGGTAGGTGAAAGGTAATTGTCCCTAACAACATCCAAAAGTGTGAGCTAAAATGGTGAACCTACTAGCATCCACATTGATTGGGTACATCGAAGATTTGTGAAAATTTATTTTGAGCCCCGTTGAATCCGTGAAAGTTTGAAGCAGACTTTTGAGATAGAAGAGCTGTCTGGTACATGCCAACATTATAAGAAGAGTATCATCAACATATTGGATAATTGGATAGTCCGAGCTTAAGGTATTGGGTATGGGGAACCGGATGATCCCTAACCGTGCTGCTCTATTGACAATGCATTGAAGGAGACCTGCTGTTAGGACAAATAACAGTGGTGACAAAGGATCTCCCTGTCTCACTCCCCTCTTATAGTTGAAATGGTTGCCCAGCTTGCCATTGAGAAGAATGGACGCTTGCATTGAGGATAGGATTTTGTGCATCCAAGCGATCCATTTTTGGGGCATACCCTTTTGTGACATCATGTGATAGATGGCAGAGTGCTCAATAGTGTCAAAGGCCTTTTCAAAATCAAGTTTAAAGATGACACACTGTCTTGCACTGTGGTGACATTGGTGAATGTATTCAAACGCCCACACGAGGCAATCTTGAATAGTTCTGGTTTTGATAAATCCGTATTTGTTTTGGTGAACTAGTTGAAGGATTACTTTCTATAACCTGTTAGCGAGAATCTTAGAAATGAGCTTGATGGCTGAATTAATAAGAGAGATTGGTCTGTAGTTCGACACTTGTTGAGGTGAAGGTTTCTTTGGAACCAGGACTATGAAAGATCTATTGATGGGATGAATGTTTATATTCTCTAAGTGGAATTGATCACAGAGGACATAGAAATCTTCTACAATGATGTGCCAGCATTTTTTGAAGAACATGCCATTGAAACCACACTACTACAGAAAACATCATCTCAAACGGTTCAAAATCTTCATCTCAGACGGTTTTATGAACCGTCACTAACAATGTGTCAGTGATGTAAGGGCACATCACAGACGGTTTTCGAACCGTCTGTGAAAATTCTCAACACAGGCGGTTCTACATTATAACCGTCTGTGCTGAGTACTCATTACAGACGGTTTTCAAGTAGAATCGCCTGTGATACATAAATATCACAAACGGTTTATGAATAGAACCGTCTGTGATACAACATCACAGATGGTTTATGAATAGAACCGTCTGTGATCCTCTAGCAGAACTTCCATCATTAGTATCTGTTGTTCAAAATTTTCTTCTGCTTAGGTATTTCTGCAACGAAATTTATAAGACACAACCAAGTTATAGATTTAGTAATTGAATATCTAAACTTCCTAGATGCATCGAGGCAACAACTTGTCTGATCAGGATCATCTTAAAATATGAAGTTTTGTAGCACTTTCATCTCTTTCTTATTATAATATTGATGGATTCTAAGGTAAAATCCATTTCATTCCGCAGTTCGTCATGAATGCTGTCATGCTCTGATTTATCGATTCCACTTTATCCACATCCCCGAACGAGAATACCATAGCCGGCCATTCTTCTTGAACTATAGAGTTGATTAAGTCATCATATGGAGTTGACTAAATTATCGTATGGCTCTATACGATAATTTAATCAACTCCATATGATGACTTAATCAACTCTATAGTTCAAGAAGCATGGCTGTCTATGATATTCTCATTCGGGGATGAGGATAAAGTGATAACGATAAATCAGCGTCGGACACCTTTCAGGACGAACTGTGGAATGAAATGAATTTTACCTTAGAATCCATCACTATTATAATAAGAAAGAGATAAAAGTACTATAGAACTTCATATTTTAAGACGATCCTGATCAGACAAGCTGTTGCCTCCATGCATCTAGGAAGTTTAGATACTCAATTACTATATCAATAACTTGGTTGTGTCTTATAAATTTCGTTGCAGAAATACCTAAGCAGAAGAAAATTTCGAACAACAGATACTAATGATAGAAGTTCTGTTGGGGGTGTAGGGAAAAACAGAGGATCACAAACGGTAGCGTGCTGAAGAATTGGATTAGGTAAGAAAGATAGTTTTGGATTAGGGAAGAATTGGATTAGGTAAGAAAGAAGTCCAATAGTAGCCATGTGAAGAGGAGAAGAGAAGCTAAGAGAAATTAATTTGGTGATCGACGATAATTATATTCTTGAACTAGTTTGACTTCACGTCATTATTATTTTTCGAGCAGGGACAATTGGCTAATGTAATAATCTTTCTCACAACCCATATGTCAAAGGTTTTAATCCAAAACATAACATTTGGTTGCCTCTGTGATTACTTCACATGATCACACATATTCACATTGAACAACACATGGTCACATAATCATTAGCTTAATGTATGTTACGAACAATTATTTGATACTTGTCAATTAGTTTCAATTTCGATTCTTCTAGTTTTACACAAAGCTATTCCCTAGCAAGCTCCTCTTTCTTGATCAATCATCAAACACAACAACAAATATACTTACTGGCTCTATGGCTCTATTTTCAAGTACATGAGTAGACATAACCATGTGAAATTGACAAGACAAATGCAAAGATGTATGTTCTAAGAGATACTTGTCTTCAGGAATCATGTATAAAAATATTTATCTTCAGGAATCATGTATGTTCTAAGATATACTTTGGTCACCCTTCGAATGATCCATGGTATCAATCCTTGCAACTATATCAATATTAAACATGAGAAGCAATTTTCTCGCCCAAGAACTGTAAACATGAGAAGCGATTTTCACATCATCAAAGAAAATCCGGTAGCAACCCACCCATTCGTTAGGGTTGGACAGGACGACGTCCATGTGCATGCCGACGAAGGAGACGACGAGTCCGGGGACGGTGCCGGGGTACTCGATGATGACGTTGCTCTGGCCCTCGGCATAGCTCACCTTCCGCTGGGACTCGCCGATGAGACTCGCGAGGAGGGCGACGAAGGGGTCACGGTCGAGGCCGCCAACAGCGTCCTTGAGCGGTGGCACCAGAGATGCCATCTGAGATGTGCCCTCGAGCGGCGGCGCTGGTGTCCCTTGTTCGATCGAGGAGGCCGAAGCAGCGGGGAGGAGGTCGAGAATCGCTGGGGGGGCTAGCTAGGGTTTGCGGGAGACGAAACACATAGGTATGCGCTACGAACCTCTATCGATATGTTTATATAGTGGTATGAGGTCATATCACAGACGGTTCGTAGTTGGAACCGTCTGTGATGTGAACTTATCACAGACGACTCGTATTTAAAACCGTCTGTGATATTATCACAGACGGTTTTTAAATAAAACCGTCAGTGATATGGATGTATATCACTGACGATTCATAAAGAGTACCATCTGGATTATATCACTGACGGTTTAACTATAGAACCGTCAATGATATTCTTTAGCACAGACGGTTTTTTTAAATCGTCTGTATTGAGGCGTCTAATATAAGCCTTTCTGTAGTAGTGCCATCTGGTCCCGATGCTTTTTCCAGAGTGAGTGTGTGCACTACTGAGTTAATCTTGTCCCTTGTAAAAGGAGATACTAGCTCATCCAACCCGAGAACTGGCAAGACGAACTAATAGAGATCAAAGTGCATGACCGACTCATCCGAGACTCCCATTCTGTTTTTTAAGGTGGACCACAGTATAGCCACCTTGGACTAGTGATCGAACTAATGTGTGCCATCTGCAGTTTGAAGGTGAGCAATTTTGTTTCTTCTGTTTCTATCAGTTGCCATTGAGTGAAAGAACTTGGTGTTTTCATCCCTAAGTTTCGTCCATCTTATTGTATTTCTCTTTCTCCATTAAAGTTTTTTATAGTGAAGCAATCTGTTGAGGTGCTTTTTGATGATCAATCTGAAGTTTTGCTCTGAACAAAAGAGTCTACTTTTCTCCTCTATGCTTTCGAGGAGTAGGATAACTGCCTTGCAATTTGTTATAAAAGTTGAGAGTTGGGAGAATTGCTTACTCTAGTCCTTAAGATGTCTTATCAGCTTCTTGAATTTTGAAGAAATTCTTCTGGGAGTGTCCAGATCAGAACCTTGCTCGTTCCAAGCAAGCTGGATAATTTCAAAGAAACCCGGGTGCTCTGGCCAAAAATTTTCAAATCTGAATAAATTGGACCTAGGAATATCCGAGTACATGGAGACGAGGTAGGGAGAGTGATTCAAGACATTTTTAGCTAGAGTCATGACCGAGGTGTTTGGGAAGATAGAAGTCCATTCTGGAGTAGTGAAGAACCAATCCAGTTGCGAAAGTAGTGGACCTTGTTGCATGTTACTCCATGTGAAGTGCCGTCCTTTAAGAGGAACCACAATGAGGTCCAGGTCATCGATAGCGCTGTTGAAGAGCATGTTGTTAGAAGTGTTTCTGCCTGGTTTATTTCGGTTATGAGCTGAACGAATGAAGTTGAAGTCTCCCATGAAGATCTAGTTTGTATTAGGAAGGAGCTCAATCTGAGAAAACCAATTAATTAAATCTTGCCTAGCCGGACCAGCACAGGGGGCATAAATATCGGTAAGAGCCTAGGATTGATTGTCAAAAGTGGAAGTGAAGGATACTATAATGGTGAATGAACTTTGGTAATTAACCATTCCCGTAAAGATGGCATCTGACCAAGCTATTAAAATTCCCCAGAGGCCGCAACAGAAGGAGAGAAGGCAAACTTGGCGAAACAGTGAGGCAAGAAAATCTTGAGGAAAGAGTGGTGGATGACCTCCTTTTTTGTTTCTTGGATGCAGATAATGGAGCAGTTAGTCTCAATAACTTTATCTCTGATGGCTCTTAGCTTGTCATCAGAGTTGATTCCTTTGATATTCCAACAAAGAATGTTGAAGTTCCTGGTAAGGTTTGTCATAACGGGTACTTATTGGTAATGAAAGGCAAGTGGGCAGCCAAGCCTAGATGATTATGAGTGATTCTCATGTGAGACAACCTTGAGACAAAAGACGCATGAAAAAACAAAGGGAAAGACCAATAGCTAAAAACAAAATAGTAGCATTCAACCAACATAGAATGGAATTATTTGAGCAAAAGACAGAATATCTCATGAGCCAATAACAAAGACCCCTTGTGTCAGTTCGATGATGAGGGCCCTACGGGTCTGTGTTGTCTTGTTGGTCATCATTGACATCATTCTAAGTTTTGAGGAGCTCCTCCATGGAAACTTCGGAGAAAGGTACAGCACAAAGGTTCACTGCCATTGCTACATGATGTAAATAGGGAGCTCTGGTGGAGTTGAAGATTGGTCCTCTCGATCTTGCTTAAGCTTGCTTAAGAGATCATCCGAGATGTCTTGGACCGTCGGCGCTATAGGAGCTCTTTTTGCAATCCCCTGCACCCTCTGTCCTGCGAAATTCATCTTCATCCCTTTGTGAAGCTCATTGAGCCTGGGGCTTCGCCGAAGGGAAATGGATGATATCGGAGCTTTGGCCTTGAAAAATCGAGGTTTAGGGATTGATGAAGCATGAGAAGCTCTTGGAGAGCTGCCTGAGGTGTCCATAGAATGCTGGTCAAAACCATCAGAGTTCTCCAACTCCATTGTGACCACTGAGCTCTTTGGTCTCTACAGTACGTCCCAAAGGCAATTGAATTGGCAATTGAAAGCAATGCCCTATGAGCGTTTTGGCTTGAGGCTAATTGGGTCCATGAGCATAAGAGCGCGGCGGGGGGGGGGGGGGATCAAGAAGCCCGAACAAACTGCTGCCTCCGTAATGGAGACGACATTAAGGAGGAAAGCTAGAAAACTCAGGAAGCTGCGCTGATCATCATTATCCTGACATTGGTTGAGAGTCGGGAAGGCCAACTAAAGAGCCTGATCATTGGAGCTTGGGTTATTGCCTTCCGAGGAGGAGTCACTATCGAAGAAAAAGCTGAGACGTCCTTAGACAGCGACAGGATGCTTGATCTTCCAAGGCCTGTTGAGCCCCATCGCCTTGCTGCATCTGTGGAGCTTGAACCCAGTGGTCCCACTGGTGATCACCTTTCGGCTTGACATGATCTTCAGGTGGTTGATTTTGGATGGGGTCTTCTGGGATTGGTTGGTGCAACTGATTTGCATGGAAGTACAGTGGTGGGTCTTCATCTCTCAGCAGGACATCAAGGAACTGGGAATTGATGATGGTAATTGGGATCGTCCAAGATTCCCTGTGTCCTCCAAGGTTGTTTCCTTTTTTCAAGCCAGCACGTCGGGGATGAAAGCGATGTCTTGAACCAATGCCTTGCAGAGAACTCTGCTGCGGATGTGGTCATTCTCATGCCAGTACAAGAGCTTTCCAAAAGAAGTGCAAACCGGAGATATGTAGTGAGGGGGCTTGAAATCTAAAAGGAAGCCCAACATCATAATCCAGGCAATGCGGGTGAACATCGTTGCATGCCAATTGGGCCCCTCATCGTGCTTAATGAAGTGTAAGGAGTTGAGGCTGAACTCGTAAGCTCCTCCAAAACCCACGATGTCATAGTGCTAACTTGACATGAACTAGAAGAGGCCGACGCCAAAGGGATGAGGGCAGCGGGAGAGCACTCTTAACCTGAGAACTTGCCCCAAATAAGCTCTGACGTAAATCAACATCTATTGCAATTCTTCTCCTTGAGGCTGCAGATGGAGGAGGGCCACCGCGAAATCTTCATGTGTTTTGGTAGGATCCATGAAGACCATGTCAGCTCGATCCCTGCGAAATTGTCCTCCATCCTCTACTTGCATTCCTTCTAGGATGAAGTGCTCTTGATCTTCGACGATGAACTCCGCCATGATGGGCAATGCCAGAGTGCCTGGCGTGGGAGAAGGGATTAGCGATGAGGTTGCACGACCAGGGTTAGTGGGAGATAAGATATTTGTAGGAATTGCAGGTGTCTCAAGATGAACCGGCGCAGGCTCGAAGCTAACCGTCTCTGGCTTGTGGGGTTGGTTTTGAGAGAGATATGGCTGAGAGACCGGTTTCCAGTCAAAATATTTGTTTCTCCTCGAGATTGTGCACTGCCTAAGCCGGTGAACGTATCGGGAGCAAGCATAGCACCTGACACCATTAATGCAAATGGCGGGATGATGCCCAACCCCAAGATAGCGCGAGCAACAAAGAAAGGCATGATTGCTTGGAAGACTAGGAGCACTAGAAGAATTTGAACTCCAAGACTGCACAGGAAGAACAACCCTTGAGCTGGCCTTCTCTGAGATAGGTCGAATTCTGCCAATTACCATTGGGAAGAAGGGCAAATCACCATGGATAAGTAGAGAGAAAGAGCTGAATTTGAAGAAAAAGGACTGCTTCATAGCTCCAGGAGCAAAGAGCAAAGCGAAGGAAATAGATTTGGACTTAGTTTGATCAGGGGATTTTTTACTCCTACGGTGTTTATTAGAAGAAACGATTGTCCATTCATTTTTGTGCTCTTGAGACCATTTTCTGAACTCTTTTCTCCAGTCAGCCCCCCATCTCGCAAGAGATGAAAATGAATAGCAAAGTCCTTAGATGAAAAACCTTTAAGAGCATAGATGAAAAGACAAATTTTCTTGCAAGAGACTGAGAAATGAAATCCATAATCATAAGCCTTTTTCACGTGAAAACCATTAGGGTCTCCCCCAAGCACAGTATCAAGAACCAAGCTTACGGAAAGCTCGTTGAGGAGAAAAGAGAATTTGGACATTGTGATCAGAAGAAAGAAGCAATTTGGAGAGGAACGAGCGTCCACCCAAACACCATACTGATGGTGAAGAGAGTTTGCTAACTCAACTCCTCCAGAGAAGTCCCAACGCACCAAGAGATTCGAGAGCTCCTCCGAAGAAGGCCGGACGACTCCATCCCCTTGACACAGCTTGGTAGACATGCAGAATCTATTGTTTTGCCCTTAGAGTTCCTCCAGTAGTTTAAAGCATTAGAATTCCCTGATCCCCAAGAGTATGAGGCCTGGCAGTTTAAGATTTTGAAGTTTCTTGAGTTTGGTTTGTTAAGGGGGAAATTGTTAGATATAATCTTGACTAGTTAAGTTTAGTAGGAGTCAATGCAAGGAAAGAATAGATTGGAAAATAATTCAAACTTTCCATTGTAGGCTTGCCATATTATAAGGCAAGTAGAGATCATGATTATGATAAAATTGACTTAAGTTATTCCAGAGATAGGTCTATGTACATAGTATAAATAGTAGCCTCAAGGTTGAGATGCATAACACAAGAGAAAATTGCCCCAAAATTTCTGTGTTCTTCGTGTTCGTATGCATGTGTTTATGATCCAGGGCTAAAGCTTACACAAACTAGGGCTAAGATGGCCAGTGATCACCCCGCTACCTCTCTTCTTTTTATCCGTGGACACGCACGCAGAGTCGGCCTCGACAACGGCCCGACACCTCTTTTTCTTTCCTCTTCTCAAGAGACCATCCCTTCTAACATGGAATAACAGAGAATCTTATGTGCATAAGTTTTGTACTAATCCCATGATCAATGGCTAGAACACACATTCAGAATATGGTTATCACATCCATAGACAATATAACATAAATACAAAAGTTGACGATACATAATTCTTACAAATAATGCCTTAAAGGCTAAATAAAATGCAGCGAAAAAGGTAGTGCAATATCAAAGTCTAGCGATATACATTAGCCTAAAATATCCACAGGCAACCAGCAAGAACTAAGCCCTTAGAAAAATTCGTCGTCGTATTGCTCGTAACCAGCGGCAAAGTAGGAGTCATCGGGGACCGTGGTTTCTTCGCCCACTGAAAATCAACAAGCAAAAGTGATTACATTTGTACTCAGTATGACTTGTAGTGTATCACAATTATGATAAATGCTTGGCTATATCAATGGGAATGGCTATCCTACCATGCTCTTTTGCATAAAGCGAGATTTAGTCAACTATAACAAGTAGTAGATGCAAACGGAATTTGTAAAGAATAGTTGACAAGTATGTAAATAAGAAGTATATAGAATAAAATATGAACAACACAATCCTTCATGATTGAATTCAATCGATCAATATACTCCCTACCATACTTGCCATGTCACTTGAATCATGGCTACCCACTATTTTTTCAATTCAATCTTTTTTATTGAAACACAATATCTAACTAGTGTCAAAGCACCAAGTCTCTCATGACTGTAAGCATGGCTTTTTGAAAAGGTTTACACTCTGTAGTAGAGTACAACTTTACCCACAAGACAGAGAGATCATGGCTAGAACCATTACATCGCCTAGACCTACGTTTACACTAGCCCGATGATGTTGACCTTTGCTATGGCAATAGGAATAAAATTCACACACACAATATAACAATCCATCCCTATCATACACACAATAACCATGATAGTCCATCCTTGTCGTAACCATTTCTCCCATGGCAAAGCATACACAGTTGTATTAGCAAGCGTTATTCTCAACACCTTAGTGAAGGCACCCCCTTGATCAAACCTTGCTGGAATGGTCGTCCTACTTCGGTCTTCTAATGTGCAAAGTTAGATCCAATCAACTTTGGTTGTACAGAATATCTTGGATTATGGCAACACTAAGTTCGGTTTTTAATCGATCCAAGCTAGAACTCCCCCTATACTACGTGTAAATCCATGCACTTCACAGGTTATATAAATAACTCATCTGCGCCAAAACATAGTTTTCAGTTCTGATTTTATATCAAAATACCAGAGAATACTTTCTCAACATACCAAAATTTATCTTTGAACAAATGTGTAACTGACCATTTGTTCTCCCTGATTCTAAAGCATGGCTAAACAATAGACCCAAGTTTGACATTATTTTTTGCTTAACCCTTACCTTATGGTTTTAAGGTTACGTATTTATCAAGGAAGTTTCATGCAACAAGTAAGAATATCTACCAATATGCAACATAGCAATTTGTACTGAAAGTGCACACATGGATACATAAATTGATAAAAAACAAAATTGAAGAGAAATAATGGGATCGACATGGTGAAAGGAGGTGCTTGCTTTGCTCGCTGAGTTCTTGAGTTAGCTCGGTGTTGACGAGGTAGGTTTCTAGAGTGTCGGTATCTACACATAGTATATCGTAAAGAAATAATGAGAGCCTCCAAATAGAGACCAAATTCAATATATTTGTAGAATCAGAAAGAGGATGATTTTAGAAACAAAATAGAAACTAGTTTAATTCAATTTGGAGTTTATTTGCAAAAGTTATGAGCATTTGGATTTAAATTTGCTGAAAATTCCCTAAAATGAGAAATAAGGTGACATCAAAATTGTATTTTGGGGCAATATGTATTCTAACAGAGAAGACATATTCTCCTTTAAACTGAAAGCATTTTTCTCAATTTTTGGTATTTAACCCAATTTTCCACTGGCTGACAAGTGGGGTCCATCTGTTAGGGTTTTATTTGTTTTGAAGAATGACTAATATGTGGGGTCCACATGTTAGTGACTCAATGCTTAAATACAGATTTAAATTACAAAATATATTTTTATTCTCACTTGCGTCCACATGTCATAGACTCAGTTATTAATTCTGGTTTTAAAAAGAAATACCGACATCTAGGGTCCACTTGTCAATGATTGTGTGTGAGGGAGAGGGCTATGGGTATGTCTGAAAGGTGGGGCCTGGTTGTTAGTGACTCATAGTAGAGAAGCGGCTTGGGCATGGCTGCCGGCTTTGAACGGCGATGAGCTACAAGGTGTGGGTGCTTTGGATAGCTAGAAGGGACGGAGGGGAGTCTAGGGGAACCATCGGGTGGTGGTCAGGGATGGCTAGAGAAGGCCGTCAGCTGACATCTGTGGCGGCGAACATGGTGAGCATTGGAGGAAGAAGCACGAAGGTGATGGTGCTCAATTGAGTGAGGGGAATGCATCAGTGGGGTGTCAGAGTAACGTTTTGAGGGTCGGTAGCGGTGGATACTCACTAAGGAGGTTGAGCGTCAGCGACCGTGACAAAGGAAGAAGACAACTGAGGCGGCGGTGATCTTAGGGAGTAGAGCTGCAAAGGAGGTGAGTAACAAGTTCAGGACATACTCGGGATGCTCCATTTCAAAGGAATCGGGAAATGGCTCACCCAAATTTTTTGATTGGGCTCGGCTTGCTCTTGCAGTTCCCGACGATAATGGAGCTCCATTGGAGGGCAATGGCGTCTGCTCTGGGGAAGGGAGGAGAAAGAGGGTGCGTGGGGGCTAGGGGCAGCCATGGTGCCCTTTTTAAAGCCATGGAGGGGTAGCTCGCTACTTGAGCCTGTGAGCGAGGTGCGGCAGCCAAGGGGAAGAGGACGACAACGACACGATTCTAGGAATTTTCGGTAGCCTCGTAGTGTATACAGTCATTAGTGTAGCGGCAACAGTAGAGGGAGGTGACAACTCGAAGGGGTGAGTGGCAAGACAGGGTAGGGAGGGGACTAGATAGGGCAGTAGCACAAGTATCGACAACGTGGTTGGTGGGAGGGGGCGTGGAGGAGACTGGCGGCAAGATCCAGGCAGAAGCGGCGACATGGTAATGGCGCTCTGCGTGCCCACGTGGCCTAGCACTCATGCTAGCATGGCTAGAGCACATGACACGGCACAAGCATGGCCTGGGCATGCTCTAGACTGAGCGAGGGGCTGACACGTAGGCCCAGCCAGGGAGGTGGCTAATGAATGGGCCTAGCCGATCAAGGAGAGAGAAGGGAAAGGCGATCCAAATAAGCAAAGCGCATTTGGCTGAAATACGCTTCATCACTAGAAAAGACAGCTTTTGACTGGGCGCCATTTTCAGTTTTAACTGGATTTCAAATAAGTCATTAATTTGTGGCTAGGGACTTATGGAATTTTGAGAGCTAGCAAAGTAACTCTGAATTTTATGAAAAGTTTTGAAGGTGATCCTGAGATTTGTGTAAAATTTTCAAAATATTTCCAGCTCTAGGTTTTCTGTAATAATCCTTTTAGTGCTTTAGTTTTAATAGAATATTTAGTATTAAATTTTTCAAAAATAGTAACTTACTCCAAAAATTCATGAAATTTTTTAGAGAGGTCCTCTAGACCATTTTAATTTTAATTAAAATATTTCTAGACTTTGTGCTAATTTAAATTTGGTGTTTGTAAATTAGAACCAATAAGTAGGTTATTGAAAAGTATTTTCTTTAAATGCCAAATTCTAAAAAACCAGTAAAACTCTGTAAATTCATAATAACACATGTTACATTCTCTCCCTTTCACTATTACTCCCTCAGTTGATAAATATAAAGCATATAGTTTTGAATGGTCTTGTTTAAAAATATAAGGCTTGTACGTAGATTTAATGTGCCTTTCTACTATATACCTATTTATTCTCTCTCAACCATATGCATTTATTCATTACCACCCACACAAAGTATTATCTCTCATCTTCCAAGACAATTAGGGGGTATGTAAGTCATTTCCTCTTATATCTTTCTCAATTTCACCGTAACCATAAACCTTGTGCAAAGTCAAAATATCCCTTATATTTATTAACTGAGGGAGTAATATTTTTGGACATTACATAGCTAGCATGAAGCGGCAACACACACGGACACACGCATGCAGCAATGCACAACTCGAGGAACCCAGAGAAGCGAGAAATCGGCAGGGCAACAGCAGTGGGGAACGGAACGACAATGGTAGTACCAAACGGCTCAATTTCCGCTAATACCGGAGCATGCCCACCTTGCCATCTCCTCTTATGTGGTATGGCAACAGGTCCACCGTGCCACTCCCAGTTGGGTTCGACTGCCGTGGCCAAGCCGGCCACGGTTTGACCCAGTTTTTTTGTTTGAGAGGGGCTTCTATGATTTTTTTTACAATTGCATAAATATTAAAACATGAATGAAAAGTGGACAGTGATTACTTACCCTTTCGTTTATTTTAAGATTTATGTAAACTATATTGGAAGGGAAAGAATTGAAGTAGTGTTCCTTTTGTTTTCCTTTTTTTTACACACTGACATGCTAGCGAGGCGCGCAAAAAAAAATGCTGCAGCACATTCATGCATTGGCAGCAGCAGTGGTAGCCACGGCCTAGCAGGTACGCATGCATCAGCCAGCAGTAGCGGATCAAAGCAACTGATCAGCTAGGGCAGCGACTGCAGAAATCCTATCGTGAGGGATATCACAGTAGTCAAACGGAGTCAGCGGCTTCAGAAATCCTAGCGTGCGGGATATCACAGTAGTCAAATGGAGTCAGCTCAATGAGCTCTACACATCTACGGTCTCGGATTTCCAAGCGAAACAGCATATTTTAAAATAAATTTTAAGATTCAAATACAATTAAGGTTTGAGGCATTGCAGATCGTACCTCTTGTCAAGAATTGCTGTCACTGTATGCATGCACTCGTGCTATGCCACCACGTACTGGTATTTAGAATTTACTGGAAACATGTGTCTATGCACATTATTAATTTCCAACACCTCTCGATAATGTTTTTCTGGGTAGGATATTTGATTGACAGCCTTTCTGCTTTTGCATCAGCGTTTTAACTCCATATGTCAAAGAGGAAGTGCTCTATTCGGAAGATGATATTCATATAACGAATGAGGATGGGATCTCCATACTGTTTTATCTACAGAAAATATATCCAGGTACTTCGTACAATTTTATCTCAGAATCGAGCAAGGTAATTATCTTCTGCTGTCAGTAATGATTTTTCATCATGACCTCTTGCGTGCCAATAGATGAATGGAAGAATTTTCGGGAGCGAATAAAAGTTAATCTGAAGGACGAAGTTTCACTTGAACAAAAGCAGGACGAAGTTTCACTTGAAGAAAAGCAAGTGGACGAAGTTTCACTTGAACAAAAGCAAGTGGACGAAATTTCACTTAAAAAACAAATCTGTCTCTGGGCATCTTATAGGGGACAAACATTAACCAGAACTGGTAAAGTCACGAATGCAATCTCGTGGTACATTAATTACATCCAACTGTTGTCTAACTATCTGTTTTTACTTTCTCAGTGAGAGGAATGATGTACTATAGGACAGCACTTCATACTCAATATGTGCAAGATAAAACGGATCTTGGTTAGAGTATTTCTTTCTCCATCATTTTTTATCCCACCTTTGTAAATCTGTATATATTTTGACTCCATTTTAATATTTTTTTATCTGACCATCATAGAACAGCAACATCCTCTCAAGAGGGATGGGACATTGCTGATATCAAATTCACCTATGTAGTCTCCTGTCAAGTATATGCCATGCAAAAAATATCCAAGGATGCCAAAGACAAGGCTTGCTATCTGAACATCCGTGATCTCATGATGGAGTAAAAACCTAGTGCTTTCGACTTAGCAAAGAGATCTCTTAAATAGTAAGATTACTCCAATCCATCTTACATTTAAATTGCATACAGATACCCATCATTACGCGTTGCTTACATCGATGAGGTAGATCAAGCTCCAACTGAACAACATGGAATGACTGAGAAGGCTTATTATTCTGTTCTTGTCAAAGGAGTAGGGAAGAAGTACGATCAGGTACTTAATGAACATAAAGATACAATTTCACTTAATTTCATTTGCAACATGAAGCTTTATTGAATTGAATTTTACTATGAAGGTGGAAAACGTCATGTTATGGCTCCTTTTCTAGATCAGCACCATTTATTAAAAATTACACTTCTATTTGAAGTTCGTAGTGGTGCATCACAATTGTTAGTAGTTTCTCATCAATTTATGTGCACCAATTTACACAATCAAAAACTAATGTTAAGCAACAACTCACTATTTTTCCATATGTATGTTTAATTTAATGACCTTTTCATGCCTGTGCTTTAAACTTGATCTAGGAAATTTACCGCATCAAGCTTCCTGGCAAACCCACAGATATTGGGGAGGGAAAACCTGAAAATCAAAATCATGCCATAATTTTCACCAGGGGAGAAGCACTCCAGTCCATTGATATGAATCAGGTACAATATTGATTTCCACATCATACATATTAAGTTACATGCATCAACCAATCTAGTCATACTTGAACACTGCCCCTTACACCTAGGCTCAACCAGGCCCATATTGATGTGGTCCAGGACATGACCACCCCTATGACCCTCTTGGCATTACCACCCGGAACTGTCAACCATCACTTTTTTTTTCGAAATTGGCTATAAACCACTCACCACTACAGAAAAGGACATCACTGCCGGATCAACATCAGCATCACTGCCGAATTTTGACCCGGCACTCCCTAACTGGCAGTGATAGTCGGGACTATCACTGTCGGTTCTTCAACCGACAGTGATAATAATATCACTGCCGGTTTATATTATACAACCGACAGTGATAAGGCTTACCACTGCCGGATTTTTATCGATAACCGGCAGTGATATCAACTTATCACTGCCGGTTTTTAATTTTCAACCGGCAGTGATAACACATTTTCACTGCCGGTTGTTTTTTTTCAACTGGCAGTGATAATCCATATCACTACCAATTAATATTTTCCAACCGGCAGTGATAAGGTGGTATCACTGCACTTGGTTAGCTTTTGCCCCAAAACCTGTCACTACCCCAAAAACACTACAAAATATTGTTCATTTGCTGTCAGATACTCTTTGCTGCCCATGCACATTGTAAAAATCGTGTTCATTTGCTGGTAGATTTTGCGGTGTCTTAAAATTGTGTCAGTTAAGTCTTGAACACAATATCTTTGGTTCTGATACCATGTTAGATGTAGGGAGAAACACCAATAATCTCCATCATGGATCAACGGGTCAATATATGTATGTACAAGCCATAGGAAAACTTTGTGGAATCAATTGGGACTAACCTAAACTATTCCTAATACATATACGTTAGCAGCACAATGGGTAATAAAGTACTGATCATTATTGCCCCTTTCCTCGTAGGATAATTACCTTGAAGAGGCATTTAAAATGAGAAATGTGTTGGAGGAGTTTGGCATTAAAAAGTATGGAAAGAGCAAACCCACTATATTAGGCCTTAGTGAGCATATTTTTACTGGAAGGTATGTCCATTTATTCAAAATTCTGTTCAATTATATCTAGTTTATGTCATTTATCATATATTTATATGTTAGTAACTTTTTTTTATAATTTCTTGCTATCTTAGTGTTTCATCACTTGCTTGGTTTATGTCCAACCAAGAGACCAGTTTTGTTACCATTGGACAACGCGTTCTTGCCAATCCTCTGAAGTATGTAATCTTATTTTCATTTTGATGTAGAAATTTTAAGTCCAGTGCATTTCTTTGAATGTGAGTCTATTTGAATTGAGTGTCAGGTCCACTTATAATTATTTTGTATGGCCAACCTTGTTTTCCTTTTGGCCAAATCATGACCATGGGGAAGTATTTTTGAACTCATTTCAGCACTTACGAGGCAATTGTGCTAAAAAACATCATATCATTACATACTTAACATTTATAAACTAGACCAACTTGTATACAAGTTCTATACCAAATTCCTAATATGTAAAAAGTAGTTGTAGTCTAGTAGGGATGAAATACTGTGGTACCAAGAACTTCAGAGATTTTTATGAAGTGTGGAGATCGTGACTCTAATTAAGATTTAAAGTGAAGTTAGTTATGAATTGACAACAGTAGAAGGGCTAACCATGTTTAGTAACCCCATAAGGCCATAAGTATTCTAGTTCCAGGCAGGTCCTGGTTAGATTGGACTTTTGTCCTAACTCAGAGCTGAAAACTGATAGTGAAATTGTGTTTTCATAAAATAATTGATAAGTGGTCAGAGTTACTCTTAAATCTTAATCACCAATAGCTTGGTCAGATGGTCCACCCAATCTTGCCAATTTTCTGGGAAGTCTGGTAGCCGATAGTAAATGACTAGTTCCTGCCAATTTAGGATACTTAGAAAAAAGGTAACTAACAGAATTACGGGATGAAACCAGGGATCACTAAGATTTGACTTTATTTTCACATTCTTAAATAGTTTGATTTAATCTTTTTATGCTTCTATATTCTTGTATGTAAGAAGCACATTTTCTTTTTCTTTTTTTGATGGGGAACGGTAGGGGAGGGCCCTACTGATAAATATTAATTAATATATAGTACATAATTAACTTAATTAAAAAAAGATCCATAGGATCCAAAAAACCTCTAACATAGGTTAGCTACTACTCAAGGCACAACCAATCACAAAATGAACTAACCCATTTAATTTTTTACTAATCCAGCTTTCCAAAGCATCAACCATCTTCGAGGAAATTCAGAATTTCAATAATTCTAAATCCATTAGCAGTAACCTCTTCCACCTGAACTTGTTGGGAGGAATTTTTTCAAAAATGCACTTATTTCTTTGAGTCCATATGTTGTAGCAGCCTAAAGTAATAAGTTCCATGACAAATATCTAGGCAGATCCAACTTGTGGCTTAGCACTTAGCACTAGACAACATGTCCATAATCTCTAAGGAAGTATTCCAATTGATTTGAATCAAATTCCAACAATCTTTGCTAAATTGGCACTCAATTAAAAGTTGCATCCATTCCTCCAGAACTTGATTGCTACAAAGCACGCTGTGAACATCGTCAACTTTAAAGTTTTTCTGATGAACATTTTCTTTCACCATGAGGCTTTTTATGTCTATGGCTCATTATCGTAATGTAATACAGGGTTCGGTTCCATTATGGTCATCCTGATATTTTTGATAGACTCTTCCATATTACTAGGGGTGGCATAAGTAAAGCCTCAAAGACCATAAACCTAAGTGAAGATATCTTTTCAGGTAAGCCTTCATCTCATACGAACATCTTGCAGTCATCCCTCACCTAAAATGCAGTTACTGAATTCAATGTTCTTAGGTTTTAACTCGACAATGAGAGAAGGACATGTCACACATCATGAGTACATACAAGTTGGTAAGGGGCGTGATGTGGGAATGAATCAAATTTCAAGCTTTGAAGCTAAGGTTGCCAATGGCAATGGTGAACAAACATTGAGTCGTGACATCTATCGGCTTGGACGCAGATTTGACTTTTATAGAATGCTATCTTTCTACTTTACTACAGTTGGGTTTTATTTCAGTAGCATGGTAAGAATATTAGTTGAAGATATTTATGAGAAACTTTCACTTTGAAGAATGCCTAACCTACTTCTTTCTTTCTGGTGGGGTAAGGAGAGAACCCTACTGAAAATTCAAATAAAACCAAAATTTAAGAAAATTATTTACAAAAATAAAAATTTAAAGCATTTATTTCTTCATGCACCAGTAAGTTGAATTAATTATCAAGTTTTGTAAATTCTTCGATGTAAAAAATGTTAAAGTGGGCACTTTCAGGATTTCAGTTAATATCTATAAGCATACAGTATAATTTGGTGTGAAATGCAAAGCATTCATAACTGAGAGTTTAGGCATGGTGTCACCATTTTAATGCGTTCATTCTGCATATTTTGGAATACTGACATCCATAGTTCCTTCTTTCAGGTTACTGTACTTACGGTTTATGTATTTCTGTATGGGAGGTTATATCTAGTTATGAGTGGTCTGGAAAAGTCTATTTTGCTGGATCCACGGATTCAGCAAAACATCAAGTCTCTTGAAAATGCGATGGCTTCACAGTCTGTTTTCCAGCTTGGTTTGCTGCTTGTCCTCCCTATGGTCATGGAAGTCGGCTTAGAGAAGGGGTTCCGCACAGCGTTAGGAGAGTTTGTCATCATGCAGCTTCAGTTGGCGTCCGTGTTCTTCACGTTCCAGCTTGGCACAAAAACCCACTACTATGGGAGAACAATACTCCACGGTGGCGCTAAATACAGACCTACAGGCCGTGGATTTGTTGTGTACCACGCAAGGTTTGCTGAAAATTACCGGATGTACTCCCGTAGCCACTTTGTTAAAGGACTTGAACTGTTGATACTTCTGGTTGTGTATCTAGTCTACGGAAGTTCCTACCACAGCTCGAAAACGTACCTATTTGTTACCATTGCCATATGGTTCATGGTTGCATCATGGCTCTTCGCACCGTTTATCTTCAATCCATCCGGTTTTGACTGGCAGAAGACGTATGAAGACTGGGATGACTGGAGGAAGTGGATAGGGAACCGAGGGGGTATCGGCATGTCTCTGGATCAAAGCTGGGAGGCATGGTGGACTAGTGAGCAGGAGCACCTCAGGAAGACTAGCATTCGTGCTCTTCTCTTGGAAATCATCCTTTCACTTCGTTTCTTGATCTACCAGTATGGTATTGTGTACCATCTGAACATAGCACACCACAGCAGAAACATTCTGGTACTTTCTCCACATGATCCGCTTTTTTTTGCTTCTTTTTTAGTTCGTACAGTTACAGTATATCCTAATGTAATACCCATTTCCTTTCAACTTCTAGGTATATGCATTGTCATGGCTGGTTATGCTCACGGTTCTAGTAGTTTTGAAGGTAAGACTTTGGCCTTACATTTTGCCAGTTACCTCCGATGCTTAAAAATCTTACTGGTCGGATGTTGTTCTCTCTCTTCAGATGGTTTCAACAGGACGGAAGAAATTTGGGACAGACCTGCAGCTTATGTTCCGCGTCCTCAAGGGCCTTCTCTTCCTTGGCTTTGTCTGTGTGATGGCGGTCCTATTTGTTGTGTGTAACCTGACAGTTCCTGATGTCTTCGCTAGTATTCTCGGGTTCATGCCTACTGGTTGGTGTATTCTTCTGGTGAGTGAAACCTCTATTTACCAACTTGTTTGAGCTTTATGTATGCATAAAAATTCCTACCTGCTCATGAGCGAATCATGGTACCAAAAGACAAGATTGAGTCTGTTAACTCTCAAGCAGTTGGTTGAAAAGCTCATTGATCAGCAGAAACTCTGGTAGTTTGATTATATGTGGACATTACCAAGATCTATTCTTGCAAACTTATGCTTTACAAGTTCCGCTCAGTACAATTTTTATGATCTGTTCTTGACAGATTGGGCAAATATGCTCTCCATTGCTTAAGAAGATTGGGATGTGGGACTCCATCATGGAGCTCGGGAGAGTATACGAGAACATGATGGGTCTCATCCTCTTCGTGCCCATCGGCTTCTTGTCCTGGTTTCCCTTCGTCTCGGAGTTCCAGACACGGTTGCTCTTCAACCAAGCCTTCAGCCGAGGCCTCCAGATCTCAAGGATCCTTGCCGGTCAGAAGGACATTGGGGAAGAACTGAGCCTTGCTCAGTTGACTCCAGCGAGTGCCGCTCAGGGAGCCCGCCCACCTTCTACTCCGGGCGAACGCCAGAGCTCAGCCCCAAGGCATGCGCGTTCAAATTCAGTGGAAGGGGCGCGCTCACGACCATGGCGTGCGCTGCCATCTTAGAAAAATTCCTTCGCAGCTGATCGATCACAAATACCTATTGCATCCTTAGTTGATTCTATGATCCCAGGGGACGAAAGTCTCACGACGGCTAAGAAGACAGAAAATGGTGTGTGCGTGTAACAGCAGGATATTTCAAAAGAATGATATTTAAAAATGGAATTTGAATGTTGGTCAAATTTTTAATTTTCATCATTTCTATGATTTTCCCTGGATTTTTGGTTTTTAAGAAAATGTTTTTTATTGGTGGTATGTTAGTTTCTAAACTTTGGAGTTCAATATCAAGCAAATTTGAAATTTGGAGAAAATTTATTTAAATCCTAATAAGTCCCTAAAATACCTCTTCAAAGTTGCAGCAAATATTTAGTGTATTTAATACTCTTAGAAAATCAAAATCAGCAAAAGATCAAGAGTAGCAGAAGCACTGTCAGAATTTTATAAAATTATCCAAGACTGATCATGCTCTAAAAAATTTATTTTATTACCTGTAGCACCATAGGATCATCCAGTAAAATTTTCAAAGGAACTGAACTTCGTTTATTGCCTCGGAAATATCAAAAACAGAATGCACTTAAATGAGACAGCAGTATTGTCAGAATTTTATAAATTTATTCGAGGATGATCATGATCTGAATTTTTATGGGAACTTAGTTCTTGCCTCAGGACCCTATACAAAACTTTTAAAAAATATTTAACTTCGTTTGGTAGCTCAACCAGAAAAAAGATATTTTGGCCTAGTAGCAAAACCTAAAGAGGAAATTGTAAAAACCACTTTTGGGAAAGCATAAACATTGGGAGGCGGGAAGCTGATAGTAGGATGACAATCGGGTGGGTACCTCTGGGTACCACTGTCTCAGACACGAACCCGAACCCAAACTCGAACAAAGTGTCGTCCATCCGAACCCATTAAACTTCACGTGCACAGATCTATGCCTATGTCCAAACCCGATGAGTACCCATGGGTATCTATAGCAACAAACAAATATGTCTGGCCGTAGCCGCTAGAGGGGGAGGGCATGACACAGCCGGAGGTGGAACCGGGGAGGGGGAAGCGGAGAGGGCAACCATACCTGGCCAGAGGGGGAAGGGGAGGGAGTCGCGCCGCGCCGCTTGGTCTCATGCCATAGCCATCGCCGACGTAGCCGTACCTGTTGACGCGTCACCTGCCATCACCTGCCCTGCCGACACGCCAAGCCGTAGCCGCTATTGACACTCACATGGCGCGCCATCAGCGCCACGTAGTCGCTAAGGCATGGCGGCGGGATCGACCGCCCACTGGTATCACCGCCTAGGGAGGGAGGGAGCTAAAGGGGGCCGAGCCGCGGAGTGGGGGTGATGGGGGCATGCGGGGCGAGGAGGTGAAGGGGGGTGGGGGATGGGGCCGAAAGGGGAGGCAGAGGCGATGGCATCGAGGGTGGAGGATGGGGCCGGAGGGGGAGGTAGGGCGATGGTGCCGAGGGAGGCGGATGGGGCTAGAGGGGGAGGGGGAGGTGGATGGGGCCAGAGGGTGAGGGGGAGGCGAAGGACGACGGGAGGGAGAGTCAACTGCCGAGAGGGAGGTGTGTGTGAGGGATTGTGGCGGGGGCTCAGGGAGTTAGGGGATTCCGGAGGAGGCGAGGAGATTTCAGCGGCGAATTAGTGAGTTAGGGTTTTGAGTTTCTAATATATATTTTATAAAAAGTGGGGCCTGCATTTTCTAGGATACCTATCGGGTATCCATGGGTACAAATTGACACCCACGCCCATCCTGTGACCTTATCGGGTACCCAAACCCAAAAACCCATTTGTCTAAAGTTCTACTCGTACCCATTCTTATCGGGTCGGGTAACCACGGGGTACCTAAACCCCTGGGTAAAACTGTCATCCCTAGCTGACAGGTTTCTTTCCCCATTTCGGTCGTTGCCCACCTACTCCCTCTGTTGCCTGGGCCCGATTGTAACATCCTAAATTTTTTTTAAAAAAATAAAAATATAAAAATTAGAAAATAAAATTGAATAAGATCTTTAATTAAAATTAAGAGAATGAATTAAAATACTATCTTTTATTTCAATATCTTGAAATCCAACCTTAATAAAAGGATGAGCTGCAAAATAAGACTTCAAATAAAACAAAATATGAAAATGAATTGGAAATAAAAATTTACTGTGAAATTCCATCTAATCTGAAATTTTATTAAATTTTGGTTCTTAAGAAAATCTTTTATTGTATTGATTTCATGTTCTCTTCAATGCAAAACTCAAAATATAATAAGGAATTAAATCTTAAAATTTAATTATATTTACTGATATGTTTTTATGAATTTTCCTGATTTTCTTGACTTTTCCTAGATTATGTTGATTTTTGCTTCAATGGAGAAATCCTTTAATATACACTTAAGTAATAAAGAAAAGAAAAGAATAAAAATCTGTAATAATAAAATAAATAAAATTTCTATCTAAACTTAGGATACCTCCAGTAACTCAATTATAAATTTTAAAAGTCATATCAAAGCAATTAAACATGAAGTGAAAACCAATTAATAGACCTTCACTAATAAGAGTAAATTTGTTAGAATTTTTATAAAATAAATAAAAAATATATCTGATTAAAATTTTTACTGAAGGACTCTGTAGATAAAAGGAAATCCTAAAAAAAGTTTCAAAATTTTTTGAAGAGTTATAAACTCCCAGAAAATTTAAAATAGAGAGCTGAAATCTGTGCACAGTACATTGCCAGAATTTTTATAAATTATGTACAAAGTATTTCCGTCTGAAATCTCTATAGTATGAATGCCATTATCTAAAACTCACTCACAAAAATTATCAAATAATTTCTTTACTGAATGGCTAACTGATTCATTGAATCAAAAGTGGCTCAGCTTGCTGGCGAAGCTCAATTGCGCATCTTTGTCTCTGATCCGTGGTGCCGAATCATTGTTGGGGCCACCCGTCAGCGAAACCACTGGCCATCGTCTTCCTCAGCTTGCTAGCTCCCCAAAGCAATGCTCGACCGTCCTGTACCCCGCGTCATTTGCTGTAGCCTGCATCACCTTCTGCAACTTGCGTCGCCGAGCTAATACTGATCCACCATTTGCTTTGAATCCTAGCATCAGTAAACCGTAGAAATCAAAAGCCCTAAAATTTTTTTGGATTATCATGTCTGGAGCTTGCCACCACCTCTGTGTTCTCCCTCCGAGCCGGCTGTCGGTGGCACAGCCCCTCAACCCGTCCCCACTTCAATTGATAGGTAAAATGGAACCATTAGTACCCCTTGATGCTTAATCTGCTACCGATTCTAACCAAGACACCTGTTTTTCTTCACCGACGAGTCACCATTACCGCCGCTATTGGCACTTGGTGGCGCACTACTCTAGCCATCACCGGCCGAGAGCGAGGCCATCCTTGGGTTTGCAGCACCTCCCTTCTACTCTACGGGTCGCCGCCCTGCAGATTCTGGCCTCGCCTCGCCGTCGGCAGCCACCACGCCAACCTCCTCTGCTATGTGAGTATGAGCAACGGGTCCCACATGTCAGCCAGTCCCTCTCACAACTGCCTCTTCTCACTGACTGAAGGGGTCTGCTCGTCAGCTAGCCAAACTCAAGTAAAATGTAGGAAAACAGAAGCACGCTTTCAAAGCTGGAAAACGCATTTCTATTTTTCTCTTAATTACAGAACCGAGCCAACTTCATTTGTTTATAACTTTCACATTTTTAATCAAAATGAGATAATTTTTTTTAAATTCATCTAAAATCAATTAATTCCAGAATGTGCAAAAATATTTTGAAAAAGAGCAATGGGTGAATTTGAAATTTAAATTTAAAGAAAAGGCTGAAAGATAGGCTATTCATAAAATTTTTGCAAATGAACTGAGAATTGAATGAAACCAATTTTAATGAAATCCTTATACTTTGAGCAACTCAAATATATAAAAATATTTGAACTTTCTTTGCTTGTAACATTTTCTATTAAAGGTTAATTTCAACACATTAAATAATCAAAAGTGCATAAATGGTGCAAAAGAAACCGAAAATTAGTAGAATTAATTTTTACATACTATTATGTCAGCAGATTACCCGAGTATGCTAAAATACTTAAGAAATAATGTTGTGATAACATGTGGACTAGTATAGACTGTGCTTGATCAGTATCAGGAGCTTGTGTATTAGTTAAATAAGATAATCTCCATTTCAAACCAGTTATTCATCTCATAAGACCTGACTAGCTTAGTGACCTTTAATGCAAGTGACCATTTGTTTGAGCCATTTGGTTGTCTAGTGCAGATATGAAGTCAGGAGGGGTAAGTGTGTAAAGCTTATAAATCCGTTTAGTATAATTAATATCCTTAATCAATTAGCACCTCAGATCAAAAATTCACCTAGCAACTCAATTTAACTACTCTCTGTATTCAAATGTGAGGGTTAGCAAAATAATACTTGGACCGACTTGTTCTGGGCTTAGTTAGGTTGTCTGCTTCAAATTCAAAGACAGGAAATAAATAAGATTGGTACTTCTAATTCTAAAGATCATGGATCAGGAAGTTAGCTTAAATAAGCTTAATTAACTTAATTAAACTCAAACGTTAAAACTAAAACTAAATAACAACTTGCTAATCTCAAAATATTCCTAAGGCCAAAATCATATTAGTCGGCAAAAAGATCCAATAAGAATTAAGTTCATAAAAGACTTCATTTTTGTATATATATATATAAACTACCGCGGCTAAAATCAAAATAATGCAAAACTAGTTTCAAAACACTTCTAGGATCATACCCTACTAATGCCAGAAAAATGAATTAATAATCGTGTATGGTGTAGTCGCAACTTAAAACGAAATCCGATTCCTTAGAACGTCAACTTTGTGATCATTTATGCCTTTTCGGTAGCTCATAAAACAACTCGTCTAAATGCAAATTTTGTGAAGATTAGCCTAGAAATGTTCTTTAGGATATGGACTACCATAATCTAGAAAAATATCCTTATTACAACTTGCTTTACTTCTGAATCCTATTAGCAATATAACCCCAAATGTTATGATCGCCAGGAACATATTATCCGAACAGTTGTGTTTAAGAATCTTTCAGCTAATAACCATGCATCGCAAGAATCAATGTGTAACCATGTAAATGCAGCTAGTAGCTTTATTTTGTAGATCCTAGCATATATAAATCACCCTGCATGCAAACACACATAGGGCTAAGAACTAGTTGTACGCTACACCTTACTAATCTGATATAATCCTAATACCATGTGAGCTATTTCAACAATGAATAAAACATCTCGTCTAAATCCTAAAATTTATAAAATCAGCTTAAGAATGCTCCCCAAAATATAGACTACCTTATTATGAAGAAATAATTTCATCATACTCTGCATATAAATCCTGTCATCCAAATAACCCTAAGTATTATGATCTCTGAAATCCGTAATACAAGTAAACGAACTTAATAATAAATGAGGAATCAGTAACTAAGATTTTATATCACCAGAACTTCCTCAAAAATCATGAAAACAAAGTCCAATAGCATAAAAGCTAACAGACCCAACTACTTCTTATGCAAAATCATTTAAATCGAATACTATTCGTGCAAAGCCTACAACAAAGTAACTAATGGATTTAATTCTATTAATCTAAATAATTTTTGCACCTTGAATTTGAAATTATAAATATTGAGAATACATAATTTTAGCCTCTTGGATTTATAAAATAAGAATAGATAACCTATATAAGGAACCATAACATTGCTTAACCTAAAAGCTGCTAACGATATATATATATAATCAATTAAAACGTGAATACATGCAATCATTCAACAATAACCTTAAACCACACCTCCTTTTTATAGTAAGTTTCTATTTGATTTTCCATCTGATTTCTTTGCCCTTATTGGAGTTTATTATTTGCTATATTTCCGTTGAACGACGTGTAGATTCTGACGTCACTAATTCCATCGTCGACTATGTCAACTGTGATCACGACTCTGTCATAAACGACAAATAAGCAAGGCAAGCACCTCTTTGCTTATATTGATCCCAGTATTTAATTTTTCATTTTGTTTATCAAATTGTTTCATGCATGCGATTATTTTATGTAAATTTGCTACTTTATGGTACTGGTAGATATACCTGTTGTTCATTGAACTTCCTGATAAGTATGGACATGTGAACCTTGATAACCATAGAAAAGGGTTAGACAATACATAATGTCAACATGGGTATATACGATTACATATTAAACATTCTTAGCCATGCTTTATTAGTGATGAATTAAATGATCGGATTAAACTGTTTCTTGAAAATTTGAAAAGGCTGGATATGATATTGTGGGTTGTTGGTATTTTAGCTAAAAACCCAAAATAAAACTATGGTTTTGATGCAGGAAATTATTGGCAATAGCTGGTTGTGCAAGGGGTGGACTTGTACGTAGTGTAGGAGTCTATTGCCCGTGTCGGATTAAGGACCGAGCTATGAGTTGCTTACAAGCCAAGAAAACCGTGCAACCATAAGTGCTGGTATGGGACAGCCTTAACCTATTAAGTTGCTTAGATCTGGCTTTGCACATTGGTAGACGGGAGATAGTACAAGCACTCCTTTCTAGGTTTGCTTGTAAGGGGCTTCCACACCTCGGTATGGGTAAATGCATGTCGATACAATGGTGTACGCCTTATTATGGGAAGAAACCATTATTGCAGGGATGGACTGCCTATGTTCTTAATCTTATTGCAGGGATGGACTACCATGATTTACTTATTTATATTTCTTCTTCCATAACAAAGGTTTCACGTCACCGGGCTGGTGCAAAGTTAGGTCTAGATAATGTAACGGTTATGTTATGATTTCCTTGCCGACACACCAAAGGAAGAGTGTCAACTGGCCTGGCAAAAGAGGTTGATCATTTCTTGTGGGTAATGCTGTATACCTCTGCAGAGTGTAAATCTAATCGATTAGCCGTGCCCGTGGACATGAGCACTTAGTAACGTCATCACATAGTTATATGTTTCTTTATTTTCAAAAAGGTTTATTTTTGGAAAACTTACCCCACAGATGATACAATACTATATCATGTGTTGGCAAGAATTGGTATCAGCTGTTGTGCTATGTGTTGGCAAGAACTGGATATATGCCATGTAGTGGTAATGAACGATTCGAAGCTCACGTCATGGAAGGCTGTGAGTATTACTTATGCTTTACTTATTCTATATCACTCAAACTTGCTCTTAAAAATTCCATTTGCAAATGACAACTCGATTTACAAATTAAAAATCGCTTTATGCAAATTAACCATAAAAGCTATCTTTGATTTAACCTGCATCACTGCATTTGCAAATACCACCTTAAGTCTCACTGAGTACGAAAGTACTCACCCTTTCTTATTCGTTGATTTAGGTGAAGATAGCGATTCTCCAAACGACACGTTCCTTGACGCAGGTTGCAGGGACATTATAGCGAGTTTTTCTAAGGTTTATGCTTTGTCAGTTGCCTGAGGGTTGGATAGGCACACTACAAGACTTTGCTTCTTCTGTTGCTACATATATATATATACACTCTAAATTGTATGAATACATTGTATAATTAGCTTCCACATAAATAATATGATGTATGGTTGTGATTCTAATTGTTGTAAATATGCGTAATAGCCACTGATCATGGGATTAGTACTGTATGCACATGAGATTCTTATTTTGGTATTTTATACAAAAATGGGGTCGTTACACCGATCGCTCTCCCCTACCCCACCTGTTAACTGCCCTCCGCTCAGACTTGCCAAGCTCGCTGTCGAGCTTTGTTGCGGCTACTAGCGCCCGTCTCTTTCTCCGTCGTGACTCAGCTCACCTCATCTTCGTGTAGCTCCCACAACCACGTGGCCCTAGCACCCACTCCTGCACACCATCGCCCGCACGTTGGCCCTACCGCACCCTGCTGTAGAAGCTTCGCCTGTCCTCTCTGCCGCGCCACAAGGAGGAGGCAGACTGAGCTATTGGCCACTATACACAACCCATGCCCTGCCTCCCCCTACGTCTCTAAGTCACTGGCATACTTCCACCCTTAATGTCAACCGGCCAGATGAGCACGCGCAAAAGCCGTCGAGAACACGCCATGGGTCAGGCCCATGTCATCGGCCGTGAAGGCGACCCCATCGCATTCCTCGCTCCCATTCCTATATAAACCGCCCAAGGCAACCACACAGCTCCCTGCACCCCCTTCATCTCCCTCCGGCCCGCACTCCACACAAGCCACCACTGAGGCTGCCATTGCCCGTAAAACCTGAAGGTTGGGGGCCAAAACCAATTTGAACACCACTGTGGGAAGTAGTTCGATTCCTAGAGCGTGAACCAACCTAGTGGGTCCTTGAAGCTTCTGCCACCTTGCTTTTCAGTTCCAGAAGGCTGAATCACCGCCATCGCGATAACTTTGTTCCCCAAGGCTGGCTAATGGTGCCAAGCTGCCATGATCAACTTCCAGCATGGAAAGGTGGTAAAATGGATTTCTTAAGCCTCCTAGATCGTTCCCCCTTGTTTCCCAACCTTAAGCATGACTGTTTTTCCTCTTCTCTACTTGGCCATGTTTACCATCGCACCTCACCACCATAGCCCACTCCGGTGATCGTCGTCTGCCATCGACTGGTGCTCGGGACTCCTCTCGGCTCCCTTAATCCTCCTAGTCCCTCGCCCAAAGCTTTGTCGGCCCTCCATCGTCCCTGGTGAGCACTATGGCAGTCGCCCCTGTTTTCTCTCGCCGACAAGTGGGCCTGAGCTGTTAGGGCCCATTCACTCATCCAAGCCACTACCCATCAGGCCCCACAGGTTGGTTTCACCATTAAGAAACTAATTAAAACTTGTTTTAACTAGTGAGGCTATGACATGTGAACCCGAGGTAGATTAAAAATTTAACCAAAACGTTATTAAAGTATGAATCACTGATGGGTAGGACCCTATTGTCAATGACCACGCAAAAATCCGAAAACTATAGAAAATCTGAAAAAGATGAAAGACACTTTCTTAGTTATGAAGGAGTATTTTCCATTTTTTCGAATGATTTTTTGAATATGAAAAATTCAAACATTTATAACTTTTGTGATTTAACACAAAATTTAGTCAAACAAATTTCTAAATTCTTCTAAACTCCTCAACTTGCTAGATATGCAAAAATATTTAAATTTTGACCTCTGTTTCAATTGATGAATTTAAAAATTAAGTAAAACCTAGGATATGTCCTATTTATAATTTTGGTAAACTAACTCCAAAATTGATGAAACAAATTTCTAGAATCACCTAAGACCTTAGGTACTCCATTTCTAAAAAAATTTGAATTTGGACCGAGTTTTTTTGAATCCCAAATTGTGTTAACATTCAATGCATGCAATATTAAAAAATGAATAGCTATCGCAAACAAGTTCAAAAAATTGTGAAACTAGATCCTAAAATCCCCTAAAATTATGATCCTATATCTCTACAAAAATATTTGAGTTTAGACAATGTTTGCACCCATTGCTTAACTAGAATATTTCTTGCCTAAATAGAAATTTAAATAATCATATCTCACATAAATAAAACCTCACAAATTTTGAACCCACTTCCCAAAAATGCATATAAAACCATAGCCCTCTGTTTCTGAAATTTTATTTGAAGTTGATGTTACTTGATCTTGTGTCTTTTATTGTTGTCTTGCGACGATCTACGCTTAAACATCGATGTCTTGGAACACACGACCGTAGCTATCGACTCCATCCAAGAACTTGACGAGCAAGGTAAGAACTCCCTTTGACCATTTTGATCCTATTATTTTAAAAACTGGTGCAAAACACCACCAACCTAGGCGCAGCTACTGCTAGAGGCAGGAACGGTGATGCCCCGCACTAGTCCAAGCTAGGTGAGTTCTTGAGAACTCAACCACCAACCTATTCTATTTCATCGAATCCTCTCGATGCCGATGACTGGCTCCATTCTGTCGAAAAAAGTTGTCCATTGCCCAATGTGATGACCAGGAAAAGGTGCGTTATGCATCTTATCAACTGCATGGAGCTACATCAGCTTAGGGGGAAGCCATCAAGCAATGATTCCAGAAGACCAAGTCATTACTTGGGTAGCTTTTAAAGAAGCTTTTTGCAAGGCTCACATCCCAGCAAGCCTAGTGGAAATAAAGAAACAAAAAATTCTATGAGCTTCATCAAGGAGGTTCGACAGTGGTGGAATAGCTCCATCACTTCAACTATCTGTCCCATTATGCTGCCTCCCCAGGTCTCCGATGAGGCAAGGAAAATTGAACGCTTCAAAGAGGGCCTAAATGATGAGATCAAGTGGACCCTACAACTGATGACATCCATGTCTTTCAGTCCCTGGTGGACAAGACTGTTCGAGTTGAGTACATCACCCGTGTAGTCATGGAGAGTCGCAAGCACAAATGGTTGGCCTAGAAATTAGCAAATGCCAGTCCATCAAGGCCTCGCGTTTGGCAACCTTCCAACAACTGTCCATCTACTCCACAACCACAGAGGTATCAAGGTCAATCTCCTCGACCCTAGCCACCTCCTATTCATTCGTTCAACAACAACGACGGATGGCCTTTTGGTATTTAGAATCGGCGGCCATGTTATCAGCTTTGGCTATGGTGAGCATGGGCATTTCGCCAATTTTGCCCCAAGAAGAGTCTAGAAACACCTTGTCCTCAACTTCAAGGAGACCAGCAATGCCCCCAAGGTCGTCCCCAAGTGTCTAGAAACCAGCAAGCCCCTAGACCAGTCCCTACCCCAGCACAGAGCTATGGTCATGGTCATCTCCACCACGTGATTACTAAGGAGGCGCACGATCCACACGATATGGTGTTGGGTATGTTTCTCGTGCACTCAGCACCTACGTTGGTATTGTTTGATTTTAGACCCCCCATTCATTCATCTCCAAAAAGTTTGCTGAATAGTAGAATGTTAAAATTGATCTCCTTCCTACCAAAATGATGATTTATTCACCCGAAGCCACCATGAAGACAACTAAAATATGCTCAAACATTAGCATTAAAATTAATGGAGTAATATTTCATGCTGATCTTATCCTGATAGAAAACCCATGCTTGGATGTGATTCTTGGTATGGATTGGTTATCTAAGCACAAGAGGTGCATAGATTGTGCTAACCGATCTATATCCCTCGTCAGCACAAATGGAACCCAAGTTTAATTCTCTTCCACTCATGGCACCTTGACTCAGCAGCCATTCCTCTATTCCACTCGGTCATAGTTTTGGTCAAGTACCTGTGGTATGTGAATACCTCGATGTATTTCTAGTAGAGCTACCAGGAATGCCTCTGGACTAATACATGGAATTCATTATTGATCTATTGCTTGGGACGGCACCAATGTCCAAGCGTCTCTATCGTATGCCTCCAAATGAGTTGGTTGAATTGAAGAAACAACTCAAAGAGCAATTGAGTAAGGGAACCATTTGTCCCAGCTCATCTCCCTAGGGAAGCCTAGTGTTATTCATAGTAAGAAGGTTAGTAGTCTATGCACGTATGTGGATTATCGCACCTTAAATGAAGTCACCATCAAAAACAAATATCCACTTCCTTGGATTGATGACTTGTTCGACCAAATGAATGGTGCCAGAGTTTTCTCAAAAATCGACTTGAGACTCAATTAGTTTCAATTAAAGATCAAGCCTGAAGATATTTCGAAGACTGCATTCACCACCTACTATGGTTTATACGAGTATTCCGCAATGTCCTTTGGACTTACCAATGCTCCTCAAGTTTCATGAACCTTATGAATAAGTTCTTCATGGAGTATTTGGATAAGTTTGTGGTGGTATTCATTGATGACATTCTTATCTACTCCAAGAATGAAGAAGAACATGCAACATCTACACATGGTACTCGAAAAACTCTAAGAACACAAATTCTATGCCAAATTCGAGAAATGCGAATTTTGGCTAAAAGAAGTCACCTTCCTCGGGCATGTACTATCCGAAGGATGAGTTGTAGTGGATCCTAGCAAGGTTCACACTGTACTATCCTAGGACCAACCATAGTCTGTTTCTCAAATCCAGAGTTTCTTCAGTTTAGCCGAATACTGTCGACGGTTTATCGAGAACTTGTCCAAAGTTGTTAGATCGATGACTCAACTCCTGAAGAAGGAAAGAAAGTTTGTGTGGTCTCCAGATTGCGAAAAAAGTTTTTGAGAGCTAAAGAAGAGATTAACCATAGCCCCAGTGCTTGTGTTACCCAATGTCCATAAAATCATCGACGTGTATTGCGTTGCATCCCATCATGGCCTTGGTTGCATGTTGATGCAAGATGGAAAGGTCGTGGCTTATGCTTCTCGCCAATTGCGACTTCATGAAGTGAATTATCCCACTAATGATTTAGAGTGAGCAGCCGTAGTTCATGCTCTAAGAATTTGGCATCATCATATTATTTGTAACCCGGTTATAAGAGCATGAAGTACTTCTTCACCCAGCCAGATCTGAATCTAAGGCAAAGAAGATGTCTTGAACTAATCAAGGATTATAACTTGGCATTCATTATCACCCCGGTAGAGCAAATGTTGTTGTGAATGCTCTTAGCCAGAAACTCCATTACATCCTTGCCTCAATCCACCCTAGTTAGCCAATACTGCAAGAAGAATTCCAAAAGCTCAGCATAGACATGGTTGAGGAAGGGTACATTGCTGCCCTTGAACTGCAAGCAACTCTTCGAGACCAAGTAAAGGCCGCTCAACTCAAGGATGATGCCATTACCGAAATCCAAAATAAGGTAGAACCAGGCACTAGGTTAGAATTCATTGAAGGCTCAAACGGATTAATCATGCATGGGCACCAAATCTATGCCCCAAATGATCTTGAGCTTAAAGAATTGATTTTAAAAGAAGCTCACGAGCCTCCACTCTCTATTCACCCTAGGAGCACGAAGATGTACCAGGACCTTTGAAAAGAATACTATTGACTTGGCATAAAGAGAGACATCACCGCATATGTCGCTAGTTGCGATGTGTGTAGCGAGTCAAGGCTAAACATCAGTGTCCAGTCGGACTTCTCCAACCCTTGCAAATTTTTAATGGAAATGGGATGACATCGGTATGGATTTCATTACTGGTTTGCCCAAGATCCTAAAGGAAAATGATTCCATATGGGTCACTATTGACCGATTAACCAAAGTGGCTCATTTCGTACCGTTAAGACCACCTATCAAGGAGATAAGCTCGCCGAGCTTTATATAGATTACATTGTGAACCATAGTTTCTAACTAAGGCTCTCAATTCACTTCTCAATTTTGGGAAAGTCTGCATAGCCTCTTAGAAACCAAGCTGAACTTTAGTACAGCATACCATCCCCAAACGAATGGGTAAATTGAAAGGACAAATGAAATATTGTAAGACATGTGAAAGCCTTTGTACTATTTGTAGTACCAATTGGGAGAAATGCTTTGGCGTTTGCTGAGTTCTTCTACAACAACAGCTTCCAAGCAAGCCTTCAGATGTCTCCGTTTGAAGCACTTAGTGGAAGAAAATGTCGAACACCTCTATTTTGGTCCGAGGTGGGAGAAAGTCAATTCTTTGGCCCAGACCTCATCCAAGAAGCTCAAGAGCATGTCAATGTGATAAGAAGCCGACTGAAGCTCAATCACGTCTAAAGAGCTACTCTGACAATCGTTGCCGTGAGTTAAGTTTCGAGATAGGAGACCATGTCTATCTAAAAGTTGCACCACTTCGTGGTGTCTGTCATTTGTAAATCCGAGGAAAGTTGGCTCCTCGATACATTGGACCATATGGCATTGTCGAAAAGAAAGGCGAGATGGTATACAAGATGGAATTGCCACCATAGCTATCAGATGTCCATGATGTTTTCCATATATCTCAACTCAAGAAGTGTCTTCGAGTCCCCACCGAGCACACTCAATTGGAAGGAATCGGCCTGCAACCCAACCTCTCCTATCGAGAGAATACAATCTATATCTAGAAGAAGCAGAGCGACACACTCAAAATATATCCCATAAGTTGTTAAAAGTTCAATGGAGCAACTACACAAAAGACGAGGCCATTTGGGAAGATGAAGATCATCTTAGGAATGAATTGTAATAGCCAGCTATTTCATGTAACATCCCAAGAATTGTGAAAATAGAATAACGTGACTTGGCTTGAATGTTAATGAAACTTTGGATTTTCTACTAAATTTAATTATTTTAAGATTTATGCCATATTAAATTCTTTTTTACCCAATTTAGGACCTACAAAAGAAACTTATAAAAATTCCAAATAACCTAATTTGAGAAATAATTTTATAAAATACTACAATAGCTGAGATGAATAAATATAAATTTTTCAAGATTTTTGCACAAAATTTAGGTGCATTAAAAATTCAATTTCTGTTCAAAAATAGCAAATTTCAGGAATTATGGTTTGAAACCTACAATAGAGAATTGAGTGAAACCAAAGAAAATGGAAACCATGTTACCCAGTCTATATACACAAATTTTCCTAGAATTATTCCTCCTCCTGCCTAAGGCCACCAAAAAGCAGTTGCAAACAGCTGGGCCGAAAAGGGAGAAAACTTGGCATCGCTACAATACAGTCGCAAGTTGCTCAATGCAATGCCTCCAAGCCAGACACTGCCGGTGGGCCGCACTGGCCGGGTGGCATCGTCGGCCAACCTATCTCCATCGCCACCCCTTTCTCCTTCCCTCTCTCCCTGCCCATCCCGACAAGACGCGGCCAGGCCACGCACTGGCGTGGTAGAATGGGTGTGCCACGGCCAGCCACGCCCTCGCCGACTATGCTGCCCACTCCATGCCTCGACAGCCCTGTGCATCTTGCCATAAAGTCGACCTTGCTCGCCCGCACCTCGCTCCCCCTTCACCTAGAGCTTTCCAAGCTTGGGACGAGGCCGACGAGCACGTCCCGACGAAATCATTTACTAGGTGAACTCTTCAACAAACTCTACTAGCCACAAGTCATCATTCGGAACTCTAATCCTCCCCCTCTACTTTATTTCAGAAGAAGCCAACTGTAGCACCGCTATCGAAGACTCTTTCTTCCTCCGCTCCGGCCTCTTGGTGGGAGACCAACCCGCATGTAACATCCCAAATTTCACTTTTTCTAGATTTATTAAGCTTTTCCTTGATTTATGAATTTTCTGAGATTTTATTTAACTCATGTCAAATTTGTGAAATTAAGCTCTTTTGTATCCTTTATTTATTTACTAAATTTTTTTGATGATATTTCATTGGAAATATTTTATTTGGGTTCTAAATGTCTTAAGGTATTTTCTGGAATATTTCTGGAGTTTTACTAGTGTTGTTGCTATTTTATTTTGCTTAATCTATTTTTCTGATTTATTTTATTTTCAAAATATTTTAAAACCCATGAACGGTGTTGGGCCAAAACTGTTCAGCCCAACCCGTCGCGCCGCGCGGCCCACCCACCATAATCCTAACCACGCACCGTTCGATTTTGATCCAACGGTTGCAAGTACGCCGCGTCGCTGTGCGTTGCGGGTTGTCCGATCGAGTCCGCATGGACGGTCGTGATTGCGCCAAGTCGGCTCGTCCGAATCCGTCGTGTCGCCGGATCCCGCATTTCTTGGAGTTCGTTTCCATCTCGTTTTTGTGCACGCCGAGGCCCTATTAAGGTGCCACCACCACCCCTGTGTTGTGCACCCCGAGACGCATCCGTAGCCCTAGCGCACGTCTCCCGAGCCACCGTCGTTCGCCCGCAGAAGCTCACCATAGTTGCACTCTGTGCCGCTGTGCTTTTTGCCTCGTTCCACCGTCGTCGGTCTGCTTCCACCGCCGCCACTGTCATCGGAGTGTCGCCCTCACCGAGATGCGTCGAACGCGGCAATTATCATCACTGGATTCACTCCAGAACGCCGTCAGCCATGTCGTCATCTTCATCTCCGATGAACCCGTTCCGTCGCGCCATCACCATCGTCACGAGCTTTGTCGACTGCCAGATCTGCAACCAGCGGTAAGGATCAAGCCACATCGTCGTAACCACAATAACAGCTCCATCTACCGTCGCTGTTGGATCCACGCCGGTCGGTTCGGATCATGCCGCGTGCCTCTGCAGTGCCATCTTGTCATCAGATCTGAGTTGTCGGATTCAAACCAAACAGCTGTGATCACACCGCACGGCGGGCCAGTCCCGTGTTGCCGTGTGTCATGTGAAAACCGAGGTGTCGCCGCTGCTGGTCTTCGCTAACGTCATTGTCTCGGATCTCCGTCGTCCGATCTGTAGTGAACGGTCGGGATCATCGCCGCTACGTGTTTTAATTCCGTTCGTTGAGTCCGGGCCATGTGTGGTCAATCCGTCTGTGCCACGCGTTTGCTTGCGTCAGTCGATGGATAGCATAGTGTCGTAGGTCCATCATGGACTGGCGTCGGCCATGGACCGAGTCCATGCACGAGTGTTACGCGTCGCGCTGTGGTGGCGCCATGTGTCGGCACCCGATTGGGCCACGTTTTCGCTGATGTCAGCATGACATCATATATCCGGTTTTCTTTAGAAAAAAATTATCCAATAATTATATTCGATGTTGACGTCAGCATGACGTCACAAAATGCTGTTTTTCCGTATTAAAATAATTTGGTTTTCCAATTTTTGATTTATCTTTTATTTGAAACTTCGAATAGCTATATGTTTTGGATATGAACTCCGATTGGGGTGATTCAAGTTTCTAAATTTTTTTAAAATTGAGATATATTTAATGGAGAATTTTATTTGATTTTTGGAGTTCATTTGCTCTATGTTTTGGGTGTTTATTTGCTTTTCTTTTTCGATTCGCGTAGACGTTGAGTTGTGCGATGCATCGGAGAAGGATTCTTCAAGTCAAGATCAAGGTCCAGAACAAGAATAAGGGCTTTCTAATGCAAGTTGTATTTTGATCATGTTGAACCCAGTTTACAAAATCGCTTTGTTGTTTTACACTATTGCATGATATTTTATGAGTACAACTGTTTCAAGTTAGATTGGGATTTAGTTAATCTGTCCAATTGAACTATACACTACCATATCTTTTGTATGCCATGATTATTTGTCACCCTAGGATGGTTCATTATTAGTTGGTTAATATTAGCAATCAATATGGGTTGGTTAGACCGTGTTTAGCTTTCTTAGCCATGCCACGTACACCTCCTGTATTTTGAAATATCAAACTCAATCTTGATTAATGGAATATGGAACATGTGTTATGAAAGGTGTGTCGGGTGCTGTCACACAATGATGTTGAGTTGTAGTGACGTATGTCACGAAACAATGTTGACTTATTGATGGCACGTGGTGCATGGTAATCAAATGGGGCGGTAAATAATTTAGATTGGGGTAAGTGGCAAGGGGCATTGTGCCAAGGTGGGCCAGGAATGGCAGAGGGTATGTGGAAGTCTTGCCCTAGTCACTCTAAGGAGTTAACCTTGCAAGCATTTGAACTGAGTCAATCATGCAACCACATGTTCTGGAATGGGACAGACCTAACTAAATAGGATTACAAATATCTTGACATTTGATACCTCAGGTAGATAATCACACAGAAGCATGCATACATAGAAGTGTGGTTATAGCGGAGGATGTGGTGTACTGCGGTCACACATCAATCTAAGAGTTTGTCGATCCTAACCTTCACCTACGCTGAGGAAAGAGACAGTGTATGGCTTACGGTTAGAGTCAGTGTCAGGATAAAGGTTTCCGAAAGGTTTTGTCATAATCACTCACCTTTGTGGTGTTTGGTTGTGTCGTGTGGGTAAAGTGCATAACCTCTGCAGAGTGTATAATCTATTCGGATAGCCGTGCTCACGGTATTGAGCAATGCTTGTGGATTATAATCAAGGGTTAGATTTTACAAAATAAAATCTTGGATGGGAAGGATGGATGTTATTGAAAGTTGGAACTTGATTTAGAATTTGGACACTTGGTTTACTTGAAATGCTAAAATTACTTATTACTGTTTTTTGTTTTTCTATCTTTACAATCTATTTATTGTATTTGTTCATAAATGCTGCTTTACTGCAAAATAGCCATGTTAGCCATTTCCTTTGGAATAAGCCTTGTATATAGTTATGTTAGAATCGCATTTTGTGCACAACTTGTTGTGTGCTTTATGTACTCTCCCTTGCCTACAACAACATCACCAGTTGAAGAGTCTACAAGATCTTTGGAGGAGGAGTATCTAGAGGAGATGAAAGTCTAGGGTGCAAGCCTTGTCAGTTGCCTGTGGTATACTAAGGGGTGTATCTATGTTTTCAATCCGCTGCAGCTTAATTTGTTATTCAGCCTTGTGAGGCATAGTCACGTAAGTTGACCATAAGGTCTTTCAACAGGTATTAATCAATATATGAAGTCTTTCATTATATTTTCTCTATGTATGATTGTGATATTCATCTATGTTAAGCCTGTATGCACTAGCGTGATCCTAGACTAGTGCAGTATATACAGAGGGTCCGGATTTGCATATTCGGGTCCCGACACCGCAGCTCCTCCATCGTACCGAGGTAGCAAAATTAGTTCATTTTCACCCCTCATGCTTTCCCCCATCGCGGTTGAGGTTGAGCTCCTTTCTTCTTCCCTCCCGATAGCTACCTCCGGCATGCGCGGCCCAATCACACGACCGACACACTACAGCTTCACCCTGCCGTCACGAGTTGGTCCCCCAGGTTCACCATCTGCCCCTCTCGCCCACCGAGGCACCAGCCGAGCTCCACCACTAGTGAGCCTCGGGCTGAAGTCCTCTGTCCAGTGCCACCGACAGGCGGGCTCGAGACGTCAGTGACTCGTGCTCACGCGATCACTAGTGAGTGAGGCTGCCTCGTCAGTTGGCGCGGTGGGTTTAAAGTCCCACGTGCTCTGCCTCTGGCGAGTGGGCCCACCATGTCAGCCAACGGATAAACTTAAATCCCGTGCAAAATGTTGAAATGCTTTTTTGCAGTTGGAAAGCGTATTTCGTAATTTGAACTATTTTCCAAAAACCAACAGGATCCAAATGCCCATAACTCTTGCTAAGAAACTCCAAGTCTAGTGAAACAAACTTATTAATTTGTATAAATTCATTTAGATTTTAAATATAAAAAATATTTTAGTTTTGATCACTATGCAGCAAATGAGCTCAAATTTATGATTTAGGCTTAAAACGTGCACTATACAAAATTTACACAAAGAAAATCTAAAAATGATGAAACAAATTTTACCATGTTCTTGAGATCACAATCTCTCCAAATATATAAAAATAATTTGATGTTGACTTTGTTTGTATCAAATGCATAAATAGGCTGATTTTGATGTATTCAAAAAGTCAAACAGTTGTTACATGTGCAAATAAACGTTAAATTCAGTAAAACCAATTCATATGCTCCATAGAAATTATACTCATTCTGTTTATACAAAAATATCTAAGTTTTGTGTTCTGTTGTACATGTTTACAACATAGGAAAGCTGAAGTAGTATTAAAAATGTAAACTAATAGTGAGTGTCACATATAGTCGCCAAAACATCGGAAGTGAAACCCAAAACATTAAACAATCACAAAAATGCACCCTGTAACAGTAGCACAAGCTTAGGATTTATATGTCTTGATAAAGTTCTCTTGTGCCTAAGCCACTCGGGAAATGCTTTTATACATACTCAACACTTCATGCTAACCCGGTATCACTTTTTCTTTTATAAATCCAAATAATTTTAGCCTCTTGAATTCGTAATTACTCACTTGTATGATTATAATTTTAGCCTCTTATATTCGTAATTACTCACATACATAAACATAACTTTAATCCTCCTAGAAAATTTCAATTTGATTTCACATATGATTTCTTTTTGCCCTTAATAACAATTTGTTGTTTGTTATTTGCCGTGCTTATTTAACGACCAATACACATCGATGATTCAGGAATCGTTGACGACAACGTCACCTACGATCCAGATTACACACCAAACAACGATTAGCATTGCAAGCTCCCTCCTTTGATCATTTTAATCCAATTATTTTAGGGTGTCTATGTTGTTCTATCAAACTATTATGTATGAGTGTATTTTTGTAAAATCGCTATATTGTGGGAGCCGGTAGTAGTATTCCTAAATTGAGGGATTGCCTTAATAACATTGTCATAACAACCTTTGAAACCCTAAGTTAGGCTTAGACATTATATGAAATGTTAAATGGGCATATTCGAGTATTTATTGCATCTGCTTAGTCATGCCGCAAAATTGAGAAGTCAAATAAATGGTTATGCTATTTGATCGAACTTGGAATGTGTTGGACATGATTAAAAGTTATTGATATTTTGGTAAAAGTGAAAATAAAGTTTATGTTTTAGACGTGGGTGAGATATGGCATTAGTCAGATGTGCGAGGGATGGACTTGCACGTAGATAGGGGGAGATTCTCGCCTGGGTCGATTAAGGACCGAACTTGATTCTATCACCTAAGTAATTGAGTACAACCTCATGTGCTAGTATGGGATAGCCTTAGCTTAGTAAGTTAGTTAAGGCTTAGCCTTGTATTTTGGTAGGCCGAAGTAGTAAGGGCAAACTGGGGTACAATGTTGCTCGTAGGTGCTCCCTTCATTGTGGTGCCGGGGTTAAAGCATTCCAATGTGGGGGTCTCTACGCTACGGATGGTTATGGCTAGAGGTTGACGAGATGCAACTCACCGGCTCCTGAGCTCTCTACACACCAAGGCTCAGGCTTGATGATTGTGGATAACTAATCTTCGCTAGAGGGCTCTCTTCTGTTGTCTCCTCGATCTCTCCTCCCCCTTGAGGGTCTTATATAGTCGCTATGGTGTTGCCTCCGGTCGAGTCATAGTCGATGAAGAGTCCCTCACCACGTGATCTGCGTAGCATATCCAAACTGCTGTTGGCATTAGGTGTACCCATGCTGGTCTCCTCATGGGGAAAACCAATCGAATCCTTCCAGATATGGGGTTATCCTTCCCTGCGTATATCTTATCCCGTGATTCTGCGCATGAGATATCCGAAACTTCTGCATGTTACTATAGCATACCTTGCTATGTCTTATATGCACATATATACCATATTTAGATATTCAACAGTAGCCCCCGAACTCGGCTTAGTGGACGATTCATATGAGTGCTTAGTCGATTACCACTAAGTCCTTTCTTGGTCGAGTAATACCTCGCCTGCCTGTGGTCGAACGATTCAAGTAAAGCGAGAATTGCTGAGTATCGTGTTGGGACGTGCTGGGTCGAGCGCCCTGTCATCAGCCCACATCGAGTTCCCAAGATAGCTACAAGTTATTCGATGTTGCCTCATAGACTCGATTCTGAGCAGAGTTGGAAAAACTTCTGAAATTCTGAACGTTGGGCAGTTGACGCATTTAATGCTTACAGCCACGATGTTACGGATGTGCAACGCCATCATTCCGCTTTTCACGCTGATCGAGGCGTTGGGTAAAGGGGGAATGAACCGTTGTCTAAGTGGAGGTTTTTGGTGAATAAATCCCTCGACTTGGGATTGTTACAACCATATTTCATATCCTTCATGTTCTCACTCTCGAAACCTCCTAACGCTCTTTAAACCTTAGCGCCACCAAAGATTTCTTTCTTTTCTGCAATGGCGTCCAGCTCTAGAGAAGAAACCCACCGTGACTTCGCCCTCTTGCCACGACGACGATGCGGCCATCGATGCCGGAGCCTTCAACAAGGTGTGGCAGAAATCAATCATATCAGAAAAATATCTCGTGGAACTGGAGAAAGACGACTTCATCCCTCCACAGGCTTTCTTTCGTTGGAGATCATCCCAAGGTGAACTATTCCCCACTCCCGAGAATGAGGACGAGACAGTTGCCTTTGAGGCTTTCTTTCGCTGTGGGCTTAATTTTCCTCCTTCCCATTTCCTTCAACAAGTTCTTGAACTTTACCAAATCCAACTTTTCCACCTGTGGAATATATGAAACCAGGTATCTCCATGTCTGGCCCAGCATCGTCTCAAGACAAGACAGGCCCAAATAGGAGGCCCGAAGGATGAGCCCTGCGCCAGGCCTTGCTGCCGTACGGAAGGGAGCACATCTTATAGACAGTTATATGTATTTGGATATACAAGATGCGGCTGTAATCCGATTCGCTAACAGGGTAGATAAAGATGTAAACTCTATCATGTAACCGACTAGAATCTAGTAACCGATCGGAATCTCCTAACCGATCAGGACTCTGTAAGCCGCCCCATCCCCGCTATATAAGGGAGAGGGCGGGCAACAACGTAGACATCGAATCATCGAGCAATCAAGCCTCAGAGCACAGCACACAGGATTAGGGTATTACCTCCATCGCTGAGGGCCTGAACCTGTCTAACCCCTTGTCTTGTGTGACCTTCGAGTTTGAGATCTAGCGCCTACCCCATAATTCTATTGCCGACTACCAAATTCGACAGTTGGCGCGCCAGGTAGGGGGGTGCGCTATAATCTTTTCCTACAGACTCGATGGCAGCGATCGGCGGAGTTACCGCCACCTTCGTCTCCGGCCAGGCCTTCCGCTTCGGAAGCCTGGACTTCGTCGTAGATGTGCACGGAGAGCTCGTCTGCCTGGTCCAAAACCAGATCCAATCTGGCGAAGATCAGGCCAACCCATCTCAGGTATGCCACTCTGACTCATCCGAAAAACCAGTCGGCATTGTGAGGAACTGCTGCGATTTTCATGACGTCTTCGCGATAGAGGAGCAGAGGACCGATCTCCATCAAGAAGACCAAGAAGCTGCGGAGGAAGATCGTCTTCGTAAGGGTAAGGAGGTACAGACGCGATCTCTTCGATCGCGTGGCCGCAATGTCCGTGAGGACATCCTGCAATCTAGGTTGGGAGACCAATCCGTCTTCCGCACACCGATGCAGAACATCGCCGCCTCCAAAACGCTTCTCGACACGCTGGACCCGATGATTGTGCTGGATAGCCCGACGGCCCCGATCGTGGCCCAGATCAAGGCCATGGTGACGATGGCTGCAATTCAGCAAAACCAAGAAAAGCCGGTAGGTGAAGCACACTCGCGCTCCCACGCGGCTACTCGTGTCGCTAGCAGTCGAACTGCAACTAGTCGGAGTGCCAGCAATCGGCACCTCACACCGCCAGTCAGAGATGCTCGCCGAATTCTCAACTGCGACCTCCGCCAAGATATCACCGCCAGACGGCAGGAGCGGGACGAAGAAGAACGACGCGGGCGCCACGACGACTACGAGCGTTTCGGCACCAGCCACGATCGGCGAAGTGATCAAAGGTATGACGACCGCGATGACCACAGAGACCATCATCGCCGGGGGTGGAACAACAACGAACGCCGAGTCATGGACTCGCCGCGCCGTACTCCGCCCCGATGTGTTGACGACCATCGCCGAGCCAGAGGCTCGCCACGCCAGACTCTCCCTCATCATGATGAGAGATCTATTGATCCCTCATCATGATGAGAGATCTATTGACGGAATCCGAGCGTTTACTCCTCAGCTACGCCGAGTGGTATGGCCCGAAGGATTCAACCCCAAGGGCATCGTAAAGTTTGACAAGGAGCGAGATCCGGAAGCTTGGCTGCAGGTCTACGCCCTGGCGGTTAAGGCGACCGGGGGCAATCAGTCTGTGATGGCAAACTATCTACCGGTCAATCTCACCCCCTCAACTCAAGCTTGGCTCACAGGGCTACCGATGAACTCGGTGGTCTCCTGGAGCGATCTCTGCGAATAATTCATCGCGAACTTCCAGGGAGCCTACGAGAGGCCTGGCACCCCATGGGACCTGTACCAGCTTCACCAGAAGAAGGACAAGACGCTGAGAGACTTCATCCAGCGTTTCATGCAGAAAAAGAACACCATTAGGGATGTATCAGAAGCTGTGGTAGTGGCGGCCTTCCAGAAAGGGGTAAGTGATCCTGATCTAATCAAGAAAATGTCCAAGAAACCCCCGATCCCTGTGAAGGAGATGTTCACGCTGGCCGACCGCTACGCCACGGCCTCAGATGCCCTGGCCGAACGCCAAGAAGATCGCCCACATCAAAAGAACAAAGGTGAAAGGCCCGAGTCCTCCAAGCACAAAGACAAGAAGCGGAAGAGCGAGTAATTAGTCACGGTGGCCGAGCGCAGCTGGCCCCGAGCCACGCGGAGAGAGGCACCCGATTACAGCACCGTCATGGAAGCAATCTGTCCTTTCCACCCTAAGGGAAAGCACGCCACCAAGGATCGCTTCACCTTGAAGCGTTTTGTGCGGGAAAGCAACAAGCGGCCGGCTCCAGCAAAGGACGAGGTGACAAAGAAGAAAGATCTTCCAGATGAAGACGATTCCCAAGAGCCCGAGCAGGAGTTGAACTACATCTGTGGAGGCTCCGCGGGATATGAGTCCAAATGGGAAGCAAAAGATCACCACTCGGGAAGTCAATGCGGTGGAACAGGCGATCCCCCAATACCTTAGGTGGTCTGAGGTCCCGATCACCTTCGATCGCTCGGACCACCCCAACCGGGTTCTACATCCGGGAAAGTTCCCTCTGGTTCTCGACCCTATTATTCGCAATATGAAGCTCAAGAAGGTATTAGTCGACGGGGGGACAGGTCTCAATGTCTTATTCGCCAAGACATTCGACGATATGAATATTCCCCGCTCAGAGCTAAGGCCGAGCACCGAGCTGTTCCATGGAGTGATCCCTAGGGCGTCTTCGTTCCCAATTGGGCGGATTTCTTTGCCTGTTACATTCGGAACCAAGGATAATTTTTGGACCAAATATATCAATTTCGAGGTGGCCAACTTCGAGACAGCGTACCACGCTATCTTGGGAAGGCCCAGTCTGGCTAGATTCATGACCGTCCCGCACTACACCTACTTGATGATGAAGATGCCGGGACCCAGAAGCGTCATCACAGTGCGCAGCGACGTCAAGCGATCTCTGAAGTGCGACCGAGAGAATTGTGGGCTTACTGAGCTACAGGAGGCAATCGTCGAAGGGAAGAAAATCCAAGAGGAGGCTGCCGCGTTGCAAGAAAAAGGCGACATCCCGTCCAAGAAGAAGGCCACGTCAGGAATGAAGCCTAGCGAAGGAACCAAGAGAATCAACCTCGAACCGTCTGACTCGTCCAAGACAACTCTGATCGGGACAGGGCTCGAAGGTAAATAGGAAAGCGCGCTAGTCACCTTTCTTCAAGCTAACAAAGACATCTTTGCCTGGAAACCATCCGACATGCCGAGTGTTCCTAGGGAGGTGATCGAGCATTTCTTACACGTCGACGAAAAAGCAAAACCTATCAAGCAAAGACTCCGGCGGTTCGCTCCAAATCGCCAGAATGCCATCAAGCAGGAGATCACCAAGCTATTAGCTGCAGGTTTCATTAAAGAGGTGTATCACCCCGATTGGTTAGCAAATCCTGTACTAGTTCAAAAGAAGAATAAAACTTGGCGCATGTGCGTTGATTATACTGACCTCAACAAGGCATATCCGAAGGATCCCATTGGGCTGCCCCGAATCGATCAGGTGGTTGACTCGATCGCCGGATGTGAAATTCTGAGTTTTCTCAATGCCTACTCAGGTTACCATCAGATTCGTCTAAAGGCGGAAGATCATATCAAGACTTCGTTCATCACGCCTTTCGGAGCCTTTTGCTATACCATAATGGCGTTCGGGTTGAAAAATGCTGGTGCAACGTACCAGCGCGCAATTCAGCGATGTTTTCACGCCCAGCTCGGACGCAACGTGGAGGCATACGTGGACGATGTTGTGGTAAAGACTTGGGAGAAGAAGGACCTTATCACCGACCTAACCGAGACATTCGAAAGTCTAAGGGCCTTCAGCATGAAGCTTAACCCCGAGAAGTGTGTTTTCGGAGTATTTTTGGGAAAACTGCTCGGGTTTATCGTATCGCAGCGAGGCATTGAGGCCAACCCAAAGAAGATCAGGGCCATATCAAATATGGAACCACCGACTTTCCAAAAGGACGTCCAGAAGCTCACAGGATGCATGGGTGGCCGCACTCAGCAGGATTATTTCTCGGCTGGGTATGCGAGGTATGCCATTCTTTAAACTCCTTAAGAAGCAGGACAAGTTTTAGTGGACTCCAGAGGCACAACAGGCATTTGAAGATTTGAAGACCTTCCTGACGACGCCCCCGGTCTTGGTTTCACCGATGCCAGAGGAGCCTCTACTACTTTGTATCGCGGTAACGACTCATGTAGTCAGCGCTGCGGTCGTCGTAGAAAGGGAGGAGCCGGACCACATGCAGAAGATCCAACACCCGGTCTACTTCGTCAGCGAAGTTCTGAGCGAATCCAAGGTGCGGTATCGGCAAGTGCAAAAATTATTGTATGCTCTACTCCTGACTCTCGCAAACTCAAGCACTACTTCCAAGAGCATACTATTTTGGTGGTCACCTCCTTCCCGATAGGAGATATACTTCACAACCAGGAGGCCACTGGGAGGATTGCAAAGTGGGCGGTCGAGCTTGGAGCTTTCGATATCTTATTCAAGCCTCGTACTGCCATCAAGTCTCAAGCGCTCGCCGACTTCACGGCCGAGTGGACAGAGCTTCAAAGCTTGGCGGTTACCAAAGAGCTCGAGTATTGGACAATGTACTTTGATGGTTTCCTCATGCTCAGCGGCGCGAGGGCTGGTATCGTGCTCATATCACCAAGTGGAGAAAGGTTGAGGTATGTTCTTCAAATACTTTTTCCCGCATCAAACAACTCCGCCGAGTACGAGGCACTCATCCATGGGCTCTGTATCGTCATATCACTCGGTATCCGACGTTTGGTGGTTCGTGGAGACTTAATGCTCGTGGTCAACTAAGTGCAAAAAGAATGGTCCTGCATCGAAGACAATATGGCGGCCTATTGCCAGGAGGTACGCAAGCTAGAAGGTAACTTTGACGGCCTAGAACTTATTCATGTGCTCCGCCGTGACAACGAAGCGGCTGACGAGCTAGCGAAAATGGAATCCTGCCGGTCTACAGTGCCCATGGGAGTATTCGTCGAAGAAATTCACAAGCCCACGATTAGCACTCGGTCGAAGATGAACACCCCAGCCGAGAAGTGCGTAGAAGCAAAAGTCCTAATCATTACCCCCAATCGGTCGAAGACTGTTTGACGAAGGACGAGCTACCCGAAGACCGCGTGCAAGCCGAACGAATAATGCGCCGAAGTAAGATCTATGTGGTGATCAGGGAAGAACTCTATCGCAAGAGCTCCTCTGGTGTACTGCGACGGTGCATATCGGAACAAGAAGGGAGAGATCTTCTCAAGGAAATCCACTCGGGAGTTTGTGGGAATCATGCGGCGTCATCAACCTTAGTCGGCAAAGCCTATCGTCAAGGGTTTTTCTGGCCGACTGCTGTCACTGACACAGAAGACATCGTCCGGACATTCGAAGGATGTCAGTTCTTTGCGCGTCAGATGAACAAACTGGCACTGGAACTACAGACCATTCCCATAACCTGGCCGTTTGCGGTCTGCGGGCTCGACATGGTGGGACCTTTAAAGAAGGCTCAAGGCGGTTATACCCATCTCTTCGTGGTCGTTGATAAATTCACCAAATGGGTAGAGGCCAAGCCAGTCGTGTCAATAACAGCGGCGAAAGCCAAAGAATTCTTCAATGAAATTGTGGTTAGGTTCGGCGTACCAAACCGAATCATCACGGATAACGGCACCCAATTCAGAAATGGCGTATTTCAAGACTGGTGCGACGAACTCGGAATTAAAATCTACTTCGCATCAGTAGCGCACCCCCGGAGCAATGGGCAGGTCGAGCGAGCCAACTGCATGGTGTTACAAGGCCTAAAGGCAAGGATTTTCGATCGGCTAAAGCCATACGCCACTCGGTGGGTGAAAGAATTGCCTTCGGTACTCTGGGGGCTGCGAACCACCCCCAGCAGAGCAACCGGGCAGTCACCTTTCTTCATGGTGTACAGCTCGGAGGCAGTCCTCCCCATCGAGTTAGAATTCGGATCCCCGCGGGTCTGGAGCTATGAAGAAGTCGCCTCGGAAGAAAGCCGGCTAGAAGACCTCGACCGACTGGAAGAAGCCAGGGACGTCGCGACAATTCAATCGGCAAAGTATCTCCAAGGCCTACGGTGCTATCACGGTCGCAATGTGAGGACCCACGCATTCTCCAAGGGAGATCTGGTCCTTAGAAAGAATAAAAAATATGAGCATAAGCTCTCCCCAAGCTGGGAAGGCCCTTACGTCGTCGATGAGGTGGTACGCCCTGGAGCTTACAAGCTCAAGCGAGAAGACGGCACGGCAGTCAGCAACACTTGGAACATAGAACAGCTACGTCGTTTTTTCACTTAAACTTTGTAATTCCAATTGTTCCTTTATGAATGAAAAGATCGATATTAATGTTTTTTTACATAACCTTCTCGGTATCCATGCGTCCGAGTGCTTCACTCCTACGATTTTAAGACTCTGAGACATGCGTCATGAACCATGCCTCAGAGCCTGGGGGCTGGACTAGTCGGGCGTGATATGTCGAAACCACTCGGGCAAAGATGCATATTTAAAGAAAAATGCAAGAACAAGGAAACACCTTTATATACATTCAATTTACAGGTCCAAAGTCTCTACAACAGACAAAGAGGTGTCCTTGACTTCCTCCCAGAGCTCGGTGGCCCGATCCTCATCTACGTTGCAGGCGTAGCCTTCCTTGACAGCCTCAAGGTCCACTGAGGGATAAAGCGACTTGGTGATCGCCAAAGCCTGGCTAGCACCATTGGTCGCCGTCTCCTTCAAGAGTCTCTTGAGCGACTCGGGGGCTTCCTCCAGCCGAGAGATGACCTGGTCCCTACTGAGTGGCCTCTCGCCTCCGGGATGAAGCGAACTCAGCAGTGGCTCGGAGGCTCCCTGAAGCTTGGCGCAAGACGTCTCAAGGGCTTCAACCCTCTCATTGAAGACGGCGTACTGTGCCCGTGTTTTGAATTTATAGTCTGCAAGACAAAATATTAGAGAAGGCAATGAAGGCATGGGAGGGCCAATTCGCCATTCGTACCTTCAAGCTCCTTCTCCGACTTCATTCTGGAAACCTCCGCGGCTTTAAGTTGTTCTTGAAGCTTCGCGACGGTAGAATCCCGAGCTGACATGGAGATAAGAAGATCAGGAAACCAGATAATAAAATAAAAACACGGGGTAGCCCAGGAAATAGCTACCTCGAAGAGAGCCGACGACGTCCAGCTTCTCCTGGCGCAGAGCCTTCTGCTCCTCTCACAACACCTAGACCTCTGACCGAAGAGATCGTAGCTCGACAGCATGACCAGCCTTGATCTGCTCCAGTTCGACCAGATACTCCTGGCGCGTCCGGACCTCCGGGAGCATCCTCTGGAGGTACTCGGACTTCTTCTCGAAGCGCTCCCCTAGTTTCTGCAATCACCACGGGAGAAGGTGACTACGTGCCGGTAGACACAGGCAAGAAGACGGCGAAAGTAGAAAAATTCATACCCGGGCCAGGCGCGCGCAAGCAGTGGCATGACTATAGAAGTCATTCCTCTCCATCTCCTCCTCCGAGTCGTCCAAGAGCTTCAGGCCTTCCTCCTCATCAACCCAAGTAGCTTGCATTATGAGCTGGGGGCGAGCAGGAGTCGGCGGAACCTAGCAGACCTCTTTGATCTCGGGGGACGGACGAGAGGCCAGCTCCAGAACAGTGGGGCCCGATTCCGAAGTTGGAGGAGTCGAAGACAACGCTAGGGTCTCGGGGGGCACTCCGGCGTCCCCGGGCGTGGTCCCCACGACCGGGACGCGAACCTCTGGGGGTCCAGCCTCCACAGGGGCCCTGGACAGCGTCCCGACAGGAACATCAAACGAAGGATTCCTACAAGAAGAACTGTCAGCAAATAAGCTAGCGAAACGCGTCAAATAAGAGTCGATAGGGTAACAAACCTGTCGGACTTCTCCATTCTCATCGGGGGCTTCTTTCGAGCGGTCGGGCCGCCCCTAGAAGGACCACTCGGGACGCTGCTGGCTGGCACCCGGGGCTCCTCCTGAATGCCAGAGTCATTCGGCATTGGACTCGGTTGAGCCGCAGGCTCGCAGGAGAGGGGAGCCGAGGGTGCTGGAGCTTGTGCCGATGGGTCCCGGATCTTGGGACCGCCAGTTGTAACATCCCAAAATTTCATTTCAAAAATAGGATAATTTTTTTTAAAATTATTATTTTTATCGGTTGTCTCAAGTTTATTTGTTTCCTCTTAATTTTCTGGATTTCTCTCGAGTTCAAAGGAAAAAATACTTTTGCCAATTTTTAGAAAAACTTAAAACTATTTCCTAAAAAAAACCCTATTTAAGTTGGAATTAATTGTTTTAAAAAAATATATCACAAGGAACTTCGGTGAATTTTCCCATTATTTGTTAAAATCCTGATTTCAAAATCTTTCCAAAAGTCTCATCAATTAAAATATAGTTTGGAGACAAAATAAAAGATTTGGTTTTGCTAAAACTATCTTATTTAATATAAATAAACCTAAGGGAATTTCTGTGAAATTTTCTATATTTTTCAAATTATATATTTTCTAAAGCCTTTCCGAAAGCTTTAACAAAATAAAAATATATGTGGATATAAAAATAAAATATTTGGTGGTACCAAAATATTTTATTTGATCTCAAAATGTCCTAATTAAACTCCCTGAATTTTCTTAGAATTTTTGGGGTTGTTTTAGTATTTTCCAAATTAAGAAGGTATTAAAAATAATATAAAAGTATTTACTGTACACGAATAAAATTATTATTTTATGTAATAATATTTTATTTGTGTTACTAAGGCTGTGGGTCACGTTCCAGGTTTTTCTATGATTTTTAAACGGTTGATTGATATTTATTTCGATTTTATGGGTGATATTTAATATTTCGAATTAAATAATCAGAAACTGCTACAGTAATTCCGGCCGAATTTCAGGCATAACTTCGGCGAGCTCTCCTGGTCACTCCCGATCTTATTTTGATCTGAAATTTTCACCAGAGCTTCCTCTTGCTGTCCTCTACATCCAGTAAAATCAGATTTTCAAAATACCTATCGGAGCACCTCCGGCAACCGATTCTTTCCCCAACTCCGGCGAGCTTTTCCCGTTGATCCATTGCTCCTTTGTAGCTGAAAATTGAACCCTAGACGCCTCTCCTCATCCCTCACATCATACTAAAAGATCAGCATCAGAATCGCAACGGAGATCCCTCGGCAAGCCTTTTTCCCTAACTCCGGTAAGAACTTCGGCGAGCTCTACAGGGCGCTCCCGAACTCCGTTCATCCTCAAATTTTTTGTGGAGCACCCCCATGAAGGTTGCAACACCCCTGTGAATCAGTTTTGTAAGATTCCAAACAGAGCACCGCCGGCGACCCTTTTTCTCCTACAACGTCGACGAGCTCTTCCGGTGCGCCGCCATCGCCGGCCGATATTGGCATCGCGTTCCTCGCCTTCTGGGTGAGTTTTTCTGAGATCCAACTGCGTCATCTCGTGCCATATAGTCAGATCTATCTCTCCACCAAATTTGGTGCAGTTCCATCCGCGGAATCAAAAGTTATGGCCGTTCCAATCTCGAATTTTGCCATCACCCGTTCTCCTTCGTTTTTGCGAGTTTGACAGTGCAATTTTTTCTGTAGACTCCTCTTGATGTCCTCTACACGGTGCTCACCCTAACTCAAGGTTTGGCCCATGGGATTTGTGCAGAAAAATCAATCTTCCCCGATCAGACTGCATTCCAACGGCAGAAAACTTCGTCGCGCGTTTCCCGTTGATCCAGAAGTTAAAACTCAGATCCGTTTGCGTCATATTGTGCCAAATGATCCCAGATAGCTCTCTGTAAATTTTGGTTAGGTTTGATCCATTATTTTAATAGTTATGACCGTTTGATCTATTAGCTTTAGCAGCCGTTCATCGGCAGTTTGTGATCTGTCCGTTGGGTTGCTTCCAAATCCGGATATACCGTTGAGTTCGTGTCGCCGCGTTCTACGTGGTGCTCACTTCCCCTCTGCTGTTCCATCCACCGAAAATTTTAATATTCGTTATCGTCGCCTTTTGCCACCGCGTAGCGCCGCCTTGTGCCGCCAACCATTTTGGTTTGTCGTGGCCATGTCATTGTGTCCATAAGATCATTATCCCCTGTTTTGCCCACCGTTGAAGTTCATTGATCCCCGGTGGCCGTCAAAACCATGTTCTAGAATCTACCCAACGTCCTTTGGCCTAGTCCTTCGTGTCGGTGCGCATTCCGGTTCGCCATCTTTGGTAACCTTTAATCGCAGAGCTAACCCTACCATCCTACCCTATGCCAAGTGTATTCATCCTTGAATCGTTTCGCTCAAACCCGGACTTAACCCTTGGTCCAATTTGTCGTTGCGTCGTGATATGTGTACCCCGCAGATCTCAAACCAAATTTGAGCCATGTCATGACCTCGCTGCCCTATCTTTCAACCGAGGGTTGCCACCTTATAATCTCATAAGTGTTCTGTTAACGCTTCACCTTCATCGTTAACGTCCCGCCGTTAACGTTCGATTGTTAACGTTCCGTCGTTAACGTTCCATCGTTAACATCCCGCCGTTAACGTTCCATCGTTAACGTTCCGCTGCTAACGTTTCTTCGTTAACGTTCTGCCGTTAACGCTTTGCTCTCGCTTCGCTCTCATCGCATATGCGCATTCCAGCAAGAGCGTAGCGCGATGTCATTATCCTTTCTATCGTCCTATCGTGATATAACCCCATTTCTTGTGAGTCTGGCTTTATCTTTCTATCATCTGCAAAGCCAGACCAAAACCTAACTTAAGACCGGTTCGATGGACTGAGTTCATCGTGAGCATATTGCCGTATTGCGGTTTTCCACATTGTGTCCACCGCAGTAAGATATTTGTACTGTCTTACTACATATCGTCATCGCCCTGTTATCGTCAAGTCTCTTCTTTGATGTATGACTGAACCCCAGATCGGATCGCACTGAATGTCGATTCCATCCGTCCTTGTCTTATCCCTGAAAATCTAATCTGCCATTAACCCAGAATTCATTCGTGGACTTGGTCGTTAGACCATTGGCCATATGTCATATCCTGGTGCCATATCTATTCTATTAGTCTATCTTTCTTTTGTTTGACTGTGTATTTGTTTAGTCAACAAAAGTCAACATTGAGCATCAGTTTAGTTCATCATGAACTAACATATCTTTATGGACCCGATCTATAGATCAAGAGCCCATATGTCAATATTTGTCCAATCGAGTTAATTAATCTCGAAGGATATCCCCTAGAATATACTCCGTTTTCCCTAATTATCAGTCGTAACCTTCTCGATAAATCTTCTGAAAGCCTGTTCTCTTTCATCCGATCTTCGATCAAATCTAAGTTCCTAAATTCAATCCCTTCCGTTTAGTACCAATCTAATATTAAATTGGAGTTTATTTGAATTGCTTTTGAGTTTTGTTGTATTTGTGCTTCTTTGTCGTTAGACGTGTCGTCCAGAAGTTACCCAAAGTAGCTGAAGGACAAGGAAGTCGAAGCATTCGATTGAAGAGCCAAAGGTTGAGAAAGCCGAAGATCAATTAAAAAGAGTAAAGAGCAGTTTATAGCAAGTGCCAGGCAAGTTGTGCTTTGATCATGTTGAACCTACGATTACAAAAACTGCTATATTGTTTTACTTTATTGCATATTATTTGACATGTACAAATGTCTTCAATTAAATTTGGGACTTAGCTATTATACCCAATTGCTCTATACCCTACCTTACCATTTGTATACCTTGATATATTGTCACCCTAGATTGGTTCATTATAGTTGGTTAGTAATAATAATCAACATGGGATGGTTAGACCGTATTAGTTGCTTAGTCATGCCACGCCATCACATGTACTTTAGTCTTTGATAAATAATCTTGACTAATGGAATATGGAACGATGTTATGAACTTGTGTGTCATGTGTGGTCACACGATGAGATTGAGTTGCGGTGGCGAGAGGATGTCACGCAACGAGGTTAAATTGCTGATGGCACGTGGTGCTTGGTAATCAACTGGGGTGGTTATGATTTAGATTGGGGCAAGTGGCAAGGGGCGAGAATGCCAAGGTGGGCCCGATGGGCAGGGGGTATGTGGAAGTCTTGCCTCGATCATCTTAAGGACATAACCTTGCAAGCCTTTGACCTGAGTCAATCATGCGACCACATGTCTAATATGGGACAGACCTAGTTGATTAGGGTTCTGATATCTTTCCTCTGATACCTCGGGGCGACAGTACACGGAAGTGTACCTGTGCGGGGGAGCGTACCTGTGCTGCAGCTTGGTACCCATCCAACGGTGTTGGCCTGTCCTATACTTCGGCTGGCGCTGCGTGAGAGGAGTGATAGCGAAGGCAACACCGGAGAGGTTCTTTGGTTAAGGTAGAGGTTCCTGAAAGGCTTTGTCGTGAATTCTCTGCCGGTACACCAAAGGAAGTGTGCTGATGGCCAGGCACAAAGAGAATATCACGTCGTGTGGGTAAAGTGCATAACCTCTGCAGAGTGTAAACCTATTCGAATAGCCGTGCTCACGGTATTGAGTAAAGCTCGGGAATTACAGTTAAGGGTTAGACTTTTGAAATGAAAACTTGGAATGGGATGGCAGGATTGCCATGAAAGGTTGGAACTTGACATAGGATTGGAAACTTGGTTTACTTCAGAAATGCTGAATCTATCTATTACAGTTATTTGTTTTACAGTCTTTACAATCTATTTATTGTATTTGTTCATAAATGTTGCTTATTGCAAAATAGCCATAATAACCTTTTCCTTTGTAATAAGCTTTGCATATAGTTACATAGAATTGCATTCTGTGCACAACTTGTTGAGTGCTTTATGTACTCACCCCCTTGCAACACACAAAATCATCAGTTGAGGAGAAGACCACAACTTCGAAGGAGGAGAAGTTCCACGAGGAGGCGATTATCTAGGAGTTGAACCTTGTCAGTTGCCTGTGGTATATTGATGGGATTAAATCGACGTTCTTCTTTCATTCTTTGTTTATTTATTTTGAGTTGAAGCCACCAAGGCCTCACAAGTGTAAGTTTGACCTTAAGGTCGTTCAATAGTTCTATATTAATAGATGAAGTCTTTATTTATTATTCCGCTGTGTATGATTGTGATATTTCATCTATGTTGAGACTGTGTGCACTAGCGTGATCCTGGACTAGTGCTGAATACACAGAGGGTTCGGATTTGCATATTCGGGTCCCGACACCAGTCGGGCGTCGGGGCTTCGTAGGGTCCTGGGCAGCTTTTTTCTTCCCCTTTTTGGCGGCGGGATCTCCAGCGGGAGACCTCACTCGCCGCTTCGGGGAATCGCCTACGCGAGCAGGCATTTCCGGAAGAGGCGCGTCGCTGAAGAAGGCTGCCTGATCCTGGAAAGGGAGGTTAAAAACTTTAAGACTCTCAAAAGACGGATGTAAGAGTCTGTCGGCAAAACTATCTCACCTTAGGGGGAGGATTCAACGCAGAGAAGGCCTTGGGGAATCTGGTAGGCATCTCGACACTCGGGATGAAGAAATCGCTAACTCGAGTATGAATCTGCTCTTTCGTTATTAAGTCGGGTAATTCCCAGGTCGGATCATCCTGGCTCTCAAACTGAAACCCCAGGTGGTCGTGCTCCTTCAGAGGTTGAACCCGTCGGGCAACGAAGTGAATGGCCAGACCAACCCCTATGAGGCCCCCTTCCTTCAATTTGCCGATGAGCACCAAGAGGTCTTGCACTTGATCCATGTTGCAAGCATCACCGACAGAGGACCAAGAGAGGGACACCTTCGGCCGACGACTGAGGAAAGAAGGAAGAGCTGGATCAGGATTGGCACAATAAAACCACTCCTGGTGCCAACCTTTATTCGAAGACTTGAAGGGAATAGCAAAATACCACTTCTTTAGCCCCTCCCGAAGTTGGAATCTAGCTCCCCCAACTACCTTGGGGTCGCTTTTTGAGGGATAGGACTTCAGAAAGTAAAAATGGCGGAAGAGATCAAAGTGGGGGCGGATGCCCAAGAAAGCTTCGCAAAGGTGAACAAAGATAGAGATTAGCAAAATAGTGTTGGGATTCAAGTTCACCAACTCGATTTGATAGAAGAAGAGGAGGCCACGGAGAAAAGCACAGGCCGAAAGACCCAGCCTGCGCTGGAAGAAGGATTTAAATACCACTACCTCTTCGGGACGAGGAGTGGGGAAGGATTCACCGGCGGCCGGCCGGGCGAAGATCAAGGCCAAGTCTGGGAGGACTCCATCTTTCACCATGGACTGCAGTTTCTCCTCCATCGTAGTCGAGGTTGTCCAATCCTGGGGCAAAGGCTACGAGGAGGAAGGAGAAGACATCTTCGAAGGAGAGATCAACGGCGGCGCAAAAATGCGAGCGCAGCAGTGGTTAGCCCTAGCGGCGGAGAAGTCGGAGAGACAAGGAAGCAGAAGGGGCAAGAATGCGCGCCGAAAGGATGAACCGACGGGCAACGCATGGCCTAACATTTAAAAGGGGGGAAAATAGGTTTTCATCGAATCGGTGGGAAAAAGATTGCGAAACGTCTCGCCCTTCCTTATGCTTCATAATGGTTTGCTGGCTCGACGTTCTGACTTACAGAGACAGTCGTGGTCGGACCAAGTCGTACTTGGCACACGTTGCTCCCCACGTTGGGATGTATGATCACTTACCGTGCTAAGCGGGACGTGGATACTCTTCAATTTGGATAAAAAATATCTTCTTGTGATATACCCCACACAGGGTCGTTAGGTGGTTACCGCATGACGGAATCATATGTCACAAGTTGAGCCTGAACAGGTGCTAATCCAATGGTATGCCCCATGAGGGTCGGAAAGCTGTGCGTCGTATTAAACAAGTAAGGATACCACTCGAATAAAACCTCGATATGTCCCGAGATGGACCTGAGCTGTATCCCGCACCAGTCGGATATGGGTATCGTTCAGCCATGAGCCAAGAAAAATCTGGTATGCTCCAAGTCAAGCCTAAGCTGTATCCTACACCAGTCGGATATGGGTACTACTAGGCCAAGAGCCATGTAAATCCTGATACGCTCCAAGAAAGCCGAAGCTGCATCCGACATCAGTTGGGTATAGCAATCACTCGGCCAAGAGCCACGTAAGCATGGTGCGCTCCAAGATGAGCCTAAGTTGTACCCTACATCAGTCGGGTGCAGGCATCATTCGGCCATGAGCCACGAAAGTCTTAATACGCTCCAAGAGAGCCTAAGTTGTATCCTACATTAATCTGATATAAGCGTTATTTGGCCAAGAGCCGCGCAAATCGTCATCGGACCTAATATATATCCAGTGCTAGTCGGATTAGGATGCCGCTCGGCCAGGAGTTGTACAAATCTTTATACGACACGCTCCACGTCGAGCCTGAGCTACATCTTATGGCAGACAGATGCGGATATCACCCAAGGAACCATACAAGCTTCGAAGTGCCCCAAGCTGGGCCTAAGCTACGTTAGAAGATGGACATGAAGAACACTTTAAAAAAGGTACTTTTTTATTATATAAATTTCCCGGGCATTGTGCCCAGGAAAAGATCCTATTACATTGGCGGGGGCCCTAGACTTCCCCGTGACGGCTCGGCCGAGCGCCTCCACGAGGACTTCCTTGACCTCATGAAGGGCCGGGACGACCTTGAGGAAGATCTCGATAGCGACGCAGTTGCGGGCGACCGCCTCCTCTTCAGCCAGTTCCGCCATGGCGAGTTCATAAGACTCCCATAGCTCAGCGAGCTCCGAATCTTGATTGTCCATGAGATCTCTAGAGGAGAAGAAAGAAGCTTGAAACAATAAGGAAGAGGACTAAGCGTGAAGGAATGCGTTTTGGAAGCATTGGTTCGCCTTTTATAGTCGATGTAGCAAGGCAGAAGTAAATATGTAGGAATAATGACCCTAAAAACCAAGGAGACTCGGAGTTAAGATCATTTCAGAAATCAAAGAAGCTCATCGAAAAATGGAATAGCATGGGAAATCAAAAACGATATCGAAGACCGTCTCGCGTTGACTCTTGAAGATTAAGATTAGCTGGAAGAAATTGAAGATTACGTTCGAGTCCTTCATAATCCTCTTGCTGCAAGAAGAAATATTCAGATTAAAGAAGAGACTTGTCAGAGGTTAACACTAAAAGCTAAAAATGTTGATCCAAGAACAAAGCCCAGACAAAAATGTTGCAATCGGATCATGAATCACTCGGGGGCTACTGTGGAATATATGAAACCAGGTATCTCCATTTTCGGCCCAGCATCGTCTGAGGAGAAGACACGCCCAAATAGGAGGCCCGAAGGATGAGCCCTGTGCCAGGCCTTGCCACCGTACAGAAGGGGGCACGTCTTATAGACAGTTATATGTATTTGGATATACAAGATGCGGTTGTAATCCAATTCGCTAACAGGGTAGATAAAAATGTAAACTCTATCATGTAACCGATTAGAATCTAGTAACCGATCGGAATCTCCTAACCGATCAGGACTCTGTAAGCCGCCCCATCCCCACTATATAAGGGAGAGGGTGGGCAACAACGTAGACATCAAATCATCGAGCAATCAAGCCTCAGAGCACAGCACACAGGATTAGGGTATTACCTCCATCGCTGAGGGCCTGAACCTGTCTAACCCCTTGTCTTGTGTGACCTTCGAGTTTGAAATCTAGCGCCTACCCCATAATTCTATTGCCAACTATCAAAGTCGACACCACCTGAGCCCTAATTTGATCACCATGCTTAGCATGTTCGTCCACCTTTGTGAGGCGTATTTAGGAATTAGCCCTAGCCTCAATTTGTTTCGCCACTTCTATAGCTTGAAGCGGGCGATTAAGAATGACGCTGTTGGGGGTGCCGGGTTCCACCTCCGTAGTGGCGTGTCCTGCTTGTATATCCCTATTCCTGTTACCTCCTCTTGGCAATCGGATTGGAAGAATAGATGGTTTTATATTACCTCTCCTGACACCGTGAACCTTCCCATCGGCTATCGACCACTCTTCCCTTTTCCCATCGACCTCTGGACAAAATCTCCTCCTGTGACCACTCGAACCACCTATTACACTCAGAAGATCGAGGAGCTAAGGAAGGCCGGGCTGACCGAGTGGCATATCGCCAGGGACTTCATCACGCGCCGATCAAGTCCATTGTAGTGCAGAGACCATTTCGCATGGGACTACTCGGGTGCCGATGACGCCACAAGGGACAATCTTGGAGGTAAACACTTGTACCACTTGGTGTACTTTTTGCTTTATTCAATGAATAATATATCACTTTGCTTATGTGCCAAGTCTGTCAAGCGCAGAGATCTCCTCTCGCCTGAGTAGGATTTTTCAAGGCTCGGAACTAGGCCCATGCGGTATCGAAGCACACTCACTTGATAATCCTCGACCGAAGGTTAGTTATTTTTTTGCAACATGCAATGCTTCGTTTCGAACATCTATTGTCCACTTTTTGAGTTATCGGCTCCTCAGGAGGCCCATTTTGAGAGCGAAAGTGCACCAGTCAGGGGGCCGATCAATTTGGAGGACGAGGAGCCGGTTCAGGTTGTCGATCCCACGCTCGATGCTGCCGATGTCGAGGCAAGCTCCCCTCGAGCTGGTCTGCTAGGCGAGGGTGAAGAAGCCTCTGAGAGATCCTTCCCCAGAGATGAGGTCGACGTCTCCCACACCTCATCGACCGACCAAGCGGGCTCGGACCTTAACGTTGGGGCTGCCTAACCAGGTGACCATCAACCGCTCCCTCAGTTGCTATGAAATTCCCTCGGGTATAATCCAACAAATGCTGGATGAACAGCGAACCGCCTGGAGGACTAATGCGCAGGGGCTGATGATTCCCCCAGAGGTGTTTCTTAAGAATAAACTTGGCACACAGCCCTAAACATATTCCAAACTTCCATTGGCACATAGCTTCCCTTCCCAAGTTTCATTTTATAAAATCTAACCCTTGGCTCCATAACAAGGGACATGGCTATCCGAATAGATTTACACTCTGAAGAGGTTATACACTTTACCCACAAGATATGATCAAGCTTATATCATCAGCCATTGCATGTGCCCATCGATGTGCGACTAACAAGATCATAACAAAACCTTTCGGAGACATAGTCTTAACATCAATCCTCCCGATAAGTCTAAACTCCCTATTCCTTCCCTCACACAGAGTAGAAGAATAGGAGGGATATACCGTTGGACAAATGTAAGGCTACTGCACACACAAATTCCCTATAACCGTACACCCAGTTTGGTTATCCGTCCAAGGCATCAAATGTTAAGACTCGGTAACTTACTTAGTTAGGTCTGTCCCATTTCAGACATGTGGTTGCATGATTAGCCTAGTTCAATGGCTTGCAAGGTTAAGTCCTTAATTAACCAAGGCAAGACTTCTAACAATTTACTCATAGAAACCACCTCACATTCACTAATATATCATCAAGTCAACCCAATGCCCATCGTGGCACATAGCCCGTTGCCACTTGCCCTAGTCTAAATCATTTACTAATAGTTGATTAGCGTGCAACACATGCCATCAACAACTCAAATCATTGTGTGACCACACATGATACACCCATTCATAAACATGTTTTATATTCCATTAGTCAAATTGAATTTGCACTTTCAAAATGATATCAATAACCTGTTGCATGGTTAAGCGCAATATCTACGATCTAACTAACCCACGTTGGCATCTATTAACAACCAAATAATAATGATCCATCACAGAGTAACAAATAACCATGGCATAAAAATGACTCTAGTTGGGTAGAATAACTAGATACCAAACTATTTGAAAATAGTTAAAGAATAAAATATCATTCAATAATTTAAAACAATATAGCATTTGTAAAACTAGGTTCAACATGATCAAACCACAACTTATCTTAGAAAAGGTTATGGTCTTGATCCTGAGCTTGGTCATGAGTCAACACTTCTCAATCAAACAGTCCCGGCACTTCGACGTCTACGCGAAACAAGAGATAATACAAAATAAATACACAAATATAGAGAAAATAAACTCCAAAAATCAAATACAATTCACCATCAAATAGATCTCAATTTTACAATTTTTTAGAAACTTTAATTGCCTCAATCGGAGCTCGTATGAAGAAGAACGAGCTCTCGAAATATTCAAATAAAAGATAAATCAAAAAAAGAGAAATTCCATAATTTGCAAATTATTTTTCTACTAAAAAATTAATTAATGAAGCCATACTGATGTCAGCAACTAAATTTACCCCGAACAAAAATAATCCTGAAAAACCTTAGAGAGGTTGACATGAGGGCCCGAGTCCATGCACCGAGTCCACGAGATTGATCTGGTTAGTGATGAGTCCGGTTCATGGCACCACGGTTACTGATGAGTGGACCCAGACATCTGCTGATGAGGTGTGGCCAACTCAACCGACACGGAGAGGATCACATGATTGCACATCTGACGTAGCATCAACATGGCGATGATGTGGCATCACGTCGGCTAGGGTTTCCACCAGCGAATTTCGGCATGGATGGATGGCGGTGAATTACCAAACTTGGAGAAGATGATGAGGCCGACGGTGTTCTTGCATGGATCGAGCTTGGCTATGCACGGATCTGGACGAGCAAGATGTGATGAACCCAAATCCAACCTTGATTCCATGGAGACGTGACGGATGGCGAGGTTTTGGTGGAAATAGAGGTGGCGTGTAACATCCCAAAATTCAGCTTAATTAAGTTTTATTTGCTTAAATGTGCATTTGTGATTTTTTGGAATTTATTTGGATTTTTCTGGATTTATTTGAATTAAATCTTATGTCAAGTTTATTGCTTTTTATCCAAAAGTATTTAAATCTATGCAAAGTTAAAATAAAGTTTTGGCAAAAATATTTTATTTGAGTCCAGAATGTCTCAAAGTAATTTTGAGATTTTTCTTGGATTTTTCCTGATTATTTTATTGCCTAAAGCAAATTAAATGAATTTCTGGAATTATTTTAATTGAAAAACTCTTGTAAAAGCAATGAAGCGATCTTTGGGCGGCCCACGAACCGTGCGGCCCAAGTCAGCCCATGCACCCTTTTGAAACCGAAACCCTAAACCTAATCCACGACCGTTGGATCGAGATCCAACGGCCGAGATTGCGCCGCGTGGCCGGGCGCTCTGAGCCGTCGGATCAGCGCCGCGTGTACGCGCCGGATGCGTCCGCGTCACCTCTCCGAGTCGCCGCCGGAGTCCGCCGTCGCCACGATGTCGTTCTCGGAGTCCGGGCCGGACACGCCTCCCCGTGCAGCTATTTAAGGCGCCGCCACGGGCGTTGGAATCCTCACCCCGCGCGCGATCCGTCGCGGTTCCGCACGTCGAGACGCCGCCGCTCGTGCGAGCTCGCGAGTCGCCGAAGCCCGCCGCGGTCTTCGTGCATTTCCGCCGCCGTTCGCCGTTTGAGCCGTGCGGTTCGGTCGGAGATCCCCGTACCTCAACGCGTCGGACCCGTGAAGCAGTAGCGGCGTTTTGTCGCCGGAACGCCGTCGTCGAGGTCATCGTCCCCAAGTCCGGTGAAGTTGCGCCGCCGCACCGCCATTGTCGTGTGGAAGCTTCCAGAACCGTCGGATCTCTCGTGAAGGGGCGAGATTGTGCCACGTCTCCGCGTAAACAGTGAACGCCTCGGGTACGTGCTGGCCGTTAGATCTAAATCCCGCGGTTGTCGTGCTGCCACGTGGGGTGAGATCGGTGGCCGTTAGATGTGATCTGTGCGGTGGGATTCCGCCGCGCAGGTGGGCAAATCGGGCGCCGCCGCGTGTCGGCGCTGGTGCCGAGGCGCCGTGAGCCGAGTCTACCGTAAGCCAGCGCGAATTCGTGGACCGGGTCCATGGACCGAGGACACGCGTCAGCTTCCGATTGGCTCAGTCCAGTGCTGACGTCATGCTTGCGTCATAATCATATTTTCAATTGGAAAAATAATCCGATTGGAAATTCGGTGAAGATGACGTCATCATGAGGTCACGCTGACGTCATAAATCATCTTTTTCAGTATAAAAATAAATCTGTTAATTTCGAATTTCTGATTTTCTGATTTCAGTATTTATTTCAAACTTCAAAAGGCTATATCTTTTGCATCGTAACTCGGATTTGAGTGATTCCAGTTTCTAAAAATTTGTAAAATTGAGATCTATTTAATGGTGAATTTTATTTGATTTTTGGAGTTCAATTGCTCTCTGTTTTGGTATTTATTTGCTTTTCTTTTTGATGCAGCGTGAGGCGTTGAATTGTGCGACGCTTCGGAGGAAGATCAAGCAACTCAAGAGCAAACTTCAGATCCAGATCAGGACCTATTCCAAGGCAAGTTGTGCTTTGATCATGTTGAACCCATGTTTATAAAATTGCTATGTTTGATTTACGCTATTGCATATATTTCAAATATACAACTGTTTCAAATTAGTTTGGGCTTAGCTAAAATACCAGATTGATCTATACCCTACCTTGTCATTGTATGCCATGATCCATTGTCACCTTAGATTGGTTTAATATAGTTGGTTAATAATTATAATCAACATTGGAGGTTTAGTTAGTATTAGTTGCTTAGCCATGCCACGTCATCACATGTGTCGAATCATTGATAATTAATCTTGATTAATGGAATATGGAACAATATTATGAACTTGTGTGTCATGTGGGATCACACGAGGAGATTGAGTTGTTGTGGCGAGTCATGTCACGCAAGCGATGTTGAATTGTTGATGGCACGTGGTGCTTGGTAATCAAGCGGGTGATAATCACTTAGATTGGGGCAAGTGGCAAGGCGAGGAGGCCAAGGTGGGCCCAATGGGCAGATGGTATGTGGAAGTCTTGCCTTGATCACACTAAGGACTTAACCTTACAAGCCTTTGACCTGAGTCAATCATGCAACCACATGTCTCGTATGGGCCAGCCTAGCTGAGTAATTTGCAAAGTCTTAATGTTGATACTATCGTGGTCGGTGTGAGTTCCGGGTCGAGTGTAATTCACATGGCGCAAGAGGGGGCCCCGGGCGTGGTTTTCGGACCCATGATGTTGAAACCTTAGCGGGTAGTATCGGGTTAAGATAGAGCATTGTAAAGGCTTTGTTATAATCTTTCGCCTTTGTGGTGTTTGGTTGTATCACGTGGGTAAAGTGCATAACCTCTGCAGAGTGTGAAACTATTCGGATAGCCGTGCTCACGGTATTGAGCAATGCTCGGAATTACTGATTAAGGGTTAGATTAATAAATTGGACAACTTGGTTGGGATGGCGGGATGGCCATATGGAAGATTGGAACTTGATTTAGGATTGGAAACTTGGTTTACTTGAGAAATCTTGAATTTATTTATTATTGCTATTTGTTTTACATTCTTTACAATCTATTATTGTATTTGTTCATAAATCTTGCTTATTGCAAAATAGCCATGATAGCCTATCCTTTGGAATAAGCCTTACATATAGATAAATAGAAGCGCATTACATGCACAACTTGTTGAGTGCTTTAAGTACTCACCCTTGCCAAACAACAATAATCAACAGTTGAAGAATCTACACTGTGTTGGAAGATGAAGTCCATGAAGACACGAGTCATTAGGGTCCGAGCCTTGTCGGTTGCACGTGTGTGGTGATGAGCTATCTACGTTTCTACTTTCATTGCTTAATTATTAGCTTATATTCTCTGTCTTGCCCTGCGTGGCTTAATAATGTAAGTTGGTCATAAGATCATACATTTAGCTATATCAATAAATGAACTATTATTCTATTATCGTTGTGTATGATGTGATATGTACCAATGTTAAGTTGTGTGCACTAGCGTTGATCCCAGGAATAGTGCAAGAAACACGGTGGGTTGAATCGGTGGATTCGGTCCCTCTGAGGTGGTATCGAGCATACTGACTGTAGGTCTTGGCCCTAGATAGTATGGAGGTGTCTTGTGAGAGTCCAAAACTATTTTCTAAAAGAAAATCCAAACTTGACTAATAAAACACTCTCGACTCATCTCATTCTCTACTTCTTGCCTTTGCTAAATTTACCGTCTTACTTGCCGTTTCGGGTGGAGAACTTATTTCAAAGTTCTTGTGGAGCAGATGCCGATCGTTCCGACCTTTGAGGAGTCAGCTGGCGGCTACGCCATGGAGTTGTGGAGAGTACTTTGACGCTTGGAGGCTTCTACCGTCCGCTTTACCGAGGAGGATCCAGAGGAGCGCGAGTGGGAGCAGAGGAGGAGAGACCCGTTGTTGCAGAGGATCTAGTAGTAGGTCACCAGGATAGGTTCGCTCCGATGCCCGCTCATCCACCGGTGTATGCGCCGGATCAGCCTCAGCCAGGGTGGCTGGATGAGTGAGTGTCAGCCTTGGAGCTGTGTTGAGACTCGAGTGTGAGTCGCGTCTTTAAGTTAGTCTTTACCTTTCTAGTTGACGTTAAGGTTCGTGTTTAGTTTGCTTCTTTGTATTGCCGAGTGTGCAGTATGTGTTGCAAAGCTTGTAGGCTTAAATAAGCAGCCATACCAAGAATAAATAAAGAATTGTTCAGTTGGGTATAACCTATTTTCCCCCACTTTAGAAATTCTTACTTCTCATCTATGCTACATCTACCTTTCCTAACCTAAGAGGCAATCATCAGATGGTGAATACTCGAGGAAACAACGGTGCTTCAGGAAGTGGACTGCGTCAGAATGACAACCCCAATGATGGAGGCAGCCCTCAACCACCGACGATGAGACATGCGAGAATCTAGGAGCATTTTCGGCGTAGCAGACTCAAGCGATGCGAGACAATGATGCACGCGAGATCAAGAGATGACCAATGCAAAGATAAATCACAACAATCCTGTAGCTCAGAACAATCATGGTGGACCTCGACCTATTTCCAAGCTATCAGATTTCATGAGGACTAGACCACCAACTTTTTGGAAATGTGAATCCTTTGGAAGCCGATGGCGGCTTAGGACAATTGAGAAGAAGCGCACATCACACAATGTGAAGGAAATGAGAAGGTGCTTTACGCCTCTCATCAAGCTGGAAGGACCGCCGCAGTGGTGGGAGAACTCTTGTGCCGCTCATGGAGCCCCACAGAGATAACACAGGAGGAGTTTACTAATGCTTTCGCGATATCATGTCCCGGAGGGAATGATGGATCTTAAGAAGGAGGAGTTGAGCTTTGAAGCAAGGAGGCCAACCGGTGGCGAATACTTGAACAAATTTACTCGATTAGCTCGCTATGCCCTCGAAGACGAGCGACAGATAAAGCGCATAGCCTCGTTTCATGAAGGGATGAACTCGGGACTACTGGTGGGGTGATTACCACAATTTTCGATTTCCGGAGCTAGTCAATAAGGCTTTGATCCTAGAGGATAAGCGCAAAGAGCTAGGTGAAACCGTAAGCGCTTGATGAACAATCAGGGTGGACGTCCAAATCATCTACGTTTGAGGATGTCACCACAGCAATTTGCTAGATTCCAACCACCAGCTGCAAATAAGACATCAACTCCTACACCTCGCCATGCCAATCAGAATTTTCAAACTCCAGCACAGGGCAACAACGCACCAGGAGGAAATCAAGATCCGCGGTGAAGAGATGCTATACTTGCAATGAGCCAGGCACTTTTCTAATAGGTGTCCACGAAGGGAGGCATCACGCCGATTCGTTTCAACACAGGAACAACACCGCTAAAGCACCAACATCAGGAGGAAATCGTGCACCAAGCCAAGCTGGAGCAACGCCGCAATCAACAGTGCGTGGAAGGATCAACCACATCACCGCGGATGGAGCTCAAGAGGCAACAGACGTCGTACTGGGTAAGTTCTTGGTCAACTCGATTACCTTTCTGATTTTGTTTGATTACGAGCTTCGCATTCGTTCGCTTCTCAAAGTTTTGCAACCAAGAATGGATTTAAAGTGGTAAATCTTAAGTGTGTGCTCTTAGTCCAAGCCCCAGGATCTGAGCTTAGATCTAGCCTTGGGTGTTTGGGAGCTAAGTTGCTTATGGATGGGATAGAATTTCTAGCGAATCTTATCTTGATAGATGCGCAATCCCTAGACGTCATCCTTGGAATGGATTGGTGTCAAAGCATAAGGTCGTTTTGGATTGTGGCGAAGGATTGTAACTTTGGAAGGCCCTAGTGGCAAGAAAGTGGAGTTTCAAGCGACCGCAGTTCGAGATGGGCAGTTAATGGTCAACAGCGTGAAAGCCATCAGCATGGAAGATGTGCGATGGCGAGGAATACCGGATGTGTTTCGGAAGATTTGCGGGATTGCCACGGACCGTGATATCGAGTTCGTTATCGAGTTAGCGCTGTGTACAAAGACCGATATCAAAGAGACCATATCGGATGCCTACAAGCGAGTTAGTGGAAATGAAGAAGCAGATTGAGGAACTGCAAGAGAAGGGTTTCATTAGACCTAGTTCATCACCGTGGGGAGCCCCGGTTTTGTTTGTTCGCAAGAAGGATGGAAGTCTTAGAATGTGCATCGACTATCGTGCACTTAATGAAGTAACGATCAAGAATAAGTATCCGTTGCCCAGGATCGACGACTTATTTGATCAGTTAAGAGGAGCTGGAGTTTTCTCCAAGATAGATCTTCGTTCAGGATACCATCAGTTGAAGATCCGAGCGGAGGATGTACCTAAGACCGCGTTCTCTACGCGATATGGACATTATGAGTTCACAGTCATGTCATTTGGATTGACTAATGCCCCAGCATATTTCATGAACATGATGAATAAAGTTTTTATGGATTACTTGGATAAGTTTGTGGTAGTCTTCATAGACGATATTTTGGTTTACTCAAAAACTGAAGAAGAGCATGCAGAACATCTAAGGATGGTTTTAGACAGGCTGCGAGAGCATCAGCTATATGCAAAGTTTAGCAAGTGTGAATTCTGGAAGGAGAAAGTTGAATTCTTGGGTCATGTAATGACTACTGAAGGAGTGGCGGTCGATCCCAGCAAAGTGGATGCAGTGTTGCATTGGGAGCCACCGAAGTCTGTTACTCAGATTCGTAGTTTTCTGGGAATGGCGGGATATTACCGTCGGTTCATAGAAGGATTCTCGACAATTGCTAAACCCCTGACGCAGTTGTTGAAGAAAGAAAAGAAGTTTGCATGGACGCCAGAGTGCGAGAAAAGTTTCATGGAATTAAAGAAGCGTTTAACAACAGCCCCCGTATTAGTATTGCCAGATGTGCAGAATGGATTTGACATTTACTGCGATGCTTCGAAGCAAGGCTTGGGATGCGTGTTAATGCAAGAAGGCAAAGTCGTTGCTTATGCGTCGAGACAATTAAGACCGCATGAAGTGAATTACCCAACGCATGATTTGGAGTTAGCTGCCATAGTGCATGCTTTAAAGATATGGCGTCATTATCTCATAGGAAATAGATGTGAGATATATACGGACCATAAGAGTCTGAAATACATATTCACTCAAGCTGACCTGAATATGAGACAGCGAAGATGGCTGGAGCTAATTAAGGATTATAATATAGGAATCCATTATCACCCTGGAAAAGCCAATGTGGTGGCAGATGCTCTGAGTCGAAAGAGCCATAGCGCAAATACATTGTCAATGGAGGATCAACCGGAATTATGCAAGGAATTTCAGAAGCTAAGATTGGAAGTCGTTCCGCAAGGAATGATAGCTGCGCTAGAAGTGAAGCCAACACTAGAGGATCAGATTAAAGAAGGTCAGCAAGATGACGATAAAATTTCAAAAATCAAGGCTAAAAAGGAAGAAGGCCTAGCCTTAGATTTCACTCTGGATGAGCAAGGAACCATGTTCTTTAAAAGCCGAATTTGCGTACCGGATAAAAAGGAGCTAAAGCAATTGATTCTTGAGGAGGCTCACGATTCTAAGTACTCAATTCATCCAGGAAGTGCCAAGATGTACCAGGATTTGAAGGAGAGATTCTGGTGGCCGAATATGAAGCGTGAAGTGGTGAGCATGTTGCATTATGCGACGTATGTCAAAGAGTAAAAGCCATGCACCAAAGACCATTTGATGCATTGCGGTAGTTAAAAATTCGGAATGGAAGTGGGAAGAAATCGGAATGGATTTTATCACGGTCTACCTAAGACTCGTAAAGGTTACGATTCCATTTGGGTTATTGTGGATCGTTTAACCAAGGTCGCTCATTTCATCCCGAGAAAGACCACTTACTCGGAGATCGTTTAGCGTAATTGTACATGTCAAGGATTGTATGTTTGCATGGAGTGCCCAAGAAGATTGTGTCGATGAGGTACCCAATTTACCTCGAGATTTTGGAATAAGTTGCGAAGCAATGGGAACCCGTCTGAATTTTAGTCTGACATATCACCCATGCACGGATGGTCGACCGAGAGAGTAAATCGATTTTAGAGGATATGTTGAGAGCTTGTGCTTTAGCTTATGCTACCTCTTGGGATAAATGTTTGCCATATGCGTAATTGATTATAATAATAGTTATCAAGCTAGCCTACAGATGTCACCATTGAGGCATTGTATGGGCGTGCTTGTCGTACCCGTTGAATTGGAATGAAAGCGGAGAAGCGCTTAGTTTTGGGCGGATGTTCTCAAAGAGGCGAAAAGTCAAGTTGCAATGATCAGAGAGAGGTTAAAGATAGCACAGTCAAGACAGAAAAGCTACGCAGATAATCGTCGTCGAGATTTGAGTTTCGAACCAGAAGATCATGTGTATCTCAGGGTTTCCCCTCTTAAGGGCGTTAAGAGATTCCACGTTAAAGGGAAGCTTGCACCAAGATATGTCGGTCCGTTCAAGATTCTGAGTCGTCGAGGAGAGGTGGCTTATCAGTTAGAGTTGCCTCAGTCTTTGGCAGGAGTGCATGATGTATTCCATGTGTCGCGACTTAAGAAGTGTCTCGAGTGCCCACGAGCAAACCCGTTGGATGCAATAGAACTGCAAGAAGATTTGACTTATAAAGAGCAACCAGTCAGAATTTTGGATGGTATGGAACGCAAGACCAGAAACAAGTCTATTCGCTTTTGCAGAGTTCAATGGAGCAATCATTCCGAAAGTGAAGCCACTTGGGAGCGAGAAGAAGATTTAAAGTCAGAATTCCTGAACCTATTCTATAGTTAGCCACGAATCTCTGCCGAGATTACATTAAGGGGAGGTTTGTAACATCCCAAAATTCAGCTTAATTAAGTTTTATTTGCTTAAATGTGCATTTGTGATTTTTGGAATTTATTTGGATTTTTCTGGATTTATTTGAATTAAATCTTATGTCAAGTTTATTGCTTTTTATCCAAAAGTATTTAAATCTATGCAAAGTTAAAATAAAGTTTTGGCAAAAATATTTTATTTGAGTCCAGAATGTCTCAAAGTAATTTTGAGATTTTTCTTGGATTTTTCCTGATTATTTTATTGCCTAAAGCAAATTAAATGAATTTCGGAATTATTTTAATTGAAAAACTCTTGTAAAAGCGTTGAAGCGATCTTTGGGCGGCCCATGAACCGTGCGGCCCAAGTCAGCCCATGCAGCCCTTTTGAAACCGAAACCCTAAACCTAATCCACGACCGTTGGATCGAGATCCAACGGCCGAGATTGCGCCGCGTGGCGAGCGCTCTGGCCGTCGGATCGGCGCGCGTACGCTGGCCGGATGCGTCCGCGTCACCTCTCGAAGTCGCCGCCGAGTCCGCCGTCGCCACGATGTCGTTCTGAGTCCGGGCGGACACGCCTCCCGCGGCGACTATTTAAAGCGCCGCCACAGGCGTTGGAATCTCTCCCCGCGCCGCATCCGTCGCGGTTCCGCACGTCGAGGCGCCTTCGCTGCTCGGCGAAGCCGCGCCGAGTCGCCAAGCCCCGCCGCGGTCTTCGCTCATTTTCCGCCGCCGTTCGCCGTTTGAGCCGTGCGGTTCGGATCGGAGATCCCGTACCTCAACGCGTCGGACCGTGAAGCGATGAGCGGCGTTTTGTCGCCGAACGCCGTCGTCGAGGTCATCGTCCCCAAGTCCGGTGAAGTTGCGCCGCCGCACCGCCATTGTCGTGTGGAAGCTTCGAACCGTCGGATCTCGTGAAGGGGCGAGATTGTGCCACGCGTCTCGCGTAAGCGATGAACGCCGCACGTGCGTCTTGGCCGTTAGATCTAAATCCGCGGTTGTCGTCCGCCACGTGGGGTGAGATCGGTGGCGTTAGATGTGATCGTGCGGTGGGATTCCGCGCGCAGTGGGCAAATCGGCGCGCCCGCGTGTCGGCGCTGGTGCCGAGGCGCCGTGAGCGAGTCTCACCGTAAGCGGTAGCAAGTCGTGGACCGGGTCCATGGACCGAGGACACGCGTGAGCTTCCGATTGGCTCAGTCCAGTGCTGACGTCATGCTTGCGTCATAATCATATTTTCAATTGGAAAAATAATCCGATTGGAAATTCGGTGAAGATGACGTCATCATGAGGTCACGCTGACGTCATAAATCATCTTTTTCAGTATAAAAATAAATCTGTTAATTTCGAATTTCTGATTTTCTTATTTCAGTATTTATTTCAAACTTCAAAAGGCTATATCTTTTGCATCGTAACTCGGATTTGAGTGATTCCAGTTTCTAAAAATTTGTAAAATTGAGATCTATTTAATGGTGAATTTTATTTGATTTTTGGAGTTCAATTGCTCTCTGTTTTGGTATTTATTTGCTTTTCTTTTTCGGTACGCGTAGACGTTGAATTGTGCGACGCTTCGGAGGAAGATCAAGCAACTCAAGAGCAAACTTCAGATCCAGATCAGGACCTATTCCAAGGCAAGTTGTGCTTTGATCATGTTGAACCCATGTTTATAAAATTGCTATGTTTGATTTACGCTATTGCATATATTTCAAATATACAACTGTTTCAAATTAGTTTGGGCTTAGCTAAAATACCAGATTGATCTATACCCTACCTTGTCATTGTATGCCATGATCCATTGTCACCTTAGATTGGTTTAATATAGTTGGTTAATAATTATAATCAACATTGGAGGTTTAGTTCGTATTAGTTGCTTAGCCATGCCACGTCATCACATGTGTCAGAATCATTGATAATTAATCTTGATTAATGGAATATGGAACAATATTATGAACTTGTGTGTCATGTGGGATCACACGAGGAGATTGAGTTGTTGTGGCGAGTCATGTCACGCAAGCGATGTTGAATTGTTGATGGCACGTGGTGCTTGGTAATCAAGCGGGTGATAATCACTTAGATTGGGGCAAGTGGCAAGGCGAGGAGGCCAAGGTGGGCCCAATGGGCGATGGTATGTGGAAGTCTTGCCTTGATCACACTAAGGACTTAACCTTGCAAGCCTTTGACTGAGTCAATCATGCAACCACATGTCCGTATGGGCCACCTAGGTGAGTAATTTGCAAAGTCTTAATGTTGATACTATCGTGGTGGTGTGAGTTCCGGGTCAGGTGTAATTCACATGGCGCAAGAGGGGCCCCGGACGTGGTTTCGAGACCCTTGATGTTGAAACCTTAGCGGGTAGTATCGGGTTAAGATAGAGCATTGTAAAGGCTTTGTTATAATCTTTCGCCTTTGTGGTGTTTGGTTGTATCACGTGGGTAAAGTGCATAACCTCTGCAGAGTGTGAAACTATTCGGATAGCCGTGCTCGCGGTATTGAGCAATGCTCTGGAATTCTGATTAAGGGTTAGATTAATAAATTGGACAACTTGGTTGGGATGGCGGGATGGCCATATGGAAGATTGGAACTTGATTTAGGATTGGAAACTTGGTTTACTTGAGAAATCTGAATTTATTTATTATTGCTATTTGTTTTACATTCTTTACAATCTATTATCTTGATTTGTTCATAAATCGCTTATTGCAAAACAGCCATGATAGCCTATCCTTTGGAATAAGCCTTACATATAGATAAATAGAACTGCATTCTGTGCACAACTTGTTGAGTGTTTTAAGTACTCACCCTTGCCAAACAACAATAATCAACAGTTGAAGAATCTACACCTGTGTTGGAAGATGAAGTCCATGAAGACACGAGTCATTAGGGTCCGAGCCTTGTCGGTTGCCTGTGGTGAACTGATGAGCTATCTACATTTCTACTTTCCGCTGCTTAATTATTAGCTTATATTCTCTGTCTTGCCCTGCGTGGCTTAATAATGTAAGTTGGTCATAAGATCATACATTTAGCTATATCAATAAATGAACTATTATTCTATTATCGTTGTGTATGATGTGATATGTACCAATGTTAAGCTGTGTGCACTAGCGTTGATCCTGGGAATAGTGCAGTAAACACAGTGGGTTCGAATCAGTGGATTCGGGTCCCTACATGGCGGCTTGACCAACTCAGGTGAGCAAGATCTCCACAACGGCAAGAGCTTGGGTGATGAAGCTTGGGGCAAAAGGTGCGGTGCAGGGTGGAGATCCTCAGATAGGGGGGTTGATTGCCTTTATAGCCTCGGGGATTGTACTAGAACTAGAGACCTAGGAGGAAATGGAGGCGACGGTGGGGCAAAATCGAACTTCAATGATGAATCATAGACAACATGGATACACTGTCTATGTGTGAGCGATCGGGCGGCCATCGACGCTTCAGAGGACGCAGCAATCTTGGCCGTCCTTGAGTCCATGATCCGACGATCTTAGACACGCTAGGGTTACGCAGTGCTGGGCTAGGCTGTGAGCGAGCAGGTCGATGTGCAAAGAAAGGACTAGGTTAGATTGGAAGATTCGACCCGAAGACAAAACCCGATTTTCAAAGGTTTTCCAATTTAAATAAACTCCCAAAATTGAAATAAATCCAAATACATACTAAAAATATCATAGAAATTCCAAAAAATCCTGAAGAATATTTTGAAACATTTAGAACCAAAATAAAATATTTGTGACAAAATTTTATATAAACTTTTTCATGTATTTAAATAATAATCACTTTAAGACTAAATAAAAATATTAATAAAAACCCAAATAAATTCGAGGAAATTATAGAAATTCATAAATGATAACATTAAATCAAATTGAGCCAAAAATTGGGATGTTACAGCATGCCTCCTTCAACCTGAACTTCTATGACATATCTTTTTGTATTTACTAATTCTTGTGTACGAAAACTTATCAAGTATTTAAGCAACCATTTATCTTAGTTCAAATTACTATTATTAAAGCAAAAGTTATTGAATTTAAGTATGGAGTTTTTATAGGAAGTTAAGTTGGAAGTCCTTGAATTGAATTTTTTTAATTTGAAATTTCCCGTTGAAATTCTCTAAGTTGAGTTTTCCAAGATGAAATTTCCCAAGTTGAAATTTTCCCAAATTGGAATTTCATGAGTTTAATTTTCCCTAAGATGAAATTTCCCTAGATAAAATTTTCCCAAGTTGAAAATTCACTTGCTGAACTTTTTCGAGTCGAAATTTCACAAGTTGATTTTTTAAAATTGAGTGCATTTTCGACGGAGTTGAAACTCACTTTTCAATCAAGTTGATTTTTTTTTAAAAAAATGTGTTGGGAAGGAAGGTATCAGGGGAAAAGAAATGCTCGCTTCACTGTTACAAGCTAGCCATAACGATTTTTTAAATAATATATCTTTAATTCAAATTGAAAAAATATACCACGAAATCAAAAAATTTCAAAAATATACCCTTGTCTCCCGTTGGTTGGGTGACAGGAGGGTATCGCCCTCTGGTTCGGCAACGCAAAGAGATGTCGCCACCTGGTTGGGTTATATGTGCCACGTAAGCAAGTCATTGGCTGTGTCGCCCTCCCAACGGGCGACAGCAAAGAAATCAACCAACGGTCAGGCGGCAGGCTAGTGCGCGGTCTCCTGTCGCCCAACCAGAGGGTGACTTGGGGGATTTAAAAGCGCACGCTGTCGGCTGCCGGCTGCATTTCTTCGGCCGAGAGAAGAAAGGGAGGAAGAAGAGAAGAGAAGAGAAGAGAAGAGAAGAGAAGAGGGAGGAAGAGGAGAGAAAAGAGAAGGGAGGAAGAGAAGGAGGAAAAGAAAGGGAGGAAGAGCAGCGTCCGGTTGCAGTAGCAGCTATGCTGGTAATTTTTTACGGTTCATTTTATTTAGTGTTTAGGGTTAGGGTTAGGGTTAGATCTAGTTATTTTTGCGGTTTATTTTGTTTAGTGTTTAGGTTTAGGGTTAGGGTTAGATCTAGTTATTTTCGCGGTTTATTTCGTTTAGTGTTTAGGGTTAGGGTTGGATCTAGTTATTTTCGCGGTTTATTTTGTTTAGTGTTTAGGGTTAGATCTAGTTAAATGTAGTGTTTATTTTGTTTTAAATATCTATGTAGTTTTAGGGTTTATTCTGTTTAGTGTTTAGGGTTGTATTCCTGTAGCGGTTATAGCAGCGTCCGATTTGTTTAGTGTGTAGCAAGAAATCATGGTAGTGTTTAGCAACAAAATGTAGTTAAATCTAGTTATATTTTTAGTAATTTAGTCGGTTTGTGGAAATGCATGTACATAGTTGTTTTTACGAATAATAATATGTTGTTACATTTTTTAGAGATAGATGTAGATAGATAAGTTTTTTTACATATAGAAGTGCACATATATATATTTTTAGGGCTATAGATGTTATTTACAAATAGAAGTATAGAGATGTATATTTTTAGGAATGTAGATAGATATATATTTCTCCAAGTGTAGATATACATACGTATAGTTTCTTTAGCGAATAGATATAGTACTTTTTACGAAGAGTGATTAATTCGTGTGTTAATGAATAGGTTCGCAGATATGTCTAAACGAGTTCTATTTAGAATCTTTTATGGAGAAGGGGTTGTCATGTATGGTTCAGAGGGTGCGGATCTGAGTAACTTTCAGTATGTGGACAGAAGTTTAAGTAGGGTCGAAGAGCGGACATTTACTTCTTTGTTGAATTGGTTGTATTATACATTTCGGATGGAACCAGAGAAGTGCCAGCTCAAGTTATCTTGCCTTTGTACCATGCGAGATGATCCTGTTTATTGGGAGTTAGTTGAGCTGAAGGGAACTGCATCTTGGAGGTCATATGTGAGGGGGGCGGAGCAACATGGATGGTATCGCGTGCTTTTAGTGCAAGCGTATGAAAGGGTTGTTACCCCACAACAGCCGCTGGACGCTGGTGAGTGTAGTCAGCCTCAAAATGAGTTCAATTATGATGACACTGAAATTGGGGAATCTAGCCGATAGCAGCATGTTCAGGGATGCAATGAGGACATCGTTTACCAGAGTGGTGAGCAAGTTGAGATTAAGCAAGATGCGCGGGGGCAAGTAGACGAAGGTGAGGAAATTGAGGAAGTAATAGCACAGATGGAAGAGGAAGACCTTGAATATACAAGAATAGAAGTGGAAGACGACAATGACTCGAATGAGGAAGATGAAGGTGCTGAGCCACTTGTGCCAGCAGATTGGAGCACGCATCAATTTAATAACCTGGTTGTAAATGAAGGCAATGATACACCTTGGCAGTATAGCGATAATGAGGTGAGGCCTAACAACATTTACCCAACAAAAGAGGCAGTGCAGGATGTTGTTAAAGATTGAGCCTTATCACTAAGAAGAACTATCAGGGTTAAGAAGTCCACCCCAACCTACTACGACGTGGTGTGCGAGATGCAAGGGTGCCCCTGGAGAGTGTAAGCGTACAAGCCCAAATGGGGCACCCACTGGCTATATTCGAAGATTGAACAGCATAGTTGTATGACTGAGGAAACCCTGGTGGCTCACAGGAACCTGTCGTCCAGGTATATCGCGAGTATCATGTACCCAAAGATAGTTGAGAACCTGAATTTTGAGCCCCGTGCTATTATCCGAGCAATTGAGAACAGATATCAATACACAATTAGCTACGGGAAGGCATGGAGGATGAAGCAGAAGGCCTTGGAAATGAGATTCGGGAAATTTGCAGACTCGTACCATAATCTGCCCGCACTGCTCAGTTGCATTCAGGGAAGAAATCCTAGTACATATTATGATTATCAGGACTGTCCGTCAAGCAAGTGGCCGAACAAGAGGCATCTGAAGAGAGTTTTCTTCGCATTCAGAGCTTGCATTAGGGCGTTCTATCACTGTCGTCCATTGTTGTGTGTGGACGGCACATTCCTGACCGAGAAATACAAAGGACAAATAATGACAGCTGTGGGAGTCGACTCAAACAACCAGATTCTGCCTGTTGCCTTTGCCTTTGTGGAAAGCGAGAACTATGAGAGTTGGTTGTGGTTCCTACGATCTTGAAGATTGGGGTGGTGAAAACTCGCCAAGATGTTGATATAATGTGTGTTGTAATCTGTTTGAATATATTTTGTTGATGTAATGTGCGTTGTAATCTATTTGAATATATTTTGTTGATGCTTTTGTATTTATTTGTATGCATTTGGTTCTATGTATTGTTCTGATGCTTGTGTATTTATTTGTATGCATTTGGTTCTATGTATTGTTCTGATGCTTTTACAGTTCTCTATATATAACTTTTATTTTTGTAATTTACAGGTATGGCTCACCAGGATGGAGATGATGACTAGCCCTTTGAGTTGCTAGATCCGATCGTTGATCATCGTCACCGTGCCCACTTCGCCACTGCTTTTCCAAAGGAGGGACAGGATCCTCTAGAGCTCTGCGTACTACGGCTAAGGCCACCGTGGGAGCTCTGGACCCTTGATCCTCGTTGGATCCCCAGGTAACGTATTTATCTTTTGATTTCGAAATATGCCCGATGCAGTATCATAATTTCTATTAATTAACTAGTGCGGTGCTGATATTAATTTAATATTTCTGTCCCGTAGGCTATGAGCAGCAGAATTGCTTCCACTAGCATGGATGGTGGAAGCGCACGGAGGTGCGCAGGGGCGGGATGCGAGTTATCGATTCCTGTTTAACAGGTCCCTTCTCACCGCTCTGGTAGATCGGTGGAGACTGGAGACGCACACCTTCCACCTACCTGTCAGGGAGATGGCGATCACTTTGGAGGACGTGTCGTACCTCCTCGGACTCCCAATCACCGGTGACCCTGTGGTGCCCCAAGACGTAGACGCGATGTGGCACGAGGAGCTACTTGCGTGGTTCCATGGTGTGCTACCACCTGCTGCATACCGACCCTTCACCAACACCCATGGTCCGACACACACGTGGCTTTGACAGTTCGTGGTAAGCAACTAACCTTTAAAACTTAACTTCCCATAAATTGGTTAGACTAACAAGAAAACTAAAATTTATAGGCGAAACACATCGTCGAGCCTACGGATGAGCAGAGCGTGAGCCACCACCTTGAGGCGTACTTGCTCTGGCTGTTTGGCTGGTGCATGTTCATAAGCTCCCACGGGGATAGCTTGGACAGGCACTTCGTCCAGTTCGTGAGGGCGATCGCGGACGCACCCCTTGATGCCGTGCCGCAGTACTCCTGGGGGTCAGTTGTCCTGTGCGCGACAAACCGTGGGCTCTACGACGGTTGTGGGCGGATCGCCGATGGGTCGATCCTCACCGGATGTCCACTGCTTCTGTAGCTTTGGGCATACGAGAGGTTCTAGATCGGGCGGCCCAACATTGACACGAGTCCTGTTGTACACGCTGGCAGCGATGACGTTGACACGCCGACTATGGACACCATCTGGTGCCACCAATGGGTAAGATATTGCAAACCACGATTGTGAAACTTACGCTTTAACATTTGTTAGTACTAATGGTAATATTCTGCGTTGATTTTTCTATCGTGACTGCAGCCTGCAGTTCGTCGCGGCGTTCGACCACCTCACTGAGGACCACGTACACTGGACGTCGTACATAGCGGGACAGGTCGAGCTATGTGTGCCGGATGGGTTGTCCACCCTATGCACACGCGACGCGGCGTACTAGTGTACACGTCAGTTCCTCATATTTGATGTCCTGGTCGAGGGCTACGCTGTCCATCAAGTGATGTGGTAGTTCGGTCTATGACAGGAGTTCCCGGTTCAGGTCAGCCGCTAGGTCCCACAAGGCGTCCACATGTAAGTTCGCTACATCAATGTTCTGTAATCATTACGGTGTAATGACATGTAATGATGTTATATTTTTTCTTATCCGCAGGCAGAGTAGGAAGGGTGGGCATGGGGGCGCCCTATGGCATGTACGTATGGCGCCATGGGTGGAGGAGTGGGGAGGAGCCTTGGACGACATCCATGCCAAGGATGCGCCGTACGACCCGCAGACGTACCAAGGGTACTGACAGTGGTACACTTCCCGTACCCGTCTGTGTTTGGTACGTGTCGACCCCGATCCTCCTAGACACATCCCCAGGGTGAGGGACACGTATCCCGCCCATACGGACTTAGCTCTGCACGGTGTGGTATTTTTTGTCTAATGTACGATGTATCTTCATATTTTATTTTTGCAGATTAATGTGTTAGGCTAATTCGTAATGTATTTTTCAGACTAATGTGCTAACCCAGTACTACGAGGAGTCAGGGGGCTTCCTTTCTCGTCTGTCTTGCAGGGTAGACGTAGAGAGGACGTGACCTCCTTCTTCGCGAGGTTCAGGGAGAGCGCGAGACGCATCCTCGAATTGGCAGGATGCCGCGCGCCTCGCGATGTGTCTCACGGCGTGCCGCTTAGTGTAGGGAGGAGTGCTCCAGGTACATATTCACACGCCACAGCATCCTGTGCCACCGTCACACCGACCTATGCGACAGGGCAAGCTGCTGGACACGCTAGTCTAGCCCCTCACGTCGAAGGTGAGTTCTTGATCACACTTCGTATGTTTTCCAATTATTTTTTGAATGGTACCAACAATTCTTCATTTCTTACAGGCTCACAGGCGCGATGGTTCTCCTCTGCAGCTTCACCTGCCCCTGACAACTACGAGGGGCAGTTTGATGATCCAGCCTATGCGGAGTACGACCTCGATGAGGTGGGGTGTCAAGATACTTCACTGATCCGGATGAGCCTGGATCATCGCAGTTGTAGGGAGCACCACCACCGACGCAGCCTTCTCAGCCGGAGTAGCTACACCTCTAGCTAGACCACAGAGAGCTCACCATGCACCGGCGCAGTTCACCTACTCGCAGGGGTAGGTTCACAGGAGGCCTGCCCAGCAGCGAGGAGGTGCCCAGAAACGGGGGCGCTAGTAGTTTCTTATGTTATTTTAGCTTATGTATTTAGTTATTCCGTTGTGATATACTTTTCATCTTATGTTATTTTAGCTTATGTATTTAGTTATTCCGTTGTGATATACTCCTCATCTTATGTATTTTGTTATATACGATATATTTTTGTTATGATAGTAACCTATTACTTTTGGTTATGAAATATTGTTATTCTTTGTTACAGTAGGCCTGCTTTCAAGCATAAAGAGTCAATTAGTTAAAATGGTTATAACATCCCGTATGAATACCTGAAAAATGGTTGACATATCATATACGGTGCAGTCACAAACTTACAAACAAAACTGGATTGCAATCGTGTAAAGCGAATGGTCACTTAAGTCTTTTTGGCAGCCTGTAAAATAACACGTTTAGAAGAGGAATTATGGAGGAATAGCCTCGGAACACCCTATGATACTTGTACTATCGTAATATGCAAAAGGATCCTATTTAAAACTTGGTTTGCATCCCAATCCTGCCAAACCAAACACCCTAAACGATCACTATAAGCAGATTCCAAAAAACTTAAACAGTTGTTGCGAATGATGGCCGTGCAACAGCTCGTCAGGGCGAATAGCCTACTCATAGGCGTGCAGCCTTGTCAGGTCGATTAGACAAGTCACATGTAGCAGCTTTGTCAGCATGAGCTGCCAAAAAAGAAACACTCTATCACGTCGTTCAACTTTTGACAAAGGGTGACACGTCGTGCAGCCTTTGACAGAGGGTGACAGGTCGTGCAGCTTTTCTCAAAGGGTAACAAGTCGTGCAGCTTTTCTCAAAAGGTGGGAGGTTGTGCAGCTTTGATTATGGGTGACACGTCGTGCAGCTTTTCACAGAGGATGTCAGGCCGTCAAAATGGACAAGTGATGTAGTTGTGTGGAGTAACCCCTCACCACCAGTATAAAACCGGCCGAGGGGTACACATCCAACACCGCCAAACCAGCAATAAACGTCAGCTGAATCTACACAAATTAGGGCACGATGTCGTTGTACCGTCAGCCGCTTCGAAGAAGCGTAACTTATCCCGCCCGAATACCGGATGCGATGGCGTTGACGCCCTAGTTCTGCCAGAGTTACCCCGACCCAAATGCGACTGCAACCTTCCAGTGAAGATGATGCACCACGGAGAGACAACCGCCCGCGCTCACTACTGTTGTGCCCGCCCCTACCGGGTAAACATACTGGTATCCATACAATACAGGGTAACAATACCATTTCATGCATCGTTCTTTCTTTTCTCAGCACAATGACTGGTGTTGCTTCTTCCAATGGATCGACGGGCCGGAACGACGTGACTACGAATTTATCTACAACTGCCATGACGCCTACCCCGCTTCGCTTGAGAACTTCACCCGGTGGGAGAGGCCAGGGCCGGTGGGCAAGGGGCCAACCAATCGGTGAGTTTCATGCGACATACTCATGTTTCACTTACAAAGTAGTAATTCTAAACCAGTTCATCACATACAGGAGTTCAAAAATAAAATTGCAAAATTGCTCAAGTCAAAGGAGAAACCTCCTCAAGGGCTACCCGAAAGCCCCGACTTTTGCGAACACGGCCTGCACGCAATGGTTGATACTTTCCACGATGATCTAGCAGACCGGAGATTCTACCGGTGCCCCTTGGCCGAGGATGAATGTTGCGACTACTTCAACTGGGTGGACCTGGAGACGTACCACCGACATCTCAAACTTCCTGTATGGGATAACTAGGGGGACCAACCCTCTCCATGGTGCTACTACCGCCCAGAAAAGCCAGACCACGAGTACGCGTACGGTATTATTCAACGACCACAGCAGGCATACTACATTGACTACAGGACATGCTTCCGGTTGTACAAGGATAAGCCCAACACATACCTCCTACAACATATAGTGGAGTGCGAGCCGAAACAGAGCAGGTGTCTTGGCAAGTCTCCACCAATGGCCAACGCACAGAAGTGCAAGAGGGTACCTCCTCTCGAAGAGGAAGGGAAAAGGGGAAGCAACCGGCCGAGGTCCGCACCACGCAACAAATCCTTGACGCGTTACGCAGACCATCCGGGAACCCGGGTGGTATTAACATAGGGGACGCCGGGAATCGGGATGACATGCCCATATGTGAGGGCAGAAATCCACAAAAAAAGACCAAAAAATTATGTCTTATACACCCGAGACGTACGGCATAGGCCACCCAACCGGCGACAGTTGGGAGCACTGCGGATCCCCATGGAGTTTTTTCATAGTAGGGGTTGAGTGGTGTTCGAGAACAAATCTCAAAATTTACACGGGTGATGTAATATGCAAAAAATGTCGGACATCATTTCCGCTCTACCCAGATAGGCGGAACGATCACTTGTTCCACCATGACAAACAGTGCTTTCGTTAGTTAGTTCGTCAAGCAATTTCGTCACTATTGTAATGCCCTTGTAATATAATCTAATCTATTGCTTATTTTATCATCTAAACTTTCGATGTATGTGCCCTTATATATGATCAACAAATAATTTAAGTGCTTCGTGGGAACTATTCATAACATTAGTTGTTGTCGACTATAATACTTAGGGTTATTGCACTAGTGGAAATTAGATGCAAAGCAAGGTGTAAATTAAATATTTTTCCAGAATATGGTAGTGCATGTATGAAAGATCAAATGTGGTCCATTGTACATAAAAATTCCATTTAGACATGATATTTTACGGGCCGCCGAAAAGGCTAAAAAACATGACATGAGTTGTTGTCGACTATAATACTTAGTGTTATTGCACTAGTGGAAATTAGATGCAAAGCAAGGTGTAAATTAAATATTTTTCCAGAATATGCACTACTACACAAATATACATCACAATCGGTTCTTTTTCGTCATCACAGTCGGTTCTGGTGGTGACACAAAGCCATGAGACAGAGATGAGGCGGGCATTATTACAGTCGGTTCTTACCCGATAGAGATGATGGTATTATCTCTATCGGTTCTTTATAAGAAGCGATAGAGATGATGGTATTATCTCTATCGGTTCTTTGTAAGAAGCGATAGAGATGATAGCTCATCTCTATCGCTTCTTACAAAGAACCGATAGAGATAATACCATCATCTCTATCGCTTCTTATAAAGAACCGATAGAGATGACCATATCATCTATATCGCTTTTTTCAAAGAACCGATAGAGATAATACCATCATCTCTATCGCTTCTTATAAAGAACCGATAGAGATGACTGTATCATCTCTATCGCTTCTTAAAAGAACCGATAGAGATAATATACTCATCTCTATCACTTCTTTGAAAGAACCGATAGAGATGAATAACCTCATCTCTATCACTTCTTATAAAGAACCGATAGAGATGAGTTCATTATCCCTATCGCTTCTTTCAAAGAACCGATAGAGATGACCGTCACATCTCTATCATTTTCTTGTGAGAACCGACAGAGATGAAGGGGTGTGGTGTGCTATCACATTCTAATAAGCACATATTCCACACAATATGCACATATCACATTCACACGTAAATTACGGATAACATATCACATTCAAAGAACATGAACACTTTGTTACAACAAACACATATCACATTCATTAACAAAATAGAACGTAAACATGCTTAACCATAAGTACACATGCAATCGCATTCAGATATGTAATATTTGTTCACATCTGGTCTAGTAGGAGCTTTTGGGATCTCTAAACCGTCAGTCCTCCGACAAGCATTCTATCCATTACCAATCGCATAAGTGATCTCGTATCTTGTTGAGTGCGAGGTCTTGTCTACACTCTTACGGGAATAACGGTAAGTCGCAAGATAGAAACGAGTGCTCTAATTTGAGTTTTCAAATTTGCATGTGAAAGACTAATTGTATATGCATGTACTACCGTGGAAACGGTGCGAGCCGACAATCAAGATCACCATGTGTTGCATGACATACAAACCACAGTGATCGTCGCTGCCTGTTGATGACAACGTGAAGAAAGAAAAATAAATTAAGAGACAAAGAAAATATATCGAAAATCTAAATCTTATATATGATAGCAACTTGTACCTTGAAGCGGACATACTCGACTTGGAGCCCTTTTGTCGTCGTGTGTCCCTCCCGCTCGACGTATTCCTTGAAACCCCTATATACATTGGAAAGATGTCGTTGAGTAAAAAAATAATGATTGTAGTTAAATACGTAAAATGTTAGATAAGAGTGGTGCACTTATCGCTCCAAAGGAGGCTTGATCGCAGAGGCCATCGGTCTCTTATCAACCAATTAAAAGTGTACACTTTGTTGTCTCTCGGAAGGAGCACGAGTAGAACCCAATGGTTGCTTATTAAATGGTATGCGTGAAGAAAATAAGTTCACATACGGTTTGGTGTGTAGAAGTAATTGAGCAGTGAAGTAGTACTTACTCCTCGTGGTGCGGGAATAGAATGAAGTCCTTCTTCGACTCGACTTGCAATGCCCTCTTGATGTAGCCGCAACCCATTCGGTTGAAGCCTAGCCATCGTCGCGGACACAAGCTCGTGGTCGACGAACCCAACTAGTTGTCGATTCGTCACGACCATTGCCTCATCGCCTCGCAACTCGCATTGAATGTTAAAAAGTGTAATGCAAAATTCTATGGAAGTCATAAAGTCGTGCAACGTGGTGCGATACTCACAGCGCCCGTGATCGCATAAAGAGAAATATCGATGGCTATCGGTTGAGTGCATTTTAACAGATCCTCAAAACTAATCGAATGTCCCATCCTCCTCGCGGTGGAAATGTCCCTTTCGTATCTAACATTGAAGTCGACACGCCGCTATCTTTCGCTTTGTCAATGTACCATCCATGGAGTATCGAGTCCATATGCCTAGAGCGCTCAATTTCTTTGGGAGGCGTAAGGGCTTTCCATGTACGTAGGCCTTAAATTCATAAGGCTTCACCGTGGTCTTGGCTCTCCTTTTCGGGCCGAAGGAGTCTCCGAGGCCGGGCGATGGGCTTTTCATATACCTGAGGGGGCGCTGTGGCCTTTGGGAGCCTAGCCTTTTAGCAGAGGCCTCTAGTGGTTACGTGGTTGTCGTGCTAGTCCTTTTATGCACCAGCTCAGACTTTGTGCGGGGCTCGTCACGGTCGTGGGGAGCAGCGCAGTGCGGTAGGAACCTACAAAGCACGCGCATAATTAAGTAACTTGTTGCAATACTACCGAATGGTACGTAAGACGTGAGGGATGTTTACCTTGACCAAGACGACGCTGTCGTGGGCCACTTGATGAACGACATCGCGCTAGCCCGAGAGTGGTGATGTCTTCGTTAGGGGGAACTCGAGCACATGTGATAAGAAGGCTTCGTGGACGTAGTCCACCGGACCTCATGTAGCCCTTCCCAAAGGTGACCATGCACCGTGTCGGTCTCCTTGCATGGAAATGCAACCCGCGTGCAGACCTCAACAGAAATCCGTCTTCCGTCGTGGTGAGTCGGCACTTGGTAGGCGCCGCAAAAAGTGCGCAACTTGAGAGAAAACATATGAAGAGTTACCTCGCACCATTAAGTAAGGCAAAATTAATTATTACCTTCACTGGGACCGGACTTATCATTTTGGAACCGCAGCTACTTGGTGGGGCACGAGTTTCTACAAGATGGCGGGGCATCGGCTCGACTGGAGATCATCGCCATCATCTCGGCCCTTAGGCGCTCCTCACGTGCCATCATCTCCACCTCATCTCCTCCTCACGTGCCATCATCGCACCCTCATCTCCTCCTCATCTCCTCCGAGATCTCCTCCTCACCGCTCCCTAAGCGTGTCCTTCAGCGCCCGCACGTGCCTCCCATGTTCTTGATCCGTACTGGCAAGATCTTGGAAGTAGGACTTCTTCAGATGCCCGCCCTGCGGCAAGCACCCGCCCTTATGGTCGGGCTTTCCGATCATGAGAGAATAGGATGTCATTTGACCCTTGGCTAAGAAAAGTCCCCGCTCTTTCCTCCGCTTACTCCTCCCCGCAAGAAGCGAGTACAATTAGATCTAAAATACAACAGAATGGTCTCATCGCAATGTAGCAAGTTTGATATCTTACGATGGTGGAGACAACTTGCGCGGTAGTGGGGTTTGGTACTACCAGCTGCCCATCCCCGGTTTTCTTTGTCCTCGCTAATACCCAGTCACGTGCCCGCTCCTCACATATATGCGAGTAAGGCATCGCTGTCCGGAGTTGGCGCACTCCTCGGCTAGTCGTGCCCATTCTCGCTTTCTTCCTTCGTAGTCGCTGAACCGAGGTGGTGCGCGTGCGTGTTCACCTCGGGTAGCAACGTTCCTCTGTCTCGGCTCCTCGCCTCGGGCGTACTCTTCATCCTCGTGAACTCCTCCCAAACATCGGAAGCACGAACGGATACCTCTCGAATGGTGCACGGCCTTTCAAAGACGTACTAAAGTGCCTCGAGCCACACCCATCCTCTTCAAGGCGCATCTTTGGCATTGTTTTCATCCTCCTCTTCTATAATCCATTTCCCTTAACCTCGCCCCACACCGGTTCTTCCGCTCGACGACCTCCTTTCTCCAATCCTTAACCGTTATGGGAACTCTCTCCTCACCGCTTGCGAGGAATGAGCGGTATCGCCCCTTATACTTGGGAGGACCTGCAAACGCCCGTCGCATTGAAGTGGAGAATTTGCGGCGTTCTCCTGTGGCCCTTTGCTCGGTCCTCGGGCCTTCCTCACCTTACTCGGCCCTCGACATTTGGAACCTGGCTCCGCCGACACTTGGAAGTTGGCTTGGCCCTCAGAGCACCTTCTACTCTTCTCGCGATGAGCCGATGCTCTCAATTGCGACATTTTGAGTTTTCTTATCTAACATGGACATATATTTCACATGAGAGAAAGCAATTGTAGCTATTATGTGAACTTCACAATAAATCATCTAAAGTAACAAATCAATGGATAATTCATAGCATGTCATTGTTGTAGCATATTGCATTAGAGTAACAGATGAACGAATGATCTTCAAGACAAGTGCGTATGTAGACCAACTAAATACGTATGGACGATAACTCCTAATCTCTAAATAGGTTTGGTCCTAATCCCATTCGAGGATATGTGGTTTGGGCAAGTTCCTAAGCCGTTGTACAACTCCAGAGAAAATTTCGGCAGCATCTCCCCGCTGTTCTCCAGATACACGTCTCGACGACAGGTCACGCGGGGTGTGTATCCAGAGAACACCAGGGAGACGCTACCGAAATCTACTCTGTGAGTTGTACAACAGCTCCGGAACTTGCCCAAACCACATATCCTCGAACTGTCCAAAATACGTGGACAATTCGAGACTGCTTGCTTATAAATATGTCATTCCGACATATTTATAAATAAGCACTCTCGAACGGGAGACGTAGGTTACGCAACCTAAACTCTAACATATCTTTGAGATGAAAAGGAAAATAATATGCAATTATAATTGAAATAGCTATCTCAATTAAGAGAGTCTAAAGTTGCATAATAGTATGACGAGCATGTACACATATGACAAAATATTGAAAAAGGCATGAAAACATACATGGAAAGAAGACACTTCTTTGCAAGAGATGTACTTGATACGGTTATGATGGATTACATACCCAGTTTGTGGATTGTTGGCAAGGACTTCCCATTTCTATATTGTGAAGTTTAAAATTGAAATGATATGTTAAGCACATCCAATTGTCCTAGTAGAGTAACACCTAGATTTGTCGCCAGGGAACAAAGCATAAATATGTTCAACTGCTATTACATTCGACATTGCTGCTTGCATGTAGTGATGGGTCATGATTTGGCTTATTGATTATAGATCGGTAATTCATTATGGCCTTTCACAACAGGTTTCAAATTAGTAGTCTTCTTTGTGGCTTGCACATAAGCGTAACCTTTGATGTTTGGCCTTTTAAACAAGGTTGAAGTAGATAAGCAGTTTTTCCTATTCAATAAGATATTTTCTAATGTGCGATAATATCTTCGTTACTTTGGCTTCCTCTGTTGACTACACAATGTCCAATTCATCATCAAGATGTGAGTTAAAGCTAATTAGCAGCTTGAGAAAGATGCTTATTAATGTTCAATTTTGAAGTGCTTGCTTCCTTTGTTTTCATCGATAACAATAGGCTAATGAGTTTCTTTTCGAGTTCATCCTGCGAAGCTCTTAATGCCCCTGCTATTCCATTGGGTACATTACTAGCAAAGAAGATATCCACAGGCACTGCGCCACCATATCTTTTTTTCTGGCTTAATCCTCAAACATCCGCTCGGGACATGATGCAACCGGATTTGTTGTCCAAGCTTGTTTTTAACAACTTTAGTAAGTACAGTTTCATAACACCTTGCATTGTCTACATGTGATGTAATCTACATATGGGATTTCTTTTCAATGTAATTCTTTCATAACACATTGCATTGTCTACATGTCATGTTATCCAAATACATGATTTCGCTCTCGAGAATAATTTCATAACACTTCGCATTGTCAACATTTCTTCTAATCTAAATATGGGATGTCTGCTCTCCAATTTTCAAACAAACTGCGTTCTATTTTGAGTTGTTTGAGAAATTTCTACTATTTCTAATAGTTATTATGGGATGTATATCGTGATTGTTTTCAATTGGGGTGGATATGTTCATAGAAGTTGTTATCATATAGATTGCATGTACAAGGCTGCGGTTGTCCGCAACTTACCGATGGAGCGCCAGGAGGTGGGGCACCGGACGATGGGGCCAAGAAGGCGTCGGGCGCGCCGAGGCGGTGGGGCGACGGAGCGGAGTGGAGCGCCGGGCGGTGGAGTCGGTGGGGCGCTGGGCGATGGGGCCGTTGGGGCTTGGGCGGCGCCGGGCGGTGGGCGACGGAGCGGCGTGGGCGCTTAGGCGGGGCGCTGGGCGATGGGGCCGTTAGGCGGCGTCGGGCGGTGGCGACGGAGCGGCGTGGAGCGCCGGGTGGGGCGATGGGGCGTTAGGCGTCGGCGCGGCCGCGGCGGTGGGACGACGGGAGCGGCGTGGAGCGTCGGGGCGGTGGAGTCGACGGCGGGCACGGGCGCCGGGTGGCGGCGGAGGTGGAGGCAGGGAGCTTCAGAAAAGGGGCTAGGGCAAACGAAGGCAAGGCACGCGTGAAAGCTTCTCCGAAAAATCTGCCTTAAGTAAGGGGTATCACATTACTATCGGTTTTACACAAAAAACCGACACAAATATATTTTACAATACTATCGGTTTTTAAGACAAAACCGACACCAATATGTAGATCTCCAATACTATCGGTTTTAAATAAAAAAACCGACACAAATATTAGTTCAATACTATCGGTTTTACACAAAAAAACCGACAGAAATATGTTTCACAATACTATCGGTTTTTCAGAGAAAACCGACACAAATATGAATGTTTAAAATACTATCGGTTTTTCAGAGAAAACCGACACTAATAGTACTATAACAGGTTTTGAAGAAAAATTGGCACAAAATAGTACTATCGGTTTACAAGAAAAAACCGAGACAAAAAGTAGTCTATTACTATCGGTTTTCACTAAAAAACCGATACAAATATGAATGTTTAAAATACTATCGGTTTTTATGAGAAAACCGACCCAAATGTGTAGACTTTAATACTATCGGTTTTCAATATTAAACCCGACACAAATATTTGTTCAATACTATCGGTTTTGAAGGAAAACCCGACACAAATAGTCCTATAACATGTTTTGAAGAAAAATTGGCACAAAATAGTACTATCGGTTTACAAGAAAAAACCGAGACAACAAGTAGTCTATTACTATCGGTTTTCATTGAAAAACCGACACAAATGTGTAGATCTCTAATACTATCGGTTTTCAATAAAAAAACCGACACTAATAGTACTATAACAGGTTTTGAAGAAAAATTGGCACAAACTAGTACTATCGGTTTTGAAGAGAAAACCGACACAAATAAGTTGATCTCTAATACTATCGGTTTTCAATAAAAAAACCGACACAAATATTTGTTCAATACTATCGGTTTTGAAGGAAAACCCGACACAAATAGTCCTATAACATGTTTTGAAGAAAAATTGGCACAAAATAGTACTATCGGTTTACAAGAAAAAACCGAGACAACAAGTAGTCTATTACTATCGGTTTTCATTAAAAAACCGATACAAATAAGAATGTTTAAAATACTATCGGTTTTTATGAGAAAACCGACACAAATGTGTAGATCTCTAATACTATCGGTTTTTAAGAGAAAACCGAGACAACAAGTAGTCTATTACTATCGGTTTGCGTTTAAAAACCGACACAAATATGTAGATCTCTAATACTATCGGTTTTCAATAAAAAAACCGACACAAATATTGGTTCAATACTATCGGTTTTGAAGAAAAAACCGACACTAATAGTACTATAACAGGTTTTGAAGAAAAATTGGCACAAACTAGTACTATCGGTTTTTAAGAGAAAACCGACACAAATATTTGTTCAATACTATCGGTTTTGAAGGAAAACCCGACACAAATATCAATCACTATTGATTTTCCAGACAAAGCAAGATGAAGTCTGATTTCGTAGAATTCATTGATGAAAGGGTAAAAAGGCCACAACTTTTACAGATATAGTTGGAATTCTTTCAAATTTTGCAGAAACATACTTTGGGATATTACAGGTCTATTCAAAAAGAATTTTGAAAAAGATTTAGCATCGATAAAGATGCAAGAATTCACTTTGTAAGCATGATTCTAGCTTATAGACTGCAAAAGTCAAAACTTATGCAATTAAAGTCCAGGTTTTTCCAAATTTTCCATAAATAAACTTTGGACTAGTTAGAAGCTTTCCCAAAAGAAAAATCCGTAAACAAATTTTACGATATGTAAACGAATGACCAACTAGTAAGTAGATTTCAAATATGTCACAATGTTCCATGAGAGATTATAACTGCATAACTTTACCCAAACAAAAGGCACGATAAAACATATGTCTTAAACACTAATGGCTTAAAGAAAATGAACAAAGATGATAAAATGAACAAACAATACAATATTTCCTTTAGTTACAAAGACAACCCTTCTTGATGATCTACGCGCACGTAATTTCTTCGATGTGTGTCGTCATCCCGCTAAGATAGGCCCCATCGCAAATGGAGGTATTTCATCGAATTGATTGTATTCTTCTTCATCTACGACATTTTCGACACCAACGATCCGCCGCTTGTCGTGAAGGACAACGTGCAACCTCGGATTGGCGGATCACGCACATAGAAGACTTGATTTGCTTGCTTCGCAAGTACGAACGGGTCATCTTTGTAGGCGAGTCTGCTTAGATCCACAAGAGTAAAACCTCTCTTATCGACCTTCACTCCATGTGTTAGTCCCACCCACTTACATCGGAATAATAGAATTTGGTATATTCCGTAATCGAGCTCCCAAATTTCTTCGATTATCCCATAATACAAGTACATTGCCGTTGAGGATCCTCCTTTCGAGTGATGTACATCGGAAAGAGCATCTATGCTTACACCACTGTTTTGAACAAGACTCTTAGATCTTGACTTTCAAATTGTAAAAGGTGTACCCATTAATATCGCACCTCGCCATATGCGTACATTAAATCTAGGTCCATCACCAACCATTTCACATTCTCACTAACAGAGAACTCTACCGTTTGTTTGAACCATGTAACAAATCTATCGTTGTGTTCTCGCATGATGGAAAGCTCATCCATATGTGGATTCTCTTCCCGTAATATCAACTTATGCTGCTTGATGTACCCTGCAACTTCTGTGCTCTGACGCAAGACTGTCAAATGCGCTTTGCAATACATATCAAACCGTGGCCTCGTTAGTTTCGACCCCACGGTTCCTTTGCCAACAAGTCCGCCTCGTGGCGAGATACAGAACACCGATTGCTTGTCTTTTCCCGAGATAGTCCACACAAAACTCAATAACCTCTTCACCCCATAACCTTCCACAATACTACCCTCGTGCTTCGATCGATTCCTCACATAGGACTTTAATATACCCATGTACCTCTCGAACGGATACATGTAACGAAGAAAGCGGGTCCACATATCTTAATCTCTAACAAGGTGAACAACAAGGTGGACCATGACGTCAAGAACGACGGTGGAAATGCATCTCAAGTCGACATAAAGTCCGCACCACCTCCCTCCGTAAGTTGTCTAGCATGTCGGGTCAATAATTTTGCAGAGATCGCATTGAAGAAGTAACACACCGTGATTGCAAACCCGACATCCTCCGCGTAATATTTCGGATTGCAACCGGGAGCATTTGGGTCATCAAGACATGGCAATCGTGGGACTTCATGCCCAACAACTTCAAATCATCCAAGGACACAAGCTTCTTAATGTTCGGAGTAGCGGATGGAACTTTAATACCATGGAGACATTTGCAAAAGTCCTCTTTCTCCTTCTTGGACAGGTGTAGCATGCGGCGGGATATACGGACCTTTTCCATCCTCCTCTATCACCGCAAGCCTGGGCCCGATTCCCATGTAGGCCATGTCGCGACGAGCATTCACACCATCCTTTGTCTTTCCGGTATGTTCAGCAGATACCAACCAAATTATCGCAGACATTCTTCTCAACGTGCATGACATCAATACAATGCCGAACATCTAACTCCTTCGAAGACGGTAAGTCCCAAAATATTGACCTCTTCTTCCAAATGGTCCTAGAACGAGCAGATTTAGAGCTCTTTCCAGATGAACATCGATATCCTCTACACGTGAATATACTTGCCTTCCACTCATAGGTTGCGGTGCCGAACGGACTTCCTCTTCCCATCAAATTTGTCATCCATCTTACGGTATCGATGACTTCGAGGTAGAAACCTACGGTGACCCATATACACGTTTTCTTGGAATTCGCACCATAAGCTCTCGGTCTCCTCTTCACAAATAGGACACGCTTTTGCTCCTTTCGATCAGAGTCCGCCAAATTACCAAGAGCCGGAAATCATTTATGGTGCGAATACCATAGCCCGTAGGGTGAAATGCTCTCTTCAGACGCATCCCACACAATGACCCCGTCATTCCACAATTTTACCAAATCCTCGATCAATGGAGCGAGGTACACATCAATATCATTTCCTACTGTTTAGGTCCCGAGATTAGCAACGACATCATGATATACTTCCGCTTCATGCACAACCAAGGAGGAGGTTGTAGATACACAATGAATCGCCACGTCTTCGTGACGATCGCTCATGTTACCAAACGGATTCATTCCATCGGTACTCAATCCAAATCTTATGTTCCTCATTTCGCACCAAACTCCTCATGTTTCCAATCGATGTTTCTCCATTGAGCCGAATCGGCAGGTGTCTCACTTGCCATCTTCCTTTCGAGACTCATAATGCCAACGCAACAATTTTGCTTCTCTAGGATTTGCAAACAACCTCTCCAGACGGGAATGATGGGAAAGTACCACAATACCTTGGCGGTGCACCTTTAGTGACCTCTTCACCCTCGTTGCCCGGCACTTACGCTTCTTGTCATTACGCTTCTCCTTTTGTTTGTACCGAGGCACACCGCAAACTGGACACACGCAGCTCCTCGATGTGCGTTACGGTACAAGATGCAATCATTCGGACATGCATGTATCCTTTCTATTTCCATTCCCATGGGACATAGTAGCTTCTTCGCTTCATAAATGCTTGTTGGCAACTCGTTTCCCTCCGAAGTAGATCCGATAGAAGAACTAGAAGTGCATTAAAACTTGTATCCGCCCAACGGTGTTTTGCCTTCAATTCGAACAATGCAAGGACCGAACCCAACTTGGTGTATTCTACTTTGCAACTTTGTGAACAGCGGTTTGGCATCGTCTTCCATCAAGCTTTTAAACTTTTCAAACTCTCTTCCGTAATTACCTCCACATCCCGCAACATTTGCTCCAAATTCTCCTCCTCAAACATATCAGTGCAACTCATCATCTGGTTCCACCGTGTCTTCGTTGCATACCTGGGAAGGGTACTACTGTCTCCCGTGATGGATCCAAGACGTGTAATTCCTCACGGCCACGTCGAATCGTGGTCCTCGATTTGAGCCGAGTTGTTAAATCTTCTCAGATTGGTGCAATCAATGCAAGGACAATATATGAAGTTTACACCCTCCTCACCATGTCCTGTTCGCAATTTTTTGAACTCCTTAACACCCTCCAAATTCAAAGACTCACACGACTTTTGTCATACATCCATTCCTTACGGTCCATCTGCAATTAAAATTCACACAATAAATTAAGGAAGAATCGAGCGACAAAGAAGCTAGCTAGCTATTTGAAATATTGAGACATCATTTCATTTAATATTACCTTTGCAAAATAGAGGATGCAAGTTCTCGCAAGATATATAAAATGTGTTCTCCTAATCGATACCTAGATTCTTCCCCTGGTTTAGAGCTTCCAATTCCCTAGATAGGAGACATACATTTTTAACATCAACAATGATATCAAACAATCTAATTATATAGTGCAAGAGCCTATAGATCTTTTGACTACAACGAAACAAAACAAGGGTACCAACGATGACTCCCAATCTCTAAATAGGTTTGGTCTAATCCCATTCGAGGATATGTGGTTCGACAAGTTCCTAAGCCGTTGTACAACTCAGAGAAAATTTGAAGATCATCTCGCTATTCTCCATATACACGCCTCGACAACAGGTCAAGAGGGTGTGTATCCGAGAATACCAGGAGACGCTATCAAATCTCTACTCTGCTTGTACAACACCGCCGATCAGAACTTGCCAAGCACATATCCTCGAACTGCCCAAAGAACGTGGACAATTCGAGACCGCCGCTTATAAATATGCCATTTCGTTCGGTATATTTATAAACAAGAATCCTCGAACGGAGACGAGGTTCCGCACCCTAAACTCTAGCATGCATTAGGTGACAAAGAATAATAATTCCATATTAACACCAAAGCACTACAAATTAAGATAATTAACTACATGTGTACATGCTTGTGAAATAAAAGGGTGTGAAATCGATAGGACATACACAATACCAAAGTGCAATCTAAACTTTCTTGCGACATATCAAAAATACATAGTGCAAAATTAAAGGGGTTTGAAGGAATGCTCACATTTTGAAGAAAACCACAAATTATGCAAAATGAGGGAAATCTCCTCAAGTTAGGGCTTCAAATTTACCCTCTTAACACCCACCCTTGAGAATTTCAAATTTTCTCACCCAAGTATTGCTTCCAACCACAGAATATAAGCTATTTTTTCTGGTGGCGGCGGAGAAACCTCCTCTGGAACAATAACAGAGAAGAGTTCTGCTCGAGTGGTATAATTAACCTAACGAGGTACATCACTATCGGTTCTCATATAAAAAGCGATAGTGATGTGATCATTCACATCACAGTCGGTTCTTATAAGACAAGCGATAGTGATTATCACAGTCATCACAATCGGTTTCCACATAAGAAGCGATAGTGATGAGAAAGTACACATCACTATCGGTTCTTATTTAAGAAGCGATAGTGATGATAATGCACATCACTATCGCTTCTCACAAAAGAACCGATAGTGATGAGCACGTGCTCATCACTATCGGTTCTTTTGTGAGAAGCGATAGTGATGTGCATTATCATCACTATCGCTTCTTAAATAAGAACCGATAGTGATGTGTACGTGCTTATCACTATCGGGTCTTTTGTGAGAAGCGATAGTGATGTGCATTATCATCACTATCGCTTAAATAAGAACCGATAGTGATGTGTATTTTCTCATCACTATCGCTTCTTATGTGGAAACCGATAGTGATGATAATGCACATCACTATCACTTCTCGCATAAGAACCGATTGTAATGTTCCCAGTGCTACATCACTATCACTTCTAACCTGAGAACCGATAGTGATTGTGATTAATGCCTCTCCTAAGTCATCTATCACAATCGTTTCTTCCTAAAAACTTAAGAACCGACACAGATGAAGCGATAGTGATGTACCATTCTGTAGTAGTGATGGTAGTTCATATATGAAAGATCAAATGTGGTCCATTGTTCATAAAAATTCCATTTAGACATGATATTTTACGGGCCGCCAAAAACGCTAAAAAACATGACATGAGTTGTTGTCGACTATAATACTTAGGGTTATTGCACTAGTGGAAATTAGATGCAAAGCAAGGTGTAAATTACATATTTTTCCAGAATATGGTAGTGCATATATGAAAGATCAAATGTGGCCCATTGTTCATAAAAATTCCATTTAGACATGATATTTTACGGGCCGCCGAAAAGGCTAAAAAACATGACATGAGTTGTTGTCAACTATAATACTTAGGGTTATTGCACTAGTGGAATAACAATGCAAAGCAAGGTGTAAATTAAATAATTTTCTAAAATATGGTAGTGCATATATGAAAGATCAAATGTGGTCCATTGTTCATAAAAATTCAATTTAGACATGATATTTTACCTGTAAAAACCTACCGAAAATCATATCTCCTAAAACCTTGCTCAGCTATTCTAAATTCTTTTCTTCAATACCACACCAAGTTAAAATCAGACATCAGTGGCAGTTTAGTTCTATTCGAGAACTCTCATAACATCAGAAATTTAAGAAAGCATTTAATTAAATGTTCATTCACACCAGATCTATGCACACAAATTATATTATCACAAAAGAAAATAATAAAATTTCCACATTTGTAAGGATCTCTTACCCATTGATCTCATCTCAACACAAAATCTTCCATTAAGCAAAATTATGTCCTTTTTGCATACATATTTAAATTGAGGATCAAGCTTGCATTACAAAATATTGTCATACTTCCTGAGCTCTAATCGAAATCCAAGCATAATACAGTAGCTTCCTCAAGAGGCACTCTCAAAATCAACCCTAACTCATACTCATTGTAAGCACTCTCATCTATTACAACAAATCAATCTTGCTAACCTCAAAAGATTACAAAAGCCTTACACTTTTAACCTCTGGCCACTAATCTGATTCTGCTACAACCAACTTGAAGCCAACGGGCTACCACCTCCCAACTTTTACCCATCCTCACAGCTAGCTACCATCCATCTCTTTTGCCATTCCTTCAAGCCAGGTGGAAGGGGCAAACACTGCATGCTCTCCACCTAGCCTCTCAACCCCTCATTCACAGCCAGGTGGAAGTGGGAGAGGCTGCTTGGCCGCCAAGTGCACTGCCTGCCCACAGTTTACCCAATTCCAACCCATAATTTCACCCTGCACAGCCAGCAATGTCGGTTAATGTCAGTATAAAAAGAGTAAACATACTCGCATGCATACCAGCTCAACACCCTAACTACCTCACCTTAGCATCACTACATCTGTCCCCTGTTGAAGAGAAGCAGCCAGAGAAGGGAAAGGAAGCCATCGGCCACCCTGTCCCTTTCCTTTTCCCTCCTACCATTCTTCTTAAACATCTCCCTACAGCAAAAAGGTACTAATCATTAGTGATGCATTTATTTCCCTCATATCATTCAAAAAAAATGCTATCCATTCATAACTAATTCAAAGCACTTATCAGCATGATAAATAAAATTGAACTTCTATTAGGAGTTAGAACTATTGATCACAATATACGTATGCCTGGAACCAATTATCCGAATCCACACCCATTAACCACATAAGAATACAGATCATAAGCATACTTGTGCCCTTTCGGCAAGAGTCAGGGCACTACCTTCCCTAGACTCCCTTTTCTGATAAGCATGCACAAGCTCATCCAACAAACCATTTCATCACTATAACTTGTAATCATAGGAAATGCAACATGTAAGCATATAAATACATTGTTTGACAGTAACAGAACACTACCCTTTATCTCAATAATATAAAACACCATCATTGAGCAGCAGCAATTTATTTAGCCAGCTATATCTAAACACCCACACTAATCACTTTGCACAAGAACTCATCATCCTTTGGACACTAACAGCAGCATGGCCAAAATCAGAAAGAAATATACTTAAGACTCATCATTAACCGATAAAAACGAAGTATTAATCTTATGATCAACATTCTAAGCTAAGAGTGACATTCCATTCATGAACTCATAAAGGAAATAATACAAGATTAAGCACCACTCTCCATCTTTACTCACTCATATCCACAAATTCATGCTCGGAACAAATTAGCATAAGAGTCTTCTAGCATCACCAGAAGCCAAAAGCACCTCTAGCGGTTGAACTAATACCATTAACCACCAAGGCATAGTTTGCACTAAGAATTTGGCCATCTCAATAACAGGTAAGATACTCACAATCACAGCACAACAAAAATCACCCAGGGAGCCATGCATATTTTGATCACAAGCAGATAATCACAATTGCAGCATAACAGCTATTTGGCATGCATTTATTGTTTATTAACCAAAATTTCACAATCAGATACTCTAGCATTACCATTTGGGGTCAAACTATATACTCTATATATATATATATATATATATATATAAGTGGATCAATACTATATATATATATATATATATATATATATATATCCATTCATCAATTGATTCAAGAAAATCTGAAAAGCATGATGGATCTAAATATAATGATACCTTGTTAAATAGAAAGTGATACTCAAATAACAGATTAACCATTACAGAAGAAGACATGGAATATTTCTATGTCTCAGTGATCAAACGATACACACTATTCCCTGAATCTAATCTTCAAAAGTATTAGCATATACATCCTCAGTCTAATCAATGATCCGAACCTTGTAATCCTAACCACATATTAATGCAGAACACAAGAATTAATGCCAATCTCTCTGTCTTTATATCTCAAAACCACTATTCATGCATGTATATTCATATGCTTTTAATCTTAGTTCTCAAGCAACTTTGACCTTAAGCCATGTAAGCACAAATGAATTTAAAACACGCAAGCATGCTTTTATCATGAGGTAGTTATAGGATCTAACAAGAATATGGGAAATTTAAGTTATGAGAGTCTTGGTTGCATGCTCTAACTTTACACTTTAAAACACTCAGAATGCATAACTCTAGCAAGAAAATAATTAGTCAAGTTCAATGCAAAGTAGCTCATACATGTATATATAAGTATATACCTCTGATAATCAAAAAGGAAAAAATTAACTAAAGCATATATCAGCATCACAAATTAATTTGAACTCTCTCTGTCAAGATAGGACTACTCATGTACTTAAGTAATAAGATTGCTTGCATTAGTGTTTCACTCAAAACAAAATCCCCTATGAAATCAATGCGTATACATTTGCTGTTTGCTAGCATCAGTTCCACAACCACCAGCACAATTAATATCACAAGTACTAAAACTACTTTGAATTTTTTTTACCAACTAATCGAGGTCTTGTTAAACATATATATGCACATGCCCTTTATGACTCACCACAGCACCTTAATCACTAAAGCTCCTTTGCTAATAATCAAGCAAGGACAATCATTGCAATAGGCAACATCCAACTTTCACATATATAATTCATGCAAGTATCAATAGAGAACTAATTCATACAAGAATCAATAGAGAGATAACCCAAGAACATTAATCTGAGACCGCAAAATTAAAGGAGAGGAGTTCGGGTACTTAGCTCATGTGGTAGGCGGTGACGCCGTGGCCGAGCGGTGGTGGATGGTGCGAGTGGTCGCCGTGCCCTGTGCGCATGACCTCTCGGGCCCGAGTCTACTCACCGATGTCCGAGGCATCGGCCCGACGGCAACCGCATGGTAGGATCTAGAAGAAGAAGGGAGAAATGAGTTAGAAAGAAAGAAATGAGGTAGTACTTAGCTTGTGGGGGTGGCCGGGCAAGCTGTCGACGCCGAGAGTGCCAGATCTGGCGCAGGAGAAGGCGGCACGACGCGGGGCATGGAGGGTTGGTGGCGACGCGGGGCCTAGAGGGCTGGTGGCGACGCACGGTAGGGAAGAGCCAGGCGGCCGTGCGTGCGAGGAAAAGCGTGGGGGTCAGTGAGAGGAAAAGGGGGAGTCGGGAGGACCGACGGCCGGCGGTGGCGGGCGGAGTAAGGCAGCGGCGTGGCGGGGGTCGGGAGGCCGCGTCGGTCGGTGGGAGCTGGCGGCGGAAATCGAGAGGGAGGGGAGGAGAAAAGGGGAGGGCAGCAGTAGCGAGAGGAAGAGGCACTCGGGTCAGGGAGAGAAAGAGATGAGGGAGAGAGAGATGTGAGGCAGGCGAGAAAAAAAAATGAGGGGAAGGGAGATTAGGTCTAGGTTAGGTTTATGAGTCGGATGGGCCAATTGGGCCGAAAACAAAATGGAGACATAAGTAAATGAATAAATAGATAGATGATTAAAATAACCAAATAAATTGATAAATAAATAATTGAATGAATGAGTAAAAATATATATATATAATGTATATATATAGATAAATAACTAAGTAATATAAAAATATATATACAGTGAACAAATAAGTAAATAAATAAAGAAGCAGATGAATGAAAAAAATAGATAAGAAGATAAATAAATGAGTAAGTAAATTAAATATAAAATAATAGATGTTTTACATGAATAATTTACCAGAATAAGAAAATAGATCAAAAATAACAATGGAAAACAAATCCAAAATTTATTTCTTGTTTTTCTCTTTTCTTTTCTCTGAAATAAATTATGATCCAATTCCCACACGAACATATCTCTATATAAGCAAATTAAACCCAACTTGAGAAAATAAATTTTGGTGCTCTTATTAGGAAATCCCCTCAATAACAACAGAAGGCAACTAGAGCCATTTCCGGCAGTAGACAACTTTGTGATCACTCATCCAGGCAAGTCGCCCTTCGACCATGTTTTGTGAACTGATTTTGTGGCTTGGGTTGTTTGAAACTGAAGGACCATGTGGAGGTCCATCCATGTTTGTGATGAGTATTTGACTTTATTTGAGCAAGGTGTGCTCAAGTTTGAGTTTGATTTGGATTGTTTTTCGAGCTAGAGCAATTTGAGTTACGGGTTGGAGACCAGTCGTCCGACCCCGAGTGGTCGGGTCGTCCGACCTGAGTGGTCGGGGATTTGGTTGTGTTGCAGAGCAGTCGTCCGACCCTGAGTGGTCGGGGCTTTGGCTGTGTTGTAGACCAGTCGTTCGACCTCGAGTGATCGGGTCGTCCGACCTGAGAGGTCTGGGTTTTGGCTGGTCGGAGACTAGTCGTCTGACCCCGAGTGGTCAGGTCTTTGGTTGGTCGGAGACGGCTTGTTCGACCCCAGAGGTCTGGGTGTGGTGGTCGGAGACCGATCGTCGACCCGAGTGGTCAGGTCTCTCGCTGGTCGGAGACCAGTCGTCAGACCTCGAGTGGTCGGAATGGAGACCAGTGGTCAGACCATGGTTGGTCGGGATGGAGACCAGTGGTCAGACCACGTGTGGTCGGGGTTTTTGCTGGTCAACGTAGTTTATATCTTTCTGTTGAGATGGATATGTGTTGTTGGACATTGCTATGTGATGTGGTTTCCTTGTCTATGATGGTTGCAGGACTTTGGAGCTAGGTCATGGTGAGGCGAAGGGGATCGGGACTAGGTTGGAGAGCCGAGGTCCGGATGATCAAGGTGTCGCCAAAGATGGTGAGGCCGTGGAGTAGCCGCAAGCCGAGAAGACAAAGGAATGGATGAGATGCTAACTTGGAGCTGCTCGATCAAGGAGGACCGTTGGATCGCGGTCAGGAAGATAGAGTAGCGGGTCAAGTTAGTGTGAGTTGAAAAGCGTGCAAAACCCGTTGTGTTGTTGGGTTTCGGGTGAGCCCATGCATAGCTTTGTGAGTGGGTAAAATCTCAGCCCTTGATGGAGTGCTCTAGGGTTTAGAGGCTCATCCAAGGGTGGTAGGTGTTCCAAGCCAGCTATGAATAGACAGGGAGAGGGGTGTCTCCTTGGGAGTGAGCAGGTGAGGAAAGTGTACGTGAGTAGTTGAGAGTTGTTGAGAGTGACAGTGTAAGGATCAAATCCTGGCTCTTGGATGTTGGCTTAGGATTGAAGCAGGACATCTAAAGGTGGGAATTGATCCCAGGTCACTATAAATAGAGGGGTAGGGGCAGCCTCCCTCCGTGAAGGTTCCGAGGTTTTCTTGCTCATTTGAGCTTTGCCCACTTTGTTGTGAGGCTTTGTAAACCTCCTTCCGAAATGAAATGTTCTTCATTTATATTCTTGTTTCATTTCTCTTACGTATTTACATTACGCACTTAAATTCTGTTATCTAAATTCCGCATTTACTTACTTGCAATTTACTTTACGTAATTTGGATTTGCCTCATCTCCTTCTACATGCTATTTAGTCTTTGTTGAAATTCATGATTGATGAACTCTTCTCTGGACTTGGTGCTTTCAATCATCTAGGCAATCCTTGCATTCTTGTTGCAAGTTAGTAAATCTGTGTGTTCTTAAAGTGCGTAAGCGTGTGACTTGCGTTCTTTAGTCTTGATTGGCTTCGTTCTTGTTGCCAAGGATGAAAGATTTTGGATGAATCTTCTATAGATCATATCCCAATCATCTAGGCAATCTACAACCTCTTCTATTCAGTTTTGCAAGAAACCAATTTCTGTGCCTAGTTTTCAGATAGTGTTTCTATTTGTTTGAAGGGTTGTTTCTTCGTGTACTTACTTGCTATGATTTGTGGAGAGTCATCCAAGGATTTCTGACCATCAACTCCCACCAGCAAGTTAGGGGTGAAGTCTGTGTTCGTGACTCTGTTTTTGGTGTTGCATTTGTTAATCTGAAAAGGACGGAATCTTCGTATTAATTCCTTCGATTGTTGATTGAAATAGGTTCCTGACATCCTTTGGGAGGTGCACACCAATTTTCACTGTTTTTGGATTAGCCGATCAAAAGTTACATCGATTTCGGGGGGACTGTTCATCTGGTCGGGGGCACTGTTCACCAGAACACTATTCACCCGAGTACTGTTCATCCGACCACTTCAGGTCGGGAGTACTGTTCATCCGACCACTTGTATGGGCGATCGCTCATCCGACAAGGTCTTTGGGAAGTACTGCTCACCCAACACTATTCATTCGAGTATCGCTCATCCGACCTCTGAGGTCGGGGTACCGCCCATCCGACAAGAAATACCCGACCAGTGCAGTTTCTTTCTGGTCTTTTGGTGGTTTGAATTTTAGGGGGAGAGTTTATTCGAAAATTTTATTTGGCTCCTATTCACCCCCCTCTAGTCGCCTTTTTCGATCTTTCAGAAACTCTTGCATTCATCTCAAAAGCTAATTTCTAAAAGAAATTAAATCACACTAATTGGATCAGCTAGATCCAGTGTTAGAACCATAACCTTGGTGAGGTTATGGAGTAATTGGTGGATGGAAGAGCTCAAGGTATAAGCAACCCCAATTGGGTTGCTATGAAAGTCAGGGCTCCTCCACATAGGATATCATTTAAGGACAAACCAAACTGGCGCTTACCTCAAAATTGGCGCAAGCCGTGCTAACCACCCAGTATGGGACGGGCTGAACTAAGTAACCAACAAGTAGCTGACTCTGCCAAGGTGAGAAAGGTGACTATGCCAAGTGAGTGCAGTCACCCTAGGATGAGACATCGGGGGAGGAGTCTCAACCGGCGTGCCTTTGGTGAGGCAAGGCGTTATGGCAAAGGTCAGTGTACGGTTGGCCAAACGTTCTGTTTCCTTGGTTTATTTGTGTGCCTAAGGAAGCACACTGTGATAATAAGCCAAAGTGATGCTATGGGTAAAGCAGTACACCTCTGATCAGAGTCAAATGTGATATCACTCCTAGCTTCCGGGTTTTGGAAGTGCGTCGTGTGGGTTTTCCTCTAACACAGGATGTAAGACCCCACGTTGTTTTGCTTTCAGTAGATTTAAAAGTTAAAACTTGACACTTTCTAACAAAAGGATAAAGGGGTACTTTGGACAAAGTACTAATTTGGAGTAGTGGCTTGGTGGCCGAAAACTATATTTATATACCCATGCATAAAGGTTCCATGGCTTGCTGAGTACTGGTGTACTCAGCCTTGCTTTCTTTGTTGTTTTTCAGAACATGTTGAGTCCACCCAACCAGATGAGATAGAAGGTGAATTTCATGATGCTGTGAATCTTTATGATGATACCGATGTTGCTGTGGAGGGATATGAATATGAGGGGACTGACGACCAAGACCTGGCGGAATAAATCCACCCTCAGGAAGGAGGCATCTAGAATAATATTATAAGGCGGGCGGTGTAGAAATCACCGTAGCCAGACCTAAGACAGTACTATATGTACTTTAAGAACAATCCCCTGAGTACTATTCGGTGGAAGTTTCAGTTCTATATGTGTTTCTTTCCTTAGCCTGATTGTAACATCCCAAAATTTGAGTTTTGGAATGTTCGAATTCAAAAATAATCCAATTGCATTTTTCTTGAATTAATCCCAGCTTAATTTGAATTTTCTATTAATGAAAGGATTTAAATTGACTAAACAATTCATCAAACTAAAGATTTTCGAGATCGCTCAAAGCAGACAGAAGAATTATGCAGATAATCGTCGTCGAGATTTGAGTTTCGAGCCCAATGATTATGTTTATCTCAGAGTCACCCCTCTCAAAGGAGTTAAGAGATTTCAAGTAAAAAGAAAGCTTGCCCCTAGATATGTGGGACTGTTCAAAATCTTGGAACGAAGAGGCGAGGTTGCCTACAAGTTAGAATTGCCTCAGTCTTTTGCCAGAATCCATGATGTGTTCCATGTATCGCAGTTGAAGAAATGCCTGCGTGTGCCCGAGGAATAGATGCCATTGGAAGCTATTGATTTGCAAGATGATCTTACCTACAAGGAGCAACCAGTGGAAATTTTGGATATAGCAGAGCGTATCACGAGGAACAAGACCATCCGTTTGTGCAAGGTCCAGTGGAGCAATCATTCAAAAGAGGAAGCAACTTGGGAGCGCGAAGAGGATCTAAAGTCCGAGTTTCCCCACCTATTCCCTAGCCAGCCAGAATCTTGGGGTCGAGATTCCATTTAAGGGGGGAGGTTTGTAACATCCCAAAATTTGAGTTTTGGAATGTTCGAATTCAAAAATAATCCAATTGCATTTTTCTTGAATTAATCCCAGCTTAATTTGAATTTTCTATTAATGAAAGGAATTTTTCTGTATTTTTGGAGATTTTTCTAAAATTATTTGCTATTTATTTGAATTTATTTGCTTTTATTCGGATTCCTGGAATTTTCTTAATTGGAAAAAGGTTTTTGTTTTTCCAAAAGCCCTCGGGCCGTTTTTCCCCGCGCGGCCCATCTCCGGCCCGCTCCGCGTCGGTCTGCTCCGCCCTGGCCCGCTTCGCTCGGCCCACTGCTTGCGCCCCGCCAACCCGCGCCGCATCGTCCGTTCGATGCGCGACGCGTGTGCGGCTGAGATTGTGCCACGTTGCCACGCCGCCGTAGGAAACCCTAACCCTAACCACTGAACGGAGTCCTGCCGCCGTAGGCTGCCGTCTCAGAGTCCGCGTCAGTCACGCCTCCCGAGACCGCTATTTAAAGCGCTGCGCCCCTCCCAAGGTTCCCCTCCCACCGCCGCTTCTTTTGCCCTGCCTATCGCTGCCCGAGTCGCCGCCATCGCCGAGTTCTCGCTTGCCATTGCTTTCTGCCGTGCCCGAGATCTTCCGCCGCCCGGATCTCCGTCATCGGTACTCCTCCGCCGTTGTCGTTTGCTCGCCTGAGTTCGCCGCGTCGCCCTCTCGCAGACCCGCATGGAACCGCGCTCGATTCATCGCCGTAGCGCCGCTTGCCGTGTCGTCTTCTTCGTCTGCGGTGAGTTGCGCCGCTGCCCTCGCCGTCGTCCTCCTTCACCGATTCATGGCCATCCGATCGCTCGGCAACGCTCCTGGTCGCGCCACGTCCTTCGCCGCCCACGCCCTGTTTCCAGCCGCCCGATCCCGCACCGTGCCGCCGATGCGCGGCGCGTGGACGCCTGGGTCAGCGTCCAGTCAGCCGCCGAGTCAATGCTTGCATCAGCCCTAAAGCCCGCGTCAGCGCTAACATCGACCGTGCGCCGAGTGCACGATGAACCGAACCCGTGCTGTGGACCCAGTCCACCAAAAGCCGGATGACGCCAATGTTGCGCACTAAACCGATTTTCCTGTACGAAAATAAATCCAGAAATTCCGATTTTCTGATTTTCAGTCTTTTTCTCTGAATTTAATCTTTCAAAGGCCCGTTCTCGCTCATACGAACTCCGATTGAGGCTATTCAAGTTTTTAAATTTTTCTAAAATCAAGATCTATCTTCCAGAGCTATTTATTTTCATTTTTGAACTTGTTTGTGTCTCTGTTTTGTATTTATTTGGTTTCGTTGCTAACTTTTCTGGTAGACGCTAATTCCGAGGGAGCGAAAGAAGATTTTGAAGACCAAGAATCAGCACTAGATCAGCAAGGCAAGTCGTAATCCTTTGACCATATTGATCCTATGTTTGCAAAGTAATTTGTTTTATACAATTGCATGCTATTTGGGTGTTAATGATTATTTCATGGGAATTGCTATATACCTAGTTGTCATTATGTCACCTTGATTAATTGGGATGCCATGTATCCATTGTTAAACTTAGGTTGGGACATTACTAGTTGGATATAATCATTATACCAACATTGGGTTATCATAGTTATGCTTAGACATGCTTAGATATACGTTGGGATTCATGTCACATGTTGAATAAAATTAATCTTGACTTAATGAGATATTGAATCGTGGCCGTTAGCCACTGTTGTAAAATTTGTTGTACCATGGCGGGGTTTGCCATTGGTCTTGGTTGAATGAATTGTTTTCCCTCGGGCAAGTGATCGTGCAGTAAAGGGGGTGCTTTCTAGCACATTGGGATGTGGATATCTTGCCTGAGATAATTAAGGACTTAATCTTGTGCGCCATTGAACTGGGCCTAACCGTAGTACCACAAGTCTGGTATGGGACAGACCTAGCTGATTAATTTGCAATGTCTAGCCTTGAGTACTACCAAATTGGGGGTGTGGGTTCCGGGATGGATGGGTAGATTCGCAAGGCGCAAGAGGGGGCCCTAAGGGGAGAATCCTTAGCTGGCAATACCGAGTTTAAACAGTGCATTGTAAAGGCTTTGTCATGATATCTCTGCGACACACCAAAGGAAGTGTGTTAGTAACGTTTGCACAAAGAGATGTTCATGTCTTGTGGGTAAAGTTTTACAACCTCTGCAGAGTGTAAAACTTTTGAATAACAGCGTCATGGTCATGGACAAAGCCCGGGAATTTCACACGGGGTATAGAGTATTTCATGAAATGTGGAATGTGGAATTGTTGGGATGTGAACGGGGAGTTCAGTGTTGTTTTGTTGTCTACCATTGATCTACCAGTTATTTATTTATCTTTTCGTAAATATACTTTCAATCTATTTATTGTATTTCAATTCAAGTTATTGCTTTCTGCAAATGAACCCTATGGCCATCTTTGTCAAGCCGTGCATGAATATATTGCATCAATTCCCTACAGCTTGCTGAGTACTTTTTGTACTCACGGCTTTATGCCCTTGTTGATCAGTTGCTGAAGGAGATAATGAGTATCATGAGGAGGAATTCTATGAAGACTACGTGGATTAGGAAGGCGTTCCCCAGACGATTGCCTGTGGCATGTCGAATGGCTCAAGTTATCTTTTCCGCTGCAATAGTATTTGTTTCTTAAGCCCTTAAGGCATAATGGTGTAAATATTGACCATAAGGTCGTTTGCTTTATTTAATAATAATTTGCTTCTTCTTAGTTAATTCGTTGTATGGAATGATATTTCATCTATGTTTTTACTGTGTGCACTAGCGTGATCCTGGACTAGTGCAGTATACACAGAGGGTTTCAGATTTGCAAATCCAAGTCCCGACACTGATCCTGGCGCACTCTGCTCTGTGATGTTTCCACTGGTTCTGGCCTGGTCAGGTGAAGTAGGGGCGTCACATTACGGGCCGCCGAAAACGCTAAAAAACATGACATGAGTTGTTGTCGACTATAATACTTAGGGTTATTGCACTAGTGGAAATTAGATGCAAAGCAAGGTGTAAATTACATATTTTTCTAGAATATGGTATGCATATATCAATGAGCAAATCTGGTCCATTCTTCCTAAAAATTACATTTAAATATGATATTTTACGGGCTGCCGAAAAGGCTAAAAAATCACACTCTCCCTGATCTCAGAATTACACTCTCTCTGATCTCCCTCTCCCACCATCATTTTGCAATTTCTAAAAAAATCAATTATTTAAATAATTTCTAATTATTGATTGCCTCGACTTTTATTTATCAGTACCTAAGTTCAATGACAGTTGCCCAGCCACTTCCTCCAAAAGAAGTGTTTTAAATATCTTTACAAATTTGGATTGAAATTGTTCACATGCAATAACGCGATTTTGCTAATCAATTAGTATCGTCATACTAATTATAATTTTACTAACACCGTCATACCTTCGTATCCTAAAATACCCTAAAATGTATATTCTAGGTTCCAAAAAATTTTCTGTATTTTTTCTAGATTTTTCTGCATAAAGGAAATTGTCTTTTTCATTTTCTACTTGTTCCCCTTGAATTTTGAAAATTATTTAAAATTTCTCTAGAGCCTTAAAATATTTTACTTGGATCCTAAATGATGTACACTGTTTGTCCAAATATTTTCATTTTTTTGAAGTCTCTCCAATTTGTTTTTTAATTTCTAAATTTTCAAGCCGAGTACACCCCATATCGCCCTACGGTTGGGCGATTTTCCCCATATCGCCCTATGGTTGAGCGACTTCTCTTTCTGTCGCTCTACGGTAGGGCGATTTCTCCTGTCGCCCAATGGTAGCGCGAGTACTCCTCTCACCCTCTCCACCTCACTACCAAGTCAGCACTCCCTCTTTTGTCGCCCAACCAACGGGTGACAGGAGTATATTTTGAAATTTTTTATTTCGTGGTATATTTTTATAATTTAAATTAAAAATTTATTATTTAAAAAAATTCTTGCAATAACTAGCACTACTGCTACTGTATTGGCTGGACTCCGCAACGAGTATTTGATTCCCTTTTTCCTAGCGCGTCTAGGCCTGGCATAGAAAGTAGAGTTATCCCTAGGTGGTGGTAGCGTCCACGTGGTTAATTTAATTGAGGCAAAATGGTCCAACATGCGTTGGCGCGTGGGCAGCGCACGGGGAAGGGAAAACAGTGTGGGGAAGGAGAGAACTGTTGGGAAACCACGTGGCCCAATAAAAAGTCCACGATAGTCCCTTAGTCGAAATCCTAGATGAGCGCTATATAAGGAGGAGGGGTCCCCCCTATGTACAAGAATCACAAAGCAATAAAGAATTCTGTCGTCGCTCCCCATATACCTGTGACTCTCTCTGTTCTCCAATTTAGATCTGTTCGGGAACCCCGGAATATTCGATAGCGAGGTTCCTTAACACGTTATCAGCACAAAGCACTACCGGAGTTCAGCATTGAAAGGTGAGAAAGGTGAGAATCGGTGATTGTATCTAATCGCTGTTGATCCTATGCATGTATCTACCGTACGCATCTGTTTTGTGCTTGCGTCACGTGGCACGAAGCTACATGCAGTATCAGTACATGCGTCATCTCAGAAAAAAGGGGGGGAATGCGTCGTCTTGGTTTGCGCACCCACAGCGTACCACCGCTGTCGCCGTCCCCCAGACCCATGCGCCTCGGCTTGCGCACTCGCAGCACGCCGCTGCGCCTCCGCCGGTCAAGCCCGCCGAACATGAAGCTCGACCGCAAAGACGCTGCCGCCTCGGCCGCATCGCTCGCGTCAGCGCGGCCCGCCCGACCTCAGCGCCGTCGTCGGCCTCCGCCAAGCGCCGTTTTCGGCCGCAGCCACGCCACGGACGCCGCCATACCGCCGACGCTGCGTTCGGCGCCACACCGAGATAGCCGAGCCGCCTTGGTCTCCCCGGCGTTCGCCCGGCGTCGCTGCCTCGCCGACCTCCTCGCCGGCTGCCGTCTTGGCCCGCTCACGGCTCAAGCCCGACCGACGCGCCGCTCGCCCGCACAAGACTGACCGGTCGCCTCGATCCTCGGCTCCGCCGACTCGGCTGACGAGCGCTCGGCCCCACCACAGACGGTCGCCTCGATCCTCGACTACGCCCGGCCCGCCCGCCGCGGCGCCCGCAAGCACCGCCGGTCGCTTTGCCCTCGGCCGCTCATACCAGAGCGCCGTGCCGTTCGAGCCGCCGATCAACACCTAAGACGGCGCGCCAGCGCCGCGTGCTACACCTGGCACGCCGCGCGGTTGTCAGGAAGAAAAAGTGGCGCGGCTAGGGAAGTGGGAACCCTAGCCGCTCGGCCAAGAAGGCAAAAGCAGTCGGTCTTCAAGGCCCGAAGAAGGGCGCGGCCCAGTGGGCCAAGAGGCCACGCACAAGAAAAAAACGGCCCATAGGCCTTTCGGCCGGAAAATAAAGAGAAAAGAAAAGGGAAGGAAAAGAAAAGGAAGAAAAGAGAAAAAAATGCAGAAAAATGTTCTGGCTCTATTTTCATTTTCTAGCTTTATTTCTCTATTTTATGAATATTCTCTATGAAATTTGAATTCTTTGCTTTATTTTATATACTTCAATGCATGTTTTTTTTCTACACTTTATGCTTTTGCAACCATTTTCTATTAGATTACACGCAGTAATCTAATGTCAGAATTTTTGAAATCATGCAGATGTCCGACATCGTGAATCGTGAGTTTGAAGAACTGGCTCCGCACGGTCAGAACTACCTCACTTGGGCATTGGACGTGAAGATCATTCTTGGGGGCAAGAAGCTCCGCGCCGTGGTTGGTCTAGGGTCCTCGCAGGACGCGAAACCTACCGCCGAGCAGAACGATCAAGCCCTGCACTTTCTCAGGCATCACCTCTCAGCCACTTTGAAGAACGAATATATGGCTGAGGAGAGTGCACTTGAGCTTTGGACTGCACTTGGGGACACTGGTCGAAGATATGTCGAGAATCCAAGGAAGTGATCAACGCATATCATGCTAAGAGGAAGGCAAAAGAAAACGCCCACGCAGAGGCGCACTTCGCCAATATCGGTGATGATGATGCCATGGATGAAGATACCCCACTTGTCTCATCCTCACAGAATAGCCTGGACAACGATGCTGCAGCCAACATTATGGCGAATGAAGAGAAAACTTCTGTCAATGACATAGAAGCAGAAATTAATGCATACTTTACAGATTCTGTTTAATGCATTTTTTTTAGATTATGGTTGTTAGCATTTTCTTTTGAATAATGAATTGTAAGCTCTAGAAGAGCATACTTCTCTCATGAATAAATATGAAATTTATTCTATATTCCAGTATTCTTCAAATTTGCAAGCAATTTTTGGTTTATTTTGCCTCTATCTGATTAGAATTATATTTCTTTGATCTAGAAATCGTGTAGCGCCCAAATGGAAGAGATATGCATTGTTGATAGTGGCACAACAAATACCATCTTAAGAGAGTCTAAATACTTCGAGTCGATCACGAAAGAATTTGGAAAGATTACTACGATCGCAGGAAGCGACTCATATGTAATCGGCTCAGGAAGAGCCACTATTATATTGCCTATGGGTACAACTTTGGTAATCAAAGAAGCCCTTTTGTACCCTGAATCAGCGCGCACTCTCTTAAGCTTCAAAGACATCCGCGCCAATGATTTTCATGTAGAAACAAATGAAGAAAATGGCAAAGAATACTTGTGCATTGTGAAGCACGCGGTATGTGGAAAAATGGTATTAGAAAAATGTCCCTCATATGAATCTGGGTTGTACTACACGAATATTCATACACCCGAAGTGTATACTTCCTTGAAAACTGTTTTTAAAAACTCTGAGTTATTTTCTTTATAGCATGGTAGATTAGGTCATCCTAGTCTTAGAATGATGAGAAATATAGTGAACAACTCACAAGGTCATGGCATTAATGTTAAAAATTTCCCGAATCATGAAGATTTTGTGTGCCCTGCATGTGCCACCGGGAAATTAATAACTAGACCCTCTGTCATGAAAGTGCAAAGTGAAATTCCTGCATTCCTGGAACGCATCTACGGGGATATTTGCGGCCCGATTCAGCCCCTGTCAGGGCCATTTCGATACTTTATGGTGCTCATCGATGCTTCCTCGATATGGTCGCATGTATGCTTATTGCCAACAAGAAACCATGCTTTTGCAAAGTTGATCTCGCAGATCATAAGAATCAAGAATGCTTTCCCTGATCATCGCGTGAAGTCCATTAGAATGGACAATGCTGGAGAATTTACTTCAAAGGCATTCGATGATTATTGCAAAGAACGAGGATAGCGATTGAGCACTCCGCATCGCACGTCCATACGCAGAATGGACTAGCTGAAGCGCTAATAAAGAGGATTAAGTTCATTGCCAGACCGCTTTTGCAGAGTTGTAACTTGCCCAACACTTGTTGGGGACACGCAGTCCTGCACGCAGCAGCTCTCATCAATTTCAGACCGTCGGCCTACAACATCCATTCACCTATGCAGCTTGTGCACGGGATCATCCCGAAGATCTCACATCTCAGGAAATTTGGGTTTATGGTATATGTACCTATACCACCCCCTCAGCGGACTGCAATGGGCCCTCTTCGCAAGTCTAGGATATACGTTGGTTATGAGAGTGCATCCATAATCAGGTATTTGGAACCCATGCCCGGAGACTTGCATACAGCCCGATTGGCTGATTGCATTTTTGACGAGGATCGTTTCCCGTCATTAGGGGGAGGAAATCAACCTTTGGACGAAAAATGCTGGGAAATCATATGGCATTCCACTGGGATCCCCGCACATGACCCCCGCACTAATGAAGCAAATCAAGAAGTCCGAAGATAATTGATTTGCGAATTTATAAATGAACTGCCGATCATTTTGTGATCGAAGGGCGTGGTTAAATCGCATGTACCCGCAAGGAATGCACCGAGAGGGTGGAAATACCAAAGAAAATAGAAGTTATCCTCATCTGTTCGAGGCCTCAAAGAAAAGAACAGAAATCTGCTCCTCAAACCCAAAGTACCGGAGGCGTTTGGAGAAAAGCGGGCGAGAGGACTTACCACAACCAATCACAAAAATACCCCAAGGAAAGAAGGGGAGCCAGTTGGGACCTTGCACTGGAAAGAAGCCAACGGAAAAGGCAATTCCAGACTTGAATCTTCCACTGCAGGAACAAGCCAGAAATAATATGTGCGCACACATAGGCGATGAAAAGCTAAAGGAACTTGCTCCTGCGATAGGGAATAGCAGCGAAGAGCAAGTAGAAGTGCATGAAGCACCCCATGAAGAAATGGCCATAAACTTTGTAATAACAGGAGAATCCCTGAATAGAGCAACAGCCAACGTTGATGCATACTTTGCAAAGAAGATTGCCTCGATCATTGATCATGATCCCGAGCCTGCATCTCTCGCAGAGTGCAAGAAAAGGCTAGATTGGGAAGAATGGAAGAAGCCAATCACTGCAGAGTTAGTCTCTGAACAAGAGAGAGGTGTTTGAGCCGTATGCCGCACACCTCCCCATATAAACCCGTAGGTCACAAATGGGTCTTTGTTGGAAGAGGAATGAAAACAACGAAGTTGTAAGGTACAAGGCAAGGCTCGTAGCTCAAGGTTTCACTCAACGTCCCGGAGTTGATTATGAAGAAACCTATTCTCGGTCATGGGAGAAATTACATTTAGATATTTGATCTCAATGGCGATCAACTTGAAATTGAGAATGAAGCTAATGGATGTTGTCACAAACATATTTGTATGGAAACTTGGATTCGGAGATATACATGAAAGTACAGGAAGGAATTCCTATCCCAACCAAGACGGAGCAAATAGAAACACATGCAGTGTGAAATTGGAGAAATCACTGTATGGGTGAAGCGATCGAGAAGAATGTGGTACAATCGTTTGGCGACTTTCTCGCAAGAAAGGCTACACAAGCAGTGAAGATTGTCCATGTGTGTTTATCAATGATCCCGAATGGATTCTCAGATAATCTCCGTCTATGTAGATGACTTGAACATCATTGGGACGGATGAAGAAATTGAAGAAGCATGCTCATACTTGAAATCTGAGTTTGAAATGAAGGATTTGGGTAAAACCAAGTTTTGTTTAGGCTTGCAGCTTGAGCATGTCCAAGGAGGAATCTTGGTACATCAATCAACCTACACGCAGAAAGTGTTGGAAAGGTTTGGTTTTGAAAAGGCATATCCTGCAAAGACTCCAATGGTCGGAAGGTCACTCCAAGCAGACCTAGACCCATCTGAGACCTAGAGAAGAGGGGAGGAAGTCACGGGAGCGAATTCCCATATCTGAGTGCAATTGGAGCGCTCATGTACCTTGCGAATAGCACCAGGCCGGACATTGCGTTCGCTGTGAATTTGCTAGCTCGGTACAGTGCAGAACCCACTAAAAGGCATTGGAAAGGGATTAAGGACATCTTCCGTTACCTCCAAGGAAGCAAAGACCTCGGTTTGTTTTCAAAAGAAACAATGAATTGAATTTGGTTGGCTATGCCGATGCTGGGTACTTATCAGACCCGCATACTGGCAAGTCCCAAACTGGCTATGTTTTCCTATGTGGAGGAACAACAATTTCTTAGAAGTCGTCCAAGCAGACCCTTGTCTCGACGTCGACAAACCACTCGGAAATCATTCCTTTGTATGAAGCATCTCGTGAATGTGCATGGCTCAGAAGAATGGTTCACCACATCCAGAAGTCATGTGGCTTGAACATTGAGCAAACTCCCACGATAATCTATGAAGATAATGCAGCATGTGTTGCCCAAGCACAGATGGGTTATGTGAAGAGCAATCTCACGAAGCATATCAACCCCAAGTTCTTCTATGCTCACGAATTGCATAAGATGAACGAGATCAAGATATTGCATACTAAGTCATGTGAAAATCTCGCAGATTTGTTCACTAAATCACTCTCAGCATCTACCTTTGAAAGGTGCGTAAAAGGAATTGGGATGATGAGACTTAGAGAAGTGCAGATTTTAGGGGGAGATATTTCACATACTCCCACATAAATCTCGAACGTGAATTTTGAATACCGAACATGAATCTCGAAGATTAGCAATTGAAGTTTGGGTGAATTGTACTCTTTTTCCTTAGCAAGTTTTTCATGAAGTTTTCTTGCATAAGGTTTTAATGAGGCAATTCGTGCAACACATAAGCATATGCTATGTACTCTTTCTTCAAGTATTTTTCCCACTGGGTTTTTCTGGAGTTTTAATGAGGCATATGCATCTCGCGGCAAAGGGCCCAAGGGGGAGTGTTGGGAAATCACGTGGCCCAATGAAAAGCCCACGATGGTCCCTGAGCCGAAACCCTAGGTGAGCGCTATATAAGGAGGAGGGGGTCCCCCCTATGTACAAGAATCACAAAGCAATAAAGAATTCTGTCGTCGCTCCCCATATACCTGTGTGTCTCTCTCTCTGTTCTCCAATTTAGATCTGTTCCGGAATCCCGGACTATTCGATAGCGAGGTTCCTTAACAAGAACATGGGGAAGGGAAAAGTGAGCGACCCAGGAAGGAGTGAACACGTGTCGTGCAAGGGTGCGTTTGTGACTTACGGACTATGAGGTCATCTGTAGCTCCTAAGCTCTAGATCTTTGCTCCATCTTTGATCTCGAGTTTGTAGGTTAAAATAAATTAAATTAAGTTTATATTTTTAGTTTAAAATGTAAACAAGAAGACCCATCTTAACACTTAATGTATCCACAACTCCATAAATTTCTGAAACTAAGGGTATGTTTGGTACGGCTCCAGCTCCACCAGATCCGTGGATCTAGTGGAGCTAGGTATTTTTAGATCTACAGATCCGTGGAGCTGAAGTTATAGATATATTAAGAGTGTTTAGGTGGATCATTTTATTTATATTTTATATTAAGAATATAAACTTAATTTAATTTATTTTAGTTTACAAGATTCAAATCTGAGGTGGAGCAGGGATCTGGAGCTCTACCAAACAGGACCTAAGAATATCCTGCTACATCAACTCTACAGATTTTGGTAGAGCTGTCCCAAACATCTCCTAAGTTATATAAGCCTGATTCATAATGCGAAACAAATGTCCATCCATATGAATGAAATAAGTTGTTCAAGGTTGCTAAAACGTCTTCTTTGATAATGATAAAAATAATATAAAATAATTAAAGAAATGATTTTAATTAGAAGTCTTAATGACAATCTCAACAGATAGACTACTACATGCTGAGAACGCAAGTCTTTACTCTCTCTCCTCCTTGGCAGATCAGTTGGCAGATGAAAAGTTGGATGCTGTTAATTTGGTATTGTTAAGGAACCTCGCTATCGAATAGTCCGGGGTTCCCGAACAGATCTGAAGTGGAGAACAGAAAGAGAGAGAGACACGTGTTTAGGGAGAGCGAAAGCGGAAATTCTTTATTGCTAATGAATTACAGGTACATGGGGACCCCCTCCTCCTTTTATAGCGCTCTCTAGGGTTTCGGCATTAGGGACCACATGGGCCTTCGGTGGGCTTTCAGGGTTTCTCAACACTCCCCCTTGGGCCCTTTGCCGCGAGATGCATATGCCTCATTAAAACTCCAGAAAAACCCAGTGGGAAAAATACTTGGAGAAAGAGTACATAGCATACGCTTACTATGTTGCACTAATTGCCTCGTTAAAACCTTACGCAAGAAAACTTCATGAAAAACTTGCTAAGGAAAAAGAGTACAATTCTCCCAACTTCAATTGCTAATCTTCGAGATTCATGTTGGGTATTCATAATTCATGCTCAGATTCATGTGGGAGTATGTGACATATCTCCCCGAAATCTGCACTTCTCTAAGTCTCATCATCCCAATTCCTTTCACGCACCTTTCAAAGGTAGATCTTTGGGAGTGATTTAGTGAACAAATCTGCAAGATTTTCACATGACTTAGCATGCAATATCTTGATCTCGTTCATCTTATGCAATTCATGAGCATAGAAGAACTTGGGGTTGATATGCTTCGTGAGATTGCTCTTCACATAACCCATTTGTGCTTGGGCAACACAAGTCGCATTATCTTCATAAATTATTGTAGGAGTTTGCTCAATGTTCAAACCACATGACTTACGGATGTGGTGAACCATTCTTCCGAGCCATGCACATTCACGAGATGCTTCATACAAGGCGATGATTTCGAGTGGTTTGTCGACGTTGAGACAAGAGTCCGCTTAGACGACTTCCAAGAAATTGCTGTTCCTCCACATAGGAAAACATAGCCGATTTGGGACTTGCCAAGATGCGGGTCCGATAGGTACCAAAGATCGGCGTAGCCAACCAAATTCAATTCATTGTTTCTTCCAAAATGCAGGATCGAGGTCTTTGCTTCCTTGGAGGTAACGGAAGATGTCCTTGATCCCTTTCCAATGCCTTTTGGTGGGTTCTCAGATCAGCATCGAGCTAGCAAATTCACAAATAACGCAATGTCCGGCCTAGTGCTATTTGCAAGGTACATGAGCGCCCAATTGCACTCGATATGGGAATTCTCGCTCCCGTGACTTCCTCCCCTCTTCTCTAGGTCTCAGATAGGTCTAGGTGCGCTTGGAGTGACCTTCCACCATTGGAGTCTTTGCAGATATGCCTTTTCAAAACCAAACCTTTCCAACACTTTCGTGTGTAGGTTGATTGATGTACCAAGATTCCTCTTTGACATGTTCAAGCCGCAAGCCTAAACAAAACTTGGTTTTACCCAAATCTTTCATTTCAAACTCGGACTTCAAGTATGAGCATGCCTCTTCAATTTCTTCATCCGTCCCAATGATGTTCAAGTCATCTACATAGACAGAGATTATACAGAATCCATTCGGGATCGCCAGATAAACACACATGGACAATCTTCGCTGTTTGTGTAGCCTTTCTTGCGAGAAAGTCACTCAAGCGATTGTACCACATTCTTCCCGATCGCTTGATCCATACGGTGATTTCTCCAATTTCACACTCAGCATGTGTTTCTATTTGCTCCATCTTGGTTGGGATAGGAATTCCTTCAGTACTTTCATGTATATCTCCGAATCCAAGTTTCCATACAAATATCTTTGTGACAACATCCATTAGCTTCATTCTCAACTTCAAGTTGATCGCCATTGAGATCAAATATCTAAAGGTAATTCCTCCCATGGTGGAGAATAGGTTTCTTCATAATCAACTCCGGACGTTGAGTGAAACCTTGAGCTACAAGCCTTGCTTTGTACCTTACAACTTCGTTGTTTTCATTTCTCTTCCGAACAAAGACCCATTTGTGACCTACGGGTTTATATGGGGAGGTGTGCGATACGGGCTCAAACACCTCTCTCTTGTTCGAGAGACTAACTCGCAGTTGATTGCCTTTTTCCATTCTTCCCAATCTAGCCTTTTCTTGCACTCGCGAGAGATGCGTGCTCGGGATCATGATCAATGATCGAGGCAATCTTCTTTAAGTATGCATCAACATTGGTCGTTGCTCTATTCAGGATTCTCTGTTATTACAAAGTTTATGGCCATTTCTTCATGGGGTGCTTCATGCACTTCTACTTGCTCTTCGCCGCTTTTCCCTATCGCAGAGCAAGTTCCTTTAGCTTTCATCGCCTATGTGTGCGCACACATTATTTTTGGCTTCCTTGATGATAGATTCAAGTCCGAATTGCCTTTTCCATTAGCTTCTTTCAAAGCTGTGTCTCAACTGGCTCCCCTTCTTTCCTTGGGGTATTTTCGTGATTGGTTGTGGTAAGTCCTCTCGCCAGCTTTCTCCGCACGCCTCCGGTACTTTGGGTTTGAGGAGCAGTGTTTCTGTTCTTTTTCTTTGAGGCCTCAACAGCCGAGGGATACCTTCTATTTTCTTTGGTATTTCCACCCTCTCTGGTGCATTTCTTGCTGGTACATGCGACTTAACCACGCCCTTCAGATCACAAAAATGATCAGGCAGTTCATTTGCTAAATTCTGCAAATCAATTATCTTCTGGACTTCCTGATTTGCTTCATTAGTGCGGGGTCATGTGCGGGATCGGTGGAATGCCATATGATTTCCGGCATTTTTCATCCAAAGGTTGATTTCTCCCTAATGACGGAAACGATCCTCGTCAAAGATGCAATCAATGAACCGGTCAGTATGCAAATCTCCACCATGGGTTCTAAATACCGATTATGGATGCACTCATAACCAACGATATCCTGGACTTGCGGAGAGGGCCCATTGCGATCATTGAGGGGTGGTATAGGTACATATACCATACACCCAAATTTTCTAAGATGGGAGATCTTGGGATGATCCGTGCACAAGTTGCATGGGGAATGGATGTTGTAGGCCGACGGTCTAAAATTGATAAGAGCTGCTGCGCGCAGATCGCGTGTCCCCAACAAGTGTTGGGCAAGTTACAACTCGCAAAAGCGGTCCGCAATAAACTTAATCCTCTTTATTAGTGCTTCGCTAGTCCATTCTGCGTATGGACGCGTGCGGTACGGAGTGCTCAATCGCTATCCCCGTTGTTGTGCAATAATCATCAAATGCCTTTGAAGTAAATTCTCCGGCATTGTCCATTCTAATGGACTTCACGCGATGATCAGGGAAAGCATTCTTAATTCTTATGATCTGCGAGATCAGCTTTGCAAAAGCATGGTTTCTTGTTGACAACAAGCATACATGCGACCATTTCGAGGAAGCATCGATGAGCACCATAAAGTATCGAAACGGCCCTGACAGGGGCTGAATCAGACCGCAAATATCCCCCTGGATGCGTTCCAGGAATGCAGGGATTTCACTTTGCATTTTCATGATAGAGGGTCTAGTTATTAATTTTCCGGTGGCACATGCAGGGCACACAAAATCTTCATGATTCGGTAAATTTTTAACGTTAATGCCATGACCTTGTGAGTTGTTCACTATATTTCTCATCATTCTAAGACCAGGATGACCTAATCTACCTGCCATAAAGAAAATAACTCAAAGCTTCTAAAAACAGTCTTCAAGGAAGTATACACTTCGGGTGCATGAATATTCGTGTAGTACAACCCAGATTCATATGAGGGACATTTTTCTAATACCATTTTTCCACATACCGCGTGCTTCACAATGCACAAGTATTCTTTGCTATTTTCTTCATTGGTTTCTACGTGAAAACCATTGGCGCGGATGTCTTTAAAGCTTAAGAGAGTGCGCGTTGATTCAAGGTACAAAAGGGCTTCTTCAATTACCAAAGTTGTACCCATAGGCAATATCATCGTGGCTCTTCCTGAGCCGATTACATATGAGTCGCTTCCTGCGATCGTAGTAATCTTTCCAGCGTTCTTCGTGATCGACTGGAAATACTTAGACTCTCTTAAGATGGTATTTGTTGTGCCACTATCAACAATGCATATCTCTTCCATTTGGGCGCTACACGATTTCTAGATACAAGAAATATAATTCCAATCAAACAGAGGCAAAATAATTCAAATATTGCTTGTAAATGATCGTTCTGCTCGACGGTAGGTTTCGTGTCCTGCGAGGACCCTAGATCAATCACAGCACGGAGCTTCTTGCCCCCAAGAACGATCTTCACGTCCGATGCCCAAGTGAGGTATTTCTGACCGTGCAGGGCCAGTTCTTCAAACTCACGATTCAGGATTCATGATTTCAAAATTCTGGTTTAGATTACTGCGTGTAATCTGATAGAAAATGGTTGCAAAAAGCATAAAGTCTAGAAAAATAAATTCATATGCATTGCATTATATTAAATAAAGCAAAGAATTCAAAATTCATAAAGAAAAATTCATAGAACAGAGAAATAAAGCAAGAAAAATTAAAAACAGAGCCAAATAAATCTTCTTGATTTTCTGGCAATTTTTCAAAATTTTCTACAACTTTTTTCGTAGTTTTTCTTTTTTTTTTCTTTTTCTTTTTCTTCTTCACGGCCTACCATCGGGCCGTTTTCCTTTTTTTTTTTTCAAATTAACTAGCGGTTGGGCGTGCGCCGCCTACCGCCTTCTTGGCCCGTCGGCTTTCTTGGCCCGTAAAACAAAGTAGCTCTTTAGAGGCCGGCGGCTAGGGTTCCCCTTCCCTAGCCGCCATTTGCACTTGTGCTGCGAGCTGAGGTGCTACGGCGGCAAGGGCGGCGAGCCGGGCGACCGAGCAAGAGCTGCGGGCCGAGGCGCGGCGTGCGCAGGCCGGAGCAAGGCGCGGCGAGCTGGTCGGGGCGGCCGTCCGAGGCGGCGGAGCGCCGGGCGGCGAGGCCGGGCGGGGCGATGGCTTCGCGTCGAGACGGGCGCGCAGCGCGGGCCGGCCGGCGGTGGAGCCGAGGGCCTTGGCGGCGCGACCGGGCGCGGCGCGAGGCCGAGCCGCCGCGGCGGTGGCAGTGTGGCGCAGCGGCACAGCCCGACCGGTGCTCAGACGGCGCGCGGGGCGCACTTCGAGGACGCGCGGCGCGGCGGCGTTTCTTGTCGCGGGCGCGGCCGGTTCGCGGCGCGCTTTCGGCGGGCGAGGCTAAGGCGGCGGCGCGGCGCGGCGGCGGTCCAAAGCCGCGGTGGTATGCACGGGCCGGGCAGCCAACGACGGCGTTGTGGCTGCGAGCCAAGGGGCGTTGCGCGCGGAAGTCGGGCACTACAAGGCCGTCGACCAGCCGGGCGGCAACGCGGGGCGCGGCTTCATGCCGTAGGCGGCCGGGTGCCGCGACGGCGGCGTCTGGTTGGGACGACGCGCGACGCTGCCGAGGCCATCGGGCGGCGCGGCTACGCTTCGTCGCGCGCGCGCGGCGGCGGCGCGGCGACGCGGCGGGCGCCGAGGTCGAGGCGGTCGGGCAGGGCGCCGTGGTCGAGATACCGCAAGCCGGGCAACGACGCGCAACGGAGGGTCGGGCGCCGACGCGGCGCGCTGTGGCGCCGGGAAGCCTAAGCGGCGCGGCGCTGCATAAACCGGCCGGGGCGACAAAGCTTGAGGCCGAGGCGTCGCCGAGCGGCCGCGAGCCGAGGACGGGCGGCGCTGAAGCGGAGGTTTAGGCGGCGGCGCCGCCAAAGCGCGCACGGCCGCGAGCCGGCATGAGGCGGCGGCGCGGCCGGGCGCGAGCGCACTGCAGCCGGTCGGCCGAGGCGCGCGGGCGGGCGGGCGCGGAGACGGCCGCAGCCGGCCAACCGAGACGCGGCGTTTTGTGCGGCGCACGCGGCGCGGAACGATCGCGAGCCGAACCGGTGGCAGTGGCGGCGGGTGCGCGGAGGCGCGGCGCGGCCCGGCGAGGCGAGGGCGGGCAGGGCGCGGCCGGCTTCTTCGGGCGCAGCAGGCCCCGACGAGGCAGAGGCGCGGCGCGCCAGGCGGCCTCGGCCGAAGCCAGGCGGGCGCGTGCCCGGCGAGGCGGAGGCTCGGCGAGCCGGGCGCTTCGCGCTGGTGCCAAGGCTGCGGGCCGGGTCGATCGGGGGGCGGCGCGGCTGCGGCACGCTGGCTGGCCGGAGGCGACGACGCGACCGAGGTGGTGGCGCAGCGGCGCTTCAGAGGCCAATGCCACGGCGGGCGGTGCGTCGGATGGCGGACGGCGAGCGGTGCGGTCGGATTGCCGGACGGCGGCGCAACGGCGGCTAGCCGGGTTTCAAGCCGACGAGCGCGGAACCGGCGCATTTTCTCTTGAGTGTACAAGAGCTTCGTGTAATCGAAGCGACTCGTGGCGTCTGATAACCGTTCGCATCGTGAGCGATTTCGTAGCTTCATGCCAAGTAGATTCGAGTGATCGCCGATGGCTTCGTACACGTGACGAAAACGATACAAGATGCGAGGATAGATGCATGCATAGAAACGACAAGCGCTTAGATTCAATTCTGAAATCCACCTTTCTCACCTCTTCAATTCGATCTCCCAGAGCTTCGGCGATAACGTGTTAAGGAACCTCGCTATCGAATAGTCCGGGGTTCCCGAACAGATCTGAAGTGGAGAACAGAAAGAGAGAGAGACACGTGTTTAGGGAGAGCGAAAGCGGAAATTCTTTATTGCTAATGAATTCTGTGTACATGGGGGGACCCCCCCTCCTCCTTTTATAGCGCTCTCTAGGGTTTCGGCATTAGGGATCACATGGGCCTTCGGTGGGCTTTCAGGGTTTCTCAACAGGTATCGCCTCGGGACTCGGGAGAATTTTTTTGGTGCAGTTTCTCTTTTGTCGCTGTCAAAGGATTTATTAAGCTCTCCCATCTCAGGGCCCAAGGAGGATGTGCTATCATTTGAAACGTTAAGGTTTCAATTATATCAGCTACGATTAGCTCTGCACGCTCCTGTAGACTTGGTGCTCTGTAGCCCGGAGCTAGGCATGAATACTGATGTGTCGGTTGGCTTGGGCTTCGTTCGTGCTAAGGGTCCAGCTTTGGGCCTTCATCATCCTGCTGATAAGTCAGTCGGGACCGGGGTTACAAATTCGGCTTCGGAATAAATTTCATCTCTGGTCGGATCGTGAAATTTTGACGAAATTTTGAAATTTTGGAAATATTTCGGACGAAATTTGAATTTGAAAATTCAAATCCAGTCCATTCCGGAAATAAAAATCAGAAATTCGGCGAAAAAAACCGAAATTTCGGGCGGGTTTTTTTTTGCACCGGAAAAAAATTGGATCAAACGAAGTCAAAAAATTTTGAATGTTTTTTTGGAGAGTCTTGACACATTCATGATAGTTATGTAAAAATTTCAGATTATTCTGAAGTCTGTGGAATTTTTAAAAATTCAAACATTTTTACTGTCCTTATAAAACGCTCACCGGCAATTTTGAACCAAATGCAAAATGGTACAAACCACGTTATAAACATTTGAACTTTTTTTTTGCATGGTTATGATGTCTCTATAATGCTCTCATTAAATTTTCAGATGATGATCAAACTGTATGAATTTTTAAAAATTCGAACAGTACTACTGCCCTGTTAAAAGGCTTACCAGCAAACTTAAACAAAATGAAACATTATCTAAACCACGTTAATAACTTTTGAAAATTTTTGTGGATGGTCCTGATGTGACATAAATGTTTATTTAAAATTTTTAGAAGATGATCATTCTCAAATAATGTTTAAAAATTCAGACAGTGCTACATCCTCATAAAAGTCTCATGATCAATACATAGATTTGCTTTAGCAATAAAAAAAAGTTCAAAGTTTTTAAACATTTTACAGAATGGTGATAAGGAAGTGCTTAATATCTCATAAAAATTTTGAATCATGATCACACTCCAGTGAATTTATAAAATTCTTACAACGCACAATACCATTTTTGTTCTTTTCTTTTTTATTTTTGAAATATAATATAATAAACGAAGTTCAATGCTTACATAGATTTGATTGACCAAACAAAAAAACTTGAATTTTTTTTAAAAATTGATATAATGTTAATTATGAAATTATTAATCTCTCACAAAAAATTTAGATCATAATCACACTCAAGAAAATTTATAAAATTATGACAATGTAACTGTCCAAATTATGTTCATTCGGTTTTTGATTTTTTAAAGATATCAAATGAAGTTAAATTATTTTGAAATATTTTATGTGTAATCCTAAACTACAAAGATAGTACCATAAATTTTCAGCTCATTATCAAGCTTTTACAATTTTATAAAAATCTGAGAGTGTTTCTACCAAAATTTTAAAATATCTAAAAAATTCGGTTTTTCAACAAATTTTCATAGGAGATGACTTTCCTAAGGGTTATTGGACCAAATCCGGCCCTAAAAGTGCCAAAACCGGCCAAAAAAGCGAAAGTTCGGGTTACTGTAGCAAATTCAAATTTTTTTAATTTTTTTTCGGCCAGTACTTTAGATTTTGGGGTGGTCCGAAATCCAAAATTTCGGCGAAATTTCGCCAAAATTCGGTGAGATTTGGAACCCTGGTCGGGACCAAGGTTACAAATGTCGGTGAGTTTTCAATCTCGGAGCTAGGCGAAATTATGTGAGCCGGTCGAATTCAAAAATTAAAAAAATTCGTGTTGCTATAGTAATCTCAGATTTTCTCGACGAGATTTCTCCCTTACCGACCGGTATCTCGCCATTTTTGACCTGAATTTGATGTTTGTCCACCGGATTTGACCGAAAATTGACCAATAACCCTTAATAAAGTCATCTTCTATTAAATTTGTTGAAAACCCGAATTTTTGAGACATTTTTTAAAAACTTCAGAAACACTGTCAGATTTTTATAAAATTGTACGTGCTTTCTCTTGATCTGGAAAATTTATGGTACCATTATAAGAAGTGTAGGATCATACAAAAAAATTTTGAAAAATAATTTAAATTATTTTTTTTCTTTAAAAAATTAAAAATATAATGAACATAATTGGGACAATAACATTGTGAGAATTTTATAAATTTTCTCGAGTATGATCATGATCCAAAATTTTTATGAGAGCTTAATAATTGACTCAGTACCATTATATAAAAAGTTTAAAAATTCTAAACTTTTTTGTTTGCTCAATCAAATCTATGTATGTATTGAACTTCATTTGTTATATTTCAAAAATCAAAAACAGAAAAAACATAAATGGTACACTGTGCTTGTAAGAATTTTATAAATTCACTGTAGCGTGATCATGATTCAAAATTTTATGATATCTTAATAATTTCCTTATAACCCTTATGCAAAATTTTAAAAAAAATTAAACATTTTTTCATGTTTAAAGCAAATCTATGTATTGATCATTAGGTTGTTACGAGGACGTAGCACTCTCAGAATTTTTGAAACTCCTTGAAGCTTGATCATCATATGAAAATTTTGTAGAAACATTGATGATAAATCAGGACCATATACAAAAATTTTCAAAATTTTCTAACGTGGTTTGTACCATTTTTCATTTGGTTGAAGTTTGCCGGTAAAGCTTTTATCAGCACAGTAGCACTGTCCGAATTTTTAAAAATTCATGAAGTTTGATCATCATCTAAACATTTTATGAGAATATTAGTGATGCATCACAACCATGCACAAAACATTTCAAAAATTTCTAACGTGGTTTGTTTCTTTTTTCATTCGATTCAAACTTGCGGGTCAGTGTTTTATCAGGACTGTATCGATGTTTGAATTTTTAAACATTCCTCAGATCTGATAATCATCTGAAATTTTTATGGGAACATCAATGATGTTTCAAGAACCTACAAAAAAATTTCAAAATTTTTGACATCATTTGCTTCATTTTTCGCTCGGTGAAATTTTGCCGAGATCTCGCCAAATCTCACCGAGATCTCGACAAAAACCGGCCGAAATTTCGGTTTTCTCGATAAAAAAAAAACCAGATTTGAATTTTTGTTTTTGTATTTCGTGCTAAATTTGTCTGAAATTTTTAAATCTCGCCGAGATTTCATTCTCCGGCCATGGACGAAATTTGGAGCGAAACGGAGATTTTGAACCCTGGTCGGGACAGGGCCAACTGTTTCGGCTTCTGTTTATTTGCCGGAGAAGGCTACAGAGCCAGCTTTCGTTGATGTTAGGCCACTTGCATAAAATAGCATTGAATCAAGGCCATTCTTCTTCTTCTTTTTTTAGACTAACAAACCAGGAGGTACCTCCTCCTATTATACTCCTCTAAACCCTAATCAACTGTATATATGTATACACAACTGGCCTAATTACAAATGGCCCAACACATGCATAGACAGTCCAAAACTCACACATGCACGTGTACGGCCTACTTGATGCTCTTGTGTGACTCATTCATCTACACGACCCACTGGCTGCTACACTGCGTCGTCCATCTGCATAGAACACTACATGTTCCGTCTCGCTGCACTTGCATCCTTTGCGTGCTGCACCTCCTGCACCTGCGACCTCTCGTGCTGCACCTCCTGCACCTACAACCTCGTGTGCCACCTGCACCTCTGCAACCTCGCGTGCTACACCTACAACCTCGTGTGCCACCTGCACCTCTGCGACCTTCGCGTATGCTGCTCTCGGGTATTAGATATTTAAATGATTGACTCTAGTGCAAGTGGGAGACTGTTGGAAATATGCCCTAGAGGCAATCATAGAGCTGATTATATTTCCATAAATGTTCATAAACAATGATATTGTTCTTTGAATAACATCATGGATATTGATTAATAAGTACGTGACTTGTTTGTGAAACTCTATATTCATCTTTATGATGTTAATTTTAAAAGTGATCCCTAGTCGATAAACATATGAGGACACATATGAATAGACTAGCATATGTATTGGTTGATGACCATGTTTCACAGGTTATAGATATGGAGATATCAAACCAATAATATGAACACATGTTGGAGAACATTGAGTTGGATCGACTCACCTTGAGACACTGCGAGAATGTTGTATTCTTTCATGTCATCAGTTGGTCTCATATACGATGTGTATGCTATATCATTCGACTTGAGATTGTCGTATGTTCTTAAGATGCATAATGGCTTACTTAGGGGTCATCAAGCACTACTTCGTAACTGGGTAGTTATAAAGATGGCTTTCGGGTTTGTCATGAAACATGCTGTGAGGCGTGGTCGATCAAGATAGGATTTGCCCCTTTCTTCAACGGGAGAGATATCTCTAGGCCTCTCGAGTGGTTGGATTCCGGAAAATACATGACCATGCTACATGAGTAGAAAGTTACTCGAGTCATCGAGTTAAAGAGTTAACTCGATGTATTTGGAGAATCCGAGTTATGGCATCTAGAAAGAGTGGTCAAGCCATCCAAACAAGGATGATAATAACTCGCCTTGGGTTTGACCAATATCATGAGGCAAAAGGAAATGTATATAGGACATTGTTGAGGTTCGTCCAATCTTTACAGGTACTTGGGAATCGGCACGTCCTGCTAGGGGGCCACTACCGGTTATTGGTCCAGTAAAAGTATTCGAGTTTTGTCTGGTCGAGTAGGAGTACTCGAGCCATGACTAGTCGAATAAGGGTACTCGAGCTATGAAGCCTATTGGAACTCTAAGCATATTACAACTCGGATCCCTACCCGAATTGGTTCAAACCCGACATGGGACGTCTATATAAAGGGAGGAGGTGCTAGCTTTGGATAGAGAGCGAAACACAATAGGAATTCAGAATTCCTAAAACCCTAGCCGCCACCTCTCCTTCACTTAGAACCACGCAACCAACGCTAGCAGTCCGACGCGTGGTGTTCCTGCCCCGTACGTGTGGATACCTTGGAGGCCTTGCTGCGAAGCTTCAACGCTAGGATGATCCGCAACCTGCGTCGCTCACAAGAAGCTGTTGGAGGAGGCACGAGGCTAGTACGTCTACACCTGCACCACCGCGCTACATCGACTCTACTTCCGCTATGGGTCTGTGCGTCTAGTGGTAATTCTGTGATCTATAACTTGCAGTGGTTCCTTGGTTACGCGGTAAAATTTTTTGTTTTTGCTAGAGTAGCCTACCCGTTCCCCAGCAGTGGTATCAGAGCCTTGCTGCATAGTTTTAGATTCGGAATAGATGCATATGATGATATGCGGAATTAATAGATGTGATCTGTTGCTGTTTTATTGGTCGTTCATTTTGATAGATCAGTTTTTGGCACTGCTTAATAAGATTAATTCGTATTCGGTATTCCTCAATGGGTTCAAGATCATTGCTCTGTGAACGTGCTGTTATGGTCGTGCCACTACATACCCCTACCGGTCGGTTTTCTGCCATCAGGGTAGACCGTGAAACGTAAATCCACATGCAGCATGTGAAGATCAATGTGATTGATCGACATGGATTTGTGGTCGAAAAATAGTTAATATGATTAACTCAAAGAGGTTTCCATGGATGGATTCATGATTTGATCTTTGTTTTCCAAAGAGGTTTCGGGCGCTGCCTGAACCCGCAAAGGCTCTGCCCTCGACCTGCAAGGGGCACTGCCCCTTCGAACCCCGCCCGCTAATTGGCTAGCGGAACCACCGTATGTGTACAGCACCTTATAGTTCTTTGCGAATTCACATCGTTTGGTAGAATGCGATTGTATGCATAACTTGTTTTTCAGGATTGATGTGAATAGTATGGCCCCTTGTGTATATGATGCATGTGTGTAATTTTAATGGCCTGTGTGTCATGCTTGATTACAGACCAAGGTTGTATATATTTGTATTAATGGCATGCGTGTCGACTTGTGATATTTCTTCACTCTTTGTAATTTATTACTAGTGCTATTAGGAGTAATAGCTAGGTGGTAATACTTGGAGGACTTAAGCACTTGGAGGCATGACGAACAGGAAATATGGCGATGGATATCACCATGTGAAGGGTTATACTATGTCACAGTTAATGTGATTATCTGTGATTGCTTTTATGTTCCTGTTTATTTACTTATTTCTATGCATGTTATATAGTAGTTTCGAATGCTTTTAACATGGTAGAAATAAAGGTCCCTCAAGTAATATTAAGCAAAATTGATGCCCTCCCAATTGGCTGCACCATTCAAAATCATGTAAATTAATGGTAGGTCTGCTAAAGTAGGGTGCCATTAACTTTTCTTGATTAAATGGGTTTGTGTCGGACACTCACACGCATAACCATTGGTTACACTTGACGAAGTCATCATAACGGTTATGGACCTTGGGGCATAGGGTTTGGGACGGGGCATGGAGATGCCACCCAACAACAAAAGTCATACTGATATGATTAGCAAAGGGTTGCTTACCAAATTCATTAGCCGTCTAGCAGTGATGCTAAAGCTCACTAGTAAACTAATTAATTATGGGTTTTGAATCATTAAGTTTCATAAGAGGGATATGGAATTTAGTGAGAGTATCTATATTAAATTGTTTAATATAAGTTACTCTTCATGAATATTTATCTCAGTTTTTGCATATATTTTCTATTTTAGATCATGGCACCACCTGCTGCTGCACCCACTTCCAGTTATACTTTACGTTCGATAATTGAGAAGGAAAAACTTAATAGAACAAACTTTGCAGTTTGGTCCCGCAACCTGAGAATTGTTCTCAGGCAAGATAAAACGGAACATGTCCTTGAGCAACCAATTCCAGATGTGCCTGACGAGAATGCTTCCAATGTTGTTAAAGCCACTTACAAAAAGCCAGTTGATGAGTCCCTTGATGTTAGCTGTCTCATGCTTGCTGCTATGAACTCAGACCTTCAGAAGCAGTTTGAGAACATAGAGGCCTACGATAGGATCGTGGCGCTTAAGGGTATGTTTGAGACCCAGGCTAGGACTAAGAGATATGAGATCTTAAAGTCCTTGTTCAGATGTAAGCTATCCGATGGCAGTCCGATGAGCCCTCATGTAATCAAAATGGTTGGTTACACACAAAGTTTGGAAAAACTTGGTTTCCCACTTGATTCTTGTGTCGCTCCCTCCGAGCTTCGGTCAATTCATTATGACTTTTCATATGAATGGCATGGACAAGAATCTCACCGAACTGCATATGATGCTTAAGACAGTAGAGGACAACATTAAGAAAGGCACTAGTCATGTGACGATGGTGCAGAAAAATACTAGCTTCAAGAAGAAAGCTAAGACTAAAGGAAAAGGCAAGGCCAAAGATTTGGATGAGATCCTCAGCATCAAGCCTAAGCCTAATTCTAAGTCTGGCCCAACTTCAAAGAGTGAATGCTTCTATTGCAAAGAGTCAGGCCATTAGAAGAGGAATTAAAAAAGGTACCTGGCAGACCTGAAAAAGAATGATGGAATTAAGCCATCAAAATCTGGTATTAATGTTATAAATGTATATCTTGTCGATTCTCCTAATAACTCTTGGGTATTTGATACCGGATCTGTTGCTCATATTTGCAATTCGATGCAGGGGTTAATAAGGAGTAGGAGCGTTGCAAGAGGCGAGGTTGATCTCCGAGTTGGGAATAAAGCAAGGGTTGTTGCATTGGCTGTCGGGACCTTGCCACTACATTTACATTCAGGATTTATTATGGAATTAAATAATTGTTATTATGTTCCAGCATTAAGCAGAAACATTATTTCTACCTCATGTTTGTTGACAGAAGGTTATAAATTCAATATTTAGGACAATGGTTGTTCTATAATTTTGAATAAGATGTTTTATGGCTTTGCTCCCGTTGTGAATGGGTTGTTTATTTTAAATCTTGATGATACACCTGTTTATAATATTGATGCTAAGAGGCTTCGGCCAAATGATTTGGATTCCACTTACTTTTTGGCATTGTCGTTTGGGTCATACTAGTTAGAAACGCATGATGAAGCTTCATAAAGATGGTCTTCTAAAATCATTTGATTTTGAATCATTTGAAACATGTGGGTCTTGTCTACTTGGTAAGATGACCAAGACACCTTTCACAGGGTATTGTGAGAGGGCATCTGACTTATTGGAACTCGTACATACTGATGTATGTGGACCAATGAGCACGATTGCTAGAGGTGGTTTTTAGTACTTCATTACTTTTACTGATGACTATAGTAGATATGGTACTTAATGAGGCACAAGTCGGAAACTTTTAAAAAGTTCAAAGAATTCCATAATGAAGTACAAAATCAACGTGGCAAGAAAATTAAGTTTTTACGATCTGATCGTGGAGGCGAATATTTGAGTCATGAGTTTAATAATCATCTGAAGAGTTGCAGAATTATTTCACAATTTACACCTCCCGGTACGCCTCAAAGGAATGGGGTGTCCGAGCGGCGTAATCAGACTTTGTTAGACATGGTTCGATCAATGATGAGTCAATCAGATCTACCACTATCTTTTTGGGGTTATGCTCTAGAAACTGCAACTTTCACACTAAACAGGGTACCATCTAAATCTGTAGATAAGACACCATATGAGATGTGGACTGGAAATAGTCGTAGTTTGTCTTTTATAAAAATCTGGGGTTTTGATGTTTATGTTAAACGTCAGACGTCTGACAAACTAACACCCAAATCGGATAAATGCTTTTTCGTGGGATATCCTAGGGAGACGTTAGGATATTACTTCTACAACCGAGAAGAGGGTAAAGGGTTTGTCGCTCGAAATGGTGTCTTTTTGGAGAAAGAGTTTCTCTCTCGAAAGGCAAGTGGAAGAAAAGTGCAACTTGAAGAAGTTCGAGTTAATCCACTCGGGGAGGACTTGGATGGAGACACCCCTATCGGAGAGAATTTGGTCGAGGAACCGTGGTTGAGAAAAACTCTAGTTGGAGGGACCTCGATCGAGGAGGCACTATTGCCACGTAGGTCAGATAGGCTGCACAAAGTACCTGCTCAGTATTCGCGTGGTATATTGTTGTTAAACAGCGATGAGCCTATGACTTATAAGGAAGCGATGATGGGCCCAAACTCTGAGAAATAGCTTGGAGCCATGAGATCCGAGATAGAATCCATGGGAGACAATCAGGTTTGTAACCTGGTCGATCCGCCTGATGGTGTAAAAACCATTGAATGCAAATAGGTTTATAAGAAGAAGATTGATATAGATGGAAATGTTCACATCTATAAAGCTAGACTTGTTGCAAAGGGTTTCCGATAAGTTCAAGGAGTTGACTACGATGAGATTTTCTCGCTGGTAGCGATGCTTAAATCTGTACGGATCATTCTAGCTATTGCTGCATATTTCGATTATGAAATATGGCAAAAGGATGTCAAAACGGCTTTCCTTAATGGCAAAAGGATGTCAAAACGGCTTTACTTGAAAAATGCTGAAATTACTATTTACCACTATTTGTTTTATTGTCTTTACGATCTATTTGTTGTACTTGTTCATAAATGTTGTTTTATTGCAAAATAGCCATGTTAGCCTTTTCCTTTGGAATAAACCTTGCAATAGTTATATAGAATTGCATTCTATGCACAACTTGTTGAGTGCTTTAAGTACTCACCCTTGCCAACAACAACATCACTAGTTGAGAAGTCTACATCAGCTTGGAGGAGGAGTACCAGGAAGAGACGCATACTTAAGGTGCGAGCCTTGTCAGTTGTCTGTGATATACTGAGAGATTTATCTACATTTTCATTCCACTGCACTTTAAATTGGTTATTCAGCCTTGCAAGGCATAGTCATGTAAGTTGACCATAAGGTTATTCAACTGGCAATAATTAATATATGATGTCTTTCATAACATTTCCACTGTGTATAATTGTGATATTCATCTATGTTTTGCCTATGTGCACTAGTATGATCCTGGACTAGTGCAGTATACACAGAGGGTCCGGTTTGCATATTCGAGTCTTGACATGCTGACCTTGCAAAGATATCGGCCGAAGAATGGTAGTAGTTATTTTACAAAGAGGTGTTTTTCCTAGGGTATGTCAAAGGTGGCACTATCGGCCCTAGGGGCTGTAGTACCGAGGGTACGGTACTAACAACCCCTAGTAATCGGTAGTTATTTTTAAGAGAGGAGTTTCTTGAGATTCTCAAAGAAAGCGATACTACTAGTGCCTAGGAGCAGTAGTACTGGGGGTGCGATACCACTGGCCCCAGGGTTAACAGGATTGTGTAATCAAGTTTTAAATTTTGTTGATTCAATTGCATATCTTTGTGAACAGTGCTATATGATGTGTTTCTTGTCTGTATTGATTGCATGACTTCGGAGCTAGGTCATGGTGAGGCGAAGAGGACTGGGACTAGGCTAGGAGAGCTAAGGTCCAGAACAATTAGGAGAACCAGAAGAAGACTGAGGCTAGTAGGTGGTTGCAGGCTGAGAAGACAAGGAACAGGAGTGTGAAGCATTGGTGATAGACATGGTGGCTAGTAGCATGGACCGGGACTAGGCTTAGAGAGGAGTCGATGACTAGAACGGTCAAAGAAGCCGGTACCGTCATGGTGAAGCATTAAAGGACACGTGGTGTGTCAAGTGACTTAGGCCAGCTTGCAAGCTAGAACCGTTCGGGAGAGTCCGAACGTGTGAGATGCTTGGCTGCAAGTCATTGGAGTAACATGAAAAGCGCGAAGCATGGGCAATTCTTCGAGGAGAAAAGACCTATCATTGGGACAAATTGGTAATTTATCCAATACTAGTGGTTGAGGCGGTTTGAAAATCACAGCACTGGCCTAAATGGTTTAGGTCATGCCAAAGTGGAGTTGGACGCAAATTCGGGCTCACATAGTGGATTTGGCATCATGAAGAAGGTCGCTTTGAGAAACGTGCTTGGGTGAGTGTAAAACCCGTTAAGAGTGTTAGGTTATCTGGTTAGCCCATGTAAATGTGGATATTATTCATAAGTGTGTTCAGGTTTATGGTTAGGGTTGCCTCCACTGTATAAGGAGATGTAATGGGAGGTGAGAGAGAAGCCCTTAGACCAAGCTACTAAACCTAGTGGAAGGATTAGGGTTTCGCAAGATTTTAGTTTTCTTGTGTATGTGAGTGCTCCTTGGGATACAAGTGCACTCCCACTGGTTTTCTTATAGACGCAGTGCTCTTCTTCATTTCTGACGAAGCCAAACCCTTGACTACCTCATCAAAACGAATGTTCCAACTCCGAGATGCTTGCTTTAATCCATAAATGGATCTCTGAAGCTTGCATACTTTTCCAGCATTATGTGGATCGATAAAACCTTCAGGTTGTCTCATGTACACATCCTCACTTAGGTTTCCATTGAGGAAAGCTGTTTTGACATCCATTTGCCATATCTCATAATCGAAATATGCAGCAATAGCTAGAATGATCCGAACAGACTTAAGCATAGCGACGGGTGAGAACGTTTCATCATAGTCAACACCTTGAATTTGTTTGAAACCCTTTACCACTAATCGAGCTTTATGGATGTGAACATTTCCTTCCATGTCTTTCTTAATCTTAAAAAAATTTACACTCTATGGTTTTTACACCATCAGGCGGATCAACTAAGTTCCAAACTTGATTGTCATGCATGGATTTTATTTCGGATCTCATGGCTTCAAGCCATTTCTCAAAGTCCGGATCCATCATTGCTTCCTTATAAGTCTTAGGCTCATCGTTTTTCAACAACAATGTTTCTCCATTATCCAACAATAGAACATCATGCCCATAAATTATGGGTGTTCGGCGTTGTCTGCCAGACCAACGTGGGCTGGTGTGTATCCTCTATAGGTTGTACAACTTCTTGTATAGCCTGTGGAGTTTCGATGAAAACTGAAACACTTTCCAATGGTTCTCGAATCTCTTTAAGTTGCATCGAGCTTCCACTAACTCCCTTGAAAAGAAATTCTTTTTCCAAAATACACTATTACGAGCAACAAACACTTTGTTCTCTTCTTTTATGTAAAAGTAATATCCTTTGATTTCCTTATGATACCCCACAAAGAAGCATTTTCATGACTTAGGCATGAGCTTATCAGACATCAAATATTTTATATAAGCCTCACAGTCCCATGCTTTGAGAAAAGACAATCGGGTTGCTTTCCAGTCCATATCTCATATGGTGTCTTCTCTACTGATTTAGATGGAACTCTGTTAATAGTGAATGCGGTTGTTTCTAGAGCAAATCCCCAAAAGGACAATGACAGATCACTTTGGCTCATCATTGATCGAACCATGTCCAACAAAGTTCAGTTTTGTTGTTCAGATACCCCATTCCATTGAGGTGTTTCTGGCGGTGTAAGCTGTGGAACAATTCTACATTGCTTCAGATGATCACCAGACTCTTAGCTCAAATATTCTCCTCCACGATTTGATCATAAAGCTTTGATTGTCTTGCCAAGCTGATTTTGTACCTCATTCTAAAATTCCTTGAACTTTTCAAAGGATTCATACTTGTGCCTCATTAAGTAGATGTAACCGTATCTACTAAAGTCATCGGTAAAAGTTATGAAATACTGAAAACCACCTCTGGCCGTTGCGCTCATCGGTCTAAATACATCCGTATGTACAATGGCCAATAATTCACTTGCCCTCTCACCTATACCAGAGAAAGGCGTCTTAGTCATCTTGCCAAGTAAACAAGATTCGCACGTTTTAAATGATTCAAAATCTAATGAATCTAGAAGACCATCCTTATGGAGCTTCATTACGCGTTTCTCATTTATATGACCTAAGTGACAGTGCCAAATGTAAGTGGGATTCAAATCATTACGCCGAAACCTCTTAGCATTTATGTTATAGATCGGCACATTATCAAGTTCCAAAATATATAAACCATTAACTACAGAACAACTACCATAGAACATATCACTTTTATAAATAGAACAACAATTGTTTTTACCAACAAAGTGATAACCCTCTGCCTCCAAACATGAAGTAGAGATAATATTTCTACTCAAAGTTGGAACATAATAACAATTATTTAGTTCCATAACTAGTCATGAAGGTAAAGATAATGGATAAGTACCAACAGCCAATCCATCAACTCTTGCTTTATTGCCAACACGAAGCTCTACTTCATCTCTTGCCAAACTTCTACTCTTTATTAGTCCCTGCATCGAGTTGTAAATATGAGCAACCGATCTGGTATCAAATACCCAAGAACTAATATGAGAAATAGCAATATTGATCTCCATAACATTAATACCTAAAGTGGAAGTCGTACTTCCTTTCTTCTTGTCTGCCAGGTACTTCGTACAGTTCCTTTTCCAGTGCCCAGTCCCCTTGTAGTAAAAGCAAATGGCATCTGGTGCAGGTCCAGCCTTTTGCTTCTGAAGCTTAGACTTGTTGCTCGAGATCTCATCTTGAGACTTACCCGCACCCTTATCCTGACCACTAGTCTTAGAGAACTCCTTGAACTTAGTAGTCTAGTGAACCATCATCATATGACTAGAGCTATTCTTAATACTCTCCTTGGCTGACTTGAGCATCCCATGCAGATCGATCAAACTTTTCTCCATGCCATTCATATGAAAGTTCAATTGGCTCATAGCTCTAAGGGAGCGACTAGAGAACTAGATCAGTGGCCAACTCTGGACCAAGGAGAAAACTAAACTTTCCTAAGCTCTCAATGTAACCAATCGTTTTGATCACATGAGGGTTGACCGGACTCCCTTCAGCTAGCCTGCATCCAAACAAAGACTTCGTGGTGTTGTACCTTTCAGCCCTAGCTTGGTTCTCAAACACGCCTTTCAAACCCACAACCATATTATAGGCATCCACGTCCTCATATTGCTTAGGAAACTCAGAGTTCACACTACAAGAATCAGGGAAAAATTCGTGGGCCAAAAACCCACGAATTTAAGCTAAAACCCACGAATTTAACTTAAATTCGTGAGCAAACCGTCGAATTTAGTTCACGAATTTAACTCGACGAAATCAATTAATTAAATTCGTGGGTACCCACGAATGTAAGTTAAATTCGTGGGTTTCTACTAAGCCCACGAATTTAATTGCTTCGAGTTAAATTCGTGGGTTTAAAACCCACAATTTAATCGATTAAATTGTGGTGAAAAACCCACGAATTTAATCGATTAAATTCGTAATGAAAAAACCCACGAATTTAATCGATTAAATTGTAATGAAAAACCCACAATTTAATCGATTAAATTCGTGGGTTTTTTCAAACCACAATTTAATCGATTAAATTCGTGGTTTTTTATTACTAATTTAACTATCATTTTTACAAAAAAATGTATATATATCCAAATGATTTATATATATATATATATGTATCGCACTCAATACATATATGTATATATATCCAAATGTATGTATTTTTATATATATATGTATCGCACTCAATACATATAACATCTAAAGAAGAAAAGAAAAGGCAAAAGAAAATTGAAACTAAAAATTGCTAAGTTTAAGAATAAATAAGATCATCTATTTTGTTCAAATCGATCGTAAATCAGAACACAAAAGACAAACTCCACAATGAAGTTGAAGCGAACGAATAATTAACAAACGAGACACCAAACCTATTACCAAGTACTAAAATATCAAACCAACCTTTTAACTCTTCAAAACCGGCTTAAAACTAAGTCTCCGAATGTACAAAATTTCGCATGACCTCTCTTGTAAATAGGACATCCACTCGTGAGACAAAAAACATTTGCGATTATAATATATATATCAATCTCTCAAACCGTATGAGACATTCTAGCAGATCCTTAGATAATCCAATCACACATCCAACGGCAATTTGTAAACTACGCAATGACGTACAACACATTACAACCACAATAGATACAATCCACATCCATTAAAATAAGTCCATCACAATAAGTCGATCACAACGATCCATCACAACAAGTTATAAAATACAACAGCTTATACACCAATCGAGCTCACAATGGAATTCATGCCTCGGGGTTGTTGGAGTTGTGGGCGCTACCACCACCGTCGTATTGTTGAAGATGTCTTCTATGATGTAAATCGTTAGAAGCGTCTTTGGAGGGCGTGATCTAGAAACCCGCAAGTTCAAGATTAACTTAGGTTGTGCTACAAGTAACATTATGTCGATTCACATGAATGTCAATATGAGAATATCAATAGTACTATTCAACCAAGACACAATATGAGAATATCAATATGACAGTCAAGCTAAACAAGAATAGGTATTATATATAAGAACTACACGCACGAGCTAGTCAAGATATCTTGCAATAATCATATGAACATCAATCTCATATTCAATGAAGTATCAAAGTAATACTCTCTAGTATTAACATAAGGCCAACATTACAACTACAATTATTTAATTCAACTTCCAAAGACCCCAATTGCATCACCGAGTATTCAAAAGATAACAAACAGTGAAAATAGTTCAAAGAAGCAATAAGAGTTTTGGTAGTCATTTTAAGAGTTCAATATCTGAAGTACAAATATAAAGCATTCTACAAGGATAAACAATCGATTGTACATGGGCAAACAACATTCTACAAGGATGCCATATGAAGCATTTAAAACATAAGTTCACAATTGAACAAGTTGTCTTAAGATAACTTTTCAATTCCAAGAAGTCAAGACAATATAAGGTTCAAATCAAAAGTTATTGTGAGAAAGAAAAATCAAATAGCACGAATGGGTTCATAATTTGGTAAACCATCACTTATCTACATGAGCACAAGAATGAACTTTCATAAGCACACAAGTTAACCTTTCCAAGTATGAACATTGAGATGATTTGTGCAAGGTTTAAGAAAGAGTTGCCTAAATATCCTAAAATCGACTCAGTTGTGCATTTCAACAAAAATTATCACTTTTGCAACAGATTACTAAGATTGATATATACTAAAAGAATGAACTAGATTTTCTACTAAGTATATGTCCATCCACGCACACGTAATCTCATATTCAATGAAGCATATGTAATCTCATATTCAAAGAATGAACTAAAGTTCCTACGAAGCATATGTTTCTAAATTTGAGCAAGAGAAATGAAGGGATGGGGTAGGTAGCTCACCAAGTAATCAAACTCCACAACAAAGTTCAAGCTAATGAAAAATTAACAAATGAGACACCAAACCTACTACCTCTACTAAAAGTGAAACCAACCTTTCAACTCTTTCAAACCGGCTTAAAACTAAGTCATTGAAATGTACAAAATTTGGCATTACCTCTCTAGTAAATAGGACATCCACTCACAGACAAAGAAACATTTGCAGTTATAATATATATACCAATCTCTCAAACCGTAGGAGACATTCTAGCAGATCCTTAGATAATCAATCACACATCCAAAACGGCAATTTGTACAAGAATTGACAAACTTAGCTCGTGTCGCAAACTTATAATATTTTCGACATCCATACAAGTGGTGTCGCCTCGAGGTGGCCGCAGGCCCACGGGTTGAAGTACATAGGCATTCATTGGCTTGGCATAGGTGGTGGGTACATGTAGAACGGGTTTGGAGGTCGGGAGCCCTGTAAGGCATAGACAGTACATCATGCCACATATAAATCATTCATTCAAATTTTAAATAACGAATTGAACCGATCCGTCTTTACTGTGGTGCCTCTCCTGTAGAAGGTGGCTGCACTGTGGATTGAACATGTAGAAAGGAGGAGGAGGTGGGAGCTCTGTGGATCATAGTTTGTGATATGAAGTACACATAATAGAGTTTTTGAAAATAAAGAATGCATGAGAATATCATATAACCCGAGGTGCATCTCCTAGGGGTGGTGCTCGCATCCCAAGAGGGTTTATGAAGGACGCCGGGGAGGCCGAGCACCTGTGATGCTTCTCCTTGTGGTGGTGGCTGCATGTGCGGAGAAAACATGTAGAAGGGAGGTGGCTGGGAGCCCTATGACATAATAGTCCAGTTTGTGAATTCGTGATTTTACGAGCTAAGTGAATTAAAGAGTAATGAACTCAAGTATCTTTACTGCGAATGTAAGGGCTAAACACCGCACGTTAGGTCCAAGAGATTGTGACGATTCTTGCATATAGATTGTTTGTTAGGTTTCAATCACAAATGTAAACTTGAGCGCTTTGTTCAAAGTTGAGATTGTACCTTGAGATACATTTTCATGTATTTCGAGTCTTCTCGGCTGCGAGCTTCCTCTCGTGCTTGACGAGACTCTTCTCGTGCTTGACGAGCCTCCTCTCGCGCTTCACGAGCCTCCTCGTGCGCTTGTGCTTCCCGTGCGGACCTCGACGAGCGAGCACTCCCCTGTGAGGAAACCGAGCCTCGTGGAGGACGATCGCATTTCACAACTCCATCCCCCATGGCCCACCTACAAACGATATATACTGAAATGTGACCATGCAATTTTTTTTCCCTTAGTAGAGCGAAAACAAATAAAATCAGTTTTATTAACGAACCTCCCATGCTTTAGGCCCTCCGGCGTGGTACAACGCTTCCACATCGACCGTGCGGCCCTCCAATCAACCTCCGCCCCATGACGTTGTGTCATTTGTTCCGCATATGACGCCTACAAACAAAGATTTTGGTGCTCCTGGATGTAAATTTGCACAAAACATATTGTGTCATTTATACTTACCATCCTCTCACTAGCCCCGCTGCCGCACAACACATCCGGTTTCGTGGATCCTCGCCTTGGTGCCCCGGATGTAAACTTCCACAAAAGTGGGAGTACTCCCACTTTCACCTCCTACGATGAAAAGTTGTAAACATAGTGACAAATTCACTAACAATTATAATACCGATATTTACCATGCGTTGCTCTAGGCCAATGTGTCCGTCTGCACTGCACTTGTGCTTCCCCAATCTACTTCTTCTGCCCTCGATTTCTATTTGATTTTTCTTGAAAATCCTCCACCCCCAAGACGCACATCCACCTCCAAGCCTCCATGTCCTTCATTATCCAATCGACCGAGCTATGGAGATACTCTTGTTCGTCGGTGTATCCTCCTCGCCTCTGGTCCTCTTCTCATGTTCACCTTCTTCACCCTCTTGTAAAATTGATAATGACTTGAATCGTGCATTCTTTGAATGAATCTCCGACAACCTTTTGTGCATACTGTTGAAGACACTTTTGGCCTTCTTCAAAGCGTTGTAATCGTCTTCGTTCTCAAGGCGGAACCTCTCTCCGCATATAATCACACTTTGTCAAATTGTACTTACATTTAAAGCAATACTCAAATAGAGTAAATACATAACGCAAACTCACCTGAAGCCACCCCACACCGCGCTCGACATGTTTGGTTGTCTTCGCCTCCTTCCACGTTCTCCTTCAACGCCCGGTGCTTCCGGCCAGGGTCGCGAATCTTTCCTCACCGACTCAACCATGCCGGGGTAGTAGTACCGCCAAGGGCTCCCAAAGACGGCGTTAACCTTTGTAATGTGGCCCGTCCCAGTCCAACTCGGCTCTTTCCAAAGGTGCCTACAACAAAATACAAGACAAAGATGCATCAAAACAATAAGTTGTCACCTAGCTAATGCTAAAAGAGAAGATATAATCATTACTCGCTCCCGTGTACCTCTATCAACCTCCTATCGGCCGGGTTGCATCTCTGACGAATCGAGACGGTTTTCTAAACTGAAATGCAAATAATTAGTTCATAGACATTACAATGTAAATATGGAGATTAAAAGATAATCCAATACTACACATATACCGATGGTACCAAGAAGACCCGCCCTCTTCAATCGGCTCTAAGGTCGCCTCCAACTCTGATCCGCCACGCCTCGGCCTCGGCGTCTGATCAGATCTGTTGTCCCATCGCCACCACCCCAACGACCTCCTCGTCATTCGCCTCGCCCATGTCGCCATGCTCACATCCCAACCGCCTCCTCGCAACCCCTACCGCCCCTCGCCGCCCGGTGGCTCGCTCGCGCTGTTCTCGTGCTCGCCATCGGCACCTCTGAGCCGCTCTGCCGCATCTAATCTGCGCCGCCTCACAAATATGGCGCTGCCGCCGCCGAGTCGACCATCGTAACCCTTGCACTCGACCTTCCGGAGGACGACCACCGAACTTGCCTTTAAGCTTGTCAACTCGATGCCCGAACATACTCATCTGCTCAAATTTGACAAGAGTTAGTATGCAGGTTTACAAATAATTTTCAATAACTTGCAAAAAAGAATGAGACAACTATAACATGTAAAAAATGAAGGAGACAACAATGACTTGTAAAAATGAACGAGGCAACAATAATCTTACAAAATATACATATCAAAAGTCGTCGGCGTCGGAATCTGCTTCTGCGACTCGTATTTCATTGAGACGTGCTTGAAGACGTGCAATCCTTACTGACTTCTAAGGGCGTTTCCGTGACGGGCCGGGTTCATCTGTTATTACGTCTGTGGCATCGGTAGGTAATTGATCGAGGCTATTGCATGCGACCTGTGACGTGCGCTACGAACCGAACGAAATTTCGGCAGCATAACCCCGCTGTTCTCCAAACGCACGCCTGATGCTGGTGCGTCGGAGAACAACAGGGTTATGTGGCCGAAATCACGTTCGGATCGCCGCACGCCACAGCCCTATGCAACAACCAACATTCTCGGCCGTCCAAAATACATTTGGACAATTCCGAACGCGCACCTCACAAGCAAATGTGAGATCCGCCGTTCGAACGGGTGACGCCTATGCTCTCATCGCTTGATGTAAAACCTAAACTCTAACGTTACATACAACGGCAGCGAGAAAATAAAAATATATATATCATATGTGAATAAAAATCGATGAAATAACTTTAAACGAATATAAAAGAGACGAATATACCTTCTCCAACGCCGGGGGCGCGAGGGTCCGGGAGGGCGGGTGGTGGCCTGGCGCCGGCGATGGCGCTGGCGTGGCGCGGCGGGCGCGACAAAGGGCGGGTGGAGGCGGTGGCGCGGCGGGCGGACAAGCGGCGGGGGGGGGCGCCGCCGTCAGCGGCGAGAAGGCGTCTCGGCGGCCGAGCGGGCGGCGGCACGGCGAGTGGCAGGCAGCGGGCGCAATGGGCGGCAACCGCCGGGCGGCGCGGCGGCGCGGAAGCGCGGCCGGGCGGCGGCCGGCGGCGTCGTGGACGGGCAGCACCACGGGCGGGTGGTCGGGCGGCACCACGGCGGCAAGGGCGGCGGGCGAGGCCATGGCGGGGCGAACACGGCGGTGTAACTGCCGGGGCAGCGTGGCGGCGGCCGGCCGAGGCGGGGGCGGCATGGCCAGCGGTTCGCGGTCGCGGCGCAGCGGGCGGCGGGTGCTGCAATGTGGCGGGGCATGGGATGGCCAGACGCGGCCGCCGAGGGCGGCGGCGCGGCGGCCGGCCGGGTGGGCTCGTCTCGGCCGAAGCGGCAGCCGAAAGCGGCGGGCGGGCGAAGCGGCGGGCGAAGGCAGAGAAGCGCGAGCGGGCGAAAGCGAAGCAGCGAGCGAAAGCGGGCGGGCAAGCGGCGAAGCGGCGGCGGGCGGCGAGCGGCGGCGAGCAGCAGCGGCAGCGGCGCAGCAGCGAGGACGACGGCGGAGGGGGCAGGGGCGGGCCGACGCTGGAGGGCAGGGCGGCCGACGGCAGCTGCTGTATGGCGGCGGGGCGGGCGGCGCGCGCGGTGGGGATTTGTTTAGCCGGTTGGAGTGCGCTTGGCGCGGAGGGTTTTTTCAGCTAAATTCGTGGATATGCCTGCCCACGAATTTAAAAGTTTAAATTGTGGGTATTGTTTGCCCATTTAATTTAAATATTTAAATTCGTGGGTAACTTTTGGCCCACGAATTTAAAAGTTTAAATTCGTTGGTATTGTTTGGCCCACGAATTTAAATATTTAAATTCGTGGGTAATTTTTGGCCCACGAATTTAAATATTTAAATACGTGGGTTTCATTTTGGCCCACGAATTTAAATGTTTAAATTCGTGGGTTTCATTTTGGCCCACGAATTTAATTAAAAACGTGCGTTTTATTCAAACCGACGAATTTAAATAAATAAATTCGTGAGTTTTTTTTTGGGCCCACGAATTTAAAAAACCCACGAATTTTTGCCTGATTCTTGTAGTGTCATGGTGACAAGTATGAGACGGCTAACATCAATGGCATCTGTGCATTTCTTTTCATACTCATTCTTTCTAGCTCGAGTGGCATTCTCAGTAGGTTCATCGGGGTAGGGTTTCTCTAGAACATATTCCTTCTTTTCTTGTTTGAGAATGATTCTCAGATTGCGATACCAATCGATAAAGTTTGTTCCATTCAGTTTATCTTTTTCAAGAATCGAATGCAAGCTAAAACTGGGTGCGGAGGAAATAGGTGCCATTTAATCTACAACATAAATATGCAACAGATAAGCACTATGTTTGGTAAGCAACACCTTGCTAATTACATCTCATGTAATTCTTGCTGGTTGAGTGACATCTCATGTCATCGACTCAACACCATGCCCCTAGGCCCAAAACCATTTTGATAGCCTAGTTAAGTTAAACCAATGTTCACATGTACGTGTCTGACACATACCCTACCATGTCAAGATAGGTAACCGCACTCCGCTTTGGTAGACGCACTAGTCAACAATCAAGACTCGATAGTTTCAACAATTCGGCAAGGCATCAAGTTAACTTAATTTTCTTTGAGGGAACTTACTCTAATATGATCGAATTATCTAGTAAAATCGCATGTAAAGCAGTGTAATAGAAAAATAAATCACAGATAATCATATTAAGCTGTGAAATAGTATAGCCCTTGACGTAGCAATCTCCATTACCACGCCACCTGTTCACCGAGCCATCATGCTAGAGATCTCCATCCCACCTAGCTATTACTCCTAATAGCTATTATAGAAATACATTGATCATCAAACATCACAAATTGACACGTAGGCCGTTATACAATTATGTGTAGCCTTTGGCTATATTTCATGTCACGCAGGTCATGACCATGCATCACATACACGAGAGCCATACTATTTACATATTATCCTGCAAAAACAAGTCATGCAAAGAGTCCAATATATCGACCTATGCGGGGTCGAGGGCATTCATTCGGTATATAGATTTCCATGGAAAAATTTCATCAGATTAATCAAATTAATCAAATTCTGAATCAATCTCATCGACTCGATTTCCATTGAAAAATCGCTCTGCTTGATTGGACCCGTACAACTAAGCATTGTTGTTCAACCTGATGGCGAAAATCGACCAGTAAGGATGATCAAACAATGCCACCATGTATAGCCGATACAATCAGAACAGATTGATCTATCACGAAACCCTAAATCCAAAAGCTAAAACCCGATTGATCTCATCAACCAATTACTAACAATCGATTCATCTCATGAACTGATCTAGGTCATCATACCAAACCAGCAGTAGATCCAATCTACTACTGCCGCACATCACACATGTGCGAATCATCTAGATCATAAACTAGACGAGGTGGCTCTGATACCACTGAAGGGATACAGGTAGGCTACACTAGCGCACAATAAAATTTTATACCTTGTAAACCAGAAAGCCACGCAAGTAGATGATCATGGATCGTTACTACTAGACGCACAGTGCAGCGGAAGGAAGTTGATGAAGCCCGAATCAACGAAGTGCGCGTCCAGTTGCAGTGGTCGATCTTCCTCATTGCGGTGCTCGATCCTCCTCACGCGGTGGTCGATCGTCTCGAACAGTGTTGCAGTAGCAGCAACACATCTACCGGTGTCCACACGTTCGGGGAAAAGAATGTCGTGCGTCGGTGTGCCAGCACCAAAGCGCAAGGGATGGCTCAAGTGGTGATGGCTAGGGTTTCGGTGGCTGCGCCCTCTCTTCTGATCTATTACAATCATGAACCCCTTTAAATAGCCACCCCCTTCCTCATGGTGGACCCTACATTAGGGCCCAATTAAAAGACAAAGCCCACTTGGCCTATTAGTGATGGATCCAATCGTACCACTATATTCCAGCCCCTTAAGTGTGTGATCCTGTAGGTTCATGCATATTTGGACACGACTCGATTACACCTTTCCCGACTGATAATCGATAGCGATACCTAGCAGTACATATCGATACCCAAATATCCATAAAGCATTGGACGAACCTACTATAGTGTGATAATGTAATGTTCCCTTTTCTTCATGATATCAGATCGAGCTCAAGCGAGAGTCATGTCATCCTATGACAGCTCGATCTCTTTACTCATACCGTAGTGGAATAATTTATCTAGATTGACTCTCAATCACATTCGGCATGGTCATGCACTTCCTTAATCCATCTACTTCGAGGGGCTCAGAGATATCTCTCCGTTATATAGGGGAGCAATTTCCATCTTGATTATTCATGTATCTCAGCATGTTTCATGGTAAACCCGAAAGCTTCTTTTATGACTACTTGGTTAAAGAGTAGCATTTGGGAGCTCCTAAGTGAACCATTACACCTCTAGGAAACCGATGATAATCTCAAGTCTAAGGATCATACATACACTATGCATGAGATCAACTGATGACACATAAAAACAATTCTCGTAGTGTCTCATATGGGTCTATCCAATGCATGTTCTTTACCATGTATCCACATTATTGATTAGATATCTCCATATCTCTATGACTCATGAAACTTGGTCATCAATCAATACATGTCCTCATCTATGAAGAATAATTGTCCTATATTATGATAATCGATCAGGGATAACTTGAAAAACATCGATATATGGAAAAAGTTGCACGAACAAGTTACTTACTTGTTGATTAATCTAATCAATATTTATTCAAAAGACAAACAATTATATTGTTCTATAAATATAAGGCGTGATACAATCATCTCTATGATTGCCTCAAGGGCATATCACCAACAGTGATGACCTGGCATCCACATGAACTTCATCACTTGGGTTGAATTAGCAATGGTTGCACGACAGAGCTCAGCCGAAATTGAAGACGACAATGACAAAACAGCAAAACTTCATAGGATCCGGACCGAACAAGCGTGGATCTAGAAGACCGAAACATGACGAACCCGATGCGAAGCTTGGCGATGACGAAAACGCGACGGAGGACGAGCTCTCGGCGGAAGAAGACATCAGTGCAACTTGGGACTCCGGCAAGCTTTTGCAATCGAACGGCGGCTCCTCGGGACATGAATCCTAGGGAAAAAGTTGCAACTTGAGATGGTGATTCTCGGGCGACCTCCCATCCCTTTTATCGCCCCAGAAAATGTGCTAGATGTGGACTCCAAGGCAAAAACGGTGGCGGTGGCAGCATGGATACGAAATTCGGCGATAGCTCGGACCAGAATACTCTTGGCCGTCCACGTGTACTCGATCTGATGACCGCCAGTGCACCAGACATTAAATGACCTCAACACTTCACGTGACCTTGATCCGATGACCTACAAAGCTAGGGTTTCCAACCCAAATCCCACTGCTTGGTTTTTAATCCAACGGAGACGATTCAACCATGCAGAATAGCAGGCCAAATAGAAAATGGGCTGGGCTTTTTAGGGTTCCGGCCCATCACTATTTATATGAATTACTCAGGGTTTTTGATTTAAAATAAATATGATAAATAAATTAATTTAGTTAAGGCAAATAAAATATCCAAAGAATTCTAGAAAAATTCACATAAATACTTTAGGACATTTAGAAGCCAAATAAAATATTTTTTGTCTAAACTTTAATTTAATTTATAATTAATTAGTTTTCATAAAAGTCCAATATACTTAATTTAAAATACATTCAATAAATACTAGAAAATGAAAGATCGAAATGGCGATCAGAGGGGGGTCAATGATCCCAAATAAAATTTCCCCCACTCAAAGTACTCCAAACACTCTTGCAATAAAAATCTAAAGCACCCAAAGATTTTCGTTCAAACTGGTGCTTCTCAGATTCGCACACCCTCCAAAACCCAGAACAATTAGACAACTATGTGTACCCCTAGTTTGCATGGATAAGAACCATGAATCATGTGAGGGGTTTTTTAATCACAATCCTGGTTGTCAAGTGTCCAAACAAAAGAGGAATCATTTCAAAAGACTCCTTTTCTAAAAGAGATAAAGCTAAAACACCAAGGTCTCTTTTCAGAAAAGTTAAAGCAGATTTCAGAAATTGTCCTCAGTTGGAACAGGTGGTTGGGGAGTTTCTGTTCCTCTAAAATTTTTGGTAATTTTTGTCCCTGTGACCAGATAAGTCTTGAAACAATCCACCAAAAATCACCTCAGAAAGATTTGTATAATAAGAATGAAAAATCAAGCAATACAGACAGTTAGGAACTTTGACCAGAAAGTTTGAGGCTTGGTTTTAACTTTATAGCTCTCAAACGGTGCGACCCGTGGACTCAATAAATTTTATACAGATGGACACATGAGTTTTGCACCTTCTAAAATAAGAATCACTTAAAAATGATTTTTATTTATTTTTATATAAATCAAACATTGACTGCTGCGCGAAGAACAAGTTCTGGACAGATTTGCAATTTGATAAAAAAAACTTGATCTCTAGTCTATCCAAGGGTGTAACAAAGATGTAAAACCAAATGAACACCCTCAAGACATCTTAGAAGAATAGCATTTAGAAGGAGGGGAGGAAAATCCAAATTGCATAAATATAAATTGCAAGAATGTAAGTGCTGAATTTAATTGCGGAATTTAAGTGCGGAATTTAAGTGCATAATGTAAATTGCGTAATTTAAATGTGTAATGTAAATGCACAAAGAAAATAAATGATTTGAGGAAACATTTCATTTCTGGAAAGAGAGGTTACAAAGCCTCATATTCATGTGGGCAAAACTCAAAGGAGCATCAAAAACCTCAAAACCTTCAAGGGGGAAGGCCACCCCTCCACCCCTATTTATACAACTCTTGGGCCACCTACCACCCTTGGATGAGCCTCTAAACCCTAGAGCATCCATCAAGGGCTAGTATTTACCCACTCAACCAGCCATGCAAGGGTTCACCCAAAACCCACAACACACAATGGGTTTTCTTGCACAGTTCTCAAAGCACACTAACTAGACCCGCTATCCTATCAACTACACCGCAATCCGACAGCCCTAATCGATCCGAGAAGCATCTAGCTAGCATCACATCCATTTCTTGTCTTCATGGCTTACACAGACTCCGTCTCCGATCATCTTCCAGCGATACCCGACCGTCTGGACCTCTGACGCTCCTCGCCTAGTCCCGGCCATCCTTCGCCTCACCATAACCTATCACCGTCGTCCTGCAACCATCAAAAACAAGGAAACTCCTCGCATAGCAATGCCCACAAAGATCTGCAATAAATCCCTCAAGGTACACTCATTAAAATTCATTTTTCCTCGTTCTAGCCGGTAGCACCGGAAAAACAGAGAAGACCTCAAATTGCTTCCAACTGAAAATCCATTTCAAATCAAACTCAAACAAGAGCAACCCAAGCTCAAATTTAGTCAAATATTCATGACAAATCTGGATAGACCTCCACATGGTCCTTCAATCTCCCCCTTGATGAGTATATTGACAAACACAACAAAAGGCATATGTTTTGAGTTTGAAGAGGATGAAAAAGAAAGCAATTTTTTAGTTGCAAAGTCAAACTTGGTCCAAATATAAAAATTGGAACCATGACCAAGTTAACGAAGAGGAATTTAGATTTTAGAGTTAAATTTAAGAAAGAGCAAGTTTTCAACAAAAAATCTAAAATCCAACTAAACATGTCAAATGTGATTTTGAGATTATGATCCAATAGAAGTAGTAGCATAGTTTTACAAAGATCATAATAACCAAATAAGCATTCATATTTTTATCTTTTTAGTGATGTCTTTTCTACGTTTTTCCCCCTTTTGGCAATATAGGCATCAAATTTTTTTTATGTATGCATGAAATGCAATCGAAAGAGCTTTGAAGATTATCCAATTGATCAAAATGGAAGGATATTACACCAAGCTTGTCAATTTCAGAAAATGACTAAACTAAGACATGTCCAAGACCAATACATTTTATGAAAAAGCTTAGTTTTACAATATTTCATTTTAGCATGATTTGACAAGTGCAAAACTTAGCAAAGTTTCAAAACTAGAATCAAAACCACTCAAGGATAAAATAGAAAACCTAGAGTTCAACCTACTCAACACTTTGGGGAATTTTGAAGTGCATATAAGTTCCTTCAAGCTCATTTTTCAATTTATGCAAATTTTCTTTAAGACTTTAAAAAAACATAGCGGCTTATGTGTTTGATATTTGCATTTTTTTTAAATTGACTCAAGCCATTTTCGATCATCTCAAGAGTAACTCTTAAGAGAATGATCTTGGTCATACACAATATATTTCAAGTTCATCCCAAGTGCAATGGGAAGCAATCTCGTGAATATAAAGTGTTGACATCAATTTTGCACAAAAGAGTCAATTTTTTTTATTTCCAATTTAGCACATATGAGCAATTCTGAAGGACTCAAATATGGTTCTAACAAATTTCACCCAAGTTGCTATAGGGACTTTAGAGAAATCCAAAATTTCACAATTCATGGTAAAAACCCCTAGAGAAGAAACTTAGTAAGTAAAAGCAACATGTTTCGTCAAGTTTTCATTTAAAGCTTTCAAATTTTTCAGATTTTAATAAGCTTAGCATGATAAATGGACTTGGACATATCTAAGCTTATGATTTTCTTCAAAAGATATAGCATGATGTATTTCATGAAGAATGAGTCAATTGCATAATAGACAAAGCTCATAAAACAGAAAATGTAGTCTAAATGCAATGCATGAACAGATTCCCAAACTCCTCCTCAACAAATGTATCAATTTTAAGTTCAAATCTGGTTAAAGTTGAGTTATTATCAAGATTAGGCATAAGGACAACCCAAATAAACTCAATAACAACCAGAAAAACAGAATGAGGAGAAGAAGTCGAGAAACTGCAAAACTGGATGGCTATTGAGCATAGATAAGATAGAAGAGACTCACTACGGCTCAGACTCGCTCTTATCTTCCCCAGTGACTGACATAGGGAAGCTGACTCTAGATCCCAACTAAGGAGTGCACACATACCCTGTCTACCCTGTCTACCCAGGAGGTCCAATACCTGCTAGACTTATAAGACTGTAAGAGAACTCAACCTAGAGAGAAGAGAGAACAACTAATCACGCATGATAGCAACCTAAAGCATAAGATAAGAGGTCCATGCAAAGCATGTCAGAAGTCTAAGTGAGTGAACTCAACTCAAGAAAAAAATAAACCCATAGTCACCCAGAAGAAAAACACAAAGAGAAAAAAAAAGCTGGAAGGGAACAATATTTTACATAATATACAAACCAGTTCTCCCTCACGAAAGGCTGTAAGGGCTCACGACTCCAAGCTCACTCCTCAAGGCAACAAATCTGGAGCTATCCAAAAGCTTGATGAAGATCTCGGCTAACTGGAGGTCACTCTCTACAAACTGAAGTGCGATATCTCCCTTCTCCACATGGTTTCTAAGGAAGTGATATCTAATATCAATGTGCTTGGTCCGGGAATGTTGCACTGGGTTTTAGCAATGCAAATAGCTGAAGTGTTGTAACAGAAAAGTGGCACACTCTCTATCTCTAACCCATAGTCCCGCAAGGTCGATCTCATCCAGAGCACTGCACAAAGAATCGATCGCAAAGAACATACTCGGCCTCAAAGATTAGATTGTGTAACTCGGATCGCTTCCTCGATGACCAAGAAACAAGAGAAGTGCCAATGAATTGGCAAGTGCCAGAAGTGCTCTTCCTATCTATCCTACAGCCAGCAAAGTCGGCATCGAAAAAGACTCTAAGAGATAGACAAGAAGAAGAAGAGTACCAAATACCATAATCAGTGGTAGCACGAATGTACCTAAAGATGCGCTTGACTGTCTGGCGGTGAGAGGCACGAGGAGAAGCTTGAAATCGAGCGCACAAACACATAGCGAAATGTATGTCCGGCCTCGAAGCAGTGAGGTACAAGAGGGAGCCGATCATGCTCGAAAACCCTCCTTTTGATCAAGCCATAGGAGTTCACCATCCTCATCGGCGCTCGAGGACTACTCATCTCAAACTCTGTGCTCATCACCTCGAGAAAAGCGAGACACAAGCGAATGAGATGAGTCACCAAAATGATATCATCCACATAAATCGGACGAGAAGAAAATCGACTCATGGTGTCGATGAAGAGAGTCTTGTCTACTACGCCCATTTTGAAGTCATGGTGAGAAGATAAGACTTGAGCCTCGATACCATGCTCTGGGGCTGCTTGAGTCCATCTGAGCTTTGGAAAGCTTGTATACATGACTCGGAAACTTGGGGTTCTCAAATCCACGGAGGTTGTTTGACATAAACCTCTTCCTCAATATAGCCATTGAGGAATGCACTCTTGACATCCATTTGATAGAGCTTGAAGCCCGGGATGAGAGAGAATGCAAGCGGGATCCTAATAGCCTCTAGTCTAGCTACGAGGGCAAAGGTCTCCTCAAAGTCAAGACCCTCAACCTGAGAAAAGCCCCGTGCAACTAGCCTAACCTTGTTGCGAATGACAACCCCATCCTCACTCTGCTTGTTTTCGAACACCCACTTGGTCCCAATGACATTATGACCAGATGGACGTTCTACAATCTGTAAGACTTTGTTCCTCTCGAAGTTTTCAAGTTCCTCATGCATAGCATTAGTCCAAGACTCATCAGATAATGCATGAGTCACATCCTTCGGCTTAAACGAGGCAACAAAGGCAGAGTGAAAGCAGAAACTGGACAAACCTGATTTTGAGCGAGTGACTCGCTCAAACAGATCGCCAATGATCTAATTAGGTGGATGAGAAGGCTGAATATGACGGGGAGGTCCAGAAGCAGAAGTGGCCTCTACCTCATGCACAGAAGAGGTAGGAGCAGAGCCACTAGTGAATAAAGTCGAGAAGGCAAGTGGCCTTCACGAGGTGCGAAATGGAGGCTGGAGGCACCTCGGTGTAGAGTGTCGGGACCGAACCCGCAAATCCGGACCCTCTGTGTATTCTGTGCGATCCGAGGATCACGCTAGCACACTGATCATCTGAGGTTGCACATCACGGACATTCACGAAGATATAAGAATAAATAGTGCAAACATGTATATAAACCGAGTTATGCGACCTTATGGTCTCCTTACAGATAGGTCGACCACACAGGGCTTACATTATTCAAAGTAAAGAAATAGCGGTGGAACATAAAAAAGGTCGTGGAAGCCTTCATCTTGCCACAGGCAACCAGTGAGCTTGCCCCTAGTTCATCGTGTCCTCGATGTACTCCTCCTCCCAAGCGGTGTAGTCTCCTCCACCGATGTTTGGGTTGAAAGCAAGGTGGGGTGAGTACACAAGGCACTCAACAAGTAATGCAGAATGCGGCACTATTACTATATGCGAGATCTTGTTCCAAAGGATTGGCTTAAATGGTTCTTTTGCATCAAGCGACATTTTTAACCAATATCTAAGTTAGATTAAGCGAGAGAAACGATTATACGTAATAATAATTTCAAATGGTTTTTCCATGAGGTTTCCGACACACCTTATGATTCATTTTAACACTTGGCACACACCACCCCTTCCATGTTTTGTTTATGAAAATCTACCCCTGATTTGTAATCCCGAGCAATGCTCAATTCCGTGAGCACGGCTATTGAATAGTTTTGACACTCTGCAGAGGTTGTACACTTTACCCACAAGATCGATCGCTCACCACACGGTGATTGTCCGCAACAAAGCTTTTGGAACCTCTACCTTAACCAAAGAACCTCTCGGTATTGCCTTCACTATCACTTCCCTCACACAGAGCAAGTATAGGACCGGCCAATCACCATTGGATGGGCACCAAGCCGTAGCACAGTCGCTCCCCATACAGATACACCCCTGTGTCTTGTCACCCGAGTATCGGAGGAAAGATATCGAACCCTAGTCAACTAGGTCTGTCCCATATCGGACATGTGGTTGTGCGGGTGACTCGGATCAAAGGCTTGCAAGGTGAAGTCCTTAGCGGCCAAGGCAAGGCTTCCAACACTCAACGATGGCACACACCCAATGTGGCACACAGACTCACATCACTCATCAACCCTTGCCACAGGCCCACAATCACGACCTCTTGCCACTTGCCCCATCTAAAACATTTCCCACCCCATTGATTATTGTGCAACACATGCCAGCAATAACTCAACATCAATATGGAACCACACAGGTCACCATACTTCCATATCATCATGTGGCATCATCACACCACTTTCAAAATACATTCAATATTCCATTAGTCAATTTTGTAGCATTTCTCTGAAAGATCATTCATGACTTTGCAAGGCTAAGCATCTACTCACGGTCTAGCCTCCGTGTTGGCACAATATTAACATCCAACTAATATAATCAAACTTAGGGTGACAATGATTTAGGGCATACAAGTAATAATTCAAGGTGGCATAACAAAATGGGTTGATTAACTACATTATCCCAAATTAATTTAAATTCATTTTAAATAATTAGCATGCATAGTTTCAAAGCATAAATTACATTTTAAAATCTGGGATCAAAATGATCAAAGCATCACTTGCCTTCAAAGAGTTGCTGGTCGTGTTCCGAAGCTTGGTCTTGAGCGACGAATTCTTCCTCGAAACTTTTCGACAAATTTGCGTCTCTGGCGTACAAACAAAAGATACAATAAATAGCTAATACAGAAGACTAGATGACCTCAAAAATTCAAATAAAATTCACCATTAAATATCTCATAATTTTATGAATTTTTAGAAATTTGAATCACCCAAATCCGAGTTAAAATGCAAAAGTTATAGTCATTTGAAGTTTGAATAAAATCTGAAAATACAGAAATTAAGAAAATACGATTTTTCTGAATTATTTTTATACTGGAAATTCGCATAAATGACGTCGACATCGCGTCATGATGGCGTCAGCACAGAAATGAATTTGGTCGAAATATTTTTATATATAAAAATATTTATGGCGTCATCACGACGGCCACGACACGTGGCGACCTCTAGTGCCGCCACGTTGCGATTCATGAAATTTGGGTCCACGGTTCGGCTCTGGTCCACCGTGGATGGCGAAGATCGTGCTCATGCACGGGTGGCGCAAGCCGTGGTGTCGCCGACGATACGCAGCCAATCCCGACGCGACACGCGGCAAGATCGCACCATTTCGCTCATCGGCGGTCGGATCTCACCCCGTGCGATTCGGCGACGCCGCGCTCCACGCCTCCGCGCGCGCACATCCAGCGGCGGCGCTCGCCAGATCCAACGGCCAGCACCGCGCCGCCAGCTGCGGCGTCTCGGTTCATGCGGCGACCGCGGCGCAATCGCGACGATGCGCCCGAAATCGGCGGTGGATCGGTCTCGCCCGATCAAAATGCCCGCGCGTCAACACGTGATTTGGCGAGGGTGCGGTGCCATCTCGCCGCGACGTTCAAATCTGAGCGGCGCGGTTGGGCGACGACACGCCTGATAATGGGCTCGGCCCATTCTTATTCATGTGATTTTAAAACATTTCACATTTAAAATAATTCTAGAAATTCAATTAAATCATTTGGAGCTTTTAAAATAGCAGAAAAATTCCAGAAAAATTCCAGAAATTACTTTGAGATGTTTGGAACTCCATTAAAATATTTGCAATAAAACTTACAAAAACTTTTCCATTATTTAATTGTTTTCAAGAAAATTTCTATTTGAATATATCCAAATTAACTTAAATAAATTCCCAAAAATTCACAAGAAAAATCAAAAATACTTCAAAATTCAAATTAGAGCAAAAATTAGGGTGTTACAAACCTCCCCCCCTTAACAGAATCTCGTCCCCGAGATTCAGGGCTGTCTACAGAAATAGGTTAGGAAACTCCTTCTTCAGGTCTTCTTCGCGTTCCCACGTGGCTTCACTTTCCGAATGGTTACTGCATTGAATTCTGCGAAGCGTGTTGACTTGTTCCTTGTCTCTCTGTCCATTCGTCCGAATCTTCGTCGGATGTTCTTTGTAAGTCAGATCTTCCTGCAGATCAATTGCCTCCAAAGGTGTTTGCTCCTCCGGTACTCGAAGACACTTCTTCAGTTGTGATACATGAAATACATCATGCACTCCTGCCAAAGACTGTGGTAACTCCAACTGATAAGCAACTTCACCTCTGCGGCTCAAGATCTTGAATGGTCCGACGTATCTGGGTGCGAGTTTCCCTTTGCATGGAACCTCGACTCCTTTGAGAGGTGTGACTCTAAGGTACACAAAATCTTGGGTTCAAAGCTCGGTTCCTGCGGCGGTTGTCGGCATAACTCTTACGCCTTGATTGTGCAATCTTCAATCTTTCCCCGATCGAGGCGTCTGTTCTTCCGCTTCTGAAGAATGTCGGTCCAAAGGCGTGTCGTTCGCTGTCTCATTCCAATTCAATGGTGTTCAGCGGGACCGACCATACAAAGCTTCAAATGGAGACATCAGTAAACTTGCTTGATAAGCGTTGTTGTAACTAAACTCGGCATAAGGCAAACACTTATCCCATGAGTTGGAATATGCTAAGGCACATGCCCTCAACATATCCTCTAATATCTGGTTAACCCTCTCGGTTTGACCATCCATGCGGATGGTAGGTCAGATCTTGAAGTTCAAACGAGTCCCCATTGCCTCATGTAGCTTACCCCAAAATGCGGAGGTAAATTGGGTACCTCGTCAGATACTATCTTCTTGGTACTCGTGCAAGCAAGCGATCCGTGTCATATAAAGTTACGCTAGCGGTCTCGGAATAAGTGGTCTTCACCGGTATGAAATGTGCCATTTTGGTTAGGCGATCCACTATGACCCATATGGAATCATATCCACTTTGCGTTCTGGGTAATCCGGTTATGAAATCCATACCAATTTCTTCCCATTTCCATTCGGTATCTTTAAGGGTTGTAATAGCCTGCTTTGGTCTTTGGTGCATAGCTTTGACTCTTTGGCATATGTCACATAATGCAACATATTCGGCGACTTCTCGTTTCATGCTTGGCCACCAAAATCTTTCCTTTAAATCTTGATACATTTTCGCACTTCCTAGATGAATTGAGTATCTGGAGTCATGAGCCTCCTCTAGAATTAACTGCTTCAACTCCTTTTTGTTTGGTACACAAATGCGCCCTTTAAACCACATAGTACCTTGTTCATCCAGTTTGAAATCTTTTGCTTTGCCTTCATCCATTTTGCCCTTAATCCTTTTGATCTTATCATCATCTTTCTGCCCTTCCTTGATCTGATCTTCTAGGGTAGGCCTTACTTCAAAGTTGCTAGGAATCATACCGTACCATTTCAGTTCTAATTTAAAATCCTTACACAATTCCACTGACTTGTTTCCATCGACATATTAACACTGTGGTTCTTTACGCTCAAGGCGTCGCCACTCGTTGGCTTTACCGGGATGGTAGTGAATTCCTATATTATAATCCTTGATTAACTCTAACCATCTTCTTTGCCTCATATTTAGGTCACTTGCGTGAAGATATACTTAAGACTTTTATGATCGTATACACTTCACATCTATTTCCGATGAGATGATGGCGCCATATCTTTAGTGCATGCACTACGGCGGCTAATTCCAAATCATGAGTCGGATAGTTCTCCTCATGTGGTCTCAATTGCCTCGATGCATAGGCAATTACCTTCCTATTTTGCATCAACACGCATCCCAATCCACGACGCGATGCATCACAAAAGATGTCAAAGTCTTGATGAGCGTCGAGTAAAACTAGTACAGTGCCGATGTTAATCTTTTCTTCAACTCCGAAAACTCTTCCCACACTCGGTGTCCATAGGAATTTCCTTTCCTTTTCAACAATTGCGTAAGAGGTCTCGCAATCGTAGAGAATCCTTCGATGAATCGACGGTAATACCCGCCATTCCAAGGAAACTACGGATTTGGGTTACCGACTTGGTTGCTCCCAATGCGTAACCGTCTCCACTTTCTTTGGATCTACCGCAACTCCTGCTGCAGTCATTATGTGACCAAGAAATTCAACCTTATTCTTCCGTAAATCACATTTGCTAAATTTTGCAAACAAGCTGTTGCTCTCTCAACTTTTCAAGGACTAGCCTCAAATGCTGGCGTGCTCTTCTCTCGTCTTGGAATAGATAAGGATATCATCTATGAATCTGACAGCGAACTTGTCCAAGTATTCCATAAAACCTTATTCATTAAGTTCATAAAATATCTTTGGTGCATTTGTCAAACCAAAGGACATCACTTTGTAAACTCGTAGTGTCCATATCTTGACGAAAATGCGAGTCTTGAATATCCTCGATCGGATCTTCAATTGATGGTATCACGATCGGAGATCAATTTTGGAGAAGACTCTGCTCCTCTTAATCGGTCAAACAAATCATCGATCTCGGTAGAGGATACTTATTCTTTATCGTCACATCATTGAGTGCACGATAGTCTATACACATCCTAAAACTCCCGTCCTTCTTCTTGACGAATAAGGCAGTGCTCCCCATGGCGATGAACTAGGTCTTATAAATCCCTTTTCCAAAGTGACTCTTCAATTTGTTTCTTCATTTCCACCAATTCCTCTGTGGACATCTGTAAGGTCTCTTAGCTATGGAGCTGTCCTGGAACCAGCTCTATCACGAACTCGATATCTCTATCGGCGGCATTCGGGTAAATCTTAGGAAAACGTCAGGATATTCATTGACTATGGGCACTTCCTCTAAGTCGCAGTCTTCATCTTTGTTGACCATCAATTGTCCATCCCGCACCGATTTTGCTTCAAACTCAATCTTCTTTCCATCGGGCTCTCGGCCGATATGACTCTTTTCCGCATGATCCGGCCTCGCCTTGTGTTTGGTTAACCAATCCATTCCCGTGATAACATCCAAGGTTTGGGTATTAGGGCGATTAAGTTCGCTAGGAACTCAACCCCATTAATTATTAGCCTTACCCCGAACATCCTACTTTAGATCGGAGTTACGATCCGAGGATTGGACTATGAGCACATTTAAGATTCACTATTTCCATATCATTTTGAACAGCAAAATCTCGGAAATAAAAGAATGCGAAGCTCGGAATCAAATAAAGCAAAGAGTCGATCTGAGTTTACTAGGAACTTACCCAATTACAACATCCGTGGCGTTCGCACTTCATCCGTCGTAATGTGGTTGACTCGTCCTCGTGCAGTTCCTTGGGATGGAGTTGTTGCTATTGATGCCCCGCGTTCCACGATTGGCGCGGGAGTTCTTGCAGTGTGTTCCCGTGTTAAAGCGGACCGGGTGACACCTCCTTCTTAGGGCAGTTATTGGCAAAATGCCCCAGTTCATTGCAGTGATAGCAACATCTTCCCACTTGCTCGAGAGGTTCCTCGATCATGTGCCACGACGCTGGCCGAGTCCGAACATTACGACCATCGGGCGATTTGCGGCGGTGGTACCCTATCATTTCCTCCGGGTGGTACCGGATGAAGCGTTGAGGTGCCGTCCTCTGCCTCTGCTTGCCCGACGACCTCCTTGTTGTGCCATTCTGCGCTTCTGTTGTCATCCGGCTCTCGGCGCTTGTCCTCTAATATAAGAGCTTTGTTAACTAGCTCTTGGAAGTCGAGAATGTGTGGGTGATCGGTCCACTGCAACCTCGCATTCAATCCCTTCATGAAGCGGGATTATGCGGCCTTATCCGTAGCCACGTCCTCCGGTGCGTAGCGTGCAGTTAGGTGAACTTGTTCGTAATCGCCACCGGCCGCCACCACGCTTGAGCTTGAAATTCCTCCTTTTGAGATCCATGATACCCTCGGGTACATGGTGCTCGTGAAAGTCGAGGTGAATTCCTCCCACGTGATACTCTGTGGGTCCTCATGAGCTCTGTGAGTTTTCCCACCATTCTGCGGCGGTTCCTTCGAGTTGATGAGAGGCATAGAGTACCCTCTCATGTCCTACACTTTGGGTAATGTGCACTTCCTTTCAATTGTCCTTAGCCAATCGTCGCCTCCGGTGGATTGGCGTTGCTCGAGAAGGTAGGTGGGCGGGTTCTCATAAACTCCGACAACCTTGAGTAGGGGTGTGGTCCATGGTTACCCCCAGGTTGAACATTCGCAGCAGCTTGGTTGGATATCTGCTGCATGGTTTGAACCATTGTGCTCATAAGTTGAGTCTAGGCAGTCAAGAAGGCTCCCAGGTTTTGCATATCGACCTGCGGCGGTTGAGGAATCGGCTCTTCATTACAGTTATCATGCAGTTAGCTCCACTTCCATTGGCTCCAACATTTCCACGTGTCCTCACCATCATTGCAAGCTTCCAAGGTTAAGAAAAGAAGAAAGCATGAGACGAGTAAAATAACTTATGTGGGGAAACAGGTGTAACTTAAATTATTTAGCCACTTTATTGATATAATATAAAGCTGTATGGTTGCTCACAAGTGCCTAAGGGCAATGCAACGCATACGAGACACTCACAACCAAAACAAGTAAGCAACCATAGGAACCCATGACGACTCACACCTAATGGTGACTCAAGAAAAGACGCGACTCAACCTTGAGTCTCGACACTATACTCTACTAGACTCAATCACTCATCGAGCCAACCCATTGCGGCTCCCGAGCATACTTGGTGGGTGCTCGCATCGGGCGAATCGGTCACGGTGACCTCTGCGGTGGTGCAAAAGACCCCATCGACTCCATTGGTCCCAGTGGTCTGCTCGCTCCAAACCTGGTGCCTCTGCTCTGGCTCCTCCGGATCTGGATCGTGTAACTCGGGGTCGCTCAGCTCGGGTCCATCTGAGCCATCTCCAACTCTGGATCTTACGCATGGAGTGAGCTAAGCCCTCCCGCATGGTGGATCCTTGCCTCCGTGACCTCGGCGCGGGTCTCTGCAGACTCTGGGTGTCTCGTCCAAGGCGTCCTCCCGGGCGATGGCGTACCTCGCCAGTGGGTGATAGTGGCGTCCTCCTCCACGAGCTCCATCCTGTCAAAATGGTTGTCCCGACGCGGATGGTGACGAAGGCGGTGCCCTCCAACTCTGCGGAGTAGGTGCGGGCAATCCGCCGCATCGCTCGTCGCGCCGCTCTCTGGATTCGGCCTCAAAAGAAGACCTCGGCCGTAATGTAGATGGGACGGCTTGCCCTCGTCCTTTCCCGAGCATACACTGTGATCTTGACATCCTGGCGACATCAAGTCCTGCCGTACCACGAAGTCCTCGTCGGTGGTGCTGTCAAAACCTCCAGCAAGCGCATCATACGCCATAACTCTGCGGCGTATCCTCGATCACGCTCTCCATAGGTATGGATCATCCTCATCTGCCAAAACAAACCTTGTTTAAATTAAATAGAGAATAATAAAAATTCAAAGCATAGGTATGAATAAGGGAGAAGAGATAAGTCGAGATTTCTTTGACATTCTTGCTCAAGTTGATTAGGTCTTTAGAAAATAGTTTTCACCCTCCTAGGCACAACCAAACTAGGGTCAAGGCCTACGATCGGCTGCTCGATACCACCTCTGCCGGGACCCGAACCCGTAAATCCGGACCCTCTGTGTTCTGTGTGCGATCCGGGATCACGCTAGCACACCTGATCATACGAGGTTGCACATCACGGACATTCACGAAGATATAAGAATAAATAGTGCAAACTTGTATATAAACCGAGTTATGCGACCTTATGGTCTCCTTACGGATAGGTCGACCACACAGGGCTTACATTATTCAAAGTAAAGAAATAGCGGTGAACATAAAAAAAGGTCGTGGAAGCCTTCATCTTGCCACAGGCAACCAGTGAGCTTGCCCCTAGTTCATCGTGTCCTCGATGTACTCCTCCTCCCAAACCGGTGTAGTCTCCTCCGCGATGTTGGGGTTGAAAGCAAGGTGGGGTGAGTACACAAGGCACTCAACAAGTAATGCAGAATGCGGCACTATTACTATATGCGGATCTTGTTCCAAAGGATTGGCTTAAATGGTTCTTTTGCATCAAGCAAAGCATTTTTAACCAATATCTTAGTTAGATTAAAGCGAAGAGAACGCTTATACGTAATAATAATTTCAAATGGTTTTTCCATGAGGTTTCCGACACACGCCTTATGATTCATTTTAACACTTGGCACACACCACCCCTTCCATGTTTTGTTTATGAAAATCTACCCTTGATGTAATCCCGAGCAATGCTCAATTCCGTGAGCACGGCTATTGAATAGTTTTGACACTCTGCAGAGGTTGTACACTTTACCCACAAGATCTGACCGCTCACCACACAGTGATTGTCCGCAACAAAGCTTTTAGGAACCTCTACCTTAACCAAAGAACCTCTCAGATTGCCTTCACTATCACTTCCCTCACAGAGCGAAGTATAGGACCGGCCAATCACCGTTGGATGGGCACCAAGCCGTAGCAGTGCGCTCCCCATACAGATACACCCCGTGTCTTGTCACCCGAGTATCGGAGGAAAGATATCAGAACCCTAGTCAACTAGGTCTGTCCCATATCGGACATGTGGTTGTGCGGGTGACTCGGATCAAAGGCTTGCAAGGTGAAGTCCTTAAGCGACCAAGGCAAGGCTTCCAACACTCAACAAGATGGCACACAACCCAATGTGGCACACAGACTCACATCACTCATCAACCCATCGCCACACAGGCCCACCAGCACACACACCTCTTGCCACTTGCCCTGATCTAAAACATTTCCCACCCCATTGATTATTGTGCAACACATGCCAAGAATAACTCAACATCAATATGGAACCACACAGTCACCATACTTCCATATCATCATGTGGCATCATCACACCACTTTCAAAATACATTCAATATTCCATTAGTCAATTTTGTAGCATTTCTCTGAAAGATCATTCATGACTCATTGCAAGGCTAAGCATCTACTCACGGTCTAGCCTCCGTGTTGGCACAATATTAACATCCAACTAATATAATCAAACTTAGGGTGACAATGATTTAGGGCATACAAGTAATAATTCAAGGTGGCATAACAAAATGGGTTGATTAACTACATTATCCCAAATTAATTTAAATTCATTTTAAATAATTAGCATGCATAGTTTCAAAGCATAAATTACATTTTAAAATCTGGGATCAAAATGATCAAAGCATCACTTGCCTTCAAAGAGTTGCTGGTCGTGTTCCGAAGCTTGGTCTTGAGCGACGAATTTTTCCTCGAAACTTTCCGACAAATTTGCGTCTACGCGTACAAATAAAAAGATACAATAAATAGCTAATACAGAAGACTAGAATACCTCAAAAATTCAAATAAAATTCACCATTAAATAGCTCATAATTTTATGAATTTTTATAAATTTGAATCACCCAAATCCGAGTTAAAATGCAAAAGTTATAGTCATTTGAAGTTTGAATAAAATCTGAAAATACGAAATTAAGAAAATACGATTTTTCTGAATTATTTTTATACTGGAAATTCGCATAAATGACGTCGACATCGCGTCATGATGGCGTCAGCACAGAAATGAATTTGGTCGAAATATTTTATATATAAAAATATTTATGGCGTCATCGGTGGCGTCGGCCAAGACGACACGTGGCGACCTCTAGTGCCGCCACGTTGCTTGATTCATGGCCGGGTCCACGGTTGACTCACGGTCCACCGTGGATGGCGACCGCGTGCTCATGCACCGGGTGGCGCAAGCCGTGGTGTCGGCGATGATGCGCAGCCAATCCCGACGCGACACGCGGCAAGATCCGCCGCTCGCTCATCCAGCGGTCGGATCTCACCCCGCTGATTCGGCGACGCCGCACTCCACGCCTCCGCACGCGTCGCACATCCAGCGGCGCTCGGATCCAACGGCCCAGCACGCGCCGCCATCTGCGACGTCTCGGTTCATGCGGCGACACGCGGCGCAATCGCGACGATGCGCCGAAATCGGCGGTGGATCGGTCTCCGCCCCAGTCAAAATGCCCACGCGTCAACACGTGATTTGGCGAGGGTACGGTGCCATCTCCGCCACACGTTCAAATCTGAACGGCGCGGATCCTTAGGGCAAAACCAGATCCAATCTCTACCGTTTAGATCTAATCTAACGGCCTACGGTACCGAGCGGTTTCATCGCTCATGGCGCGACGTGGCTCAATCCTACGCATCCACTAACGATCCAACGGCTAAAGCCAAAAACATATCGCGAAACTAGATCTAATCCAAGCCGCATACATCAAGATCCAACGGCCATGATTCAATCTAAACATCTACAGAGATGGAGGCTACGCGGACTCACCGAACCGAACGATGCAAATCGGACGGTCGGCGTGTTCGACGAGGTTGACGGGCGAAGAAGCGAAGGTTGCGGGTGGGAAGATGACCTCGCGGCGGCGCTGCGGGGCTTCTCGCGAGAAGAAGTGGTCCACTCGTCGTCTTGCTTGGTGAACTTCGGGCGGGTCGAGCACGCGGAAAGCGGCGGACGGCGGCGAGAGGAAGCAAAACAACGGCGGCACAAAGACGCGCCTTCACGGCGGCTTCGCTCGCCAGCGCTAGAGAGGGTCTCGGCGTGCGTGCGAGAGTCAAAAGCCTTGTGCGAAGGAGCTCTGCCGGACGCGCTACTCGGTGCACTTAAAGGGGCCTCGACGTGCGCGCTACAGGCGGCGAAACGGGCGGAAACGGTCGGCGGCATTAGCTCCGGTGATCTCGCGAAGACGACCGACGTGGCGCAATCCCGCGCGTCCGTGCGGCGACGATCCGAAGGCTCACATGTGCGGGCGACGTGGCACACTCACAGGCGTTCGATCCGGATCGGACGGCTTGGCTGGGCGGCGCTAGGGTTTCGGCGCGGTTGGGCCGACGACACGCACAGTAATGGGCTCGGCCCATTACTGTTCATGTGATTTTTAAAACATTTCACATTTAAAATAATTCTAGAAATTCAATTAAATCATTTGGAGCTTTTAAAATAGCAAGAAAAATTCCAGAAAATTCCAGAAATTACTTTGAGATGTTTGGAACTCCATTAAAATATTTGCAATAAAACTTTGCAAAAACTTTTCCATTATTTAATTGTTTTCAAGAAAAGTTCTATTTGAATAAATCCAAATTAACTTAAATAAATTCCCAAAAATTCACAAGAAAAATCAAAAATACTTCAAAATTCAAATTAGAGCAAAAATTAGGGTGTTACAAGAGGGGACTGGATCAGGTGGAACACCATCATCTCCATCATCCTCATCCTCTACAAAGATGGTCTCGGAGGAAGAAGAACAGCCTGAAATATCGGGTCTAGCTCCTGGGCTAGCCTCATCAAAGGTCACTTCACAGGTCTCTATGATCCTATGCGCATCGCAACTCCAGACCCTATAGCTACGAGAAGAAGTCGAATAACCCAGAAAGATACCATCAGAAGAATGAGACTCACACTTATCCAAGTTACCAGACTTCAAAATAAAACACTTGCAACCAAACCCACGAAAATGAGAAACACTGGGCTTTCGCCCATACCTCAACTAGTAAGAAGTGCGGTGCAAATGTGCTCTCAAGAATACATGATTAGAAACATGGCAAGCAGTAGCTATAGCCTCGGCCCAAAACTTCCTAGGAGTACTGTACTCGTCTAGCATCGTCCTGGACATTTCTAGCAGGGTCCTGTTCTTCCTTTCCACTACGCCATTTCTTTGAGGGCGTAGGGAGAGGAGAAGCGATGCTCTAAACCAGACTCCACACGAAACTCCCAAAATAGGAGTTCTTGAACTCTGTCCCATTGTCCTTGCAGTATAGCTCGTAGGGCACCAGGAGCTCAAAGACAACCTATGAGACCAAACCCTAAAATGGGTAAAAGTCTCATCCTTCGAGGACATGAAAAACACCCAAGAATACCTCAAAAATCATCAACAATGACAAGAACATACCACTTCCCACCCATCGATGCACTCTATTTGGACCAACGGTGTCCATATGTAAAAGCTGTCCTAGTGCATCGATTATCACAGCAGATGGTGGGGATGAGAAGCAGCAACCATCTTGCCGTATCGGCAGGGAGAGCAAACTAAGTCTTTGACCATTTTGAGTTTGGGCAAACCACGAATGAGATCGTGGTACGCTAACTCGGGTCAAATGATCAAATCCAATGTGACCAAGTCTCCTATGCGGAAGGAGAGATCACGGGACTCGAAGCAATCAAACAATGGAGAGAGTCTCGGAAGAAGCGAGAAAAATCAGACGAAAGACGCTCCCATATCTAGAAATCCATAAACTAACCCTCCTGAAGAATCGAGGATTCTACAGGCACTACTCTTGAAACTCACCTCGAAAGAGTCATCAATAAGCTGAGAAACAGAAAGCAAATTGTATTGCAGCTTACTCACTAAGGCAACATCTTTAAGAATGAAATTGTCATTAATGCAGATGGTACCTTTAGCAATGACTCTACGAAGAAGCATCCCCAAAGTGATCAACTCATCACGGGGCTCGGACTAGGAAGAGAACCATCGAGAATCTCCGGTCATATGGCGAGAACAACCGAGTCGATAATCCAAACATCGCCCTTCCCATCATTTAAACGATCAAGACACAAGAGAGAAAGATGACAAAGTACTGGGATAGAGTGAAGACTTGGGAACCCAATACTGAACCACACGACGCCTCAAAGTATCAGTCACAGAAGAAGACTGTACTCGAATGTCTCTCTGACGTTTAACCCTAACAAGATCAGTAGCAACTCTAGTAGATGATCTAGGAGCTAAAACTGGGTTGGCCTGCCATGGTGCAAAAGCCGAACCACCCCAGTGAAGCTGCCTAAGACTCCTACCAGGAAACACCTCACGCCGCTGATATCTACCTGCATGAGAAAAATGAGGAATATCAAGAGGACGGCAGAAAGACTGACTACGAATAGCTCCAGGACTAAAACTCGAAGAACTAGCATGAAAACCGAGTCTGGATCTTTGCCCAAAACAAAGCGACTCTCTAACTGTCTAGAAGCGGTGTGTGCCTTAGGAGCACTCAAAGTGCAGGGATGACCACGAATACCCTTAAGGGCAAGCAACACGCACACGCCGATTGATCTTGGCGCGCTGAGCGTAAATCTACTAGGTGACCATCCTTCTTACGGAAGGTGCATGTGTACCGCCTTGCTAGGCGGAAACAGCAGAGTAACACCCATTCAGTCGAAGTCCTATGGGCAACCCCAGCAGACCTAAACACGGTGGTACTAACTCTGGGAGCTACCACAATCTCACCACTCTTGGAGCCGCGCACAATGGTGGGAGGATGCTCCCAAGCGTGCTCCAAGGGATCAAATCCTAGACCTTGATTGAATCTACTAATCTTGGATTGGTATAGAATAAGATTAAGCTTCTTCTTGCCTCCAAAAAACTTCTCAAGAGTGCTCATAAGATACTGGCAATCTCGAAAGAAAGAAGCACAAGAAGAACAAGGGGAAGAAGAAGAAGAAGAACCAGAAAGATGAGCTCTCTCAACACGTGCATTTTTCTCCCTCAGCACGGCTGCCTCAATCTTGAGGGCCTCACAAGAGACGCAAGACACATTTCTAATTCTATGGGCTTGGTCTTCTAATTTCTTCCTAAGCTCGACATGGATTTTATCCAAGTCCCCCTCAATCACAGAACATCGCAAGCAACCTTCTTGTGACTTATCTAGTATGTCCTTAGCAAGTTTAGCACACTTGACATTTAAGGATTCATTTGTCAAGTTTTAGTTGCCTACAGGCCTCACATGAGCTGACTGGGTCCTTAAAAGCATGCATTTCAAGTTCATCGTTTCTAGAAGAAAGCTTCCTAAGGTGATCGCTCATGGCATCAATTTCGGCAAGCAATTTAGGGAAATTTGAACATGAAGGAGTAGAGTAAGTATGAAGAAAACTAGCCTCAACAGGAATAGCATCAACAGAACTAGTGCTAGCATTCTTCAACTTAAGACCATCAAGTTCAACAAGCACACTATCATGTATGGTCCTTAGTTTCTCTAACTCCTCAAGCACGGCATCACACAAAGAACAATCATCAGTGACTCGAGAGGGAGAAGACCTAAGAGAAGCTAACTCCCGAGTCAAGGTACCGACTTCCTTCTCTAGCTCCATACACCTAGCTCTAGCTCTAGCATGAAATTTTCCTAATTTGCAGAAAGCTTCATTGAGCTGGTCATAGGAGGGTACCTCGTCCGAGTCGCTGTAGAGCTCGGAGTCGCTGATGTTGTTGGCGTCGGCCATGAAGCACATGCCGGAGAAGTCGTCATCGCCTTTCTTCTCTTGCGGATCATCCTCGCCCTCGTCGCTCCATGTATCCGTGTCGGAGAGGTTGATGTCATCAAGCGCGGCGAGGACGCGGTGGAAGAGCTTCTTGTTCTTGGAGAAGTTGCGGTACTTCTTCTCACGCGTCGGCTCACGAACTGGAGGCTTCTTGTTGCGGTTCTTATCGATGTAGTCATTCTTTGCCGAACCGCCGGCATCATTCTTAGCCTTCTCCAGTTTGGGGCAATTAGCCCGAATGTGGGTGGGGCCACCACACTCGAAGCATGTGATCATGCCACCTCACTTTCTCTCTCTCTCACCCTCTTGTATGCATGAGAAAACTTGCGAGCGAGAAGAGCAAGCTCATTTTCTAGAAATTTTTCCAGTTAGTCATCGCTTAGCTCACAAAGGGCGAAAAGAGAAAAACCAATAGAAGGATCAGAAGAAGAAGATCCAATGGAATCGGTGACCAAGGCCATCGACTAAGATTTCGTCTTCCGTGAGACGACATCAATCTCATGAGTCTTGAGGCGGGAATAAAGCCCGTCAAGAGTCAGAGTCGATAAGTCGGTGGTATCCTTGATGGTGGTCACCTTCATCTCCCAAACACGCAAATCGAGTGCGGTCAAGAAATGTCGAGCATTGTCCGAGTTAGGGTATATGCAACCAACTGCTCGAAGATCGCTCAAGATCTTGGTAAAATGATCGAAACACTCATCAAGACTCTCACCAGCGTGTTGTTCAAACTTGTTGAACTCATGCTTGAATTGGTCCTGTCGAACCGTCTTGATTTGGGTAGTGCCCTCATGGTAAGCATCAAGGGTCACCCAAATCTCATGAGCAGAACGGATGTGAGAAATCCTATCATACTCACTGCGGCTAAGACCCTGTATGAGAATATTTCTTGCCTTAGTGTTTGCCTCAACGTCCGCCATATTGCCGGTCGTGACGTTTTCATCAGCAGGAACCTCAAACGGGAGTTTCACCTTCTGCAATATCAGGAAACCCTGGGCAGTGATGTATGACTCCATTCGAGATTTTCAAAAAGGAAAATAAACTCCAGAGCAAATAGGAGGCTTGGTGGAATACTTGTCCATCGCCACGGCTCTTAAGACCGGTCAAGATCTATAGAAGAGCAAAACTGGCTCTGATACCAATTGAAAGATCGAAATAGCGATCAGAGGGGGGGTGAATGATCCCAAATAAAATTTCCCCCACTCAAAGTACTCCAAACACTCTTGCAATAAAAATCTAAAGCACCTAAAGATTTTCGTTCAAACTGGTGCTTCTCAGATTCGCACACCCTCCAAAACCCAGAACAATTAGACAACTATGTGTACCCCTAGCTTGCATGGATAAGAACCATGAATCATGTGAGGGGTTTTTTTAATCACAATCCTGGTTGTCAAGTGTCCAAACAAAAGAGGAATCAATTCAAAAGACTTCTTTTCTAAAAGAGATAAAGCTAAAACACCAAAGTCTCTTTCCAGAAAAGTTAAAGCAGATTTTCAGAAGTTGTCCTCAGTTGGAACAGGTGGTTGGTGAGTTTCTGGTACTCTAAATTTTTGGTAATTTTTGTCCCTGTGAGCAACTGAGTCATGAAACACTCCACCAAAAATCACCACATAAATCTTTGTATAATAAGAATGAAAAATCAAGTAATACAGATAGTCAGGAACTTCAACCAGAAAGTTTGAGGCTCCGTTTTCACTTTATAGCTCTCAAACGTTGCAACCCGTGTACTCAAGCAATTTTATACAGATGGATATATGAGCCCTGCACATTCTACAAAAAGAATCACTTATAAATGAGTTTTCTATATTTTTATAAAAATCAAACACTGACTGCTGCGCGAAGAACAAGTTCTGGACAGATTTGCAATTTGATAAAAAAAATCTTGATCTCTAGTCTATCCAAGGGTGTAAGAAAGATGTAAAACCAAATGAACATCCTCAAGACATCCTAAAAGAACAGCATTTAGAAGTAGGGGAGGCAAATCCAAATTGCATAAATGTAAATTGCAAGAATGTAAGTGCTGAATTTAAGTGCGGAATTTAAGTGCATAATGTAAATTGCGTAATTTAAATGCGTAATGTAAATGCGCAAAGAAAAGAAATGATTTGAGGAAACATTTCATTTCTGGAAGGAGAGTTTACAAAGCCTCACATTCATATGGGCAAAGCTCAAAGGATCATCAAAAACCTCAAAACCTTCAAGGGTGGAAGGCTACCCCTTCACCCCTATTTATGCAACTCTTGGGCCACCTACCACCCTTGGATGAGCCTCTAAACCCTAGAGCATCCATCAAGGGCTAGGATTTACCCACTCAACCAGCCATGTAAGGGTTCACCCAAAACCCACAAAACATGATGGGTTTTCTTGCACGGTTCTCAAAGCACACTAACTAGACCCGCTATCCTATCAACTAGACCGCAATCCGACGGCCCTCATTGATCCGAGCAGCATCTGGCTAGCATCACATCCATTTCTTGTCTTCATGGCTTGCATGGACTCCATCTCCGGTCATCTTCCGGCGATCCCCGACCGTTTGGACCTCCGACGCTCCTCGCCTAGTCCCAGCCATCCTTCGCCTCACCATGACCTAACATCGTCGTCCTGCAACCATCAAAAACAAGGAAACTCCTCACATAGCAATGCCCACAAAGATGTGCAATAAATCCCTCAAGGTACACTCATTAAAATTCATTTTTCCTCGTTCTAGCCGGTAGCACCAGGAAAACAGAGATGACCTCAAATTGCTTCCAACTGAAAATCCATTTCAAATCAAACTCAAACAAGAGCAACCCAAGCTCAAATTTAGTCAAATACTCATCACAAATCTGGATAGACCTCCACATGGTCCTTCAGAAAAAAATTTAAAAATGTTTTGAGACATAGGAACCCAAATAAAATATTTTCGATAAAACTTTATTTTGATTTTCTTAATAGATAAATACTTTTCTCAAAAGATCAATATATAAAATATTTAATATATGCAAATAATATCCAGAAAAATCCAATAAATTTAGGAAGTTCATAATATGCACAAATAATATATCTATATATATAAATATAAACAATCGGTGATATTCAAGGCACCTCCTTCGTTTTAAGAGCAAGAAAATTCCACAATAATCCTAAATTCTAGAAATTCTCACATTAATCGAAAGAAAAAGAGAAGGATCTCCACCACTTATTTTGGTGGGACCAGATTATAACGGTATAGATTAATCATATATAACAAATATAATTGTATTTTAATCATTGAAAGGATCTCCACCACTTATTTTGGTGGGGCTAGATTATAACGGTGCAGATTAAGTATATATAAATAGATTTATATAACAAATACAATTGTATTTCAATATTTGGAAGTAGAGTTGTATATAAAAGACAATTATATCATAATATCTAAACGTGTAGTTGCGCGGGTAAGTCTTCTAGTTAACATAATAAAAAGCAAAACATTGAGATGTTACACAACACCACCGCCGTCCTAGGCTGGTAGTGCTGCCAAACCCTAACAGCACCTCAAATTGCTTCAAATTCAAAATAGAATTCAAGTCAAACTCAAACTCGAGCACCACATACTCAAAACAAGTCAATAATTCATCACAACATGGATAGACCTCCACATGGTCTTTCAATCTTCCCCTTGATGAGTATATTGACAAACACTAAAACGGCATAAAATTTGAGTTTGAAAGAAAAGAAGAAAGTAATTTGATTGCAAAGCCATACTTGGTTCAAATGCAAGAGAAAGCTAGACCATGACCAAGTCGGCAAGAAGGATTTTAGAGCAAGCCAAGAAAAAGGACAAGTTTTCTAAAAAAGCTCAAAAAATCCAAAAAATCTCACAAAAGACACTTATGATCCTAAAAAAGAATAATTTTTTACCATGATCATAAGAACCAAGATGCACTCACCAATTTCCAAATTCTCCCCCTTTTGCGTTGCTTGGTTCACATTATCTCCCCCTTTGTCAATATAGGCATCCAGAGAGTATTTTCTCCCTCTTTTATCAGGTATGCATGAAATGCATCCTAAAAGAACTTTAAAAATTATCCAAGTGACCATGAAGACAAAGTATGACACCAAGCTACTCAAGTTCAGATTATGCTAGCCTAAGGCATGTCCAAGTGCAAATTGTAATATCCTTACTAGTAAGCACAAATAAGACATTGCTATTTTTTGCATGATTTCAACAAGTGCAACATTTAGCGTAATCTCCAAACTAGAGGCATAGCTACACAATGGATCAAATGGATGACCTAGAGTTCAACCTACTAAACACTTTAGGGAAGCTACAAGTGCATAAAAGATCCTTCGTGCTCAATCATCGTTAATGCAAAATTTTGATTTTAACACACACAACAAGGTGTGAAGAGGTTATCCTAGGAAAGAGCATCATTGACTAGGAGCTATTGACAAAGGCCTCATAGGCTTCACGCTCTTCCACATACCCAATAAGGTTTGGAGAGCTTATCCTAACTAAGTATATCCTCAACTAGGAGCTATCGACAAAGCCTCCTAGGCTTCACTCTCTTCCTCATTTTCATTTTTATGTGCATTTTTCACTTTTGATTGACTCATGCCATAGTCGACCATCACAATCATGACACTTAAAAGAGTGGTCTTGATCATACACAAGACATTTCAAGTTCATCCAAAGTGCAATGGGAAGCGGTCTCATGAATGTAGCGTGTTGAGTTCAATTTTAGTACATAAAAGTCAAAATTTGAACATTTTTGTGAAATCATGTGCTAAAAATTTGGCTTAGTAATGAAATTGGCATTACAAAGTGGTTGTGCTCATGGCATGTGTAGTGCTTGTGCATGTGCTATTTCAAATGATTATTTTATATGCTTGTGATAGAATGGTAATGGTTTTTCTTGATACAATGCGCTCATGTGAGTGGTTGCATGGACTGACCTTGAGTCAAGTCGTGAACTTATGCTCGTACACGATTTTCGTGTTTATTCATATGCAGGTGTTGCTTGAGGGCGAACGTGGTCGATGACGGGACCGGAACTAGGTTCATGGAGAAACTGAGGTTCGAGACTAGGTTCAGCGAGGAACTGAGGTCCTAGTGGTCAAGGATGTCATGCGGGACGTTTGGGCTAGAGAACGGTGCACATAGATGCTTGTGAGTCACATTAGAATGGTGGGTGGGCCTTACGAGTGTATGTTTTTGGTTATTAGGCCAAGTTGAGTTGAATGCAAACTCTTCCAGGGTTTGCTTCTTATAAATAGGAGGGGTTGTCTCCTATTTATTTGGTGGTTTTTGTGGTGAGAGTTGTACTCTTTCGAGGGAGTGCTATAACCAGACAAAAGAGAAAGAAAATCTATTTTCCTTCAGCCTCCTGTGCGAACCGAGCACCTGAGTGAGCCAGCGATCAAAAATCCATTGTGTGCGACAGTGTTTTTTGTGAGCTACAGTACCTTCCAACAGTATTCGTTTCTGACTGTTCACTTTAGGGTTTCCTGTCCATCCGAATTTTCATTTTTCGGTTTTCTCTCCCAGTTTTCGGTTTAGTAGATTGAATCATTGTCTATCTTGATTCTTTGAGTTTATTCTTGGTTTGATCCATCCAAAACCTTCCTAGGGCATTTTTTTAGTGTTCCTCGAAGTTTTGTTGATTAATCTCTTGTAGCTTGTGATTAATCACGAAATTAGGGTTTGCTTGATTTTCGTCATTATCTGACACAATCTTTTTTCAGGGTTTATAACTTTTGATCCGTAGGTCCTATCGAGCTGATTCTTTTTTTGTTAGATTCGTATTGCAATCTAGTTTATTATGTGCAAATTTTAGATCAATCCGACGGTTGGATCTCTAGAAATTTGCGATTTACCGAACACATCTACTCTGTTTTGTTGAATACAAAGCAATTATTTGAGTCCGAATTGGGGTGAATTTTTAGTAGATCAAAAATTTAATTTTAGCTTCCGTGCAATCATTAACCCCCCCTCTGTTTGATATATTTGTATATATCGATCCTACAAGTGTTATCAAAGCAAGGTTTTTCTAATTATTCTTAACCGGTGATTAGAATTCATATCAATGGATTGTTATTCGACAAAACCTTGTGTTTCGATGGTGTTGATTTTCAGTTTTGGAAGGCCAAGATGGAGTCGTACATCCAAGCTCAAGGGTTCGCGATTTGGGAAAAGGTGTACAAACCATATGAAGTGACCGAGAACAATGATGTCAGTGAAACCAATCGAGCACATGTGGAAGCGAATTGCAAAGCATGAAATTTGATCATCCAAGGATTGGGAAGAAGCGACTTCGACCGTGTGATTCATCTTAAGTCTGCATATCAGGTATGGAAATCTCTTTGTGACTACCATGAGGGCTCTTCAACGATCAAAGAGGTACGTCAAGATATGTTCAAAAAGGATTACATGCATTTTGAGATGAAAACTGGTGAATCACTAGATGACTTCTTTGCTCGCTTTAATAAAAATTTTAGCAACTTGCGTAGCGTTAATGTTACATATATAGATGCTGAAAATGCATGCCATTTGCTAGGAGCTTTAGACATGACCATCTGGGAGATGAAAGTCACATCTATTAGAGAATCAACAATCATGAGCACTTTAACTTTAGATATTGTTTTCTCTAAATTAAAAACTCATGAATTGGATGTTCTTGCTAGGAAGAATGATCATAAATCAATTGCTTTGACCTCCCAATCTAGCATGTCTCATAATAATGCTTCTTCAAGCTTTGCTTTGTCTTTCTTGTCTTCATTAACCGATGAACAGATTGAGGAATTTCCAGAAGAAGACTTGGCATCACTCACTTCTCGTTTTAATAAAGCTTTGCGGAATGTGAGAATAAGGAAGAGAGTTGGTGGTGGCCCTCCAAGATGCTATGAGTGTGGTGATCTCAACCACATTCGTTCAAATTGTCCTAAACATGCAGGTAAAGCATGAAAGAGAGAAGGACAATGACAAAAGAAAAGAGAAGAAGAAGTTCTCTCCAAGTGATAGAAAGAAGAAGAGCTCCATCAGTCGCAAAGTTGTCCACTGGGTTCTTTTTGCTCTTGAACAAGTAAATTTGAGCGATGTTGATTCGGTGAGCAGTGAAGATGACACAACAACTCCAAGCAAGCATGAATTGACAGGGTTGTGTCTCATGGGTAAAAGTGATGAAAGCTTCATCGAGGACAATCTTGACAGCGACTTCAATGAGGTAGAACCTTCTTATGATGAATTAGCTATTGTTGTTGCTCATCTTGATAAACTGCTTGATAAACGTGACAAGAAAATTAAGAAACATGATGTTCTTGTGGAACCTTTGAATGCTAAAATTGCTAGACTTAAATCTTTGATTCCTGATGATGATGATTGTAAATCATGTGACTTAATCTATAATGAGCTTACATCACTTAGAAAAGAACATGCTTCTTTGCTAGAGCAAGTTAAGAAAAATGAGAAACATGTTAAAAATGCTAGGTTTTCAACTATTGATTTGCATTATTCAACTCCATGTTCTAAATGCTCCACACTAGAATTGAAGTTGCATGATGCAAATGCTTGGGTTTCTCAAATGATAGATGCTTTGCTCACACATGAGGTTCTTTCATGCTCAACTTGTCGCAAGCAAAAAGGAAAAGTGGATGTTTCCTGTAATAATTGTTTAACTCTTTCTCAAAAGGTTGATTATTTGGAAAAATCTTTATAACGTTTCACTAAAGGAAAGAAAAAATTAAACATTATTTTGGATCAATCAAGGGTTAGCATTCATAACAAAGGTTTAGGTTTTGATTCTTATGCTCATCATAAATCACATGCTCCCACTGTTGTTAAGGCACTTGAGAGTGGAAAATTTGAAATTGTCAATGAGCCTAAGAAAACTATTTTTAAGTCTGCTAGAATTATATCTTCTACTATGATGAATGCAAATGATGCTTCTACTTCTAAAGCTAAACATCATGTTAAGTTCAATTGCACTCATTGTGGTAGAGATGGACATTTAATAGATTTTTGCTTTAGACTAGCCAAACAACAAAAGAAAGAAAAGGCTAAGACTAGGTCTAATTTCAGACAGGTACGCTTTGCTTCTCATTATATGCCTAGGGTGAAGCAAACACCTTTTGTTACTAGAAACACGGGAAAGGGCAAATCTGATTTTGTTTATAAGCATACTCGTGTTGTCCCTACTCATCGTGTGTCTCAGTACTAGATTCCTAAATCCTATATTTTTAACCATAGTACTGAGGCCTCGACATCTTCTAGTGCTATGTAGGTTTTTCATATGCGTGTTGGAGAACAGAAGCTTAGTGGATCTTGATCTTTTGCAAGATGTGATCAAGACTTGGATGGTTCTCACCCTTCAGATGGCCTTTAAGAGGCATGTGCGATAATTCTTCACCAACTTTGTGAACTATTTTATACACTCATGTCTTTTACATTCACGGATATCTAATTGTGGTATGAGATGAGATGTTTGTTCATATGCTCATATGTATCCCTGGCATATTCAATCATGTTATATCTTATATCATGCCTTTTCATGTTTAGTATTTATTTATCATGATTCATGCTTATGCTTAATTGAACATACCATGATAACTCAAACACATGTATATCATCACATCTCTTTTGATTTCATTGGTTACTCGTTTGGCGGGGAGCTAATAGACTTTTGGTGAAAATTTCTTTCATTTGTCTATTGGGAGGATTGTTCTTTCAGACTTTTGTTTATAAAATTAATCCCATTGGATGACAATTTTGAAGAAAGATTTTAAGATGTTTGTTTTGAGGGGGAGTTTGTGAAAACTTTGTAATATTTTGTAACATACTTTTTATTTTGTGTGTTTCTTAAATGAAAAACAAGAAATGGAAAAGTAATGAGCATTGTATTTGATACACATATGTCATTTGAAGCCATGTTTGTGCTACAAGGTCTTTGCAACTTCATATTTATGCATATATGTGTAGCTTATGTCATGACTATTTAATTGGAATGACAACTTGAATTAAATCTTGTCATGGTTGAACTTTCTTGGCTATCTTGATCCTTCTCAAAAAGTGCTAAATATGAAATTTATCAAAGTTAAGTGCTAAAGCTCAAAGATTGATTGTTGATAATGCAAGATCAAGGTTATATACTATCGCACTTCTTCTTTACAAGACTGCTTATCATTGCTCTTTGATATGAACTTGGAAGAGGTTGTGTATGATCGAAACCATGAAACCTTAAGCTTGTGATTGCTTGGCATGGTTGAAAAGTAAGGCTGATGTTGCATATAATTCCTTGCAATCATCCAATAAATCAGTTTTCCTTTACAAAAAGGCATCAATGATTTGCACAAAAATTTCAGGTTTTGAGATAGTTGAGTAAGGGAGATCATGCCATGCAAAAATTCGTTAATAGTACTTGATTTCTAGTTATGCTTACTCTACATTGTCTTTGTGTAGATTTGAGGGTGCAAGTATTTTTTGATAGCATGGCTTAGTGATGAATTTGCAACATTTGTGGATGACTTAGAATGCTCACTACATACAAAAAATTGTCAAACTTAAAAAAAAAACAAAAAGATTATGTTTTCTCTCTTTTGTGTTCTTGATGAATCCATTATCAAAGGGAGAGAATTTTGCTACTTTGGAGAATTTTGGAGGAGAATTTTGGAGAACTTTATACATGCTTATACATGCTTTACACATGCACATGTTCTTGTACAAGTGGTATTCAATCATTCACTCACATTTTTCTTCTTAGGGAGAGATTTTTCTTATTTTCATCTAGCGGGAGGTTTTCACTTTGCATATTTGTTAAAGGGGGAGATTTTGTGTTTTTCACATTGGCTTTTGATTTTAAAACTTTTTGATTTCAAAAACTTTTCTTGTGAGGTGAATGCCAATGTTCAGTTCTAAGTAGTGTTGCCAATGTTTTCATTAAAGGGGAGATTGTGAAATCATGTGTTGAAAAATTGGCTTAGTAATGAAATTGGTATTACAAAGTGGTTGTGCTCATGGCATGTGTGGTGCTTGTGCATGTGTTATTTTAAATGATTATTTGATATGCTTGTGATATCATGGTAATGGTTTTGCTTGATGCAATACGCTCATGTGAGTAGTTGCATAGACTGATCTTGAGTCAAGTCGTGAACTTGTGCTCGTACAATATTTTTGTGTTTATTCATGTGTAGGTGTTGTTGAGGGCGAACGTGGTCGATGACAGGACCGGAACTAGGTTCATGGAGGAACTGAGGTTCAGGACTAGGTTCAGGGAGGAACTGAGGTCCTAGTGGTCAAGGATATCATGCGGAACATTCGGGCAAGAGAACGGTGCACATAGATGCTTGTGAGTAACGTGAGTATGGCAGGTGGGTCATACGCGTGCATGTTTTTGGTTATTAGGCCAATTTTGGGCCAAGTTGAGTTGAATGCGAACTCTTACAGGGTTTGCTTCTTATAAATAGGAGGGGTTGTCTCGTGTTTCTTTGGTGGTTTTGGTGCTGAGAGTTGTACTTTTTTTGGGAAGTGCTGTAACCAAACAAAAGAGAAAGAAAATCTATTTTGTTTCCGCCTCCTGTGCGAACCGAGCGCCTGAGTGCTACAGTGTTTTCACGAGCCAGAGTACCTTCCTACAGTATATGCGACTAGCTGTTTACGTTAGGGTTTAGTGTTCATCCGAATTTTCGTTTTTTCCTCCCTGTTTTCGGTTTAGTAGATTGAATCGTTGTCTATCTTGATTCTTTGAGTTTCTTATTGATTTGATCCATCCAAAACCTTCCTAGGGCATTAGTTTAGTGTTCCTCAAAGTTTTGTTGATTAATCTTTTGTAGATTGTGAGTAATCACGAAATTAGAGTTTGCTTGACTTTCATCATTATCTGACATAGTCTGTTTTCAGGGTTTATAACTTTTGATCCGTAGCTCCTATCGAGTTTATTCTTTTTTGGTTAGATTCGTATTGGAATCTAGTTTATTATGTTCAAATTGTAGATCAATCCGACGGTTGGATCTCCAGGAATTCGCGATTTACCGAACACATCTACTCTGTTTTGTTGAATACGAAGCAATTATTTGGGTCTGAATTGGGGTGAATTTTTAGTAGATCAAAAATTTAATTTTAACTTCCGCGCAATCATTCATCCCTCCTCTGATTGCTATATTAGTATATATTGATCCTATCTACCCAGAGACCCAACACCTATTAGACCTATAAAACTATAAAGGAATTCAACCTAGAGATATGAGAAAAGAGTTATTTAAATATGATAGCAACCTATAGATAGTATAAGATAAAAGGTATATACAAAACATGCTAGAAGTCTAAATGAAGTGAACTCAGAACTCTAAAATTAAACTCAAAAACACCCAAAAGACCCAAAAGAAAGAAAATACTAAAAGTAAATATATAATACATAATATACAAAGATCAGTTCCGTAAGAGCTCGCTACTCCAATAAAACCAGCTGCGGAAAGAATGTCACAGTATGGTTCAAGTCACAGTATGGTCCAAAAATCATGCCCTGTATCTTCTTTCCTGTCGAATAGATGGCATGCATACGCTTTTATAATAGCACAATCCTTTTATCAACGCCGGTCACCAGGTACACCTTGGATGGTTCCTCTGTTTGCTTCATCAACAACCAATTCGACGACAGGGATGTCAATGTGATCCTCGACGGAACTACTCAAGTCATGCCTGCTTGGTCCATCAGCATCCTCTGACTGCAAGACCGTCGCGTTCAATAGCGCTAAGGTGGTTTGATTTCCTCTCACTACTGATGATTTAACTGTATATGACAATCAATTCATTGTTACTTATTAGCTTTTCATTTGGTGCAACGATGGTACCGTTAGATCAAGACGCAGACGTCCTTCATGGTGAAGAAGGCCAGCACGGTGGAGCAGGAGCCAGAAAGCCTGAAATGGTCATGGATGCCCGAGAACCTAAAGCCTTTCATGACCGATGAGAAGGGAAGCTTCAAAAAGAATGAGTTGAGCTCTTGGAGCAGATTGTCACATCAACTGATCAGAGCGACTACTTGTAGTATAGGACAAGGTAATCTATAAGGAAAAGTTTACGGTGATCCATTGATTTTGTGCGATCGAATGGCTAATATTTACTATTACCTCTTACTAGGTAGGAGGCTACCAATGTGGCCATTAACTTGCCATACATAGAATTCTCATATGGCCTTCCGAAAAACCAAAGGAAAAAAATATTATTACTGGTCTTCCTTTGGTGCAAAGTCCATATTACCCTCTTGTAGTCATAGGTAGCCTTTTACCTAGTGAATTACCATTCACTAGGTAAAAGGCTACCTATGACTACAAGGTAAAATACAGCTTTACCTTCTATAATTGAAGTATAACTGTATTTGTTATATAACTCTAATATCTATATATGATTAATCTGCATTGTTTAATCTGCTCCCATCAAAATAAGTGGTGGAGGTATTTCTCTTTTTCTTTGATTAATGTTAGAATTTTTCCTTTTTAGGATTATTGTGGGATTTTCTTATTCTTAAAATGAAGAAGATGCCTTGAGTATCATTGGTTGTTTTTATTTATATAGATATATGGACTAATCTAAATCTGAAACATCTCTGAATGTAGCTTTGACAACAAGGGAGAGGCAAGCTACATGCTGTATGTGAACACAACCGGACATGAGCTCTATGCTTTTGTCAATGGGAAGCTTGCTGGTTAGTACTTTCCTGCTAAATTAATAATATTTTTGCTCTATTTACTTTGCTATTTGATGAAGCTAATGTTTGTTTGAGAATTGTTGGTGAGAACTTTCCTGCTAACTCAACAATATTTTTGCTCTATTTACTTTCCTATTTGAGAATTTGTTTTTTAAATAATACATTTTTTAAAAGTAATTGCGGCATTAATACGCGGATTGAAAAATTTGCAAAAATAATATGTCGTCGCCAGATGGTTTGGCGAAAATCAGGTAATAACCAAATGGTTTGGCGAAAATGGTATTTTCGCCAGATGGTTTGGCGAAATAGGCTAATTGCGCAATTAAGAGTGCCTGACAGTTTTTTTGGGTGGGACACCCTATTTTCGCCAAATGGTATGGCTAAAATAGGGTTGTCGCCAAACGGTTCCGGGTTGTCTTGTTCAGTCCAGATAGATACACAGTGAAGTGCGGAACTGATGGATGTGAATTCCGAGTTCATGCATACAAGCCGAAACGCGAGACGTTTTGGACTGTATCACGAGTAGAGGAGCACACATGCAGACTAGAAAATATTCTGGTGAAACACCGCAACCTGAATGCAGCTGTAATTGCTAGTGTGATGTTCAATGAAATCATTGAGAAGCGGGACATTGAGTGTTCGTATATTCAGAAAGCAATCTTGAGAACCTTTAAGTACCAGATAAGTTACTCGATGGCCTGGCGTGCGAAGCAAAAAGCATTAGAGAAGAGGTTTGGTACATACGAGGCTTCGTATTGCAACCTACCTTGTGTGCTTGATGTCCTGAAGCAAACGAACCCCGGCACATACACCGCTTTCAATGAAAGTGAAGCAGATGCTAACGGGATCTGCACATTTCGTCGTGCGTTCATTTCATTGGGTCCTTGCATTGCGTCATTCAAGTACTGCCGTCCATTGCTTTGTGTTGATGGTACATTTTTTATTGGAAAATATCAGGGGCAGATTCTAACGGTCATTGCTGTTGATGCGAATAACCACATACTTCTATTGGCCTTTGTTTTTGTTGATGGTGAGAACCGGGATAGCTGGCTGTGGTTTTTCAGACATCTGAATTTCGTGGTAGTTGGTAATCGGCCTAATGTGTGCATCATTCATGATCGTCACAAAGGTATTCTTTCGGCAATTAAGTCTCTACAGGAGGATCCTAATGAGCCATTCCCATGGCATGACTTGCAGAACAGGTGGTGCATGAGATATTTAGGAGCAAATTTCTTCAGGCAATTCAAGAGTAAGAAACTGATGAACCTATTTAAGAGGTTATACAAGCAGAATCAGGCACGTAAGTTCAACGCGCTATTTGTTGAGTTGGATAAGCACACTAGTGCGCATATCGAAGAGATGAAGAAGCAACCACCTACGCCGAACTACTGCCCGCCCAAAAGGCTAACACCACTCGGGGAGCTCGATCCTCCTAATATGAGAAGGCGATCGTCAAGAAACATAAAATGTTTCTTGCACTGGATAGAGACGGAGCCTTTAGAGAAGTGGGCATTGCTCCATGACACTGGTGGCGCCAGGTTAGTATAGTAAATTGTGATATTTATGATGGTTGAACGAATAGGGGTGTTGTACTAACCGATATGTGTTGATCAGGTTTGGGGTCATGACAACGAATATAGCCGAGGTTTACAACTGGGTCATAAGAGGCCTCCGTCCGCTACCCCTTGTGGCCATCCTGGAAGGCATGTTGCACGGCATTTGTTGCCTATTTCTAGAAAAGGCATGCGGAGGCTGTTCTTCATGCCACGACATTGCAAATGCCATATTGTTGCCGGATGATGACCTACATGGAGGAACAAACCATTAAAGCTCAGCAGCATGTGGTGCGTAGCTTCGGGATTAGTGAGTACCGCTTTGAAGTGACTCTTTGGTGCAAAGGGGGATTGGGAACCAATACAGCGATTATTACACACGAGGTTAATCTGGGCCAAGGGGCCACTGGATGGTGCAAATGCACCTGCAATAAGCCAAGACTTCTTCATATTCCTTGCTCACATGTGATAGCTGCGTGTGGGCAAATTGGGATGAACACGTCGCAATACGTATCTCCTTTCTACTTGAAGGATCGTGTTGTCCATACTTGGTCTGGTGAGTTCCGTGGTTTTCGTACACACGGTGATTTCGCTGGGATTAACAGAGATGAGCGCATTTGTCTACTGGATGCAACCTTGCGGAGGTGCGTGGAAGGCCAGTCTGGTCGTCCGCAGAGTAGGCGCATTCGCAACGACATGGATGAATCTGAGGTGGGTGGCTGTGTTAGGAGGTGTTCTGAGTGCGGTGAGTATGGGCATAAGGCAAACCAATGCCGGTAGCACGTGTAATGTGTACTGTCAGTTGTGCATCGAATTATGTATTATGTACTGTCAGTTGTGTATCGAATTACGTATTATGTATTTTCAGGTCTATAAAGAATTATGTAATCTTATTTACGTGACCATATTTATGTAATGTGTACTGTCAGTTATGTATCGAAATATGTTATCTTATTTATGTATTCTCATTTACGAAATCTTATTCATATTTGTGGGATGTTATGTAATATTATTTAAGATAGACGCTTGTCACATATAGTTTTGTCATATGTTTCGTAGTATTATTCATGTTGTACGCTTCTATCGTTTTACTTATATATATACCTTGTTTAATATATATCTTGTGTAATAAATATTTCCTTATTTACTTGCAGGGATGGAGCACCCCGAGTCACTTCTGGACTCTGCGTTGGACCGATGGCGCCGTGCGTTTGTTCACGCGATAGTAGGCAACGACAAGGTGCCTCTGCTGCGGATCCGAGTGCCTAGGAAGGCATGGTGCGTTGACCCACGCATTCACACGAGGTGAGTTGCACTACGTTAAATGTTATATTGTTCGCATAATTTTAGGTTGTATGACTTATATGTAAATAATGCAACCTTTTTTTGCATCCATAGATCATCACGTCTTTGGCTTGCTTCCTCTTGTTCGCATGGTTGAGGGTCACCTCGACGCTTGTTGTGCCCGGCGAGCGAGCCTAGGGTGAGGACGGTCCAGAGCGGTCACGGCGTTTTCCGTTCGACCGTTCCCTACTGGCATCTTTGGTCGACCGTTGGAGGCCAGAGACGCACACTTTTCACCTTCCCATCGGCGAGCTGACGGTGACGTCGCCATGCTTACTGGGTTGCCGATCGCTGGGACACCGGTCGAACCCTCAGTGACTCCTGCCGGGTGGGTGGTGGACCTGGAGGAGAGGTTTGCCGGGGTGGTGCCCCTTGATCCAGAAATACGGATCGGCAAGAGGCACGGCCCATCGAGGAGGTGATTGGCCCAGTTTGAGGTTGGTTCTTTTACATTCCAACACTAAGTCCGTACACACAAACTTATTATTCTGTTTTTATGTAATATTGACATGATATTTCACTTGTTAAATTGTTGAATTGTCGCAGGTGCAACGGATGGCGGCGATGCCCACAGACTACCAGGTTGCACGGCACCTCGAGGCATATCTACTTTGGTTGCTCGGGTGCGTGATGTTCACGTCGACCCGCGTTGGGTAGCCTATGCACGGGCTATTGCCGATGCTGAGCTCGAGGATGTACCACAGGTATCTTGGGTTCGGCGATTCTTGCTGCCACGTACCGCGCCCTTTGCGATGCGTGCGTGAAGAAAAGCAAGTCCGCCAATCTCGCTAGGATGCCTCTTCTTCTTCAGCTCTGGTCGTTCGAGCGCTTCCCTATTGGTCGACCCTATGTCGAGCCACGACACTACACGACCGAGTTGTACAGAGGCGATGCGATCGACCGTCCGACGAAGGGATCCCTTTGGACGAGGCGACGGGTACATCCTTCTGAGTACTTATATAGTTTTAATTGCAATCGCATATGATAACCAACCTTCTTTGAACTGCAGCCCCAGTGGGCGGGACTGCAGGTACGCTTAGCGTACCAGTCCTTCACGGAGGCGTTTGACCACCTTAGGGCGGATCAGGTGATCTAGGACCCCTACAGCGACCGTTGTGTAGTGGAGAGAGCCGGGGCGAGGGGGTCTCCACACTTTGCTACAGGGACCAGGCTTACTGGCTTACTAGGAGGAAGCTCATCTTCGACGTCTTCATGGAGGACTACGTGCCACAGCGAGTCATGAGGCAGTTCAGACTACGCCAGCTAGTCCCTGTTCCTTTAGGGGATCGAGTGCCACAGAGAGTGCACTGGTGAGTTACTCGCCCGCTACATAATTATGATAAATGCTTATGTTATATTTGTACTAATGTGTATTTCTTTTCAGGTACTCAACCCAGGGACCTCAGAAGACGATGGTGACCTTGGCACGGAGGTTGGAGCCGTGGCTCGCCCAGTGGGCTGGGGCACTAGAGGATGTCGTCGACGAGGACACACCATATGACGACTCCTCCTACCAGCAGTACCTAGCCTAGTACGTGGCACGGACGCGTACTCGCCTTGTACTTGTGGAGGAGCCACCCCCCCAGACGTACGCTCCGAGCGTGGCAGACTTGTACCCGGGCCAAGTAGGAGCAGCCATGCACGCGATGGTAAGTCTTACTGCGTAAGGTATGTCATGTGTTCCTTGCACTGTCGTCATATTTATGATTCGTTCGTACGTGGCAGGTGGACCACGCCAGGGACTTGCACGAGCATGGCCACAAAGATTTTGAGTAGGTGCGGGGAGTCATTGTCTGCCACACGAGATAGCGATGCGTGGAGGCGGCGTGGTGGCCGAGACTCGACGGATCGTGGAGCTCGGTTCTTGTCGGCAGGTGGACGCGATTGACCGTGGTACCTCATCCAGGCCGCCACCCGTGCCTTCGTACCACACACCGGCCCCAGCTCCTGCCTACGCAGTGGAGGCAGAGTCTAGTTACCACACCTCTGTGCCTCCGGCCCCAGGCGTGGCTGGAGGGTCCAGTTGGCAAGCACCACACGGTCCCACCATGGTCCCCACACCAGGTTAGTCGAGCGATATTCAATTGTTGGCATTGGTATCAATACCGCCTGATTATGATTACATGTTACTACCTTAATCGCAGTTGCCCACAGTTTGAGTCTGATTCTCTTCGTCGCCTCACTCGTCAGGCTACTTCGCCGAGCAGTACTCTTGGGCGGATCAGTTCTTCACCGGCACACAGTTCACGCAACCCCCTCCGGCGATGCAGTCGACGTAGCCTCCTCCAGCGACGCAGATGACGCAGCAGGACTACGGCACCTCCTCCGGGTATGCGTTGCCGCCCCGTGAGCGTCGCCCGGTGCAGCGGTTCAGCCCCTCAGATTACGGGCAGGCGCGAGCATCCCAGCAGCTTCACACATGACCTGTAGACGATGCACCGGCTTCAACACGTAGGACAAAGAGAGGTCGTGGCAGGGGTAGGGGTGGTTAGGGCTAGTACCTCATTTTGTTGTCATGACATAAATGTCTCGTGCTTCCTTACCTTACGTACGATTTACTATTTCACACCATTTAGTGTGCTGTGATCGCGTTGTGTTTCATTTATCGTAATCTGTTTCGTAGTATATAACCGTTTCATCGCCCTACGAATAGGCGTTTCGAACCATGATAAGGTGCTCGCATCCATGTTGTACGCAAAAGGCTTTCCGCATATTTCCCATCCACGAGATCATCACTTTTGCCAGACCGATTTGACAACACGCTACCATCAGCTTTGTCAGTCCTAACACTGCACGCACGACTACCTTTTCAGCCCGACTAGACAGCACACTCCAGCGTTTTTCTATCCCTCTGTATGTTTCAATCCTACATTCCAACACTTAGTCCATACAACACTGCTTCGAGTTTATGAAAGGCCAAACCGCAAGCACACAATCGCAGCGCCCACTCACACTTCTTCACCATGGCTGGATCCTCTAATAGAGTATTTTCGTGGACACCTGATATGAGCAACGTAGCTCTTAATTGCACGTTGAAGGTTACGCGTGGTGGTAAGGACGATCCATTCAAGGAAGAGAACCTGAGTAAAGTGTTGTCCAAATTGTAAGAGTGGGGCCCGATATTACGGAGGCATAGCATGACAACCTCTGGCCTGAACCTTGCGACCGCCGACGACCTGAAGGCGCACTTGCAATGGTGGCGTCAAAGGTATTTCAGGGTGTGCGAACTAGCCGACCACCCTTCTACTACATGTTTCTCTTTAAGATATTACAGGATACTGATGCTGCCCGATCGGTATGCAGAGCACATTAAGGTTAGTTATTCCTTATTTTTTCACCGTACTAATCTTTTTACCATTATACATAATTCACTACTTTGCATGCTCGTGTGCTAGTTATTCCCTGAGGATGAAGAGTTGCTGAACAAAGATATTCCAGAATTCTTAGCGATGTACATGCTCTTCGGTGGTGGCGTGATGCCCGGTTCGAGCAGAAGAGGCAGAAGCGGATCCAACTGCAGGGGTAGAGATCGACACAGTACTGCTGCAGTAGCAATTTCAAGAGGACGTTCAACCACCACTGGAGGGAGGCTCACTCCTAACTATGCAAATGACGATGACGATGACGATTTTGTGTCACCTCCACCTCGACGTTCAAGCACTTGCACAGCAGGTCGTTCAAGAAACAATGGAAGAGGACGTTCAACCAGCACTAGAGGCGGGCTAGCTCCCAACCATACAGATGACGATGACGAAGATGATGATGATTTCGTGTCACCTTCACCTCGACGTTCAAGCACTTCCGCAGCAGGCCGTTCAAGAAACAATGGAGGAGGATGTTCAACCAGAACTAGAGGCGGGCTAGCTCCCAACCATACAGATGACGATGACGATGATGACGATTTCATATCACCTCCACCTCGATGCTCAAGCGCTACCGCCAGTAGATGACTTTCATCTTTGTCAACCGATGAATATGTTCATAGAATGTATCGTATTCTCACTTATGTTGTATCCCAGTTTTATCAATTCTCTAAGGTATGTATGGACCGATGTTGTACCTCAGTTCTATGAATTCTAAGGTACGTATCTATATTGTATCAATGTCGAGCCATGAGGCAGTTTCAAATATCAATGTCGATTTTTATTTGTCGTTAAATTTGGCGCACATCGAAAGACGAACAACGAAATTTCATTTTTTCTCAGAAATAGTAAACTAACAAATAATTTTGTGAAGCACTACGTTAATTATGAAATACAAGTACAATTAATTTTTCTGAGTTAATTGTATCCACTTTGAACTGTACAATTCTACTGCCCATAGTTGAAAGAAAAATTAAATTTCCTTTCAAATAGTTTTGATCAAAAAAAATTTCCCGGGTGGCTGGCGAATGCGGTGTACTCTTGCAATTTTTGAAGCGCAACATACATTTCGCCAATTTAAATATAAAATTGTGCTATTCATAACAAAAAATCATACTTCAATTATCACAGACAAATATAATTTTTTTTCTATTTATTGACCCTACTTCTAACTACACGAATTATCATTAACTGGATTAATTATTTACAAAATTTTCGCGTGAATTCTCTCTCTTTCTCTCCCCCTCTCCCCCCCCCCCCTCCCCTCTCTCTCCCCCTCACTGTTTTTCTCCTTGGCCGAAAATCCCCCTATTTTCGCCAAACCAATTGGCGAAAATAGGGTTGTCCCCAACTGGTTTGGCGATAACCTATTTTCGCCAACTGGTTTGGCGAAAATACGGTGTCCCGGCCAGTTGCTCCGTCAGACGCCTCTTAATTGCGCAATTAGCTTATTTTCGCCAAACCATCGGGTGACGACGTATTATTTTTGCAAAATTTTCAATCCGCGTATTAATGCTGCAATTACTTTTAAAAAATGTATTATTTAAAAAAAATTCCCTATTTGATGAAGCTAATGTTTGTTTGAGAACGTGCTTGACAGGGCAACACCATTCTCCTAACGGAGCTTTCATCTTCCAACTCGAGTCTCGGGTGAATCTTCACGATGGCAAGAACTATTTTTCTCTCCGGAGTTCCAATATTGAGTGCAGCAGAGCAACGAATCCATCTCTTTCTTCCCGATCATGCATCCTGAAAGATGTTTATTCCTCCTTGTCAAACAGAATACGGAGCTATGTTTGAGCTGATGCCCACCGGCATTGTTGGAGGACCGGTCAAGCCGGTCGACGCCAACGGCAACACCATCGATCTCTCCCACAGCTCTTGGTCTTACAAGGTACAGAACATATCTATCTTCTCTGTTTATTTTCCTGATGAAGATCGAACTATATAATTATGATCGTGACATCCTTCAATCTCTCTTCCTAGGCAGGCATGGTTGGAGAGTACAGACAGATCCATCTTGACAAGCCTGGCAACAAATGGCCAGCCACAACGGCACCATCCCCGTAAACAGGCCCTTCACCTGGTACAAGGTACAGTCCACCTAATTTGGCAACTCACATCGCATTCTTTTAGTTTGGCATTGCCGTGCTATTGTGCTATGCCGCGTTGCGCTGCGGAATCTAATTTACTTCTCTGTTTTTTTTGCCTGAAGGCTACTGTTTACACCAGAATTTGGCAAGTGTGATCAAAATCAGCAAGAAAGTCAACATGCGGTAACTAACAGGCGATTTGGAAAGATTTGAAGATATTTTGTAACGGTAAAAATCTTTAAAGGAAAATTATCCGAATTAATGTCGATACAGATCAAGTTTTGTAACGTGTTGTAATTGGATACGGTCGGCCGACGGGTATAAGAGAAGGGCAAGAGTGAACTGCGAAAGGATCCAACATAACCAAACACCAATCCACATTACTTTTTACCGTCGACTAGAAGTAATTCTTGTAATTTAGTCTTTGTAATTCGATCTTGATCAATAAAGTTGCGCATCGCCGATTGTTGATCTTCTTCAAATTACGGCTTAAGTTTGATTTATTCTGATTTTATTGCGCATCGCCTTCTTCATAATCGATCTGCCTTTATCCTCTGATTAGCCTTCATTGGCTAGTTAGATTTACCATTTTTTCTTGATTTAATCGACTTTAAGCTGATTGAGTCCAAACCAATTGATCTTCACGATCGGTTTTAAGTGAATTTTATATTTTTTGTCGATTCCAGATCAAATCGACTGGCACGCTCTGAATCAGGTGTTCGTCTAGTATACCATTGTCAGAAATCATATTTAAATTTTTGACATCAACATCTACCTTCGGAGCTCCGGTTGGTGAAATGCCGTGGTGGTGGACCTCCTGGGCCCGAACAAGGGCGTGGCGTGGGTGAACGGCAACAACATCGGCAAGTTCCACCCCTGCGACTACCGCGGCAAGTTCCAGGCGGAGGGCAACGGCCAGAAGTGCCTCACCGGCTGCAACGAGCCATCACAGTGGTTCTACCACGTGACCCGCTCCTTCCTCAAGGCCGGCGAGCACAACACCATCATCCCGTTCGAGGAGGCCGGCGGCGAGCCGTCGCAGGTCAACTTCCGCACCGTGCGGTCGGCCCGGTCTGCGCTGAGGCTGTCGAGAAGGGGGACAATGTCACGCTGTCGTGCCAGCACGGCAAAGATCATCTCTAGCAAGTTCCAGGGCAGCGCGCAACACAAGAAAAAACTAGGAGCAACGTCGTGTACGGAGGAGCAGCAGATCGTGGGCGTTTGGCTTGAGGAGCAGCGCTCAAGTCCTTCACGGCACTGTGTTGTCCTTGAGGTTAAAAGCGACAGCTCTAGGCGTTTGTAACAGAATAAGGGTCTGTTTAAGGGAGCTGTGCTTCAGCTTTAGACTAAAAGCTCCTCTAAACAGCATAACTGCAAAGTAGCTGCAAAGCTAAGCCATAACAGAAGCACCCCCAAAAGCTGCAGCTGCTGAGGAGGAGCTTTTCAGCTGTGGCTTCGCTTGAACTCCTTCTAACTCGCTCGCTCTGCCTTCCCAACCTTTGCCACCCCGCCTCACCGCCTCCACGTCACCTCCTCACTCGGATGCTGATGTACTTCACTATGTTGCTACCTTCCATTTTGGTTAGCCCTCAAAGCTACATTTGCAGTGAGTTTGCCAAACAAAGATAATAAGAAAAGCCACACCGCGCTACCACAATACCGCTTTACTACCCAAAAACCAAAAGCAGCTGACGTGCGGTTTCGTCCCATGCGTGGCAGCAATAGGGCGTCACGAAGAAAAAGCCGAGGGACGGCTGTGGTGCATCAGAGAAAAAGCGGCAGTAGCAAAGTCCTTTCTGGCTCGCGGCAGCAAAAAGGTCTCTTGCAGTAGCAAGTAGCCGTCGATACGACAGCTGTGGAAAAAAAACCCGAGTTCACGGGAGATGTGTTTAAGATTTTGACGAGGTATGTTTGTCGTCTTATATCGAGTTCGTCAAAGTTGATTCTAGGACGTTGATGATGTGTGTTCGTAGTTTAAGGTTAAGTTCGTCGAAGATAAATCCGGGATGTTTTGAGGAGATGTGTTCTCTATTCTATATCTAATATGTGTTTGGCAAATCATAGTTAAGATCAATTGTCTCAGTGAGTAAGAGTTAGTGTGTTAAGATTAGGGGAGGAAATGTTAGTTATAATCTTAACATTGGTTAAGCGATAAGTTTTAGTTTTAGTTTTAGAAGGTTTAAACTTTGCAAATTTTGTTTGAGTTTGTTAAGATTAAGAGTTCAGATTGCTATCCAAGTTAGCACGTATTCTCTAGTATAAATAGCAGTGAAAAACCAGCAAAAGCAGGAGCAGTTGCGTAGACCAACAAAAATAATCCTTACAGCTCCAACATGCGGTGCGTAGGAGGGTGAGTGCGAGTCCAAGGGAGCGCTCAACGCCTTCACGGCGGCCTGCGTCGGGATGGAGTCGTGCACGGTGAAGTACACCGGCGAGTTCGACGGCGCCGGGTGCGAGTATGGCGTGCTCACTGTTCAGGCCACCTGCTTAATGGGTCTTAATTTGTTTAGCTCAAGCTGAAGTTTATGATTGGGTATCTTAGGGAGGTTTATCTAGTGTGTGTTTTTGTGTTTTCGTTGTTTGGTTAAGAATTTGTTTTTGTGTTTTCGTGTGCGGATCAACTGCTCGCTGATTTGCAGAATATTGTAACAAGTCCGTTTGCTTTGAATGAAATTCTTATTTGATGTCAATTGGAAAAAATGTTTTCTCCTGTCATTTGACTATCATTTTCGAGTTAGATTTTTTTTATGAAAAGTTAGATAGAATGAAATTAAGAAGCATATGCACCCTCTAGATTTCTGACTTTTGAAAGGAAACTCTAGTTTTGCATCTGCTTGTTTGAACTAGGATATCAATTATGGAAATCTTCATGATCTACGAGCCAAATGAAATGGTTTTGTTGATCATGCGCTCTCTGCAAGCTTAATCAATACCTTTTCTCTTAAGAATTGTTTTTTTTTCCAAGAACTTCAGAAACCAAACCCTTACTACTAGTAGCACTCCTGAAGGCTACTAAATTTCACTGTTGCAAACCTGACAAAATCCAGAGGAATCAGCAATAGCCCAAGGAAGGAACAAAGAGACCGATGGAGAAGGGAGCATGAACTGCGCTGTCCCAAGTATCATGGGATAGCACCTGCCACAGTCCCACCTGCAGATTCGGTGTACGGATAGCACCTGCAGATGTTACAAAAACACACTACTTAATTGACCGGCGTACAGGAATAATGTCAGGCGACATGAGATGGATTTAGCTGATATTTATGTATATTGCAAGTTAACAGTTGGAGATTACATCGCATTGCATTAACTTAGATTTCACTCCCACTTTTCTATTAAAGAATTGTGTCCCTTTGTAGAGATTGTTTGATCTGAACTCACATTGTAGCACCTAGATTCTTCAGAATTGTTCCAGTGATATGGAGCAACAAAGAAAAGGAATTGCTCAATCCCAACGGAGCTGGTTGTGGCCTACTGACTACTGAGAACCATTAGCTCAGAAGTCATATTCTTGGTTGCATTATGTAACTTAATTAATTAATTAATTCCTGCCACTGTTAATAGATCTTTCGGCCAACTGATCGTTGGCCACGTCAGCTTTGGCAAAAAAAAAAGCGAATAAAGCGAAGTGTACGGACTACGGAGTGTTGTAGGCTTGGTAGCTAGCTAGGTATATAGTCTTGGCTTAGCAGCAGGACACACGAATCTGATACTTACTGGATGGTGAAGTGAAGTGGTGGTACACACGATGTTCCGAAATTGACAAAAACAGATAACTGAAGTTATCCAAAGGGTAACTAGACTGACATGCTAGTTAGCCATCTTTTCCTCGTCTTGTTGTTTTGGAGTGAGATATGCCGCTGGCTATTTGCTGATGACATATATTGACACTAGATCAATTGCAAAGCGCAACCAACATTTTAGTAAACGCTGCCAGAGGTATGGTACAGAATTTTCGCTCAGTTCTTCCACTTTTCGAGCTCTTTGCAGTGTTGTCACTTGTCAACACATGCATCGAGTAATCAAGAAAAGAAGACTTGAATATGCCACTGGAACTAGTCTTAGCACGATATGTTCAAAATTTCTTTTTGTGGCCAAATGGAGAATTCCATTAATCATGAAGGGAGTTACAATCCTCGTCACCTGTACCGATTTTCTTTTCATAAAAAGACTTTAGAAACAGCCCATTTTAATTTACAATTTTATTGAGATAGAATCTGATGGTCCAATGAAGTTCCGGAGAGCCGGTTACAGGACTACTATCTGGTTCAAACATTCTGCATCCTCAGAAAAGAAGAAAAGACTCTGCCTAGACCGCTAGAACCCGTTACTAGTCACCAGGCAAAGCTGCTAATCCTAGTTTTGTGCTGCCTTCAGACCAACGCAGTCAAGGTTTGAAACTTTGTTTTCGTCCCATCTTGAAGGTGGTCGAAATTTGAAATTTCAGTGAGAGTTCAGAATTTCAAATGAAATTCAAAGAATAAAATTCAAATCCGGTATTTTTGAGGCTGTGAAAACCAAAATTTTGGCGAAATTCACTGAAATTTTGGCCCTTTTCATGCCCTTGTGAAATTTCAGGAAAAATTGACCGAAATTTGTATATTTATTTTTTTACAAAATTTTCACATGTGTTCCTCACAAAAGATATCATTATTCTCCATAAAAAAATTAGTGCTAAATCTGGTAATAAAATCATGAAAACCGGTCTAAATTGTACCGAAATTTCGCCCGACGAGACTTTGAACCATGCACGCAGTACGGCACCGACATGTAGCACAACACGAATAAAAGTATGAAACCGGAGAAGAGGAGTAGAACTTTATAATTTCCTTTTTCAAGAAAAGTTTCAGATCCTCGTGACTCGAGCTCCGAGTTTTGTTGGAACTAAACCGTTTGGTTTAGATCAATGCTTCCACTACTCGGGATATTTGTACTGCTGTCGACGCATGGAGTAACGGAGAAGTCAAGAATGGTACTAGCACTGCTATTCCATGGAGGATAGATCGTAGTTATCAATATTGCACTCGTAACTGCCTGTATATAGTATATAAACCGGTATAAAGTAGCGCTATATACCGTATAGATCTTGATACTAATTAATACTAATCATACTGACTTTGATACTGATTAATATTAATTATGCTAGTGAAATTGATAATATGACTTATGAAACCATATGTTATATTTGATAATGCTACTATGTATTTTGAGTAATATTATAAGTGAGATTTAGCATATATATATATATATAACTAAATATATGTATACTTATGAATATATTATATTATATTAAACCTAAAATGATATGTCATTATGGACTGATAACTAATTGTACCATTCTAAGAGTAAAACTGGTATAATCTTGATACAGACCAATAACTAAATGTACCATTTTAAGAGTAAAATTGGTATAACCTTGATACAGTATTGGTAAGCGTAGGATAGATACTGGGATCAAATTTTATCTTTTAAAGAAGATCACAAATGCAATTTTTTACACAAATAAACCAAGCCAAAATACTTCGATATCAAATGAAAGCAAAAGAGTCAATTCTCACAAATTTTAGCCTCAGGCCGGCACTACCGCCCATGTAGGCGGAGTTACTGTAGCTACAGTAAAAACAGTCATATAAACAGTGATTTCAGCACAAGTTCAAAAAGAAGAATCGAGGAATCTTTTGATCGGTTGATCCAAACTCAATAAAACTTTATGGACACCTTCCTATGGTTGTCAGGAACCTATTCCAACCTTCGATTGCAAGAATCGATATCAAAGTTCTGTCTTTTTTCCAGTTTGAGGAAGTGTGCACAAGAACGGGTTCAAAATAAAAAATTTGGCTCTCAGCTAGCTTATAAGTTCTTGATGATGAAGATGATTCTAGATGGCTGCGCACATGTCACGGCAAGCTAGAACTCAAGACAAGAACACCCAAAATCCAATCTTCTAAGATTGATCCTCTCAAGAGCAAAAATCGATTTTTTGCAAGAAAGAATACAAGACTTGGCTAAATGATTGGGATATGGTCTGAAGAAGACTCATCCATCAATCATACATTCTCAGCAAAAGATCCAAAAGCATGTAGAAGGAGGGGAGGCAAATCCAACTTGCATGAAAGTAAATTGCAAGAATATAAATTGTGGAATTTTAAAGACATAATGTAAATGCGCAAAGTAAATTCAGAATTGAGAGGAATGGTTTTTCATTTCTGGAAGGGAGGTTTACAAAGCCTCATAAACAAGTGGGAAAAACTCAAAGGATTACAAAAACTTCAAAACCTTCAAGAGGAGGAGGGCTACCCCTACCCCTCTATTTATACTACTCTTGAGCCACCTATCACCCTTGGATGAGTTTCTAAAGCCTAGAGCACTTATCAAGGGCTAGGATTAACCCACTCAACCAGCCATTCAAGGGCTCACCCAAAACCAACACACATAATGGGTTTTTTTGCATGGTTTCCAAAGCACACTAACTAGACCCGCTAACCTATCAACTAGACCAAGATCCAATAGCCCTCATTGATCTATGCAGCGTCTAGTTAGCATCTCGTCTGTTTCTTGTCTTCACGGCTTGCCACAACTCCGTCTTCGATCATCCTTCGCCTCACCATGATCTAGCATCGTCGACCTGCAACCATCAAAAACAAGAAAACACATCATAGCCCAAGATGATATGCAATAAATCACACAATCACATTTTAATATTCAACTTTGCTCAAAAGTTGGCACTACCGCCTCCTGGGGCCGGTAGTACCGCTTGGCCGACACTACCGCTCCCACATGGCCAGTAGTGCTGCTCTCCTGAGAAACAACGAACACCTCTTATTGGAAAATAACTATCGCCCCCTTGGCCGGTAGTGCCGCCCCCCCGGCTGGCAGTACCGCTCTACTGAGGTCGGTAGTGCCGCTCCTGGCAGACAAAATCCAAATTGATTTATTTTGAAATCCAATTCAAATCAAACTCAAATTCAAGCTAAACGTGCTAAAACATAGTCAATTACTCATCATTATCAAGGATAGACCTCCACATAGTCTTTCAGATACTCTTCTTACCCCAACCATCAACTCCACTAGATTGATAAGTTGTGTTGTTGCCACCTGCCACTGAGGCAAATATGCCGTTGGAACTTGGAACCAGTGTTAGCTTAGAAATGTTTTAACAAAAATAAAAAAAGCTGGTGCATCGGCACCGGCGTATATTTATTAATTTATATATATTTTAAAAGAACTTTAGCGACAGCTAATTGAATTCATTTTGTTCTTATGAAAACTGGTCGCTCCAATGGACTCGGAGAGCGCCAGTTCCCAACACTACTGTCACGTTCAAAGGGGGATTTGATTATTTGCCATATTAAATTAGTGGAATTGATAATTTATCACGTCATGTCTCACTGAGATGTGGTTCAGAGCTCAAATGTCAATGAGATATGGCATGACAAATAATCAATTCTACCATCTTAATGTAGCAAATCATCAATTTTTCCATACTCAAACATGATTTTTTTTAAAAAAGAAGAAGATGAGTTCATAAGCAAGCTTTTGAATAGGGATTACAATATCGTTTCGAGTTTGGAAATCGCTTTGAGCTCGGCACCGCAAATTGTCGAAAATCGGTACAAACTAAATGGTTTTGAATTTAAACTCTTTAAACTTGGCGGTCAAAAAATTCAAAAATTGATGGGTTTACAATTATTTTCGAGTTATTTTCACCAAAAATCGATCACGAAAATCAATCGTCCAAGTGACTTTTTTAGACAATCGATTTTTTAGCGATTTTCGAGCAGTTCACGTCGCATAAAATTTCTTAAATTTTTTTGATTGGACTGGTTTATTGACCGGTATAGTTTATCGAGCCTGCTTGATATAATCGAAAATCACGATTTTTTAGCGATTTTCGTCGATTTGTGAAACCTACTTCTTGTCCTAGCTAGTACTCCAGTTAGCTACTAGTGCTAGCATGAAGTAACAGAAGAGAGGAACATAAATTTTCTTTTCTTTTTAAAAAAGCGCAAAACTCGCCTTAAGAAAAAGAGCCAACAGAAAGCCACCACCTGGCCCCACTTGTCAGTCCATCTCGTCCCCGCCGCCTTCCTTCTCTTGCTCCAATTCGAATTCCTTGCTTCCCTCGTCGGCCATCCCAGTACCCCGCCAAAAAGAAACGAAGAGAAAAAAGAAGGGAGCACAAACTAAAGCCATAAAGCGAAAAAGCGAGCTCCAATGCACACTCAACTCTCTCTCGTCAGCGATCAGCATCAACCCACTGCCTACTAGAGCGTAGAGCCTCTCGTCTTAAGAGGATGCCTTGCCCCCCACCGCTCCCTTCCCTTCCCTTCCTCACCACCACCGACTCTCCAGCCCATCACCACTATCGCGGCGGCCGCGGCGAGGCGGCATGTCGAATGGCGGCGAGACGTCGGGGCCGCCGCAGCCGCCGCCGCCGCGGCGGGGCTTCTCACGGGTGCTCACCATGCGGCCGGAGGGCTACTCCGGCGAGGACTGGGATCGCAGGGAGGTGAGCGAGCTCGTGCCCTCCTCCCTCGCGTCCATCATCCCCATCCTCCGCGCCGCCGACGAGATCGAGCAGGAGAACCCGCGCGTCGCATACCTCTGTGCGTACTGTATTTTACACACGCAATACACGCAATAGTTAGTACTAGTTGCATACACGATGCACACGCACGATGTTCCTACCTCCACCCTCGTCTCACCTGGCTGCACGAATGCTTCCTATCTGCTTCACATCTATTTTTTTATCCTAAGTAAAACAGAGCATCACGTTCACATTTCACAGCTAGTATGTACCTCTGTTTTCCCTCCTCTGTTTCCCCTACCTGTCTTCTTGATATGACTTTGCGCGTGGTTTCTGGTGCTTGCTCAACTAGGCCGGTTTACCGCGTTCGAGAAGGCTCACACTATGGATCCAAACTCAAGTGGACGTGGAGTCCGGCAATTCAAAACGTATCTTTTGCATAGGCTGGAAAAGGTATGCATACGCTTGATGCTCAACTGTCAATGCCATAACTAAACTATCTATTTATCGACGGCAAAAAAATTGAGAGGTATGTTGACCTTGGTATCATGATAAATTTGACAGGCCAAATAATCTTATTAAATCAGATTAGAACAAGTTATGTCATGACAAATTTGACTGGCCAAGTAATCTTATTGAAGAAGATTAGAACTGGTTTCTTTTTCATATTGATCCCTTTGCTCGAGTTATTGACCCTAATGCAAACATGCAGCATCGAAACCCTTGTTTAAACGTACTATAGAGGATTTTGCCAACTAGTTTTACAATTTTACCATATGGCCAGAGGACTCAGAACTAGTGTTTCTACAATGTACCAAACCAGGTACCACTTGGTGTCCTGTTCTTTGCATTTAGTTACCGGTGATAATCTTGGTACTAGCTGAGACAATGTTTCTAGCATAGTTACTAGACTCGCCGTAAACCCCACAAATCGCGAACCAGATTCAAACCGGTTTAGGGTAAATGATTCGTGTTCGTGGTGGAAATTAGAAGAAAAAGTGGTGAAACATAAACCCGAATCACGTACAGATTAGAATATATGGTGGAAATAATTACTGCATCTGGCTTTCAAAAGCGGTAATACATGTGCCTCCACATGTTTGACGTTTATTATTTGACAGGATGAACGAGAGACAGAGCGCAGGCTTGAATCAACTGATGCAAAAGAGATTCAAAGATTCTATCAGGATTATTGTAGAAAAAATCTTGAGGGTCTTCAAATAAGAAAACCGTAAGACTGACCAGAGCTGCATAGCGTTGGCAATCTTTTTTGTACAAATTGTCATCCTTAAGCTATGTTCACTTATTATAATTATTTTTGAATGACATAGGGAAGAGATGGCTAGATACTATCAGACTGCGTCTGTCCTATATGATGTGCTAAAAACAGTGGCACCTGAAAAATATCACCCTGAGGTTGTACATCCATCAATTACAAATACTCGCTAGATACTATTTCATCTTCTCCACTGTCTGCACGTCATGAAATATGATAACCTGGAAGAATTGTTTTGCAGTTTGATAAGTACGCTAAAGGGATTGAAAAGAAGAAAGCTTCCTATTCACACTACAACATTCTACCCCTTAATATTACTGGTCCCACACAACCAGTAATAATGGAAATTCCTGAGGTCATGTACCTTCAGTTTCATTTGGACTGCTTTCGTACATACGACATGTAGTACGAATGATTTTCTTGTGCTGTGAAAACTGCAGATAAAAGCAGCAGTGGATCTTCTTTGCAGGATAGAGAACCTTCCAATGCCAAGGTCAGATCCAAGACCTCGTGATTTGCTTGATTGGCTGTGGCAAACATTTGGATTTCAGGTACAAACTAAACTAACACTTAAATTCGTTTTCTAGAGTCCTAGTCTATTAGTTTACCTGACCCAATTCTCTTGAGACTGCATGATCGGGAAATTTTCGATTTTCCAATTTATTTATGTACTTAGTTTGACATGTAATCCAGGAATTTAATGCTTTTTGCAATGGAAACATACATCGTGGGGTTATATCATATAGGTATTTATTTTTAACTTGTAGTAAAGATATCTGCTATGTATACAATTTGACTTTACTTATTCTTGATTGTAGATCAGAAAAATTGTGTGTGTCCTGTTGGATCTCAAAACCCTTTATTTAAAGCGTTGTTTACAACATATTCCAAAATTTTCTCTAACTTTGAATTTGTCTCTAATTGAATTGTCGAGACCCTCCCTTCTGACGTGGAATACCAAAAATGTCTCATGTGCATATTATATTAGTCCTATGATTAGTGGTTAGTATACACATTTATAACATTATCGTCACATCCATACACAATATCACAAATATATTAAAGGAGCATTGTTTACATAATAAGGCCTTAAAAGCCGAATAAAGTGCAGCAAAAGAGACAAAAATCCAATAATATGCCTTAGCCTATAATGTTCCACAGGCAACTGATAAGGACGAGCCTAGAAAAACTCATCATTATAATCCCCTAGCCAGCGGTAAAATAAGAGTCATTAGGGATTGTGGCTTCTACTCCTACTGAATATCAACAAGTATGGATGAGTACATTCGTACTCAGCAAGAATTATAGTTTATCACAATTATAATTAAATACTGGGCTATATCAATGGAGATGGCTATCATGTCTATTTGCACAAAGTGGAGTTTAAACATGAATATCAAGTAGTAGATTGTAAATGGAATATTGCAAGAGCACTTTGTGAGATATATAAATAGCAAGTATAAATAGCATAAAATGTGACAACTCATATTCCTCCATGATTGTGAGTATCGATCCAGTCCCTACCATATGTAATATATCATCTGAAACAAGATTTTCCACCAATTTTTCCAATTCAACCCTTTTAATTAAAATACTAAAATTCTAGCTAATTTCAGTGCACCAAGTCTCTCATGACCGCGAGAATGGCTTTTTAAAAATATTTACACTCTGCAGAGGAGTACAACTTTACCCACAAGACATGACCAACTCTCGTTGTTACTATTTTCACACTTCCTTTGGTGTGGTGATTGAGAGGTTATGACATGAACCATCACATCACCTATACCGAACTTTGCACCAGCTTGATGATGTTTGACCCTTACTATGGCGGCGAAAATTACATACATAATATTCATAATAACAATGACAGTCCATCCAGTCATAACCATTTCCCCTCTAGCAAGGCATGCACTGTTGTATTGGTAAGTGTTATTTCCACATCTCTGCATGGACACCCTTGCGAGCAAAGCTATCTAGATTGCCCGTACTACTACGGCCTCCCAGTGTGCAAAATTAGACCTAAGCAACTTAATAGGTTAACGCCACCTCATAATAGCACTTATAGTTGCACAAAATATCTTGGAATATACAACATTATGTTCGGTCCTTAATCCAACATAGACGAGACCTCTCCCCCTATACTACATGCAAGTCTACCCCTCGCACTTTAGGCTATTCCAATAACTCGCCTATGTCAAACCATAGTTTTTAGTTTTGATTTTTACATCAAAATACCATAAACTATTTTTCTCAACATGTCAAAATTCCCGTTCCCGAACAAATAGTGTAATCGACTATTTGCTCTCCCAAGTCTAAAGCATGGCTAAGAAATTACATATTTGAATATACACAACTTGGTATTATATGTTGCCTAAACCCATAACTTATGGTTTCTAAGGTTGACATTTACATATTTATCAAGAAAATTCTATGCAGTAAGTAGGAATATCTACCGGTACCCACAATGTAGCACATTTATTGAGAATACATGCATGCATAAATTTATAAAACAACATAATTTAAGTGAAATAATACGATCAACATAATCAAAGGAGGTGCTTGCCTTGCTCATTGAATTCTTGGGTAGTGTCACATAATTTGGAGTTCATTTGTAAAAGTTATGAGCATTTGATATTAAATTGGCAGAAAATCACCTAAAATCGAAAAAGGAGTGACATCAAAGGCGTATTTTGGCAAATTTATGCTTTCTAACAGAGAAAGCGCATTTCTTATTTAACTGAAAGCATATTTCTCATTTTTTTGGATTTTGGCTAAATTACAGAGGCTATCATGTGGGGCTCGAATGTCAGTGTTTTATTATTTTAGAAAATGGTCCACATGTTAGTGATTCAATGTTTTTAATGTTGATTTGGGTTTTAAACTTAACTCTTTAATTGAAGCTGGCCCACATGTCAGTGACTCATTAACTAAAAACCAGGTTAATTAGATTCAATGACGAATTTGACGCCTAGGCCTACTAGCTTGTCAGTGCTTGTGTGTGTGAGAGAGAGGGCATGGGCGCTTGATATGTGGGGTCCACCTACCACAGACCCTAAATAAAGCAAAGCAGAGTGCGGCTCATCGGTGGCAATCGGCACGAGACCAGGCGAGCCACTGCCATGTGGGCCCAGCCTGGGTAGTTGACCCGGGTGGCATAGAGAGAGAGAGGTCAAAACAGGAAAGCAGGTTCAACTGAAAGTGCTTTTTAGCAGAGAATACATCTTTTACACAAAGGCGCTTTCCTTTTTGGATTTTATATGAGTTTCTATTTTGCAGCTAGTTTTTGAAATTTGTTTGAGCTATCAAACTAGCTTTAAATTTTGTGAAACTTTTTGTGGATAATCCCAGAGTAGAACTAGTGCTTCTATAAAAATTTCAAATTATAAGTAACTCTATGAATTTCTTGAAAGTTTATTTAGTGCTTCTATTTTAATTAAAGAATCAAGTATTTGATTTTTCAGAAGCATCAACTAACTTCAAAAATTCATGAAAATTTTTGGAGAGACTATTTAGATCATTTGGACCTTAAATAAAATATTTCCAAGCTTTGTGTTATTTTAAATTCAAAATTTGAAATTCAAAAACCTTTACTAGGTTATTTGAAAAGCATTGTCAAAAAGACTCTAAAAATTCACAATAAACCCAGAAAATGACTTATGAATTTGTATTTCATTCTGGTGAACTTCGGGGATGTTACATGAACTCTATCCCCAATTGAATTCAACCAGACTCTATCCCAACACTCTACCTCAAGATGGGCAAAAAAATATCAATCATACACATCTTATTACATATTGTAGTACCCTTGTCAGAACCTAACCCTTTAATGAAGTAGTCAGTCAATTGTTCATTAAACTTGATGTACTCCAACTTCAATCTTCTATCATCCAGCTTCTCCTTGATAAATAACCTATCAATTTCAACAGGCTTGGTACGATCATGCTATACTAATTGTTAGCAATATTGATTGCAGATTTATTGTCACAATGCAGTACTAAGAGACCACTTCTCCACACCTGAAGTTCAGACATAGACCCTCCATCAGATCATCTCACTCAAGCTTAACACCATAACTCTACACTCTACCTCTGTAGTAGATCGAGCCACAACTTCCTGCTTCTTGCTCTTCCATGACACAAGATTACCACCCACAAAGATGTAGCTAGATGTAGACCTCCTATCATCTATACTGCTTGCCCAATCAACATCATAATATCCTTAACATTTAAATCACTACTACAAAGAAGGCTATCAGAGACGGTTCAAAAACATCATCACAAGGTTCAAAAACGTCATCACAAACAATTTTCTAAACCTTTTGTAAGCATGTCTCAGCAATAATACGACACATCACAGACGGTTTCCGAACCGATTGTGAAAATACATATCACATACGGTTTTTATCTAGAACTGTCGGTGATATGTGTTGATCACAGATGGTTTGTATATATGATATGTATTGATCACAGACGGTTTGTATCTATAACCATCTATGATATGTCTTGATCATAGACGATTTTTAAATAGAACCGTCTGTGATGTGTTTTTTCATAACTCTCTTGGCAGAACTTCCATGATTAGTATCTGTTGTTTGAAATTTTCTTCTATTTAGATATTTCTACAATGACATTTACAAGACAAACCAGTTATAGATTTTGCAATTAAATATCAAAACATCCAAGATGAATCGAGGCATCAGCTTGTTTGAGGATGAGGATGGTCTTAAAATATAAATATTTGTAGCACTTTCATCACCTTTCTTATTCTAATGTTTATGGATTCCAAGGCAAAATGCAATTTCATCCACAGTTCGTCCTAGAAGTTATCATGCTTTGATTTATCGCTTTCACTTCACCCTCATCCCTGAATAAGAATACCATAGATAGCCTATTTTCACTCTAGACCTGCATAAGACTAGAGTGAGAATAGGCTATGGTATTCTCATTCGAGGATGTGGATGAAGTGGAAGCGATCAATCAGAGCATGTAACTTTTAGGACGAACTGTGGATGAAATTGCATTTTGTCTTGGAAATCCATAAACATTAGAATAAGAAAGGTTAAGAAAGTGCTACAAATATTTATATTTTAAGACCATCGTCATCATCAGACAAGCTGATGCCTCGATGCATCTAGGATATTTTGATATTCAATTACAAAATCTATAACTGGTTGTGTCTTGTAAATGTCATTGTAGAAATATCTAAATAGAAGAAAATTTCAAACAATAGATACTAATCATGGATGTTCTGCCAAAAGAGGTAGAAAAACCTTTGGTTCCAACAACCAAGCTCGACACTATTCAGTAATTGGATTAATTCAAGATGAGCAAATATTAAGGATAATTTCAGTAATCAGTACATTGACAAGATATGATACCACACATATCAACAAGCATATATTGAGAAACAACATTAATTATTTGATAGATCAAGACAAGGTCACCTTAGGGCTTTTCCATATCTGCCATCATCTGTGCCACAGCTTTCGCAATAGTGGTCTTTCGGTTCTTTCTGAAGTCCACAGCTCTAGTATAGTACCTGTTTTTTTAACACCAATAACTAGTTGACTTCGAGTTATATCTCTTAATCCCTACAAAAGTGATCATATTGTTGCGAAAAGGATGTCTTGTTATATTATCAGTAACCACGTCGAATTACATACTAGCAACCTTTATATTACCTATATAAGCTCAACTTTGGCTTCTTCTAGCTTTGCATTCACCCCGCGCACCTTAATGATGAGTACCTTATTAAGAGAATCAATATCTTACGATTTGCCATCTATGTCTTTCAGTTTTTGTTTTATCTCATAAATATTTCCTGTTAACTCAGACTTTCCCATTAGTTGTTTTATCTCCACCTCAAGTTTTTGTTTAGGATACAACAGCTTTTTCATGTCATTTATCTTGTTTGTAGATTCCATTTTATATTTGTGTGCAATTTGCAGTCACTACGACATATAATGTATGTATGATGAATTACGACAGAAGTTAAACATCTAGATGTTTTTGGAATATAATATGCACAACTCAAATCTTGCAGAAACAACATAATCGAAAGGATAAAACAATTCATAAGTATTATGTCGACTTAACATTGAATTATGTCTACTTAACAGATTAATCAGTAATTGTATGATAGAGTGCTCTCAGGTGTTGGGCTGCTAAAGGTTAAACCTTTAGTCTCCTCGCCATAAGGTGTAGGGCTACTAGAGATAATCTCTTACCTCCACTACACTAGGGTCATATAATCAAAATTGAACTAGATAATTAACTAATAAATAAGGCTTTAAGCTCTTACCTTCCTAAATTATGCACTATCAAAATCAGATTATGAATATTATCTAAGTGTTCATCTAGTGTATGCGTGTAGCAAAAAATATAAAAAGGAAAACACTATGGGCAATATCAATTACCCATCCAGACCAAGGTAATGGTCAAATAGATCATATAAAATAAAATATAACATGATCATAGAATGATTAGAAGTTCTAAGAATAGGGCACCTGTTTACTTAAATAAGTCATATTATTAGAATTACATATCATGTTATTAGAATTATTGAATACTGAATATGATGATCAAGCTCAAAGACTGAAATAAAAGCAATACTTTCTAGCATTAATAGGAACAACTCTATAGCTCAAGACCACATTCGCTACTCTAATTGTTTTAGTTCATCAATTGACCCATAACATCATTGAGCATACAACCAGTAGTATAAGAGAATGAAAGTACATGCAACCATAGCATAGCAGATAGTATGAAGTGAGTACAGCACAATCATAATTGGGCAAACTTACTATTCATGTATTCACATTTACTAACAATTCATTTATCTAGTATTTAATAATCATAGCAAACTAACCATTCATATATTCATAGCAAACTAACAATTCATGTATCCAGCAATCATAATCATAGCAAACTAAACATTCATGTATTCATATCAAACTAACTATTCATGTATCCAGCAATCATAATCATAGCAAACTAACCATTCATGTATTCACATTTACTAAAAGAAATATCGGCGACGCAGAGGAGGATACCGACACAGGGGAGGAGGTTGGCGGCGTGGGGGAGGAGATTGGCATAGGGAGAGGAGGCCGACGGTGTAGAGGAGGATACCGACGCGGGGGAGGAGATCGGCGAGAGAGAGGAGACCAATCGACGGCGCGGGGGAGGAGGCCAGCGGCGCGAGGAAGGAGACCAGAATGGGGAGGAGGCGCTAGGGTTTGGGGGAGGCGAAACACGATGGGTATCCCGCGCGAGGAGCCAATTGGTATATTTATAGGGATGGATGTTATCTCAAACGTTTCTATTATAAAACCTTCTGTGATAGATACAGGTGTTATCACTGACAGTTTCATACTAAAACCGTCTGTGATATCACTGTATATCATTGATGATTTATGGATAGAACTGTATGTGATGATATCACTGACGGTTTTACTGTTTAACCGTCAGTGATGCCCATCATCATAGACGGTTTTAAAAAAACCGTTTGTGATGAGGCATCTAATATAAGCCTTTCTTTAGTAGTGAATGTTGATTCTTCCTTAACCAAAGCCCTTTTCCAGGGCTACTCGTCAAATGTCATAGAATCCGAAAGACAGCTTCTATGTGCCTTGTTCTTTGATCATTCATATATCGACTTACCACACTCACTACATATGAAATTAAGGTGAAGAATATTGGACCTCTTTGATACTTTCTTGGAATTAAGGTAACTCTAATCAGAAGGAACATTACCACTTGTCCTAAGGAGAGGCAAGGAACTTGATGAAGTGAGATTTGAGGAGAGATTTGAGACTAAATCAACTATAATGACTAGTTGTTCAGGTTGTGATTCCGCTGATTGAACTTGATCAAGTGCTGACGGTAGCTGTTGTTTCTCCCCTTGTCTCCCTAGTTCCTCCAACAAAACTTGCTCATCCAACAACGTAGGTGTTGACAACGATGGCTGCAGTTCCTCCCATTGTCTCATAAAGCGTCTTCTCTAATACACCTTTAGTTCTTCTAGGGATATCACTTCTCTTGAACATTTCGTTAGGCCCAGAATTGGAGAGGGACACGGAATTGTCCCCACAACAACTTCTCCCCCTCGGCTATCACCCTCCCTCTCCTTGTACTCCCCTTCTCAACTGCCCCCTTAGTGATAGAAGATAACTTCTCTAAAAATTGACCAAAATCACCGCTATTCGTGTAGTATGCATCGAACTCCCTAAAAGTTACATCCATACTCACAAATAATTTTCTTTTCATTGGGTTCCAACACTTATATCCCTTCTAACTAGACGAATATCCGACCAAGACATACTTTATAGCCTGAGGATCCAGTTTACCAACCGTTGGCCGGTGATCCGGTATAAAGCACCCAAAACCAGGCACCTTAGGGGGACTTGAACTCGCGTTGACCCAAAAGAAGTTCAGTAGGAGACTTCATCCCAAGTATTCGAGACGACGTGCAGTTGATAAGATTTGCAGCCATTATCACCACTACACTCCAGAATCTCTTCAGCACATTCATATGAAATATAAGTGAACGTACTACGTCCAACAAGTGTCGATTCTTCCTCTCAGCCACAGCATTCTGTGGTGGGGTTTCTGGATAAGTGGTTTGATGAAATATTCCATTCCCCGAGAGATATGTTGCAACTTCCTTGCTAACATACTTAGTTCCATTGTCTATTCAGAGAATTTGAATCTTTGATCAAACTGAGTAGCCACCAAGCTATGTAAGTCCTGAAAAACATCGAAGGAACTCATTCTTTTTCTTCATCATATATATCTAAGTCATACGATTATAGCAATCAGTGAATATCACAAACCACTTAAAGCAACTCATAGAGGTAATTGAGCATGGATCGCAAATATCAAAATGTATTAATAAAAAAGGTTCACAACTCTGAAGACCAATACTACTATAAGTAGACCATGTATGCTTTCCAAACTCACAAGCATCACACACAAGTTTACTCATATCTATTTTATTAAACAACTCAGCATATATTTGACTCAGACTCTCAAACGAAGAATGTCTCAAACGATGATGATGTAGCAAAACCAGTTCCTTGACTCCTTCTATAGCCATAGCCAATGCTATATCCACCTGATCGATCAACATACCATAGTCCATTATGCCTGATTCTAGTCCCAATTCTCTTCCCAGTTCTCTTCTTCTAGAATAGATAAGAGTCTTCGTTAAATTAGACAATGCATTTGAATTGATCGATGATGGAACTAACTGAAAGAAGATTAAACAAAAAGGACGAGACATAAAAAACCAAGGATAAAGCAATAGATGGTGTGCACTATATAGATCCTACACCCAGAATAAGCTGAGAGGTCCCATCAGCTATCTGAACAATTTCGGAATGTGTATATGGAATGTAGGATGCAAATACCCTAAGAGAACCTGTGACATGCTTAGATACCCTTGAATCTATGATCCAATCAATATGATGATATTTATACGCGGATGCAAGTGTATGTGCCTGAGTACCTTCGCCCACGTGCGCGTAATTGGCAAAGTTACCAAAGGAGGTGGTAGGTGTTGTTGTGGAATCTTGAGAAGACTCTAATGCTTTATCCTCTACCATTGATCCTATTGCATAACATGATCGCTTGTCAGAGTAATATACATGCTTTCTTCTGCCATAGTTATATTGGCTCTAGGGCCACCCCTGCCCTTGCCTCAACCTCCACGATCTCCACCTTGACCTCTGAAACCTTGATCGCCTCCTCGGCCTCCACGATCACCACGACCACCACAATATCCACCTTAGCCTCCACCATACCGTGGGAGAGGACAAACATGACTCAGATGTCTTCTTACCCCATAGTTGTAGAACTCCCTATCATCAGGTATAGTGTAGGCAGATCTGACTAGGTTGTTGCTTCCCATCACTCATCGTCGAACGTCCTCCTACAACATAGCCAAGTGAAACATAGCAACTTTCCTGCTCTCAAATTCTGGGTTCACCCCTTTAGAAAGAGTGTCTTGCAGGCACAATCTACCAACCTCGACATAATTAGCACATGTTCATTACAGTGGATCATAGTGATCCAAGTCTGCCTATAGCTATTACAACTCACTAGCATACTCCTAGATAGTCTTCTCCTGTTTTAAGGACTCCATCTTGCCCTGAACCTCCACATCATCATCATATTGCCTGCCCTATAGTACATGTTGCTCAGTGTCATCCATGTCTCCACTGCATTCTCCATTGTCTCCATCCAAGCGATGCATAGAGACATCGAGGTCAGCAACCAAGTCACCACCACATAGTTGGTGGTGTTCCACATCCTCCAATTCATACCTGTCTTGTTTATAGGCTTAAAACAAGTCTCCTCCATGTAGTGTTCCACCCCCTTAATCCTCAGAATTAGTTGACCCATTCGAGACCAATTTAAGTAATTATTGCTCCGTTCCAAGTTCACATCATTTGGCATCAGCTCTAGCTTCAACTCGAATGATCTTATACCAGCCCTTCAACTAATCATACTGTCGCTAAAAGGTCCTATAATATGCTTGTCATGTTAATTACCTTTTGTGACTGGTGAGGAAGTTGATTCAACAATCGCCCTCCTTTTCTCTTCAGCCGGCTTCATTGTGACGGCCTCCTCCTGCTTCGTTACAGCCTCAATCTTCTCTAGAGTCATCTTGTTCGAATAACTAGAGCAATACCAATCACAAACCTATACCGCGCGTATCTCCACAATCATGGTAATCCTTCAGGCATCAATGTGAAAAGAAAACACAGATGTGGCACATCTGATACACATACGATAATAATAATAATAAACAAACATTTCCCTTTTTTTATTCACCCTTTTTATTTCTTTTCCTACTTTTCTCTCTAGACTCCTTTCTTTCTTCTTTCTCTCCTGATGAGATCCCGATTGGCTGAGCTACAACACACTCCCACGAGTGGATCCTAGCAGCGTCCCCTCAGAGTGGATCCACGTGGTGGCGGTTCGTTGTGTGGGGCCCTCCCCCTAGCGGATTAGCATGCCCCCCAAGTGGATCAGAACAACGTGTGGTGGCGGTGGAGAGAGTTGGCATTGATGAGGGCTCTGATACCATGTAGATCGGAAAAATTGTTTGTGTCCTATTGGATCTCGACACCCTTTATTTATAGCGTTGTCTACAACCTATTGCAAATTTATCTCTAACTATGAGTTTATCTCTAATTGAACTTTATCTCGGATTGAATTTAACCGGACTCTATCCTAATACTGAATTGAGCTATAAATAATAATATAAAATAGAACATGTTAACTAAATCTATTTATTTATTTCATTCCATGTATAGTTGGTGTACTTTTAGGAAAAATGATCTGTTAACTCCACTGTGCTCCAATTACAAAGTAATATGGTGGTTTTCAAGTTGGGTGGCTAGGCGCAAGGTTCTCTGTGAATGAATTCTTTGTTATTTATTTAGCATTTCATACTACATTTTGTTTAATTGTTGTAGAAAGGTAATGTGGAGAATCAAAAGGAGCATTTGATTTTGCTGCTTGCCAACATTGATATGAGAAAAGGGGGTACCCACCAGGGTGGAAGACGCAATCATGAGGTAAATATTTTCTTAGAAACTTCTTTTTATCAGACTAATATTTAATCAATTCAACATCTTGGAGCCCTTTTGCATATGATTCTCAGTTCATATAAATTTATCAATGTTAAACTGATTCATGAACTTCTAATATAACTTACAGATACATAGTGCTACAGTGATGTACTTGATGAAGAAATTTTTTGAAAATTACATTTCTTGGTGCGAATATCTGCATTTGGAGTCAAACATCAAGTAAGTAAAATAATAGTTTGTTGCACATCTGGTGCTCAAAATCAACCTTGTTAATCGTAAAGAATTTTTACATTGCAGAATTCCAAACAATGCCTCCACACAACAACCAGAGCTTCTTTACATAGGGCTGTATTTGCTAATCTGGGGTGAAGCTTCTAGTGTTCGCTTTATGCCTGAATGCCTTTGTTATATTTTCCACAATGTAAGTAACAATTTTGTTCTTCTCCTTGAGATAATTAACTTCTACTTTTGTTTTTCAAATCGAATTAACTTCTATTTGTGATACATTCCTTAAATGTTTTTTCCTTTAATTTTGTTTGCTGTTTTATTGAAAATTCCTTTTTGTATCTGCAAAATTACAGTAATGCTGACAAGGCAGTAAATGTCAAATCTTGTTGATATATACACTATAGAGCTATATCGGCTTTTGTATCGTGTACATGTTTTATAGTGCTATTATTAGCAATGATCAAATCATATGAAGAACTATCCACAAGAAAAAAAAATATGAAGAAGAAATGTCTTCTGAAGTTCTGATCCAAGTCTAAAGGTTATGATTCATGTCACTGTAGAGTTCTGACTTCTGAGTTATGCATAATGGGTTACTATCGTACCCATGAAAAAGAAATTTATGTCGAAAACGTGAGAATTGGGAAAGGCGCATCATGATTATTCCTAAGGAAGACTCTTGTCATTGGTTGATTATTTCAGGCAATACTTTTTACCACTGTATGCAGTGATGCTACATTTATGGAAAATGTTGAGCTACACCTAAGTGCACCTACACCACTATCATACACAATCTTTGATTGAGATTCCCAACACCAACAACCCGTAAATCATAATATAACCATTTGCACTAGTAAAAAACAATAGAAAGCCTGTGTGAACAGTAACTAACATAAGACACTAGGTAGCTTGCTATTAAAGAATAGAGGGAATCTCACCTCCCGATGTGGTGTCTTGTGTGCATGAGAAAATGCACAATAACGATGGACAACCTTTGTTCAGTTTGATGCACGTGCCACACTAAAAGCAACATGTAAGATAATCTACCGACATTACTTTTTTAAAATAATATAATCTATTAGGGGTTGTTTGGATGATAGATTTTCTAAATAGATTATGTTAAAACAAACTCCGAAAATTACAATTCATGTTGTTGATTGTTGTGATCACGTTTAGTGAATATGTTGTTTGGGAAAAACAAGTTTTATGTTCACCTTCTTTAAAATCCTACTAAAATGTATTTTCTGAAACCTTGTTTCTAATTTACCTGATCCAAACAGCCAGTTTGTGTTTTGTGAAAAACAAGAAAAACCTGGTATTGATAAAAAAAAACGTTTATTGAGTTTAGAGAAAACAATTTTTTGTAAATCAGGTTGTATTTGTAGCAACCAAACAAGGTTTATATGTTGGCAGTTAGAGACCATATCATATATAAACAAACTTGTGTGTGTGTGTTTTTAAGTTAAGTCACAAACAACCACACCTCGTGAAAAAACAACCACGTAAGGACTAAGTTTTGTTTAATTGGTGCTTCTCAGAAAAAAAATGTTTCTAGAAAAAGCAGGAAGTAGCCATTAAGTAATATACTTCTAGACAGATACCCGACAGGTAAAAAAAAAAAGCACCTGGATACAGAATGAAGAGTAGCTTCGTTATATGTAAAGCCCATATAAATTCAAAGGTTGTCCCCACAAAGGCCTAGGGTATTTACTGTTTACGTCAGGTAATTAACCATTCTCCTTTGTCTTCACGTTGCGTGGATCTCAAAGTGAGCAAAACCCAATCCAACGATAACCATAGGTGTTGTAGCTGCTCATAGGTTCAGAAAATTCACACTACATTTATAAGTAAATTCAGGAATTATGTACATTTTTAGCACATTTGAGGGACACCAGTACAAGAACGTAATTATGCCCATGCGTTAATGCATGTAACACTTAAAATTGCTTATGGATGAGCATAAACTTCAAGTATGTAAGGCTGAAGTACATAAAATAAGAGATGGCTTGAGAAATAATATAAGCGCCCCTTTTTGGTTTTCAAATTTTTTATGGCATTTGTATTTTTATTAACTAATCATTTTAAACATATTTGGGAAAATGGTCCTGCATCGAGGGAACACAATTTCACAACTTACAGGCGAAAACTGCAAGGCCAGTTTCATCCCTACTCGCCCACTCCACCCATATGCAATCATTAACTATTGAAGTATGCTTGTTTTAGCCTCTTCTAAATGGTCCAAATCACATTTGAAAATTTAACAAAAAAATCGGTATTTCAAAATTTTCCAGAGATTTCACTGAGAAAAGATCACGGTTGGTAGGCGGTAGCAATATTGGAATCCCTGCTAGCATGTAGCATTCTTTTTGCATAAACGAACCCCAATTAGGCTAATATTGCGGGCATTTCTGGAACATCAACTAACTCATTATTCAATCTTTTTCACCCCAAATTCATGAGCTAGATGGCAATGGATTTATATGACATAATATCTGATGGAAGAGAATTTGACCCACCCTTTCAACGAGAGGGGAGCGATGATGCATTTCTACAGCTGGTTATTCAACCCATCTATGATGTTATGCTCAAGGTACATTCTCAGATGTTATATCTATGTAATGTTTTTTAAATGTTCTGTAGCTATGTTCACTTCTTTAATGTTTATTTGATGCGAAAGGAAGCTGCAAGGAGTAAAGGTGGTACTGTGAGCCACTCAAAGTGGAGAAACTATGATGACCTGAATGAATACTTTTGGTAAGTTGTTCCTAATAGTTCATTTTTGTGTTTTACTTATCAGTAAGAGCTAGGAAATTTAGGCAAAAGAGCTTTTCTTACTGGGTCACCTTTTGATCATAAACCTCCACATGTTCAGGTCGAAGAAATGCTTCAGAAAGATTGGATGGCCAATAATGGACCCCAGTCGCCCCACACCTGACTTTTTTGTGGTTCCTACAAAAACTAAAAATAAAACCGAGGTTATTCATTAATCTTTTACGTTGTTATTTTGTGCAACAAACACTATCTGCAATCTGGAATAAAAACGAGAGGTTGTTATTTGATTTTTCAACAAGTGATGCTACATCATATGATACATCATCAATTTGTTAACATTTGTAGGGTTTTCTATCTAGTATAGTTATTATTTATTCCATTTTTTCTAGTACAATGGGAATAGACTATAGTACATTTGTTGTGAACTTCTAATATTCACACTGTATTATTTGCTCAAAGTTTTCAATACAAAAGTCTTTGCTGTTTGGTTCCTATTACTAGTTAACCGAATTGTAAGATTTGTTCAGTACTTTTTCATATTGTTAATGAGTAGGCAATATCATTTTGTGTAAAGTTGTAAACTTCTCTAGAAACACTGTCAAATTTTCACTTAAATGATTTATGGTTGCATTAAGAATATTCAGATTTATCCGAAAATGCATGTCCCGCATTCGAAATAAGATACTAACAATTTTGGGGAAAAACTTCTGCTGAGTTGTATCATCTATATGATAAGAGAATGTGGATCCAATTTTGTCCGGTCCAATTGTAATACCTTGGCCCGTTAGTATGAAGGCCCATATGGAGCAGCGGTGGGATTAATCCCACATTGCTTGTCTAAAGTTAGTTGTAGTAGGATAAAATGCTTGTGGGTCATAGCACCTCCAAGTTAACCCTTTATCACGAAGCAAGGATGAAAGTGTAAGTAATGTACTATGTATGTGTGGACTCACCCAACAGTGGGCTGGGCTGAGTGGATTTTGGACTATGGTGTTACACCAATAAATTAGTTTTGCTGAAGAGTTAGTATTAGAGATTAATAAAAGTCTGAATCATGCGCAACTCGGAGTCGTGTTAGAGTCGGATTGTAATGTCAAAGCTATAAATAATGTGTGTGAGAGTCCTATGGGAGCAAATCCATCTCAAACCCTAACCCTAGCAAAAAAAATCCAACATGGTATCAGAGTTAATCCATCTCAAAGACTAACCCTAGCAAAAAAACCCTCACCTCAAGTGGAACTCGTCATTGCTAGTCAGTTCATCTGTTGACCACCGCCGGCCCATCATGAGTGGTTTGCCATGGCTGGGTTGCGTGCGCGCTGCTGCTGCACGTCATGGGCACGGGGTAGCCGCTGCTTCCTTGTGGGATTATTGCAGTCACCATCGCTGCTGTTGGGCCTTAAAGTCAGCCATTGCCGTCGAGTCACTGAGCCCACTAGGACCAAGCCAGTGCTACTAGATCTGGTTTGGTGGTTGCTGATTGGAGAGAAGAGGAAGTGATCTGGTTTGGTGGCTACTGATAGGAGAGAAAAGGAAGTGCTGCTGGGATCTAAGAGAGGAGAGAAGGGAATTGGAGAGTAGGTTCTTGACCTACTGGTGCTTGCTGCTATTGCTCGCATAGAAGAGGAGGTGCATGGGTGGAGGTTGATGAGTTTATGGGATTTGGTGCGCATAGTTTTCTTGTGTGGCTTGCTGTGGCTGGTTTGGGTGATGGTCCAAGAGGTGTTACCGATTATGTTTGTGACATTGGAATTGTAATCTTTTGATGCATGAAGGATATCCATGATCGTGGATATGCATGGCAATAGTTGACTGCTGATTGTAGGGATCGATCTATTAGAGTGTGAGGTGAAAGAAGAGACATAGAGGTAGATTTGTTGCTAGAGAGAAGGAAGGAGTTTGTACTACTGTTGTTTTCTACAAGAAGAGGAAGTGTCGTGTTTGTGTGTTGCTATTGGACTACTTGGCTAGGTGCACTAAGGTGTACCAGATCTGAGGTATAGGATCTGGTGTGACTGCTAATTTGGTTTGGTTTGATGTGATGGTTGAGTAAGTGTTGGTCTTTCTAGATGTGGTAATGAAGGTTATGGTGGAAGGTATTACGATAGTGATAGTGGTTTAGGGCATAGCAAAGGCCTTGAAACAAGGGGAGAAGATTGCTTGTGGTGTGGCTTTGATGGTCATAGTAATTGTGGAATTAGTGGTGGTCTCAAAGGTGGTGTTGACATTAGAGTTGGTAACGAAGGTGCTCGTTGGAGTTGGTGGCTGTACTGGTAGGGGATGTTCTTTGTGGTGGTAAGTGTTGGATGATGCCGATGAGTTTGGTGGTGGTGGTGAGCTCGATGATGGTGATGAGTGACGGATCATGAGTTGTTGGTAGCTTTAGTGGAGGTTATGATATGGGTCCTGAGGTGGAGTTATTGGAGAGGTCCTGAGACATATTGGTAGAAGGCAGAAGTCAAGGTGGTTAGGGGTATCTTAAGAGAAGTGGTGGAAGTCGAGGTGGTCCAGGGCGTGTTAGGAGAGGGGGTGGAAGCCAGGGTGGCCGAGGGCTAGAGGTGGAGACGATGGGGGTTAGGGATTAAAGCATGTGGGTAGAGGTGGAGGAGACCAAGACTACCGATATGACGAAGAAGATGGGCTTGAGGCTGGATTAAAGGTGACTAGATTGGAGGTAGTAAAGGTAATGAATCATGATGGATATTGTGGTCAGTGGTGTATGTGATAGTTTTAGATATGGCATGGGTGGGGTGTGAATGGCAAGGACGACGGTCTTGGAGGTGATGTTGATCATAGCATCCAAGACAGCTTTGGTAAATATGGATGTCATGGTGGTGGTATTCATCATCATGTTGGCGGTTCAATAAAAGTAGATATCCTAGCGAGGGTATTGCATTATGTAATAAGATGACCATGATTGTTATCTCATACCCATCTTGAGAGGGAGTGTTAGAGAGTTAGTATTACACATTAATAAGAGTTCGAGTCGTGTTAGAGTCGGATTGTAACCTCAACGGTATAAATAAAGGGTGAGAGGGTCTTATAGGACAACACACAATTATTCCGCAAAGATTCAACAAGTTTAGAAAAAAATAGAAGTGCATTTGTGTCATGTATCACCCATTAGGGCCCATGTGTTGGAGCAAGGGAACCTCAACCAAGCCTCCCTAGGGGATGAATAGTAACCACCCGCATGATTAGGAATGCATTAGTTATTTAGGAATCTATCTATTAGGTTGCTTGGTATTTTATGTCTTAGTAAAGCAAGATATTATTTAGATTGATCTTGTCCATATTTGTTAGGAAAGACATCTGTAAAAGAAGGCCTGTTGTAATCATTATTGTCAAGCAAGAAATAAACAAGAGTCTTTCATTCGTAGTTACGAAAACGCGGTTCGTTTGGGTCATGGTACGGGATTCAGGTTTGCGGTTTGCCACTTTTCTTCCAATTTCAATTGTGAACATGAACCCTATACCCTAAATTGGTTCGGGTTCGATGAATCTGGTTCATGATTCATGGGGTTTACATTCGTCTCTCCGCCTTCTCCCTGCCCTTGTCATGCAGTTGCCAGTTAGTGGCGCCGTCATGTGCTTGGGTACAGAAACACCTTGATCTGGTCTAAAGCCCCTTATCCCCGTTGTGTACTAGCATACATGACAATTTGATGACGCATACGCATAATAATGCCTAAATTTTGGTCTTCAATTTGTGTACCATCCTGGATAATAGAGCTGTCTGTGCTCTAAAACCGCTCCAAAGAAAAAAACACAAGTGAACATAAAAGGATGGTATGTACAAACATATATTAGCTGCTAAAAGATGAGGAAACCTAAAGGATAGCAGTACGAAAGATATTAACAATGAAATACATACAAGGAAATGAATTGGATTATATCATAAACAAACTAGTAGCAGTAAATAGGAAGCGAGGAAATGGGCAGGGGCATGAGCACAATGGCAAAGCAGTTCATTATATAAGATTTCACTGAGTGTAAATATAAGGAATGCATTTGATTTGGGTGTTGAATTATTTTCTGGGAGATATCACATTAATCGATGTTCCTTTTTTGCGAGTATTAATCGATGTTCTTAAGTGCCTTTATTTGGTAATTGTTTTATGTGCTTATATTTTAGGAGGATTTCATGGCACTGAATGAAACATCCAACTTTTCTTTTAAAAAACTGTCATATTCGCCCCTCCAGTAAGGCATATATGGCTGTCATTGCCTGAAAAAGAAAAACCAACACACTTAACCTTTTTCTTTGTTTTCATTTTGTTTCCTTTTCTCTACGTCTTCTATTTTCTATCTGGCTTACACGTAATCTAGACTTAGGGTATACATCAGTACATGTGTGCATTTACATTCAATGGTTCATATGCATGGTCCTAAAGAAAATTTGATCAAAATTTAATATATCTGGTAAGACAATGGAACTAACTTGACCTGTATGCACTATGTAGCAACATGCTCGTGCAGATACCGGACGGGGGATGCATAAAACTAATTTTGTTGAAGTTCGTACATTTTTGCACCTATTCAGAAGTTTTGATCGAATGTGGGCTTTTTTTATATTAGTTTTCCAGGTATATCTATTGGCCTGTCATTGGATAAAAAGTTGTTATATATGTTTCTTCATTATTTGCCATATCATGTGTTTATTTTCTTGTAGGCCATGGTAATTATTGCTTGGAGCCCTACTGGATCACTTTCTTCTATCTTTGAACCAGTTGTTTTCAGAAATGTGTTGACAATATTCATAACAGCTGCATTTCTAAACTTCTTTCAAGGTATGAACGTACTTTGGGACTCGAGAACATTATGCATCTTCTAACCTTACTTAGTTGTTTTACTCCAATTTTTAAGCAAGCCTGGCTTAATTTTGATTTGTTTATGGCATATCAATAGAATTTGAAACTACTTTGGCTTTTGTTGTTCATTCAAAATGCTGCACTATTTCTAAAATTGGTCTCTTAAACTTTTCAGCCACACTTGAGATAGTGCTTAACTTTAAGGCTTTGAGGAGTCTGGAGTGTTCGCAGATGATACGATATATTTTGAAATTTGTTGTTGCTATAGCCTGGTTGATAATTCTTCCAACAACATACTCAAGTTCTATTCAAAATCCCAAAGGTCTTGTCAAACTATTCAGTAGTTGGATTGGATATTGGCAGAGTGAATCGATTTACAATTTTGCAGTTGCTCTCTACATGTTACCGAACATATTCAGTGCCTTGTGTTTCATATTTCTACCAATTCGAAAGGCACTCGAGCGTTCAAATGCTCGCATTGTTAGATTTCTTTTGTGGTGGACTCAGGTATTTGACTAGATCTATCTACATATGTATTCTCAGCTGAATTGTTGGTAGTTGCCGGTTCAGTTCTCACACATGTTTTTTATTAATCAGCCAAAATTATATGTTGCTCGAGGCATGTATGAGGACACATGTTCACTTCTTAAGTAAGTCTAACATTTTCTTCATACCTAAATTTTCAATTTTATTATCTTTGTCTAAAACTAATGCTTTTCTTCATAAAAAAAGGTACACATCATTCTGGATTCTATTGCTTATATGCAAGCTCGCCTTCAGTTTTTATGTTGAGGTTAGTATAATCTATGCATTATAGTTTCCCACTACTTTAAGTAGAAACACACAAATGTGGTGACATGAGTGACCAAGGATCCAGTTCCTACCACATACAAGCCTATCCCACTGTTTATATGTTCGATGATGCAATGCAATATTTTGTGATGTATATGCACTACAAAAATGTAAGAAAAACTTATATACATGCCACTCAATTTTGACAAATTTGTAAACATAACACCCAAACATTTCACCTAGTACAAAACAACCAAAAACAGCAAGAATGCTAGCCCTTTTATCACTATTGGACTGTTTTGCCCCTCAATATTTTTCATCTCATGAACTACCTTGACAATGTTGGCCTCGCTGGCCGATGAGCTCCGATGCAAGCAAGAGACCCCATCACTAGTTCCCACCTCGAAGTCCTCAGCTTTCCTTCTTTACTTCCTACCCCGCAATAACCTCTTTCTCCCATCCTTGCAAACTCAATTGGAGTTTGGATGCTGCTGGACAAGATGATGGGCTAAATTTTCATAGTGGTAAAAGGGTTAGCGTCTAGGATGCCCAGATACGCCGATACAAATACGGATATATGATACACTATTTCCCAAAAACACTGATATGGCGATATGTGTATGTATATATAATAAAAATATAGAGAAATGTACATAAGATATTGTATGTCACACACAAAATAGACAAAAAAGAGACACTATAACAAAGAAATAAAGAAGCAAATGTGTCAGATCATCTCGCAAGTCCATCAGGCCATAGCAAGTGACTTAGGACATCTAGTCTACTACTGTCCCCAAACTTTCCCACAATTGTGCGATTTTATTCCTACCAGCAGCAACCATATGTCTTGCGTCCTAACTGTTGTGTCGAAGGTTAGAAATCGACAATAAACTTATAGTCTCAGGTACCTTCGGGTTATCATAGTCAAGCACAAAATCAGAGGCACACAATGTAGATAGGTTCAGGCCCCGGAGGGAGTAACACCCTACGTCCTGTGTGGATGATGTATGAAGCTGGTGTATTGAGTACAGAGCAGAGTATCTAGCCCTAGTTACAAGGAAGATAGGATCAAAGTGATGGCTAAACTACGACTGGAGGTGGATGAAGCATGATCCGTCGGCTCCGAGTTGCTCTGCATCTTGTAAGGGCTCTAGAGAGGTCTTCTCTGTCTGTCTAACTCTGGATGACCTGCTTGTCGTCTGAGAATTGCTTCCTCTCCTGAAGATACCTGCCCTCGGCATTATATAATTGGGGTAGCCCTACCTCAGATCGAGTTGTAGTCGGTTTGAGATACCTGATCGTAGCCAATGAGGAGTCCATCATTGCGTGATCTTCGCAGCGTATCCAAACTTCCCTTGATACCAGGCGTACTCGAGTTGGTTTCCTCGTAGCGGGAAAGCGATCGAGTCCTTCCTAGTATGGAATTATCTATTCCGCGTATATCTTATCCCACAGAATGGGGCCCGTGATATCCGGAGTGTCCAGATGCTTGCTTGAGCATATATGGTATGGTCTTTGAGTTTCCGGTATATGCCCATATCCCATATTTAGATATTTGACACGTTGCTACCCTCACTAGCTCCTGGTTGCCATTGGATGCCTGGGAGTATACCACACTACCACAGTCAAGGAGGACTTGTGGGAGGACTCACTGTGCATGAGGACCAGGGTCGCCATTGCGTCGATAGGAAGAGGGGTGATACGAGCCACCATCTATAGTAGGAGAGGAATGTTGGCGTGGGAGCTGGGGGAAGAGAGGAGTAGGGGCGGTGGTGTGAAGAGCGAGAAGTGGCTACAGGATGAGAATAAAGGATTCTAGTGTCTCCTTTTAAGTTGGTACAAGTATTATGGTTAAGATGTTTCAGGGAAGTATGAGGCAATTACCGGAGAGATACAGGAATTATTCTTTTTTGAAAAATAGGAAATTCACCAATATAGGTAGGATATGCATCAGGCCGTATCGGGGCCATATTCATATCCGATACAATATCCGATACCGATACGTCAATTTTCTTAAGTATCCAAGTATTGGAGGTTAGCGTTGTACTTTTGATAGGTGGGGAGCTTGAGTGCTATTTCGCAATCCTGGCAACAAGTGGTATGTATGAAATTTTGTGCACATAAGTTCTTTTTCAGGGAAAAACAACAGTGGAACAGCCTACTGCTAGAGTATATTATAATATGTAAAAACTGTACAAATAGTTAAAAAGAGAGAAAAATAACTACCAGCCATTGGGAGATACCAAACCTAACTTCCTCAGCAAATTTTGTGCACATAAGTAGTTTGGTAATTAGGTTTCAAGTTACTTACTTTCCTAATCAATGTGTTTGACAATCCTCTTCAGATGGACAGGGGAGTCAATTGACATGTTACATGCACAAAAATATATCAACAATGACACATACTTCAACTAATTTGGTAAACCCTTTTAAGTTAGGTGAGGATGAAAGCTTAAGAGCATTAGCTTTCGCAGCATAGGTGCGTGATAGCTACTAGCTGGCACTCGACTCATGGGTATGTATCGTGGGTGATTCTGGGTGCTTATGTGTATCCTTTATTCTCATGAGATGATAGAACCTTTGCGTGTGGGCCTAACATGTAACATCCCATCCCAATTTGACCAAAACTAGACAATGTTGGGATTAGTCCCGCACTCCCACATTTTTATTTGTAGAAATGTCAAAGAACACATTGTGTAGCGAATAATCCGTACAGCTGGCGCAATCCTTTGAGGCAAACTGATGATGAAAACCTTAGTTTTCATTTGGTTTGGGGCCGTGTTACTTGGATATGGACACAGAAGTCAGAATCCAACTCGGATTTGGGTGTCTAATCCGACAAAACAAATTTGGACACTGGAAAATGCTACTGGAGTCGGACACAGGTGTTGGAATCCGACTTGAATTCGAGGTGTCCGATTTGTAAAAAAATTTGGATACGGGTTTCTGAGTAACACTGGTTTGGGGTTAAGAGGTAGCTTAGAGGTTTTAACCCGCCAAATACCTCTGAGTAGGCACGGTTAGCTTTATCCAGTCAAAGCACTTTATCTCTGCTAACCCAATAAAAAGGTGAAATAAGCTAACCCGCCCCAATTAATCCTCATGAATTCCCTTTATCTATTGCTAACCCTGTTACCCCTATTAATTAATGAAGCCAAACATTATTTTAGACTAACTTGTTGTATTGCTAATCAAAACTGCTAGGAAACTAACTTGGCTTGTTTAGGATTGGCAGATCAACTAGCACTTGTTTTCTCTAACCCCTTTGTTATTTGTGTTATATGTAACCAAATTTTGTTTGATTGGGTATCTTTAAATATGCAAAGTGTACTAAGATTATTTGTGTTGTGATTACTATCGGCAGATTTCTCCTCTAGTTGTACCTACCAAGGCAATTATGTTTGTGGGACAGGGGCAATACGCTTGGCATGAGTTCTTTCCATACTGTAAGATTATGTTGTAGTAGTGTATCATATGTAGTTCCTTTGCACAAAGTTTTTAGCACTGATAGGATGCTAAATTTTCACAGTGCAGCATAATTTAGGTGTTGTTATTACTGTATGGGCACCAATTGTCATGGTATGTATCAATTCATGCGTTTTGTGTGTGTTTGTGTGTTTGGGTGGGGGGGTTTTTCAAACTTCATTACCAAACTGATAATTTGAGTTTGTCTTATAGGTATACTTAATGGACACACAAATATGGTATGCCATTTTCTCCACAATATGTGGTGGAGTGAACGGTGCCTTCAGCCACTTGGGTGAGGTGGGTGGCATATGACTATTTGTACCCTTGATGTGTTGACGCTTTAGTTGCTACTTCTAATGCTTACGGAATGTTTACCTTCCTGCAGATCCGAACCCTTGGAATGTTAAGATCAAGATTCGAGTCAATCCCAAGGGCTTTCAGAAAAAATCTTGTGCCTATTAGTCATGATAACCAATCAAACATACATGAGCATAAGGTTGCGTTTTCAAAAATTTTGTTAGTAATTTTTTTCTAACACTCTTTTTGGTTGACTTGATAGTGGATATATCGTTGTCAATTTTATACTTGTGAAAACTCTTTTCACTAGGAGGACAAAGATTTGCACATCAAGAAGTACTTCTCCACCGTATGGAATGCATTTATTGACTCTTTGCGAGAAGAAGACTTAATAAGCAATAAGTTCGCATTTTGTATTGGTCTTTCTTTCCTTGTTTTTTAAACATGCTTCTAAGATTGTTTTTTGCGTTTGTTTCCAGGGAGAGAGATTTATTGGTTGTTCCATCATCTATTCGTGACACTCATGTTTTTCAATGGCCTCCTTTCCTTCTTGCTAGTAAGGTACACACTCTTTTCAATCTTCCACTAAATGAACTACTCAATTTTGTCCCGGAAGCAGTACTGTGGTGCTCATGGTTATGATATTTTAGATTCCAATTGCGCTTGACATGGCAAAGAGTGTGAAGAAAAAAGATGAAGAATTGCAAAAGAGGATAGAGCAGGATCCATATACCGATTATGCCATAAGAGAATGCTACGAGACAATGCTACATATTCTCAACACCCTAATAGTAGAAGAAAGTGATAAGAAGTAAGACATCTTTTCTTGTCTCCTGAACTGATGTCTGATGTCTGAGCTTGTGTTTATACTGGGACAACTAATTAAGCATATGGTTATGTGGCTAACTAATTTAGTTCATCTTGTATCACTTCATGGATACAGAGTTGTTGATCAAATACGTGATAAAATTGAAGAAAGCATAGGTCGTAAGTCACTTGTGAAAGATTTTCGATTGGGTGAACTTCCTCAGCTAAGTGCTAAGTTTGATAAGCTGCTAGATCTACTATTGGTACTAATAATTATTATTCTTGTGTTTTCTTAACCAAATTTCTTTTCTGTACCACATTTTCATTCTAAACATCTAAAAATTTATCGGTCTAGCATCATAAGGACATTGAACCAACAAAGACACAGATTGCCAACCTGTTACAAGATATAATGGAAATCATCACACATGATATTATGAAGGATGGACAAGGGTAAGATCTATGTTGAAACTTGCACCCTCAAGAATAATTTCTGATAATAATCTTTCTTTTAAATCCTGTAGTATCTTGAAAGACCAAGCAAAAAAGGATCAACTATTTGCAAAACTAAATCTGGAGTCAACAAAGGATAATGATTGGAAGGCCAAGGTCATGTGTCCTTTTGAGCAACTTATTTCAATAGTACTATTCATTTTCCTATAAGTTTACAAGCACTGCTGCCCTCTCATTATCTATTGGAATTCTGTGTTAACAGTATGTTAGGCTTCAATTGTTGTTGACAACGAAAGAATCTGCAATATATGTACCAACGAACTTGGATGCTCGGCGCAGGATCACTTTCTTTGCAAACTCACTTTTTATGAAAATGCCAAGTGCTCCACAGGTCCGCAGCATGATGTCCTTCAGGTAAAAACCCAGCTCATCCACTTCACCACATCTTTTCTTTCACCAGCCCATGTTGGCAATATTTTTTTTCTTGGCACATAGTTGTGCACTCCATTTCAAACTGTTGGCAAGGTCGACTACTTAACTTGGCACCCTAGCATAACACTGAACCTAGCTAGAATGCTACTACTATCCACTTTCGCTCCAAATTTAAATCACTATTACAAGACTTCCGCAACATTTTTTCTCGATATACTACTGTCGAAAGATAATGTATATAACATTAAAGTTTGTAATAATAGATCCACGCGAAGAATGAAATTAAAAATCACATTTCATGAAAATGCCAAGGGCTCCAAGTTCCGCAGCATGATCATGTCCTTCAGGTAATAAACCCAGCTCGTCCACTCAACACGTCTTTTCTTTCACCAGCCCATGTTGGCAAGTTTTTTTGCCTTTTTCTTGGCACCTAGTTGCAGTCCATTTTGAGTTGTTGGCTAAGGTCGACTACAACTTTTTCTATCGATCATGTAACACCCTAGTCCAACACTGAGCCTATAATGCTACTACAATCCACTTTTTACTCCAAATTTAAACCACTATTACAAGATTTCTACAACACCTTTTCTCGATATACTACTCTCAAAGATAATCTACATAACATTACTGTCTACAATACAAGAAATTCACGTTAAAAATGAAATTAAGCGTAACTTTTTATGAAATTGCCAAGGCCTCCACAGGTCCACAGCATGATGTCCTTCAGGTAGAAACCCAGGTCATCCACTCCCCGTGCCTTTCTTTCACCAGCCCATGTTGACGAGCTTTTTTTGCTTTTTTCTTGCCACCTAGTTGCAATCCATTTTGATCTATTGGCTAAGGTCGACTACTTAAACTTTTTCTGTTTGATCGTGTAACACCCCAACCCAATGCTAAGACTAGAATGCTACTACTATCCACTTTCACTCCAAATTTAAACCACTATTACAAGATTTCAACAACACCTTTTCTCGATATACGGCTTTCAAAAGATAATCTACATAACATTAACAAAATACACTATAAGAGATTCACGTTAAGAATGATATTAAGCAAAACAAATATAAGCTTAGGACCTTGCGCTCCGAGAATGCCTGGAACCATGCACCTCGGAGTATTACCCAACATAGACAACTAGCATCTACATAAAGATAAATATCCATTTTATCAACATTTATAAACTGCATTATCCACACACATCTAAATATTTCCATTACAGTCTACTATTAGGACTAACTAGCTAAGAATGCCATTAAAATCTGAATATGATAGTTAAAAGTATTATATATATTATTGATTACACGTGAAATGAATGTGCTACTCCCACCGATGCATGTTGTCTTCAACATTCACCTAAAAACAGCAACAAAGAAAGGGCGAGTCCAGAGAGTCAGCAAGTAACATAATAAAATAGTAAACTCTCCTATATCATTGGCATTATTCACATATCATTAACATTAAGCATATAGGTTTATTTCTTTTTATTGATGCAATGCAAATACTTATGCATATGTCTCATTATCTCTTTAGCTTATGCCGATATAGCGTAGTGTCCATCGATCGATGAACCACTCTTGCCATGTCCTTTTTCATATAGGATCCATCCCATCTTCTTTTATATAGGGTCTAACCTCTACTCCCGTAGAGTGCCTACTGAAGTAGATCTTACTCTTACTACTCTGGGGGATGTCCACACAAAATAGACTATAGATGTCACATAGATCATCTCTTTCCATGATATGAATGCACACGAAGCAACATTTCTTTTTAGGTATTTACCCATCATCGTGTAATCATCAAGTAAATAAAAATAATCATGTCATAAAAACATGGTAAGTATTGCATCAAATTGAATTAATAAAAACAATCAACCTATTTTACTATTCTATCATGCAATTGCCTTTGCCTTTAAACCACATATATGATGTGTATACAACACCAACCCTGAACCTAGACAATTATTACCAAACTCAAAATATGCTACATCAGAAAACATATCAACACCACTCTACATGCAAAACACTGCTAACTCCCTCCACGGACACCTTCCCACAGTTTCAGTGAGCAAATAACCATAACTCTCAATCTAGGGACCGAACATAATAAATAATATATTTTCTATAAACTACACAAAATTTTCCACAGTTTTCTAGTTGGGCAAAAATCCTGATTAGTCCATACAAGCTCTTGTTTTTAACACCGTAGGCTGTTCTGTTTCATTACTGGTGAGCAGCTTTAACAGTTTTATATGTATTCTTATGCAATACCAAAAGTAGCAAACCATACCTCTTTTAGAAACTATGAAAAATTATCTAGCTATCTCTAGTTATAGACATAATTTAATTCAGCCAACTTCTAGGCATAATAAGCAAGTTAACATAATTGCGCCCATCAATGACCAATTTTTGGATAGCAGCTTTTTTATTGCCATATCTTACAATCTACACAACCAAACTTAGTATTCTAGCACTCTATGGAAATCTTAAATAGAGATCTATCTCAAGCTTCATGTTATACAGAAACTCCAATTGGGTCATGTTGTATTATTAATCTAATAATTATCGTGAAACTGTCCTATTTCAATTATTCGCAGGACAGCAAGCATCCAAAGACCATAATTTTAATCTATCCAATTAATTTATACATTTAAGTATACTCTATGGAAAGTTAACGTATTTATCTACAACTAAGTGCCCATAATCGCTTTACAAGGAACTGTCACGTATTTATCTACAACTAAGTGCCCATAATCCTCTCTTCTTTCTTTTTCTTTTTCTTTTTCTCTTCTCCCTTCTTATTTTCCTCTTGTTCCTGCCTTGCTTCTCTTTCCTGTTGCTGGCCCTTGTCCCGTGTCGCTGTGTTGATATTAGCCGGCTGTTGAGCGTACTGCAGGAAACAACGCATGGTAGCATGCATCGCTCGTGGCAAGCAGCACAGCAGCATGCAGCCCTAGGCATGCAATAAGTCAAAGTACAATAATAAAGCTCACTATTTACTAAATCTCTTATCCATATCATCTAGAGTAAACAATAAAGACAGCTTTTACAATAACTATATCTCTAAAGATTGTCTCTAGATGCTGTGCAATAACTATCTCTTCTCTCTTGTACATAACTATAATCTATCTTTGTTTCCCGTACGCACAAGAGCCGACTCTTTTCTCTCTCCGCTTTCCTCACTCTTCCACATAAAACAAAACTAATATGTACATGCTAAGAATATGCTGAAGTGGCTTATTATACATGCCCTAAAGGGCCTTAGCCTCAACACACTACTACACAAATATACATCACAATCGGTTCTTTTTTATCATCACAGTCGGTTCTGGTGGCGACACAAAGTCATGAGACAGAGATGAGGCGACCTTATTACAGTCGGTTCTCGTCTGATAGAGATATGACGGTCATCTCTATCGGTTCTTTTTAAGAAGCGATAGAGATGAGGAAGTCATCTCTATCGGTTCTTTGTAAGAAGAGATGACTTCCTCATCTCTATCGCTTCTTAAAAAGAACCGATAGAGATGATCTAATCATCTCTATCGCTTCTTACAAAGAACCGATAGAGATGAACACCCTCATCTCTATCGCTTCTTATATAGAACTGATAGAGATGAGTCTATCATCCCTATCGCTTCTTACAAAGAACCGATACAGATGACCATTACATCTCTATCATTTTCTTGTGAGAACCGACAGAGATGAAGGGATGTGCTGTGCTATAATTCACCTTCCAATCAGCACATATTCCACTCAATATGCACATATCACATTCACACAGAAATTACAGACAACATATCACATATCACATTCAAAGAACATGAACACTATGTTAACAAACACATATCATATTCATTAACAAAATAGAACGTAAACATGCTTAACCGTACACATGCAATCACATTCAGATATGTAATATTGTTCACATCTGGTCTAGTAGGAGCTTTCGGGATCTCTAAACCGTCCGTCCTCCGACAAGCATTCTATCTAGTACCACTGGCATAAGTGGTCTCGTATCTTGTTGAGTGCGATCTTGTCTATACTCTTACGGGGATATTGGTATGCTGCAAAATAGAAACGAGTGCTCTAATTTAAGTTTTCAAATTTCTATGTGACAGACTAATTGTATAATAATGCATGTACAGTAACCTTAGGGAAACGGTCTGAGCCGGCAATCAAGATCACCATGTGTTGCATAACATACAAACCACAGCGGTCGTCGCTGGCCTGTTGATGACACTGTGAAGAAAGAAAAATAAATTAAGAGATGAAGAAAATATGACAGAAAATCTAAATCTTATATATGATAGCCACTTGTACCATGAAGCGGACATACTCCAGCTTGGAGCCCTTTTTGTCGTCGTGTGTCCCTCCTGCTTCGACGTATTTCTTGAAACCCCTATATACATTGGAGAGACGCCGTTGAGTAAAAAAATAATGAACGTAGTTAAATACAGAAAATGTTAGATAAGAGTGGTACACTTATTGCTCCAAAGGAGGTTTGATCGCGTAGGCCATCGGTCTCTTATCAACCGAATTAAAAGTGTACACTTTGTTGTCACTCGAACGGAGCATGAGTAGAACCCAGTGTTCGCTTATTAAATAGTATGTAGCGAAGAAAATAAGTTCACATACGGTTTCAGTGCGTAGAAGTAATTGAACGGTGAAGTAGCACTTACTCCTCGTGGTACGGGAGTAGAATGAAGTCCTTCTTCGTATCAGCTTGCAATGCCCTCTTGATGTAGGAGGCAACCCATTTCGGTTGAAGCCTAGCCATCGTCGTGGACACAAGCTCAGGGTCGACAAACCCAATTAGATGTCGATTCGTCACAACTCGCTGCCTCATCGCCCTACAACTTGCATTGAATGTTAAAAAGCGTAATGCAAAATCATATGGAAGTCATAAGGTCGTGCAACGTGGTGCGATACTCACAGCGCCCAGGATCGTACAGTAGAAATATCGATGGTTATCAGTTGGTACAGACGGAACAGATCCTCAAAACTAATTGGGAATATCCCATCCTCCTCGCGGTGGAAATGTCCCTTTCTGTATCTAACATTGAAGTCGATACGATCGCTCTCTTTCGTTTTGTCAACGTACCATCCATAGAGCTGTCGAGTCCATATGCCTAGAGCATTCAATTTGCTGGGAGGCAGAAAGGGATTTCCATGTACGTAGGCCTTAAATTCATAAAGAGTCTCCGAGGCTGGGGCAGTGGGCTTTTCATGTACCTGAGGCGGCATTGTGGCCTTTGTGAGCCTAGCCTTTTTAGCAGAGGCCTCCAGTGGTTCTGTGGTTGTCGTGCTAGTCCTTTTATGCACCAGCTTTGTACTTTGTGCAGGGCTCGTGAGCCTAGCCTTTTTAGCAGATCGCATTGAAGAAGTAACACAGCTTCGTGATTGCAAACCTGACATCCTCTGGCAGAATATTTCTTATTGCAACTGGGAGCATTTGGGTCATCAAGACATGGCAATCGTGGGACTTCATGCCTAGCAACTTCAAATTATCCAAGGACACAAGCTTCTTAATGTTCATGGAGTAGCCAGATGGAACTTTAATACCTTGGAGACATTTGCAAAAGTCCTCTTTCTCCTTCTTGGACAGGGTGTAGCATGCAACGGGGATGTACTGACCTTTTCCATCCTCCTCTATCACCGCAAGCCTGGGCCTGATTCCCATGTAGGCCATGTCACGACGAGCATTCACACCATCCTTTGTCTTTCCAGGTATGTTCAGCAGGATACCAACCAAATTGTCGCAGACATTCTTCTCAACGTGCATGACATCAATACAATGCCGGACATCTAACTCCTTCCAGTACGGTAAGTCCCAAAATATTGACCTCTTCTTCCAAATGGTCCTATAACGAACAGATTCACGGCTCTTTCCGTACTGAACATCGATATCCTCTACACGTGAATATACTTGCCTACCACTCATAGGCTGCGGTGCCGAACGAACTTCCCTCTTCCCATCAAATTTGTCATCCATCTTACGGTATCGATGACTTCGAGGTAGAAACCTACGGTGACCCATATACACAGTTTTCTTGGAATTTGGCAGCTATAGGCTTTCGGTCTCCTCTTCACAAATAGGACACGCTTTTGCTCCTTTCGATCAGAGCTGCCAAATTACCAACAATGGAAATCATTTATGGTGCAAAATACCATAGCCCGTAGGGTGAAATGCTCTCTTCTGTACGCATCCCACGCAATGACCCCGTCACTCCACAATTTTACCAAATCCTTGATCAATGGAGCGAGGTACACATCAATATCATTTCCCGACTGTTTGGGTCCCGAGATTAGCAACGACATCATGATATATACGCTTCATGCACAACCAAGGAGGAGGTTGTAGATGCACAATGTAATCGCCACGTCTTGTGACGATCGCTCATGTTACCAAACGGATTCATTCCATCGGTACTCAACCCAAATCTTATGTTCCTCATTTCGGCACCAAACTCCTCATGTTTCCAATCAATGTTTCTCCATTGAGCCGAATCAGCAGGGTGTCTCAGCTTGCCATCTTCCTTTCGAGACTCATATTGCCAACGCAACAATTTTGCCTCTATGGGATTTGCAAACAACCTCTCCAGATGGGGAATGAGGGGCAAGTACCACAATAACTTGGCCGGTGCACCTTTAGTGACCTCTTCACCGTCGTTGCCCCGGCTCTTACGCTTCTTGTCGTTACGCTTCTCCTTTTGTTTGTACTGGGGCACACCGCAAACTGGACAAACGTGTAGCTCCTGATGTGCGTTACGGTACAAGATGTAATCATTCGGATATGCATGTATCCTTTCTATTTCCATTCCCATGGGACATAGTAGCTTCTTCGCTTCATGAATGCTTGTTGGCAACTCGTTTCCCTCGGGAAGCAGATCCGATAGAAGAACTAGAAGTGCATTGAAACTTGTATCTGTCCAACGGTGTTTTGCCTTCAGCTCGAACAATGCAAGGACCGAACCCAACTTGGTGTATTCTGCTTTGCAACCTATGAACAGTGGTTTGGCATCGTCTTCATCAAGATTTTAAACTTTTCAAACTCTCTTTTCGTGTAATTACCCTCCACATCCCGCAACATTTGCTCCAAATTCTCCTCCTCAAACATATCAAACTGCAACTCTTCATCCGGTTTCACCGTGTCTTCATTGCATACCGGCAGGGTATTACCTGTCTCCCCGTGATGGATCCAACACGTGTAATTCCTCATGAAGCCACGTCGAATCAGGTGGTCCTCAATTTGAGCTGAGTTGTTAAATCTTCTCAGATTGGTGCAATCAATGCAAGGACAATATATGAAGTTTACACCCCCTCCTCACCATGTCCTATTCGGCAATTTTTTTGAACTCCTTAACAACCCTCTGAAATTCAGCACTCACACAACTTTTGTCATACATCCACTCCTTACGGTTCATCTGCAATTAAACTTCACACATTAAATTAAGCAAAAACTGGAGCAACAGCAAGCTAGCTATTTGAAATATTGAGACATCATTTCAGTTAATATTACCTTTACAAAATAGAGGACAATTTCTTGCAAGATATATGAAATATGTACTCCCGATTGATATCTAGATTCTTCCTTGGTTTAGAGCTTCCAATTTCCTAGATAGGAGACATACATTTTTAACATCAACAATGATATAAAACAATCTAATTATATAGTGCAGTAGCTTACAAATCTTTTGACTACAACGAAACAAATTAAACAAGGGTATCAACGATGACTTCTAATCTCTAAATAGGTTTGGTCCTAATCCCATTCGAGGATATGTGGTTCAGACAAGTTCCTAAGCCGTTGTACAACTCCAGAGAAAATTTCGGCAGCATCTCCCCGCTATTCTCCATATACACGTCTCGACAACAAGGTAAGAGGGGTGTGTATCTGGAAAATACCAGGGAGACGCTACCGAAATCTACTCTGCAGTTGTACAACACAGCTCAGGACCTTACCCGAACGACATATCCTCGAACTGTCTGAAGAACGTGGACAATTCGAGACTGCTCGCTTATAAATATGCCATTTCGTTCAACATATTTATAAACAAGCATCCTCGAATGGGAGACGTAGGTTCCGCAGCCTAAACTCTAACATTCATCAGGTGACAGCAATAATAATTTCATATTAACATCAAAGCACTACAAATTAAGATAGTTAAATACATGTGTGCTTGTCAAATAAAGGGTGTGCAATCTGATAGGAAATAGACAATACTAGTGCAATCTAAACTTTCTTCGCGACAAATCAAAATTACATAGTGCAAAATTAAAGGGGTTTGAAGGAATGCTCACATTTTGAAGAAAACCACAAATTATGCAAAATGAGGGGAAATCTCCCCAAGTACGGCTTCAAATTTACCCTCTTAACACCCACCTTTGAGGATTTCAAATTTTTTCACCCAAGTATTGCTTCCAACCACAGAATATGAGCTATTTTTTCGTGTGGCGGCGGGGAAATCTCCTCTGGAACAATAACAGAGAAGAGTTCAGCTCGAGTGGTATAAATAACCTAACGAGACACATCACAGTCGGTTCTTATAAGAGAAGCGATAGTGATGATCTTTGTCATCACAATCGGTTCCCACATAAGATGTGATAGTGATGAGAACGTTGACATCACTATCGGTTCCCACATAAGAAGCGATAGTGATGAGAATGTACATCACTATCGGTTCCCACATAAGAAGTGATAGTGATGAGCACGTTGACATCACTATCGGTTCTTATGTGAGAAGCGATAGTGATGAGAATGTACATCACTATCGGTTCCCACATAAGAAGCGATAGTGATGAGCACGTTGACATCACTATCGGTTCTTATGTGAGAAGCGATAGTGATGAGAACGTGCTCATCACTATCGCTTCTTATGTGGGAACCGATAGTGATGATAATACACATCACTATCATTTCTCGCATAAGAACCGATTGTGATGTTCCCGGTGCACATCACAATCACTTCTAACCTGAGAACCGATAGTGATTATTACTATTGCCTCCCCTAAGTCATCTATCACAATCGTTTTTTCCTAAAAACTTAAGAACCGACATAGATGAAGCGATAGTGATGTACCATTCTGTAGTAGTGACAACAGCTAGGGCAGCGGCTAACTAGGCATTATGTAGGCAGCAGAGCTGCGCACTAGGCAAGCAGTGATAGCCGCATCTAGGGCAAAGCGGCAGCAGCACGTATGTGTGTGTCTTGGGGCTTTGGTGACAGGCTTGTGGTAGGGCTACGGCTTGGGTGGCATGCAAACTCCCCGCTGCCTCTCTTCTTTTTATCCGCGCAAACACACACGGAGTCGGCCTCAGCCACGGCTAGACACCCTCTTTTTTTTTCCTCTTCTCAAGAGACTATCCCTTTTGATGTGGAATATTAGAGAATCTCATGTGCATATTGTATTAGTCATATGATCAGTGGCTAGAACACATATTCAAAACATGGTTATCACATCCATATACAATTAATATGACATAAATACAAAGGCCGATGATACATAATTCTTACAATAAGGCCTTAAAGGCTAAATAAAATGCAACAAAAAAAGCAGTGGAATATCAAAGTCCAGCGGTACATATTAGCCTAGAATATCCATAGGTAACTGACCAGAATTAAGCTCTTAGAAAGATTCATCGTCTTATTCCCTGTAACCTGCAGCAAAGTAGGAGTTGTCGAAGACCGTGGTTTCTTCGCCACTGAATATCAATAAGCAAAGAGTGAGTACATATGTACTCAGCATTATTTGCAGTGTATCACAATTATAAATAAATACTTGGCTATGTCAATGGAAATGGCTATCCTAGCTACCATGCTCTTTTGTATAAAACGAGATTTAGTCAACAACAACAAGTAGTAGATTACAAATGAAATTTGTAAAGAGTCATTGACAAGTATGTAATTAAGAAGTATATAACATAAAATATGAACAACTCACAATCCTCCATGATTAAATTCAACGATCAATATATTCCTTGCCACACTTGGCATATCACTTGAATCATAGCTACCCACCATTTTTTCAATTCAACCTTTTTTTATTGAAACACAAAATCTAACTAGTGTCAAAGCACCAAGTCTCTCATGACCATGAGCATGGCTTTTTGAAAATGTTTACGCTCTGCAGCGGGGTACAACTTTACCTACAAGACATAACCAACTCTAGTTGTCCCTATTTTTACACTTTCTTTGGTGTGTGACAGAGAGATCATGACAAGAGCCATTACATCGCCTAGACCTACATTTACACCAGCCCAGTGATGTTGACCTTTGCTATGGTGGCAGAAATAAAATTCACACACACAGTATGACAGTCCATCCCTATTATATACACATTAACCATGACAGTCCATCCTTGTCATAACCATTTCCCCTATAGCAAGGTATACACAGTTGTATTAGCAAGCGTTATTCTCAATACCTCAGTAAGGGCACCCTTTCGAGCAAACCTTCTTAGAATGCCCGTACTACTTCGGTCTTCTAATGTGTAAAGCTAGACCCAATCAACTTTGGTTGCATGGAATATATTGGATTATGGCAACACTACGTTCGGTCCTTAATCGATCCAGGCGAGAAATCCCCCTATACTACATGCAAATCCATGCACATCACAGATTATATAAATAACTTGTTCACGTCAAAACATAGTTTTCACTTTTTATTTTATATCAAAATACCAGAGACATCTTTCTCAACATACCAAAATTTCCATCCCTGAACAAATGTGTCACCAACCATTTGTTATCCCTGATTCTAAAGCTAAACAATAGTATATGTATTCAAATATACGCAAGTTTGACATTATTTTTTGCCTAACCCTTACCATATGGTTTTAAGGTTACGTATTAATGAAGGAAGCTTCATGCAACAAGTAGGAATACCTACCGATATACACAACACAACAATTTTACTGAAAGTACATGCATTGATACATAAATTGATAAAAAACATAATTTAAGTAAAATAATGGGATCAACATGGTGAAAGGAGCTGCTTGCCTTGCTCGTTGAGTTCTTGAGTTAGCTCTGGGTTGACGAGATAGGTTTCTAGATCATCGGTATCTACACGTGGTATATTGTAAAGCAATAATAAGAGTCAAGTGAATCCAAACAGAGACCAAATTCAATATATTTGTAGAAATAGAAAGAGCATGATTTTAGAAAAAAATTAGAAACTAGTTTAATTCAATTTGGAGTTTATTTGCAAAAGTTATGAGCATTTGGATTTAAATCGTCTGAAAATATCCTAAAATGATAAAAAAAGGTGATGTCGACAATGTACTTTTGGGCAGTACATCTTCTCTCTCCTTTAAATTGAAAGTATTTTTCTCAATTTTTGGTATTTAACCCAATTTTCCAGTGGCTCATAGGTGGGGTCCATCTATCAGAGTTTTATTATTTTTGAAAAATGACTGACATGTGGAGTCCACATGTCAGTGACTCAATGTTTAAATACCAATTTAAATTATGAAATATACTTTTATTCTCACTTGGGTCCACATGTTGTAGACTCAATTTTTAATTATGGTTTTAGAAAGAAAAACTAACATGTGGGGTCCACTTGTTAGTGATTTTGTGTGATAGGGAGGGCTATGGATATGCTTGACAGACGGGGCCTGCTTGTCAGCGACTCATAGTAGAGTGGCGGCTTGGGCAAGGCTGCCAGGTGCGAACGGCGGTGAACTACGTGGTTTTGGTGCTCTTGATAGCAAGAAGGGACGGAGGGGAGTCTAGGGGAACCATTGGCGACTGCTAGGGATGGACAAAGTAGGCCGTCAGCTAACCTATGTGGCGGCGAACATGGTGAGCAGTGGAGGAAGAAGTACAGAGGTACGTATTGGTGCTCGATGGGGTGTCAGAGTCACATTTTGAGGGTTGGTGGCTGTGGATACTCACTAGGGAGGTCGAGCGTCAGCAACCATGACAAAGGAAGAAGATGACCGAGGCAGCGATGATCTCAGGGATTAGAGCTGCAAAGGAGGTGAGCAACAAGTTCAGGGTATACTCAGAATGCTCCATTTCAAAGGAATTGGGAAATGGCTCACCAAATTTTTGGATTGGGCTTGACTTGCTCTTGATGTTCCCAATGGTAATGTAGCTCCATCAGAGGGCAATGGTGTATGCTCTGGGGTAGGGAGGAGCAAGAGGGTGAGTGGGGGCTAGGGGCAGCCATGGTGCCCTTTTTATAGCCATGGAGGGGTGGCTCGCTGCTCAGGCCGATGAGCAAGGTGTAACAGCCAAGTGGAAGAGGACAACAACTATGCGATTCTAGGAATTTGTGACAACCTCATAGCATACACAGGCATTAGGGCATCGGTGGCAACAAAGGGAGGTGATAGCTCGATGGGGTGAGTGGTGAGAAAGGGCAAGTAGGGGACTGGACATGGCAGCAGAACAAGTACCGACAGTGTGGTTGGCGAGAGGGGGCGTGGAGGAGACTGGCGACGAGAGCCAGGCAGAATCAGCGACATGACAGCAGCACTCTACGTGCACACATAGCCTAGCGCGCATGCTAGCATGGCCAGAGCGTGCACAGCATGTCACAGGCATGGCCTGGGTGCGCTCTGGGCAAAGCGGGGGGCTAACATGCGAGCCCATCTAGGGAGGTGGCTAACGAACAGGCCTGGCCGGTCAGAGAGAGAGAAGGGAGAGGCGAGCCGAATAAGTAAAGCGCATTTGGCTAAAATACACTTCAGCACTGGAAAAGGTAGCTTTTGACTGGGTGCCTTCCATTTTTGGTTTTAATTGGATTTCAAATATGTCTTTAATATGTGGCTAGGGACTTCTGGAATCTTGAGAGCTAGCAAATTAACACCGAATTTTATGAACAGTTTTGACAGTGATATTGAGGTGGTACTCATATTTGCATAAAATTTTCAAAATATTTGCAGCTAGAGGTTTTCTGTAATAATTCTTTTAGTGTTTCAGTTTTAATAGAATATGTAATATTAGATTTTTCAAAAATAGTAACTTACTCCAAAAATTCATGAAATTTTTCAGAGGGGTTCTCCAGACCATTTTAAATTTAAGTAAAATATTTTCATCCAAAAATTTAAGTAAAATATTTTCATACTTTCCTCCAGACCCTTTCACTAATACTCCTTCCGTTGATAAATATATAAGGCCTATAGTTTGAATGGTCTTATTTAGAAATATAGGGCTTTATGTAGGTTTAATGAGTCTTTTTTATTACATCCCTATTTATTCCCTCTCAACCATATGTATTTATTTATTATCACCCACAAAAAGTATTAGCTCTCATCGATCTCCCAAGACAATTAAGAGGGGTATGTAAGTCATTTACTCTCATATCTTTCTCAATTTCACCGTAACCTTAAACCTTGTGCAAAATCAAAATATATCTTATATTTATCAAATGAGGGGGTAATATTTTGGGACATTACAGCCTTGTTTGGCATAGCTCCAGATCCAGCTTCACCTCAGATCTGAAGTTTGTAGGCTAAAATAAAGTGAATTAAGTTTATTTTTTTAGTTTAAAATGTAAACAAGATGATCCACTTAAACACTCTTAATATACCCACAGCTCTAGCTCCAAAATTTTTTGAAGTTAAGAATACTCTGCTCCACCAACTCCATAGATATTGGTGGAGCTGGAGCTGTGCAAACACCCCCTACACAGCTAGTATGAAGCCGCAACACACACGCACGCATGAATGCAGCAATATGCACAACTGGAAGAACCCAGAGCATGGAGAAATCGGCAGGGCAGCAACAGCAGGGGAACGGAACGGTGGCGGCAGCAGCCTCAAGAGGGCAGCAGCGGCGGAGCGACGGCGCTGGCGGCTAGGGCTTGGGCGGCTCGGTTGCCGCTAGGGCCGGAGCATGAGCCCACCCTGCCCTCTCCTCTTATGTGGTGCAGCAACAGGTCCACCGTGCCACTCCCACAGTTGGGTTCGGCTGCCGTGGCCAAGCCGACCGGTTTGGCCCAGTTTTTTTGTTTTCCTTTTTTCTTTTACACATTCTCACATGCTAGCAGAGGCACCAAAAAAGAAATCTAGCTGCAGCGGACACGCATGCATCGGCAGCATCAGTGGTGACCTCGGCATAGCAGGTACGCATCAGCCAGCAGAAGCGGATCAAAGCAACTGCGCTAGGGCAGCGGCTGCAGAAATCCTATCATGCGGGATATCACAGTACTCAAATGGAGTCAGCGGCTTCAGAAATCCTAGCGTGCGGGATATCACAGTAGTCAAATGGAGTCAGCTCAATGAGCTCTACACATCTCGATCTCGAATTTCCAAGCGAAACTGTATATTTTAAAATAAATTTTAAGATCCAAATACAATTAAGGTTTGAGGCACTACAGATCGTACCTCTTGTCAAGAATGGCTGCCCCTATATACATGCACTCGTGCTATGCCACCGCTGGCATTTAGAATTTACTGGAAACATGTGTCTATGCACATTATTTCCAACACCTCTCGATAGAATTTTTTTTTCTGAGTAGGATATTTGATTGACAGCCTTTCTGTTTTTGCATCAGTGTTTTAACTCCATACTTCAAAGAGGAAGTGCTCTATTCGGCAAGTGATCTTCGTATAAAGAATGAGGATGGGATCTCCATACTGTTTTATCTACAGAAAATATATCCAGGTACTTCGTACAATTTTTTCTGAGAATCGAGCAAGTTAATTATCTTCTGCTGTCAGTAAATGATTTTTCATCATGACCTCTTGCGTGCTAATAGATGAATGGAAGAATTTTCTGGAGCGAAGAAACATTGATCCGAAGGACGAAGATTCACTTGAACAAAAGCAGGTGGACGAAGTTTCACTTGAACAAAAACAGGTGGACGAAGTTTTACTTAAACAAAAGGAGGTGGAAGAAATCTGTTTCTGGGCATCTTATAGGGGACAAACACTAACCAGAACTGGTTAAGTCACGAATGCGATATCTTGTGGTACATTAATTACGTACATCTAACTTGTTGTCTAACTATCTGTTTTTACTTTCTTAGTGAGAGGAATGATGTACTATAGGAGAGCACTTCAGACTCAATATGTGCAAGATAAAACGGATCCTGGTTAGAGTATTTCTTTTTCCATCATTTTTTATCCCACTTTTGTAAATCTATAAATATTTTTACTCCATTTTATTATTTTGCAGCTAAATTGGACCGTGATAGAACAATATCCTCTCAAGAGAGTTTGCAGGCCATTGCAGATATGGCAAGGGCCATTGCTGATATCAAATTCACCTATGTTGTCTCCTGTCAAGTATATGGCATGCAAAAAAGTTCCAAGGATGAGAAACAGAAGGCTTGCTATCTGAACATACTTGATCTCATGATGGAGTAAAAAACTAGTTCTTTCGACTTAGCAAAGAGATCTCTTAAATAGTAAGGTTACTCCAATCCATCTTACATTTAAATTGCACAGATACCCATCGTTACGTGTTGCTTACATCGACGAGGTAGAAGCTCCAACCAGTAATGGAACGATAGAGAAGACTTATTATTCTGTTCTTGTCAAAGGAGGTGAAATGTACGATGAGGTACTTGATGAACATAAAGATACAATTTTCACTTAATTTCATTTGCATCATGAAGCTTTATTGAATTGAATTTTACTGTGAAGGTGGACAACGTCATGATAGGGCTCCTTTTCTAGATAAGCACCATTTATTAAAAATTACACTTCTAGTTGAAGTTCGTAGTGGTGCATCACAGTTGTTAGCATTTTCTCATCGATTTATGTGCACCAATTTACACATTCAAAAACTAATGTTAAGCAACAACTCACTATTTTTCCATATTTATGTTTAACTTAATGACCTTTTCATGCCTGTGCTTTAAACTTGATCTAGGAAATTTACCGCATCAAGCTTCCTGGCAAACCCACAGATATTGGGGAGGGAAAACCTGAAAATCAAAATCACGCCATAATTTTCACCAGAGGAGAAGCACTCCAGGCAATTGATATGAATCAGGTACAGATTAGATTTCCACATTGTACAAGTTCAGTTCCATACATCAACCAATCTAATCATGAAATTTTTGCCGTATTGGCTCCCTGCACATCCGTATTTTCGAAAATAGCCGCCGAAACGAAGAATTTGCAGAAATAGCCCCCTGGCCCACCCGTGCCGCGAGCCGGGCGAGCATCAAAATTTTCGCCATTTTTTCCCTCCGCTCGGGCCCACCCTGCCGCTGCCTGGAGCAGCTTCTCCCGCCCGCGCCGTGGGGCCCGCCGAGCCGCGACCTGGAGGTGCGGCTCCCCCTGCGCTGGCCCCACCTTGCCGCACCTCCAGCATGCGGCCTTGGAGGTTTTTTCTTTCTTTTTTTTTGCGACGGGCGGAAAAAATAATTTTTTTTCCACGGCGGGGGACAGGCGGAATCCAGCGGTCGCCGACTGCTCCAGGCGCGGCGCGTGGCAGGCGGGGCGAGGCGTGGAGAAAAACGGCGGCGGCGGTATTTTTTCTTTTTTTTCAGAGCATGCGGCTAATATTTTATATGTCTGTATTTATGATGAAAAAAATATGTTGGAATATAAAGTTTTGGAATTGTTCACTGTTATAGCACGACACCTATAATTTTTTGCACGAGTAGCCGTTCTTCGGATAAAATAACAGAACTAACGGGAAAAAATAAACCGGGGTTCTGGACCGCTGGAAATTGCAAAAAAAAATCCAGCGATCCGCGTCCGCTGGATTGTGCTGTTTAGAGGCAATTTCAGTTTTTTTATCCGATGGACGGCTAATTGCAGGAAAAATTATACGCGCCGGGCTCGAACAGTAAAAAATTCTAATTTTTTAGTGTATTAGCCATAATCGAAAATATGGTCGCAATGAAATGTTGGAAATTAACCGAACTTAATGCACAATATTTTTGTGGGAGGATACATTCATATTTCAACGGCCTCTTCCGATAGTGTTTGAACGCCAAGGTGGAGGTGATACGAAATCGTCATCATCATTTACCCCCTCTTTGGTGTTGTTTGAACGTCCTCTTACATTGTTTTTTGAAGGGCCTGCTGTAGTAGTGCTTGAAGGGCCTCTTCCGATAGTGCTTGAACGCCAAGGCGGAGGTGAAACGAAATCGTCATCATCATCATCATCGTCGTCAGGTGCATAGTTAGGAGCATCCCCCCTCCGGTGGTGCTTGAACAGCCTCTTTCGATAGTTCTTGAACGCCAAGGTGGAGGTGAAATGAAATCGTCATCATCGTCGTCGTCGTCATTTGCATAGTTACTAGCATGCCCCCCTCCGGTTGTGGTTGCATGTCCTCTTGAAATTGATGATGCAGTACTACTGTGTTGATCTCTACCCCTCCCGTTAGATCCGCTTTTGCGTTTTCCACGCCAACCAAGCATCACACCCCTGCCGAAGAGCATGTACATCGCTAAGAATTCTGGGATTGTTTTGTTCAGCAACTCTTCATCCTCTGGGAATGACTAACATAGAAGACGATCATACGAAGTAGTGAACTTATGTGTAATAGTTAAAAGATTAGTAGGTGAAAAAATATGAAATAACTAACCTTAATATGCTCTGCATACCGATCGGGTAGCATCAGTACCTTGTAATATCTTGTAGAGAAACCTGCAGAAGAAGGGTGGTCGGCTAGTTCGCACACCCTGAAATACCTTTGACGCCACCATTGCAAGTGCGCCTTTAGGTCGTCAGCGGTCAGAAGGATCAGGCTAGATGTTGTCAAGGCTTGCCTCCGCAATGTCGGGCGCCACTCTTGTAATTTGGACACCACTTTACTTAGGTTCTCCTCCTTGAATGGATCATCCTTCCCACCACGCGTAACCTTCAACATGTGATGAAGAGCTACGCTGCTCATATCAGGTGTCCACAAAAATGCTCTGCTAGAGGAGGATCCAGCTATGGTGAATAAGTGTGAGTGGGAGCTGTGGTTGTGTGCTTACGGTTTTGCCCTTTATAGACTCGAAGTGTATGGACTAAGTGTTGGAAAGTAAGATTGAAGCATACAGACGGGTTGTAAAACAATGCATGATGTGTAGTCGATCGGGTTGAAAAGCGATCATGCATGCAAATTGTCAAGATCGACAAAAGTAGGCGATGAGTGGTCACCGAGTTGTGCTAGCATGTATGACAAAGCCTTTGTGAGAACGTGTAGAAAAAAGATTAGAAGTCCACCAGCGTGTGGTCAAATCAACGTGAGGAAGCTACAGGTGGAGTGTTGTGTAATCGACCTAAAAAAATTGTAACCATTGGGCACGTCAGTTTGCTAATTGCGCTGGAGAAGCCATTGCACGGTCGTCATCTCCATGAAAGGTTCTAGTTTTTTGGAATCTGCGCTTGTAGTGATTGTTTAGGGTGTTTCGGGGCTATTACTCTATAATTTGTAATCTAAAAATTTTATTTTACGGAGTATCTTTTGTGGATAAAATGTTAACTGTTAACAATTTGATGAAGATAATATCCATTAATGACAGAGTGATCGTCAAACTGGTGATGTTTTTGAAGTGCTTGATGGTTTGATGTTCAATGGTTTCATGCACAAAAGGGTTGCTTCTCCTCGTGAGTTGTGTAATCGTGATGGACCATGGCCTTCATCAGGCTGATGTGAGTAAACAAAAAATCATCCATCAGCCATGGGATGAAAGCAACATCATATAACAGACTTTAATGCTATATAAGCCTTCTCAGCAATGAATACAATACCTCAGGTAAGCACTAAAATCCATCAGCATTACAATATCTTAACAAGTTTTAGCAACATCCATCAGCATCACAATAACTTAACGAGGCTTAATAAGTCTTAGCAACATCTATCAGCATTACAATAACTTAACAAGTCTTAGCAACATTACAATAACATAGCAAGTCTTAGGAACATGCATAAGCATTACAATAACTTAACAAGGCTTAACATTAGAAAATGACTAGTTTTTTCCCGAACCATCACTATCAATGTCGATACCCTCATCTTCACAATACTGCCAATCATCACGCTTACCCTCGTCATCGCTTTCGTAGTCGTAAGGAAGACACATATCAGGGTCTACATCCCCTTCAGGCTCCGCATCCTCTTCTGGCTCTACTTCATCTCTTTGCATCGATTCACGTGACTGTATAGCAACTTGCTCAAGGCTACGAGCTATAGCTTCGATATCAATCACAAAACCATTGTGTGCATTGCCACATGGACATGTGTCAGGACTAAAATTATCTTGGGCAATTTTGTTTAGGTCCGATCGATGCACTCTATTTGTTCCACCGTCCATGCCAATCCTTTCTTTGAGCTTCCGAATCCTTGTTCATCTACAAGTATTACAAGTGTGTAATTAACAAACCTAAGTCTTTGCTCACCTCGGCGTAGGGGCTTGTTCGGCGTGCAAGCCCCATTCGCTGTAAGTCCGAGTTTAGGTCGATCGATGCACTCATACCTTGCGGATCCGGTCGATCCGCGGCACGAGGTCGATGGCGAGGCAACTGGTCGACAACGAAGCCTCCACGCGGATTTGCGATGGAGCTGGAGCGATTGCCTCCTTGCAGGTTAAATCGCGGGTGCGGGAGGCAACGATCCTTGTATGCAATGATGGGGAGGTGTTTGGGGAGTCTGATAGAGACGCACCGGATAAGTAAGCTATTTAAAGTGATTCATCACAGCTGCAAGATCTGTCACCCACCATTAAAACTGTACGACCTGTCACTACACATCATCAAAGCTGCATGACCTGTCACCCATCATTAAAGCTACTTTCTCTACGTGTCGTGCAGTCGACCAATTTTCAAACCGGCCCAACGTGCCCAAGCTCCTGAGGGCCGCCACGTGTCTGGACCTGCGCCCCCACCCCCCACCGGCCCCCTTGCCCGCTGCGCCCTGGCTCCCGCTTGCCGCCACGTACTACGCAATACTCTAGTTCTCTCGTGTCATGTCTTATTATTTATGCAATTTTGTCGTTATGGGCGTTAGTGTTCAGAATATTAATGCGGGAAAAATCTTCACAAACAAGTTAAAAGCATTGGGCAGAGTGTTGCAACTTGTCACTGCCAAAGGTGATCGATGCTTTCCTATTTGACTACTCGGCCTGACAAAGCTGATACGTATGACTTGTCTAATCGGCCAGGCAATCGTGAATTGTATAAGTTTGGTGGACATATATTATGGAAGCAACATACCATATTGACATAATAAGAAGGATTATCATTCTTAAAGCAGTACGAATTGGCCGACATCAATTACATATACGCACTTCAGTACAGCAATAGAACTGGTCGCTGACTCGTAGCTCAACTCGGATCTGTTCCCCGCCTTCGCGAACGACGAAGTTGGTCTTCTGGGAACGTGAACCGATCAGGCGCGTGTGTCGTGCTCCGTAAGTCGTACTGTGTTTCTTGCGACGGTGGCATGTGTGGCGTGGCCAACATGTCTTCGACCCACCCAGGAGGCTGTATTGCAAAGTTATGTTAGTACCATGCTCAACAGTGAATGAGTGCGATAGGTACCTCAGAGTACACGTAATACTTACCGATGCTGGTCGCTCGGTCGTGGAGTGTTGTGCCCACTGAGAGAACTCGTCCCTGGAAATCTGCACCCACGTATTGTTAGCACTGCTCCGCGTTGGAGTTCTATACAACTGGAGAAACATACCCCCCATGTCGGCCGCCTGGATGATGAACTCGCACCATATTCGTCGGTGTAGTGCGGGCGTAGTTCGCCCAACCAAGTTTCTTTGAGGAGGGTCTTTGTGGTAAGCGTGGTGGCGCGAAGCCACCCCAAGCCGAGCTTGCTGGAGGCAGGTATTGAGCTGGCATGTCCACCTCGACCTGCAAAATAGCATGATATGAATGGAAATGTTAGGTAACTCAGAAAAATATAGGTTCAATACGAAGTTATGACTTCAACGAAATATAATGTACCTCACGTGCCGACTGCGTAGACCAAGCGTGCTCGCCTTTGGGGTGTAGGTGCGCCCGAATGCGACATCATGAGGTAAGCGAAGCGACGCGGATGCACCCCTCCGTGAACTTGCCGGAGGCAAGTCCCGATCGAGCGAGTCCGGGTCCGAGCATGTGCTTACCTCGGCAGGTGGAGCAGGTAATTCATGTTGTCGCCGAGATGACGATGGCAGAACAGAGTGTTCCCCCACTGGGCGCTGCGAAAAATACATGCCATAGCGAATAAAATTACATTGCGTAAGTATTACGAAGTTTTTGAACGAAAGTTAGATGTTATACCTGCGTGTCCTGATCTGAAGACGCGCGAGCAAAGCTCGATCGTCTTCCGGCAACGCTCGGTCGCGATGATCTAGGAGAAGGAGGTTGCGCCCCTGCGCGAGCACCCTGGACGGCGACGGCGACGTCGCTATGATGGCCGCACGTAAAAGTCTTTACGATGCCCTTCGCATCATTCAACACCGAACGAGTACCCCTAGCAGGCCGGGAACTGTGTTGTGTTTCCCTTCTCGTATTGCAATAGAAGCCTCGTCAACTATACGACTGGCACGCTCTAACTGCACGAGCAAGGAAAATATTGGTTAGGCGTGAATACAAATATTGATGTTACGTACCTTCCGCTTGTACCGTGTCGTCCTGCTGTGATGCGCGGTGCAGAGGGTGGCCGAGGCCCAACTGGTCCTCGTGCGTGACCTCCTCGGGCCTCGGTGGAGCGGGTCCAGTAAGTCTATCACGCGTACGTGGCACGTACCACTCCAGATACGCTACATACGACTCAGGGTCGTAGGGCCGATTCTCGGCCACTACGTGCGCTGTGGCGGACTCCTCCCACGCAGTGGTCCACGGTAACTGTGTGAGGCGCCAGTCATCGCTCTGTTGGCCCTTCCGAGATTGCCTGGAAACAACAAAATTTGTAAGTTATGAACTCGGATTGCATCCGACAGGTAAGTAGACTATTGTACAAATTGAATAGTACGAATTTCACTTATGTCGGGACCCGGATTTACAAATCCGAAACCCTCTGTGTATACTGCACTAGTCCAGGATCACGCTAGTGCACACAGTGGAAACACAGATGTAATATCATTCCATACAACGAATTAACTAAGAAGAAGCAAATTATTATTAAATAAAGCAAACGACCTTATGATCAATGTTTACACCATTGTGCCTTAAGGGCTTAAGAAACAAATACTATTGCAATGAAAAGATAACTTGAACCATTCGACATGCCACGAGCAATCGTGCGGGAACGCCTTCCTAATCCACGTAGTCTTCATAGAATTCCTCTTCATGAGATTCATTATCTCCTTGACAATCGATCAACAAGGGCATAAAGCCGTGAGTACAAAGGTACTCGACAAGCCGTAGGAATTGATGCAATATATTTATGCGGCTTGACAAGGATGGCTATATAGTTTATTTTGCGTAAAGCAATAACTTGAATGGAAATACAATAAATAGATTGAAAGCATATTTATGAAAACATAAATAAATAAGCGATAGATCAATGATAGACAACAAAACAACGGTGAACTCCCGTTCACATCCCAACAATTCCACATTCCACATTTTATGAAACACTCTATACCCGTGTGAAATTCCGGGCTTTGTCCATGACCATGACGCGCTATTCGAATAGTTTTACACTCTGCAGAGGTTGTACAACTTTACCCACAAGACATGAACATCTCTTTGTGCAAGCGTTACTAACACACTTCCTTTGGTGTGTCGCAGAGATATCATGACAAAGCCTTTCCAATGCATGTCTAAGCTCAGATGCGCCCGCTAAGGTTTCGCCCATAAGGCCCCTCTTGCGCCATGTGAATCTACCCGTCCATCCGGAACCCACACCACCATTGGCGATACTCAAGACTAGACATTACAAATTAATCAGCTAGGTCTGTCCCATTCCGGACATGTGGTAGTACGATTAGACCAGTTCAATGGCGCACAAGATTAAGTCCTTAAGTTGTCTCGGGCAAGACATCCACATCCCAACATGCTAGAAAGCACCCCTTTCTTGCACGATCACTTGCGAGGGAAAACAATTCGTTCAACCAAGACCAATGGCAAACCCGCCATGGTACAACAAATTTTACAACGATGGCTAACGGCCACGATTCAATATCTCATTAAGTCAAGATTAACATTATTCAACATGTGACATGAATCCCAAGCGTATATGTAAGCATGTCTAAGCATAGCTACGATAACCCAATGTTGGTATTATGATTATGTCCAACTAGTAATGTCCCAACCTAGGTTTAACAATGGATACATGGCATACAACGAATCAAGGTGGCATAATGTCAACTAGGCATACATCTACTCCCATTAAATAAACATTGATACGTAAATAGCATGCAAGTGTATAAAATAAATTACTTTGCAAACATAGGATCAATATGATCAAAGGTTACGACTTGCCTTGCTGATCTAGTGTGAATCTTGGTCTTGAAGTCTTCGTTTGCTCCTCGGAATTAGCGTCACTAGGAAAAGAAAGCGATGAAACCAAATAAATACAAAACAGAGACTCAAACAAGCTCAAAACTGAAAATAAATGGCTCTGGAAGATAGATCTTGATTTTAGAAAATTTTAGAAACTTGAATCGCCTCAATCGGAGTTCGTATGAGCGAGAGCGGGCCTCGAAAGATTAAATTCAGAGAAAATACAGAAAATCAGAAAATCGAATTTTGGATTTATTTTGTCTGAAAAGCGATTTATTGCGCAACGCCGCGTCATCCGGCTCACGGTGGACTGGGTCCACGGCGCTGGCTGGGTTCACCGTCGCCCGGCGCGCGTGCGACGTCATTGTACGCGCGCTTTAGGGCCGACGCGGCGGCAGAGGTGGCGCTGACGCGCGCAAGCGAAGCGGCCGACGCGCAAGCCACGCGTCGCTCATCGGTGCACAACGGCCAGATCGGGTAATTGGAAAAATAACGCGGCGGCGAAGGGCGTGGCGCCATCCGGGACGCACCGCGAGATCGAACGACCACGATCGCTCGACACAAGACGGCGGCGAGCGGCGGCGCGGCTCACCGACAACGGAGAAGAAGACGCGGCGATCGCGAAGGATGGCCGGATCGGCGCGAGACTTGGTGGATCGAAGAGGGCAGCGAGGAGCTCGAAGAGACCAACGGTGCGGCGGAGGGCACCGGCCGGCGACGGAAAAGCGGCGAAAGAGCTCGAACGGCGAGAACTCGGCGAGGGCGCACGGCGCAACGGCGCGTTAGGCGGCGAAAAGGAGGGCAGCCGGCGGCGGAATCTGGCGGACCTCGGGCGAGTGCGGCTCGGCTTTATAGCCTCGGAGGACGCCACATCGGACGCGCACACGACGCCGAGGCGTCTGTGGCGGGACTCAATTGGCTAGGGTTTAGGCTGCTGCTGTGGCGCGTCGGGACCGCGACACGCGTCGCAAGATCGGACGGCAGATCTGTACTGGGCCACTGAGGTGCGGGCGCGAAACGGTGGGCGAGGTGGGGTGAAGCGGGCGAAGCGGGCTGGGCCAAGAATCGGCCGAGAAGGTTTTGAAAATAAAATCATTTTTTCGATTTTAAATAATTCCAGGAATCCGAATAAAACCAAATAAATTCAAATAAATATCAAATAAATTCAGAAAAATCCCCAAAAATACAGAAAAATTCCTTGGAGCACAAGGAACCCAACTAAAACTGAAATTCTTGATTTTGATGAATAGTTTAGCCAAATTAAATCCTTTTATTATTTAGAAATTCAAATTAAGCTGGAGTTAATTCAAGAAAATGCAAATGGTTAAATTTTGAATTCCAACATTCCAAAACTCAAATTTTGGGATGTTACAAACCTCCCCCCTTAAATGGAATCTCGACCCCGAGATTCAGGCTGGCTAGGGAATAGGTGGGGAAACTCGGACTTCAGATCCTCTTCTCGCTCCCAAGTTGCTTCCTCTTCTGAATGATTGCTCCACTGGACCTTGCAAAAACGGATGATCCTGCTTCTTGTGATACGCTCTGCTATATCCAAAATTTTCACTGGTTGCTCCTTGTAGGTAAGATCCTCTTGCAAATCAATGGCTTCCAATGGCATCTGCTCCTCCGCACACGCAGCACTTCTTCAATTCGATACATGGAACACATCATGGATTCCAAAGAAAAAGGCGAGGCAATTCTAACTTGTAGGCAACCTCGCCTCTTCGTTCCAAGATTTTGAGCGGTCCCACATATCTAGGGCAAGCTTTCCTTTTACTTGAAATCTCTTAACTCCTTTGAGAGGGTAACTCGAGGTAAACATAATCATTGGGCTCGAAACTCAAATCTGCGGCGATTATCGCATAACTCTTACATGCGCTTTGAGCTATCTTCAAGCGGTCTCGAATTAGTGAACTTGCTCTTGGCTTCTTGCGATATGGCAGGACCAAACAATTGTCTTTCTCCGACTCCTTCCGGTTGAGAGGGTTCGCACTTCCTTCCATATAAGGCTTCAAAAGGCGACATTTGCGGTGGCTTGATAACTATTGTTGTACGAAAACTTCGGCGTAGGGCAAACACTTGTCCCACTTGACACCATAAGTTAAGGCACAAGCTCTTAACATATCCTCAAGAATCGATTCACACGCTCGGTCATCCATCGGTTTGAGGGTGATAGGCGATCTTGAATCGAGATGAGTTCCCATGGCTTCGCGGACTACGCCAAAAGCGAGAGGTAAAGCGGGTTCCTCTATCGGACACTATCTTCTTAGGCACTCCGTGAAGACCGCGATCCTTGACATATATAACTCGCTAATTTATCTCCTGCATAGGTAGTCTTAAGCTGGAATGAAGTGAGCTACCTTAGTCAATCGATCCACTATTACCCGGATCGAGTCATAACACGCTTGGGTTTTAGGAAATCCGTAATGAAATCCATACCAATTTCTTCCACTTCCTCTGGAATCTTCAATGGCTGCAGCAATCCTGCTGGCCTCGATGCTCTGCCTTGACCTTCCGCGGACATCACAAAGTGCAACATATTACGCAATCTCACGCTTCATACTAGGCCACCAATACCTTTCCTTGAGGTCTTGATACATCTTGGTACTTCGGGATGAATGGAGTATAAAGTCTCATGCGCTTCCTTGAGAATCAATTCCTTAAGCTCTTTACGATCCAGTGCGCAAATCGCTTCTCATACCAAATAGTACCTTGTTCATCTTGAGAGAAACACGAGGCTTTTCCTTTCTTCATATTGCTCTTAATCTCCTTAATGTCGGCATCATCTACCGTGCTTCTCGAATCGATCTTCCAGCGTAGGGCGTACTTCCAAGGTAGCTAAATACCCTTCTGAATCAATTCCAAACTAAGCTTCAAATTCCTTATAAAGGGTGGTGACTTTCCTTAATCATCAGTGTTGCGGTAGCTCTTTCTACTCAAAGCATCGGCACGACATTGGCCTTGCACGGATGATAATGAATCCCAATGTCATAGTCCTTGATCAATTCCAACCATCTTCTTTGTCTCATATTGAGGTCGACTTGGGTAAAATATACTTCAAACTCTTGTGATCGGTATAAACTTCACAACGATTACCAATGAGATAGTGGCGCTAAATCTTTAAAGCATGCACTCACTTTGCTAATTCCAAATCATGGGTAGGATAGTTAACTTCATGTGGCCTCGGTTGTCATGAAGCATACGCTACAACCTTCTTATCTTGCATTAGCACACAACCGAGTCCTTGTCGGGATGCATCACGAATATCTCAAAATCCTTCCTATTATCGCGCGAATAAGCCTTCGGGCGGTTGTCAAACACTTCTTTAATTCTTGAAAACTTTGCTCACACTCCGATGTCCAAACAAATTTCTTTTCCTTCTTTAAAAGTTGAGTGAGCGGTCTAGCTTTTCTAGAAAACCCTTCTATGAAACGGCGATAATATCCCGCCATTCCAAGAAAACTTGATTTGGGGTACCGTCTTGGGTGACTCCCAACTTAGCACATCTCGTACCTTTCCGGGTCAATGACTCCTTCTCCGATATGACATGTCCTAGGAAAGCAACTTCTTTCATCGAACTCACATTTACTAAACTTTGCATAAAGTGATTCTCTCTTAGCCGTTAGGATTTGGCGCAAGTGATCCTCATGTTCTTCCTCACTTTTGGAGTAGATCGAATGTCGTCAATGAAAACAACAACAACTTATCCAAATACTCCATGAATACCTTATTCATCAAGGTCATGAAGTAGGCGGGGCATTGGTCAATCCAAAGGACATCACGGTATACTCATCTGCCCATACCGAGTAACAAAAGCTGTTTTGGGAATATCCTCTTGACGAATCTTCAACTGGTGGTAACTCGATCTTAAATCAATCTTGAGAACACTCGGCTCCTGAAGTTGGTCAAACAAATCATCGATTCTTGGCGGAGGGTACTTATTCTTGATGGTGACCTCATTGAGTGGCGATAATCCACACACATTCTCTGAGTTCCATCTTTCTTTTCAACTAGAAGAACTGGTGCTCCCCATGGCGAAGAACTTGGTCGAACAAATCCTTGATCTTGCGGCTCTTTAATCTGTCTCTTTACTTCGGCTAACTCATTAGCTGGCATCCTATAAGGTCTCTTGGAAATGGGTGGTGTTCCAGGCACTAGTTCTATCAAGAACTCTATATCTCGATCCGGTGGCATCCCAGGCAACTCATGCGAAACACATCGGAAATTACGCGCGTGGCACATCTTCAAGCTTATTCCTTTGGCACTACAAACTCTAATCCTTTGGTGATCTGAATCGGCTTGAACTTTTAACTTGGTTCCATCCGGGTGGTTAGGGTGATCTCTCTATTCCCACAATCCAAAAGCGCTTGGTTCTTGGAGAGCCAATCCATTCCTAGGATCACATCTAGGGACTTGGTGTCTAGGACAATAAGGTTGGCTAGAAATTCTACCCCTCAATTAATATCTTAACCGGGCAGCCTTGGTTCGTACTCAAATCGAAACAGGAGATTGCACTAGTAAAACGATCTTAAGAGGCATTGTCTTTAATTGATGATTTGCGGCAAAACTCAGAAACAAGCGAATCGTAGCTCGAATCAAACAAAACCATGGCGGATCTTTGAGTTGACTAGGAGCTTACCTAGTATGGCGCCAGTGCATGGGCATCCTCGGTGGTGGCGTGATTCACGCGGCCTCTTCCAAAGAGCGCGGAGTCTGGTGGCTTGATTAGGAGTTTGGGGCACTCCGCCCTGCTCTGGGGCAGGGTCTTGGTGGCGTAGATCCCAAATTAAAGCGGATGGCGTCACGGCTTGTTTCCTTGGGCAATTGTTGGCATAGTGACCAAGTTCATGACGGTTGAAACATGTGACTCCTGCGGTGGATTCTTGTTTCTCGAGGTGGATTCTTTGTTGGCGCTAGGGTTGCGATTGCTGAAGGAGTAGGCGAGTCTTTGGTGCAGGGTCTGAATGTATTCGGAGGAGTGAAGCGAGCGGTGTTGAGCATTTGTTCGACTCTCTGCTGGTGACTCGATGGGCTCCATGTTGCATCATCTTTCTCTTACGGATTCTTCCAATTCCGGCGAGATTCCTCAATAAGCATAGCTTTATCAACCGGATCTTTGAAAATCTACATAGTCATTGCCAATGACTTGCACCTTTAGTCTGGATTGAGTCCACGCTTGAACTTTTCGACGAGCATCATCGTAGCTACATCCTGCGGGCGTAGCGGCGAGTTGAGTGAATTTATTAAGGTATTCACTCACCGACATCCCTTCTTGCTTAAGCTCCCGAATTCATTCTTCTTCATTTCCACTTTTCCATCGGGAATATGAGAGTGGCGGAAGCGGTGGAAAACTCGCCCAAGTGATAGTCGAGGATCATCATGGCAAGATCAGTAGTTCTCCCACCATTGTGGCGGTGCCCTCCGGTGATGGCGGCATAGAGAACCTTCTCACGATTGGTGCCTGGGCAATTTCAAGCTTCTTCTCAATGGGCGGATCCAATCATCGGCGTCAATGGTTACGAAGAGTTGGAGAAAGTTGGCGGACGAGTCCTCATAAATTTCGCTAGCTTGGGTGGAGGCGAGCTTGAGGAGGTGCAAGCAGAGCTTGGTTTCTTTGGTTCAACAGTTGGCTAGAGCAAGCTGCGATGCAGTTCTGCGATTCATCATGTTGTTCATGTTACGCATCATTGTGTTCATAAGTGAGTCCGAGTTGCTAGAAAATGTCCCATGTTCAGTGCATCACGGTGGTGGTGGTGGTGCATTGGGGTTGGAGTTGGTGTTGGCACTGCCTTTGGCATCCATTTGGCGATCCACGGCCGGCTCGAGCAGTGTCAACCATCGAGGTGCAGCGCAAGGGTTTGATAGGTAAGAGGAAAAGCGATAGATGCGTGGTAAGATCATCTAGGGAGAAGGTAATACCCGGGGACAAAGGATACAACGAAAGGCTTCAAATTAAGGAGGCAAATCAAGTTTTTTTTTTTTTTTTTTTTTAATTAAAGGTATGGTTGTAACACCGTGCTTGAGGCAAGTGTACAACATACCGGACGCTCAACAAGAAAAATCCTAGTATCACGCGGACTAAGCGTAACTAAACTGAAAAGGGTAACACATGCTCAAATACCGTTGAGCACCAAAACCTAACTTATATGGTAGTCTTTTTGGCATAACCTCGATGGCTTGATCATCATCGTCTTTTGTTGAATCCTTGCAGAAACTCGAGGCTTTGAGAAGTTTCATGAGATAAGGTCAATTTAAATTTCAAATCAAAGTTTTAGCAAAGGAGAGGAATAAGAACCTAAGAATAAGGCGAGAGGAGGCGAAAGCTATTAAGTACCAATTTTGTTGGTTTGATTTAGAAAATAATTTTGAAGACCATGCTAACTAGGATGGCGACCTACGATCGATATGGCTCGATACCATCTCTGTCGGGACCGGTTTACAAATCCAAACCCTCTGTGTATCTTGCACTAGTCCAGGATCACGCTAGTGCACACAGTGGAAACACAGATGTAATATCATTCCATACAACGAATTAACTAAGAAGAAGCAAATTATTATTAAATAAAGCAAACGACCTTATGATCAATGTTTACACCATTGTGCCTTAAGGGCTTAAGAAACAAATACTATTGCGTGGAAAAGATAACTTGAACCATTCGACATGCCACGGGCAATCGTGCGGGAACGCCTTCCTAATCCACGTAGTCTTCATAGAATTCCTCTTCATGAGATTCATTATCTCCTTCAAAGAATCGATCAACAAGGGTATAAAGCCGTGAGTACAAAGGTACTCGACAAGCCGTAGGGAATTGATGCAATATATTTATGCGGCTTGACAAGGATGGCTATATAGTTTATTTTGCGTAAAGCAATAACTTGAATGGAAATACAATAAATAGATTGAAAGCATATTTATGAAAACATAAATAAATAAGCGATAGATCAATGATAGACAACAAAACAACGGTGAACTCCCGTTCACATCCCAACAATTCCACATTCCACATTTTATGAAACACTCTATACCCGTGTGAAATTCCGGGCTTTGTCCATGACATGACGCGCTATTCGAATAGTTTTACACTCTGCAGAGGTTGTACAACTTTACCCACAAGACATGAACATCTCTTTGTGCAAGCGTTACTAACACACTTCCTTTGGTGTGTCGCAGAGATATCATGACAAAGCCTTTCCAATGCAGTCTAAGCTCGTCTGCGCCTCGCTAAGGTTTCGCCCATAAGGCCCCTCTTGCGCCATGTGAATCTACCCGTCCATCCGGAACCCACACCACCATTGGCGTACTCAAGACTAGACATTACAAATTAATCGGCTAGGTCTGTCCCATTCCGGACATGTGGTAGTGCGATTAGACCCAGTTCAATGGCGCACAAGATTAAGTCCTTAAGTTGTCTCGGGCAAGACATCCACATCCCAACATGCTAGAAAGCACCCCTTTATTGCACGATCACTTGCGAGGGAAAACAATTCGTTCAACCAAGACCAATGGCAAACCCCGCCATGGTACAACAAATTTTACAACGATGGCTAACGGCCACGATTCAATATCTCATTAAGTCAAGATTAACATTATTCAACATGTGACATGAATCCCAGCGTATATGTAAGCATGTCTAAGCATAGCTACGATAACCCAATGTTGGTATTATGATTATGTCCAACTAGTAATGTCCCAACCTAGGTTTAACAATGGATACATGGCATACAACGAATCAAGGTGGCATAATGTCAACTAGGCATACATCTACTCCCATTAAATAAACATTGATACGTAAATAGCATGCAAGTGTATAAAATAAATTACTTTGCAAACATAGGATCAATATGATCAAAGGTTACGACTTGCCTTGCTGATCTAGTCTGAATCTTGGTCTTGAAGTCTTCGTTTGCTCCTCGGAATTAGCGTCTCACGGAAAAGAAAGCGATGAAACCAAATAAATACAAAACAGAGACTCAAACAAGCTCAAAACTGAAAATAAATGGCTCTGGAAGATAGATCTTGATTTTAGAAAATTTTAGAAACTTGAATCGCCTCAATCGGAGTTCGTATGGCGAGCGGGCCTCGAAAGATTAAATTCAGAGAAAATACAGAAAATCAGAAAATCGAATTTTGGATTTATTTTTGTCTTGAAAAGCGATTTATTGCGCAGCGGCGTCATCCGCTCACGGTGGATGGGTCCACGGCTGGCTGGGTTCACCGTGGCGCCCGGCGCGCTGACGCGTGGCGACGCGCTTTAGCAACTTTAAGTGGCAGAGGAGAGGTGGCGCTGCGCGGCGCACAAGCGAAGCGGCCGACGCGGCAAGCCACGCGTCGCTCATCGGTGCCGCAACGCCGATCGGTAATTTGGAAAAATAACGGCCGGCGAAGGGCGTGGCGCCATCCGACGCGCACCGCGAGATCGAGCGACCACGATCGCTCGACACAAGACGACGGCGAAGCGGCGCGGGCTCACCGACAACGGAGAAGAAGCGCGCGATCGGCGAAGGATGACCGGATCGGCGCGAGACTTGAGTGGATCGAAAGAGGACGGCGCAGGAGCTCGAAGAGACCAACGGTGCGGCGGAGGGCACCGGCGGCGACGGAAAAGCGGCGAAGAGCTCGGCACGGCGAGAACTCGGCGAGGGCGCCGCGCAACGGCGGTGTTAGGCAGCAAAAGGAGGGCAAGCGGGCGGAATCGGCGGACCTCGGGCGAGTGCGGCTCGGCTTTATAGCCTCGGAGGACGACATCGGACGCGGCACAGACGCCGAGGCGTCTGGGCGGGACTCGAATCGGCTAGGGTTTGGCTGCGGCGGTGCGCGATCGGGACCGCAGACAGCGCCGCGTCAGAGACAGACGGCATCTGCGCTGGCCGGTGAACTGGGCTGCGGGCGAACGCGTGGGGCGAGTGGGGTGAAGCGGGCGTGGAAGCGGGTGGGCCAAGAATCGGCCGAGAAGGTTTTGAAAATAAAATCATTTTTCGATTTTAAATAATTCGAGAATCGAATAAAACCAAATAAATTCAAATAAATATCAAATAAATTCAGAAAAATCCCCAAAAATACAGAAAAATTCCTTGGAGCACAAGGAACCCAACTAAAACTGAAATTCTTGATTTTGATGAATAGTTTAGCCAAATTAAATCCTTTTATTATTTAGAAATTCAAATTAAGCTGGAGTTAATTCAAGAAAATGCAAATGGTTAAATTTTGAATTCCAACATTCCAAAACTCAAATTTTGGGATGTTACAACTTACCTGTGCACTTTTTGTGGTAGAGGTAGGCCAACTAGAGGGGGGATTTCCTGATGAAGGCCGAACTGCCGCATCACTTGGGCAGGGCAATGCGGTTCGACCATGTGACAAAACACCATGTGGCATATTGTCAACCAGTAGTAAATATCCTGGCCACACTGCTGTGACAATCCGTGCGGCGCCGTAGTGAACAAGAAATGCGAAGTCCATGGTTGCCATATGATGTCGTCCTCGTGTAGGGTCTCGAAGTAATTATGATACTCAGGATAGGCTCGACGAAGCCTCTCCCTAGCCCATCCCAACCGACTGGCCGTCCACCGCGTACCCATGGTAGGCCGGTCGACCGGGTCCCCAGCCTCACCGTAGAATGGAGCCTCCGATGGATACGGGTGCACGGGCTGCTTAAAGTATGGCCGCCCCACAGGGAAGTGCTCCCAGGACCAAATCTGAAGCAGATAGTAACAAACTGCAAGCACGGGCACATCTCCCGTAGTCTTCAAGCATGCTTTGCACAATCCCCTGTATGTCGCGCAAAGCACCGCTGATCCGAAGCTAAACTGTAGCACGTCGTCCAGCTCGGCGTCAGCCAATGCCTCGGCGATGTGGATCAAGCTAGGGTACACGGAGTCTCCCTGCGTGGAAGGAAACAATATCCAGCCGAATAAAAATAACAGGTACGCGACAAGGTGACTCCGTACTACATACACCGGCGCGTCAGCAGGACATTCCATGTACCGCCGAAGCCAGGATTGTGGAACCCCCCGAATATTCTCTGGGACCGCATGACCGAATCGGTGCTGCAACCTAACCCTCCAATCAGGCCGCTTCGGTGGCGGGGACGATCGGCCCGCCTCGATAGGCAAACCGGTAATAATGGCAACATCCTGCAGTGGTCACCGTCATCTCGCCCAATGAAAGTGGAGCGTGTGGGTCTCGGCCTCCAACGATCGGCGAGGCGAGCGATGAGAGCACCATCCAAAGAGAAGCGACCAATGTCCATCATCCGCGCGAACGGCAGCAGACTACCTGCCGTAGAAGAGGGGCGAGCGCGGATCAAGGGCGATGGACTTTCGGACCCGAGAACGAGCGGCGGTGGACCGTCCCCCGTGAGCCAGACACTGCTACGATGTTTCCCATCGTACGATGGGTCAAGGAGAGTCTGTGCGTGTTCAGCCATAACCTGCAGTGAGACAATAAATGACATGAGTTAGATGTACGAGTAGTGACATAGAGCAGTAAACATTATAACATGAAAATCAACAAACCACATATCATCACAGTACATAACCTTAAGGTACATGGCATTAGCTTGCACGTCGTATTACATTGGTGAACCAAGAATAAAATGACATGCTAGTACTGCAATCACAAGTCGTAATACATTGTCACATGTTACTACGGACAACTCGACGAACCCGCCTTATTAGGCAGTTCCTCACTGTATGACCCATCGCTCGCTGGCCGCACCTCCGTGCGAGAGAGTGCGCTCTCCGCCGACTAGCGTCCATGTCGTTACGGATTCGTCGTGACTACCAGCGGCCACGACCACTCCTCTTCAAACTATCATTCTGGCACCAAGCCACTTGGCCTGGCCACAGCTCCCTGTAATGCATGTCCAGTCCGTAGGAGTTGAACTCCGAACTCCATGTCCCGAACAGATGGTCGGTGCTAAAGTACTCCGATATGTAGGCGCGGATGATCGACAGAGAACGCGCGACGCCGTGCATATACATGGGAGCACGGTTTGTCAAAGCAGATTTTGGCTTGTTGCGTGCGGTCGCTACATCGCGTATTGTGTACACTTGTTTACGTGAACCCTGCGGTGGCCATCCACGAACTTCTCCATGACGAACTTCAAATTTTCGCTAACCCCATCCATGGTGTGCGCAGCGTGCGACCGCCCTTCTCAATCTTCTTCTCCATGTAGCGTGCATACGTTCCGAGAACTGCTTCCCCTCATCTAGGTGCCTCTTAGCATTGATTCCTCTATTCACGAAGTATCCAACGGTTCTGTTCCAGGTCTCCTCCACGATGGCACTGATTGGGAGGGACCGGACACCCTTCAGAACACCGTTGTAAACCTCTGACATGTTTGTTGTCATTATTCCGTACCTTGCGCCGTCGGTGTCATGGAGCAGGGACCACTTCTCCAGCTCTGGAGCATGGAATTGCACCCACTGGGAGAAGTTGTTGCTCTGGGCCTCTGCTTGCTCCGTCGTATGCTTCGAGGTCTCCTCGTCCAAAACTCTCCAAATTGCCTCGAACTTCCGCCTTTGGCTTTGCATGCATAGCCTCTTGAATGTCTTCATGACTTCCTTGCTGCGGAATGACCTGTGCAAGTTCACCGCGAGATGCCTCATGCACCATCGATTGATGACATCATTCTATTGGTACGGTGGCTGTGTACCTCCTTGCATGGTGCCGATGGCGATAATAGCCCAAAGATGCCTATCGTGATGAGGCACACGTTCGGGCGGTCTGGACAACCGGCGCTTGACATTGGCAAGAAACCACAACCCGACTAGTCGTGTTCTCGCTTTCCACAATCGCATAGGCCACCGGAGTAGCCTGGTCGTTGGCGCCGGCGGCGACCGCCATAAGTATGGTGCCCTTGTACTTGCGGATAGGAAAGTACCGTCCATGGTAAGAACAGTCGGTGATGCTTAAACCCCGAATGGTGGTCCGAATGCCCAGAACACACGGTCCAGGATGAAACAGGTCGGCAGTACTTAAACCCCCGAATGGCTGGTCCGAATGCCCAGAACACACGGTCCAGGATGAAACAGTTCGGACCCTTCGTGGGGTGTGGTCTCTCCATCTTGTTGATGTAGGTCCCCTGATTGGCTTCGGCAATCTGGTGAAGCATCCGTGGGACAAGGTTGTACGCCTCTTCGTACGAGCCGTACATCATCTCTATTACTTTCTTCTTCGCTCCCCACACCTTACCGTAGCTAACAGGATATCCCACCATGTTAACCACGTCAGCCTTCAGTAGCTTCGGGGAAACGGTGACGTCCGCCGTGACCAAGTGAGAAATCAGGCTGGCCACATACGAGGACGTCACATTTCTGTGCTTGTGTAATGGCTCAGCAAGCACACAACTGTGATCCGTCAGACGGTTATTCGAAGCCGAACTTACGGCCTTGATCTGCGCGACGGATCTTGCCGGGACACTCAGGATCCAGGCACTTTACAATGTACGTATCCGGGTTTGACCTATACACCCGGTACGTGCGGCTAATGTTAACTGCGTATCTTGCAATTGCTTGCTGGGCGGCACTCTTCGTAGGGAATCGTTGCCCTACGAGAAGAGTATGCTGGTCGAAGGCCCAACCATGGCTGTCTTCGTTCGGCAACACGAGGGAAGACATCGCCAAATCATCGAGGCGTGAAGACACATAATCCACATCAGTGGACACAATGCCACCGATGGGAGCTGCATCGTCATCTTCACTACTATCTGTGTGGACGTCATCATCAGCGTCGGATGTTTCCACGTCCTCCAAGTCTTCTAGTTGCTCGTGGCAGTCAATGCGGGCGGACCGCCACTGCCCGATGTCTTCGTTTGGGTGAAATTCATCGGCAAATAATGTCCTCTCGGACGCTACCATGAGGACTAGAGGTTTCTCCTCTATCCACAAACCGCACATAAACCATCGGGCGACGGTGTATCTGCGCCTGAGGGTTCATCACAATTTGCATATATTGCCCCCACTGTGAGCTGCCCGCGATCTTGCAGAGCGCCCACAAATAGTCCGTCGAACCAGCCACAGCTCTGGCATGTAGGGCTTCGATTACAAGCTTCTTTCGGCAGGTCTCCTCGTCGAATGCGCTCCGCACGCACCTACGGAACTCGCCCAGGTCCATCTCCATCAGACCCGGAGCCCGGATCACCTTCCGTTCGCAGTTCGAAAGGTCCACCCCACATGGACCATCTCGAACAACGCCGTCGCCATAAAACACGAACAAATCATGCATATCTGCCATTTAGTACCTACCATAACAAATGGCTCACGCCCATTATATCCTATCCAAACGTATAGTTCGTCAACTCTGTAAAAACTAGTACAATGGAAAATCTGGCCATCATTGATTTTCACGTCATACTGTTAGCGTAATTGTTACATTTATGCATAGATTGTGCACTATTACTACTATTGTACGCAGTACTAAAAATTTCATATCCTGCTGGTACTACACTAATATAACCATATTCGTAATACTAGTTTTTTCGCTAAATATAATATTTTTGACCTCACATGTACAAATGCCGGTATGACATGTATTACTAATTCCAATAAAATCACAATAAACACACACCATTATTTACACCGGGTATCAGCACATTTATTTTCTCGTTTTAGCTTTGGCAGATAATTATTTTTGCGCGATTAGCGCGAAGCAAACAAACTTTAAAAAGCGACCGTTGTATAGTGGAATCGAGGGGGCGGGGCGCGGGATATTTTTGATTCAATTTGAAGCGATGCGGATCATTGGACATAATTTTAATTTTTACGGAAAAAGCAGGGTACCTAGCCCGCTTTTTCCATCTCGAAAAACGTGCACACGATTTTCAATGTTGAGTCAATTTGGATTGATGAGGATTCGAAATTTTATGTGGAAAATCTGGAATCCCTCTCGGAATCCACCGTCCCGAACCGCTGGAAATCCGTGTGCACGTTTTTCCTGTGATGAAAAACAACGGGCTAGGTACCTGTTTTTCCGTAAAAATTTAAAAATTATGTCCAATGGATCGCACCGCTCAAATTGAATCAAAAATATCCCGCGCTTCGCCCCCCGGATTCCACTGTACAACGGTCGTTTTTTAAAGTTTGTCGGTTCTGCGGCTAACCGCGCAAAATAATTATCCTGCCGGGCTAGAACAGTAACAAAATCATCTAATCTCCATTAACTACTCATTACATTACATCAACATAGTCATTTCACACACTGCTACTTGCACTAACATCACACCAACTTGTCCCATTTCACGTACTACAAATTAATCTACTACTGTCATAACATGTCATATTATTTACGCAATTTTTGTTAACACAGACGCTATTTCAACTTTCTAAAAACAGGAATGCGCAGGGACCTAATACAGTACAAAAATTCTCATTTCATCTCTTCTGCTAACTCCTTACGCTAATTCTATCCTATCATATAATACTAGTTATACAATTACCGTCATTACATTCTAGCTCGTTCTGATAATACAAATATTACATGTACTACTACCTACATTAATTATGTACTAATTCTGCTAATATTACACTTATTATACTAACATTCTTGAAGATTTCATACTAACCTTTGTAAAGCAGTGCTGAAGATGACTAAAGCCCGAATAATGCCCAAAATAATCCTGAAGATCACTAAAGCCCGAACAACGTACAAAATAATCTTCGTAGACAATACCTGCAAAATAGAAATTCCTAATCAAATACTACTACGAAACAAAGATAATCCAAAAATAAATCCAAGCAAAATATAAACACGGACTAAATTCCTCTGGATTTCTGATTTACAAATTTATTTTCCGCTTCTGTTTTGTTGACCCTTCTCTCTGTCACCCTCTTTGCGCTCTCAGTTTTCTCGGCTACCTCGAAAACTCCTGACCTCTCTCGCTCTCGAACTTGTTTCTTACTCTCACATACTAACCATCGCAGCGGTCCTAATTTATAGCAGGGGAGTGAGGCCATATGCACGAGAAGAGAGTAATGGTTGATGCTATCGGCGCGCAGACATAAATAGATGGATGTGACGTAAAGAAAAGTCGGACGTGACGTAAAGAAAAGTCGGACGTGATGTAAAATCAAATCAGAACTTACCCGTGCCTTCTAAAAACACCAGGGACCGGAAACTGCATTGCGAGACGCTGGCGCGTGGCAGCAAAGCGACATGCGTGCGGGGGCCACGCACGCAGCCGAGCTTTCTCTGTCTCTCCTCCGCCTGCACGCACCCGTAGAAAGCGAAAAGAGACGCTAGCGCCGCCCGCAGCGGCAGCGCAGAGGAGCCTTCGCCGTGGAGCAGACGGCGGGCCCACCGCCACGCGCGAGCAAATACCGAGAAGCGGCAAGGTGGGCCCGGGCGGAGGGAAAAAATGGCAGGAAATTATGTCGCGCATCCAGGTCGCGGCACGGGTGGGCCAGGGGGCTACTTCTGCAATTTTTTTCTCTTCGACGGCTATTTTTGAAAATACGGACAAACAGGGAGCCAATACAGCAAATTTTTCTCTAGTCATGCATGAAAACTGCCCCTTACGCCTAGGCTCAACCAGGCCAACAATATGGACTTGATATGGTCCAGGACATGGGCCACCCCTATGGCCCTCTTGGCCTCACCACCCGGACCTGTTAACCATCATTTTTTTTGCGAAATTGGCTATAAAACACTGCACTTGGTTGGCTTTTGTCCCAAGACCTATCACTATCCCAAACACACTACAAAATATTATTCATTTGCTGTCAGATACTCTTCGCTGCCATGCACATTGTAAAAATAGTGTTCATTCACTGGTGGATTTTGCGGTGTCTTAAAATTGTGCCAGCTAAGTCTTGAACTCAGTATCTTTGATTCTGATACCATGTTAGATGTAGGGAGAAACACCAATAATAATCTCCATCATCGACCAAAGGATCAATATATGTATGTACAAGCCACAGGAAAACTATGTGGAATCAATTGGGACTAACATAAACTATTCCTAATACAAATACTGCAGCACAATGGTAATAAAGTACTGGTCATTATTGCTCCTTTCCTCGTAGGATAATTACCTTGAAGAGGCATTTAAAATGAGAAATGTGCTGGAGGAGTTTGAGAATGTAAAGTATAGAAAGAGCAAACCCACTATATTAGGCCTTCGTGAGCATATTTTTACTGGAAGGTATGTCCATTTATTCAAAATTCTATTCAATTATATCTTGTTTTGTCATTTATGGTATATTTTTATGTCAGTAACTTTTTTCTTGTAATTTCTTGCTATCTTAGTGTTTCATCACTTGCTTGGTTTATGTCCAACCAAGAGAACAGTTTTGTTACCATTGGACAACGTGTTCTTGCCAATCCTCTGAAGTACGTAATCTTATTTTCATTTTGATATAGAAATTTTAAATCCAGTGCATTTCTTTGAATGGGAGTCTATTTGAATTGCGTGTCAGGTCTAGTTATAATTATTTTGTGTAGCCAACCTTATTTTCCATTTGGCCAAATCATGACCATGGGGAAGTATTTTTGAACTCATTTCAGCACTTACGAGGCAATTGTGCTAAAAAAGCATCATATCATTACATACTTAACATTTCTAAACTAGAACAAATTATATACAAGTTCTAAACCAAATTCCTAATGTGTAAAAAAAATAGTTGTAGTCTAGTAGGGATGATATACTGTGCTACCAGGAACTTCAGAGATTTTTATGAAGTGCGGAGATCAGTGGCGGAGCCAGGATTCATTCAAGAGGGGGGCTGAACCAAGCTAACATATTATAGTTGAAATTTAAATGCATGTAATATAATATTAGTATGTAAATATACAAGGGGAAAAATTACTTTTCATTGCTACTGTCTGAAAGAAGAGATTTGACAAATAAGATCTGCAGGTTGATGACTGCCGTTGCGTGCTGCCCCTAAAAGAAGAGATCTGCTAACTGCTGTCTCGTGGTGGGCCGGGGGGGCTAGAGCCCCACCAAACCCCCGTTGGCTCCGCCTCTGGCGGAGATCGTAACTCTAATTAAGATTTAAAGTGAAGTTAGTTATGAATTGACAATAGTAGAATGGCTAACCATGTTTAGTGTCCCTATAAGGCCATAACCATTCTAGTTTCAGGCAGTTCCTGGCTAGATTGGACTTTCGTCCTAACTCATAGCTGAAAACTGATAGTAAAATTGTGTTTTCATAAAATAATTGATAAGTGGCCAGAGTTACTCTTAAGTCTTAATCACCAGTAGCTTGGTCAGATGGTCCACCCAATCTTGCCAATTTGCTGGGAAGTCTGGTAGCTGATAGAAAATGACTAGTTCCTGCCAATTCAGGATGCTTAGAAAAAAGGTAACTAACAGAATTACGGGATGAAACCGGGGATCACTAAGATTTGACTTTATTTTCACATTCTTAAATAGTTTGATTTAATCTTTTTCATTACTTAATTACAAAAAAGATCCACAGGATCCAAAAAACCTCTAACATAGGTTAGCTATTACTCAAGGCAACCAACTACAAAATGAATGAACTAACTCATTTAATTTCTACTAATCCAACTTTCCAAAGCATCAACCATTTTAGAGGAAATTCTGAATTTCAATAATTCTAAATCCATCAGCAGTAACCTCTTGCACCTGAACTTGTTGGGAGAATTTTTTTTTTCAAAAATACACTTATTTCTTTGAGTCCACATATTCTGGCAGCCTAAAGTAATAAGTTCCTTGATAAATATCTGAGCAGATCTAGCTTGTGACTTAGCAATAGACAACATATCCATAATCTCTAAGGAAGTATTCCAATTAATTTGAATCAAATTCCAACAATCTTTGCTAAATTGGCACTCAAAGAAAAGATGCATCCACTCCTCCAGAACATGAGTGTTACAGAGCACGTTGTGAACATCACCAACTTTAAAGTTTTTCTGATGAACATTTTCTTTCACCATGAGGCTTTTTATGTCTATGGCTCATTATCGTAATGTAATACAGGGTTCGGTTCCATTATGGTCATCCTGATATTTTTGATAGACTCTTCCATATTACTAGGGGTGGCATAAGTAAAGCCTCAAAGACCATAAATCTAAGTGAAGATATCTTTTCGTAAAAATCAGATCTCGCATTTAACATCTTGCAGTCATCCCTCACCTAAAATGCAGTTACTGAATTCAATGTTCTTAGGTTTTAACTCGACGATGAGAGAAGGAAATGTCACACATCATGAGTACATGCAAGTCGGTAAGGGGCGTGATGTGGGAATGAATCAAATTTCAAGCTTTGAAGCTAAGGTGGCCAATGGCAATGGTGAACAAACATTGAGTCGTGACATCTATCGGCTCGGACGCAGATTTGACTTTTATAGAATGCTATCTTTCTACTTTACTACAGTTGGGTTTTATTTCAGTAGCATGGTAAGAATATTAGTTGAAGATATTTATGTGAAATTTTCTCTCTAAAGAATGCCTAAGTTACTTCTTTCTTTTTGGTGGGGTATATATGCAGGAGAGAACCCTACTGAAAATTCAAATAAAACCAAAATTTAAGAAAATTATTTACAAAAATAAAAAGGAGAGATAGGTGAAGATGATCTAATTTTAAAACATTTATTTCTTCATGCACCAGTATGTTGAATTAGCAAGTTTTGTAAATTCTTCGATGTAAAAAAAATGTTAAAGTGGGCACTTTCATGATTTCTGTTATTATATAAGCATACAGTATAATTTGGTGTGAAATGCTAAGCATTCATAACTGAGAGTTTAGGCATGGTGTCACCATGTAATGTGTTCATTCTGCATATTTTGGAATACTGACATCCATAGTTCCTTCTTTCAGGTTACTGTGCTTACGGTTTATGTATTTCTGTATGGGAGGTTATATCTAGTTATGAGTGGTCTGGAAAAGTCCATTTTGCTGGATCCACGGATTCAGCAAAACATCAAATCTCTTGAAAATGCAATGGCTTCACAGTCTGTTTTCCAGCTTGGTTTGCTGCTTGTCCTCCCTATGGTCATGGAAGTCGGTTTAGAGAAGGGGTTCCGCACAGCGTTAGGAGAGTTTGTCATCATGCAGCTTCAGTTGGCCTCTGTGTTCTTCACGTTCCAGCTTGGCACCAAAACCCACTACTATGGGAGAACAATACTCCATGGTGGCGCTAAATACATATCTACAGGCCGTGGATTTGTTGTGTACCACGCAAAGTTTGCTGAAAATTACCGGATGTACTCCCGTAGCCACTTCGTTAAAGGACTTGAACTGTTGATACTTCTGGTTGTGTATCTAGTCTACGGAAGTTCCTACCACAGCTCGAAAACGTACCTATTTGTTACCATCGCCATATGGTTCATGGTTGCATCATGGCTCTTTGCACCGTTTATCTTCAATCCGTCATGTTTTGAGTGGCCGAAGACGGTTGAGGACTGGAAAGAATGGAGGAACTGGATGGGGAACCGAGGGGGCATCGGTGTGTCTGTGGATCAAAGCTGGGAGGCATGGTGGATAAGTGAGCAGGAGTACCTTAGGAAGACTAGCATTCGTGCTCTTCTCTTGGAAATCATCCTTTCACTTCGTTTCTTGATCTACCAGTATGGTATTGTGTACCATCTGAACATAGCACACCACAGCAGAAGCATTCTGGTACTTTCTCTACATGATCCGCTTTGTTTGCTTCTTTTTAGTCGTACCGTTGCAGAATATCCTAATGTAATACCCATTTCCTTTCAACTTCTAGGTATATGCATTGTCATGGCTGGTTATGCTCACGGTTCTAGTAGTTTTGAAGGTAAGACTTTGGCCTTCCATTTTGCCCAGTTACCTCCGATGCTTAAAAATCTTACTGGTCAGATGTTGTTCCTTCTCTTCAGATGGTTTCAATAGGACGGAAGAAATTTGCGATAGACGTGCAGCTTATGTTCCGCATCCTCAAGGGCCTTCTCTTCCTCGGCTTTGTCTCTGTGATGGCGGTCCTTTTTGTTGTATGTAACCTCACAATTCCTGATGTCTTCGCTAGTATTCTCGGGTTCATGCCTACTGGTTGGTGTATTCTTCTGGTGAGTGAAACCTCTATTTACCAATTTGTTTGAGCTTTATTTCTTTTAAGATAATAGAAGATATATCTCTGCATCATAAGATATACACAACCAATCATTTATTACAATGTCACAGTATAAAAACTGTCAAAACATATAACTAAATACTAAAAGAAAGTTGCAACAAGCCATAGGAAACATAAAACTAAAAATCTCAATTCACACACGATCTGTTACTAAATCACCACTCATGCTTGATAAATAGATCCTTGACCATGATCTTAAGCAATTTGCATGCCGATAACACCACTTCCTGAGCATCCTGACACTAAAGCATAGACCATGATAGCAACCAGCTAGTGCACATATAGATAACCTATGACGGATTAGATATTTTTTTTTATCAAAAACCATATCATTTCAACATAACCAAATTGACCAACACAAAATAGCAGTCCTGACCAAAACGTGAGCCCTTAATTCCTTTCCCAACCCTAATAACCAGTTCCCAAATATTTTAGTCATGCTATTAGGAGGTGGCAGATTAGAATCCGCTTATATCACGCGCCATGCAAAACGAGCTTTTTGGCAATAAAAAAAGAGGTGTTAATTAAATAGTTTCCTCATTGTGACAAAAACAATATTTTTTGCTAACATTTCATTTTCTTTTACATAGGTTATATTTTGTTAATATCACCCCACGACGTAGATACCATAGAAATTTTTTTATTTTGAATGGCACCTTAAGCTTCTACATTTGTCGGTTTGTAATTGGTACATTTTGACGTATTAAGAACGTATACATTGCCTGAACAGAGAACTGTCTATACTGATGGAGATTCCATTAAAAAGTATCCATTAAAAACGAAATTAAAAAGAAACAAACATTCCTACCCTGCTCATGAGCGAATCATGGTACGAAAAAAAAAACAAGATTAAGTCTGTTAACTCTCAAGCAGTTGGTTGAAAAGCTCACGGATCAGCAGAAACTTTGGTAATTTGATCATATGTGGACATTACCAAGATATATTCTAGCAAACCTATGCTTTACAGGTTCCGGTCACTCAGTACTATTTGTGCCCCTGATTAATTTTTATTATTTATTCTTGACAGATTGGACAAACATGCTCTCCATTGCTTAAGAAGATCGGGCTGTGGGACTCCATCATGGAGCTGGGGAGAGCATACGAGAACATAATGGGTCTCATCCTCTTCGTGCCCATCGGCTTCTTATCCTGGTTTCCCTTCGTCTCGGTGTTCCAGACACGGTTGCTCTTCAACCAAGCCTTCAGCCGAGGCCTCCAGATCTCAAGGATCCTTGCTGGTCAGAAGGACATTGGGGAGTTCGAAATGAGCTCAGCTCAGGTGGCTGAACACGACGTCGCTGAACGCGGAGAACACGCCCACCCTCGTTCGATTATGCTCGAACGCTCACGTTCACAGAAAAAAATAATGCGTACACGCAGGAATGCAAATTATGTGGAATAGCATGTACCTATACTTCAGAGTACGTGTAGGATGTATGTGGTGAGCGCATTCTTGCACCTCTAAAAAAAGACACGTGTTCCATACATGTGCATGAAATTTTTTTGCTATGATCGATTTGGGGCATCTGTTACTTGATGACATTTACTAGTTTCTGGACTTCATATATCACTACATCTCTATATATTAGGTAGAGTTGTGCACTACACCACGCTGTATAAAATTTATTAGATATTTTTTTATCAAAAATCATATCATTTTGACGTAGCCATGGCCCACAAAAAGCAGCAGCCCTGATCAAAACGTGAGCCCTTAATTCTTTTCTCAACCCTAATAATTAGTTCCCAAACATATTGATTATGTACTAGGAGACGGCGGATTAGAAGCCGCTTATATCACGTGCCATGCAAAACGAGCATATTAGCACTAAAAAAGAGGTGTTAAATAGTTTCCTCATTGTGACAAAAATAATATTTTTTGCTACCATTTCATTTTTTTTACATAGGTTATCTTTTGTTAATATCACCCCACATCGTAGATACCATAGAAAATTTTTATTTTTAATGGCACTCTAAGCTTCCACATTTGTCGGTTTGTAATTGGTATATTTTGATGTATTAAGAATTTATACATCGACTATATAGAGAACGGTCTATGCTGATTTCCATCAGCAGAAACTCTGATAGTTTGATCATATATCATTACTACAAAATTAGTGATCCTTGCCGCCATATCACTGCCGATTCATCAAAAATCGGCAGTAATAATATTATCACTGTCGGTTCGTATGTAAAACCGGCAGTAACAGCTTTTTTCTGATGAACCGGCAGTGATAAATCCCTTATTACTGCCGGTTCGTGTCCGAACCGACAGTAATATTATCACTGCCGGTTTTTAGAAGAACCGACAGTGCTGATATTTTTCGAAAAATCATAACTTTTTCATAGGGAGCCGGATGGAGATAGAATTTACATGAAAATTGTAGCTCTCGACGAGATCTAAAACTTTGTAGTTGAGAACTTTTTCATTTGAAGTAATTTAAATATCCAAATATTGGTATCACTGCCGGTTGGCAGTTCGTATTCCCAACTGGCAGCAATAATGCTATCAACCATTGTTCGAAAAATCATAACTTTTTCGAACGGAGTCGAATGAAGGTAAAATTTATATGAAAATGGTAGCTCTCAACGAGATCTACAACTTTTTCATTTAATGTAATTTAAATATCCAAATAATGATATCACTGTCAGTTGGCGGTTCGTATTCCCAACCGGCAGTAATAACGCTATGAACTATTTTTCGAAAAATCATAACTTTTCCATACAGAGAGTCAGATGGAGATAAAATTTATATGAAAATTATAGGTCTCGACGAGATATAAAACTTTGTAGTTGACAACTTTTTCATTCGAAGTAATTTAAATATCCAAAATATGATATCACTGCCGGTTGGCGGTTCGTATTCCCAGCCGACAGTAATAATGCTATCAACCATTTTTCGGAAAATCATAACTTTTTCATACAGAATCGGATAGAGATAAAATTTATATGGAAATTGTAGTTCTGACTAGATATACAATTTTGTAGTTGACATTTTTTTCATTTGAAGTAATTTAAGTATCTAAATAATGGTATCACTGCCGGTTGGCGCTTCGTATTCCCAACCGGCAGTAATAACGCTATCAACCATTTTTCGAAAAATCATAACTTTTCCATTCGGAGTAGGACAGAGATAAACTTTATATCAAAATTGTAGATCTCGACGAGATCTAAAACTTTGTAGTTGACAACTTTTTTATTTGAAGTAATTTAAATATCCAAAATATGGTATCACTGCCGGTTGGCGGTTTGTATTCCCAACCGGCAGTAATATTGCTATCAACCATTTTTCGAAAAATCATAAATTTTTCATACGGAGTCGGATGGAGATAAAATTTATATGAAAATTGTAACTCTCGACGAGATCTACAATTTTGTAGTTGACAATATTTCCATTTGAGTTCATTTAGATATCCAAATAATCATCAAAAGTTTCGGAAACAAAGGAACAAAAGAAAATATATCTTATACTGGATGAGGAATGAATGATAAGTGAGATGGTAAGGTAGGATCGCGTAAGGCAGCAGATCGCGAATTCGAGTCCTAGCAACCGCACGCTTGCGACGCGCGGTCGGGGTAGTCGATCCGGATGCAAATAATTTTTTTTATTTTGCCGAGTGATTTACGAACCGAAGTATCACTGCCGGTTCGCATACAAACCGGCAGTGATACCGACATCACTGCCGACAGTGCTGCCGACTAATCACTGCCGGTTCCAAAATCCGGCAGTGATGCCAGTTTGGAACCAGCAGTGATATGGTGTTCTGCAGTAGTATATGGACATTACCAAGATGTATTCTAGCAAACTTATGCTTTACAGGTTCTGCTCACTCAATACAATTTGTAGTCCCTGATTAATTTTTATGATTTGTTCTTGACAGATTGGGCAAACATGCTCTCCAGTGCTTAAGAAGATTGGGCTGTGGGACTCAATCATGGAGCTGGGGAGAGCATACGAGAACGTGATGGGTCTCATCCTCTTCGTGCCCATCGGCTTCTTGTCCTGGTTTCCCTTCGTCTCGGAGTTCCAGACACGGTTGCTCTTCAACCAAGCCTTCAGCCGGGGCCTCTCGAACGCTCAAGTTCACAGAAAAAATAATGGGTACACGCAGGAATGCAAATTATGTGGAATAGGGTGTACCCACGCGTGTAGGATGTATGTGGTGAGCGCATTCTCGCACCTCTAAAAAAAGACACGTGTTCCATACATGTGCATGAATTTGTTTGCTATGATCGATTTGGGGCATCTGTTACTTGATGACATTTACTAGTTTCTGGACTTGGAGGTACCTGCTACATCACAACATCAGTATATACTCGGTAGAGTCGTGCGACCGTGCTTACAAAATTTGGTCTGAGGTTTTTTTTTTTGCAAAAAGAAAAGAACGATAGGAGCACCTCAAAATAATTTGGGTTCTCTCAGGATGTTTTTAAAAAGTCGTCTGCGAATATGCATAAACACGGGATCTTTTTTAAAAAACTGGTGAGGGCTCGTTTACAAATCTACGGAACTACGTGTCCTTTTTGCAAATAACCGGTGTTAGGATCTAGATGTAATTTAGGATTTTCCAAAGAGCTCTTCCATGAGAATGGAGAAAACCGGTGGAGGACCCGTTTGCGAATCTATAGAACTACAAGACCCTTTATGAAAAATAACTTTTGGAAGTACCTGGACAAAATTTCGGATTTTCCAGAGAGCGTTTCACAAAAACGATGACGTGGAAGCTCTCCCAGCATAAGGATACCGCTACTACTATATACTACTATACTACTATATATATACTATAATGTTTGTTACATGATGTGATTCAGCTCTGTAGAATAATATGATATAGTAAGAAATTAATATTTTGAAGTTGCTCTTGTAAACAGTTCTCTTTCTTTCTTTTTTGAGACAATCCTGGAAACAGATCGGGATTCCCCTTCCATGGATATTTTTCCATTTTTTTTGTGTACCATTTAGCCACCTGGTAGTGTTGGTTCTTGAATGCGTTCGTGAAGCGTGATTTTCGCTGTATAAGATTTAGGTATTTGCTACTAGACTTCTTATAATCCCTGAGAAATATTAGAATTTACATTGAGAAAGTACTATTATTCTTTAATGTAAATTTTGGATGTAAAAAGTCTGTTTCGAGACCAGAGGTGAAGAAATTACATGGAGACTAAGTAGTGGTAGGGCCCACAGTCCTAAGCGCAACATGATAGAGAATACATTCTCCTCTTATGGTACTTTTGGAAATCTAGAAATGATCTTAGATTCAACAAAAAAAAAAAGGTAGAACCATCCAGAGTATCATCCCTTCATTAAAATGGCAGAAATCGCGGCCTCGTGCGTTTGAGCCGACTCGAGCTGAGCCGTGAAAAAAATTTACCTTTTTCGAAAAAAATTACATTTCGATCTTTTTTTAGAAAAAAAATACGAATAGGTTCTTTTTTTAAAAAACAATATTACGTTTAGGTCCTTTTACCTTTTAAATATTATATTTAGGTTCTTTTTAGAAAAAATACATTTAGGCCATTTTTCGAAAAAAATGGTTAGGTCTTTTTTTTACAAAAAAAAAATATATATATATTACGTTTAGTTCCTTTTTGCTATTTTTACATATTACGTTTAGGTCCTTTTTCAGAAAAAAATTCCGTTTAGATTCTTTTCCGAAAAAAATACGTTTAGATTTTTTTGCCGTTTTTTACGTGTGGAGTGGCAGTCACGATGTGGCACGCCGCGGTGACTCATCTAGTATAATATAAAATGCCAAGGCTTGTCACACACCTCTATCACTCATTTCGAAACCGTGGATAACAAATACAACAAATAAAATATTCATCATCTGGTGAGCAAACTTCTAAGCCAGCGGCTCAGACTTCAGACTTGCAACATATCTCTTCCAACAACACTTTCTTTACTGATGCCTCTTTTCCATCAACACCAAAATGGTGGCTTTGGTTTAGGCATCATTGCTTCTACCCGAGATTCTCTTTTCAGTTGCAGATTAGCTCAAGGGACTCACTCTTCTTCACCTTCGGAGGCTGAAGCTATTGCTCTCTTGAGGGCAGTTACGGTGGCAAATCTGTTGTAACTCCCCACCTGTTTCTTCTTTCTTGATTGTCAGGTACTAGCGCAGGCACTTTTATCAGGAGACCGCTTTTGTGAAGTGATAGTTATTTTTTAGAACAAAATATTAGATGCTGTTGTTCATTAAATATTTTTTTGAGTAATGCTACATGATGCTTTTCTTGTCTGTGATAGTTGCACAACTTCAGAGCTAGGTGTAACATCCCAAAATTTGAGTTTTTGAATGTTTGAATTGGAAAATGAACCATTTTTATTTTTTTCCAGATTAATCAAAGCTTAATTTGAATTTTCTATTTATAAAAGGATTTAATTTGATTAAACTATTCATCAAACAAATGATTTTCAATTTTAGTTGGGTTCATTGTGCTTCAAGAAATTTTTCTGAATTTATTTGATACTTATTCGAATTTAATTGCTTTAATCGGATTTCTGGAAATTTATTAAATCAGAAAATGTTTTATTTTCTAAAATCTTCTCGGGCCGAATTCCTTCCACGGCCCGTTTCCTCTCCTGTGCCCACCTCCTTGGCGTCGCCGCTCGCGCACTCCGCCCGCACCCGCCAACCAACCGCGCTGCCGCATGAGTCGTCGGATCCGCGACGAGTGGACGGCTGGGATGCAGCCGCGCCGCTGTCGAAAACCTAACCGCGTCCGCGCCAATTTCGGCGTCCGTGCCGCGTCCGCCTCCCGAGGCTATTTAAAGCCCCGAGGACCCCCTTCCGAGGTTCGCCTCGCTTCGCCGTCTCTTTTTCCCTAGCCCTTGCTGCCCGAGGCGCCGCTGTCTTCTATCGCGAGCTCACCAAAGTTTCTCCGCCGTCCCGAGCGCTTCTCCGTCGTATTTCTTCTTCTCCAGTGAGCCTCCGCCGCTTATTTTGGTCGCATCAAGATGCCCGCGACTCCCTCTCCCTTTTGCCCCAAAAACCTAAGCTGATCCATCGCGTTTTGCCCCGTCGGCCATGCCTTCTTCTCCGCCTCCGGTGTTGCCACACCAGCACCGTCGCCGTCGCCCCTCGCCGTGAGTCGTGGCCGTCCGATCTCCCGCGTACGCATCCGATCGCGCCACGTCCTCGTCGCCCGTAGCCTTGCTCTCTACCGTCAGATCCCGCGTCGCCGTTGGATGTGCGACGCGTGGTCGTCCACATCAGCGCCTGCGTCAAAGCCCGCATGTGCGCCGCGTCAGCGCCACCTCAGTACCACGTAAGCCCTAGCCGTCGCATGGTCACCACGTCAGCGTGGTCCGCCACGTCGGCATCTCCCCTTCTCCGTGAACCCGATTCATCGTGAGCCGTGTCGCTGACACGTGGGTCCCGCATGTTAGTCGGTATTTCTTTTTCTTTTTCTGATTTTTTAGAAAATCCAAAATTCCAGCCAATCACGTCTTGCCACTTGTCAGCCTTTCTGATTTTTCTAAATTTCTAATCTGAGAAACTTCTAGGAGCCCGTTCTCCTTCGTTCGAGTTCCGATTCCAGTGATTCAAATTTCTAAATTCATATAAATTCAATATCTATCTTACAGTACCATTCTTTTCAATTTTTCAATTTTGTTTGAATTTATTTTATTTATTTGGTCTCGTTTTGCGTGTAGACGACGTAGTCGAAGCTCAAGCGAATCAGCAGTTAGAGGTAGATATAACAGGAGGTATCGAAGGCAAGTCTTTCTTAAACATATTGATCCCAAATTTTATGGAAAGCTTATGTTGTTTTAAATTATGCATGCTTACTTTTATGCAATGTACTTTAAATATAGTTTTAGAGTATAGTTAAATAACATAATTTGTTATACCCTCATTGGTATTGATCATGTCAAACCTTTGTCACCCTAGATGATACTAGCTATTTTATTTGGTGATAACCAATAGATTAGCATGGGACGGTAGAACTGCTTAGTCCAGCTTAAATGTTTCTGTATTATGCCATTATGGGAATCATTTCAAATATTGTTGAAACTTATTTGTGAAGTCACGGCAATTGGCGTTGCTGCTGTTATTTAAATGAAATAAAATGGAAAATATGGTTTAGACCAGGGCGGATGGATGTTTGGCGGGTGCAGAAAGCACGAGACCTTGGAATGTGAATGTTCCGCCCTAGTCAATTAAGGACCGAAGCATGTGTTATCATGGACCAAGCACTACCGTACAACCACAAGTCTATATGAGTATGACCTGGCTAAATAATTTGTGCGTCTCATTATTAGCTTCGCCAGTTGGTGAGTGCCAGATGATGGCACGCACAAGAGGGGGCTTCTGTACTGGGCAGCTAGAACCCTAACAGCGGTAAAACCTTAGCGGGCAATGTTAATAGTGGGGTTGTGCATTGTAAAGGTCTTGTCATGATCTCTCTACCGACACAACGAAAGAAGTGTGTTGATAGCTTGGCAACAAGAGTCGATCATGTCTTGTGGGTAAAGTGTACACACTTTGCAGAGTTAAAACTACTTAAGTAGCCGTGCCCACGGTCAAGGGCAAGAGAGGTACGCTTGCACATTGTAGATTTTATGATTTTGTTTTAAATGAACGTGATGGTTTGGGAATTCGTGAGCAGATAGAACTCTCGGGTTATGGTTTGGCAGATGGAGCCAGTCAGGTAGCTAGAACCTGCTTTAGTTGTCATGTCAAATTCAATTACTATTCAATTACATTTTGATCAAATGATGCTTTATGAAATTACTATTGGTATTTACAGTTAAACTTTGCTTTATGCTAAAAGAACCATATTATGCCTTCAATTGTTTAGCCTTGCATATAGTTGTCATGCATTATGTTTCCAAGACTTGTGGAGTACATTTTGTGCTCACCCTTGCAACATCCCCAACCTTCCACAGAAGAGTTCGCAGAAGCTGAAGGTGACTACGATTTCTACGCTTGTGGTTACGATGAAGGTGATTCGAAATGCTAGGACGCGAACCCCAGTCGATTGCCTATTGGGCAAATGGATGGGCTTATCCTGCTTTTGTTATTTCGTTTCCACTGTTTCTTATTGAACTCAAGCTATGATGCTACTTATTTATAATAATTGGCCATAAGGCTAATACTCTTTTGCTTAATTAATATTATGTGCTTCGTGATTGGATGTGTTATCATCACTGTTTTCACTGTGTGTACTAGCTTTTTCTGGACTAGCACAGGTTAGTCAATTACATTTTTATAGTAAAACCGTCAGCGACTTATCACAGACGGTTTGTTATAATAACCGTCTGTGATAAACCACATCACTGACGGTTTATCCAGACAGAACCGTCTGTGATAATATTTTAACTTTCACGCTCTCACCAAATTTGAACTTCCCGCTCGTCTCATTTTCGACTTCCTTTAAAATAACATCCCGCGGCTCTTCTCCTGCTGCTTTCTTCTCACTTCTGCTGCTCTCCTCTTCTCTTCTCTGTTCTCACTTCTCACTACCTCTTCCTATCCTCTTCGAATGTTTGGTAAGTGTGGTGTTCTAATCGTTCAACTAAAATGTCATAGCTCATCCTCTCCTCTTTCTATTTCTTTCCCTCTTCTTTTCTCTTTTGCTCTCTTGATGTTGCGGCATTTTCATTTTCGATCCGTGCACCTTTCGGTAAAACGGCCATAACTTTTGCATACGAGCTCCGATCGTGATGTTCTTGTGCTCGTTTTAAAGATAACGAAAAGTTCGATTTGAAAATCCATAAAGCCCAAGTCAGGGGTGTCGAGACCCGAATCTGCAAATCCGGACCCTCTGTGTATTCTGTGCCAGTCCAGGATCACGCTAGCACACACAGTCATACAGGGTTGCACATTACATACAGGGTTGCACATTACAGACATTCACAAAGATATAAGAATAAATAGTGCAAACATGTATATAAATCGAGTTGTACGACCTTATGGTCTCCTTATAGATAAGTCAGCCACATAGGGCTTACATTATTCAAAGTAAAGAAATAGCAGCGGAACATAAGTAAAGGTCGTGGAAGCCTTCATCTTGCCACAGGCAACCGACTGGGCTTGCCCCCTAGTTGTTCGTATCCTCGATGTACTCCTCCTCCCAAACTGGTGTAGTCTCCTCCACTGATGTTGGGGTTGATAAGCAAGGTGGGGTGAGTACACAAGGCACTCAACAAGTAATGCACAGAATGCAGTGCTATTACTACATACAAAGCTTATTCCAAAGGGTTGGCTTAAATGGTTCTTTTGCATCAAACAGCAATTTTAAACCAATATCTTAATTAGATTAAAGCATTGGAACAGTTATAAGTAATACTAATTTCTTCAAATGGTTTTTCTTCGAAGATTATCGGTACACAACCTTAACAGTTCATTTTTAACACTTGGCACACAGCCACCCTTCCCACATTTTGTTTATGAAAATCTACCCCTTGACTGTAATCCCCGAGCAATGCTCAATACCGTGATGTCACTCTGCAGAGGTTGTACACTTTACCCACAAGATACAGCCGCTCACCACACAGGTGATTGTCCGCAACAAAGCTTTTCAGGAACTTCTACCTTAACCAAAGAACCTCTCCGGTATTGCCTTCACTATCACTTCCCTCACAGAGTCAAGTATAGGACCGGCCAATCAGTTGGATGGGCACCAAGCCGTAGCACGTGCACGCTCCCCATACAGATACACCACGTGTCTTGTCACCCCGAGGTATCAGAGGAAAGATATCAGAACCCTAGTCAACTAGGTCTGTCCCATAACAGACATGTGGTTGTACGGGTGACTCAGATCAAAGGCTTGCAAGGTGAAGTCCTTAACCGACCAAGGCAAGACTTCCAACACTCAACAGTGGCACACAGCCCAATGTGGCACACAGACTCACATCACTCATCAACCCACTGCCACACAGGCCCACCAGGCACACAGCCTCTTGCCACTTGCCCCAGTCTAAAACATTTCCCACCCAGTTGATTATTGTGCAACACATGCCAGCAATAACTCAACATTGGTACGGAACCACACAGGTCGTTGTACCTCAATCTCATCATGTGGCATCATCACACCACTTTTCAAAATACATTCAATATGTCTTTAATCAGTATTGTAGCATTTTTCCGAAAGAACACTCATGATTCGTTGCAAGGCTAAGCATCTACTCACGGTCTAGCCTCCCGTGTTGGCACAATATTAACATCCAACTAATATAATCAAACTTAGGGTGACAATGATTTAGGGCATACAATTAATAATTCAAGGTGGCATAACAAAATGGGTTGATTAACTACATTATCCCGAATCAATTTAAATTCATTTTAAATAAATAAGCATGCATAGTTTCAAAGCATAAACTACATTTTAAAAACCTGGGATCAAAATGATCAAAGCATCACTTGCCTTCAAAGAGTTGCTGGTCTTGTTCCGAAACTTGGTCTTGAGCGACGAATTCTTCCTCGAAACTTTCCGGCAAATTTGCGTCTACGCGTACAAACAAAATATGCAATAAGTAGCTAATACAGAAGACTAAATGACCTCAAAAATTCAAATAAAATTCACCATTAAATATCTCACAATTTTATGAATTTTTAGAAATTTGAATCACCCAAATCCGAGTTAAAATGCCAAAGTTATAGTCATTTGAATTTTGAATAAAATCTGAAAATACAGAAATTAAGAAAATCCGATTTTTCTGAATTATTTTTATACTGGAAATTCGCTTTTATGACGTCAGCACCACGTCATGATGACGTCAACACAGAAATGAATTTTGGTCAAAATATTTTTATATATAAAAATATTTATGACGTCATCGCCGACGTCGGCCGACACGGCACGCCTGCAGGTCGCCACGTCGTTCAATCTATGGGTGGGTCCACGGTTCGGCTCTGGTCCACCGTGGACTTGGTTCCCGAAACGGTGCAGCCACGCGGCAAAATCCAGACGGTTCGCTAAAATCGACGGTTCGATCCTATGCTGCGCGGCTCGGCGACCTCGATTTCGCCGACGGCCACGCGTCACGCGATCGAACGGTCCCTCCGGATCCAACGGCCAACGCACGCGCGGACTCGGCGACGCTTCGGATACGCAGCGACACGCGGCGCAATCGCGGCGGCTCGTTTGAAATCAACGGTCGAGATTGGTCACGCTTCGGTCAAAGGAAACACGCGGCCGCACGCGATTGGTTGGAGGTGCGGCGCTATCACCGCCGCACGCTCAAATTTGAGCGGCGCGGATCTAGGGCAAAACCAGATCCGAACTCAACCGTTCAGATCCGATCCAACGGCTCAGGTTACCGGAGCTGTTTACTATGCATGGCGCGACGTGGCTCAATCCTATGCGTACACTAACGATCCAACGGCTGAGATGTAACCAAGTTACAGAGACTAGATCTAATCTCTACCGCTCAATCCGGATCTATGATGCAGATCTACTCTAGAAGAACACAAAGAAAAGAGACGTGGGCGAACCGAGCGTGCGATAAAGATCGGACGGACGACGAAGCTTCGGTGAAAGCGGCGGCGCAGAAGAAAAGGTGCCGGAGTTGAGGAAGATGGCGCACCACGGCGCACGGGCTTCTCCGGCGTGATGAAGTGGCTCGCTCGACGCGGCTTGGCGGAAGGATTACTCCGGTGACCTTGGCGACGGCGGAGAGAAACCGGCGGCGAAGAAAACGATGAAAAACCGCGGCGGCACAAAGACGCAACTACGGCGAGCTCGCTCAGGCGCTAGAGACGGTCTCGGCGTGCGTGCGAGGAGTCAAAAGACGCGACGTGAAGGTCTTTGCACGACGCCATCAACGGGGACTTAAGGGCTGCCTCGACGTGCGCGAAACTGCCGGCGAAAATCACGGCCATCAAAGCCCACGTCTCTCCGGCGATCTCACGGGGACGAAGTGACGTGGCGCAATCCTGCGCGTCCGTGCGACGACGATCCGAAGGCTCACGCATGCAGGCGACGTGGCGCATTCACAGGCGTTCGATCCGGATCGGACGACTTGGGCTGGGGCGGCGCTAGGGTTTCGGCGCGATTGGGCCGGCGACACGCACAGTAATGGGCTCGGCCCATTACTGTTCATCTGATTTTTAAATCATTTTACATTTAAAATAATTCTAGAAATTCAATTAAATCATTTGGAGCTTTTAAAATAGCAGAAAAATTCCAAAAAAATTCCAGAAATTACTTTGAGATGTTTGGAATTCCATTAAAATATTTGCAATAAAACTTTGCAAAAACTTTTCCATTATTTAATTGTTTTCAAGAAAAGTCCTATTTGAATAAATCCAAATAAACTTAAATAAATTCCCAAAAATGAAAAAAAAAATCAAAAATACTCCAAAATTTAATTAGAGCAAAAATTAGGGTGTTACAAGGGGGCTACATTAGAATTACACACGAAGCTCCGGAAAAACGTCGTTTAGGGCCTCAAAATGGCCTTCGAAGTTTTTTTCGTCGATTTTGCGTTTTCAAGTTCTTTAGAGTAGGGACTGAGATATCTCACATCCAGTAGCTCTTCCATTATGCCTAAACTAGCACAGAGCAGCTGGATCACAGAAATATCATCTATACGTGACGATATTTTTTTTGTTTCCAAAAGTAGCATCATAGGCGATTCATAGTAAAAACCGTATGTGATAGTTTGTTATCACAGACAGTTCATAGTAAAAACCATCTATGATAGTTTGTTATCACAGACGGTTCTTAGTAAAAACCGTCTATGATGTTTGCATATCACAGACGGTTTTAGTTTGAAATCGTCTGTGATATGTTCTATCACAGATGGTTCATAAACCGTCTATGATGTTCCGTAATATCACTAACACATGATTACAGACGGTTCGGAAAACCGTCTGTGATGACGGTTCCGAACCGTCTGTAATGACCTTTTTTGTAGTAGTGGTGAAGGCTAGGACCTACAAACCATTAGGTTGATGTGTGAATGTAGCACAACACATCCTATATATACCACCCCAGTAGGTTACTATGCACCATGTGCCATCAACAAGTCAACATCATTTCATGACAAATATCACTACAATTCAACATCATTGGATGACAGCACCTAACACACTTTCCATAAACATATTCTATATTCCATTAGCCAAGATTCACTTTTGTTATTCCAAAAGACATGTGTTGTACGTGGCATGGCTAAGCATACAAACATGGTCTAACCAACCCATGTTGATTTCTAGTATTAACCAACTTGTAATGACCATCCTAGTGTGACAAATTACCATGGCATACAAATGACAAGGTAGGGTATAGATCAATTAGGTAGATTATCTAGATTCTAAACTATTTTGAAACAATTGTACACATAAAATATCATGCATAAAGTAAAACAACATAGCAATTTTGTAAGCTGGGTTAAACATGATCAAATCATAGCTTGTGTTAGAAAAGCCCTTGTTCTTGCCCTAGATCTTTGTCTTGAGTCAACGAATTGTCGGGACCCAGATTTGCATATCCGAAACCCTTTGTGTATACTGCACTAGTCTAGGATCATACTAGTGTACACAGTGGCAACATAGATGAAATATCATTTCATACAACAAATTAACTAAGAAGAAGCAAATTATTATTAAATAGAGCAAATGACCTTCTGGTCAAGGTTCATACAACTGTGCCTTATGGCTTAAGAAACAAATAAACTGTTGCAGAGAAAAGAAATATCTTGGGCCATACGACATGCCACAAGCAATCGTCTGGGGAAATGCCTTCCTAGTTCACGTAGTCTTTGTAGTATTCCTCTTCTTGATATTCATTACCTCCTAATCCTTCCTCAACTACTAAACAAAAAAGGCATAAAGTCGTGAGTACAAAAAGTACTCAGCAAGTCGTGAGTACAAAAAAGTACTCAACAAGCCGTAGGAAAATGATGCAATATTCATGCAAGGCTTAACAAAGGATGGCCATATGTTCATTTGCAGAAAGCAATAACTTTATTTGAAATACAATAAATAGATTGAAGGCATATTTATGAAAAGATAATAAATAACTGGTAAATCAATGGTAGACAACATGAACAAAATGGTGAGGCATCACCCTACACCATTATAACATCCCAATTTTGCCTATAATTTCACTCATGTGCATTTTGGCGATTTTTTGAATTTATTCGATTTTCCAGAAATTATTTGAATTTATTTTAATTAAGTATATTGAACCTTTTGTGAAAACTAATTATAAATAGATGAAAACTAATATAAAGTTTTGCCAAAAACATTTTATTTGAGTTCAAAATGACTCAAAGTATTTGTGAGAATTTTCTTTGATTTTTCCTGATATTTTAATTGCTTAAAACTAATTAAACTAATTTCTATGATTATTTTAAATCAAAAACCCGAGAAAAATCAAAATGAACAGTACTGGGCCGAAGCCCCGCACTGTGCGCACGTGAGCCAAGCGGTTGTGGCCCGTTCGGCTCGCTTCGCCGCCGCCTCGCATGTGAGCCATTGGATGAAGATCGTGCGATCTTCATATCCACGAAACCCTAACGTCTGCGAGCCGTTGGATCGGGATCGTGCGTCCGGGATCGCTTCGCGTTAATTTGGAAGGTGCGGATCCTATCCGTTGATTTTGGAAGGTGCGGATCGGATTGAATCGGCTAAGATGCAATTATGGCCGCTCGTTGCCGATCGGACGGTTGTCCGTCGTCGTCTTTGGCAGAGTCTCCGAAATCGCTGCCGCACGCCTTCTCCTCCGCGGATTGCTAGGCTTGCCTTGTTTGCACGCACACCGAGGCTATAAAAGCCGTAGCCCGCACCTCGATGTTCCCCATCCCCTTGCGCATCCAGTCGCTGTAGTCCTAGCCTCAGAGTCGCCGCCGTTTAGCCCCAAGAGCTCGCTGTAGTTCTTCGTAGCGTCGCCGCTTGTTTTCTCGTCGTGTCGTCACCGTCGAGCCTCCATCCGCCATGTGGGTTCCAGTTTCGGGTTCACCGCGTCAAGCCGCACCGGAGCTGCCACCTCTTCATCAACGGAAGGACCTAGTTCGCCGTCGGGCTCGTCGTAGTCTTTATCTCCGGGAACTCAGCGCCGCCGCGACATCGCCGTGCTTCGAAGTTTCGCTCAGCCGTCGGATCGTCGCCGGACCATCCAGATCATGCCACGTCTCCATCATCAGCAGTGTTCTGCTCGGGTAAGGTTGGCCGTTAGATTTAAGATGAGCGGTCAGGATTGAGCCGCATAGGAGTAGATCGTGAACCGTTGGATCCTTGCGCGGATGTGCGACGCATGTCGGCTCGGAAGCCGAAGCGTTGTGTGCATTGTGCACGGTGGACAGGCGTGTGCCGTGGACGTGGTCTGTAGACCGAGTGACGCGGCGCAATTTGATTGGCCCACGTGTCACGATGACGTCATGCTGACATCACCCGGTCCACACCACAGTACCTCGAGTCAATGGTGGACCAGCGGAGTTTCGTGGACTGAGTCCATGTGCCGAAGCCACGTGTCCATCTCTGATTGGTCCAAGTGTCTCTTGTGTATTAATCGGTAATTTCCAGTAGAAAAATAATTCTGAAAAATCGGATTTTCTAATTTCTGTATTTTCAGTATTTATTCAAACTTCAAAAGGTTATAACTTTTGCATTTTAACTCGGATTTGATTGATTCAAATTTCTAAAAATTGGTAAAAACAAGATATATTTAATGGTGCTTTTAATTGCATTTTTGGAGTCTATTTTCTCTCAGTTTTGGTTGTTTATTGCTATTTATCTCGATTCGCGTAGACGTTGAATCACTCGGTGCTCCGGAGGAAGATTCGCCGCTTCAAGACCCTAGTTCAGAACAAGACCAGCACCTGTTCCAAGGCAAGTTGTGCTTTGATCATATTGCACCTAATTTCACAAAATTGCTATTTTGTCTTTAAAATTTATGCATGATAATTTATGTGTATAAATGATTTCAATTAATCTGGAAACTAGATAATATGCCTATTTGAATTAAATCATACTTTGTCAATTGTATGCCATGATCTAATTGTCACCCTAGGATATGGAACTATAGTTGGTTAATATTAATAATCAACATGGGACTAGTTAGACCGTATTAGTTTGCTTAGCCATGCCACATCATCACATGTATCTGGAACATTGATATTTAATCTTGACTAATGGAATATGGAACAATGTTTATAAATTGGTGTGTCATGTGTTGTTACACAGTGATATTGAGTTGTCGTGGCGAGGAGGTCACACAACTAGATTGAATTGCTGATGGCACGTGGTGCTTGGTAATAAACCGGGGTAGTAATCATTTTAGATCGGGGCAGTTGACATGGGGCAGTATGACAAGGTGGGCCTGTTGGGCAGGGGTATGTGGAAGTCTTGCCTCGGTCACTTTAAGGACTTAACCTTGCAAGCCTTTGACCTGAGTCTTTCTTGCAACCACATGTCTGGAATGGGACAGCCTAGCTGACTAATTTGTGATGTTTAGATTTTGGTACTACGGTGGTGTTCAGTGAGTCCCGAGTTATGAGGTTGCTCACATGGCGCAAGAGGGGGGCCCAGAGTGTGGTAACCAGTCCCTTCCGTGTTGAAACCTTAGCGGGTAGTACCGGATCTAAACAGAGCATCATAAAGGCATTGTTATAGTCACTCACCTGTGTGGTGTTTGATTATATCGTGTGGGTAAAGTGCATAACCTCTGCAGAGTGTAAAACTGTTCGAATAGCCGTGCTCACGGAATTGAGCAATGCTCGGGAATTACAGTCAAGGGTTGGACTTTTGTTAAATAAAAACTTGTTGATATGGTGGGTTGTCATGCAAACTTGGAATTCGACTTAGAATGAAAAACCCTATTTACTTGAAAAGTTGAATCTATTATTTCCTATTATTTGTTTTACTGTCTTTTAATCAACTTATTGTATCATTTTATAAATGCTGCTTTACTGCAAAATAGCCATGTTAGCCTTCCTTGGAATACACCAAGCATGTAGAATATTAGACTTGCAATACTGTGCACAACTTGTTGAGTGCTTTATGTACTCACCCCGCAACAACCAACTTCAGAAGAGGAGGAATCCGCGGCATTCTTGGAGGAGTACCACGATGCTGATGCTTAGGGTCCAACCCTCGTCAGTTGCCTGTAGTGAACTGGGGTGCTGCTACGTTTACTTTACTTCCGCTGCTGCTTAATTGCTATTTCTTAGTTAAGCCTGTGTGGCAATAATCATGTAAGACAACAGTTATTATTAATTATTGAAGTTAAGCTATATTCCACTGTGTATGACTGTGATAGCATCTATGTTGAGCCTGTGTGCACTAGCATGATCCTGGACTAGTGCGATTTACACAGAGGATCCGGATTTGCATATTCGGGTCCCGACAGAGGTGGTATCATAGCCGGGCTGACCATAGGTTTGACCCTAGGTAGTTGGTTTGCCTAAAACTATTTTCTAAAAGAAAAAGATAAATTTGGCTAATAAGAAACTCTTGACTCATCCTATTTTTCTACTCTCATCATTGCTGAAATTTATGTTTTCTCGCTGTCAGTTCAAGTGGAAGCTCACGCAAAGTTGTTTTGGACAGATGCTGATCTTCCAGTCCTTCGAGGAGAGGCAGGGTGGCTATGCCATGGAGCTTTGGAGAGTTCTTCAAGTGATTGGAGGTTTTGACCGTCCACTCTATCGAGGAAGCAACTGGAATGTCAACGGTGTGCATCGGGGGTTCTTCTGCAAGCTGACCATCTTCGCTCGAGAGCGTGACGAGACCACCCTTTCACGGGTGGCGGACCGATCCACATCACTGCCAGGAGGTTTTCGTACGAGGCTGGAATTCAAGAAGCTGCCAGACTTGCTTTTCGACGGATCTGCCACGACTACGCCGACGAACTCCACGACACCGTGTTCCATCTTCACCCGACCGTGCGAGCATGACGTCATCAACGGATCGTGGAGGGGGAGTGTGCTACCGCAATGCACCTTGCTGAGCACGCCATCGCCCAGGAGGAGCACATGAAGGACACCGCTCAGGAGCTGGAGACAGCGTATGAGGCGCTGAGAGTGGCAGAGCGGGAGCTCCAGAAGACCTGTGACTCAGTCACCAGAGTCATCGAAGAGCTGGAGGAGGCCTTGCAGGCAGCCAAGGAGGTGGCAGATCAGCTCCTTCAGGAGCCAGAGGAGAACGTCGAGGGAGAGGAAGAAGACCCAGAGGAGCGTGAGTGGGAGCCTGAGGAGCCAGCAGAGGGTCACCAGGATGCGTTTACACCCATGCCAGCCCACCCACCGGTGTATGCGCCAGATCAGTCTCAGCCAGGGTGGCTGGATGAGTGAGAGTCGGTCTTAGAGTTGTGTTGAGACTCGAGTGTTGAGTCGCGTTTTAAGGCTAGTATTTACCCTTTCATAGACGTTAAGGTTGCATGTTTAGTTTGGTTCTTAATTGTCTGCTGAGTGTGCAGTATGTGTTGCAAAGCCCTTAGGAATTGTAAGCAACCATACCAAGTATTAATAAAGATTATTTAAGTTGGGTTTAACCTGTTTCCCCCGCCTGAGAAATTCTTACTCTTATCTATGCTACATCTATCTTTCCTAACCCAAGAAACAATCAAGCAGATTGTGAACACCCGCAGCAACAACGGAGCTTCAGGAAGTGGTCTGCGCTCAGGCAACAATCCCAATGAAGGAGCACCACCGCAGCAAGCACCGCCAGTGGATCTACAGAACTTAGGGGCTTTTCTGGTTGCGCAAACTCACTTGATGCAAACCATGATGCAGCAGATGCAGCAGATGACCAACATGGCTGCAGCCAACAACCCCATTGCCTAGAACAACAATGGTGGGCCTCATCCTTTTTCCAAGTTGTCCGATTTTATGAGGACTCGATCGCCAACATTTTTAGGCAATGTCAACCCCCTAGAAGCTGATGATTGGCTAAGAACCATTGAAAGGAAGCTGTACATCACCCAATGTGAAGCACATGAGAAGGTCCTTTATGCATCCCATCAGCTAGAGGGAACTGCTGCGGAGTGGTGGGAGAACTACTACGCCATTCATGAGGCACCGATGGAGATCACTTGGGAGGAGTTTGCAGCAGCCTTCCGTCAGTACCATGTGCCAGAAGGAATGATGGACCTGAAGAAGGAGGAGTTCAGGGCTCTTAAGCAAGGAGGCCAATCAGTGGCTGAATACTTGAATAAATTTACGCAATTGGCTCGCTATGCTCCTGAGGACGTAGCAACAGACAAGGCCAGGCAGTCCCGCTTTATGAAGGGGCTGAATTCAGGACTGCAGGTTGGGCTGATCACCCACAACTTCCCAGACTTTCAGGAGTTGGTGAATAAAGCTTTGGTCTTGGAGGATAAGCGCAAGGAGCTTGGGGAGAATCGCAAGCTCTTGATGACCAACCAAGGTGGACGTCCTAACCACCTACGAATGAGAATGACACCGCAACAATTCTCCAGATTCCAGCCACCAGCTGCTAGCAAGACAGTGACACCTGTGCCGCGACCATCTGGATTGAATTATCAGACGCCGGTGCAGGGAAATAATGCTCCAGGAGGTGTTCAATAGTCAGTCGCTAGGAGGTGCTACAGTTGCAACGAGTTGGGGCACTTTGCTAACAGGTGTCCGCAGAAGGGAGGCGTCACGCCAGTGTGTTTTAATCTTGGAAGAACACCTGCTAAGGCGCCAATGTCAGGAGCAAACCGGGGAGCTGGTCGGGCAGGAGCGACGCCTCAAGCTACGGTAAGAGGCAGAGTCAACCACATCACCGCAGATGGAGCCCAAGAAGCATCAGACGTCATACTGGGTAAGTTTTTGGTAAACTCAGTACCTGCAACAATTTTATTCGATTCTGGAGCTTCGCATTCATTTGTTTCTCGAGCTTTTGCAACTGAAAATGGTATGAGTATGAAAAATCTTAAATGCTTGATGCTAGTCCAAGCCCCAGGATCTGAGTTAAGATCTAGCCGTGGGTACGAACCTAATCATTTTGGATACCCAAAACCTAGACGTTATTCTTGGAATGGATTGGTTGTCCAAGCATAAGACGATATTGGATTGTGGTCAAAGGGTTGTATCAATCGAGAGCCCTAAAGGAGAGAAGGTGGAATTTCAAGCGACAGCAGTTCGTGATGGTAAGTTAATGGTCAATAGCATGGAAGCCACCGGCATAGAGGATGTACCAATAGTCAGAGAATATACAGATGTATTTCCAAAAAATTTACCGGGTATGCCACCGGACCGTGATACCGAATTCGTCATTGAGTTAGCACCAGGGACAACACCAATAGCAAAAATACCTTATCGGATGCCTACTGATGAACTAATAGAAATGAAGAAGCAGATTGAGGAGCTGTTGGAGAAAGGCTTCGTAAGACCAAGCTCATCGCCATGGGAAGAGCCAGTATTGTTTGTTAGGAAGAAGGACGGAAGTCTAAGGATGTGTATTGATTATCGTGCACTTAATGAAGTAACGATCAAGAACAAGTACCCGTTGCCAAGAATCGACGACTTTTTTGATCAGTTGAGAGGAGCAAGAATTTTCTCCAAGATAGACCTTCCTTCAAGATATCATCAACTGAAGATTCGAGCAGAAGATGTCCCGAAGAACGCATTCTCAACGAGATATGGACATTATGAGTTTACAGTCATGTCGTTTGGATTGACTATTGCGCCGGCATATTTCATGAATATGATGAATAAGGTTTTTATGGAGTATCTAGATAAGTTTGTGGTGGTATTTATAGATGATATTCTTGTTTATTCCAAGTCAAAAAAAGAGTATGCAAATCATTTGCGGTTAGTTCTGTAGAAGCTGCGAGAGGAACAGCTGTATGCTAAGTTTAGCAAGTGTGACTTTTGGAAAGAAAAAGTTGAATTTCTAGGTCATGTGGTGACTGCGAAAGGAGTGGCGATAGACACGAGCAAAGTAGAGACAGTCTTGCACTGGGAGCAGCCAAAGTCTGTTACCCAGGTGCGTAGTTTCCTGGGAATGGCAGGTTACTACCGGTGGTTTATAGAAGGATTCTCAACAATTGCGAGACCTCTCACGCAATTGCTGAAAAAGGAAAAGAAGTTTGCGTGAACGCTAGAGTGTGAGAAGAGCTTTGAGGAATTAAAGAAGCGTTTGACGACAGCCCCAGTGCTAGTATTACCTGATGTCCAGAGTGGTTTTGATATATACTGCGACGCGTCGAGACAAGGTCTTGGATGCGTATTGATGTAGAATGGTAAAGTAGTCGCATATGCGTCAAGGCAGTTAAGGCCGCATAAAGGAAATTATCCTACCCATGATTTGGAGTTGGCTACCGTAGTGCATGCCTTGAAATTGTGGCGTCATTATCTCATTGGTAATAGATGTGAGGTATATACAGACCACAAGAGCTTAAAATATATTTTTACTCTGTCAGATCTAACATGAGGCAAAGGAGGTGGTTGGAACTGATAAAGGATTATAATGTGGGAATCTACTACCATCCGGGAAAGGCTAATGTAGTGGCTGATGCCTTGAGTCGTAAAAGCCATGTTGCAAATATGATGGTACAAGAAGACCAGTCGGAGCTGTGTAAGAGTTTTAGAGGTTAAAATTGGAGATTGTTCCAGAAGGATTCATAGCTACATTGGAAGTGAAGCCGACGCTTGGGGATCAGATTCGGGAAGGGCAAAAGGACGATGAGAAGATCAACCGGATCAATTCTAAAAAGGATGAAGGTTTAGCCTCAGATTTTTCTGTGGATGACCAAGGTACAATGTGGTTCAAAGGGCGAATTTGTGTGCCAAACAAACCAGAGCTTAAGCAGTTAATCTTAGAAGAGGCGCATGATTCTAAGTATTCAATTCATCCAGGAAGCGCTAAGATGTATCAAGACCTAAAAGAGAGATTTTGGTGGCCTAAGATGAAGCGTGAAGTTGCTGAGTATGTTGCCTTGTGTGATGTATGCTAAAGAGTTAAGGCTATACATCAGAGGCCAGCAGGTTTGCTGCAACCATTAAAAATTCCAGAATGGAAATGGGAAGAAATTGGTATGGATTTTATCACCGGTTTGCCAAGAACTCAAAGTGGGTATGATTCTATATGGGTCATTGTAGATCGATTAACCAAAGTTGCTCACTTCATACCGGTTAAAATGACTTACTCAGGAGATCGATTAGTAGAGTTGTACATGGCCAGAATTGTGTGTTTGCATGGTGTACCTAAAAAGATAGTGTCCGATAGAGGTACCCAATTTACCTCGAGGTTCTGGGATAAACTGCATGGAGCCATGGGGACCCGATTAAATTTCAGTACAGCATACCACCCGCAAACAGATGGTCAGACAGAAAGGGTGAATCAGATTCTTGAGGACATGTTGAGAGCTTGTGCATTAGCTTATACTGCTTCATGGGACAAATGTCTGCCGTATGCGGAGTTCAGTTACAATAACAACTATCAGGCTAGCCTACAGATGTCACCATATGAGGCTCTGTATGGTCGTGCTTGTCGTACTCCGTTAAATTGGAGCGAGACAGGAAAGCGATTGGTATTTGGACCAGATATACTCAAGGAAGCTGAGGAACAAGTGGCTATGATAAGAGAGAGATTGAAAATCGCGCAGTCAAGACAGAAGAGCTATGCTGACAATCGACGTCATGAGTTGAATTTTGAGCCAGAGGATTTTGTGTATCTTAGGGTTACTCCTCTAAGGGGTGTTAAAAGATTTCACACCAAAGGAAAGCTTGCTCCAAGATATGTTGGACCATTCAAGATTTTGAGTCGTCGAGGAGAGGTAGCATAACAGTTGGAATTACCACCGTCTTTGGCAGGTGTGCACGATGTGTTCCATGTATCACAACTTAAGAAGTGTCTTCGAGTGCCAGAGGAGAAGATGCCGTTGGAAACAATAGAACCGCAGAAAGATCTAACCTACAAGGAGCACCCGATAAAAATTTTGGATGTCATGGATCGCAGGACCAGGAACAAATCTGTCCGCTTTTGTAGAGTCCAGTGGAGTAATCATTCAGAGAATGAAGCAACTTGGGAGCGAGAGGAGGATCTGAAATCGGAATTCCCTAACCTATTCCCTAGTTAGCCTTGAATCTCGGGGTCGAGATTTTGTTCAGGGGGGAGGTTTGTAATATCCCAATTTTGCCTATAATTTCACTCATGTTCATTTTGGTGATTTTCCGAATTTATTGAATTTTCCAAAAATTATTTGAATTTATTTCAATTAAGTATATTGAACCTTTTGTGAAAACTAATTATAAATAGATGAAAACTAATATAAAGTTTTGCCAAAAACATTTTATTTGAGTTCAAAATGTCTCAAAGTATTTATGAGAATTTTCTTGGATTTTTCCTGATATTTTAATTGCTTAAAACTAATTAAACTAATTTCTGTGATTATTTTAAATCAAAAACCCGAGAAAAATCAAAATGAACAGTACTTAGCCGAAGCCCAGCACTGTGCGTGCATGAGCCAAGCGGTTGCGGCCCGTTCGGCCCGCTTCGCCGCCGCCTTGCGTGTGAGCCGTTGGATGAAGATCGTGCGGTCTTCATCTCCGCGAAACCCTAACGTGTGCGAGCCGTTGGATCGGGATCGTGTGTCCGGGATCGCTTCGCGTTAATTTGGAAGGTGCGGATTCTATCCGTTGATTTTGGAAGGTGCGGATCGGATTGAATCGGCTGAGATGCAATTGTGTCCGCTCATTGCCGATCGGACGGTTGTCCGTTGTCGTCTCTGGCAGAGTCTCCGAAATCACCGCCGCACGCCGTCTCCTTCGCGGATTGCTAGGCTTGCCCTGTTTGTGCGTACGCCGAGGCTATGAAAGCCGCAGCCCACACCCCAATGTTCCCCATCCCCTTGCACATCCAGCCTCTCTAGTCCTAGCCTCAGAGTCGTCGCCGTTTAGCCCCGAGAGCTCGCTGTAGTTCTTCGTAGCACCGCCGCTTGTTTTGTCGTCGTGTCATCACCGTCGAGCCTCCATCCACCGTGTGGGTTCCAGATTCGGGTTCGCCGCGTTGAGCCGCACCGGAGCTGCCACCTCTTCATCGTCGGAAGGACCTAGTTCGCCGTCGGGCTCGTTGTCGTCTTCATCTCCGGGAACTCAGCGCCGCCGCGACACCGCCGTGCTTTGAAGCTTCGCTTAGCCGTCGGATCCTTGCTGGACCGTCCAGATCGTGCCACGTCTCCATCGTCAGCAGTGTTCTACTCGGGTAAGGTTGGCCATTAGATTTAAGATGAGCGGTCAGGATTGAGCCGCGTAGGAGTAGATCGTGAACCGTTGGATCCGTGCGCGGATGTGCGACGCGTGTCGGCTCGGAAGCCGAAGCGTTGTGTGCATCGTGCACGGTGGATAGGCGCGTGCCGTGGACGTGGTTTGTAGACCGAGCAACGTGGCGCAATTTGGTTGGCCCACGTGTCGCGATGACGTCATGCTGACATCAGCCGGTCCACAGCACAGTACCTCGAGTCCACGGTGGACCAGCGGAGTATTGTGGACTGAGTTCATGCGCCGAAGTCACGTGTCCATCTCTGATTGTCCACGTGTCTCTTGCGCATTAATCGGTAATTTCCAGTAGAAAAATAATTCCGAAAAATTGGAATTTCTAATTTCTGTATTTTCAGTATTTATTCAAACTTCAAAAGGCTGTAACTTTTGCATTTTAACTCGGATTTGAGTGATTCAAATTTCAAAAAATTGGTAAAATCAAGATCTATTTAATGGTGCTTTTAATTGTATTTTTGGAGTCTATTTTCTCTCTATTTTGGGTGTTTATTGCTATTTTATCTCGATTCACGTAGACGTTGAATTGCTCGGTGCTGCGAAGGAGGATTCGCCGCTTCAAGACCCAAGTTCAGAGCAAGGCCAGCAGCTGTTCCAAGGCATGTTGTGCTTTGATCATATTGAACCTAATTTCACAAAATTGCTATTTTGTCTTTAAAATTTATGCATGATACTTTATGTGTATAAATGATTTCAATTAATCTGGGAACTAGATAATATGCCTATTTGAATTAAATCATACCTTGTCAATTGTATGCCATGATTTAATTGTCACCCTAGGATATGGAACTATAGTTGGTTAATATTAATAATCAACATGGGACTAGTTAGACCGTATTAATTTTCTTAGCCATGCCACATCATCACATGTATCTGGAACATTGATATTTAATCTTGACTAATGGAATATGGAACAATGTTTATAAATTGGTGTGTCATGTATTGTCACACAGTGATATTGAGTTGTCGTGGCGAGGAGGTCACACAACTAGATTAAATTACTAATGGCACGTGGTGCTTGGTAATAAACCGGGGTGGTAATCATTTTAGATCGGGGCAGTTGACAAGGGGCAGTATGCCAAGGTGGGCCTGTTGGGCAGGGGTATGTGGATGTTTTGCCTCGGTCACTTTAAGGACTTAACCTTGCAAGCCTTTGACCTGAGTCTTTCTTGCAACCACATGTCTTGAATGGGACAGCCTAGCTGACTAATTTGTGATGTTTAGATTTTGGTACTACGGTGGTGTTCAGTGAGTCCCGAGTTATGGGGTAGCTCACATGGCACAAGAGGGGGTCCGGAGTGTGGTAACCAGTCCCTTCCGTGTTGAAACCTTAGCGGGTAGTACCGGGTCTAAACAGAGCATCGTAAATGCTTTGTTATGGTCACTCACCTATGTGGTGTTTGATTATATCGTGTGGGTAAAGTGCATAACCTCTGCAGAGTGTAAAACTGTTCGAATAACTGTGTTCACGGAATTGAGGAATGCTCGAGAATTACAGTCAAGGGTTAGACTTTTGTTAAATAAAAACTTGTTGGGACAGTGGGTTGTCATGAAAACTTGGAATTCGACTTAGAATGAAAAACCCTATTTACTTGAAAAGTTGAATCTATTATTTCTTATTATTTGTTTTACTGTCTTTTAATCAACTTATTGTATCATTTTATAAATGCTGCTTTACTGCAAAATAGCCATGTTAGCCTTCCTTGGAATAAGCCAAGCATGTAGAATATTAGACTTGCAATACTGTGCACAACTTGTTGAGTGCTTTATGTACTCACCCCGCAACAACCAACTTCAGAAGAGGAGGAATCCGCGGCATTCTTGGAGGAGTACCACAACGCTGATGCTTAGGGTCCAAACCTCGTCAGTTGCTGTGGTGGTGAGGTCTTTGCTACATTTACTTTACTTCATTTCTTTGCTTAATTGCTATTTCTTAGTTAAATGCGTGTGGTAATAATCATGTAAGACAACATTATTATTAATTATTGAAGTTAAGTGTATTCATTGTGTATGGTGTGATAGCATCTATGTTGAGCCTGTGTGTACTAGCATGATCCTGGACTAGTGCGATATACACAGAGGGTCCGGATTTGCATATTCGGGTCCCGACAACCATCCAAAACAAGTATCAAACCACTAAATTTAGCAGTATTACTTTAGACAACAAAACAACAGTGAACTCCCGTTCACATCCCAACAATTCCACATTCCTACATTTTATGAAACACTCTATACCTCGTGTGAAATTCCTGGGCTTGTCCTTGACCACGAACATGGCTATTCGAATAGTTTTACACTCTGCAGAGGTTGTACAGCTTTACCCACAAGACATGGACATCTCTTGGTGCAATCGATATTAACATACTTCCTTTGATGTGTCACGGAGATATCATGACAAAGCCTTTACAATGCACTGTCTAAACTTGGTACTGCCCTCTAAGGTTTCGCCCCTCAGGGCCCCCTCTTGAGCCATGTGAATCTACCCGTCCATCCCAGAACCCACAACACCATTGGCAGGACTCAAGACTAGACATTACAAATTAATCAGCTTGGTCTGTCCCATACCAGACTTATGGTTGCACGGTTAGGCCCAATTCAATGGCGCACAAGATTGAGTCCTTAAGTTGTCTCAGGCAAGACATTCACATCCCAATGTGCTAGAAAGCATCCCCTTTACTGCACGAACTTGCCCGAGGAAAAATATTTTGTTCAACCAAGACCAATGGCAAACCCATCCATGGTAAAACAAATTTTACAACAGTGGCTAACGACCACAATTCAATATCTCATTAAGTTAAGATTAACATTAATTCACAGGTGACATGAATCTCATTGTAGAACTAAGCAGGTCTAAGAATAATTATGATAACCCAACGTTGGTAACATGACTATGTCCAACTAATAATGTCCCAACCTAGAGTTAACAATGGGTACATGGCATTCCAATAATCAAGGTGGCATAATGTCAACTAGGTAATAGCTATTCCCATGAAATAAGCATTGATACATAAATAGCATGCAATTGTATGAAAGCAAAGTACTTTTGCAAACAGAGGATCAATATGATCAAGGGCTACGACTTGCCTTGCTGATCTAGTGCTGAGTCTTGGTCATCGAAGTCTCCTTTCGCTCCTTCGGGGTTCGTGTCTACAGAAAAGAAAGCAATAAAACAAAATAAATACGAAACAAAGACTCAAACAAACTCAAAACTAAAAATAAATGGATCTAGAAGATAGAGCTTGATTTTAGAAAAAATTAGAAATTTGAATCGCATCAATTGGAGTTCGTATGAGAGAGAACGAGTCTCCGAAAGATTCAAATCAGAGAAAAAAAGGTTGAAAATGAGAAATTTTGAATTTTCTGATTTATTTTTCAACTGAAAACTCAGTTTATTTTGTCACTGCTGACGCACGGTTGACGCACGGGACCCTCGGTCCATAGACTGAGTCCACGGTTTTAGCTTAGTCCACGGTGGACCAGGCTCATGGGAAAGCGCTAGGGCTGATGTCATCACGCTAGCACAGGCTCACAGCTTGGGTGACGTCATCATCACTTCGTCTCCCGTGCGACGGCTTCGAGGACTCTTCAGTTCCAACGACGATCGACCGACTTCGCACGGCGACGGTGTGACACGTTAGAATGGCTAGCGGCAGAGGATCACCGAGGCATGAAACGATGACAGAGAAGATGAGCTTTAGCTCCAATGGTGCAGTGACACAAAAAAAATCCGGTGAGCTTCGATCTTCACGGCGACGACGTCTTGGGCACAGAAAAACAAGCGGCGGACGCGGCGTGAAACAGTGAGCTCAGGCCTGGCTGCGGCTTGTCCTTTTATAGCCTAGAGGGATGCGCAACGACCGCGGTACGGATGTTGAGTTCAGCTTGGATTCTACGGTGATTCGGTTAGGGTTTCGAGCGATAGCGCGATGCGCGGGCGCGTGTAGCTACGCGCGGGAGCTGGGCCAACCGGACCACGGGCGAAGTGGCCCGAGCAAATGCAGGCTGGGGAGGTGGGTCGCGGAGTGTGGAAAGGCCAGGTGGAGCAGGTAGATGGGTGTGACATCCCAAAAATTCTAAATAATAAAAATAGAAATATAAAAATTAGAAAATGAAATTGAATATAATTTTTAATTAGAATATCAAGAAGAATGAAAATATTATCTTCTATTTCATTATCTTGAAATCCAACCATAATAAAAGTATGAGTTGCAAAATAAAACTTAAAATCAAACAAAATATGAAAATAAGTTGGAAATAGAAATTTACATTTAAATCCCAACTAATCTAAAATTTTATTGAATTTTGGTTCTTAAGAGAATCTTTAATTGTACTAATTTCATTTCCTCGACAATACAAAACTTAAAGTACAACAAGCAAATGAAGTTCAACATTAAAATATATTTATTGATGATTTTTATGGCTTTTTCTGAATTTATTCTAATTTTCTTGAATTTCCTTGATTTTTGTTCCAAAGGAAAAGTCTTTTCATATAATCATGATAATAGATAAAGAAAAGAGTAAAAAGTTTATAACAAACAAATAAAAAAAATTTATTTAAACATATATTATTATTCATAAATTAATTTTTGCAGTTAAGGGTAATATGGTAATATTTTAGGAAGTTACATGTCACATCAAAGCAATTATGAATGCAATTAATGAATCACATTGTCAGATTTAATAAAACTAATTCTGCATTAATTCAATCTCAATTTTTTATATTATCTTTATTCTGGATCATCCTATGAACAGTAAAAATATCAGGAAATAATAATTAGATTTTATAATTTTAATAATTCGAAAATGGGAAAGCTGAAATTGTGGTAATTCCAATCTCAGAATTTTATTAAATAAAATATAAATAATTTGAAGCTTAAAATTTTACAGGAGACTAATACAGTCTCATAAACATACAAGAAAAGTTTGAATGATATTTCATAAGTTATGAACACCAAGATAAATTAAATACAGAAAACTGAAATCTGTGCACAGTGCACTATTTGAATTTTTATAAAACCTACAAGCATTAGATAATTATGAAAAATTTTCAAGATCTTTTAAACTATCTGTAGTACACTCCATAAATTCCTCATTAATTTACCATCATCATTTCTATTCGGTTCACTAAATGGAATCCAGATCTACTGGCGATAAGGAGGAGATGAAGTTTGTTTTGTGTCACATCAATGAACAATTCTCGGGCCCACTCGTCATCCAGCTCCTCCACAGCCTTGCTGGGCTATGAAATCCAGTGAGCCTGCCTCCCAGCCATTTTTCCCTTTTGCATCCACAAATTTCATTTAAGCCAGCCTGGATTATCCTCAAGCTCTACTGAATAGAAACCACAAGTTTATTTCTTGGTTTTCCCCCTGCTGAATGGTCGCCGCTAGCTATGCATGCCTAAGCTTCCTCCATGGCGCCATCTCTTGTTTTGTGAGCTCCCTCTCTGTGTTCTTCATTTACGGTATTCATTTCCTTTTTCTTTTTCTAAACAATCAACCATTACTTAAGTAGTAAGAAAAGAATTGCAAAACAACAAAATAATAAAAATTGCTATAAAAATTTGTGGAGCTATCTAGAGCACAAAATATAATTTTAAAGTCATAACAAAGTATTAAATGATGAAAAGAAAGGTAATTTAATGAAGCAAGACTAGTAATAGTAAACATGTCCGAAAATAAATGTTCATTATTTTGATGTAAAAATATTTATATTATCTTCTACCTGGATAGATTCATCTTCAGTAAAAATATTAGAAGATAATCTTTAGGTTTGATATTTATAAAAATTCAAAAACAGAATTGCTGAATTTGTATAAATAAAATATAAAATTTATTAAATCCAAAGTTTTACTGAAGACTTATATGACCAATAGGAACTTCTATAAAAAGTTTCAAAAAGTTTTGATAAGATATAAACTTCCATTAAATTCGGAAACAGAGAACACAATTATGTGCACAGTAGTTTGTCAGAATTTCTATAAATCATAAATGCTTCCAATAGATATTAAATTTTAATGGTAGGTTCCAAACTAGCTCTAGTACATGAATTAAATTTTTCATTAATTTTGGGACAAGATAAGTAACTGATTCAGTGAACCAAACTCGGCTCTGCTCGCTGAAAATGCTTGAGGTCACCTCGCCTCTCGCTGACCTGTGGACCCCATTTCTCTGTGCAGCCCACCTGCCATCCACAGCCTCAGAATTCATCTTCCTCGGCGCGCTGAAGTCCTGAAGCAAAGAAGCCAGCTCGCGCAGTCCTTTTAACCGTCGTCTTCTGTAGCCCACGTCATCTCATCGCCCAGCTAACGCCGGCCCGCCACCTCACCACCACGCGGTTGCCCTGCCCGTGCTTCCTAGAACCCGGCCATACCTTCTTCTGTTCAGCACCGCAATTCTCCCGCAGAGTTCACACCACGTAATCGGCTTGTCTACAGCAAATCATCGGCTATAAAAGCTGCTCTGTGATCGCCGTAGAGTTCCCTTCATTTCCCCTCTCATATCATCTACTTCCATGCATTGAACCATTGCCAATTTCATCAGTTCCTCTCCGTGACCGAAGAACCCTAGAATCGGGTCGAACTCAATTTGAGCCAGTACACTGAACCTCCTCCCAATTCCTTTACACAGTAGCTTCAGCATCTCATAAGGATCAAAACCCCTCAATCAGGTTTAGGTTTCACCCACCATAGCTCCGCCGCCGCTTTGACCCTTCTTTCCCAAGCACGGCGAACGGTGGCAGGTGATCCGGTAAGCCTCCGACCCCATTAACTGCAAAAATGGAACCTTTGGCATCCCTTGATGCTTATGCTGCTACCGATTCGAACCGAGACTCACTTGTCTTTCTTCTCCGGCGAGCCTCCTTTGCCGCCGCCGCCTTCTCTCGGTGCCAGCTCGCCTCAGTCCACCTCCAGCCGAATCGGTACCTCCCTTGGATGTGCCTCACCTCCCTGATGCTCACCGCACCGCCGGCCGAACCTCACCGGAGTTGCTTCGCCGGCGAGTCGCCGAAAATGTGAGCCTCTGTTTTTCTGTGACTGACATGCGGGTCCCCCTTGTCAGCCAGCGCGCCTCTCAGCCTCTCTCTCTCACTGACCGCAGGCCCCACCTGTCAGTCGGCTGAGATTTAAAATAAAACCGCGAAAAATGAAAAGCCGCTTTCAAAGTATTGAAAGCGTATTTTCTGATTTTCCTGGATTTTCATACCCGAACCAACTTCAAACTTGAATATCTTTCGCATTTGAAATCCAAATGGGATGAAACCAATTTCTAAATTCATCTAAAATCAAGAGCTTCCAGAATATGCAAAAATATTTTGAAAATATATTTCAGAAAAATATTTTAATACAAAGGTGAATAGTACATATGAAAGTGGACTAAATATGGAAAGTGTACCAATTTTATCATAATCCTTATTCTTCTATGAATCCATTTCTATAAAAATATTTGGGTAACCAGTTGTTTTATGTCTTTTATATTGAAGTCTAACATTATTAGTAACTATGCTATAATAACTAAATGGATAAGAAAAGAATTTCTTGAAAGTTTGTTAAACATATTTATTTTCAGCATGATGGCTGAATAATGTTAGGCTAGATAAAAATATTGAACAAATAATGATTTATGCAAATAGGATGTGATTTAGTATGAAGAGCATAATAGGTATATATGTATATATATAAGTATGTGTTCATATGGGGCCATGCTTGCTTCTAGCAATTAGTGCATGAATATGGGGTAGATAACTTAATATGTAATGCCTGGTAAAGTGACAGCCAGAAATTTAGTGATAAATGTTTAATTCAAAGTCTTTAAACACATTGCTTTGCATCTGAATCCTATTAACAACAAACTATTTTACGATATCACCATAAGACAAATCTTTCTACTTTAAATAATTTTAGCATCTATAATTCGAAGTTATAAATACAAGAATACATAATTTTAGCCTCTTGAATTCGTAAAACACAAATGAATAATCTATAATAGAATATGCATCTGTTTCTTATAGCATGTTTTATTTGATTTACTGTCTGTCTTCTTTTTGCCCTTATTGAAATTGTTGTTTCGCTATATTTCCATCGAACGACGCGTAGAACCCGACGTCATTAATTCCGTCGTCGACAACACAGGCTTCGACCGTGACTTCGTCGTAAACAACGATTAAGCAAGGCAAGCACCCCCTTTGATCTTATTGATCCCAGTATTTAATTTTCATTGTGTTTATCAAAATATTTCATGCATACGTTTATTTTCTGTAAATATGCTATTTTGTGGTACTGGTAGATATACCAGTTGTCTCATGAAACTTCCTTGATAAGTATAGACATGTGAACCTTGATAACCATATAAATGGGTTAGACAATACTTAATGTCAACTTGGATATATGCGATTATTAACCATGCTTAGCCATGCTTTAGAACCAACGTTGATTATGATCAGATCAAAATTGATTCATGGGAATTGAAAATGGTTGGCTATGACATGATGTCAATTGTTGGTATTTTGACTAAAAACCCCCAAATAAAACTATAGATTAGATGCGGGCAATTATTGGCAATAGCCGGTTATGCAAGGGCTAGACTTGTATGTAGTGTAGGGTGGAGCATTGCCCGTGTCGAATTAAGGATCGTGTTATGGGTTGTTTTCAAGCCAAGAAAATCGTGCAACCATGAGTGCTGATATGGGGTAGCCTTAACCTATTAAGTTGCTTAGGTCTGGCTTTGCACATTGGTAGGCGGGAGATAGTATGAGCAATCCTTTCTAGATTTGCTTATGAGGGGCTTCCACACTTCGTTGTGGGTAAATGCATATCGTTATAACGGTGTACGCCTTGGTATGGGAAGAAACCTTTACCGCAGGGATTTACTGCTTTTTATCGCAGAGAATTACTGCTTTTATTACCACTTTATATGACAGGGATTGTCGGTGTTTCGTGCACCGGCAAGTAAATTTGTAAGTCGGAGGGGCCGCGCGCTCCCTCTCCCTGAATGGTTAGACTCAAAAGTCCAAGATGTATACTGCTTCGGGCCGAATGTCCCTACTCCAGTTCGTGTGGTGGTGTTGTATTGCCTTAGGTGCAAACGGCTGCAAAACGTTTACAAGCAAGAGCCGAGGGCTTGAACACAAGAGTGCTAGCTGCCTGTTCGTGAAGACTTAGCGGGAAGAGGCCGTCCCCTACTGGGAGGCCCTGTCCCCCCCTTATATAGCCAGAGGGGGCAGGTTACACGTGAAGTTGGGAGGAGAAAGGATGAGGCGACCTATGCTAAGAGCTTCGGTCCTCCGTCTTGGTAGTCGGTCACCGTTCGCTTTGCCCATGCCTGGTTGGTAGTCCCGTCAGGCGAGGCGGTTAAATGCTTCATCGAGGCTCGCGCTTTTACAGAGCGACGGGTCGCGGCGTTATAGCGCGTGACCCTGGTGCTGCCTCGGGAGGGAGCGCATCTTAAATCTTGTGCGTGGTGGCGATGAGACTAGAGTCTTGACTTTGGCAACCTTCGTGCTGTCTTGGGAAGGAGCCACCTGCCCCCGAACAGTCGCTTCGAGTGGTCATGTCCGTAGGGCACGTGGCTAACGGTCGGCGGAGGCGACCACGGCCCTTAGCGGTCGCCGGCAGTCGGTGCTCGGGGAGCTCGACCGTGGCGAAGTCGGCGTCCCACTTGGTCAGGGTCGCTTGCCCCACTTTGTCGGGGACGAGCTTGGAGCAGCTCGTTAGGTCGGGGACGAGCGTCCTTTGTGGCCCCGTGGGGCTTTTCGTCGGAGCTGGGCTTGGAACAGCCCGTTCGTTACTCCGAGCCGCTGGGGTACCCATTGTATGAGTACTCGTCAGTAGCCCCCGAATCCCCGAGCGAGTTCGTTAGATACGGTCGGGGATTGAACCTGGTGTGCCTTGGGCAGATCCGGTAGCCGCCGAGGGACCTGTCGGGGGTACCCCTGCCGCCGAGAGCCTTTTAATTGCTTGGCTATGCGTGTCGCGCATGGTTTTGCACGTCTTGACCATTTGTCTTCTCGGCCGCTTCGGGATCCGGCAAGGGGCGCTTCGTTTTCCTGCGCTCGGCATTTATTCGGAGTCGTTTGATCTTCCTTCTTCTGGGTATATAAGGGTACCACCGTTCGCTTGAACGGTTGCCCCCAACTTAGAATCTTCTTTTCGCAAACCTCCAATGGCTTCGACGCATCCACTGGTCTTTAGCTTCGGTGACGATGATGAGGTGGAGGAGGAAGATCCCTTGGTCGAGCTCTGGGCTGAGCATGACCAGGCGATGGCTGAGCTCACGGAGGAGGAGGAGGCCGTGGCCCGTGACACCGCCGCCGTCGATGCGCTGCTCGGGGTTGTTCCGCAACTCTTCGCGGTGAGGAGCGTCCTCTTAGAGGCAATGGCGCGTGCGCGTCGGTAGCCGTCAGTGCGTCGGCACTGTCGGCCACCTCATGTAGCATTGTGTAAAGTCTGAGCCTGTCGGCCTATAATGAAATTTCCTTTTCCTTTGTGAATGTTTGTGTCTTTGCGATGAGCTTTGTCTTTAGGCGTTTCTCCCAACTAATCCAGCTCTTGGGGGTCGGCAGTCGGTAAACGATCGCTCTTCTTGGGCAGTTAGATGCCTTGTTCGGACTCACAGGCGTTCGTCGGGAGGCTCTGGGTGCTTGTTTAACATCGTAGCTAGATGCGGCTTACGTCGGCCGGGACGACCCAATGCCTCTCGGGAGGTTCTGATGTCTGAGTGCTTGTTTAACGTCGTAGCTGGGCGGAGCCTTGGTCGGCCGGGATGACTAAATGCCTCTCGGAGGTTCTGGTGTCTGAGTACTTGTTTAACGTCGTAGCTGGACGGAGCCTTGGTCGGCCGGGACGACCAGATGCCTCTCGGGAGGTTCTGGTGTCCGAGTGCTTGTTTAACGTCATAGCTGGACGGAGCCTTGGTTGGCCGGGATGACCAGATGCCTCTCGGGAGGTTCTGGTGTCTGAGTGCTCGTTTAAAGTCATAGCTAGACGGTGCCTTGGTCAGCCGGGACGACCAGATGCCTCTCGGGAGGTTCTGGGGTCCGAGTGTTTGTTTAACGTCGTAGCTGGACGGAGCCTTGGTCGGCCGGGATGACCTGATGCCTCCCAGGAGGTTCTGGTGTCCGAGTGCTCGTTTTACGTCGTAGCTAGACGGTGCTCGTTTTACGTCGTAGCTAGACGACGCTCGTTTTACGTCGTAGCTAGACGGCGCTCGTTTTACGTCGTAGCTAGACGGCGTTCGTTTTACGTCGTAGCTAGACGGTGCTCGTTTTACGTCGTAGCTAGACGGCGCTCGTTTTACGTCGTAGCTAGACGCGGCCTTAGGTCGGTTGGGACGACCAGATGCCTCTTGGGAGATTCTGGTGCCCAAGTGCTCGTTTAATGTCATAGCCATTTGGGCGGGTTACGTCCCACATATCGTCCGTCGCGGTGTGGGACACGGAGGGTGAGCGGCGCGCGTTTACCCGCGTTGGTTTGAACGCCGTGCTCGTGGAGCTGCTAACGGGTTATCCGAGTGGATCCTGGAGATCCCTCCCAAGGGGGACCTTATTCCGAGCGGACGATCCCAAGCGTAGGGTGTCCGGCCCACTAGGGTCGATCCATAAGAACCTTTCTTTACTCGATCCCGTATCGGACCCCGAGCCGTTCGTAGACTCGGAGCACAGCTGGCTGTCACCCATTGATGGGCTCCGCAGGAGAGTGTGAAGTATGGTCTCAGAGATGAGTTAAGGCGATTGGGTCGTTCGCCGACCCAACGAGGGGCCCACTGGGAGCTCGTCTTGTCCTCGTCCCTTGCTCAAAGTGCTTATCAAGGCTAGTTTTATGCCGTAGCTCGACGGAGTGCACCCATCCCGAGTCCTCATCAGGTGAGGCTAGCTGCGAGATGGGCCGCTGTCTATCCCACGTGTACGCCCCGTCCGCAGGTGTGGGACCTGGAGGGGGTGAGCGACACGCGTTTACCCGCGTTTGTTTGAACACCATGCTCGTGGAGCTGCTAACGGGTTATCCGAGTGGATCCTGGAGATCCCTCCCAAGGGGGACCTTATTCCGAGCGGACGATCCCAAGCGTAGGGTGTCCGGCCCACTGGGGGCAATCCATAAGATCCTTTCTTTACTCGATCCTGTATCGGACCCCGAGGCATTCGCCGACTCGGAGCACAGCTGGCTGTCACCCATTGATGGGCTCCGAGGGAGAGTGTGAAGTATGGTCTCGGAGACGAGTTAAGGCGATTGGGTCGTTCGCCGACCCAACGAGGGGCCCACTGGGAGCTCGCCTTGTCCTCGCCCCTTGCTCATTTTTCTGTTGGGCCTCGGGCGCGAGCTATTGAGCTCCTTTACCGCTTTGAGGCCGCAGCAGCCCAATGGGCCTTAGCGCGTTCTGAGCGACCGACCCACCCGTGGCGAGAGGCCAGAGGTCGCGGGTGCCTTGAAGCGCATCTAACCGCCCCACTGCAAGCCTACCAGACTTAAAAGTACAAGGAAGAATTGGAAACCGGGACGTTACCAGGGGCCTAGCGCGACAGCCGAGGGAGCACGCGACGCTTCGCCCGAGGAGGTGTCTGTTCGGCAGGTGCCCGCTCGGCCAGGCGCCCACTCGGCTTCTATAAATTCGGTGTGGGGGCGCTTGTACATGTTACTCGCCTTTGCTTTCCTCGTCTTCCTGCGCTCGCCTGAGACAAGAAACAGAGGACAAAAGCCATAGGAGAGAAAGACAGAGAGATCGCCGCCTTCCCCCTTCCTCACCTTCTCGCTGCTCTTCTTTGGCAATGTCGTGGCCGGAGTGCTCCATCCAGCCTAGCCGCGCGCTCGGGCTGGTGAAGAAAGGGTTCCTTCCCCCGCAAGACATCTCCGACTGGAGGGTGCCGACGGGGGCCGCCGACCCCGCGCCGGGGAACGATGAGATTGTCGTGCCTACCTCGTTTTACGAGCGCGGGTTCGGCCTCCCCTTGCACCCGTTCGTTCAAGGGCTGCTCCTTCACTACAAGGCGAAGGTGCAGCATCTTAATCCCAACGACGTCCTCCACATTGCGATTTTCATGACGCTGTGCGAGGCGTTCTTGAGTATCGAGCCGCACTGGGCGCTGTGGCGGCATTTCTTCAATGCGCGGCTGAGGAGGGATAAGCCATCGAACGCTGCGGCGCCCGTCGGCGGCTTGGCGCTTCAACTACGCGGCGGCCACGGGTCGGATTATATCGACGTGAGGCTGCCGTCGTCGAACCGGGGCTGGCACTTCGAGTGGTTCTATATCTAGAACACCGGAGGCAGCGCCCCGGTCTTCACTGGTCGGTTGCCCGTGGAGGAGCGCCAATGGACCTGGGGCGCCGAAAAGAAGGAGAAGAACAAGGTGGCAGAGATCGTTGATCGGATCAAGGTCCAAAAGCGGCGGGGCCTGACCGGCGACGCCGTCGTGTGCACTTTTATGAAGATGCACGTCCAGCCCCTTATGGGGAGGCTGCTCCCCATGTTCCGGTATGCGGGGTCGTTCGACCCCATGAGGATGGTGGGGCCAGAGCTTTCCGCCTCGGAGATCGAGGCGGTGTCGCCGTCCGCAGGCGGGGCGCCAACTGAAGCGTGGCGGTGCGCCGAGCCATTCTCGGCTCATCCCCGGACACAGTGTCTGAGCAAACTTCGTGTTTCCTCCTCCCCTCTCTCTCTTAGCGTTTGGTCTGACTGATGTTTCTGCAATCTCCAGGAGATTACCGGGATGGTCTCCCGTATGCTGCTATCGGCGGAGAAAGAGCTAAGGGTGGCGGCCCACGCGCAGTCCGCGTAGCTCGACTCCGCGCGCAGGAAGCGCGGGGAGGAGAGGAGGAAGGAAGAAGGAGGGCGCGGCGAGGACCGCGCACGGTGAGGATGTATCTGACACAACCGCCGTCGAAACCAGTGACGGTAGTGGGAGCAGCAGCGGTGGCCCGTACGATAGATTCGATCTCAGGCCGCCGACCGGCGGAGGCCCGGTGGAGGGCGACCGCGAGGACGCCGTCGTCGTCGCGTCCCAGGTAGAGGCGTCCCCGACGGCGGAGTCCTCGAGGAAACGAAGAGCTGACTCGCCCCCGCGAGGGGGTCCAGCGTAGAAAGCAAGGTTGCCGCGCATCCGCTCGGCGCAGTAAGTGCCCTCTTTTGTTTTTCAACTCCGTCGTAGTAGGGTCGTTCGAGCAACCCCTGATAGTTTGTTGCGTGTAGGACTTACACGGGTGGCGTGTCGTGGCGCGAAGACGCCGGCGGCGCGCGCGCGAGCAATGGGCCGTCCGCAGCCGACGGGGCCGAAAAAGTGTCGGTCGGTCGGGCGGCTCGAGGAGATGATGGGCATGGCGATCGACTAAGGTCGTGGCGGCAGCGGCGGCGCCAGCCGCAGCGCCGAGGTCGAACGGTCGCCGGCGGCGCAAGCGGCACCGGATCGCAGCTACCGAGGTGAATCGTAGCGTAAGGGAGATCCGCGAGCTCTTGGTGAGTCGGCCCCACTCGGGCGCGCGGAGGCGGGCCGCCTCGCCGCCTCGAAGCCACCGTCTGCGATTCGTATCTTGCCGCGGACGCCTAAGAGCCCGGGGGCCGCCAGGACGTCGGAGGAGATCGCCTTCGAGCCGTAGGGCGCGGCGCCGGGCGTCTTTCCGCATGCCCAGGTCTCCGAGGCAGTCCCGGAGGGGCCCGCTCAGCAGCCTTTGGCCGTGATGGGGGATCGGGCGGCGGATCATCCGACCAACCGCCCCTCACGCTGGATGACCCGGCGAAAAGTGAGGAGTGGGAGGCTCTTCAGGTGGGCGCTCAGGATGCCTCGGCCGAGATGAGCCAAATCCGGGAGGGTTTGGTTCTGGCTCTCAAATCTTCCGGCAGGGCGTTGGACGCAATCACGGGGGGAATCCTCCCGATCAGCGTGGTAAGTCGAACGTGTAGGGACCCGAATTTGCAAATCTGGACCCTCTGTGTATACCGCACTAGTCCAGGATCACGCTAGTGCACACAGGCTCAACATAGATGTTATCATAGTCATACACAGCGAAATATAGCATAACTTTAATAATTAATAGTAACGGTTGTCTTACATGATTATTGCCACACAGGGCTTATAAAAGAAATAGCAAATAAGCAGCAGCGGAAAAAAAATAAGCGTAGCGACTCCCGATTCACGCGAAGCAGCAGATGAGGCTCGGACCCTAAGCATTCGTATCCATATAATCCTCCTCCACGAAGGGCGTAGATTCTTCCTCTTCTGAAGTTGTTGTTGTTGGGGTGAGTACATATAGCACTCAACAAGTTGTGCACAATAATGCAAGTCTAATATTCTATATGCTTGGCTTAATCCAAAGGAATGGCTAATATGGCTATTTTGCAGTAAAGCAGCATTTAACAAGAATACAATAAAGAGATTGGAAAGCAGTAAAACAAATACAGTAATTAATAAATTCGGTATTTCTGAAATACACCAAGTTCCTAATCCTAAATCAATTTCCACCTTCCATGGCACCTTGCCATCCCAATAGATTTTTGTTTAACAAAAGTCTAACCCTTAACTGTAATTCTCGAGCATTGCCCAATACCGTGAGCACGGCAATTCGAATAGATTGTACACTCTGCAGAGGTTATGCACTTTACCCACACGATACAACCAAACACCACCAAGGCGAGTGATCGTAACAAAGCCTTTACAATGCTACACCTAGACCCGAAAGATCGCTCGCTAAGGTTTCAACATGAAGGGTTAAACCACCACAACAGCCCCCTCTTGCGCCATGTGAGTTAAGCGTAACCGGGACTCACTATTCACCACGACAAGATCAAATCTAGATTTCACAAATTATTGACTAAGGCTGTCCCATTCGGACATGTGGTTGCAAGAAGGACTCGGGTCAAAGGCTTGCGAGGTTAAGTCCTTAAAGTGATTAAGGCAAGACTTCCACATACCCTGCCAACCACAGCCCACCTTGGCGCCGCCTTGCCACTTGCCCCAATCTAAAATCATTGCCACCCCAGTTGATTACCAAGCACCACATGCCATATTTCAATCAAGATGTGTGACCTCCTCGCCACGACAACTTGATATCAACGTGTGACGACACATGACACACCAATTCATAAACATTGTTCCATATTCTATTATTCAAGATTAAGTATCAACATTCAGACACATGTGATGACGTGGCATGGCTAAGCAATCTATGACGGTCTAACTAGCCCAGGTTGATTATCAATATTAACCAACTATAATTCCACATCCTAGGGTGACAAATAGATCATGGCATAAAATTGGCAAGGTATGATTTAATTCAAATAGGCATATTATCTAATTCCCAGATTTATTGAAATCATTTATACACATAAAATATCATGCATAAAGTTTAAGAGACAAAATAGCAATTTGGTGAAAATTAGGTGCAACATGATCAAAGCACAACTTGCCTTGGATTAGGTGCTGGTCTTGCTCTGAGCTTGGGTCTTGAAGCGATGAATCTTCCTCCGGATCACCGAGCAGTTCAACGTCTACGCGAAACGATGCCAAAATAGCAAATAAACACCAAAACAGAGAGCAACCAAACTCCAAAAATAAAATAAAATTCACCAATAAATAGATCTTAATTTTAAAAAAATTTAGAAATTTGAATCACTCAAATCCGAGTTAAAATGCAAAAGATATAGCCTTTTGAAGTTTGAATAAATACTGAAAATACAGAATTTAGAAAAACCGATTTTTCCGAATTATTTTTCTACTGGAAAAGATCTTTATTGCGCAACGCTGACGTCAGATACGACTCGGACCAATCGGCGTTGACACGTCGCTGGTCCATGGACTCGGTCCACGGACCGACTACAGTCCACCGTGGGCGTGGCCCACGCGCCTCGCGTCCACGCGCCCCGACATGGCGCATCGATCGGCTGCGCCGCCCGCGTGCCAATGCTCGACCGCGGCGTGCATCCACGCGACGATCCGCGCTAACGCTCTAACGCACGCGGCGCGATCTCAACCGAACAAATCGATCCAACGGCCGATGCTTACGGCCGTTTCATCGCTCTTCCGAGGCGTGGCGCGATCGCGTGGTCCGGACGAAGATCCAACGGTGATGAAGCTTCCGGCGAAGATGGCGACGGCGGTGCCGCACCGGAGCGGAGGGCGGCGACCACGAGCGGCGTTCGGCGTGACTCGACGGGATGAAGTGGCTACCCGACGCGGTTTGACGCGGCGAGCCGGATCTGGAACCGATTCGCCAACAGCGGCTTGACGGAGCGCAAACTAAGGAAAACGACCGCGGCGCTACGGGAAAAGCTGCGGCGAGCTCTCTGCACGGCGACGGCGACTGACGGCGAAGGCTAGCGGCGGATGCGTTCGGGATGGCGATCCTCGAGTGCGGTCCGCGCTTTAAATAGCCTCGCGAACGCCGGAAAAAGGCAACCCTAAAATCACGCGCGGCGATGGCAGCGGCGGCGGATTCGAAACCGAATCGGAGGCGATGGATCGCGGTCCGTCCGTCTGCGATGAGCGGCTACGATTAGATCCGGCGATACGATCCGATCCGCTCCTTCCAAATCCAACGGCGAGATCTAAACTTACCAAAACAACGCGAAGCGATCCCAACCACTTGATCTCGATCCAACGGCTCGCAAAGACTAGGGTTCTGCGATGAAGCGGGTCGCCGATCTTCATCCATCCACACACGCGCAGCGGCGCGGCGGTGACGGGCCGCACCGCGATGGTCGCAAGACGCACGAGGCCGGGCTTGGCCTAATCTTGTTCCAAGATTTTTCAAAAGCTTTTTGATTTAAAATAATTCCGAAATTAGATTAATCTATTTTAAGTAATAAAAATATCAGAAAAATCCGAAAATTCTCTTAAATACTTTGAGACATTACGAGCTCAAATAAAATATTTTAGTAAAACTTTATATTAACTTTTATCTATATATATTTATTTTTAACCAAAGGTTCAATATACTTAATTAAAATAAATTCAAATAATTTCGGAAAAATCCAATAAATTGTAAAATCACAAAATGCACGTGGCGAAATTATAGGTCAAATTTTGGGATGTTACAAACCTCCCCCTTAATGAATCTAGACCGAGATTCAAGGCCGACTAGGAATAGGTTTGGAAATTCGACTTGAGATCCTCTTCACGCTCCCGGGTTGCCTCATTCTCGGAATGGTTGCTCCATTGAACCACGCAAAGCGGCCGACTTGGTCCTGGTCTTGCGGTCCATAACATCCAGGATTCTGATTGGTTGCTCCTTGTAGGTCAGATCTTTCTGCAACTCAATCTCTTCGATAGGCGTCTGCTCTGCTGGCACCCGAAGACACTTCTTGAGCTGAGACACATGGAACACATCATGCACGCCTGCTAGTGACTGCGGCAATTCTAACTGATAAGCAACCTCCCCTCGACGGCTCAAAATTTTGAATGGTCCAACATATCTTGGGGCAAGCTTTCCTTTAGCGTGAAACCTCTTAACTCCTTTCAGAGGGGTAACTCTAAGATACACGAAATCATCGGGCTCGAAACTTAGATCACGACGTTGATTATCAGCGTAACTCTTTTGCCTTGACTGCGCGATTTTCAACCTCTCTCTTATCATAGCAACTTGCTCTTCAGCTTCCTGGAGAATATCAGGGCCAAATATCATACGTTCTCCTGTCTCATTCCAATTCAGTGGGGTACGACAGGCACGACCATATAAAGCCTCAAATGGCGACATCGCAAACTAGCACAGTAAGCTTTGTTGTTATATTTGAACTCTGCATATGGCAAACATTTATCCCATGATGTAGTATAGGCTAATGCACAAGCCCTTAACATATCCTCCGTAATTTGATTTACCCTTCTCGTTTGACCATCGATCACGGGTGATATGCCGTCTTTGAAGTTCAAGCAGCGTTCCCATGGCTTCATGCAATTTATCCCAAAATCTCGAGGTGAACTGGGTACCTCATGCGACACTATTTTCTTTGGTACCCCATGCAAACACACAATTACGGCTATGTATAGATTACGCTAACGGTCTCTGAGTAAGTTGTCTTGACTGGAATGAAGTGAGCAACTTTAGTCAGTCGATCCATGATAACCCATATAGAATCATACCCACGTTGGGTTCTTGGCAACCCGGTGATGAAATCCATACCGATTTCTTCCCATTTCCATTCTGGAACTTTTAACGGTTGTAGTAATCCTGCAGGTCTCTGGTGTATTGCCTTAACTCTCTAGCATATATCACATAAAGGCAACATGCTCAGCGACTTCACGCTTCATATTCGGCCACCAAAACCTCTCCCTTAAGTCCTGGTACATCTTGGCGCTTCCTGGATGGATTGAATACTTGGAATCGTGAGCCTCTTCTAAAATCAATCGCTTAAGCTCGTGCATTTGGCACACAAATCGACCCTTGAACCACATGGTACCCCGCCATCCATAGTAAAATCTCGCCGCTAATCCTTCATCCTTTTAGCTTTGATTGGTTGATTTTCTCATCATCCTTTGCCCTTCCCAAATCGATCTTCAAGCGTCGGCCTTACTTCCAAAGCGACTATAAATCCTTCGGAACCATTACCAATTTTAACTTCTGAAACTCCTTACACAACTCCGATTGATCTTCCTGTACCATCATGTTTGTAACATAGTTTTTACGACTCAAGGCATCAGCCACTACATTAGCCTTTCCTGGATGGTAGTGGATTCCCATATTATAATCCTTGATCGGCCCAACCATCTCCTTTGCCTCATGTTAAGATCGACTAGGTGAAGATATATTTCAAACTCTTGTGGTCAGTATATATCTCACATCTATTTCCCATGAGATAATGACGCCACAATTTCAAGGCATGCACCACGGTAGCCAATTCCAAGTCATGCGTAGGATAATTCCCTTCATGCGGTCTTAACTGCCTTGACGCATATGCGACCACTTTACCCTCTTGCATCAATACGCATCCAAGACCCTGTCTTGACGCATCACAGTATATATCAAAGCTGTTCTGAACATTAGGCAAAACCAACACTGGGGCTGTTGTCAAACGCTTCTTTAATTCCTCAAAACCCTTATCACAATCTGGCGTCCATGAAAATTTCTTTTCCTTTTTCAACAACTGCGTAAGAGGTCTCGCAATCGTCGAAAATCCTTCTATGAATTGGCGATAAATCCTGCCATTCCCAGAAAACTTCGGACTTGAGTGACAGACTTTGGTTGTTCCCAATGCAACACTGCCTCCACTTTGCTTGGGTCGACGGCAACTCCTTCTGCAATCATAACATGACGAGAAATTCCACCGTTTCCTTCCAAAAGTCGCATTTACTGAATTTAGCATACAGCTGTTGCGCACGCAGCTTTTCCAACACTAGCCTCAGATGATTTGCGTGCTCTGCTTCGGTCTTTGAATATACCAAAATATCATCTATGAACACAACAACAAACTTGTCCAAGTATTCCATGAAAATCTTATTCATCAAGTTCATGAAATATGCTGGCGCATTGGTCAATCCGAAAGACATGACCGTGAACTCATAATGTCCATATCTTGAAGAAAATGCGGTCTTTGGAACATCTTCCGCCCGAATCTTTAGTTGATGATATCCGGAACGAAGGTCTATCTTGGAGAAAACTCCAGCTCCTCTCAACTGGTCTAACAGATCATCAATCCTTGGCAACGGATACTTATTCTTAATCGTCACTTTATTAAGTGCACGGTAATCAATACACATTCTAAGGCTTCCGTCCTTTTTCCTGACAAACAAAACTGGCGCTCCCATGGCGACGAACTTGGTCTTATAAAACCCTTCTCTAATAACTCGTCGATCTGCTTTTTCATTTCCACCAACTCATCGGTAGGCATCCGATAAGGTCTTTTTGCTATTGGTGTTGTACCAGGTACTAACTCAATGACAAACTCGATGTCACGATCAGCGGCATTCGGTAGATCCTCCGAAATACATCTGGATATTCCACGACCACCGCACGTCCTCTATGACGGCTTTCACGCTATTAACAATTAATTGACCCTTACGAACCGATGTCGCTCGAATTCCACGCTTTTCTCCTCTAGGGCTCTCAATGGATACAATCCTTTGACCGCAATCCAATCTTGTCTTATGCTTGGTTAACCAATCCATACCGAGGATAACATCTAAAACTTGGGCATCTAGAATAATCAAGTTAGCTAGGAACTCTACCCCATTAATTTTTAGCTTTACCCCAAACATCCAAGGTTAGATCTTAACTCGGATCCCGGGCTTGGATTAGCATCACACACTTAAGATTTTCATGCTCAAACCATTTTGGATGCAAAAGCTTGAGAGACAAATGAATGCTGAAGCTCTGAATCAAATAATATTGCAGTGTAATCGAGTTTACCAAAAACTTACCCGATCGACGTCGATGCTTCACAGGCTCCATCGGCGATGATGTGGTTGACTCGCCTCGAATAGTAGCTTGAGGCGCCGCTCCTGCCTGTCCAGCTCCTCGATTCGCTCCCGTCATCGGTGCCTTAGCAGGTGTCGTTCCAAGGTTGAAACGTACTGGCGTGATACCTCCTTTCTGGGGACATTTATTAGCATAATGCCCCAGCTCATTGCAACTGTAGCACCTTCTGGCGGCTGACTGTTGCATTCCTCCTTGAGCATTGTTACCTTGGACCGGCATCTGATAACTCTGTCCTGGTGGTCGCGGCGTAGGTGTTGCTGGTTTATTAACAGCTTGCGGTTGGAACTTAGCAAACTGTTGCGGGGTCATCCTCATTCGTAGGTGGTTAGGCGTCCACAGGTTAGTCATCAAGCGCTTGCGATTTTCCCAAGCTCCTGCGCTTATCCTCCGTAATCAAAGCCTTATTTACCAATTCTTGAAAATGCGGAAAAGTGTGGGTAATCGGCCCACTTGTAGTCCTGAGTTTAATCCTTCATGAATCGGATCGCCTAGCCTTGTCCGTCGCCACATCTTCGGGAGCATAGCGAGCTAAGCTGCGTGAATTTGTTCAAGTAATCACCACCGGTTGGCCTCCTTGCTTGCGCCACAATTCTTCCTTTTCAGTCCATCATTCCTTCCGTGCGTGGTATTGGCGAAAGGCCGTTGCGAATTCTTCCCACGTGATTTCCATGGGTGCCTCGTGAGTAGCACGATGGTTCTCCCACCATTCTCGCATTTGTTCCCTCAAGGCGATGGGATGCATAAAGAACCTTCTCATGCCCTTCACATTGCGTGATGTACAACTTCCTCTCAATGGTTCTCGACCAATCATCCGCTTCCAAGGGTTGGCGTTGCGAGAATGTTGGCGGTCGGGTCCTCATAAAGTCGACAATTTGGAATAAGGGCGAGGTCCGCCGTTATTAATCTGAGTAGCGGGGTTGTTGATCGCACCATATTGGTCATCCTTTGCATCATTGTTTGCATCAAGCGAGTGCTTGCGAGAAAAGCTCCCAAGTTACGCATATCCTTTGGTGGTGCACGATGCGGTGGTGCTCCTTCGTTGGGATTGTTGCCGGTGCGAGACCACTTCACTCGAGCTCGCGTTATTCAAGGGTATTCACCATCCGCTTGATTGCTTCTTGGGTTAGGAAAGGTAGATGTAGCATAGATAAGATGCAAGAATTTCTAAGGCGGGAAACAGGTTAAATCCAACTTAAATAATCTTTATTAATACTTGGTATGGTTGCTTACAATGCCTAAGGGCTTTGCAACACATCTGCACACTCAAACAAACAATTAAGAACCAAACTAAACATGCAACCTTAATGTCTACTAAAAGGTAAAGGCTAACTTAAAGACGCGACTCAACACTCGAGTCTCGGCACAACTCTAAGACCGACTCTCACTCATCCACCACCACCGGTGAGGCCGATCCGTGCATACAGGTGGGTGGTGGCATGGGTGCGAACCTATCCCGTGACCCTCTCTGGCTCCTCGGGCTCCCACTCACGCTCTTCAGGGTCTTCTTCTTCCTCTTCTTCCTCTTCGGCGACCTCATCCGGCTCCTGGACGACCTGATCTGCTATCTCCTCGGCTACCTGCAAGGCCTCCTCCAACTCACCGATGACTCTGGCTGCGGCGTCACGGGTCTTTTGAAGGTCTCGCTCCGCCACTCTCGGCGCCTCACACGCTGTCTCCAGCCTCGCAGTGTCCCTTAGGTGCTCCTCCCGGCGCGTGGCGAACTTCGGCAAGGTGTACCGCGAGAGCACACCCCTCCACGATCCGTCGATCTTTGGCATGCTCGCCTTTGTCGGGTGAAGCCAAACACGGTGTCGCAAAGCTCGAGGCGTGAGTCGTGGCGGATCCGTCGAGAGCAAGTCTAGCGATCTCTGAACTCCACCTCGTAAGTGAACCTCCGGGCGGTGATGTGGATCGGTCCGTGGTCTCGTCGCACTCTCGGCGAAGATGATCGACTTGCGTAAGAATCCCGATGCACACCGTTGGCGTTCTAGTTGCTTCCTCAGAAGCGGACGATAAAAGCCTCCAATCATTTGAAGAACTCTCCACAGCTCCATGGCGTAGCCACCCTGCCTCGACTCGAAAGACTGGAAGATCGGCATCTATTCAAAACAAAATTTTGAATAAGATCTCCACTCGAAATGTCAACGAAAAGAAGGTAATTTAGCAAGGATGAGAGTATAGGGATGAGATAAGCCAAGAGTTTCTTATTAGTCAATTTCACCTTTTTCTTTAGAAAATAATTTTGGACACTCCTAAGAGATGCCAACTACCTAGGGCCAAGACCTATAGTCAGTATGGCTCTGATACCACCTCTGTAGGGACCCGAATTTGCAAATCTGGACCCTCTGTGTATACCGCACTAGTCCAGGATCACGCTAGTGCACACAGGCTCAACATAGATGCTATCATAGTCATACACAGCGAAATATAGCATAACTTTAATAATTAATAGTAACGGTTGTCTTACATGATTATTGCCACACAGGGCTTATAAAAGAAATAGCAAATAAGCGGCGTGGAAAAAAAATAAGCGTAGCGACTCCCGATTCACCGCAGTAGCCGATGAGGCTCGGACCCTAAGCATTCGCATCCATATAATCCTCCTCCACGAAGGCGTAGATTCTTCCTCTTCTGAAGTTGTTGTTGTTGGGGTGAGTACATAAAGCACTCAACAAGATGTGCACAATAATGCAAGTCTAATATTCTATATGCTTGGCTTAATCCAAAGGAATGGCTAATATGGCTATTTTGCAAGAAGCAACATTTAACAAGAATACTGATAAAGAGATTGGAAAGCGATAAAACAAATACGAGAATTAATAAATTCGTATTTACAAATACACCAAGTTCCTAATCCTAAATCAATTTCCACCTTCCATGGCACCTTGCCATCCCAATAGATTTTTGTTTAACAAAAGTCTAACCTTTAACTGTAATTCCCGAGCATTGCCCAATACCGTGAGCACGGCTATTCGAATAGATTGTACACTCTGCAGAGGTTATGCACTTTACCCACACGATACAACCAAACACCACCAAGGCGAGTGATCGTAACAAAGCCTTTACAATGCTACACCTAGACCCAGTACTGCTCGCTAAGGTTTCAACACTGAAGGGTTAAACCACCACAACAGGGCCCCCCTCTTGTGCCATGTGAGTTAAACCGTAACCCGGGACTCACTATTCACCACGACAGTACCGAAATCTAGGTTTCACAAATTATTCAGCTAGGCTGTCCCATTCCAGACATGTGGTTGCAAGAAGGACTCAGGTCAAAGGCTTGCAAGGTTAAGTCCTTAAAGTGATTAAGGCAAGACTTCCACATACCCTCGCTAACCCTCGCCCACCTTAAGATCGCCTTGCCACTTGCCCCAATCTAAAATCATTGCCACCCCAGTTGATTACCAAGCACCACATGCCATATTTCAATCAAGATGTGTGACCTCCTTGCCATGACAACTTGATATCACTGTGCGACAGCACATGACACACCAATTCATAAACATTGTTCCATATTCTATTATTCAAGATTAAGTATCAACATTCGGACACATGTGATGACGTGGCATGGCTAAGCAATCTATGACGGTCTAACTAGCCCAGGTTGATTATCAATATTAACCAACTATAATTCCACATCCTAGGTTGACAAATAGATCATGGCATAAAATTGGCAAGGTATGATTTAATTCAAATAGGCATATTATCTAATTCCCAGATTTATTGAAATCATTTATACACATAAAATATCATGCATAAAGTTTAAGAGACAAAATAGCAATTTGGTGAAAATTAGGTGCAACATGATCAAAGCACAACTTGCCTTGGATTAGGTGCTGGTCTTGCTCCGAGCTTGGGTCTTGAAGCGATGAATCTTCCTCCGGATCACCGAGCAGTTCAACGTCTACGCGAAACGATGCCAAAATAGCAAATAAACACCAAAACAGAGAGCAACTAAACTCCAAAAATAAAATAAAATTCACCAATAAATAGATCTTGATTTTACAAATTTTTAGAAATTTGAATCACTCAAATCCGAGTTAAAATGCAAAAGATATAGCCTTTTGAAGTTTGAATAAATACTGAAAATACAGAATATAGAAAAACCGATTTTTCCGAATTATTTTTCTACTGGAAAAGATCTTTATTGCGCAACACTGACGTCAGCCCTGACTCGGACCAATCAGGCGTTGACACGTCACCTGGTCCATGGACTTGGTCCACGGGACCGCCTCTGGTCCACCGTGGACGTGGCCCACGGCGCCTCGCGTCACGCGCCCGACACGCGGCTGCAGCATCGATCGGCTGGCTAACGCCGCCGTGCCGATGCTCGACACGCGCGTGCATCCACACGACGATCCAACGCTAACGCTCTAACGACACGCGCGCGATCTCAACCGAACAAATCGATCCAACGGCCGATGCTTACCCGAGCGTTCATCTCTTACCGAGACGTGGCGCGATCGCAATGGTCGGACGAAGATCCAACGGCCGATGAAGCTTCCGACGAAGATGGCGGCCGCGGCGGCGGTTCCGCACGGAGCGGAGGGCGACGACCACCCGAACGGCGTTCGGCGTGACTCGACGGATGAAGTGGCTACCCGATGCGCGGCTTGACGCGACGAGCCCGGATCTGGAACCGATTCGCGAACGGCGGCTTGACGAGACGCAAACTAAAGAAAACGACGGCGGCGCTATTTAAAATCTGCGGCGAGCTCTCATCGACGGCGACGGCGACTCGACGGCGAAGGCTAGCATGGCGGATGCGTTCGGGATGGCGATCTCGGTGCGGTCCGCGACTTTAAATAGCCTCGCGAACGCCCGTAAAAGGCAACCCTAAAATCACGCGGCGGCGGCAAGAAGCGGCGGCGATTCGTAAACCGAACGGAGACGATGATCGCGGTCCGTCCGATCTGCGATGAACGGCTACGATTAGATCCGGCGATACGATCGATCCGCTCCTTCCAAATCCAACGGCGAGATCTAAACTTACCAAAACAATGCGGTTATCCCGACCACTTGATCTCGATCCAACGGCTCAAAGACTAGGGTTACGCGATGAAGCGGACCGCCGATCTTCATCCAATGATCACACGCACAAGCGCGCGCGGGCGGCCGACGGCCGCACCGCGATGGGCAGCGACGACAAGGTCGGGCTTGGGCCAAAGATCTTGTCCAAGATTTTTCAAAAGCTTTTGATTTAAAATAATTCGAAATTAGATTAATCTATTTTAAGTAATTAAAATATCAGGAAAAATCCTAGAAAATTCTCTTAAATACTTTGAGACATTCTGAGCTCAAATAAAATATTTTTGGTAAAACTTTATATTAACTTTTATCTATATATATTTAGTTTTCACCAAAGGTTCAATATACTTAATTAAAATAAATTCAAATAATTTCTGGAAAAATCCAATAAATTCAGAAAATCACAAAATGCACGTGAGCGAAATTATATGTCAAATTTTTGGGATGTTACAGAACGGCACTTTGCCTTTGCAACTCTTAAAGAGTTTAGGTCGGACTGATATGGGGTTAGCATTCTTCAGCACTTGAGGGCTCGTTCGGGGAGCAAATCCGAGCTCCTCCGGCACTCGGAGGACCGGAGGATGGCTGCTGAAGAGGAACGCGACCGGCTGCGCTCCGAATTGCGCGAGGCTCGGGAATCCCTGACCCGCAGCCAAGTGGAGGCGGAGAAGGCCCACCCGGAGCTGGACCAAGTAGCGCGGCTCTTGTACGAGGAACGCCTGGGGAATGCAACCCTGAGGACATGGGAGTCCGAGCTCGAATCCCTCCTGGCGGTGGCCAATAGGCCAAGGACGCCGCCATCGCCGCCGAAGGACCGCGCGGTCGGAGGCGGCCCGCCTCCAAGGCGAGCGGGATCAGGCTCAGGAGGGCACCGAGCTGGCGCGGGGCGAGCACGACGCCGCTCAGAAGGAGCTGGCCAAGACTCGGGGGAGCTTCACGATATGACGAGCTCCGCGGCCGGTAAGAATTCGGGCGCTTCAGTCGATTTAGTAATTGTGGTTCGTAGGGTGCGCTTTCTGACGCTACCCTGATCTGTAGAGCTGCAGGTAAACCTCGGCAACGCCGTAGAGGTGCGGAGAGAGGCGGTGGAGGCCCGTGACGCGGCGATCACGGCGCGGGACAAGGCCTTAGCGGAGCTTCTGGTGGCCTAGGGAGAACGGTCCGACCTGGCCGCAGAGTTGGGGACCTTTCGCAAGGTCGGCCAAGACATCTGCGACCGAGTGCTCGGAGTCATTCCGGGCCCTAGCTCGCTCGCCACTGCGCTTGCCCGAGTTCCGAGGCACGTCGAGAGCTTAGTGGGCGAGGGCGCCATGCTTGGGGCTTCCTCGGCGCTCATGCACACCGTCTCTTTCTATGATGGCATCGACCTCGCCATCGTCAGCAGCGGGATCGCGGGGAACCGGACTGACGAGGAGGTCGACAGGCTCGAGCTTTAAGTCGAGCTGCACGCTCGGGAGATCGCCGGCTGCATATCGCCGCAAAGTGTCCTCCACCGGCAGTAAAAAAAGATGTATTAGATGTTTTGCTTTTTCGTGATGTAAAGAAACTTAGCTATATAAAATAGACTAAAGGTTCGCAAGCTCCGACTTGTCTCTTGTGTTTTCCTGCCATGATGAACACGCGACGACCATAGCTCTTAAAAACCGCTGGGGTTGTCCAAGCGTAAGTCGGGGTGCCAATAGCTGCGAGGGAAACGCAAAGAGAAAAGGGGCTTGGTCGCGAAGCGTTCACTTGCACTCGTGCGGGATAGGAGTGTTCCTGATCAGCCAAGGGTCATTCCGAGCGGGCACTTCTTTCGCGAAGCGCTACTTAGTAACCGTAGCCGCTGGGGCGTAGGCCGCAACACTCGGGTCGAGAGGGCTACCGCTCAAGGTGAACTCTGCGGCTGGCCGGGTCAACGACCCGGGTGAGCGTGAACTGGCTGCGCTCGCGCGGGAAAGGAGTGTTCCCGACTGGCCATGAGCCATCTCAAGGGCACTTCCTTCTTCCGCGAGGCCACCAACCATAGCCGCTGGGGCATAGGTCATAGCGCTCGGGTTGAGAGGGTTACCGCTTTGGGGGAACCGGTGGTCAGTCAGGTTACCAACCCGTGCGAGTGCCAAGCGATAGCGATCTGCGCGAGTGCGCCGACTGGCAGCCTCCTGGTGCTGCGTGGCGATTGGGTACTCGGCAGAAGAGTAAAAAAGGTGCGAGGAACAAGAAAGAGTTTTAGGGATAGAATCGCCTTAGCTTTTCTATGTTTCACGTGTTGGAGAGGACGTTGCCATCCGTATCCTTGAGTCGGAAGGTGCCTGGTCGGAGGACCTCTACGACGGTGAAGGGGCCTTCCCAGGGCGGAGAGAGCTTCTGCCTGTCTTTGCTGGACTGAACCCGGCGTAGGACCAGGTCACCGACGTTGAAGCACCGGCCTCGAACCTGACGACCGTGGTAGCGTCGCAGCGCTTGCTAGTACTTGGCCGATCGTAGAATGGCCACATCTCGCGCCTCGTCGAGCCGGTCGATGGCGTCTTGTTGCGAGACGAGCCCCTGAGCCTCATCAAAGGCTTGTAGTCTTGGGGCACCGTACTCCAGGTCGGTCGGTAAGACAGCTTCGGCACCGTACACCATGAAGAATGGTGTAAACCCGGTCGCCCGGGTCGGTGCGGTCCGCAGGCTCCAGAGGACGGAGGGTAATTCGGCTACCCATCGTCCTGCGAAATTCCTCAGTCGACTGAAGATCTGTGGCTTGAGCCCTTGGAGAATCATGTCGTTTGCCCGCTCGGCCTGGCCATTGGTCCGCAGATGGGCCATGGCAGCCCAATCGACGCGGATGTTAAAGTCGTCGCAGAACTCGAGGAATTCCTTCCCCGTGAACTATGTGCCGTTGTCGGTGATGATGGAGTTCGGGACTCTAAATCGAAAGACGATGTCGCGGATGAAGTTGGCCGCCTTCACCGATGTGATGCTGGCGACTAGCTTGGCCTCTATCCACTTGGTGAACTTGTCCACCGCAACAAAGAGGTGGGTGAAGCCCCCGGGCGCCTTCTTGAAGGGCCCGACCAGATCGAGTCCCTAGACCGCAAATGGCCACGTGATGGGGATTGTCTATAAGGCCTGTGCCGGAAGATGTGTCTGTCGGGCGAAGAATTGGCACCCCTCGTAGGTATGAACGATCTGCTCGGCGTCGGTCACGGCGGTCGATCAGTAGAAACCTTGTCGGAAGGCTTTTCCTACTAGGGACCAGGGCGCAGCATGGTGGCCGCAGACACCGCTATGGATATCAAGCAGCAACCGCCTCCCATGGTCGGCCAGGATGCACTTCTGGAGGATTCCAGAGGGGCTCCTTTTGTAGAGGTCTGGCCCGACCAGGACGAAAGATTTCGCCCGTCGAGCGAGGCGCCGCGCCTCGGTCGGGTCGGCAGGGAGCGATCCATCTGTCAAGCGGTCGATAAAGGGCTTCCTCCAGTCGAAGTCGGTTGTCAACACGTCACGGCCCGACCCGAGAGGCCCTACGTCCGACCGCCCGGCGGTTGGAGTAGTTGCGGCCGGCAGGTCGGACGGCCGCTCGGTCGCCGGGTCCATCTGGACGGAAGGTTGTCAAAGGTCGCGGATGAAGATTCCAGGCGGGACTGGCCCTTTGCTAGAGGCGAGATTGGCTAGGTAGTCGGCCTCACCGTTGTAGTGTTTGTAGATATGATGAAGCTCGAAACCTTTGAATCTTTCTTCGAGCCTACGCACTTCCCGACAGTACGCGACCATGTGGGCGTCTCGGGGCTCCGCAGCCTTCATGACCTGGTCGACGACAAGCTTGGAGTCCTCGTGGACATAGAGTCGGCGAGCGCCGAGGTCGGCAGCGATGCGGAGACCGTTGATGAGAGCCTCGTACTCGGCGACGTTGTTGGTTGCATCGAAGAGCAGCCGGATGGCGTACTGGAGCTTGTTCCTGAGCGGGGAAACGATGACGACTCCCGCGCCCGCACCATTCTTGGTGTAGGACCCGTCGAAGTACACTGTCTAGTACTCGGGGTCTTCGAGCGCCGGTGGCGCCTGGGCTTCGGTCCACTCGGCGACGAAGTCGGCCAAGGCCTGCGTTTTGATCGTCGTTTGAGGAATGTACGATATGTCGTGGCCGTTGAGCTCGAGTGCCCACTTGGCTATCCTTCCTGAGGCGTCGCGGTTGTGAACGATTTCGCCGAGTGGCGATGAGGTCACCACGGTGACGGGGTGCCGGTCGAAGTAGTGGACCAACTTCCTCTTGGTGATGAGGACTGCATAGATCAGTTTTTGCACTTGCGGGTACCGAGCTTTCGACTCGGAGAGCACCTCGCTGACGAAGTATACCGGCCGTTGTACCTTGAGCACGTGGCCTTCTTCCGCTCGTTCTACAACGAGAGCCGCACTGACAACCTGGCTAGTAGCGGCGATGTAGAGGAGCAGGCGTTCTCCTGGTGTCGGGGCGACCAGGACCGGGGGTGAGGTCAGGAATACCTTTAGTTGGGTGAGGGCCTCTTGAGCCTCCTGGGTCCAGCTGAAGTGATCGGACTTCTTGAGCAACTTGTAAAGCGGCATCCCGCGCTTGCCAAGGCGAGACACGAAACGGCTTAGGGCCACAAGGCATCCTGTCAGCTTTTGGACTCCCTTTAGATTTTCAATTGGGCCCATCCTCATGATCGCCGAGATCTTCTCTTGATTGGCTTCGATGCCACGCTCAGAGACGATGAAGCCGAGCAGCTTTCCCTTAGGGACACCGAAAACACATTTCTCGGGGTTGAGCCTTATACGGAACCGTTGGAGGTTTGCGAAGGTTTCCTCCAGGTCGGAAATGAGGTCCTCGGCCTTCCTAGTCTTGATGACGACGTCGTCGACGTAGGCTTCGACGTTACGGCCTATCTGGTCGTTAAAGCACGTTTGCATACATCGCTGGTATGTAGCGCTTGCGTTTTTCAGACCAAACGACATCATCACGTAGCAAAATGATCCGAAAGGGGTGATGAAAGAAGTTGCGGATTGGTCGGGCTCCTTCATCGCTATCTGGTAATAACCTGAGTAGGCATCCAGAAAGGACAGGGTTTCGCACCCTGCAGTGGAGTCGACGACTTGGTCGATGCGAGGCAAAGGAAACGGGTCCTTGGGACATGCCTTGTTCAGGCTAGTATAATCAATACACATTCTCCATTGCCCATTCTTCTTTTTTACATGTACAGGGTTGGATAGCCACTCGGGGTGGCGCACCTCCTTGACAAACCCTGCAGCCAAAAGCTTGGCAATCTCTTCCCTTATGACCCTGCGCTTTTCATCGTCGAAGCAGCGCAGGCGCTGGGCGACCGGCCTCGAGCCTGGTCGAATGTTCAAGGAGTGCTCGGTGACTTCCCTTGGGATCCCCGGCATGTCGGCGGGCCTCCATGCGAAGATGTCTCGGTTAGCGTGGAGGAAGTCGACGAGCGCGCTTTCCTATTTAGCGAGGAGCGTGGCTCCAACCCGTTCGGTCTTGGTCGGATCCTTGGGATCGACCGCGACCTCCTTCGTGTCCTCGGCGAACTTGAAGGATCCTGGCCCCGACTTGCTGGATTCGGGGGCGGACTCAGAGGCTTCCCTCCGGAGGTTTGTAAGCTCACGACGCTACCGCAATCGCTTCATGATTGTAAGCAAGCTGGAAAGATGAGGCCACAGTGATCACTCCCCGTGGCCCGGGCATCTTCAGCTTAAGGTAGGTGTAGCTGGGGACCGCCATGAACTTGGCGTAACACGGCCTCCCCAGGAAAATCCACGACCTCAAAGGTGAGGGTCTCGGTGCGGAAGTTTTCCGGTCCCCCAAAGGTGACGGGCATGTCGACCTGCCCGAGCGGGTGAGCTTGTTGGTCCGAGATGACGCCATGGAAGGGCGCCTTGCTCGGTTGGAGACTCTAGCGGGGGACTCCCATGGCGTCGAGCGTCTCAACATAAAGGATGTTGAGACCGCTGCCATCGTCCATGAGCACCTTCGTGAGGCGCTTCTTCCCCACGATGGGGTCGACCACTAGCGGGTATCTCCCCGGCTGCGGAATGTGGTTGGGGTGATTGGTCCGACCACCGAAGATAGTGGGGGACGGCTGGAGTCACGGTATGGATCTCGCGGAAGGCGAGCTTGAGCCGACGCTTGTCGGCGTAGCACGCCGGTCCACCGAAGATCATGAGGCAGCCGTCGGGTTCGGGAAACACGACGTCCGCCCTTTTTTCCTCGGCACACGGTGCCGGGTCACGCTTCTTCCCCTTCCCCTTCAACAGTGAGGGGGTGAGAGAGAGGAAGTGCTTCAGGACTTGGCAGTCCCGGTACTTGTGCCTGACGGGGAACCCGTGGTTCGAACACGGACTCTCCATCAACTTCTTGAAATGGTCGAGCGCGACGGTAGTCGCCACGGTTGTTTAAGGTGGTGGTGGCCGTGACCAGTGGCCTCTCTGACTGTTTCCCCTGCCGCTTCTGCTTGTCGGAACGGTCGGAGAGGGAGGCGGCCTGAGCACTGGGCTCTTATTTGGCCTTCCCCTTCTCGAAGATGGCTCCCATAGCCTCCTCGCTGGAGGCGTGGTTGGTGGCGATGTCAAGGAGTTCCTTGGTGGTTCTGGGTTTAACGCAACCCAACTTGTGCACCAGGGCCTTGTAGGAGGTGCCGTAGATGAACGCCCCGACTACATCGGCGTCGGAGATGTCGGGGAGTTCATTGCATTGTCAGGAGAAGCGCCAGATGTAATCCCGGAGGGTCTCCTGGCGGCCGCTTGCGACTTTGTGTCCCAGAGTTCCTGTGGCGCTTGTAGGTGCCACGAAGTTACCGACGAAGAGATTCTTCAGGTTCCCCCAATTCCTGATGGTTCTCACGGGCAAGTACTCGAGCCAGGCTCGAGCCGAGTCCGCAAGGTAGATGGGGAGGTACTGGATGATGAAGAGATCGTTCGTAGCCCCTCCCGCCCCGCATGCGAGCCGATAGTCTTCTAGCCAGACACCGGGCTTCGTGGCCCTCGTGTACTTGGCTATGTTGGTCGGTGCCCTGAATCTGGCAGGGAAATCTGCATGGCGGATCCCCTAACAAAAGGACCGTGGTCCTGGACCATCGAGGCTTGGGCTGCGGTCGTTGTGGCGTTCGCTGTCTACGACCCGTGAGTGGGCCGCTTCGTTCGCTGCTTTTCTCCGCGCCTCGAGGGTGGAGTGGACGTCGTAGTCGTTGCCAAGGCGCCGCGATCGGGCGCCGCGAGGTCTGGGTCGTTCGTGGTGTGCCGCTTTGCCGAACCCACCGGCTCGAAGCGGCGCGCGCGGTTCGGCAATGGAGGTGGCACCGAGTGGTGAGAGCCGAGGCTCGCATGTGCCGTGACGCGAAGACGCTCCACCACCCCGAGGTTACTCGTATGTTGCCTTGGCCTCCGGGTCGGCCGGCTCGGGAAGGCTGCGGAGCAGCATTGCGGCTGCGGCCACGATTTGACTTAAGTGGGGGAAGAACTGCGGACCATCGGATTCGTCCGCCAGCTGGTGGTGTACCTGGCGCACGCGTGCACGCGTGCCGCCAAGTACGAGCGGGGGCTCGGGCTGATTCTGCTCTAGGTCGGCTTGGAGCTTGTCGAGCTCGGCCTTCGCCTCGACTCTTCCGCCGCTGAGGCTCGCGAGGCGGGCTTGGGCGCCTCGGCCGCTCCAGGTTGATTGTCCTCTTCCTGCGCCCTGGTGCGCTGGAGGAGGGCCCCCGTAGCCGCGGGGGTGGTGGTCAAGTCGACCGTGCCCGCCATGTTGCACTCGCGAGAGTGCCGTCTGCGGGCAGTGTGCTCTATGTCGGAGCTGGAGTCGTGGCTGGAAGAGTCTTCCAGCAAGTCATGGATAGAGGCCGGCATATAGCCGGAGATTGCCACGAATTGTGAGCCCGCGGGAGGTGACGTAGTCATCTGCCCGGGCTCACAGGCGCTGCCGCCTGAGGCGGCGTGGCGCTTGTTGGGCTCCGGCCTTAGGGCCTGTAGGGGGTCCCGAGCCAGAGGTTAGTGAAGTCACCGGAGACGGAGTCCTGGCTCCTAGCGGGCGTCTGGTCTCCGGAGGTGGCGGGGATGAGCACGAGCTCTCCCGCCGAAGTGGCAATGAAGTCAAGGGAGCCGAAGTGGATCGGGCCCCTCGACGCAGACACGCCGTCGTGGGTGAAGAATTCCATCAAGGAGACAAGCGGGAATCAGGAGATGTTGATGAAGACGCGCGAAGGCCCCCTACCTGGCGCGCCAACTGTCGGCGTTTCGTGCACCAGCAAGTAAATTTGTAAGTCGGAGGGGCCGCGCGCTCCCTCTCCTTGAATGGTTAGACTCAAAAGCCCAAAATGTATACTGGTTCGGGCCGAATGTCCCTACTCCGGTTCGTGTGGTGGTGTTGTATTGCCTTAGGTGCAGACGGCTGCACAACGTTTACAAGTAAGAGCTGAGGGATTGAACACAAGAGTGCTAGCTGCCTGTTCGTGAAGACTTAGCGGGAAGAGGCCGTCCCCTACTGGGAGGCCCTGTCCCCCCCTTATATAGCCGGAGGGGGCAGGTTACACGAGAAGTTGGGAGGAGAAAGGATGAGGCGACCTATGCTAAGAGCTTCGGTCCTCCGTCTTGGTAGTCGGTCACCGTTCTCTTTGCCCATCCCTTGTTGGTAGTCCCGTCGGGCAGGGCAGTTAGCTGCTTCATCGGGAAACAGCGCACCTACCTTCTGTGAGCCTGACGGGTGCTGACGTTATAGCGCGTGACCCTTGTGCTGCCTCGGGAGGGAGCGTGTCTTCGTACTGTGCGTGACTGGGCGATGAGACTGGAGTCTTGACTTTGGCAACCCTCGTGCTGTCTTGGGAAGGAGCCACCTGCCCCCGAACGGTCGCTTTGAGTGGTCATGTCCGTAGGGCACGTGGCTAACGGTCGGCAAAGGCCTGACACGTGGTCCTTGGCGGAGGTCTCTTCGGCTTGGTCCGAGCTCGGGGGAGCCTGACCCGTGGCGGGGGTCGGGCGTCCCACTTGGTCGGGGTCGCTTGCCCCACTTGGTCGAGGACGAGCTTGGAGTAGCTCGTTAGGTCAGGGACGAGCGTCCTTTGTGGCCCCGTGTGGCTTTTGGTCGGAGCCGGGCTTGGAACAGCCCGTTCGTTACTCCAGGCCGCTGGCGTACCCATTGTATGAGTACTCGTTAGGGATACACTGTCATGTTTCTTCTCCAAAACAAGGATTTAACGTCATCGGGATGGTGCAAAGCTAGGTCTAAGTAATGTAACGGTTATGTTATGACTCTCTGCGGCACACCAAAGGAAGTGTGCTAATAGGTTGCACAAAGAGTCAGTCATTTCTTGTGGGTAAAGCTGTACGCCTCTGCAGAGTGTAAATCTAATTAGCCGCGCTTATGGTCAAAGGCACTTGGTAACGTCATCACATAGCTAAGGCCCTGTTTGGGGGGGCTGCGCTTCAGCTGTGCTTCAGCTTTTGGCCAAAAGCTCCCCAAACAAAGATAGCCGCAGTACCGAAGCTGCCACGCAGAGCACCCCAAAAGCCGCAATTACGAGGAGGAGCTTTTCACCGTGGCTTCGCTGACCGCTCCCATCTCGCCACTCCGCCTCCCCAACCTCTCGCCACCCCGCCTCGCCACCTCCACGCCACCTCTCCACTCATCCGCCGTAGCTTCGCTAGGTTATCGCCTTCTCGCTCTTGTTGCCCCAAAAGCTACATCACAGAAGAGCCATTTTGCCAAATCCAAGATAACAAGAAAAGCAACAATGCCACCATAGTCGCTTTACACCTCAAAGAAACTAAAAGCGACTTTTCAAAATTTCACCATCGCTTCCCCAAACAGGCCCTAAATATTTTACTATTTTCAAAATGGACTGATTTCCATCTAATATGCCTTGTTTTGGCAAAGATTATGGTTATGCCACGTGTTGGCATGGAAATGATATGGCAGGATTGGATTATTGGATCATTGAATTATTCAATGCTCGCGAAGGGTTGTGAGTATTACTTATGCTTTACTTATTTTTTATCAGTCAAACTTGCTTTATTAAATTCCGTTTGCAGTTGTCAACTTGATTTATTATTTCAATTTCGCTTTATGCAAATTAACCGTAGAAGCCTTTCCTTTGAAATGGCATGCATATATTATACGATTTGCTAAAGTCTTGCGGAGTACGTAAAGTACTCACCCTTGCTTATTATGTTGTTTTAGGTGGAAAAAGATAGCGAAGCTTCGAAAGTTCTCTTATTGTCGCAGGATGCGGGATTTTCAATAAAGCGACCTTTTTAAGGATTATGCCTTGTCAGTTGCCTGAGGGATTGGATGGGCACACTACAAGACTTTGCTTCTTCTGTGCAATATATATATATATACTGTGAGTTGTAAGAATATATTGTACAAATAGCTTCCGCTTGAATAAAATGATGTATGGATGTGATTCCAATTGTTGAAAATGTGCGTACTAGCCACTAATCATGGGACTAGTACTGTATGCGCATTAGATTTCCATTTCTGCATTTATGCGAAAATGGGGGTCGTTACAGTTGGTATCAGAGCTATACTGACCGTAGGATAAACCTGTGACGCCCCCACATCGCCTGACCAGGCCAGGACCAGTGGAAACATCACAGAGCAGAGTGCGCCAGGATCAGGCTAAGGAAAATAACACATGCACGGATAGAAATTTCCACCGAATAGTACTCGGGGGTTATTCTTAAAGTACATATAGTACTGTCTTATGTCTGGCTACGGTGATTTCTACACCGCCCGCCTAATATTACAATATTATTCTAGATGCCTCCTCCCGAGGGTAGATTTATTCCACTGTGTCTTGGGTCACCCCTCATATTCATATCCTCCATAGCAACATCGGTATCATCATAAACATTCACATCATCATGAAATTCACCTTCTATCTCATCCGTTGGGTGCACTCAACATGCTTTGAAAAACAATAGAAAGCAAGGCCGAGTACACCAAGACTCAAGAAGCCATGAACCTTTATGCATGGGTATAAAATATACTTTTCGACCACCGAGCCACATCTCCAAAGTAGTACTTTATCCAAAGTACCATTTTACCCATTTGTTAGAAAGTGTCAAGTTTTAACTTTTAAATCTCATCGACAAAGAAAACAACGTGGGTCTTACATCCTGTGTTAGAGGAAAACCCACATGACGCACTTCCAAACCCTAAGCTAGGAGTGATATCACATTTGACTCGATCGAGGTGTACCGCTTGCCCATAGCATCACTTTGGCTTATTGTCACGGTCGCTTCCTTAGGCACACTAATAAACCAAGGAAACGACGCTTGGCCAATCAGACATCGACTCGCTATACCGCCTTGCCTCACCAAAGGCACGCGAAGTCGAGACTCCTCCCGACGCTCGCCCTAGGGTGATCGCTCACCTAGCACAGTCACCTTTCTCACCTTGGCGAGTCGGCTACTTGTCGGTTACTTTGTTCACCCGTCCCATACCGGGTCTATGGTCAAGACGCGGCTTGCCGATTTTGAGGTAAGTGCCGCTTGGTTGTCCTTAAATGATACCCTATGTGGAGGAGCCCGACTCCCATAACAACCCAACCGGGTTGTTCATACCGAACTCCTCCACTGCCATTTACTCCATAACCTCACCAAGGTTATGGTTCTAACACTTGGATCTAGCCGATCCAGCTTAGTGTGATTTAATTTTTAGAATTTAGCTTTTGAGATGAATGCAAGAGTTTCAAACAACCCAAGCCACAAAATCAGTTCACAAGACATGGTCGAAGGGCGACTTGCCTGACTGTGTGATCACAGAGTTGTCCACTGCAAGGAGTGGCTCTAGCGCCTCCGTTGTTATTGAGGATTTCTAATAAGAGCACCAAATTTTATTAAATATCTTTTCTCAGGTTGGGTTTAATTTGCTTATACAGAGATATGTTCGTGCGGAAATTGGATCATTATTTAATTCAGAGAGAAGAAAAGAGAAAAACAAGAAATAAATTTTGGATTTGTTTTCCATTGCTGGGCGTAAAGGGCACGTAGGCGGTGAATCGGGTTGAAAGTGAAAGTCGCCAAAAAGTGGCGGAATGCTCTCGAAACCAATTCACTTGAGTGAGATAGAGGAGAGTGGAATTTCGGGAAAGCTGGCCCGGCACCTACCTAGAAGAAGAGTGCCAATATCTTTTTCTTCTTTCTAAAGAGTGTTTTGACTGCAACCAATGCTTGCCCAGATAGGAGTACTTTTGCTAGCTAATTCCATGCAATTCGGAAGTAAATCCACTTCGTAAGTCACTCACTCAATCCAATCTGAGTTTATGCCAATGCCAGCGCTACTACTTGATTGAGTGCCAGCACGTAGCTGTGCTTTCAGCAAGAATTTCACCATTGTGAGCCGGTGCCTTTCGAAGCACTTTCACGTGTGAACCGAAGTCGTCTTGCCGAACTCAAGACCCACGGAGACCTACCTATAGTGACGTCAAAGTACCAGTGAGCATGGAGGTTTGGTTAGGCTTGGTTACGACGACGTATGTACCTACACCCATTGAATCGTTTATTGTCTGACAATCTCCGACGCGACGCGCAACGCCCCATGCAAATCCCTACGTCGGTCGATCGATGCGCACAGAAGGGGAGCTTGTCCATAACGAAAACGCGTATGTAGAACAGTGAGAGCCTCCTGCTCAACATAAAGTGGCCCACGAAGACAAGTGTGAGGAAATGCTTCTTTTTCAAATTTTCTTATTCTGGTAATTTATTCCTGTAAAACATTTTATATTTAAATTACCTACTTATTTATTTATCTTCTTATCTATTTTTTTATATATAAATATATATATTTTTAATTATTATTATTATTATTTATTATTATTATTATTATTATTTTTTTCTTCGGTCCAGCTGGCCCACTCGGCCCGGCTAAACCCTAACCCTACTTCTAATCTTATCCCTCCTCACCTTCTATCTTTTCCCACTCCTGCCTACACAGCCGCCGCCCCCTTTTTTTCTTCTCCTCTCCCCCGCCCCTCTCATCTCACGCCGCCCCTCCTGGATGCCCCTCCGCATGCCACCATCGGCCCGACTACCGCGCACCACCGCCGTCCCGCCGGTCCCCCTCCACAGCTCTTCCCCCCCACCCTTTTTCTCGAGCGCCTCCCCCCATTCTCCGAGCGTCGCCGCCTTCGGCTCCCCGCGCCTCCGGTGGCCGTCAGCTCTCCCGACCTCCCACCGCGCGCCGACTCATGGCTTCCCCCTCACCAGCGCGCGCCGCCGCCTAGCCCTTCCCCACCGCGCGCCGTCACGAAACCTCTAGGCCCCGAGCCGGATCTGGAGCTCCCAGCGCCGACGGCTTCCCCGGCCACCCCCACAAGCTAAGTACTTATCTCCTAAATCTTCTTCCTCATTTCTTTCTTTCTAATTCATCTCCTCCTTCTTCTAGATCCTTCCCTGCGGTTGCCGTCGGCCCGACGCCTCGGACACCGGTGAGTGGACTCGGGCCCGAGAGTTCATGCGCACAGGGCACGGCGACCACTCGCACCATTCACTACCGCTCGGCCACGGCGCCACCGCCTACCACATGGGCTAAGTACCCGAACTCCTCTCCTTTAATTTTTCGGTCTCAGATTAATGTTCTTGGATTGTCGCTCTATTGATTCTTGTATGAACTAGTTCTCTGTTGGTACTTGCATGAATTGTATATGTGAAAGTTGGATGTTGCCTATTGCAAATATTGTCCCTGTTTGATTATTATTAGCAAGTGAGTTATGTATTGATAAGAGAGATATGCGCGAAATAATACCGGTGATTACATTTGTGTTGCTATACTGGAATCATAAGAGCATGCTAACTCACTTATATGAAATGGTTATCTCAGCTTGATTATTAGATTTAAGGCTTCTGTGCATAAGATGTTGTGCAAACAGAAATGTATGTATAATACTTGTAGGTATATCTATTAAAGTTTCTAAGCAAATTAAAATCTAGTGATGAAAACTGAAGTTTGTGATACTGCGAATACTTCACCTAACTTGACTTGATATTATGGTGAATACATTCATGCTGATCATCAAAATTTTACAGATTCTTTAAGATGTTAGTTTGTCTTTTAAGTCGTTGCACTATTCTCTTTTAGGGTTGCACACAATTCTGCTTAACAGATTTAACTATACTCTGATTAATTTCTATCTAGTCTAATATTTGAGCTTGCTTGACTTATGCATTTGGGTAATTTAAGAGTATAGGTCAGAGCAACCCTTAATCTTGTTAGATCTTTTAGATTATGGAAGCTTGGGCATCTAATATGTAGAGTTGTTGTTCATCTGCTTGGTTAGATCACATGCAAGATTAATGTACGCTAACTCATTATGCATTTACCTTGGTGATCCAAACTGTATGCTTTCGGATTGATGGTTAAACATACATATATATACTTTGCACTGGAAAGACTATTTTGGTATTGCATTAATTGATCCAGACAAGGGTTCGGTATAGCTAGGAGGAGTATACTTGCTACCAAACTGCATTTACTAAGCATGGTGAAAAGAAAAGACAGGTTTAAACTTGGAACCTGATCTGCAGGGAGAAGAAGACGAGGTGTCGAAGTGGAAGTGGATGGGAAGTAGCTGCCGACAGCTTCTCCCTCTTCCTGGATCGCCTTTACTACTACCAGCAGAGGACAAGGAGTACTACTGCTCTACTGCTCTAGGTGAGTAAAGGAGGTAGCAGTAAAGACCCTGGGATGTACTACTCTGCCCCCATTTATACTGCTAGGTTTTACCTCTCTATAAAAGCTAAGACCAAACACTGCTGCAGGAGAGCTATGGCCTAGTGGCGCGCATGCAACCAATACTCTGCCATTTGGCAGACAGAATGGGCAAGGGAGCAGTTGGCTGAAAGCTGGAGAGATGGACAGAAAGAGGAAATGAAGCAACAGGCTGGGTGAATTGGGGTGAAGGTCGGTTCAAAGAACCGACAGCATGGTCTGAACTTTGCAAGGGGTTACTAACAGCCGGTTGGACTCGAATGGATGCCACACAAAAAAAAAATCTGTAATTTTGGTGCATCTTGATGTGAATGCAAAATTTTGTAATACTTCTGGATTGTATTGAATGAATATTCGAGAGGTTATAAACCTGAGTGTTGGTTGGTCTAGAGTAAAAACTGTACTTGGAGGAGATGACCTGAGTTTTAATGAATATACTTGTGTGGAAAAGGTATGCAGTAGCTAGTGTGTGAATTGAGCTAAGATGTTCATGCACATGCACATTTAAATCTGAGACTTTGAGAGTTGAGAGGATTGATGATAGAAGGCATACTGTTTGGGGTTGTGGTGAAAGTACAAGGGAAATAAAATTTTAGGTATGTTTTTACAGCCTTCCCTCTTTAAAGAAAATTTCGCCTTCGAAATTTCTTGAATTATACCTTGAATAGATGAGGGTATTTGATCTTTAGATCATCCCAGTTTTCCCATATGGCTTCTCAGATTGGATGATTTTCCCATTGCACCTTGCAGTACTTAATTGTCTTATTTCTTAACTTCTTTTCGTCCGTGTCGAGGATCCGACTTGGACACTCCTCATATGTTAGATTTTCTTGGAGTGGAAGTTGGCATTGTAACTCTGTCTGTTGGCTCTCTTAGACTCTTTCTTAGTTGGGAAACATGAAACACATTGTGGACATTTTGAAGGTGTGCTGGTAAGTCGAGTTGGTATGCTACTGGCCCCCTTTTTCTTAGGATTCGAAAAGGTCCAATATATCGAGGACTTAATTTTCCATGAATCCCAAAACGCTTTATTCCTTTCATTGGTGATACCTTCAGATATACGGAATCACCAATTTCAAAATTTATATCCCGACGTCTTTGGTCCGCGTAGCTCTTTTGTCTGCTCTGAGCTATTTTTAGCCTTTCTTTAATTACCCGAATTTTCTCTTCTGTTTCTTGAATCAGGTCAGGGGCTAGGAGCTTTTTCTCCCCAGCTTCTGTCCAACATACTGGGGTTCGGCATCTTCTGCCGTATAAGGCTTCAAAGGGTGACATACCAATGGTTGCCTGATAACTATTATTATAGGCGAACTTTGCCAATGGTAAAAACTTGCTCCATGTATTGCCGAAATCCAACACACAGGCTCTTAGCATGTCTTCTGCGATCTGGTTAACTCGTTCAACTTGACCACTGGTCTGCGGATGGTATGCTGTACTGAAATCTAGTTTTGTTCCAAGCGCTTCTTGCAACTTCCCCCAAAATTTGGAGGTGAAAATTGAGTCTCGGTCAGAAACAATCCTAGAAGGTGTTCCATGCAAGACTACTATTCTTTGGAGGTATATTTCTGCTAGTTTTTCTCGAGAGCATCCTTGGGGTAATGGAATAAAGTGTGCCGACTTGGTGAGTCGGTCTACCACAACCCATATGATTTCTTCTTTCTTGTTGGTTCTTGGTAGGCCTGTGATAAAATCCATGTGAATTTCATCCCACTTCCATTGAGGAATTGGAAGAGGTTGCAGTAAGCCTGAGGGTCGCTGGTGTTCAGCCTTAACCCTTTTGCAGGTGTCACATTCATCCACATATTGGGCAATTTCCCTTTTCATATTATTCCACCAGAATGTCCCCTTCACATCATGATACATTTTTGTACTTCCCGGGTGTATGGTATATGGGGTGGAGTGTGCTTCGTTAAGTATTAATTGTTTAATATCAGCGATGTTTGGCACGCAAATTCGGTCTTTATACCATAGGGACTCATCCTTCGCTAATCTGAATTCTGACGGTTCTCCTTTGAGTATTCTACCTTTTTCTTCTGCAATGAACTTGTCCTTACTCTGGTCTACTTTAATTTTCTCCATCAAAGTAGGTTTTATTGACAAGGTTGCTAGGATATGAGTTGGTGGTTCAGTTGTGAATTCTATTCTCATTCTTGCTAAATCTTCTATCAATTTTTGATTGAAACTCTGAAGCTGGAGATGACTGCAAGATGCTTTCCTACTGAGGGCATCTGCTACCACATTTGCTTTGCCAGGGTGGTAGTTAATACCCAAGTCATAATCCTTGATCAGTTCCAACCACCGTCTTTGCCTCAGATTTAATTCTTTTTGGGTGAAAATATATTTGAGGCTCTTATGGTCTGTGTATAGCTCACATCTCTGCCCATAGAGGTAGTGGCGCCATAATTTCAAGGCGAACACTACTGCTGCTAACTCCAAATCATGAGTGGGGTAGTTTTGCTCATGTGGCTTTAGTTGACGGGATGCATAGGCTATGACTCTGCCATCTTGCATAAGCACACACCCTAGCCCTATTCGAGAGGCATCACAATAGACAGTAAAGTCTTTGCCCATCTCGGGTAGTGCTAGGATTGGTGCAGAAGTGAGCCGTTTCTTTAATTCCTGAAAACTGCGCTCACAAGCTTCATTCCAGTTGAATGGGTTATCTTTTCTGAGGAGCTTGGTCATGGGAGCTGCTATTCGAGAGAATCCCTCTATAAATCTTCGGTAGTATCCGGCTAAGCCAAGGAAACTACGGATCTCAGTAATATTCGTTGGAGCTTGCCAAGCCAGTACTGCCTCAACCTTGGTTGGATCTACAGATATTCCTTTTCCTGATATGATGTGTCCTAGGAAGGAGACTTTATCTAACCAAAATTCACATTTCTTGAACTTGGCATAAAGTTCCTTTTCCCTTAGGGTTTGTAGAACTGTCCTAAGGTGTTTTGCATGTTCTTCCATGCTTTGGGAGTATATCAGGATATCGTCAATGAATACTACCACGAACTTATCCAGATATGCCATTAGCACCAGATTCATTAGATTCATGAATATCGCTGGTGCATTTGTAAGCCCAAAGGGTACCACTGTGAATTCATGGTGTCCATATCGGGTTACAAATGCGGTCTTCAGTATATCTCCTTCTTTTACTTTCAACTGGTGATAACCAGATCGGAGATCTATCTTAGAGAATACTCGTGCCTTTCTTAACTGGTCAAACAGGTCATCTATCCTTGGCAACGGGTATTTATTCTTAATGGTCATTTTATTGAGTTCACGGTAGTCTACACATAATCTCATGCTCCCGTCCTTCTTTTTAACGAATAGAACTGGAGCTGCCCAGGGAGACACACTTGGTCGAATAAAACCTTTTTGTTCTAGCTCATCCAACTGTTGTCTTAACTCCTCTAATTCTCCTGCGGCCATACGATAGGCTCTTTTGGATATGGGTGCTGTCCCGGGCTTAAGATCAATTGTGAACTCTACCTCTCTATCAGGAGGCATTCCAGGCAACTCTTCAGGGAACACATCTAAAAATTCTTGGACTACTGGGACATTTTGGCTCCTCGAGTGCAATGCGGCTATTATCTTTTGGCCTGGGGGTAAGTTGGTTTTCTTGCCCCTAAATATGACTCTTTCATTATTGGGTCCCTTTAGTGATACTGTCTTTGTTTCACAGTTGACAATGGCTCCATGCCGTGTCAACCAATCCATCCCAAGAATAACATCTAGTCCACTTAAGTTGATAGAATAAAGATTTTCCTTAAAGGGGGTCTTTAGAATGATGAGAGGGTGGTTATAGCAGATGTGCTGTGCTAGGATTGGACAACCCGGTGATTGAACATTTATTTGGTTGAATAAGGGAGTGGACTGTATATCATGTTTCTTGACAAAATGCTCAGATATAAAGGAAGCGTGGCACCAGGGTCAAATAAGACCAGCCCTGATGCTGGAGGGATTTGGATGTTACCCGTGATTACGTCGGTAGCGGATTCCGTTCGGCGTCCACATGATTTAAGCGGACGGGTCCACGAGCAAGTCCTCCACGTCCAGGTCCACGGTTGGCTGGTGCATTCCCGCGCACAGGCGCCCCATTCTGAGGATGAGGTGCAGACCGTTGCATAGGAGTTGTTCCAGTTTGGGTTGGTGCCTTTTGCTTTCCTTTATCTGGACATTGACTCTTGTAGTGGCCTTTTTGTCCACACTCAAATCATAGACATTGGACCTTGGGCAGTCACGGGCCAAGTGAGGTCCACTGCAATAGTAGCATCGTATTGGAGCTCTGGCTTGTGTAACTGTCGGTTTGGGTGCTGGGTGAGAAATGGGTTGGAAAGACCCAGATACTGGTGTTCGTGCTGGGATAGAGGGTCTATTACCACTCCTTATGAAATTTCTAGGGTCCATTCTAGCCCTCTTCCTTCGATCTTCCTCTAGAGCAGCTTGCCGGTGTTCAATGAGTATAACTCGGTCCACTAAGTCATGGAATTCAGTGACCTTAATGACGGCCAACTGAACTTGGATTGATGGTCTTAACCCCTCTGTGAACCGATACACTTTCTTAGCTTCAGTATTTGTGTCCTCCGGAGCATACCGAGCTAAGTGATTAAACTGGGTTAGATATTCGGTGATAGTCCTTTGTTCTTGTTTGAGTGCCAGAAATTGTTTTCTCTTTATTTCCATAATACTTTCAAGAATGTGTGCTGCTCGGAATTTATTCTTAAATTCCTCCCATGAAATAATATAGTCTGGTGGGTAGGTATTTTGTAAATTTCTCCACCATGTGGCTGCTTGCCCAATGAACTGGTGAGAGGCATATCGAACTTTTTGTTGGTCTGTGCAACCAACTGTTTCAAGTTTTTGTTCGATGTCCCCCAACCAATCATCTGCTTCCAAGGGTTCTGTAGCATGAGAAAAGGTTGGTGGCCTGGTTTTCTTAAATTCTCCAATACTAACTCCTTGATATGGGGTTCTTGCCACTAGATTTGTAACTGTCCCAAACAGTTGTTCCATGAATTTACTTTGCTGCTCCTGAGCATCTCTACGAGACTGCTCCATCCACAACATCATCTGGCCCATATAATCAGCCCCAGCGATAGGTGGAGGCAAGGGCGGAGGTGGAGGAAGTGTTTCTCTAGGAGGCAGATCCTCCATACTTCTCAAGGTTTCAGGTACTTCTTCAACTGGATTGTTGGTGCCATTACGGAAACCACTACCAGAAGCCATGAATTTAATTATGAGGATACAGAGGATGATGGAGATTTAGTGATTGATTTGGCTTGGTTTGATATCATTTAGTTAAGCTTTTATTTTAGGACAATTGTTATCCATTTATTTCATGTATGTATATTTTATGGTATTATTTATTAATTCACTCACAACAACACCAATAGTAAGGCAAAAACAACTGAATAATTACAGAAACAAAACAGCAAAGAGGGGCACCGAAAGAAACAACACTAACACATATATATAACAGTAATATAACATCTCCTAAGGTCATCAGGTCACCACGTGTAAGTGTATGTGCACCCGAAACAAAAGTACACCCATCGGCCTAACTGACTGCCGAACTGCCAACTACTCTACCTGACTAAACTGGCTGTGAGACTTTGGGAGGGGTAGCTACAGCTACTCAACCTTGCCAGAGAGGGTACAAACAAAAGAACAGCCTGAAGCTAACCAACTAAGTGACTGGGTGTAGGGACACTCTGAGAGGTGTAGCAGTCTACTGTGCTGCTAAGCAACCTTGTTAGAGTGTAAGTACAACCAAAAGCTCCCTACTCAAGTCTACCTATCTACTAAAACTCAGTCCTCCCTATCGAGAGGACTCCCTGCTGAAGTGAGGAATAGACCAGGATCTACAGCAGAGCTAGGTACTGGCAGTGTAGGTGTCGGAGAAGAACTCAGTGCAGGCAGACTCTCAGCAGGTCGCGACTCGCTCGGGTCAGTAGCAGAGCTGAGGGGGTGCTCAGAGGGTGTAGTAGGCTGAAGGTACTGAGAAAGAGTGAAAGAAGGTGAAACGAGGGAGCACTCAAAGGGCTCCGTCTCCGAGGATGGGACATACCCAGGGGTGCTAGGAAGGTGATCTGGGGAAGGTGGGACGGGCTGTGCAGGTGGAGAGTAAGGTGGAGGTTGTGGCACGTGCTCAGGCGAGCGAGGTGTGACGAAAAAGGAACTAGGGTCAGTGGCAAGAGCTGAAGTGGAACCAACAGAAGGTCCAACTCTAGAAGTAGGCTCATCTGTGGCTAGAGAGTCCTGATCAATGGAATAGCCAACTCTATCTGGGGATACGGAAGGGGAACTATCTGCCTGAAGAGGATTGAGGGCCAGACCCGGCTGGGTATAGTCCCCCAAAGTAGTAGTCAGGGCGCCATTCTCCTGCTCGAGCAGGGAACAGCGTCGCTCAAGGGTGCGAATCCTCTCCATCAGCTCCAGGACAAGCCGACTGGGAGGAGCGGAAGGAGGACGATCATACGGGGTGAAAGAGCGTGGAAGAGGTCGAACAGAAGGTCACCTGATGACTCTGGGAGTCAGTGTGTGCCCAAAAGGAGTGGAAACTGGAAGGTAAGTGGGTGGTGGTGTAGAGGTCGAGGCAGGTGGAGTGTAGACTGAAGTAGGTCTGGGTGGTAAGTGTGGTAAGAAGGACGCAGAAGGTGGTAAGGCTGGTGGTGCGAAAGAGGGCACAGAAAGAGAGCCTCTAGGTGGAGGTGCTGACGAGCTCCCAGCCTCCTCTAGGTGGTAGGGCCACTCGCCCAAGCCCACCTGGACTAGCTAGGGGTGAAAGGCGTGAAAGAGCAGTAGAGCAGCGTCTCTGGCTGCTCCCTGCAGTGCGGAGAGGAAGTCGAAGCGTGCCACACTATAAGTGGGCACCACTCCCAGACTCACAGAGTCCGGAAGGTGAGCAGTGACAACATAGCCGACCCCTACGGGGTCCTCGACTACGGTGTAAAAAGGTGTGGAGAGAGTGCCTAAGGCAGCAAGCAAGGTCAAAAGGAACAAAGCAAAGCCCCAAACTCGAACTGGACAGGAATCTGCGCTCCATCCTACATATTTTAAACAAGAATTTTAGTTAGCACATCATTTAAAGTAGAAGGTGTTGTAATCTACAGAAGGAACTTTTATGCTTGTTTTTTTTAAGTCAAGTTGTTATTAAGTGACATTTTTAATTAAGTTGTTTTGACATGACCCTATTATTATTACTATTTTTTTTTACATTTTGATGATTTAAGATTGCTTATAGTTTTCATTAATGTATAAGAATAATATTTTAACTGAGAAGAGTTTCAAGATGAGTAGATAAGAAAAGAGAGTGTTTTTAGATGAGAGAAGATATTTTTCTGCTTCAGAGGATAAGGAGAGAAAGTCTAGCCTTCTTAAGGCAGTTTACATTCTCTACCTAAGGTACATGTCTCTTTCGTTAGCCTTGCTTTGATACCACCTTTATTCTGTGACACCCCCACATCGCCGGACCAGGCCAGGACCAGTGGAAACATCACAGAGCAGAGTGCGCCAGGATCAGGCTAAGGAAAACAACACATGCACGGATAGAAATTTCCACCGAATAGTACTCGGGGGTTATTCTTAAAGTACATATAGTACTGTCTTATGTCTGGCTACGGTGATTTCTACACCGCCCGCTTAATATTACAATATTATTCTAGATGCCTCCCTCCTGAGGGTAGATTTATTCCGCCAGGTCTTGGTCGTCAGCACCCTCATATTCATATCCCTCCACAGCAACATCGGTATCATCATAAACATTCACATCATCATGAAATTCACCTTCTATCTCATCTGGTTGGGTGCACTCAACATGCTCTGAAAAACAATAGAGAAAGCAAGGCTGAGTACACCAAGATCGAAGAAGCCATGAACCTTTATGCATGGGTATAAAAATATACTTTTCGGCCACCGAGCCGCTACTCCAAAGTAGTACTTTATCCAAAGTACCATTTTACCCATTTGTTAGAAAGTGTCAAGTTTTAACTTTTAAATCTACTGACAGCAAAACAACGTGGGTCTTACATCCTGTGTTAGAGGAAAACCCACACGACGCACTTCCAAACCCGGAAGCAAGGGTGATATCACATTTGACTCGATCGAGGTGTCTTTGCTTTGCCCATAGCATCACTTTGGCTTATTGTCACAGTGCGCTTCCTTAGGCACACTAATAAACCAAGGAAACAGAACGTTTGGCCAACTGTACACTGACCTTTGCCATACCGCCTTGCCTCACCAAAGGCACGCGGGTCGAGACTCCTCCCCCGACGTCTCGCCCTAGGGTGACTGCCCTCACCTAGCACAGTCACCTTTCTCACCTTGGCAGAGTCAGCTACTTGTCGGTTACTTTGTTCAGCCCGTCCCATACCGGGTCTATGGTCAGCACGGCTTGCGCCGATTTTGAGGTAAGTGTCAGTTTGGTTGTCCTTAAATGATACCCTATGTGGAGGAGCCCTGACTTCCATAACAACCCAACCGGGGTTGTTCATACCCTGAACTCCTCCACCCGCCATTTACTCCATAACCTCACCAAGGTTATGGTTCTAACACTGGATCTAGCCGATCCAGTTAGTGTGATTTAATTTTTAGAATTTAGCTTTTGAGATGAATGCAAGAGTTTCAAACAACCCAAGCCATAAAATAAGTTCACAAGACATGGTCGAAGGGCGACTTGCCTGACTGTGTGACCACAGAGTTGTCCACTGCAAGGAGTGGCTCTAGCTGCCTTCCGTTGTTATTGAGGGGATTTCCTAATAAGAGCACCAAATTTTATTAAATATCTTTTCTCAGGTTGGGTTTAATTTGCTTATACAGAGATATGTTCGTGCAGAAATTGGATCATTATTTAATTCAGAGAGAAGAAAAGTGAAAAACAAGAAATAAATTTTGGATTTGTTTTCCATTGCTATTTTTAATCTATTTTCTTATTCTGGTAATTTATTCCTATAAAACATTTTATATTTAAATTACCTACTTATTTATTTATCTTCTTATCTATTTTTTTATATATATAAATATATATATTTTTATTATTATTATTATTATTTATTTATTTTTATTTATTATTATTATTTTTTTTTTCTTCGGTCCAGCTGGCCCAAAAGTCTGGCCAACTCGGCCCGGCTAAACCCTAACCCTACTTCTAATCTTATCCCTCCCACCTTCTATCTTTCCCACTCCGCCTACACAGTACGCCCCCCCTTTTTCTTCTCCTCTCCCCGCCCTCTCATCTCACGCCGCCTCCTAGATGCCCTCCGCATGCCACCACCGGCCCGACTACACGCACCACCGCCGCCCCGCGGTCTCCTCCTGACTCTTCCCCCTCCCTTTTCTCGGCGCCTCCCCATTCTCCGGCGTCGCGCCGGCTCCCGCGCCTCCGGTGGCCGTCGGCTCTCCCGACCTCCCACCGCGCCGACTCATGGCTTCCCCCTCACCAGCGCGCGCCGCCTAGCCCTTCCCCACCGCGCCGTCCACGAAACCTCTAGGCCCCGAGCCGGATCTGAGCTCTCAGCACGACGGCTTCCCGCCACCCCACAAGCTAAGTACTTATCTCCTAAATCTTCTTCCTCATTTCTTTCTTTCTAATTCATCTCCTCCTTCTTCTTCTAGATCCTTCCCTGCGGTTGCCGTCGGCCGGCGCCTCGGACACCGGTGAGTGGACTCGGGCCGAGAGTTCATGCGCCTGAGGCACGGCGACCACTCGCACCATTCACTACCGCTCGGCCACGGCGCCACCGCCTACCACATGGGCTAAGTACCGAACTCCTCTCCTTTAATTTTTCGGTCTCAGATTAATGTTCTTGGATTGTCGCTCTATTGATTCTTGTATGAACTAGTTCTCTGTTGGTACTTGCATGAATTGTATATGTGAAAGTTGGATGTTGCCTATTGCAAATATTGTCCTGTTTGATTATTATTAGCAAGTGAGTTATGTATTGATAAGAGAGATATGCGCGAAATAATACCGGTGATTACATTTGTGTTGCTATCTTGGAATCATAAGAGCATGCTAACTCACTTATATGAAATGGTTATCTCACTTGATTATTAGATTTAAGGCTTCGTGCATAAGATGTTGTGCAAGCAGAAATGTATGTATAATACTTGTAGGTATATCTATTAAAGTTTCTAAGCAAATTAAAATCTAGTGATGAAAACTGAAGTTTGTGATCTTGCAAATACTTCACCTAACTTGACTTGATATTATGGTGAATACATTCATGCCGATCATCAAAATTTTCTGATTCTTTAAGATGTTAGTTTGTCTTTTAAGTCGTTGCACTATTCTCTTTTAGGGTTGCACACAATCCGCATATGATTTAACTATACTCGATTAATTTCTATCTAGTCTAATATTTGAGCTTGCTTGACTTATGCATTTGGGTAATTTAAGAGTATAGGTCGAGCAACCCTTAATCTTGTTAGATCTTTTAGATTATGGAAGCTTGGGCATCTAATATGTAGAGTTGTTGTTCATCTGCTTGGTTAGATCACATGCAAGATTAATGTACGCTAACTCATTATGCATTTACCTTGGTGATCCAAACTGTATGCTTTCGGATTGATGGTTAAACATACATATATATACTTTGCATTGGAAAGACTATTTTGGTATTGCATTAATTGATCCGGACAAGGGTTCGGTATAGTGGGAGGAGTATACTTGCTACCAAACTGCATTTACTAAGCATGGTGAAAAGAAAAGACAGGTTTAAACTTGGAACCTGATCTGCAGGGAGAAGAAGGCGAGGTGTCAAGTGGAAGAGGATGGGAAGTAGTGCTGACTTCTCCCTCTTCTGGATCGCCTTTACTACTACCCGCAGAGGACAAGGAGTACTCTTGCTCTCTTGCTCTAGGTGAGTAAAGGAGGTAGCGATAAAGACCACGGGATGTACTACTCGCCCCATTTATCTTGCTAGGTTTTACCTCTCTATAAAAGCTAAGACCAAACACTGCTGCAGGAGAGCTATGGCCTAGTGGCGCGCATGCAACCAATACTCGCCATTTGGCGCAGAATGGGCAAGGGAGCGGTTGGTGAAAGTGGAGAGATGGACAGAAAGAGGAAATGAAGCAACAGTGGGTGAATTGGGGTGAAGGTCGGTTCAAAGAACCGACAAGCATGGTCTGAACTTTGCAAGGGGTTACTAACACCGGTTGGACTCGAATGGATGCCACACAAAAAAAATCTGTAATTTTGGTGCATCTTGATGTGAATGCAAAATTTTGTAATACTCGGATTGTATTGAATGAATATTCGAGAGGTTATAAACCCGAGTGTTGGTTGGTCTAGAGTAAAAGCTGTACTTGGAGGAGATGACACGAGTTTTAATGAATATACTTGTGTGGAAAAGGTATGCAGTAGCTAGTGTGTGAATTGAGCTAAGATGTTCATGCACATGCACATTTAAATCTGAGACTTTGAGAGTTGAGAGGATTGATGATAGAAGGCATACTGTTTGGGGTTGTGGTGAAAGTACAAGGGAAATAAAATTTTAGGTATATTTTTACAAAACCCTAGACAGAATGGTCTTTAGAAATAAGATTAGGCCAATCTCAAAATTTTAATTGCAAAGGTTACTATATTTGCAAAATGTAGTTTTTGCTATTCTTTCCTCTTTCTTAAGATCTTGTCCTTACCTCTACTCATATTTTGATTTGTAAATATATTCCTCTTCCCTTAAAAATAATTCTTGGCTATAGTTCATCTTTGCTATTCTCTTAGAAGTTGTTAAGATATGTCGCTACGACTCATCGTGTTCAACAAATGAAGACTAGAAAGTCTACACCAACAATCTCAAAGAAGCAGATAATATTTCATCAACCCCGACACGGCAGAAGCATAACACGAAGACTTTACTTCATGAAGAGTCGACGTAACCCAATAGTAAGTTGTAGAAGATTAGATTAAGTTTTCCTTTAAGGTAGGAACCCTTACGCATAGCAATATTATCCTACATTAGCTATATGAAGCATTCTTATGTGGTGTTCATGCCTCTTTATTTGCAATTGGATTTTGTCTTTCTTATCTGGACAATTTACATACAAACTTAACCTTTAGGTTAAAGTTTCGTGATAAATTGCCTTATATATCTATATAAATCTGAGAAACCCTAAAACAAAGGTTAGAAGGAAAAATCTCATAAATGGTTTCTCTTCTTTCTGAAAAATTTCCCTCAAGCTTATCCTTTCTTCTGTAGAAATTCTTATCTACATATCCTTTTAAAATTTCTAGCCCTCCATGCAAAATTCTGTCTCATCAGGATTAATAACTCAGCTCTCTTTTCCAGTCATCTCTTTACTCTGTACCAGTTGGGCTCGATCCATCCATGTCACAGCTATAACCACTTTACCTTCTCATTTGGACACTGAAAAACCAAGTCAGCTTGCTTTTTCTCCTCTGCACCGAAACCAGTCAAAGCAACATGCCCCTGCCAGTTTCTCCTCTACCATCGCAATAACCCATTGCTTCTATGACAGAGCTCGGCTCTGAATCTTCCATTGTGATCGCAAAACTAGAAATGCAGCCGCACCTTGCTCAGGCACTGCATCGTCGCCCATTGCTGCCACAACCACTACAAGCGATGCCTCGACAAAACAAAACCGTGCCAACTCAACTAGTAAATGTTGCTGTCCAAACTCCTTTCCAATGGACTTATCTTTACACATTGCCAACCAATTCCGCCAAGTCCGTATGTCAGAGTTGCGCAGCGAAAGCATAGTGAACCATTCCAATTTTCATTGCTCCAACAATACTTACACCTAGACCATCTTGGCAAGTTTGGATACCGGATGTTAGTAGCCACCCTTGCTTCAACTCCACCCAAAGAAGTAGTCTAGAAAGGACCAGCACCTATTGTCCTCAAAATCATCAAGAAAACCTGCATCGCAGAAATACCTCTACTATCTTAGGAGGTACTTCTAGGGCAGAACCTTTAGCCGAACAATTTGGTAACAGAATAGAAGATATGAATATAAGAAGAAGTAATGAAATACTTGTTGTAATAAAAGGAGATGCATAACTCCTATATAATAAAATAAAAGTATGCTACACTTTACTTTAAAGTTTTTGCGTTTATTATTATTACGGGATACTCTCGTAACACTTAACCAATAGGTTAAAGAATTACGACGAGACAACCCAAAACAATATAAAACCCATAGTTATGAAACTATTAAGAACATAATATTTTAGAACATGAACCTTCAAAAGATTTTATATATTGCACAATTATGATTATCGTATATCCCTTCCTCTCATTCTAAATCCTTTTCTTATCTAAATTATCAATCTGACCTCTTTCCTTTAAGAACAATTATTAATGGACAGTCAAAAAAGGTGGACTAATACTGTAAAGGAATTAGTTAAAAGCCTTAACCATGGAAACTATGCACTTTCTATGACAACAAAGTAAACCCATATAAACCAAGAAATTGGAAAAAAACCCATAGCCATGTCAGCATTTAGTTAAAAGGTCAAGTTCTACGTCACTACACGAAGCATTATGATGCCAGATTCAACACCATCCAAGGAATTGGATACAAACTTCAACGCCGAGTATGCAATGTTTATGGCATGCCCATATTCATGCATACAAAGCTTGCACAAGACTTTAAGATCCATCATCAGCAACTGGACCAAGACACCGACAAAGCAAGCAATCGTTAGAAGTACTTACAACATTCTTTTTTAGTCGCTGCTGTGAGGAAATTCTTCACCGTTATCTCTACCGATCTATCATGCATGGGTCATGTATAACAATTTCTGAGCCAGAAGAAACATATTACCATATACAGAAATTGAATGGGAACCTTAAATTAAAATGGATGCTTTTCCTAATCAAAATAATATTTAGTTTACCTACAATCATATGAATCCTCAAAATATGCAAATTTAAAACTATATAAGAAATCACTAGTGATTAGAAACCGTACAACCCTTATATGCTAATCGATATTATATTTGGTGTTCTTTTAAACATTTGATTGAAAAGTGCTTTGTATTGTTGTTCGGATTACCCTCGCGAATGTAAAACCTTTCGGTTGAAATTCATGATGAGTTAATCCTTGAAAATGATAATAATAATCTAAATTAAACTTTTAAATAATGAAACAATGTCTTATAACCTAGCCAATCTCATCCCAGTAACCTTATAACCATTGTTGCAGGATGCCTGGGACAAGATCCCTCGGCAGAATCCTTGAAAGTGAAGTTAAGCAAAGCTTTCAACCTCCAAATGATAATCCTACCCTAGTCCAATCAAATTCCCAACAGCTAGTGCAAAACATATCCAACCTTGGTTCAATTCTCACCAGAAGAGAAAATGGTTCAAATCAGAAACCTGCTCCTACAACTTATTCGATACCTAAACATTGTTCCTTAAAATGTTGTCAACCCAACCAATCTGAAGATCGTGCTTGCATTCGCTGTGGAGAAATAGGACATACTGCTGCTGATGATGCAATCAATTGCTCTAGCTGTGAAGGAAATCATTCTCCCAGAAAATGTCCCCTGAATAATATCACTTGTTACCTTTGCGAAAGTCAAGATCATTGCCCATCTCAATGCCCCCTTGATCCTCTGGTCATCGCCGCAGTTTAGCATTAGCAAGATAAACTCCGAGCTTTAGTTACTCAAGAATTGGCAAATAGAAGAGAAGCTGCACAAGAAATGTCACTAGAAGAATTGAAGAAGCAGCATGTCAACCTTGTCAATCATCATCAAGAAAGCAGCAATTGGCCATCACTAACAGCATGCTTCTTGTGTGGTGAAGAAGGTCATTGGGCAAGGGAATGCCCTAATCGTCAGCAAGTTAAGCTTGAGAAGAAGAACATCTTGAAATATGCAATTGTCCCTAGCAAAGTGTCACGAAGGAAACAAAAGTGCTTCATCTGCAGCAAGCAGGGCCATCTTGCTAAGCAATGCCCACAAAGAGAACAAATATCTCCTGCACCTATAATCATACCAGAAGTTACATCAGTTAAGATTATAACTCCAAGAGTAGGAGAATAAGATTTGAAGCAGGTCGCCCGAAGAATCAGTTAAAGAAGAGGCGCTTGAACAACGACACTTGCCCCAAGGAGAATTCTGCTCAACTCCAATCCCAAACTCAATCACCATCTGCTCGTCACTTCAACAACGCTAATAATCAGCTATCTGGTGTTCAAAATCAAGCAATCAATGTTACTTGTTTTCACTGTTGTTAACGTGGGCATTATGCCAACAAGTGCCCAAAGAAGAAACAAAATCAACCTTATGATCAACCCCCTGAAGCTATTCAGCAACTGCAAAGACGACCTCAAGTTTTCAAAAGCCAACAAGCCCCTAACTCTGCATCTACTCCAACTCAAGACATCAATCATAGCATACCTGATGCAATGCCAGGTACATCCCTTATTAATATAGTCTCTACCTGAAATAAGATTAATTTGAAATCATCTTCTCTTTAGACCTACTTGAAGTTAACTGAAAATTCATCTATAAACTATTAATAAAGGTAATGTTTTGATAAGCGGAATGTTGCCTTATAACTGAACTCTCATCGAAATATATCCTTCCAAAAGGTTGATAAAAGTACAAGTTTTAAACTTTCAACTTTCATCTTTAACCATTACCCGATGAATCCTCCATCTATTCCCTAATCAATGAAAAATCAAACACCTTGACTTTAGCTACCTTCTACTTATGCTTCTGAAAGTCAGCCCGAACCAAATATATTCGCAACAAAAATCATCAACCCTTGTTGAGTTATCCAAATTAGCCTTTACATTTAAATACTCTCCTTGATGTCAACACTCAGTTCTTCTCAAATAATTCTAGTTGTTGTTCATCTTTTCATTTCTATCATATTCCATACCTCTCCATAAAAATAGCTTAACCGTGCTAATAACCTAAAAGTTGGTTATCCAATCGAAAGATATATATAAGAAGTGCTAATGCCTCTCATCTACATATGCGAAACTCAAATCGAAGTCTTTTCTAATCTTGACGCATCACTTCGGAATCGCAAAAAGAAGATCCAACAAAGCAACTACGCCGAAGATGAAGTGATGAGAACGACAAGATCACCTCCAAGGAATAATTCCCTAAACCCATCTAGTCCTTGCAAATCTCGAGGACGAGATTTCTGTAAGGGGGTAGATCTGTAACATCCCAAAAATTCTAAATAATAAAAATAGAAATATAAAAATTAGAAAATGAAATTGAATATAATTTTTAATTAGAATATCAAGAATGAATCAAAATATTATCTTCTATTTCATTATCTTGAAATCCAACCATAATAAAAGTATGAGTTGCAAAATAAAACTTCAAATCAAAACAAAAATGAAAATAAGTTGGAAATAGAAATTTACATTTAAATCCCAACTAATCTAAAATTTTATTGAATTTTGGTTCTTAAGAGAATCTTTAATTGTACTAATTTCATTTCCTCGACAATACAAAACTTAAAGTACAACAAGAAAATGAAGTTCAACATTAAAATATATTTGTTGATGATTTTTATGGATTTTTATGAATTTATTCTAATTTGCTTGAATTTCCTTGATTTTTGTTCCAAAGGAAAAGTCTTTTCATATAATCATGATAATAGATAAAGAAAAGAGTAAAAAGTTTATAACAAACAAAAAAAACAAAAATTTATTTAAACATATAAAATTATTCCTAAATTAATTTTCGCAGTTAAGGGTAATATGGTAATATTTTAGGAAGTTACATGTCACATCAAAGCAATTATGAATACAATTAATGAATCCATGACTAGCAACAGTGACATTGTCAGATTTGAATAAAAATAATTCTGCATTAATTCGATGTCAATTTTTTATATTATCTTCATTCTGGATCAGCCTATGAACAGTACAAATATAAGGAAATAATAATTATTTTTGATAATTTTAATAATTCAAAAATGGAAAAGCTGAAATTCTGGTAATTCCAATGTCAGAATCTTATTAAATAAAATATAAATAATTTGAAGCTTAAAATTTTTTAGGAGACTAATACTTCTATCATAAACTTACACAAAAAGTTTGAAAGATATTTCAAAAGTTATGGACCCCAAGATAAATTAAATACAGAAAACTAAAATCTGTGCATAGTGCACTGTTCTAATTTTTATAAAACCTACAAGCATGAGATAATTATGAAAAATTTTCAGGACCTTCTACGCTATATTTAGCAGACGTTATAAATTCCTCATTAATTTACCATCATCATTGCTATTCAGTTCATTGAATGGAATCCAGATCCGCTGGCTATAAGGAGGAGATGAAGTTTGTTTTGTGTCACCTCAATGAACAATTCCCAGGCCCACTCGTCATCCAGCTCCTCCACAGCCTTGCTGGGCTATAAAAGCCAGTGAGCCTGCCTCCCAGCCATTTTTCCCTTTTGCATCCACAAATTTCATTTAAGCCAGCCTGGAGTATCCTCAAGCTCTACTGAATAGAAACCTCAAGTTTATTTCTTGGTTTTCCCCCTGCTGAATGGTCGCCACCGGCTATGCATGCCTGAGCTTCCTCCATGGCTCCATCTCTTGTTTTGTGAGCTCCCTCTCTGTGTTCTTCATTTACGGTATTCATTTCCTTTTTCTTTTTCTAAACAATCAACCATTACTTAAGTAGTAAGAAAAGATTTGCAAAACAACAAAATAAGAAAAATTGCTGTAAAAATTTGTGGAGCTATCTAGAGCACAAAATATAATTTTAAAGTCATAACAAAGTATTAAATGATGAAAAGAAAGGTAATTTAATGAAGCAAGACTAGTAATAGTAAAAATGTCCGAAAATAAATGTTCATGATTTCGATGTTAAAATATTTATATTATCTTCTCCTTGGATATATTCATCTTCAGTAAAAATATTAGAAGATAATCTTTAGGTTTGATATTTATAAAAATTCAAAAACAGAATTGCTGAAAATATAATAATCAGATTGTCAGAATTTTTATAAATAAAATATAAAAGTTATTAAATCCAAATTTTTACTGAAGACTTATGTGACAATAGGAACTTCTATAAAAAGTTTCAAAAAGTTTTGATAAGATATAAACTTCCGTTAAATTCGGAAACAGAGAACACAATTATGTGCACAGTATTTGTCAGAATTTCTATAAATAATACATGCGTCCAATAGGCCTAAAATTTTTATGGTAGGTTCTAAACTAGCTCTAGTACATTCAGTAAATTTTTCATTAATTTTGCGATAAGATAATAACTGATTCAGTGAACCATACTCGGCTCTGCTCCCTGAAATTGCTTGAGGTCACCTCGCCTCTCGCTGACCTATGGACCCCATTTCTCTGTGCGGCCCACCTGCCTGCCACAACCTCAGTCTTCGTCTTCCTCGGCGCGCTGAAGTCCCAAAGCGAAGAAGCCAGCTCGTGCCGTCCTTTGTAACCGCCGTCTTCTGTAGCCCGTGTCATCTCATCGCCCAGCCAACGCCAGCCCGCCGCCTCGCCGCCACGTGGTTGCCCTGCCCGTGCTTCCCAGAACTCGGCCATAACTTCTTCTGTTCAGCACCGCAATTCTCCCGCTGAGTTCACACCACGTAATCGGCTTCTCTACAGCAAATCATCGGCTATAAAAGCTGCTCTGTGATCGCCGTAGAGTTCCCTTCATTTCCCCTCTCATATCATCTACTTCCATACATTGAACCATTGCCAATTTCATCAGTTCCTCTCCATGACTGAAGAACCCTAGAATCAGGTCGAACTCAATTTGAGCCAGTACACTGAACCTCCTCCCAATTCCTTTACACAGTAGCTTCAGCATCTCATAAGGATCAAAACCCCTCAATCAGGTTTAGGTTTCACCCACCATAGCTCCACCGCCGCTTTGACCCTTCTTCCCCAAGCACGGCGAATGGTGGCAGGGTGATCCGGTAAGCCTCCGACCCCATTAACCACAAAAATGGAACCTTTGGCATCCCTTGATGCTTATGCTGCTACCGATTCGATCCGAGACTCATCTTTCTTCTCCGGCGAGCCTCCTTTGCCGCCGCCGCCTTCTCTCGGTGCCAGCTCGCCTCAGTCCACCTCCAGCCGAATCGGTACCTCCCTTGGATGTGCCTCACCTCCCTGATGCTCACCGCACCGCCGGCCGAACCTCACCGGAGCTGCTTCGCCGGCGAGTCGCCGCGAAGGTGAGCCTCTGTTTTTCTGTGACCGACATGCGGGTCACCCTTGCTAGCAAGCGCTCCTCTCAGCCTCTCTCTCTCACTGATCACAGGCCCCACCTGTCAGTCAGCTGAGATTTAAAATAAAACCGCGAAAAATGAAAAGCCGATTTCAAAGTATTGAAAGCGTATTTTCTGATTTTCCTGGATTTTCATACCCGAACCGACTTCAAACTTGAATATCTTTTTCATTTGAAATCCAAATGAGATGAAACCAATATCTAAATTCATCTAAAATCTAGAGCTTCCAGAATATGCAAAAATATTTTGAAAATCTATTTCAAAAAATATTTTAATACAAAGGTGAATAGTACATATGAAAGTGGACTAAATATGGAAATTTTGCAAACAAAGTTAATTTTATTTGGAACTAATTTTATCATAATCCTTATTCTGCTATAAACCCATTTCTATAAAAATATTTGGGTAACCAGTTGTTTTATGTCTTTTATATTGAAGTCTAACATTATTAGTATCTATGCTATAATAACTAAATGGATAAGAAAAGAATTTCTTGAATGTTTGTTAAACATATTTATTTTCAGCATGATGGCAGAATAATGTTAGGTTAGATAAAATATTGAACAAATAATGATTTATGCAAATAAGATGTGATTTAGTATGAAGAGCATAATAGGTATATATGTATATATATAAGTATGTGTTCATATGGGACCATGCTTGCTTCTAGCAATTAGTGCATGAATATGGGGTAGATAACTTAATATGTAATGCCTGGTAAAGTGATAGCCAGAAATTTAGTGATAAATGTTTAATTCAAAGTCTTTAAACACATTGCTTTGCATCTGAATCCTATTAACAACAAACTATTTTACGATATCACCATAAGACAAATCTTTCTACTTTAAATAATTTTAGCATCTATAATTCGAAGTTATAAATACAAGAATACATAATTTTAGCCTCTTGAATTCGTAAAACACGAATGAATAATCTATAAAAGAATATGCGTCTGTTTCTTATAGCATGTTTTATTTGATTTACTGTCTGTCTTCTTTTTGCCCTTATTGAAATTGTTGTTTCGCTATATTTCCATCGAACGAAGCGTAGAAACCGACGTCATTAATTCCGTCGTCGACAACACATGCTTCGACCGTGACTTCATCGTAAACAACGATTAAGCAAGGCAAGCACCCCCTTTGATCATATTGATCCCAGTATTTAATTTTCATTGTGTTTATCAAAATGTTTCATGCATACGTTTATTTTCTGTAAATATGCTATTTTGTGGTACTGGTAGATATACCTGGTAGATATACTTGTACGTAGTGTAGGGTGGAGCATTGCCCGTATCGAATTAAGGACCGAGCTTTGGGTTGTTTTCAAGCCAAGAAAATCGTGCAACCACGAGTGCTGATATGGGGCAGCCTTAACCTATTAAGTTGCTTAGGTCTGGCTTTGCACATTGGTAGGCGGGAGATAGTATGAGCAATCCTTTCTAGGTTTGCTTATGAGGGGCTTCCACACTTCGTTGTGGGTAAATGCATATCGGTATAACGTTGTACGCCTAGGTATGGGAAGAAACCTTTACCGCAGGGATTTACTGCTTTTTATCGCAGGGAATTACTGCTTTTATTACCACTTTATATGACAGGGATACACTGTCATGTTTCTTCTCCATAACAAGGATTTAACGTCATCGAGCTAGTGCAAAGCTAGGTCTAAGTAATGTAACGGTTATGTTATGACTCTCTGCAGCACACCAAAGGAAGTGTGCTAATAGCTTGCACAAAGAGTCAGTCATTTCTTGTGGGTAAAGCTATACGCCTCTGCAGAGTGTAAATCTAATTAATTAGCCGCGCCTACAGTCAAAGGCACTTGGTAACGTCATCACATAGCTAAATATTTTACTATTTTGAAAATGGACTGATTTCCATCTAATATGCCTTGTTTTGGCAAAGATTATGGTTATGCCACGTGTTGGCATGGAAATGATATGGCAGGATTGGATTATTGGATCATTGAATTATTCAATGCTCGCGAAGGGTTGTGAGTATTACTTATGCTTTACTTATTTCTTATCAGTCAAACTTGCTTTATAAAATTCCATTTGCAATTGTCAACTTGATTTACTATTTCAATTTCGCTTTATGCAAATTAACCGTAGAAGCCTTTCTTTTGAAATGGCCTGCATATATTATAGGATTTGCTAAAGTCTTGTGGAGTACGTAAAGTACTCACCCTTGCTTATTATGTTGTTTTAGGTGGAAAAAGATAGCGAAGCTTCAAAAGTTCTCTAATCGTCACAGGATGCGGGATTTTCAATAAAGCGACCTTTTTAGGGATTATGCCTTGTCAGTTGCCTGAGGGATTGGATGGGCACACTACAAGACTTTGCTTCTTCTGTGCAATATATATATATACTCTGAGTTGTAAGAATATATTGTACAAATAGCTTCCGCTTGAATAAAATGATGTATGGATGTGATTCCAATTGTTGAAAATGTGCGTACTAGCCACTAATCATGGGACTAGTACTGTATGCGCATTAGATTTCCATTTCTGCATTTATGCTAAAATGGGGGTCGTTACAGTTGGTATTAGAGCTATACTGACCGTAGGATAAACCCTAGATAGAATGGTCTTTAGAAATAAGATTAGGCCAATCTCAAAATTTTAATTGCAAAGGTTACTATATTTGCAAAATGTGGTTTTGCTTTTCTTTCCTCTTTCTTAAGATCTTGTCCTTACCTCTACTCTTATTTTGATTTGTAAATATATTCCTCTTCCCTTAAAAATAATTCTTGGCTATAGTTCATCTTTGCTATTCTCTTAGAAGTTGTTAAGATATGTCGCTACGATTCATCGTGTTCAACAAATGAAGACTAGAAAGTCTACACCAACAATCTCAAAGAAGCAGGTAATATTTCATCAACCCCGACACGGCAGAAGCATAACACGAAGACTTTACTTCATGAAGAGTCGACGTAACCCAATAGTAAGTTGTAGAAGATTAGATTAAGTTTTCCTTTAAGGTAGGAACCCTTACGCATAGCAATATTATCCTACATTAGCTATATGAAGCATTCTTATGTGGTGTTCATGCCTCTTTATTTTCAATTGGATTTTGTCTTTCTTATCTGGACAATTCACATACAAACTTAACCTTTAGGTTAAAGTTTCGTGATAAATTGCCTTATATATCTATATAAATCTAAGAAACCCTAAAACATAGGTTAGAAGGAAAAATCTCATAAATGGTTTCTCTTCTTTCTGAAAAATTTCCCTCAAGCTTATCCTTTCTTCTGTAGAAATTCTTATCTACATATCCTTTTAAAATTTCTAGCCCTCCTTGCAAAATTCTGTCTCATCAGGATTAATAACTCAGCTCTCTTTTCCAGTCATCTCTTTACTCTGTACCAGTTGGGCTCGATCCATCCATGTCACAGCTATAACCACTTTACCTTCTCATTTGGACACTGAAAAACCAAGTCAGCTTGCTTTTTCTCCTCTGCACCGAAACTAGTCAAAGCAGCATGCCCCTGCCAGTTTCTCCTCTACCATCGCAATAACCCATTGCTTCTATGACAGAACTCAGCTCTGAATCTTCCATTGTGATTGCAAAACTAGAAATGCAGCCGCACCTTGCTCAGGCACTGCATCATCGCCCATTGCTGCCACATCCACTACAAGCGATGCCTCGACAAAACAAAACCGTGCCAACTCAACTAGTAAATGTTGCTGTCCAAACTCCTTTCCAATGGACTTATCTTTACACATTGCCAACCAATTCTGCCAAGTCCGTATATCAGAGTTGCGCAGCGAAAGCATAGTGAACCATTCCAATTTTCATTGCTCCAACAATACTTACACCTAGACCATCTTGGCAAGTTTGGATACCGGATGTTAGTAGCCACCCTTGCTTCAACTCCACCCAAAGAAGTAGTCTAGAAAGGACCAGCACCTATTGTCCTCAAAATCTTCAAGAAAACCTGCATCGCAGAAATACCTCTACTATCTTAGGAGGTACTTCTAGGGTAGAACCTTTAGCCGAACAATTTGGTAACAGAATAGAAGATATGAATATAAGAAGAAGTAATGAAATACTTGTTGTAATAAAAGGAGATGCATAACTCCTATATAATAAAATAAAAGTATGCTACTCTTTACTTTAAAGTTTTTGCGTTTATTATTATTACGGGATACTCTCGTAACACTTAACCAATAGGTTAAAGAATTACGATGAGACAACCCAAAACAATATAAAACCCATAGTTATGAAACTATTAAGAACATAATATTTTAGAACATGAACCTTCAAAAGATTTTATATATTGCACAATTATGATTATCGTATATCCCTTCCTCTCATTCTAAATCCTTTTCTTATCTAAATTATCATTCTGACCTCTTTCCTTTAAGAACAATTATTAATGGACAGTCAGAAAATGTGGACTAATACTGTAAAGGAATTAGTTAAAAGCCTTAACCATGGAAACTATGCACTTTCTATAACAACAAAGTAAACCCATATAAACCAAGAAATTGGAAAAAAAACCCATAGCCATGTCAGCATTTAGTTAAAAGGTCAAGTTCTACGTCACTACGCGAAGCATTATGATGCCAGATTCAACACCATCCAAGGAATTGGACACAAACTTCAACGCCGAGTATGCAATGTTTATGGCATGCCCATATTCATGCATACAAAGCTTGCACAAGACTTTAAGATCCATCATCAGCAACTGGACCAAGACACCGACAAAGCAAGCAATCGTTAGAAGTACTTACAACATTCTTTTTTAGTCCGCTGCTGTAAGGAAATTCTTCACCGTTATCTCTACCGATCTATCATGCATGGGTCATGTATAACAATTTCTGAGCCAGAAGAAACATATTCCCATATACAGAAATTGAATGGGAACCTTAAATTAAAATGGAAGCTTTTCCTAATCAAAATAATATTTAGTTTACCTACAATCATATGAATCCACAAAATATGCAAATTTAAAACTATATAAGAAACCACTAATGATTAGAAACCGTACAACCCTTATATGCTAATCGATATTATATTTGGAGTTGTTTTAAACTTTTGATTGACAAGTGCTTTGTATTGTTGTTCGGATTACCCTCGCGAATGTAAAACCTTTCGGTTGAAATTCATGATGAGTTAATCCTTGAAAATGATAATAATAGTCTAAATTAAACTTTTAAATAATGAAACAATGTCTTATAACCTAGCCAATCTCATCCCAGTAACCTTATAACCATTGTTGCAGGATGCCTGGGACAAGATCCCTCGGTAGAATCCTTGAAAGTGAAGTTAAGCAAAGCTTTCAACCTCCAAATGATAATCCTACCCTAGTCCAATCAAATTCCCAACAGCTAGCGCAAAACATATCCAACCTTGGTTCAATTCTCACCAGAAGAGAAAATGGTTCAAATCAGAAACCTGCTCCTACAACTTATTCGATACCTAAACATTGTTCCTTAAAATGTTGTCAACCCAACCAATCTGAAGATCGTGCTTGCATTCGCTGTGGAGAAATAGGACATACTGCTGCTGATGATGCAATCAATTGCTCTAGCTGTGAAGGAAATCATTCTCCCAGAAAATGTCCCCTGAATAATATCACTTGTTACCTTTGCGAAAGTCAAGATCATTGCCCATCTCAATGCCCCCTTGATCCTCTGGTCATCGCCGCAGTTTAGCATCAGCAAGATAAACTCCGAGCTTTAGTTACTCAAGAATTGGCAAATAGAAGAGAAGCTGCACAAGAAATGTCACTAGAAGAATTGAAGAAGCAGCATGTCAACCTTGTCAATCATCATCAAGAAAGCAGCAATTGCCATCGCCAACAGCATGCTTCTTGTGTGGTGAAGAAGGTCATTGGGCAAGGGAATGCCCTAATCGTCAGCAAGTTAAGCTTAAGAAGAAGAAACAAAAGTGCTTCATCTGCAGCAAGCAAAGTGTCACAAAGGAAACAAAAGTGCTTCATCTGCACCAAGCAGGGCCATCTTGCTAAGCAATGCCCACAAAGAGAACAAATATCTCCTGCACCTATAATTATACCAGAAGTTACATCAGTTAAGATTATAACACCAAGAGTAGGAGGAATAAGATTTGAAGCAGGTCGCCCGAAGAATCAGTTAAAGAAGAGGCGCTTGAACAACGACACTTGCCCCAAGGAGAATTCTGCTCAACTCCAATCCCAAACTCAATCACCATCTGCTCGTCCCTCCAACAACGCTAATAATCAGCTATCTGGTGTTCAAAATCAAGCAATCAATGTTACTTGTTTTCACTGTTGTGAACGTGGGCATTATGCCAACAAGTGCCTAAAGACAAATGATTCATTTTCAAATTCAAACATTCCAGAACTCAAATTTTGGGATGTTACATGAATCCTCCTCGAACGCTCCGAGCACTTTGACGTCTATGCGTAATGAAAGAGAACACAAAATAAATTTCAAAATAGAGATAAAACAAATTCTAAAAATCAAATAAAATATACTATTAAATATATACCAATTTTATAAATTTTTAGAAACTTGAATCGCCTCAATTAGAGCACGTATGAAGAGAATAGGCTCTCAGAAGTTTCAAAAATCATAAAAATCTAAAAATTAGAAAAATACCAAATTACTTGAATTATTTTTAAATTGAAAAACCCTTTTATGACGTATATTGAGTCAGCCCCTGAACCAAACCAATCCACGGCTGACACGTGGTGGTCACTGCTTCATGGACCGAGTCCACAGGACCGATCTAGTTCACCATGAACCTGATCGAATTTTTTTTAAAATAATACATTTTGTAATTCAAATTGCAAAAGTATACCACGGATTTTTCTTTTTGCAAAAATGTACCCCTGTCGCCCGTTGGTTGGGCGACAGGGGCTAGTCACCCTACTGTTTAGCGATTTGGCAACAAGTCGCCAAATGAAAAGGCGACAAGTGCCGCGTGAGCGAGCGGCAGCTCATGTCGCCCTCCCAAAGCGCAACAATGACCAAATCTACCTCTGGTTGGGCGACAGGGGCGCGGGCGGCCTCCTGTCGCCCAACCAAATGGCGACTTCAGGTGCTTCAAAATGACTGCCTCGACCGAGAGAAGAACGGGTGGGAGAAGAGAAGAGGGAGAAGAGAGAAAAGAGAAGGTAGGAAGAGAAGAAAATAAGGGGAAGAAGAGCGGCAGCTGCGCAGGTAATTTTTTTATGCTCTATTTTATGTAATTTAGAGTTAGGGTTAGGGCTAGTGTTAGGGTTAGGGTTAGAACTAATTAGTTTCGCAGTTTTTTTGTTTAGTGTTTAGGAAGGGTTAGGGTTAGATGTAAATATTTTCGCGGTTTAATTTGTGTAGTGCTTAGGGTTAGTGTTAGATGTAATTAGTTTTACAGTTTATTTTGTTTAGGGTTAGATGTAAATATTTTCGCGATTTATTTTGTTTAGTGTTTAGGGTTAGATGTAGATAAATGTAGTATTCATATTTTTAGTAATTTAGTGTTTAGGGTAAGGATGGCCCATGAACAAACACCGGTCCAAAACTTGAGTAATTATCTACGTAAAACATACGATTATCTGCGTTGTACATACAGTCAGTTGATCTAGTTATTTTCGTGGTTTATTTTGTGTAGTGTTTAGGGTTAGATTTAGTTAAATGTAGTATTTATTTTGTTTAGTGTTTAGGGTTAGATCTAGTTAAATATAGTGTTTATTTTGATTAGTGTTTAGGGTTGTATTCCTGTAGCGGCTGTAGCAGCATCCGATTTGTTAGTGTGTAGCAAGAAATCATGGTAGTGTTTAGCAACAAAATATAGTTGAATCTAGTTATATTTTTAGTAATTTAGTCGGTTTGTGGAAATGCATGTACATAGTTGTTTTTACGAATAATAATACGTTGTTACGGTTTTTAGAGATAGATGTCGATAGATATGTTTTTTTACATGTAGAAGTGCAAGTATATATATTGTTAGGGCTGTAGATGTTTTCTAGAAATACAAGTGCAGAGATGAATATTTTTAGTAATGTAGATATTTTTCGCAAGTGTAGATATACATATGTATAGTTTATAGTACTTTTTACGAAGAGTAATTAATTCGTGTGCTAATGAATAGGTTCGCAGATATGTCAGAACGAGTTCCATTTAGAATCTTTTATGGAGAAGGGGTTGTCATGTATGATCCGGAGGGTGCGGATCTGAGTGATTTTTAGTATGTGGATAGAAGTTTAAGTAGGGTTGAAGAGCGCATATTTGCTTCTGTGTTGAATTGGTTGTATTATACGTTTCGGATGGAACAAGAGAAGTGGCAGCTCAAGTTATCTTGCCTTTGCACCATGCGAGATGATCCTGTTTCTTGGGAGTTGGTTGAGCTGAAAGGAACTGCATCTTGGAGGTCATATGTGAGGGGGGCTGGGCAACGTGGATGGTGTCGGGTGCTTTTGGTGCAAGTGTATGAAAGGGCTATTGCACCGCAGCAGCAACTGGACGCCGGTGAGCGTAGTGAGGCTCAAAATGAGTTCACTTATGGTGACACTGAAATTGAGGAGTCTAGCCAGGAGCAGCATGTTCAGGGTTGCAATGAGGATATCGTCTACCAGAGTGGTGAGCAAGTTGAGATTGGGGAGGATGAGGGAAACATTGGGCAAGATGCGCGGGGGCAAGTAGACAAAGGTGAGGAAATTGAGGAAGTAATAGCACAGATGGAAGAGGAAGACCTTGAATATGAACAAGTAGAAGTGGAAGACGATGATGATTCGGATGAGGAAGATGAAGATGTTGAGCCACTTGTGCCAGCAGATTGGAGCACGCATCAATTTAATAACTTGGTTGTAAATGAAGGCAATGATACACCTTGGCAGTATAGCGACAATGAGGTGAGACCTAACAGCATGTACCCCACAAAAGAGGCAGTGCAGGATGCTATCAAAGATTGGGCCTTATCACTAAGAAGAACTTTCAAGGTTAAGAAGTCCACCCCGACCTGCTACGACGTGGTGTGCGAGATGTAAGGGTGCCCCTAGAGAGTGCACGCGTACAAGCCCAAATGGGGCACCCACTAGCTATGTTTGAAGGTTGAACAACATAGTTGTATGACTAAGGAAACCCTGGTGGCTCACAGGAACTTATCGTCCGGGTATATCGCGAGTGTCATGTACTCGGAGATAGTTGAGAACCTGAATTTTGAGCCCCGTGCTATTATCCGAGCAATTGAGAACATATTTCAGTACACAATTAGCTACGGGAAGGCATGGAGGGCGAAGCAGAAGGCCTTGGAAATGAGATTTGGGAAATTTGAAGACTCGTACCATAATCTGCCCGCACTGCTCAGTTGCATTCAGGGAAGAAATCCTGATACTTTTTATGATTATCAGGACTGTCCGTCAAGGAAGTGGCCGAACAAGAGGCATCTGAAGAGAGTTTTCTTCGCATTCGGAGCTTGTATTAGGGAGTTCTATCACTGTTGTCCATTGTTGTGTGTGGACGGCACATTCCTGAACGGGAAATACAAAGGACAAATAATGACAGCTGTGGGCGTCGACGCGAACAACCAGATTCTGCTTGTTGCCTTTGCCTTTGTGGAAAGCGAGAACTATGAGAGTTGGCTGTGGTTCCTGCGGAACTTGAAGATCGGGGTGGTGAAGACTCGCCAACATGTGTGCATACTGCATGATAGGTATGCTGGTCTGCTTAGTGCCATTAGACAGTTGCAAACAGGGGAAGAGGAGCCATTTCCCTGGACTGACTTGTAGAGCCGATGGTGCATGAGGCATTTGGGCGTGAGCTTCTATAAGCAATTCAAGAACAAGGAACTGATGAACATGTTCACGAGGCTGTGTAAGCAGAACTAAGATAGCAAGTTCCGTACTCTTTGGAAGAATCTTGATGAGCTAACAAAAAAACACAAAGAGACTACTAGCAATGTAACACAGGAGCAGGCAGAGCCTTTATCCCTCTGGCAACAGAAGATGAGGCGACGAGTCATCGTCGAAGGCAAAGGCCGATCAAATGTTTCTCGGACTGGATAAAGCACGAGCCCAAAGAGAAGTGGTCATTGTTACATGACACACATAGTGCTAGATACGGTGTCATGACGACCAACTTGGCGGAGGTGTACAACTGGGTAATGAGAGGGATGAGGTGTCTCCCGTTGGTAGGAATTGTCGAGGGAGTGCTGTGGGGTACAACCAAGTATTTTGCGGATAGGCATAAAGCTGCTGAAGTAGTAATAAGAGATGAGAATGCCTTGTACTCAAGCATGATAAGTAAATACATGGATGAGAAGAGTAAGAAGGCGGGCAAGCATAGAGCTATCAAAGTAGGTTCACGAACACTGCGCTTCGAGGTGATATGCAGGGATAAAGGACGGCGGGGAACAAACCAGAAAGTTATCACCCAAGAGTGCATCTTACAGGTTGAATGTCAATGCTCGTGTAACAAACCCCTCCTGTTGCATAGGCCATGTTCTCATGTGATAGTTGCATGTGCATTATTTGGAATGCGATTCGGTACATATCTATCTGAATATTTTACAAAGAAAAAGGTGATGGCAACCTGGGGCGAGGAGCTGTATGGTTATGGTGTTGTCGATTCTTTCACCACAATCTCTAGTGTCGATGAAAGGTTCTGGGTCCCTCACTTTGATGCAAGATCATATAAAGGAGGCCATCGCAAAACAAGACAGTACCATAATCTGTTTTAATTCCAAAATATTCCCGATGCAGTATCATAATATGTTTTAATTAACTAGTGCGGTGCTCATATTAATTTAATATTTTTGTTTCTTAGGCTGCGAGCAGCAGGATTGCTGCCACTGGCACGAATGCTGGAGGCGCACGCAGGTGCGCAGGGGAGGGACGCGAGCCACCAGTTCCCATTTGACAGGTCCCTTCTCACCGCTCTGGTGGATCGGTGGAGACCGGAGACACACACCTTCCACTTACCGGTCGGGGAGATGGCGATCACTTTGAAGGACGTCTCCTACCTCCTCGGTCTCCCGATCACTGGTGACCCTGTGGTGCCGCAGGACATCGACCCGTTGCGGCGGGATGAGGTACTTGCGCGGTTCTATGGTGTGCTACCGCCTGTTGCGTACCGACCGTTCACCAGCACCCATGGTCCGACACACAGGTGGCTTCGACAGTTCGTGGTAAGCAACTAACCTTTCAAACTTAATTTCTCATATATATATTGGCTAGACTAACAATAAAACTTAAATTTACAGGCGGAGCACATCGTCAAGCCTACGGACGAGTAGAGGGTGAGCCGCCACCTTGAGGCGTACCTACTCTGGCTGTTTGGCTGGTGCATGTTCACGAGCTCCCACGGGGATAGCGTGGATAGGCACTTCGTCTAGTTCGCGAGGGCGATCGCAGACGCACCCCTTGATGCCGTGCCGCAGTACTCCTGGGGGTCAGCGGTCCTTTGCGCGACGTACCGTGGGCTCTGCGACGGCTGTGGGCGGATCGCCGACGGGTCGATCCTCACCGGGTGTCCACTACTTCTGCAGTTTTGGGCATACGAGAGGTTCCAGATCGGGAGCCCCAGGATCGACACGAGTCCTCTTGTACACGATGGTGACGATGATGTCGACGTGCCGACTATGTGCACCATCTGGTGCTACCGACGGGTAAGATATTGCAAACCACAGTTGTGAAACCTATGCTTTAATATTTGTCAGTACTAATGGTAATGTTGATTTTTCTGTCGTCACTGCAGCCTAGGTGGGCACACAGCACGGTGCGGCTTAGCTACCCACAGTTCGTTGCTGCTTTCGGCCACCTCACCGAGGATCATGTACGCTGGATGCCGTACACAGCGGGAGACGTCGAGCTACGAGTGACGGGTGGATTGTCCACCCTATGCACACGCGACGCGGCGTACTGGCGTACACGTCGATTCCTCGTGTTCAACGTCCTGGTCGAGGGCTACGCTGTCCATCGAATGATGAGGCAGTTCGGTCTACGACAGGAGTTCTCGGTCCAGGTCAGCCTGCAAGTCCCACACAGTGTCCACACGTAAGTTCCCTACATCGATGTTCTCTAATCTGTATGGTGTAATGACATGTAATAATGCTATATTTTTTCTTATCCGCAGGCAGACTAAGAGGGGCGGGCATGGGGGCACCCCATGGCACGTACGTATGGCGCCATGGTCAAGGAGTGGGGAGGAGCCTTGGACGACGTCCATGCTGAGGATACGCCGTACGACCCGCAGATGTACTAGGGGTACCGACAGTGGTACACTTCCCGTACCCATGTGCGTGTGGTACGTGTCGACCCGGATCCTCCTAGACACATCCCTAGGGTGAGGGACACGTATCCCCGCCATACGGACTCGGTTCTGCACGGTGCGGTATGTTTTGTCTAATGTACGATGTATTTTCGTATTGCATTTTCCAGAGTAATGTATTAGGTTAATTCATAATGTATTTTTCAGACGGATGTGCTAGCCCGGTACTACGAGGAGTCTGGGAGCTTCCTGTCTCGTCTGTCTCGTGGGGTAGACGTGACCAGAGAGGACATGACCTCCTTCTTCGCGAGGTTCAGGGAGAGCGCTAGACGCACCCTCGAGTTGGCAGGATGCCGCACGCCTCGCTATGTGGCTGACGCCGCTCGCGGCGTGCCGCTTACTGCAGGGAGGAGTGCTCCAGCTACATCTTCACATGCCACGTCCTCCCGTCCCACCGTCACGCCAACTTACGCGACAGGGCGAGCTGCTGGACACGCTGGTCTAGCACCTCACGTCGGAGGTGAGTATTTCGTCACACTTCGTATGTTGTCCAATTATTTTTTGAATGTCACCAACAATTCTTCACTTCTTACAGGCTCACTGGCACGATGGTTCTCCTCTGCGACTTCACCGCCCCGGCGACTACGAGGCGGTTTGATGATGACCCATGCGGATTTCGACCTCGACGATGGTGGCTTGTCGAGATTCTTCGCTGGTCCGGATAAGCCTGGATCATCGCAGTTGCAGGGAGCACCACCATCGACGTAGCCTTCTCAGCCGGCGTACGCTACACCTCTAGCTAGACCACAGAGGGCCCACCATGCACCGGCGCAGTTGACGTACTCGCAGGGGCAGGTTCGCAGGAGGCTTGCCCAGCCGCGAGGAGGCGCCCAGAAATGGGGGCGCCAGTAGTTTGTTATGTTATTTTAGCTTATGTATTTGGTTATTACATTGTGACGTACTTTTCAACTTATGTATTTAGTTGTATACGATATATTTTTGTTATGTTAGTAACCTCTTACTTTTGGTTATGAAATATTGTTATTCCTTGTTACAAGATAGCCCTACTTTCAAGTATGGCGAATCTTGGCGTCAGTGACTTTTCAGAGCGAATAGCCTACTCACGGGCGTACAGCCTTGTCAGGCCGAGAAGACAAGTCACATGCATCAGCTTTGTCAGCCTTGTCGGGCCGATGAGACAAGTCACATGCATCAGCTTTGTCAGCCTTGTCGGGCCGATGAGACAAGTCACATGCATCAGCTTTGTCAGCCTTATCAAGCCGATTAGACAAGTCACATGCATCAGCTTTGTCAGCCTTGTTGTGCAGCTTTGATGATGGGTGACACGTCGTGCGGCTTTTCACAGAGGATGCCGGCCCAATAGTGCTGTAGTTGTGTGGAGCAACCCCTCACCACCACTATAAAACCGGCTGAGGGGTAGACATCCAACACCGTCAAACAAGCAATACACGCCAGCTGAATCTACACAAATTAGGGCACGATGTCATTCTACCGTCGCCTCTTCAGCAAGCAGAAGTCATCCCGCCCCGAGTACCCGGATACTAGTAGCGTTGACGCCCCAGTTTTGCCGGAGTTGCTCCGATCCAATTGCGACTGCAACCTTCCGGCGAAGATGATGCAATCTACCCACGGAGAGACGGTCGCCCGCGCTCACTACTGTTGTGCCCGCTCTTACGGGGTAAACCTGCTGGTGTCCATACAATACAGAGTAACATTACCATTTCATGCATTGTTCTTTCTTTTCTCAGCACAACGACCGGTGTTGCTTCTTCGAATGGATCGACGACCCGGAATGACGTGACTACGAATTTGTCTACAACTGCCACGGCGCTGACCCCGCTTCGCCCGAGAACTTTAACCAGTGGGAGAGGACGCTAGGATACATCCCCGTTCTAGAGCGACTAGAGTTCAGGGCCGGTGGGCAAGAGGCCAACCAATTGGTGAGTTTCATGCGACGAACTCATGCTTCACTCACAAAGTAGTAATTCTAAACCAGTTCATCGCATATAGGAGTTCAAAAAGAAAATTGCGAAATTCCTCGAGTCAAAGGAGAAACCGCCTCAGGAGCCACCCGAAAGCCCCAACTTTTGCGAACACGGCTTTCAGGCAGTGGTTGATACATGCCACGATGAACTAGCGTACCGGAGATTCTACCGATGCCCCTTGGCCGAGGATAAATGGTGCGGCTACTTCAACTGGGTGGACCCGGAGATGTACCACCCACATCTCAAACTTCCCGTATGGGATAACTGGGGGGAGCAACCCTCCCCGTGGTGCTACTACCGCCCAGAAAAGCCAGACCCCGAGTACGCCTACGGTGTTATTCAACGACCACAACGGGCATACTGTATTGACTGTAGGGCACGCTTCCGGTTGTACAAGGACAAGACCAACACACACCTCCTACACCATATAGTGGAGTGCGAGTCGAAACAGAGCAGGCGTCTCGGCAAGTCTCCGCCAACAGCCAACGCAACAGAGGTGCAAGAGGGTACCTCCTCTCGAAGAGGAAGGGACAAGGGGAAGCAGCCGGCCAAGGTCCGCACCACGCAACAAATCCTTGATGCGTTATGCATACCATCCGGGAACCCGGGTTGTATTAATATAGGGGACGCCGGGAATCGGGATGACCAAACAATTATGTCTTACACACCCGAGCGTACGGCATAGGCCACCCATTCGGCGACACCTGGGAGCACTGCGAATCCCCATGGAGTTCTTTCATAATAGGGATTGAGCGGTGTCCGAGTACAAATCTCAAAATTTACACGGGTCAGGTAATATGCAGAAAATGTGGGACATCATTCTGGCTATACCCAAATAGGCGGAACGATCATCTGTTCCACCATGACAAACAATGCTTTCGTTAGTTAGTTCGTCAAGCAATTTCGTTACTACTGTAATGCCCTTGTAATATAATCTAATCTATTGCTTATTTTATCATCTGAACTTTCGGTGCATGTGCCCTTATGTATGTTCAACAAATAATTTAACACATGATTACAAATCATAGTTTAATAACGCGATTTAAGTGCTTCGTATGAACTATTCATAACATGATTACAAATCATGTGTGTTGCAATAACGCGATTTTGTCCACATGCAATAACGCAGAAGGCTACGAATTGTTCACATGCAACAACGCGATTTCGCTACTTAATTAGTACCGTTATACTAATTATAATTTTACTAACACCCTCATAATATGGTAGTGCATATATCAAAGATCAAATGTGGACCACTGTTCATAAAAATACCCTTTAGACATGATATTTTACGGGCCGCCGAAAAGGCTAAAAAACAAACACTCTACTTGTTACCTTCAAATTTTGTAAATTATTTCAAATTTCTCTAGACCATAAAAATATTTTACTTGAATCCTAAATCTGTTTATCCAAATATTTTAATCTTTTTTGAAGTCTCTAACATTTTTTTTAAAACAAGTTTATTTGGTGGCCATGTCGCCCTACCATGGGGCAACCAGTACACATGTCGCCCTTTCATTGGGCGATTGGTCTATGTAGCCCTACCATTGGGCGACTACTACACATGTCACCCTATGGTTGGGCGAGTTGTTCTGTCACCCAATCGTAGCACGATTGCTCCATTTAGCTGACTGCCTAGTCACCATGTCGCCCTATGGTAGGGCGACAGGGGTATATTTTTGCAAAAAATATTCGTGGTATAGTTTTGCAATTTGAATTATAAAATATATTATTTAAAAAAATTCAAACCTGGTCTACGGCAACAGTGCCAAACTGACGTTTGGGTTAGCCAAACGGTGACTCCGCAAATGCCACAGTAGCCACACAAGCAACCATGTCAAATCGAAAGATGACGAGGCACTGACCAAGTGACACAATGGCATCCACGTCATCACGACGTTGAAACACCTAGCAGCCATGTCTTGAGGTGGAGTTCTACCAGAGACGAAGAAGAAGACCTACCTGTCGGTGTTTCCTCAATGGAACGGCTTCGTTCAGGCATGGATCTGAAAGCCCCAAGCATGGTGAACTTAGAGATACCCTTGATGATGATAGAGATGCTAAATCCGATGAGAAAAGCACCTTCGGTGAACTACCAACTACGGTGAGCTACCAGACTAAAGCGTCTCAGACGATAAGAACTAGTGCATCAGGAGCATAATAAGATGGCAAACCTCAGGAGATCACCTGTCCCCTTTTATAGGCTGGGTAGTCACGCTGAAACCGGAGACCTAGCTCCACACGGTGGCGAACTCAGAGTTCCAACCCGAGATGACAATGGTGGCAGCGACGTAATCATAGTCGTCCACGCATTGCGAATCAGGCAGCACTCAAACTCCCCGGACATGGTGCAATATGCATAGCACAAGAACCCAATCCGACGGTTGCTAGCTCTAGGGTTTCGATCCAACCCAGTGCCATCCGATCGAAATCTAGCAGCCATGGATCAAGAGACGCTGCTGGGCCGAGCCGAATCGGTGTGGACCAACTGCACAAAACTAGGCCCAGCAGGTTGCGGCCCAACATTGCTGATTCATTTTCCAACATTATCCCATTTAAAATAATTCCATAAAATAAAAGATGAGAAATAAAATAGTAAAAATACCAAAAAAATTCTAGAAAATATTTTAAATCATTTGGAACTTAAATAAAATTCTAAAAAGTATTTTAAGACATTTGAAACTTAAATAGAATATTTTTAAGCCAAAACTTTATTTAAACTTCCTCATTATTTAATTAGTCTTCACAAATGTCAATATAAAGAAAATTAAATAAATTCAAATAAAATTGAGAAAATCTAATAAATTCAAAAAATCCAGAAAATGCAAAAATAACACATTAGATTAATAAAGAGTGAAAAATTGGGATGCTACAGGTATTCAAGAATAAGCAAAGTGAGGATAGAGTAGTGAATAGGAATAAGGCTAGGTTAGTCGCTCGGGGATTTACTTAGGTTGAAGATCTACTTTGAAGAGACCTTTGCCCTTATAGCTAGATTAGAGACCATTAGGTTCATGCTTTTTTTCAGTATCTAAGGGCTTCAAGCTATATCAGATGGATGTCAAGAATACATTACTCAATGGGTATATTAAGTAAGAGGTCTATGTCGAACAGCCTCTAGGATTCGAGAACCCTAAGTTCCCAAACCATGTCTATAAGCTTTTCGAGGCTTTGTATTGACTTAAGCATACTCCAAGTGCTCGGTGAGAGAGGCTTAAGTCTTACCTTTTAGTTATAGTTTTGAGTTGGGTAAAGTAGACAACACCTTGTTTATTAGACACCAAGATCCTTACTTTTTACTTGTCCAGATTTATATAGATGATATTATTTTTTATCACTTTTTACATGCTCTTGTCTTTCAGTTTTCATATGCGATGAGTACAGTGTTCGAGATGAGCATGACGGGTGAGTTGAACTACTTCCTCAACTTTTAGATTAACCAGAATCGGAAAGGTATTTTTTGCATCAAGGCAAATACACTCGAGAGCTTCTGAGACGCTTTAACATGTTTGATGGAAAGCTGGTGATGAATCCTATGGCCATCATGACTATCCTTGAACCTGATGAGAATGGTGAGCCAATTGATCAGAAGTAGTTCAGGAGCATGATCAGCTCACTTTTGTACCACACTACTTTGAGGCCGAACATACACTTTGTTGTATATCTATTCACTCGATTTCATGTCTCTCCTCATGCCTCTCATCGTCAAGCAATGAAGCGCATCTTCAGGTATCTTTGAGCTACCATTAACTATGATATTTAGTACTCTTCCTCTTCTTGTCTATCTCTTAGGGCCTTTTCAAACACAATCTTTACTGGTTGTAGGATAGATAGCAAGAGCACCTCAAGCACTTACCAATTTATTGGTACTTTTTTTTCTCTTGGTCTTCTAGGAAGCAGTATGGAGTTGCATAGTTCACCACTAAGGCCTAGTACGTTGCAACCGCTAGTTGTTGTAGTCGGGTGCTTTAGATGAGGTCAACGTTGCGGGACTTTGGGTAAGGTATAGATAGTGTTTCACTATTTTTTTATAACACTTCTGTTATTCATATTTCCAAGAACCCAATGTAGCATTCCAGGACTAAGCATATATGCATTTGATTCCACCTTTTTAAAGACCATGTGGAGAAGGGTGATATATTGCTCTAGTTTGTGGAGAGTAACTACCAAATTGCTGATATATTTACCAAGCCTTTGAATAGCTCTAGGTTTGTGGCCTTAAGGGAAGAGTTTGGAGTCATGTGCCCTAACGACATCACTTGAGGGGGAGTTGGGTCTTGTATATTATGTATTATATATTTACTCCCAACATTTCTTTTTCCTTTGCACCTTTTGGGTGCATTTGGGTTTAGTATTTTTATCTAGAGTGCTGAATTCACTTCACTTAGACTTCTGGTATGCTTTGCATGGATCTCTCATTTTATGTTATAGGTTGCTATCATGCTTAATTAGCTGTTCTCTCTTCTCTTTAGGTTAACTTCCCTCATAGTTTTGTAGGTCTAGCAGGTGTTGGGTCCGGGTAGACAGGGTCTGTGTGTACTCCTTAGCTTAGGTTTATAGAGTCAACTTTCCTATGTTAGTCATATTGGGAAGATGAGAGCGAGTCTAAGCTATAGTGTTTTCTTCACCTTTTCTATGCTCCATAGACTATCAAATTTTCAGTTTCTTAGCTTCCTCTTCTCGTTATGTGTTTCTAGTTTTAGTGAAGTTCATTTGGGGGTTTCTGCACTTAATTTTTCTTTAACTCAATTTGAATCAGATTTGTACTTAAAATTAATTTCTTGTTGAGGGGAAGTTTCGAGAAGCCTTTATTCCTTCATGCATTACATATAGACTTCATTTTATGTCTTAAATTATCTTTGTCTATTATACAAATAAATTCTCATTCATGTTATATACCTTGCTACTTTTCTGAGGATCATTGCTAGCTTAGTCATGTCTAAATTCATATTACTTCATCATGCTAAGCTTGATGAAAATTGAAATTTGAGCTTTAATGAAAACTTGATGAAATTTATAACTTTTACTTACTATGTTTCCTCACTAGGTGCATATACTATATTTTGTGAAATTTTGGATTTCTACTAGAGTCCCTAGAGCAACTTGGGTGAACCTAGTTTGTTTTATACTAGAATACTTCATTTGCTCATGAATCTAAGTGCTAAAAATGTCAAGTATTTACTTGTGTGTGCTAAGATTGATCTCAACACTATATATTCATGAGACTGTTTCCCATTGCACTTAGGATAAACTTGAAATGTATTGTGTATGACTATGACCATTCTTTTAAGTGTCATGCTTGAGATGGTCAATTATGGCATGAGTCAATCAAGAATTGAGAAATGCAAATGAAAACAAAAATGAGGAAGAGGGTGAAGCCTAGGAGGCTTTTGTTGATGGCTCCTAGTCGAGGATGTGCTTTGCTAGGATAAACTCTCTAAACCTTATTGTGTGCGAAAGAGGGTGAAGCATAGGAAGCCTTCATCGATGGCTTTTAGTCATGGATATGCTTTACTAGAATATGCTTTACTAGAATAAGTTCTCTAAACCTCATTGTGTGTGTTAAAATCTAAAATTTGCATTCACAAAAGATGACTAAGCATGAAGGTTCTATTATGTACTTGTAGCTCTCGAAAGCGTTGACTAGGTTGAACTCTAAATTGTGCATTTGATCCATAATATGGCTTTGCTTCTAATCTGGAGATTATGCTAAGTGTTAGTATTGTTAAATTCATGCAAAAATAGCATAACCTCATTTTTGCTTACTAGCAACGATATTGAAATATGCAATTGGATGACTTAGTTTAGCATAATCTGAACTTGAGTGGCTTGGTGTTATACTTTGCTCTTTATATTAATTGGATAATCTTCAAAGCTCTCCTAGGATGCATCTCATGCTTACATATTTTTATTTGATACCTATATTGACAAAAAGTGGGAGAAATGTGGAAATGCATCTTTGGTTATCTTGCTTCTCATGGTCATTGTGAAAAATCTTTTAGGTGTTTATTAATATACTCATCAAGGGGGAGATTGAGAGACCATGCGGTGGTCTACTCATGTTTGTGATGAATATTTGATTGCATTTGAGCTTGTAGTGCTCAGGTTTGAGTCTAAATTGAGTTTGCTTTGGTTTTGAACAATTTGAGTTTATGTGAATTCAGGGCGGTACTACCAACATGGTGAGGGCGATAGTACCGGGGGTGCGGTACTACCGGGTATTGAGAGGCAGTAGTCATTTTCTAGAAGGGTGTTTTTTCTAGTGTCAGTAAAGGTGGTACTACCGGCCTTTGCGAAGCGGTAGTACCGGAAAGCGATACGATCAGCCCTAGGAAGCGGTAGTTCCGGGGTGGCGGTACTACCGGCTTTTGTGAAGCAGTAGTTATTTTTTAGAATGAAATATTTGATATTGTTGTTGATTAAATATCATGTTAAGCAATGTTACATGACGTTTTGCTTGTATGTGACGTTTGCAGGACTTGGAGTTGGATCATGATGAGGCGAGGAGATCGGAACTATGTTAGTAGAGCTGAGTCTAGATGATCAAGGTGACGCCGAAAAGATGACTAAGACTGGAGAGTGGCTGCAAGCAAGGATGATAAGTAGATGGATGATATGCTAACTTAAGCCCTACTCATGCGAAGGAGGAATGTTGGATCAAGAGCTTGCATGTAGAGTAGTGGTTAAGTTAGTGGTAAATGGTTAAAACCCATTATATTGTTGTATTACGTGTTAGCTAATGTATAAGTGAGAGAGTGAATCTCAACCCTTGATAAGGTTTCTTATGGGCCAAGAAAGCCATTCAAGGGTGGAGATTGCTTTTAGGTTGCTATAAAGAGAGGGGTGAAGGGATGCCTCCGTCGCAAGTTTTAGAGAAAGATTTTTGGTTTCTTTATTCTCCTTTGTGCTTTGCTCACCCTTAAGTGTGCCTTTGTAAACCTTACTATCTAAGCAGTGAAAGATCCATGTTCATCCATATTCTAAAATTTATTTTATTTCCTGAATTTTTTGCTTGGTTCATTCCTGCAATTTTGACATTGCTTCCCCTCCTTCTACTTGTGATATTTCTATTGGATCCAAGGCGAGTAAGAGGTTGAGGAACTCATCTAGATCGTGTCTCAACCTAGCAGGATCCATTTGAACTCATTCTAACTGAAGTTACGCGTGGAACATTATGTTCTTATTGATTTTCATGTTTTCTCTTCTTTTATATTCTTGAGTGGTGGGATGGCTTTATGATTGATAGAAATATCTAGAGAAGGTCTTGTTCCAATCATCCAAGCATGATCTCACTTTCTCTTTGAAGGTTTCTCAAGAAACACGGTTTTTTGGCTTGAGGAAGAAGCCTTTTAAAAGATTTTGTTCCTAAGAGTTTGAGGATTGTTTCTCTGATGGTTTAGCTTTCTATGACTTGTGGGATATCATTCAAGATCATCAAGATAATATTTAGCCCACGAGCAAGCTCAGATTGATGTTTGTGTTTTTAACCCAGTTTCAGTGCAACCTTTCTTAAATTGAAAAGGATTGGAACTTTAAAGTTAATCTATCCAATTGATTATTGGAATAGGTTCCTGACATCAATAGGAAGGTGTATGCAAAGTTTCACGAGTTTTGGATCATTCGATCAAAAGTTACATTGATTCTTGTTTTTGAAACCATGTTTATTTCACTTTTCATCTGATAGTACCGGATCTCGGGCTATGGTAGTGCAGGTTTTGCTATTCATTCCGGTACTACTAGACTCCAGACTACGGTAGTGTCGCCCCTAGATGATTTTATCTAAAAATGTATTTTTACGCCACTCTTTGATGAAATGAGGTTTTTTGTTGGATCTTTTTGTCTAGTAAGGAAGGGCAAATTGTTGTTGATCATTCACGCCTTTGATCACCTAACTCAGTCCCACAAGTGCCAATATTTCCATACAAGATTTGTCTATATAAAAAAGGAAGAACAATCATGAAGTGGATCAGTTAGCAAAATTAGCCCTGAGACCTCAGCAAAATGCTATCAATTGTAGCTGTTGTAACGATGAGGATCAAAACAACTACCCTATTATGGCAGTCCTTTGTAATCAGGATTGCTTAAACTCTTGTAAAATCATCTGTTTGCAAATGAAACCAGCCCATTTGGTTCCTTTTACCTTCAAAAAACCCTCAAGATTAACCTTTGCATTATTCGTTGCACCTAGACATCTTGGGGCATGGCCGCAGTCTGTGTGGAGGAATGATTCGCATTTCTCCTTCCTAGCTAGTCCTTTACTCAACGAATGCGAAGTAAAAACGATGTGTTGGTGAAAAATCTTGCAAGGAGGCTGTCGACCCTCGTGGCCGAATTGGCGCGACCGATTGTGTCACGGCCAGTGCCCTTGTAGCTGCGACCGCATACATTCATATCCCAGTAGACGTCCTTGTTCCACCGCATCGGCCACCGAAGAAGCTGCCAATGACGACCGTGGGGGTTTGTCATGTTGGCTTTAGTCTAGATCATTACACACGTAGGATGGCAAAAAATAAAGCAAAAGAGCTTACGAATACAAATATTTTGGTGATGCAGTACAACTATCACATTTTCTTGTCTACTTCTTGCTTACAAAAAAACTCATGTTTACTTAGAAATTTATACCCAAATCTACAGCTCTAAGAATCAGAATAGGATTCAACAAACCGAATCAGAATAGGACTCTCTCCTTGTCCTACTCGGTTCAAACTCCTCTTGCAAAATTAAATCTAACATTTCCCCATTAATTTTGTAGCATCAACTAGCTCTAAACTCTAATTTGTGGAGTCAGTTGGTATCAACTACGACTTACCTAATATTTACTTGATACAGGATGGCGAACACATCTCCTCAACACCCTGTACTCAATTTACTTAACTCAAGACGAGAAACAAATCTCCTCAACGTCTTTGGTCTCTTCTTCGACGGACATGACTCAGGATGGTGAACACATCCCCTCAACATCCCGAACTCAACTACTTACTTGATTTAAAATGGTGAACGCATCTCCTTAACATTTTGAACTCGACTTACAATGAACTAGACTCAGCATCAGAGTAGCGCCGGTTGGTCTTCAGTGTCAGCCTCAATTAAATATGCATCCACTCTCTTTCCTCAGATTACAACATTCGGAAGCAAAATGCTCATAGTGCTGACAATTGTAGCATCGCACCTTTATCTTGTCGAACTTTTTGTAACGTCCACTGGCCTTCGCCTCTTTTGCCTTCCACTCAGCATGGATGAGCAATAAATGTTCCTCCCTAGTGTCACCATATCCTCCTAGGCACTCATTATGGACCTTCAACTGCCCAATGAGCTCCTCCATCATCATGGTCTTAAGGTCAGCGAATAGTTCGATAGTCGAAGCAATCTCGAGAAACTTCCGAGAAACGCTGTGAAGAAATTTCTTGACAACATACATCTCCTCGATCTTCTCACCTAGTGCACGAATCTTATTGATGATGTTTTCAATTGGACTGCAAAATCATCAACTGATTATGACTCCTTCATGCGTAGCCACTCGAACTCCGACTTGAGCATTTGCACTGTGATGTCTTCACACACTCAGATCCCAAATACATGATCATCAGCGTTTCCCATGCCTCATTGGTCGTCTCCTTCTTGGCCAACAGGAAGAACATCTCCTCTGATATCCCTTGGTAGGTGACAACCAATGCAATCTAGTCTTTGTGTGCGTTAGTGACATTGGGATCGACAACATCCCATACCCATGTGCCTTCATATACACCTTCATCTTGATTGACCACACAGCATAGTTGCTTTTTGTGAGCATCGGATACTGCAATGAGACGGTGGAACTTTCCTTCACCATCACGCCCGACATCATCTCATCACTAGCGACACAACTTCCCAGGGAGCACAACATCTAGGATGGCAAAAAATGAAACACAAGAACTCACAAACATAAATACTTTAGTGGTGCGGCACAACTAGTACTTTTTTTCTTTGCTTCTTGCTTAAAAAAACTCAAGACTACCTGAAGATTTATGCCCAAATCTAGAATCAAGATATAATTCAACAAACCAAATTGGAATAGAACTCTCTCCTTATCCTACTCAGTTCGAATTCTTATTCTAAAATTAAATCAAACAGTCCCATATAGGCGGAGGCCGCCGTGGCCCTTGGGAGCACTTGTTTTTAGAGCAGATGCGTTGAGTGGAGCCGTTTGAATGCGGCCGCGGCCAGGGACTCGGTTGCACGCAGTTGCAGGACATGAAGATCTGTACCAAAGAATGGAGTATTTTGCTTATAAGTAGGGGTGAAAACGGAAACAGAATTTCCGACCGTTCCGAAGAAGAATGGAAACATAAGTCTTTTTTCAGAAACGGAAACGGAAACAGAAATTTTTTGTCGGAAACGAAAACAGGAGAGCCATTTTCGTCGGAAACAAAAACGGAATCGGAATTCCGTATAAGTGAAACCAGAAATTCCGTCGAAAACTTGGCCCACTTGGCCCAAAAAGGAGAATTTATATTTATTTTCGAATTAAAATAATTTAGAAAAACAAATGGCTTTATAGAAAATATCAAATAGAGTTCATAAATTCTGAAAAAAAAATCTCAAAAATACTTTAGAACATTTTGAACCTAGTAAAATTATTTTTAGCATAATTTTTGCTTCATTTTTCATGAATAAATTAATTATATAAATATGAAAATAGCAAAATGGCATAAACTCCGGATGATAATTTCATAAATGAACATTGAACAATAATATGCAAATTTTAAGACATTACATCTTTATAGTTGGAGGAGCAAGAGGATGTCACTGATAATGATATGTAGGAGGACATGATGGTCTGATCTAGGGGACAAATAGCGAGCGTTCAACTGACAAACTTGAGAAAAAACTTTGTAGTAATATCGGTGAACATAACATTGTTCTTGTATCCGCCTTTGAGGTGGAATGAGTTACATTGTTTTTACGGTTATGTATATTGTGATCATATACTACGTTCTTGTGGAATTTTTCACTTTCGTTTCTGTATCCGCTCCGTTCCGTTCCGCATCCGTTTCCGTCATTATTCGTTTTCGTATCCGTTCTGAGGTTTCCTTTCATTTCTGTTACGATAAAAGATATGAAAAAAAAATGAACCGATCATTTTTATTCCGTTTTCATCCCTACTTATACTTATATGGCCATGAGCGTTTTCCTCCGCCGAACTAGCACCCTCGCGCGAACGAAATTACATTTTGTCTCCTCCGTGGCGGCAACAACGACAGACAATACGTCACTCTGTCTATGGCACGATACCAAAGCAGGTGAGTGGCATCGCGGCAGGACGCAACAGCGTAACAGGATCTATGGTCCACCGCGGCCAGTTTACTACCATCCTACCCGAGCGGGGCAGCAACAAATTGCGATGTGATATCGCGGTAGGATTCAGGATAGTCTAATTAATCTACAGATGCATGCATGCATGTATTCGATGAGGCAAGCCTTTTGCATTAATAAATCACTCCGTTGATCCATCGGCATGCACTGTAGGATTTTACTTTAAAAATACTTTGAGTGAATAGCCAAATTGCTCTCTAAACTTTCACAAAGAAAATCACTTTGGTACCTCACCATTCAAACTGACCATAATCAACCCTCAATTTTTCATTCCGGGCCAAAGACACTCTTGGAATGACATGTATCCTGTTTATAACATGTCAGCATCCATTATTTCCCACCCACTCTCTGTCACTGACTCAACACAAATGAAAATACCAATTTACTCTTGTATCTAACTAGACTAGTTATAGAGGTGAAAATAGGTCGGATACGAATAGATATTACTTATTCCATATCCTACCCAATGGCGAAACCAGGATAAAAAATAGAGGGTGGGCTCAAATTATTAGGCTAAATTGAGATAAGCATATTAAGGGGGTTATTTGGGGGGGAAAGCCTCCCAAACAGTATGGGCAAAACAGCTGGGAAGGTAAGCCACAACAAAAGCACCCACAAAGTTGCAGCCATTAGGGAGGAGCTTTTCAGCTGAGGTTTCGCTTGATCGCCTCCCACCTCGCTCGCTCCACCTCCTCGCTTGCTCCGCTTCCCTCCTCACCCCGCCGTCTCCTCGCCCGGCTCAGGCGTCGCCTCCTTGACTCCCTCCTCGCTCTGGCCCGCTCGCTTGCTGCCCTGCTTTCTCGCTACTCCACCTCGAATACTCCTCCTCCCTCCTCACTCCGGCCCGCCTCAGAGCCCGTCGTCTCCCCGCCCAGTCGCCTCCTTGTCTCCCTTCGGCCTCCGAGCGACACCTCATGGCCTCATTGCCGGCCTCGTTGTCCCTCTCGGTCAGCCGCCTCATCGCCTATCCCAGTTGGCCGTCACCTCCTCGCCATCTCCGTGGCCCTGCCTTCTTATCTCTACCCCACTGTGATGCCCCCACTTTGCTTGACCAAACCAGAACTAGTGGAAACATCACAGAGCAGAGTGCGCCAGGATCACACTAAGGAAAATAACACTTGTAGAACAGAAACTTCCACCGAATAGTACTCGGGAAATTATTCTTAAAGTATATATAGTATTGTCTTAGGTCCGGCTACGGTGATTTCTACACTGCCCGCCTAATATTACAATATTATTCTAGATGCCTCCCTCCTGAGGGTAGATTTATTGTGCCAGGTCTTGGTCGTCAGCCCCCTCGTATTCATATCCCTCCACAGCAACATCAGCATTATCATAAAAATTCGTATCATCAAGAAAATCACCTTCTACCTCATCTGGGTGAGTGAACTCAACAGGTTCTGAAAAACAACAGAGAAAGCAAGGCTGAGTATATAAATATAATTTTTGGCCACCTAGCCGCTACTCCAAAGTAGTACTTTACCAAAGGTACCCTTTCCCCATTTGTTATAAAAAGTCAAGTTTTAACTTTGAAATCTACTGACTGCCAGACAACGTGGGGTCTTACATCCTGTGTTAGAGGAAAACCCACATGACGCACTTCCAAACCCAGAAGCTAGGAGTGATATCACATTTGACTCTGATCAGGGGTGTACTTCTTTGCCCATAGCATCACTTGGCTTATTGTCAGAGTGCGCTTCCTTAGGCACACTAATAAACCAAGGAAATAGAACGTTTAGCCAACCGTACTCTGACATCTGCCATACCGCCTCACCCCACCAAAGGCATGCGGGTCGAGACTCCTCCCCCGATGTCTCGCCCTAGGGTGACTGCCCTCACCTGGCACAGTCACCTTTCTCACCTTGTCAGAGTCAGCTACTTGTCGGTTACTTAGTTTAGCCCGTCCCATACCAGGTCTATGGTCGGCACGGCTTGCCCCGATTTTGAGGTAAGCACCAGTTTGGTTTGTCCTTAAATGATATCCTATGTGGAGGGGCTTTGACTTCCATAGCAACCCAACCGGGGTTGTTCATACCTTGAACTCCTCTACCCACTATTTACTCTATAACCTCACCAAGGTTATGGTTCTAACACTGGATCTAGCTGATCCAATTAGTGTGATTTAATTTCTTTTAGAAATTAGCTTTTGAGATGAATGCAAGAGTTTCAAACAACCCAAGCCACAAAATCAGTTCACAAGACAGGTCGAAGGGCGAATTGCCTGGATGTATGACCACAGAACTGTCCTCAGCAGGATGTGACTCTATCTGCCCTCTACTGTTACTGAGGGGATTTCCTAAAAGAGTATCAAAAAATTTTATATTAATGAATCCTCATATTTGGTTTAATTTATAGCTTTTTCTATTTAGTGATTGCGAAACAAATTTACGAATGTACTTGAGATTAAGGTGCATGATGTTTTACTGGTTTTATCGAAGTATGCTTGCTAGGAAGGTCAGATAATAAATTAATTCAGAGAAAAGAAAAGAGAAAAACAAGAAATGAATTTGGATTTTGTCTTCTATTGTTTTCTTGATTTATTTTCTCCTTATGCTATTTGGCATAGGTAAAAACAAATGTTATTTTATTTTATATCTTTACTTACTTATTTAATTTATTCATCTATTTATTTATATTTATATTCATCATTATTATTAATATTATTATCATATATATATTTATTTATTTATTTATTTTTGGTCGACCCTAATTTTTCTTGGCCCACGGGTCCGAACCATTACTGTCGACTTTTGTAGTCAGCAATAAATTTATGGGGCAGGCGCTAGATCTCAAACTCGGAGGTCACACAAGACAAGGGTTTAGACAGGTTCAGGCCCTCGACGATGGAGGTAATACCCTAATCCTATATGCTGGGATTATATGGATCTCTTGGATCTAAGATTGCTCAAAACGCAATATGCTCTGGGCGATATGCGAGGCGTGTTGTCCCTGTTGTTGCCCGCCCTCTCCCTTATATAGTGGGGGTGGGGCAGTTTACAAAGTCCCGATCGGTTACATAATCCTAATCGGTTACAGGATAGAGTTTACATCTTTATCTACCCTGTTAACAACCCAGATTACAATCATATCTGAAGGACCATGTGGAGGTCCATCCATATTTGTGATGAGTATTTGACTTTATTTGAGCAAGGTGTGCTCAAGTTTGAGATTGATTTGGATTGATTTTCAAAATAAAGCAATTTGAGTTGTCTCTGCCAGGAGTGGCAGTACCGGCCGTATGGGCGCGGTAGTGATGAGTTGGATGGTTTATTGCACATCTTTGTGGGCATTGCAATGTGAAAGGTTTTTTCCTTGTCTTTGGTGGTTGCAGGGCGACGGTGCTAGGTCATGGTGAGGCGAAGGATAACCGGGACTAGGCGAGTAGTGTCGGAGGTCCAGACGGTTGGGAGATCGCCGAAAGATGATCGAAGACGGAGTCCGGGCAAGTCAAGAAGACAAGGAAAGGAGATGATGCTAGCTAGATGCCGCGTAGATCAATGAGGGCCGTCGGATTGAGGTCTAGTTGATAGGTTAGCGGGTCTAGGTAGTATGCTTTGAAAACCGTGCAAGAAAACCCGGTATGTGTGTGGGTTTTGGGTTAGCCCTTGCATGGCTGTGTGTGTGGGTTAATCCTAGCCCTTAGATGAGTGCTCTAGGGTTGAGGGACTCATCCAAGGGTGGTAGGTGGCCCAAGAGTAGTATAAATAGGGGTGGAGGGGTAGCCTCCTTCCCTTGAAGGTTTTGAGGTTTGTGAATGCTCCTTTGAGCTTTGCCCACATGAAAGTGAGGCTTTGTAACCTCTACTTCCAGAAATGAAAGTTTTATCCATCTACCTCTGAATTTATTTTGCGCATTTACATTATGTCTTTACTTTACGCAATTTAAATTCAGCATTTACTTTCCCGCAATTACATTCTCGCAATTTACTTTCACGTAATTTGGATTTGCCTCCCCTCATTCTAAATTCTGCTGATCTTGGATGTTTTGAGTGTGTTCATATGGTTTTACATCTTTTTGCATTCTTGGATTGAGTAGAGAACATCTTTTCTTTCAAGTTCCAACATTGTTCAGAACTTGTTCTTCGTGCAACAGTCAGAGTTTGATTTTTGTAAAAATCTAGAAAAATATTTTTTGAGTGATTCTTGTTGGAGGAGGTGCAGGACTCTGATATACTCTTGCAGAAAAATTTTGGAGTTCACTTGTTGCACCGTTTGGGCGCCATGAGGTGAAAACCGAGCCCCAAACTTTCTGCTCGAAGTTCTTGACCAGACTGTGTTCTTCGATTTTTCCTGTTTTTTTTGTAAGGCTTTTTAAGGATAAATTTGGTGGAGTTCTTCAAGACTCTTATTCTCATAGGGAGAAAAATCTCAAAATTTGGTGAGCTGCAGAAACCCACCAACCTCCTGTGCAAATTGAGGACAAGTTCTGGAAATTCGGCTTTTGCTTTTCTGAAAGTGACTTTTGTGATTTGAATTGATGTCCTTTCTAAAAGCAAGAGTTTGAATTGATTCCTCTTTATCTTGGACACTAGACAACCAGGATTGTGACTCAAAAATCCCTACATATTTTATGATACTTATCCATGCAAGCTTGGGGTACACATAGTTGTCTAGTTTTTCGGGTTTTTCACAATTTCCTTTGAACGATCTTGTCGAGGTTTTTGTTGGAGTACTTTGGGGGAATTTTCATGGCGACGGATAAATATTCCACCAAGCCTCCTATCTTTAATGGAGTTGATTTTCCATTTTGGAAATCCCGAATGGAGTCATACATCACTGCCCAGGGCTACCTGATATGGCAGAAGGTGAAACTCCCGTATGAGGTTCCTGCTGATGAAAATATCACGGCCATCAATATGGTTGACGTTGAGGCGAATGCTAAGGCAAGGAACATTCTCATACAGGGTCTTAGCCGCGGTGAGTATGATAGGATTTCTCACCTTCGCTCCGCTCACGAGATTTGGGTAACCCTCGATGCTTACCATGAGGATCTACTCAAATCAAGGCGTGAGGAGACCAGTTCAAGCGAGTACAACAAGTTTGATCAACACACTGGTGAGAGTCTCGACGAGTGTTTTGGTCGGTTTACAAAGATTTTGAGCGACCTCCGAGCAGTTGGTTGCATATACCCTGACTCGGACAATGCTCGGCATTTCTTGACCGCACTAGACCTTCGGGTTTGGGAGATGAAGGTGACCACCATCAAGGATACCATTGACCTGTCGACCTTGACTCTTGACGGGCTTTATTCCCGCCTCAAGACTCATGAGATCGACGTCGTCTCTCGGAAGACGAAATCTCAGTCGATGGCTTTGGTCACCGATCCCATTGGATCTTCTTCTTCTGATCCTTCTATTGGTTTCTCTCTTTCCGCCCTTTGCGAGCTAAGCGATGACCAACTGGAAAAATTTCCAGAAAATGAGCTTGCTCTTCTCGCTCTCAAGTTTTCTCATGCATACAAGAGGGTGAGAGAGAGGAAGAGAGGTGGCATGATCACCTGCTTCGAGTGTGGTGGCCCCAACCACATTCGGTAGAATTGTCCTAAGCTGGAGAAGGGCAAGAATGACGTTGGCGGTGAAGGGAAACGCGGTATGCTACGCTAGCACAAAAAAAAAACTACCGCGCAACCAGAAAGCTACTCGCAAGAAGGGGATCATAGATAAGATTACCACTAGACGCCGATTGCGGAATCCTTTAGCGTCGATGTAGTGGTTCGTCCTCGCCGCGATCGTTGCGTCGATGTAGTGGATCGTCCTCGCCCGCCGTGGATCGTCCTCCCACGCCGCAGCCGCAGCAGCGTCACCGCGATAATCCACACGTCCAGAGATGGAACGCTGCGTGCGTCGTGTGCAAGCACCTAGTCGCTCGGCGAGGGCGCGAGAGGAGGAGGCTAGGGTTTCAAGTGAATCAAACCTAAACCGTGGAAAGCACACTCTGCGCCCTCCTCCTCCCTCCTTATATAGCCACGAGATGAAACCCTAAACCGGGCCCACCGGCATGCTAAGCCCACGAGGTTCATTAATTACGGATCCAATCCAAATTAATGCGCCCCACCCATTAAGTGTGTGACCTGCAGGTTCACATACGTTTGGACATGGATTGGAAAACTCCTTTTCAATCCAATAGTTGGTAGCGGCTTCTTGCAAAGTATGCCAACTCCCAAACATACCGTGATCAAATCGAGCAGAACCTATCAAAAGAACTCATGTAATAATCCCTTTGCCAAGTATATGAAGATTGATCTCAAGGCGAGAAGCATGTCATCCTTTGATGATTCAATCCATCTCTCGTATCCGTGATATATTAATAAGTTGTGATTGACTCCTCAATCACGGCATGGCCATGCACTTTCTTAATCATATCACACGAGTGGCCTTGTCATATATCTCCGTTTCATTGGAGTGGCAAATTCCATCTTATTGCTCACTTCCTCTCGCACGTTTCTTAGTAAACATGAAAGCTACCTTTATAACTATCCGGTTAGGAAGTAGTGTTTGATAGCCCCAAGGAAAACTATTACACATGTAGGGAATATGACAATCTTAGGTCTAAGGATCATACATCTTCTAGGTATGAGATACATCGATGACACATAAGAATGAAACATTCTCGCAGATGTCCCATAGCTGGTCTATCTAACCCATGTTCTTCAACATGGTCCACAATGTAGAGATGATATCTCCATATCCCATGATCTATGAAGCATGATCATCGATCACTACATGTGCCGATCTATTCATCGTAGTCCTATACGATGATATCCGATCGTAGATATTTATCGAATTACATCATTAAGTAAAGAGCTTCATAATCAAGTCACATACTTGTTGATCAATACAATGATATACATTCATTGGACCAATAATCATATTATTATTCATAAACATAGTCATGTTACAATCATCTAAATGATTGCCTCAAGGGCATAACACTAACAATCTCCCACTTGCACTTGAGTCAATCAATTAAGTATCTAATACTAATAGACCTTGTGTGCGCCTCATGCTTAGGTCGTGGCGGTGGCTTTGTCAACGGATCGGCCACATTGGCTTCCGCTTGTACTTTGCATATTCGACGTCACCTCTATCCACAATCTCGCGAATAAGGTGAAAGCGACGGAGTATGTGTTTAGACTTTGATGTGACCTAGGCTCTTTTGCTTGTGCAATGGCACCACTATTATCACAATAGATGTCCATTGGACTAGAGACACTAGCGACCACACCAAGCTCGTGATAAACTTCTTAATCCACACAGCCTCCTTTGCGGCCTCCGGCCGCAATGTACTCCGCTCGTCGTAGAGTCGGCCACCGTGTTTTGCTTGGAACTCTTCCACCATCGCTCCTCCATTAAGTGTAAACACAAACCGGATTGCGATCGAAAATCATCTTTGTCGGTTTGGAAGCTTGCATCGGTGTAACCCTTTGCAACCAGATCTTCCTCACCTCCAAAAACAAGGAACATACCCTTAGTTCTTCTCAAGTACTTGAGGATATTTTTACGGCTATCCAATGACCATCACCAGATCCGCTTGGTATCCGCTCGTGACACTTAGAGCATATGAGACATCCGGCGTGTACAGATCATGGCATACATAATAGACCCAATAGTGAAGCATATGGAATCTTGCTCATCTGTCTCGCTCATCGGATGTCGAAGGACACCGATTCTTGAGAGATCGATGCCATATGACATTGGCATGAAACCTCTCTTGGATTCATGCATATTGAACCTTTTCAATATCTTGTCAATGTACGTTTCTGACTTAATCCAATTAACCTTTTTGATCTATCTCTATAGATTTTTATGCCCAAGATATAGCATGCTTCTCCCAAGTCCTTCATTGAGAAACTCCTTTTCAATGAAGTCTTAACATCTTCAAGCATAGGAATGTCATTCCCGATTAATAATATGTCATCCACATACAAAATCGTAAATACAAGTGCGCTCCCACTAGCCTTCTTGTAAACACAAGGCTCTTCTTCATTTTTGATAAAATCAAAACCTTTGACTACTTCATCAAAACGAATGTTCCAACTCCTAGATGCTTGCTTTAACCCATAAATGGATCTTTGAAGCTTGCATACCCTTTTAGCATATTTAGGATCAACAAAGCCTTCAGTTGTATCATGTATACATCCTCGTAAAGATTCCCATTAAGGAAGGCTGTTTTGACATCCATCGCCATATTTCATAATCAAAATATGCAAGAATAGCTAAAATGATCCGGACAGACTTGAGCATGGCTACCGGTGAGAAAGTTTCATCATAGTCAACTCCTTGAACTTGTTTGAAACCCTTTGCCACCAACCGTGCCTTATAGATCTGAACATTTCCATCTACGTCTATCTTTTCTTGAAAATCCATTTGCACTCAATGGTTTTACACCATCAGTGAATCGACCAAGTTCCAAACTTGATTGTCATGCATGGATTGAATTTGGATCTCATGGCTTCAAGCCATTTTTGAGTTTGGGTCCATCATTGCTTCTTCATAAGTCGTGGGCTCATCATTGTCCAACAATAATATGTCATTCCCATATCTAATAGGTACATGACGTGGCCTCCCGACCTACGAAATGGAGTCTCTTCCACAAAGTTGTACAACACCTTGTACATCTTGTGAAGGTTCAGAGGTAGCTTGAACATATTCATGTGATTCTCGAACTTCATCAAGATACACATCACTCCTACTGATTTCTTTTGAAAGAAACTCTTTCTCCAAAAGACACCATTTGAGCAACAAAAACTTTGTTCTCGTTTCTTTTGTAAAAGTAATATCCTTTTGTTTCTTTAGGATACCCCACAAAAAGCATTTTTTCGATTTAGGTGCGAGTTTATCGATTGTAAACGTTTTACATAAGCCTCACATCCCCATATCTTGAGAAATGACAACATGGGTCTTCTCCGAGTCCATATCTCATATGGCGTCTTCTCAACGGATTTTGATGGGACCCTATTCAAAGTGAACGCAGCTGTCTCTAGAGCGAAACCCCAAAAGGATAATGGCAGATCTGTTTGGCTGATCATTGACCGAACCATATCTAATAAAGTCCAGTTACGTCGTTCGGACACACCATTCCATTGAGGCGTTCCTGGCGGAGTAAGTTGCGGAACGATTCCACATTGCTTTAAATGATCACCAAACTCTTGGCTCAAGTATTCGCCACCACGATCGGATCGTAAGTGTTTTATTGTTTTGCCAAGTTGATTTTGTACTTCGCTCAAACTCTTTGAACCTTTCAAAAGTTTCAGATTTATGCCTCATTAAATAGATATATCCATATCTCAAGTCATCGGTAAAAGTTACAAAATCATGAAACCCACCCCTAGCAATGAGCTCATTGGTCCACATACATCCGTATGTACTAGGGCCAATAATTCACTTGCTCTCTCACTAAAACACGTGAAAGGGCTTTTGTCATCTTGCCAAGTAAACAAGATTCACATGTTTCAAATGATTCAAAATCAAATGAGGTTAGAAATCCATCACCATGGAGCTTCTTCATGCGCTTCTCATTTATATGACCTAGCGACAATGCCACAAAAGGTAGGGTTCAAATCATTAGGCGGTGCCTTTTTACATTAATATTATAGACAGTTTTTCTTGAGTTCAAGGACGCGTACAACCCATCCACCATGGGGCAACGACCATAATACATATCATTCAAAAATATTGAACAAACAAAGTTCTTTATTACGAAATCATAACCTTCATGTTCCAAACAAGAAGATGAAATAATGTTTCTACTCAAAGATGGAACAAAATAACAATTATTGAGTTCTAAAACTAATCAAGGCAAATGCAATGGGTATGTGCCAACGGCAAGACCAAAGAACTCTTGCTTTATTCCCCACGCCAAGATCCACTTCTCCTTTTGCCAAGTCTCTACTCTTTATCACCCGCAACGAATTGCAAATGTGAGCAACCGAACCGGTATCATATACCCATGAGTGAGTGAAGAAGTAGCAAGATTAATTTCTATAACATTAATACCAAGTGGAAACCACATTTCCATTCTTCTTATCTCGCTAGGTACTTTTCGAGCCCGTTTCCAATGCCCCGATTTCTTGCAATAGAAGCATTGGGTATCGGGTTGAGGGCCAACTTTAAGCTTCAAGCTTAGTTTTGAGGCTCGCGATCTCATCTTGAGCCTTGCCCTTGCCCTTGCCCTTTCCGTTCCCCAGACCTTAGCCTTTCTCTTTTTGAAAGCAATTGTTTTCGAACCATCATCACATGATTGGGTTTTTCTTAATGCTTTCCTCCATGCCTTGAGCATCCCATGTAGCTCGGTTAGGCTCTTCTCCATGCTATTCATATGAAAATTCATAATGAATGGCTCAAAGCTCTGAGGCGTAGACCGGAGAATAACATCGTGGCCAAACCGAGGCTAAGGGGAAACTCAAGTTTTCCAATCTCCCAATGTAACCAATCATCTTGATCACATGAGGATCGACCGATCGCCTTGACGACTTACAAGCAAATAAAAGCTTTGAGATACCATACCTCTCAGCTCTTGCTTGATTCCCAAACATGCCCTTCAAGCCCACAATCATATTGTAAGCATCCTGGTCCTCATATTGCTTTTGGAGCTCGAGTCCATTGTGACTAGCATGAGACAGTGACCTCTGAAGCATTAACATGCTTTTCATATTCAACCCTCAAATTGCGAGCGACATTTTGGTACGGTTCATCAGAATTGGATTCTCTAGAACATAGTCCTTCTTTTCATGCTTGAGAACAATTCTCAAAGTTGCGATACCAATCAACAAAATTAGTTCCATTCAGTTTTTCCTTTCCAAAACCGATCTCAAAGCAAAACCAGGTGTAGCGGGAGTAGGAGAAGGTGCCATTGAACTACAACAAAAATATACAAAGATTCTAAGCACTATGTTTATGTAAAACTTTTATTAAACTTTTAATTAAAGACACTCCTATTTTATGTCCTTTTATAGACACATAGTGAGTATTCAAGATCCATATTCATTAAACACTAGTGAGCTTTGGCATCACTGCTAGAAATTTAATGACATAGGTAAGCAACACCTTTGCTAATTACATCATATGTAACTCTTGTTTGTTGAGTATGAAAACAAGTAATGAATGCTTCCATGAACTTGACTCATGGCCAGGTCAACCTGCCCCAAGGGCTCACATGAGGGAGGGAGCACTTCCCGTATTCGGGTGCCAATTAAGAAACCTGCCTCATGTGTGTTTTCCTAGACACCAATTGTCTTGTATAGGTTCCTTCATTATCAAATCAAATCCCAACCACTTATGTCCTCAAGCCCAAAACCGCTTTGATAGCTCGTTTAAATCGCCATTGTTATGCGTGATGTGTCCAACACATCCCTATCATCTATTGAGATAGCCATTGATATACTACTTTGGCAATCATATCAATAACGATCTAAATTCTTGATAGGTGCAACAATTGGATGGACAATTTGATTTAAGATTTTTAACTATAAGGATGAACAAAGATTACTATGAACATAGCATCACATGCAATGAGCATAAAGAAAATAGCAAGGATAAAACACACATCCACGTAAAATCAAAATAAGTCGTGAAATAGCATGGCCCTTAGCATTAAGATCTCCATCATCATGCTTGGTTGTTCACCTAGCCACCTTGCTTGATTTGTTCACCTAGCCATCGTCTTCATCATTATGGATGCAACTCCTTACAACTTTTGATAATGAATTTTACATGAGGGTTTGAAGCATCACAAGTCGACACGCAGTCGTTATACAATTTAAATAGCCTTATGGCTTAACACGCAGACGCAGCCATGTGGAAATTACATGCATCACATACACATAGTCCATACTATTTCACATAATTCTCTGCAAAACGAGTTAAACAAAAGCAACCCTACGACTCAGGGTCAGAGGCGGCGCCCGCGGGTCCATCAGGGGGCGGCGGCGGTCCCAATCCGTTGGCGGTCGTGGGGTCCGAGGCGGCGCCCAAGCGGGTCCAAGGCGAGCCTCGCAGGCGGTCTTCCGCCTTGGGAAAACACCCTCAAAATTTCCACGGATCAACCAGATTGACCCAATCCGATCTAATATAATTGGCTTGGTCCCATATGGATACGTTTCAGAAACCCTGATGGCGGTAACCCGACCGGTAAGGGCAACGTCGTACCATGAACGGACTCACCCAAATCAATATTGAATCTGTTTGCGCTACCATGGATCAACCAGATTGACCCAATCCAACTCGATCTGATTGGCTTGGTCCCATATGGATACGTTTCAGAAACCCTGATGGCGGTAACCCGACCGGTAAGGGTAACGTCGTACCATGAACGGACTCACCCAAATCAAGATTGAGTCGGTTTGCACTTTCTCAAACCCTAAATCGATCGATCTCATCGATGGTCGCCGTCACCAATTCATCACATGAACTGGTGAACATGTAATAGATCCAATCTACTAACCTCACACATCATATGTGCAACATCCGATCACAAAACTATACGAGATGGCTCGATACCATCGAAGGGAAACGCGGTATGCTACTCTAGCACAAAAAAACTACCGCGCAACCGTAAAGCTACCGCAAGAAGGGATCATAGATAAGATTACCACTAGACGCGCATTGCGGAATCCTTCGTAGCGTCGATGTAGTGGTTCGTCCTCGCCGCGATCGTTGCGCCGATGTAGTGGATCGCCTCGCCGCCGTGGATCGTCCTCCCACGCCGCAGATCGCAGCAGCGTCACCGCAGATAATCCACACGCCCGAGATGGAACGCCGCGGTGTCGGTGTGCAAGCACCTAGTCGCTCGGCGAGGGCAGCGAGAGGAGGAGGCTAGGGTTTCAAGTGAATCAAACCTAAACCGTGGAAAGCACACTCTGCGCCTCCCTCCTCCCTCCTTATATAGCCACGAGATGAAACCTAAACCGGGGCCCACCAAAGATGCTAAGCCCACGAGGTTCATTAATTACGGATCCAATCCAAATTAATGCGCCCCACCATTAAGTGTGTGACCTGCAGGTTCACATACGTTTGGACATGGATTCGAAAACTCCTTTTCAATCCAATAGTTGGTAGCGGCTTCTTGCAAAGTATGCCAACTCCCAAACATACCGTGATCAAATCGAATGTAACCTATCAAAAGAACTCATGTAATAATCCCTTTGCCAAGTATATGAAGATTGATCTCAAGGCGAGAAGCATGTCATCCTTTGATGATTCAATCCATCTCTCGATCCGTGATATATTAATAAGTTGTGATTGACTCCTCAATCACGGCATGGCCATGCACTTTCTTAATCATATCACACGAGTGGCCTTGTCATATATCTCCGCTTCATTGGAGTGGCAAATTCCATCTTGATCGCTCACTTCCTCTCGCACGTTTCTTAGTAAACATGAAAGCTACCTTTATAACTATCCGGTTAGGAAGTAGTGTTTGATAGCCCCAAGTAAAACTATTACACATGTAGGGAATATGACAATCTCAGTCTAAGGATCATACATCTTCTAGGTATGAGATACATCGATGACACATAAGAATGAAACATTCTCGCAGTTGTCCCATAGCGGGTCTATCTAACCCATGTTCTTCAACATGGTCCACAATGTAGAGATGATATCTCCATATCCCATGATCTATGAAGCATGATCATCGATCACTACATGTCTTGATCTATTCATCGTAGTCCTATACGATGATATCCGATCGTAGATATTTATCGAATTACATCATTAAGTAAAGAGCTTCATAATCAAGTCACATACTTGTTGATCAATACAATGATATACATTCATTGGACCAATAGTCATATTATTATTCATAAACATAGTCATGTTACAATCATCTAAATGATTGCCTCAAGGGCATAACACTAACAAGGCGGTTCGGGCAAGAACGACTACACCGACAAGAACCGCAACAAGAAGCCTCCAGTTCGTGACCGGTGCACGAGAAGAAGTACCGCAACTTCTCCAAGAACAAGAAGCTCTTCCACCGCGTCCTCGCCCGCTTTGACGACATCAACCCTCTCCGACACGGAGACATGGAGCGACGAGGACGAGGATGATCCGCAAGAGAAGAAAGGCGGCGATGACTTCTCCGGCATGTGCTTCATGGCCGACACCAACGATATCAGCGACTCCGAGCTCTACAGCGACTCGGACGAGGTACCCTCCTATGACCAGCTCAACGAAGCTTTCTGCAAATTAGGAAAATTTCATGCTAGAGCTAGAGCTAGGTGTACGGAGCTTGAGAAGGAAGTAGGTACCTTGACTCGGGAGTTAGCTTCACTTAGATCTTCTCCCTCCCGAGTCACTGATGATTGCTCTTTGTGTGATGCTATTCTTGTGGAGTTGGAGAACCTAAGGACCATACATGATACTGTGCTTGCTGAACTTGATGGTCTTAGGTTGAAGAATGCTAGCACTAGTTTTGTTGATGCTATTCTTGTTGAGGCTAGTTTTCTTCATGCTCACTCCACTCCATCATGCTCTAATTGCCGTAAATTGCTTGCCGAAATTGATGCCATGAGCGAACAACTTAGGAAGCTTTCTGCTAGAAACAATGAACTTGAATCACATGCTTCTAAGGACCTAATCAGCTCATGTGAGGGCTGTAAGTAATTAAAACTTGATAATGAAACCCTGAATGTCAAGTGTGCTAAACATGCTAAGGACTTACTAGATAAGTCACAAAAATATTGTTTGCGATGTACTGAGATTGTGGGGGACTTGGATAAAATCCATGTCGAGCTTAGGAAGAAATTAGAAGACCAAGCCCATAGAATTAGAAATGCGTCTCGCGTTTCTTGTGAGGCCCTCAAGATTGAGGCAGCCGTGCTGAGGGAGAAAAATGCACGTGCTGAGAGAGCTCATCTTTCTGGTTCTTCTTCTTCTTCTTCCCCCTGTTCTTCTTATGCTTCTTTCTTTCGAGATTGCCAGTATCTTATGAGCACTCTCGAGAAGTTTGTTGGAGGCAAGAAGAAGCTCAATCTTATTCTAGACCAATCCAAGATTAGTAGATTCAATCAAGGTCTAGGATTTGATCCCTTGGAGCACGCTCGGGCACATCCTCTCACCATTGTGCGCGGCTCCAAGAGTGGTGAGATTGTGGTAGCTCCCAGAGTGAGTACCACCGTGTTTAGGTCTGCTGGGGTTGTCCATAGGACTTCTGGCCAGAAGGGTGTTACTCCTATTGCTTCTGCCTCTAGCAAGGCGAAGTATACATGCACCTTCTGTAAGAAGGATGGTCACCTAGTAGATTTCTGCTTCAGGCGCGCCAAGATCACTCGGCGTGAGCGTGTTGCTGCTCTTAGGGGTATTCAGGGTCATCCCCAAACTTTGAGTGCTCCTAAGACATACACTGCTTCTAGACAGGTTAGAGAGTCGCCTGTTTTTGGGAAGCGTCCAGGACTCGGTTTTCATGCTACTTCTTTGAGTTTTAGTCCTGGAGCTGTTCGTAGTCAGTCTTTCCGCCGTCCTCTTGATATTCCTCATTTTTTCCATCGAGGTATATATCAGCGGCGTGAGGTGTTTTTCGGTAGGAGATCCAGCGACCTTCTCGGGATGGTCCGGCTTTTGCACCACTGGCGTGCCAACCCGCTTTGACTCCTAGATTATCTACGAGTTGCTCCGATCGTGTGAGAGTTGGCGTCGAGAGACACTCGAGTCGATCTTCTTTCGTGGCTAGTACTGCGAGGTGTCATATGGTTGATGATTGGGTTCTTAAGTCTTCACTCTATCCCGATCTTGAGTCATCTTTTCTCTTGTGCCTTGATCGGAGTTCATCGGATGGGGAAGGGCGATGTTTGGATTGTTGACTCGGTTGTTCTCGTCATATGACCGGAGATTCTCGTTGGTTCTCTTCCTAGTCCGAGCCCCCGTGATGAGTTAATCACTTTTGGGGATGCATCTTGGGAAGAGTCATTGCTAAAGGTACCATCTGCATTAACCAAAATTTCATTCTTAAAGATGTTGCCTTAGTAAGTAAGCTGCAATACAATCTGCTCTCTGTTTCTCAGCTTATCGATGACTCTTTCGTGGTAAGCTTCAAGAGTAATGCCTGTAGAATCCTTGATTCATCAGGAGGGTTAGTTTGCGGGATTTCTAGATTTGGGAGAGTCTTTCGTGCTGATTTTTCTGCTTCTTCTGGAGACTCTCTTCGATGTTTGATTGCTTCTGAGTCCCGTGATCTCTCCTTCTGGTATAGGAGACTTGGTCACATTGGTTTTGATCATTTGACCCGAGTTAGTAGCCACTATCTCATTCGGGGTTTGCCCAAACTCAAGATGGTCAAAGACTTAGTTGCTCTCCTTGCCGGTATGGCAAGATGGTTACTGCTTCTCATCCTCTAGTCACCGTAGTGATGACTGATGCACCAGGACAGCTTTTACATATGGACACTGTTGGTCTAGCTAGAGTGCAGTCAACAGGAGGGAAGTGGTATGTTCTTGTCATCGTTGATGATTTTTCTAGATACTCTTGGGTATTCTTCATGGCCTCGAAGGATGAGACTTTTCTCACTTCAGAGGTTTGATCGAAGAGGTTGTCTATTGAGCTCCTGTGTGCATTACGAGCTAACGCAGGTGATAATGGCACTGAGTTCAAGAATTCCTACTTTGAGAGTTTTTGTGGAGTCCGGTTTAGAGCATCGGTTCTCTTCTCCCTACGCCTCGTGAGAATGGCGTAGTGGAAAGGAAGAACAGACCACAGTTGAGATGGCGGGACGATGCTAGACGCAGTCTGATACTCCTAGGAAGTTTTGGGCTGAGGCTATAGCTACTACTTGCCATGTTTCTAATCGTGTATTCTTGAGAGCACATTTGCATCGCACTTCTTACGAGTTGAGGTATGGGTGAAAGCCTAGTGTTTCTCATTTTCGTGTGTTTGGTTGCAAGTGTTTTATCTTGAAGTCTGGTAACCTAGATAAGTTTGAGTCTCGCTCTTCTGATGGTATCTTTCTAGGTTACTCGACTTCTTCTCATAGCTATAGGGTCTGGAGTGTTGATGCGCATAGGATCATAGAGACCTGTGATGTGACCTTTGATGAGGCTAGCCCAGGAGCTAGACCTGATGTTTCAGGCTCTTCTTTTCCCTCCGAGACCATCTTTGTAGAAGATGAGGATGATGGAGATGATAGTGTTCCACCGGATCCAGTCCCCTCTACACCTGAGGTGCTTCCTGTTTCCATTTCTGCACCTCAGGGAGACCAGCCCTTGCCTTCCGACTCTCCTTCAGCAAGTGGCTCTGCTCCTACCTCTTATGTGTATGAGGTAGAGGCCACTTCTGCTTCTGGTCCTCCCCGACATATCCAGAAAGCTCATCCACCTGATCAGATCATTGGTGATCTATTTGAGCGAGTCACTCGCTCAAAATCAGGTCTGTCCAGTTTCTGCCTTCACTCTGCCTTTGTAGCCTCATTTGAGCCGAAGGATGTGACTCATGCATTATCTGACGAGTCTTGGACTAATGCTATGCATGAGGAACTTGAAAACTTCGAGAGGAACAAAGTCTGGCAGCTTGTAGAGCGCCCATCTGGTCATAATGTTATTGGGACCAAGTAGGTGTTCAAAAACAAGCAGAGTGAGGATGGGGTTGTCATTCGCAACAAGGCTAGGCTAGTGTCGGGACCGGATTTTCATATCCGAACCCTCTGTGTATAACCTGTGCTAGTCCAGGAAAAGCTAGCACACAGTGGAAACAGTGATGACAGCACATCCATATCACGAATCAAATAATATTAATTAAGCGAAAGAGTATTAGCCTTATGGCCAATTATTACAAATAAGAAGCATCATAGCTAGAGTTCAATAAGAAACAGCGGAAACGAAATAACAAAAGCAAAGTAAGTAAGCCCATCCATTTGCCCAACAGCAATCGATCGGGTTCGCGTCCTAGCATTCCGGATCGCCTTCATCATAACCACAAGCGTAGAAATCGTAGTCACCTTCCGCTTCTGCGAACTCTTCTGTGGAAGGTTGGGGATGTTGCAAGGGTGAGCGCAGAATGTACTCCGCAAGTCTTGGAAACATAATGCATGATAACTATATGCAAGGCTAAGCAATTGAAGGCATAATATGGGTCTTTTAGCATAAAGCGAAGTTTAACTGTAAATACCAATAGTAATTTCATAAAGCATCATTTGAACAAAAAGTAATAGCATAGTAATTGAATTTGATATAACAATTAAAGCAGGTTCCATCTACCTGACTGGCTCCATCTGCCAAACCATAACCCAAGAGTTCCATCTGCTCTCGGATTCCCAAACCATCATTTTCCTTTGAAACAAAACCATAAAATCTACAATGTGCAAGCGTACCTCGCCTTCCCTTGACCGTGGGCACGGCTACTTAAGTAGTTTTAACTCTGCAGAGTGTGTACACTTTACCCACAAGACATGATCGACTCTTGTTGCCATGCACTTAACACACTTCCTTTGGTGTGTCGGCAGAGAAATCATGACAAGGCCTTTACAATGCACACCCCACTATTAACCTCGCCGCTAAGGTTTCACCATTGTTAGGGTTCTAGCTGCCCGATCTGAAGCCCCTCTTGCGCCGCCAACATCGGCACTCACCAATCGGCGAAGCTAATAATGAGACGCACAAATTATTTAGCTGGTCGTACCCATATAGACTTGTGGTTGTACGGTAGTGCTCGGTCCATGGTAACACACGCTTCGGTCCTTAATTAACTAGGCGGAACATTCACATACCAAGGTCTCGTGCTTTTCGCACCGCCCAACATCCATCCGCCCCGGTCTAAACCATTTCCACTTTATTTCATTTAAATCACAGCAGCAACACCAATTGCCGCACTTTCACAAATAAGTTTGAACAATATTTGAAATGATTCCCATAATGGCACAATACCGAAACGCTTAGGCTGGACTAAGCAATTCTACCGTTCCATGCTAATCTACTGGATATCACCACATAAAATAGCTAGTATATATATCATCTAGGGTGTCAAAGGTTCGACATGATCAATACCAATGAGGGTATAACAAACTGGAATTTAACTATACTCTAAAACTATATTTAAAGTACATTGCATAAAGTAAGCATGCATAATTTAAAAACAACATATCATTTTCATAAATTTGGGATCAATATGTTCAAGGAAGACTTGCCTTCGCTGCCTCTTGCTGGTTCTACCTCTGATTGTTGATTCGACTGATCTTCGACTGCGTCGTCTACACGCGAAACGAGGCAAATAAATAAAACAAATTCAAATAAAATACAACAATTGAAAAGAATGGTACTGGAAGATAGATCTTGAATTTAGATGAATTTAGAAATTTGAATCACTGGGATCGGAGCTCGAACGAAGGAGAACGGGCTCCTGGAAGATTCCCAGATCAGAAAATCAGAAAAACAGAGAGGCCGACACGTGGCGGACTGCGTTTGGCTCGAATTTTGGGTTTTCTGGAAAATCAGAAAAAGAAAAAGAAAAGCCGCTGACACGTGGGACCCACGAGTCAGAGACTCGGTCCACGGTGAACCGGGTGCACCGAAGCGGAGAGAAGTCGACGTGGCGGACCACGCTGATGAGGCGTCCACGCGGCGGCTAGGGTCGACGTGGCGGCGCCGACGCGGCAGCCGACGCTGCCGCCACGCGGACGGGTGACGCGGCGCGCGCGGGAGCCGAGGCGACGCGACGACGCCGGGCGCGAAGACGAGGCGGGAGCGTGGCGCCGACCGGCAGAAGCGAGGCGACGTGGCGCCGAGGTGGCGCCACGCTGGCGACACGCTGGCGCCGACGAGGCGCGGCCGGGCACGGCGGCGGCAGGCGGAGCGAAGGCGCAGCGGCGACGCGGGTGCACCAGAGGCGGGGAAGACGACCTCGGCCGCACGCAAAAACGCAACGGAACGCGATCGGATCTGGGGCAAAAGGAAAAGGGCGCCGCGACGAACTCGACGCGACCAAGATCGGCGGCGGAGGCTCACCGGCGAGGAAGAAAAACGGCGGAGAAGGCTCGGGACGGCGGGGAAATCCGGCAAGCTCGATCTCTTTGACGGAGGCGACTCGGGCGGCGAGGCTTGAGGCGTCGGGTGCGGCGCGAGACGGCAAACCTCGGACGGGGTAGGGCTGCGGCTTAAATAGCCTCGGGAGGCGCGCAAAACTCGGAAACCGAGATAGCGGCGGCGTGCAACGCGAGGATTCCCGGCGCTAGGGTTTCGGCTCGGGCGGCGGCGGGCGGGCCATTGGTGGCGAGGGAGGCGAGCGGGCCGAGATGGGCGGACCGACCGAGCGAGCGGGAAAGGAGGTGGGCAGCGGAAGGAGGAGCGGGCCGGGCGAATGGCTGACGGCGGGAAAAAGAGACGGGCCGCGGGAGATTCGGCCCAAAAAGGGTTTTTGAAAATAAATCATTTTCCGAATTAAAGAAAATTCCAGAAATTCAAATAAAAGCACATAAATTCAAATAAATTCAGAAAAATCTCCAAAAATACAAAAAAATTCCTTGCAGCATAATGAACCCAGCAAAAACAGAAAATCTAATGTTTGATGGATAGATTAGCCTAATTAAATCCTTTTATAAATAGAAAATTCAAATAAGCCGAAATTAATTCAAAGAAATTGCAAATGGTGAATTTTGAAATTCAAACATTCTAAAATCCAAATTTTGGAATGTTACAGCTAGTTGCACAGGGCTTTTCTCAGGTTGAGGGTCTTGACCTTGAGGAGACCTTTGCCCCTGTAGCTAGACTAGAGGCTATTAGGATCCTGCTTGCATTCTCTGCATCCCGGGGCTTCAAGCTCTATCAAATGGATGTTAAGAGTGCATTCCTCAATGGCTATATTGAGGAAGAGGTTTATGTCAAACAACCTCCAGGATTCGAGAACCCCAAGTTTCCGAGTCATGTATACAAGCTCTCCAAAGCTCAGATGGACTCAAGCGAGCCCCAGAGCATGGTATGAGAGGCTCAAGTCTTATCTTCTCACCATGACTTCAAAATGGGCATAGTAGACAAAACTCTGTTCATCAGACATCATGAGTCTCATTTTCTTCTTGTCCAGATTTATGTGGACAATATCATTTTTGGTGGCTCATCTCATTCGCTTGTGTCTCAGTTTTCTGAGGTGATGAGCATAGAGTTTGAGATGAGTATGATGGGCGAGTTGAGCTACTTTCTTGGCTTTCAAATCAAGCAGACTTGGGAGGGTACTTTCTTGCATCAAGGCAAATATACCCATGACCTCCTGAGGCGCCGACATGTCCGATGGGAAGCCGGTGATGACTCCTATGGCCACCATCGCTTGTCCTCGAGCAGATGAGGATGGTGAGCTCTTGATCAAAAGGAGTTTTGAGCATGATCGGCTCCCTCTTGTACCTCACCGCTTCGAGGACGGACATACATTTATTGTGTGTGTCTGTGCGCTCGATTTCAAGCTTCTCCTCGCGCCTCTCACCGCCAAAGTGGACAAGCGCATCTTCAGTACCTTCGTGCTACCACCGATTATGGTATTTGGTACTCTTCTTCTTCTTGTCTATCTCTTAGAGCCTTTTCCGATGCCGACTTTCTTGGTGTAGGATAGATAGGAAAGCACGCCGCACTTGCCAATTCATTGGCACTTCTCTTGTTTCTTGGTCATCTAGGAAGCGATGCAGGGTTGCAGATCCACCGAGGGCGAGTATGTTGCTTCTGACCGATTCTTTGTAGCCATGTGCTCTGGATGAGATCGACCTTACGGGACTATGGGTTAGAGATAGAGAGTGTGCCACTTTTCTCGTGACAACACTTCAGCTATTTGCATTGCTAGAAACCCATTGCAACATTCGGACCAAGCACATTGATATTAGATATCACTTCCTTAGAGACCATGTGGAGAAGGGAGATATTGCGCTGATCAGAGAGAGTGACCTTGATTAGCGATATCTTCACCAAGCCTTTGGATAGCTCAGATTTGTTGCCTTGAGGAGTGAGCTTGAGTCGTGAGCCCTTACGGCCTTTCGTGAGGGGGAGCTGGTTTGTATATTATGTATTATATGTTTTCTTCCACTTTTCTTTTCTTTGTGTTTCTTCAGGTGACTTTGGGCTTGTTTTCTTGAGTTGAGTTCACTCACTTAGACTTCTGGCATGCCTTGTATGGATCTCTTATCTTGTGCTTTAGGTTGCTATCATGCGTGATTAGCTGTTCTCTCTTCTCTCTAGGTTGAGTTCCCTCACAGTCTTATAAGTCTAGCAGGTATTGGGCCTCCTGGGTAGACAGGGTCTCTGTGCACTCCTTAGTTGGGATCTAGAGTCAGCTTCCCTATGTCGATCCTTTGGGAAGATAAGAGCGAGTCTGAGCCGTAGTGAGTCTCTTCTATCTTATCTATGCTCAATAGCCATCCAGTTTTGCAGTTTCTCGACTTCTTCTCCTTATTCTATTTTTCTGGTTTTTATTGAGTTCATTTTGGTTTTCTTTATGCCTAATCTTGATAATAACTTAACTTTAACCAGATTTGAGCTTAAAATTGATTCATTTGTTGAGGGGGAGTTTGGGAATCTGTTCGTGCATTGCATATAGATTGCATTTCTTGTTTAATGAGCTTTGTCTATTATGCAATTGATTTCTTCTTCATGCTATACACCATGCTACATCATTTGAAGAAAATCACTAGCTTTGGTATGTCCAAGTTCATTTAACTTGCTAAGCTTAAAAATGAAATAAGCCTTAAATGAAAAACTTGATGAAACTTGTTGCTTTTACTTGCTAGGTTTCTTCTCTAGAGGTTTGTGCCATAATTTGAGAAATTTTGGAGTTCTCTAGAGTCCCTATAGCAACTTGGGTGAAACTAGTTTGATCCATGCTAGAGTCCTTCAATTGCTCATGAATCGTTGTGCTAAAAATGAAAATTAAACAAAATTGACTCTTCTTGTGCACATACGACTCAACACCTTGCATTCACAAGACCGCCTCCTATTGCACTTGGGATGAACTTGGAATACATCGTGGTTGACCTAGACCATCCTCTTAAGAGTTCATCTTGAGATGGTCGCATACGGCTTGAGTCAATTGGTTGTCAAAAAGAAAATGCAAATAAATTAAAAACAAAGACATATGTGCGTAAAGAATGCAAATAATGTCAAACATTTGCACCCCGGTATGTCTTGTATGATGATGAATCAAAATTTGCATTAAGTGATAAATGAGCCCGAAGGACCTTGTATGCTCTTCTAGATTCCCCAACGTGTTGAGTAGGTTGAACTCTAGGTTTTCCTTTTGATCCTTAGAGTGGCTGTTCTTCTATTTTTGAAACTAAAGCTAAGTGTTGCACTTGTCAAATCTTGATAAAAATGAAATATTCAAATCTAAGCTTGTATTTGCACTTGGACATGTCCTAGACTAGTCTAATCTAAAAATTGACTAGCTTGGTGTCATATCTTGTCATTGTAATCAATTGGATAATCTTCAAAGCTCCCTTAGGTTGCATTTCATGCATACATAAAAAGAGAGAGAAAATTTCATTTTGATGCCTATATTGCCAAAAGGGGGAGAAAATGTAGAAAAGGCATCATTAAAAAAAAAAGAGATAAAAATGTGAAAGCTTGTTGGTTCTTATGATCTTTGTGACAATTGCAAAATTTTATGATCATAAGCATATTCGAGTGTTCCTTGTGAGTTTTATTGGATTTTTTAGAGCTTTTGTGGAAAACTTGCTCTTTTCATGATCTTGCTCTAAATTCTTTCTGCCAACTTGGTCATGATTTTATATCTCTCTCTGAACCAAGTTTGGCTTTGCAATCAAATTGCTTTCCTCTTCTCTCATTCAAACTCAAATTTATGCCTTTTGTGTGGTTTGTCAATATACTCATCAAGGGGGAGATTGAAGGACCATGTGGAGGTCCATCCAAATTTGTGATGAGTATTTGACTTTATTTGAGCAAGGTGTGCTCAAGTTTGAGTTTGATTTGGATTGATTTTCAAAATGAAGCAATTTGAGTTGTCTCTGCCAGGAGTGGCAGTACCGGCCGTTTGGGCGCGGTAGTGATGAGTTGGATGGTTTATTGCACATCTTTGTGGGCATTGCTATGTGAAAGGTTTTTTCCTTGTCTTTGATGGTTGCAGGGCGACGGTGCTAGGTTATGGTGAGGCGAAGGATGACCGGGACTAGGCGAGGAGCGTCGGAGGTCCAGACGGTTGGGAGATCGCCGGAAGATGATCGGAGATGGAGTCCGGGCAAGTCAAGAAGACAAGGAAAGGAGATGATGCTAGCTAGATGCCGCGTGGATCAATGAGGGCCGTCGGATTGAGGTCTAGTTGATAGGTTAGCGGGTCTAGGTAGTATGCTTTAAAAACCGTGCAAGAAAACCCACTATGTGTGTGGGTTTTGGATTAGCCCTTGCATGGCTGTGTGTGTGGGTTAATCCTAGCCCTTAGATGAGTTCTCTAGGGTTGAGGGACTCATCCAAGGGTGGTAGGTGGCCCAAGAGTAGTATAAATAGGGGTGGAGGGGTAGTCTCCTTCCCTTGAAGGTTTTGAGGTTTGTGAATGCTCCTTTGAGCTTTGCCCACATGAAAGTGAGGCTTTGTAACCTCTCCTTCCAGAAATGAAAGTTTTATCCATCCACCTCTGAATTTATTTTGCGCATTTACATTATGTCTTTACTTTACACAATTTAAATTCAGCACTTACTTTCCCGCAATTACATTCTCGCAATTTACTTTCACGTAATTTGGATTTGCCTCCCCTCCTTATAAATGCTGCTGATCTTGGATGTTTTGAGTGTGTTCATATGGTTTTACATCTTTTTGCACTCTTGGATTGAGTAGAGAACATCTTTTCTTTCAAGTTCCAACTTTGTTCAGAACTTGTTCTTCGCGCAGCAGTCAGTGTTTGATTTTTGTAAAAATCTAGAAATATCCTTTTTGAGTAATTCTTGTTGGAGGAGGTGCGGAACTCTGGTATACTCTTGAATAAAAATTTTAGAGTTCACTTTTTGCACCGTTTGGGTGCCATGAGGTGAAAACCAAGCCCCATACTTTCTGCTCGAAGTTCTTGACCAGACTGTGTTCTTCGCTTTTTCCTGTTTTTTCTGTAAGGCTTTTTGAGGAGAAATTTGGTGGAGTTTTTCAAGACTCTTATTATCATAGTGATAAAAATTCTCAAAATTTTTTGAGATGCAGAAACTCACCAACCTCCTGTGCAAATTGAGGACGAGTTCTGAAAATTCTGCTTTTGCTTTTCTGAAAGTGACTTTTGTGATTTGAATTGATGTCCTTTCTAAAAGCAAGAGTTTGAATCGATTCCTCTTTATCTTGGACACTAGACAACCCGGATTGTGACTCAAAAATCCCCACATATTTTATGGTACTTATCCATGCAAGCTTGGGGTACACATAGTTGTCTAGTTTTTCGGGTTTTTCACAATTTCCTTTGAGCGATCTTGTCGAGGTTTTTGTTGGAGTACTTTGGGGGAATTTTTATTTGCGACCATTCACCCCCCCTCTGTTCACCATCTCGGTCCTTCAATATCTCTTATTTTTGATTATATGTTCAACTATCTTTGGGATTTGTCCCCTTGCGCGCGGCAGCAAGGCTTGGCGCGGGGCTTACCCTCTGGGCCTTCTGGGCTGGTTATGAGAATACCCGGGTTCTTATATTCCACAGTAGCCCCCCGAGTGATTCATGATCCTATTGTTGTGTCATCATCTAGACTTCAGGATCGACGTTCTCAACTTCCAGCATAAACCTCTAACTGGTTTCTTCTTTGATATGAATGCTTCTTCTTGCAGCAAGGGGATTATGAAGGACTCGAATATAACCCCCAGTTTTTTCAACTGATCATAATCTTCAAGGGTCAATGCCGGATGGTCTTTGAAGTCATTTTTGATTTCCCATGCCGATTCATTTTTCGAGAAACCTCTTTGGCTTCTGAAATGATCTTAACTCCAAGTTTCCTTGGTTTTTGGTGTTACTGTATCTTCGCATTTACTTCAACCTTGCCACATCGGCTATAAAAAGTGATCCAATGCTTCTGGGATGTATTCCTTCACGCTTAGTCCTCCACCTTTCTGCTTGAAGCTTCTATCAACTCCTCGAGAAATCTCATGGACAACCAGGACCCGGAGCTCACCGAGCTGTGGGAGTCCTACGACCTCGCCATGGCGGAATTGGCCAAGGAGGAGGCGGTCACCCGCGACCGCGTCGCCATCGACACCTTCCTCGAGATTGTCCCGGCCCTTCATGAGGTCAAGGAGGTTCTCGTAGAACCGCTTGGCCGTGTTCGCCGCGGAGAGGTGTAAGGCCCCTGTAAAAAATATTTTCCCAGGCATAATGCCTGGGGAATTTTATATATAATAAAGAAGTACCTTTCAAAGTGTTCTCCATGATTGTCGTTTGATGTAGCTTAGACCCAGCTTGGGGCATTTCAAAGCTTGCATGGCTCCTTGGTCGAGTGATATTCGCACCCAACCGTCGTAGGATACATCTTAGGTCCGACTTGGGACATATTAGGATTTGCGCGACTCTTGGTCGAGTGATACCCATGTCCGACTGCTGTAGGATATAGCTTAGGCTCGGCTTGGAGCGTATTAGAATTTTCTTGGCTCGTGACTGAGTGATACCCATATCCGACTGCTATAGGATATAGCTTAGGCTCAACTTGGAGCGTACCATACATACATGGCTCTTGGCCGAGTGATACCAATATCCGACTGCTGTAGGATATAGCTCTAGTCCATCTTGGGACATATCAAGGTTTTCTTGGCTCATGGCCGAGTGATACCCTACCCGACTGATGTAGGATATGGCTCTGGTCCGACTTGGGACGTATCGAGGTTTATCCGAACGGTATCTGTATTTGTTTATTATGACGCACAACTTTTCGACCCTCATGGGGCATACCCATTGGATTCGTGCCCGCTTAGGCTCAACTCGTGATATATGATTCCGTCATGCGGTAACCACCTAGCGACCCAGCGTGGGGCATATCACAAGAAGATATATTTTTTAATCCAAACTGGAGGATACACACGTCCTACGTAGTTCGATAAGCGGTTAAACTTCCCATCGTGAGGAGCAACGTGTCCCAAATATGACTTGGTCAAACCACGACTGTCTCTGTATTTCAGAACGTCGGGCCAGCAAATCATTACGAAGCATAGGGTGAGGCGCTTCGTAATCTTTTTCCCTCTGATTCGGCGAAAACCTAATTTTTCCCCCCTTTAAAGACTAAACCGATGGTTCATATTTCCCATCGCATACTCCTGCCTCTTCTACTTCCTTTGTCTCTCCGCCTTCTTCGCCGCTAGGGTTAACTGCCGTTGCGCTCGCATCTTTGCGCCGCCGTTGATCTTTCCTCCGAAAATGTCTTCTCAATCTTCCAAGAATGCCTCCCCGCAGCCTTTGCGTCAAGATTGGACCACCTCGATCACGACGGAGGAGCGGTTGTAAGCCATGGTGGATGACGGGGTTCTTCTTGCCCTGACTTTGATCTCTGCGCGACTGGCCGCAGGTGAATCCATCACAACCCCCCGTTCCGAAGGGATTGTGGTCTTTGAATCCTTCTTCCAACGCGAGCTGGGCCTTCCTGCCTGCGTCTTCCTTCGCGGTCTTCTCTTCTTTTACAGCATTGAATTGGTGAATTTGAATCCCAACTCCATCTTGCAGATTTCTCTCTTTGTTCACCTCTGTGAGGCTTTCTTGGGCATCTGCCCCCATTTCGATCTTTTTCGCCATTTTTACCTCTTGAAACATTATCCCTCAAAGAGCGACCCCAAGGTTATTGGGGGAGCTGGATTCCAGTTGCGGGAGGGGTTGAAGAAAAACTACTTCGCTATTCCCTTCAAAACTTCCAATAAAGGCTGGCACCAAGAGTGGTTCTACTACGCCAATGCCAATCATGCTCTTCCCTTCTTTGTCGGGTGCCGGCCTAAGGTGTCCCTTTCTTGGGTATCTACTCCCAATGCTGCGGACATGGACCAAGTGCATGATCTCTTGGCACTGATTGAGCAACTGAAGGAGGATGGTCTCACGGGAGTTAGTCTGGCTCTTCATTTTGTTGCTCGTCAGATACAGCCCCTGAAGGAGCGAGTCCATCTGGGATACGCATTCGAAGGGAAGGACGATCCGACCCGGGAACTGTTAGAAGCAATGTCGAAGGAGCAAGTATGTGCTCGGGTAGACGACTTCTTTATCCCGAGTGTCGAGATATCCACCATCAGATGCCCGAAATCCTTCACAGCATCACACCCTCCTCTTGAGGTAAGCAAGTTTAGCTGATAGATTTTGACATTGTTCTCTGAATGTCTTTTAACAGTATAATGCTCCTTTTTAGGATCGGTTGGCTTTCTTTAGCAATGCGCCTCTCCCAGAGATGTCCGTTCATAAGAGTGCTCCTTTTAAGCGTCCTGCGAGCTCCTCGACCGGAGACACCACCGCCAAGAAGGGGAAGAAAGCGTTTGCCAAGGACCTTGCGCAGCCCCGGCGCCCGACTAGTGGTCCCAAGATCCAAGAACCGTCAGCACGAGCCCCGATGCCTTCGGCTCCCCTCCCCCACGAGCCCGTGGCGCAGCCGAGTCCAATTCCGAGAGACTCGAGTAGTCGGGAGGTGCCCAGGGTTCCAGTCGGTAGCGCCCCGAGTGGTCCCTCCGGGAGTGGCTCTGCCTCCCGAAAGAAGCCCCCAATAAGAATGAAGAAGTCCGACAGGTTTGAGTCTCATCGACTCTTATTTGACGCGTTTTGCTAGCTTATTTACTGATCGTTCTTCTTATAGGAATCCATCGTACGATGTTCCTGTCGAGACGCTGTCCGGGGCCTCTAAAGAGACTGAGCTCCAGGACGTTCATGTCTTGGTTGAGGAGGCCTCGCCCGGGGACACTAGAGAGCCCTCCGAGGCCCATCCGCCTTCTCTGACTCCTCCTGCTTCGGTGTCGGGTCCTGCCGCTCTAGAGCCCATCTCTCGTCCATCCCCCGAGGTTGAAGAAATCTCCCAAGTTTCGCCGACTCCCGCTCGCCCTCAACTCATAATGCAAATCGCGTGGGTTGATGAGGAGGACGGCTTGAAGCTCCTGGACGACTCGGAGGAGGAGAGAGAAAGGAATGACTTTTACAGTCATGCCACCACTTGTGCTCGCCTGGCCCATGTAAAAAATTTTCTACTCTCGTCGTCTTCGTGCTTGTGCCAGTTAGCATGTAATCACCTTTTCCTGTGATGGTTACAGAAATTAGGGGAGCGCTCTGAAAAGAAGTCCGAGTACCTCCAGGAGATGCTCCCAGAGGTCAGGACGTGCCAGGAATATCTCGCCGAGCTAGAGCGAGATCAAGGTCGACATGCAACGAGCCGCGAGCTCTTGATCGGAGGTCCAGCGCTAGGGAAGAGCAGAAAACCCTACGACAGGAGAAGTTAGACGTCGTTGGCTCCCTTCGAGGTAAATATTTCCTGGACCACCCCGTGCTCTTGTTTAGTCGTCCAGTCTTTTGATTTCCTTATCTCCGTGTCAGCTCGGGATTCCACTGTTGCGAAGCATCCAGAACAACTTAAAGTCTTAAAGGCCTCCAAATTGAACTGAGAGAAAGAGCTAGATGGTATGCTCAGCAGCTTGGCCCTCCCTTGCCTCCATCGTCTTCTTGGTACTTCTTAGTAAACTGTTTTGCTTGCAGACTATAAGTTCAAGACTCGGGCGCAATATGCCGCTTATAGCAAAAAAGTTGAAGCCCTTGAGACGTCTTGCGCCAAGCTTCGTGAAGCCTCTGAGCTGTTGTTGAGTTTGCTTCATCCCGGAGGCGAGAGGCCACTCAGCAAGGACCAGGTCATCTCTCAACTGGAGGAAGCCCCCGAGGCGCTCAAGAGACTCTTGAAGGAGATAGTGACCAACGGTGCTAGCTAGGCTTTGGCGATCACCAAGTCGCTCTATCCCTGAGTGGATCTTGAAGCCGTTAAGGATGGCTACGCCTGTAATGTAGATGAAGATCGGGCCGCTGAGCTCTAGGAGGAAGTCAAAGATACCTCTTCGACTGTTGTAGAAACTTGGACCTATGAATCAAATACATAAAAATGTTTCTTTGTTCTTACATTTTGTCTTTAAATATGCTGCTTTGCCCAAGTGGTTTTTGACATATCGTGTCTGACTAGTCCAGCCCCCAGGCTCTGAGGCATGGATCATGACGCATATCTCAGAGTCTTAAATTTTGTAGGAGCAAAGCACTCAGGCACATAATTTTCAATAAGATTATACGAGAACAACTTTAAGAGCAAACATTTTATTCATAATGAAACAATTGAATTACAAATTTCAAGTGAAAAAACGACGTAGCTGTTCTATGTTCCAGGTGTTGCTGATAGTTGTGCCGTCTTCACGCTTGAACTTATAAGCCCCAGGGCGTATTACCTCATTGACGACGTAAGGGCCTTCCCAGCTTGGGGAGAGCTTATGCTCGCATTTCTGATTCTTTCTAAGGACCTGATCTCCTTTAGAAAATGCGCGGCTCCTCACATTGCGACCGTGATAGCGACGTAAGCCCTGAAGATACTTTGCCGACTAAATTGTTGCGACGTCCCTGGCTTCTTCTAGTCGGTCGAGGTCTTCTAGCCAACTCTCTTCCAAAGCGACTTCTTCATAGCTCTGAACCCGCAGGGATCCGAATTCTAACTCGGTAGGGAGGACCTCCTCTGAACCATACACCAGGAAGAAAGGTGACTGCCCGGTTGCTCTGCTGGGGGTCATTCGCAGCCCCCAGAGTACCGAGGGCAATTCTTTGACCCACCGAGTGGTGTATGGTTTGAGACGATCGAAAATCCTTGCCTTTAGGCCTTGTAAAACCATGTCGTTGGCTCGCTCAACCTGCCCATTACTCCAGGGGTGTGCTACCGATGCGAAGCAAATTTTTATGCCGAGTTCACCGCACCAGTCTTGAAATATGCCACCTCTGAATTGGGTGTCGTTGTCCGTGATGATTCGGTTTGGTACACCGAACCTAACCACGATTTCAATGAAGAATTCTTTGGCCTTAGTGGTTGTGATTGTGGCGACTGGCTTAGCCTAAATCCACTTGGTGAATTTATCGACAGCCACAAAGAGATGAGCATAACTGCCTTGAACCTTCTTCAGAGGTCCCACCATGTCAAGCCCCCAGACCGCAAACGGCCAGGTGATTGGGATGGTCTGCAATTCCTGTGCTAGTTTGTTCACCTGTCGCACGAAGAACTGACATCCTTCGCATGTCCGAATGATGTCCTCTGCGTCGGTGACTGCGGCCGGCCAGAAAAATCCCTGATGATAAGCTTTGCCAACTAGGGTTGATGATGCCGCGTGATTTCCACAAACTCCCGAGTGGATTTCCTTGAGAAGATATTTTCCTTCTTGTTCTGATATGCACCGTTGTAGTACACCAGAGGAGCTCTTGCGATAGAGTTCTTCCCTGATCACCATGAAATTCTTGCTTCGGCGCATTATTCGCTCGGCCTGCATGCGGTCTTCAGGTAGCTCGTCCTTCATTAGATAATCCAGATACGGAACTATCCAATCGGGGGTAATGACCAAGACTTCTGCCTCTTCGCTCTTCTCCATTAGGGCGTCCGACTTAGGCCGAGTGCTTATTGTGGGCTTATGAATTTCTTCGACGAATACTCCCACGGGCACTGTGGACCGGCAAGATCCAATTTTTGCTATCTCGTCAGCCGCTTCATTGTCCCGGCGGAGCACATGAACAAGTTCCAGGCCGTCAAAGTTACCTTCTAGCTTGCGTACCTCCTGACAGTAAGCAGCCATGTTGTCTTCAATGCAGGACCATTCTTTTTGCACTTGATTGACCACGAGCATTAAATCTCCACGAACCATCAAACTTCGGATACCGAGTGATATGGCGATACGGAGCCTATGGATGAGTGCCTCGTACTCGGCGGCGTTGTTCGATGCGGGAAAAAGAATTTGAAGAACGTACCTTAACCGTTCTCCGCTTGGTGATATGAGCACTATACCAGCCCCCACGCCTCTGAGCATGAGGGAACCATCGAAGTACATCGTCCAATACTCGAGTTCCTTGACGACCGCCGGATTTTGAAGTTCTATCCACTCGGTAGTAAAGTCGGCGAGCGCTTGAGACTTGATGGCAGTGCGAGGCTTGAATAGGATATCAAAAGCTCCGAGCTCGACTGCCCACTTTGCAATTCTCCCAGTGGCCTCCTGATTGTGAAGTATATCTCCTATTGGGAAGGAGGTGACCACTGAAACAGTATGCTCTTGGAAGTAGTGCTTGAGTTTGCGAGATGTAAGAAGTACGGCATATAATAATTTCTGCACTTGTGGACACCGCACCTTAGATTCAGTCATGACCTCGCTGATGAAGTAGACCGGATGTTGGATCTTCTGCACGTGACCCGGCTCCTCCCTCTCTACAATGATTGCAGTACTACTACGTGAGTCGTTGCCGCGATGTAAAGTAACAGAGGCTCTTCTAGCATCGGAGAAACCAAGACCGGGGGCGTCGTTAATAAGGTCTTCAAATCTTCAAACGCTCACTGTGCCTCAGGCGTCCTTTGGAACTTGTCCTGCTTCTTGAGGAGTTTAAAGAATGGCATACCTAGCATACCCAGTCGAGAAATAAACCTGCTAAGTGCGGTCATGCATCCTGTAAGCTTCTGGACGTCCTTTTGGCAAGTCGGTGGTTCCATATTTGATATGGCCTTGATCTTTTCTGGATTGGCCTCAATGCCTCGTTGGGAGACAATAAACCCGAGCAGTTTTCCCGAAGATACTCCGAAAACACACTTCTCGGGATTGAGCTTCATATTGAAAGTCCTTAGGCTCACGAACGTCTCGGTTAGGTCGGCGATAAGGTCCTTCTTTTCTCGAGTCTTTACCACGACATCGTCCACATATGACTCCACATTGCGTCCGAGTTGGGCATGAAAACACCGCTGTATTACACGCTGATACGTTGCACTAGCGTTTTTCAACCCGAATGCCATCGTGGTGTAGCAAAAGGCCCCAAAGGGCGTGATGAATGAAGTCTTGATATGATCTTCAGCCTTTAGGCGAATTGATGGTACCCTGAGTAGGCATCGAGGAAACTCAGGATCTCGCACCCGGCAGTTGAGTCAACCACCTGATCGATTCGAGGTAGCCCAAAGGGATCTTTCGGACATGTCTTGTTGAGATCAGTATAACCAACGCGCATGCGCCAAGTTTTATTCTTCTTTTGAACTAGTACAGGGTTTGCCAACCAATCGGGGTGATACACCTCTTTGATGAAACCTGCAGCTAATAGCTTGGTGATCTCCTGCTTGATGGCGTTCCGACGATCTGGAGTGAACCGTCAGAGTCTTTGCTTGATTGGCTTTGCCTTTTCGTTGATGTGTAAGGAATGCTTGATCACCTCCCTAGGAACACCCGGCATGTCGGATGGTTTCCAGGCAAAGATGTCCTTGTTAGCCTAGAGGAAGGTGACGAGCACGTCTTCCAATTTATCCTTGAGCCCTAACCCGATCAGAGTCATTTTGGACGAGTCGGATGGGTCAAGGATAATTCTCTTGATTCTTTCGCCAGCCTTTATCCCTGACATGGCCTGCTTCTTGGATGGGACGTCGCCTTCTTCTTGCTACGTGGCCGCCTCTGCTTGGATTTTCTTCCCCTCGCCAGGTGCCTTTGTAACACCCTAATTTTTGCTCTAATTTAAAATTTGAAGTATTTTTTATTTTTGAGAAATTTTGGAAATTTATTGAAATTTATTTGGAATTATTCAAATATAGCCTTTCTTGAAAACAAATTAAATAAAGGAAAAGTTTTTGCAAAGTTTTATTGAAAATATTTTAATTGAGTTCCAAATATCTCAAAGTAATTTCTGGAATTTTTCTAGAATTTTTCTGCTATTTTAAAAGCCCCAAATGATTTAATTGAATTTCTAGAATTATTTTAAATGTGAAATGTTTTAAAAATCACATGAACAGTAATGGGCCGAGCCCCATCAGGCGTGTCGCAGCCCGCCCACAAACCCTAGCGCCACCTAGCCCAAGCCATCCGATCCGGATCGCACGCCTGTGCGTGTGCCACGTCGCCCGCGCGCGTGAGCCTTCGGATCGTCGCCGCACGAACGCACAGGATCGCGCCACGTCGCTTCGTCCCCGCGAGATCATCGGAGAGATGTGGGCGTTGATGGCCGTGACTTCCGCCGGCCGTTTCGCGCACGTCGAGGCAGCCCTTAAGTCCCCGTTGAAGGCGTCGTGCGAGGCTTTCACTCGCATCTTTGACTCCTCGCACGCACGCCGAGACTCCTCTAGCGCCGTGACGAGCTCGCCGTAGTTGCTTCTTTGTGCCGCCGCTGTTTTTGGCCGTTTGCTTCGCCGCGGTTTCTCTCGCCGTCGCCAAGGTCACCGGAGTAATCCTTCCGCCAAGCCGCGTCGAACGAGCCACTTCATCACGGAGAAGCCTCAGAGCGCCGTGGGCTACGCCATCTTCCTCGACTCCGGCACCTTTTTTTCTCCGCGCCGTCGCCTTCATCGAGCTTCGTCGTCCGTCCGATCTTCATCGCACGCTCGGTTCGCCCACGCCACCCTTCTTTGTGTTCTTCTAGAGTAGATCTGTACCGTTAGATCTGGATTGAACGGTAGAGATTAGATCTAGTCTCTGTAACTTAGTTTCATCTCAGCTGTTGGATCGTTAGTGTACGCGTAGGATTGAGCCACGTCATGCCATGAATAGTAAATAGCTCCGGTAACCTGAGCCGTTGGATCGGATCTGAACGGCGGATCTGAACGGTTGAGTTCAGATCTAATTTTGCCCTAGGATCCGCGCCGTTCAAATTCGAACGTGCGGCGGTGATAGCGCCGCACCTCCAACCAATCGCGTGCGGCCGCATGTTTCCTTTGACCGAAGCGTGACCAATCTCGGCCGTTGATTCAAACGAGCCGTTGCGATTGCGCCGCGTGTCGCTGCGTATCCGGCGTCGCCGAGTCCGCGCGTCGTTGGCCGTTGGATCCGAGCGGACCGTTCGATGCGTGACGCGTGGCCGTGCGGAAATCGAGGCGTCGCCGAGCCGCGCAGACATAGGATCTGACCGTCGATTTTAGCGAACGGTCTGGATTTTGCCGTGTGGCTGCACTGTTCTGTGAACCAAGTCCACGATGGACCAGAGCCGAACCGTGGACCCAGCCCATAGACCAGAGCGACGTGGTAGCCTCTGGGCGTGCCACGTGTCGAGATGACGTCAGCGATGACGTCATAAATATTTTTTATATATAAAAATATTTCGACCAAAATTCATTTCTGTGCTGACGTCATCATGACGCGATGCTGACGTCATATATGCGAATTTCCAGTATAAAAATAATTCAGAAAAATCGGATTTTCTTAATTTCTGTATTTTCAGATTTTATTCAAACTTCAAATGACTATAACTTGTGCATTTTAACTTGGATTTGGGTGATTCAAATTTCTAAAAATTCATAAAATTATGAGCTATTTAATGATGAATTTTATTTGAATTTTTGAGGTCATCTAGTCTTCTGTATTAGCTATTTATTGCATATTTTGTTTGTACGCGTAGACGCAAATTTGCCGAAAAGTTTCGAGGAAGAGTTCGTCGCTCAAGACCAAGTTTCGGAACAAGACCAACAACTCTTTGAAGGCAAGTGATGCTTTGATCATTTTGATCCCAGGTTTTTAAAATGTAGTTTATGCTTTGAAACTATGCATGCTTATTTATTTAAAATGAATTTAAATTGATTCGGGATAATGTAGTTAATCAACCCATTTTGTTATGCCACCTTGAATTATTAACTGTATGCCCTAAATCATTGTCACCCTAAGTTTGATTATATTAGTTGGATGTTAATATTGTGCCAACACGGGAGGCTAGACCGTAAGTAGATGCTTAGCCTTGCAACGAATCATGAGTGTTCTTTCGGAAAAATGCTACAATACTGATTAAAGACATATTGAATGTATTTTGAAAAGTGGTGTGATGATGCCATATGATGAGATTGAGGTACAACGACCTGTGTGGTTCCGTACCAATGTTGAGTTATTTTTGCATGTGTTGCACAATAATCAACTGGGTGGGAAATGTTTTAGACAGGGCAAGTGGCAAGAGGTCGTGTGCTCCGTGGGCTGTGTGGCGATGGGTTGATGAGTGATGTGAGTCTGTGTGCTACATTGGGTCGTGTGCCTTTGTTGAGTGTTGGAAGTCTTGCCTTGGTCGGTTAAGGACTTCACCTTGCAAGCCTTTGATCCGAGTCACCCGTACAACCACATGTCATTATGGGACAGACCTAGTTGACTAGGGTTACGATATCTTTCCTCCGATACCTCGGGGTGTGAGACACGTGGGTGTATCTGTATGGGGAGCGCACTGTGCTACGGCTTGGTGCCCATCCAACGGTGATTGGCGGTCCTATACTTGGCTCTGTGTGAGGAAGTGATAGTGAAGGCAATCTGGGAGAGGTTCTTTGGTTAAAGTAGAAGTTCTGAAAAGCTTTGTTGCGGACAATCACTGTGTGGTGGCGGTCAGTATCTTGTGGGTAAAGTGTACAACCTCTGCAGAGTGTCAAAACTATTCGAATAGCCGTGCTCACGGTATTGAGCATCGCTCGGGATTACTGATCAAGGGTAGATTTTCATAAACAAAACATGGAAGGGGTGGCTGTGTGCCAAGTGTTAAAATGGTATTAAAGTACGTGTGTCGAGAATCCTCAAGGAAAAACCATTTGAAATTATTATTACGTATAACTGTTCCACTGCTTTAATCTAATTAAGATATTGGTTAAAAATGCTGCTTGATGCAAAAGAACCATTTAAGCCAATCCTTTGGAATAAGCTCTGCATATGGTAATAGCGCTGCATTCTGTGCATTACTTGTTGAGTGCCTTGTGTACTCACCCCACCTTGCTTATCAACCCCAACATCAGTGGAGGAGACTACACCAGTTTGGGAGGAGGAGTACATCGAGGATACAAACAACTAGGGGGCAAGCTCAGTCGGTTGCCTGTGGCAAGATGAAGGCTTCCACGACCTTTACTTATGTTCCGCTGCTAATTCTTTACTTTGAATAATGTAAGCCCTGTGTGGCTGACTTATCTGTAAGGAGACCATAAGATCGTACAACTCGGTTTATATACATGTTTGCACTATTTATTCTTATATCCTTGTGAATATCTGTGATGTGCAACCCTGTATGACTGTGTGTGTTAGCGTGATCCTGGACTGGCACAGAATACATAGGGGGTCCGGATTTGCAGATTTGGGGCCCGACACTCTTGTAGTTCAGCAAGTTCAAGGTTCTCTCGGTCGCATTCCAGAGATCGCTTGACGTTGCTGCGAACCGTGATGACGCTTCTAGGTCTCGGCATCTTCATCATCAAGTAGGTGTAGTGCGGGACGGCCATGAATCTAGCCAGACCGGGCCTTCCCAAGATAGCATGGTACGCTATCTCGAAATCGGCCACCTCGAAACTAACATACTCGATCCGTTAGTTGTCTTTGGTACCGAAAGTGACGGGCGAAGAAATCTGCCCAAGTGGAAATGAAGACGCCCCAGGGATCACCCCGTGGAACGGCTGAGAGCTTGGCCTTAGCTCGGAGCGAGGGATGTTCATATCGTCGAAGGTCTTGGCGAATAAGATGTTGAGTCCGCTCCCTCCATCGATCAAGACCTTCTTGAGCTTTACATTGCGAATAACAGGGTCGAGCACTAGAGGGTACTTACCCGGATGTAGAACCCGGTTGGGGTGATTCAAGCGATCGAAGGTGATCGGGACCTCATACCACTTAACATACTGGGGGGTCGCCAGTTCCACCGCATTGATCTCTCGAGCGATGAGCTTTTGCTTCCGCTTGGACTCATATCCGGTGGAGCTCCCGTAGATGTAGTTCAGCTCTTGCTCGGGCTCTTCGTAGTCGTCTTCGTCGGGCGGGTCTTTCTTCTTAGCAGCCTCATCCTTCGCTGGAGTCGGTTGCTTGTTGCTTTCCTGCGCAAAATGCTTCAGGGTGAAGCAGTCTTTGGCGGCGTGCTTTCTCTTTGGGTGGAAAGGACAAATCGCTTCCATGACGGTGCTGTAATCGGGTGCCTTCCTCCGCGTGGCTCGGGGCCGGCTGCGTTCAGCTACCGCGATTAGCTCCTCACCTTTTCGCTTTGTCTTTGTGCTTGGAGGACTCGTCTCTGTCGCCTTTGTTCTTCTATTGTGGGCGATCTTCTTGGCGCTCGGCCAGGGCGTCTGAGGCCGTGGTATAGTGGTCGGCCAATGCAAACATCTCCTTTACGGAGGCCGAAGGTTTCCTGAACATTTTCTTGATTAGATCAGGATCACTTACCCCTTTCTGAAAGGCTGCCACCACCACAGCGTCAGATACTTCCCTGATGGTGTTCTTCTTCTGCATGAAATGCCAGATGAAGTCTCTCAGCGTCTCGTCTTTCTTCTGGTGAAGCTGATATAGGTCCCACAGGGTGCTGGGCCTCTCGTAGGTTCCCTGGAAGTTCACGATAAATTGATCGCAAAGATCGCTCCAGAAGTCCACCGAGTTCGCTGGAAGTCCTGTGAGTCATGCTTGAGTCGAGGGGGTGAGATTGACTGGTAGATAATTTGCCATCACGTTTTGGTTGCCCCCAGCCGCCTTAACCGCCAGGGCATAGACCTGCAGCCAAGCTTCCGGATCTCGTTCCCCGTCGAACTTGACGATGCCCTTAGGGTTGAAACCTTCGGGCCATACCACTCGTCGTAGCCGAGAAGTGAACGCTCGGATTCTGTCAATGGATCTGTCGTCCTGATGAGGAGGAGTCCGGCGTGGCGAACCTCTGGCTCGACGATTGTCATCAACGCGTCGGGGTGGAGTTCGGTGCGGCGAGTCCATGTCTCGATAGTCGTTGTTGTCGTCCCGTCCCCTGCGATGATGGTCTCTATGGTCGTTGTAGTCATCGTACCTTTGGTCGCTTCGTCGATCGGGACCGGTACCAAACCGTTCGTGGTCGTCGTAGCGCCCGCGTCGTTCTTCCTCGTCTCGCTCTTGCCGCCTGGTGGTGATGTCTTGGCGGAGGTCGCAGTTGAGATTCCGGCGGGCGTCTCCAACTTGTTGCACGTGGCGCTGACTACCGGTATTCCGACTGGTTGCAGTCCGGCTGCTGGCGACACGAGTAGTCGCGTGGGAGCGCGATTGCGTTTCTCCTGCGGGCTTTTTCTGATTCTGCTGGATCGCAGCGGCCGTCACCATGGCGTTGATCTGGGCCATGATCGGAGCTGCTGGGCTATCAGATGCAATCATCGGATCCAGCGTAACGAGAAGCGTCTTGGAGGCGACGACGTTCTGCAGCGGTGTGTGGAAGACGGCTTGGTCTCCCAACCTAGATTGCAGGATGTCTTCGCGAACATTGCGGCCGCGAGATCAAAGCGATCGTGTCTGTGCCTCCTTACCCTTACGAAGAAGACGATCTTCCTCCGCAGCTTCTTGAGTCTCTTGTTGGCGCTGGAGATCGGTCTTCTGTTCTTCTATTGCGAAGATGCCACATAGATCGTAACTTCTCTTGACGCCGACTGGTTTACTAGCCGAATCAAAGCGACATACCTGAGATGGATCAGCCTGACCTTTACCAGATTGGATCTGGTTTAGGTCTAGGCGAACGAGTTCTCCGCGTGCATCTTCGATGAAGTCCAGGCTTTCGAAGCGGAAAGCTTGGCCAGAGACGAAGGTGGTGATGATTCCGCTGATTGCTGCCATCGAGTCTGTAGGAAAAGAATATAGCGCTTCCCCTACCTGGCATGCTAACTGTCGACTTTTGTAGTCGGCAATAAATTTATAGGGCAGACGCTAGATCTCAAACTCGGAGGTCACACAAGACAAGGGTTTAGACAGGTTCAGGCCCTCGACGGTGGAGGTAATACCCTAATCCTGTGTGCTGGGATTATATGGATCTCTTGGATCTAAGATTGCTCAAAGCGCAATGTGCTCTGGGCGATATGCGAGGTGTGTTGTCCCTGTTGTTGCCCGCCCTCTCCCTTATATAGTGGGGGTGGGGTGGTTTACAGAGTCCCGATCGGTTAATGGATTCTGATCAGTTACATGATTCTAATCGGTTACAGGATAGAGTTTACATCTTTATCTACCCTGTTAACAACCCGGATTACAATCATATCTCTTATTTCTGATTATACGTTCAACTATCTTTGGGATGTATCCCCTTGCGCGCGGCAGTAAGGCTTGGCACGGGGCTTACCCTCTGGGCCTTCTGGGCTGGTTATGAGCATAACCGGGTTCTTATATTCCACAATTACCTTCTAAACCTAACCCTAAATTCCCCATTCTATTCGGCCACATCCCCTCCACCTCTTTACTGCTGCCACTCAGTCGTCGCCCTCAAGTCCTCCTCTCGCTCTCATCTCTCGACCGCCTCTCTCCTTCCCTCTCTACCATCGCCACCCCCTTGCGGTCTCCGCCTGCTCTTCCATCGCCTCCTTCTTGGTGTCGTGCCAAGCGCCGATGGCCTCTTGGCCTCCTGCCACGCCGTCTCCTCTTCTCTCCCCCTTACGAGCGCGCCTCCCCAACTCCCAACCCGACTGGTCCACTGAGCGCTGCCACCAGACCCGGCGGTTTTCAAGTGGGGTTACACCGGGTTTTGCCAGATCCATTGCCCCTCCGGCTACTACAAGCTAAGTTCTACCTCCTCACTCCTTCTCCCCCTCTTCTCTTTCTCACTCTTTTCTCCTTCCTGCATTGTTCTAAACCACTGATTCCCCGCCAACCTCAACCACCACGGTGTAAGATCGAGGATGCCGACTAGAGGGGGGTGAATAGGCAGTTTTAAAATTATTCTCACTAAATACATGCTCTATTGATCTCTATGTCAAAACCTAAACAATAATCAGTGCGGAAACGATAAACTAAGGTTTTAACAAATTAAAGCCTAAATCAACTAGGCTCACTAAGTGCACTAGCTAATTATGTCTCTAACAATAAATTATAATCCTACACACAAGCAAGCAATTTAATTCTAGGAATGTAAATTGCAATAATATAAATAAGGAATTTGCAAGCATACACAAGGAGACACAATACTTTTTACCGTGGTGTTCGGAGACTTGCCGATCTTCCCTAATCCACGTTGAGGCTAGCCCAAATCTCTTTGGATCGGCTCCACGAATTGGGCACCCGCCTCGATTCCACTAGTGGTAGCTCTTTCCCCCTCCGGGTAGGCGAGCTCCGACCTTCACAACTTTGCTGGGCCTTCTCACAATCTCCTTGAGAAGGTCACCACAAACGACGCCTCCACACGCTGTCTAGGTGTCGGCAAACACGAAGAGTAATAAGCCAAGCCCTATAGCTTGAGACTCACCAAGTGCAACACATGCACAAGGCTTCCCTCAAGTGCAACACATGCACAAGAGGCTCTCAATCCTCTCCTAAATGCAACACATGCAAATAGGGATCACTTTTAGCTCAAAAACCAAATGGAAGAGAGCAACACATGCACACAACTCCCACAAACCTTCTCCAAGGTCAGCAAGCACCTAATGCCAGCCCTAAGGCTCCTTTTATAGCCTCCTCCAAGAAAACTAGCCATTGGGAGCAAAAATAGGCAAAAACTGCAGTAAACCCAGTGCTACCGCCCTACTAGGGCCGGTAGCACCGGCCTCTAGGCCAACGGCTAGAAAAACTAGCCGTTACTCAGAAAATCCGGTGCTACTGGGCTTCGGGCGGTAGCACCGGACCTTTTTTCTTTTCCTTGGGCTAAAAACATGCATTCTGGACTTTTTACACCGCCTTTTGGGCCGGTAGCACCGCTCGGGCCGGTGCTACCACTGGTCCATGCACTAAAACACTCATAACTTTTTACTCCAAACTCCGATTTAGGTGATTTTTGATTCTATGCGAAGCTTATCACGAGGGCTACAATCTTCACCCATTTTCAAGATTTAAGCAACCATAGATATTTTTAAATATCACAAAAAAATACTCTAATGTAGTCACTCAAGTGCAAAATCTAATTTTCTCGAAATCCCTCACATGGATTTGATCAAGAGCGTGACTACAAGCTAGAGAGAGTCAATAAGATAAAATATTGAGCCATGTGATGATAAACACATTTGCAAATTCTAATCACATACTCCAATATCAAATGCATGAACACCAATATTTTGCAAAATACATTTGCAAATATAAATCTTGCAAACAAGAGCAATCAAGATCATATCTTTGAGTCATGTGATGATCAACACATGATCAAACCAATTTGCAAACACATTTGCAAACTCTATTCACATGCTCCAAGATAAGATTCAATTAAACCATATTTTGCGAAAACTCATTTTGCAAACACAAAGCATAAAACTATCTTAGCCTTTGTGACGATCAACACATGATCAAGTCTGGAGCTAAGACTCTGATGCATGAGCTCTCTATTTGCAACACATGCAAATACCTAGCTCCATACAAACAACCACTTAAACCAACTTGCATAAGCTATCTCCCTTTTTGCAACACATACAAATCCATAGCTCTATGCAAAAACTAAATCAAGATTCAATAAGAAGCAAGCATGAGCTCCCTTATTTGCAACACATGCAAATACTTAGCTCATGCAAGAACCAACCAAGAGAGTGAGCTAGAGTGAACCGGATTAAGTTCATCAACACATGATGAAGCTCAAGCTAAAGTACTTAACCCCTCTTAATAGTACGGCACCTAACTACAACCCGGTCTCCCATCCAAACACCAAGACCGATAAAAGACTAGGAACACATCCTTAGCCCTAGCTAGTTATACCTTTGCCTCTAGCGCATCCACTTGGAGCTTTTATGATTTCCATCATCTTCTCTCCAAATCGGAAGCTTCATCTTGTTCATCAACACATGATGAACTCCTTTTGTCTTAGCTTCGGGATCCTCTTTTGAAGCTCATCAACACATGATGATGTACTTGTCACGTTTATCCATCTCAACCTTGGACTTAACCTATTTCAAACTCATTGAAAGTGTTAGTCCAAAACACATGGTTGTCTCAATCATCATTACACTCCATTAACACATAATGGATGCTCCCAAGATCCTTTGATCTTTTCCTTTGATGATTGACCACAACCCAAAGATAAATGGTTGAAAGATTAATTGTGTCTTGAGTATACTAATGCAACTAATGCTTCATATACACAAGAACTTTCGATTGCCCTAGGATCAACAAAGTAAACCATCAACACATGACTAGTTCTTTGCTGATTGAATGGCAACCGAACCCAATTTAAATTGTCATGAGTATATATTAACTACACAAGTTTCATATATTCAAATGGTTGTTTCAAAGTAATGATCCTTAATATAGAAAGATGGATTAGATCGATACTATTGAAACTTCAAGATTAAGCATGAACTCCCCCTAAATGTGTGCATTCATGTATATATGGAGTTGGAAACAAAATGCACATATTAAGGTTAAAACTATGGTGGAGTTCACCCTTTGTCTTGAATTCAACGAATGTATCTAGAAATATTAAAGTTGCATTGGATACATACCTTTTGGATTTCTATTTTTATTTTTCATGAGACTATTCAAAATTATACTTAATAAACACGTTAGTCTCACATTTAGATTTATCAATAAAATCAAGACATATTTGACATCAAAGAATGCAACAAAATATGATAATATGAACTCGAATGCATACCTTTGATATTTCCATCTTTTCATCCAAAAGAGACTAATGAGAGTTAAGCTCAACAAAAGAGTTAGTCTTATAAAAGATTTGTCATTACTTAACAATTGAGACTAATCAATATTATGATTATCAAAAGAGTTAGTCTCAATATTAGATTTGTCATTAACACCAAAACCAACTTAATGGAGCTTGAACTTTCACACGGCCATGGCTCGACCACTTCGCCCGCGCGCTACCACACCCACGGTCATCACGGCTCTGACCTCCCCTCCTTTTGAATCCCTCAAATTAAGATTTCATGCCCCCCTTCTTTCTCTCTCTTTTTATGCATGCTGCTAGTTCTATTTTGCTGAAGTGCGCGAGTGTACGATTATTAGGTTTGAATATAGAATAAAGGTTGGATGATCTATGATTTAGTTTGCTCATATTATTGGCAACTTGCGTGTTACTACTTCTGAGATTCATGTTAGCATAAGAAATTTTTCTTTAGGATGATATATATAATACTTCAATTTCGGCTCAGGATTCACACAGTAGAATGCACAGTTGTGCTAGTGCTTTGAGCATAAGATTTAATGCAACACTGAGATTTGTGCTTGGTCAAAGACATGCCTGAGTTGATATTATGGTGAAATATTCACGCTATTCAACTAGTTTTACAGCTCCCTAAGCTTTCTTGAATTTTAAATTCCTTAGAACTTACAAGGCTTAAGGCCATAAGTGGCTTGAGCATTGGGGATAGGAGCATAATATATATGTATGCATGAATAGAGGTTCTGAGATCTAATAGCCAGAGAGATTTGCATAAATATTGAGTTGTGCATTAATATGGGGTTAGGGTTACAAGGTTTAAATGGTTGGTCTAGATATGCAATGACATTAGATTGAGGATGAATAAGCTAAAACTTTTGAAGAAAAGTGCATGTAATCAATATATGATTAATAAGGCATAGAAGGGTTCCAGATTGCCTTCTGCATTTTGATAAATATGAAACGCTCCCTTTATGACAAGATACTAATATGACTTGACCCACCATGCCTTTTCAAATTTTCTTGAATCCAACAATGAATGAGTTTAAGCATAAGTGTATATAGCTTGATCCACTCGTTTTTGTTTTGGTTACTTCACATGAAAATACTAGAGTGTCTAAATCTGTATATTGTTGTTCCTTTATTTGCTTAGCTCACATGCAAGACCAGTGTGAGTTGGTAGCATGGGTTTCTAGAATTTCATTGAACTAATACAGACTTAGCATTACCATTTGCCACATTAACACTAACTAGTATTGTTGTTCAATTAGACCTATGTTTTTTTTAAACCAGCATAGCAACTTGCATTTACTTTGCTTAGATCAACTGAAAAAGGAAAGAGTAAATGATAGGCACCTGGTTGCAGGAGAAGAGGAATGAGGTGTTGACTAGGGAATATGGGGACAAGGAGCTATCGACTGCTCTTTACTCCCTGGCCTTCTTCCTCTTCATTAGACAGAGAGAAGCAAACGACAGCTGCTATACTGGTGAGTGAAAGTAGGTGTGAATAGTAAAGTCTTCTAGTGTACTGCTTTGGACCTGTATTTATACTGCTTACTTTCCCTCTTCAGCAGGCTAAAACTAGACACTGTGCAAAGAAACCATGGGCTAGATGGCTAGGTGTGCAGCATGCAAAATTTGGCCTGCCACTTGTCCAACCGATTGGACAAGAAATCTCTAGTCTTGAGCTGGAGGAATGGGCAGTGGAGCGCTGGCAGCCAGCTGCAAGAATGGGCAAGGGATGGCAAAGCTGGCAGAACGCTGGCCCGTAACAATGTTGGTTTCTCGAGCTGATGGTCGACTCAGAAGGCAAGATTTGGCTTCCTACTGTGATCATTGGCTACTGATAGAGTTTTGTTTGTTTGCTTTGTGATCAGTACTTAGTAATGTGAGCTTGGTGCCTAGAGAATGTAATTCGAAATTGAAGAATGAAACCTGAATGTGATTTCAGATAAGACTTGATATTCATTGATGTAATTTAGGCTTGTCTAAACATTCGGATGATTTAAAAGGGTATATAAATATGTATGAGATTATATTTTTATTGATAAGTTGATTTGCTATTTAAGATTAGTCTAATTAGAAGCGATTTGCATTTGATTTGATTCAAAGAGCATGAGCTAAGATGTAGTGTTGAAATGGTATGAAGACTTTTGAATGGAGTCATACTGAGTATTGCCGATCAACCTTTATCCTGAGACGTTGAATTGATGAGCAAACACATACTAATTTAATCGGCTAAGAGCGAACAAGAGAAAAGTTTAAAATGGAGGAACAGGGTTCTAGGAGAGAGGGTTTTGGGTAGGATTTCACACCCACCTCGCCGCCGCCCAGCGTCGCTGTCTCCACCTCGACCTCCACCGCCCTGCCTCCGAGTCACCTCCCCGCTCGGCCGCCACTGTACTTCACTCGGTTGCTGCCTCCCTGCTCGGCTGCCCCTCAAAAGCTATAGCTGCAGTAGCCAGTTTCCCAAATGACATAACAAGAAAAGCAACAACCGCCAGCAACAACTGTTTTACAACTCAGCAAGTCAAAAACAGCTTTTTAACCCAGCCGTCGCCCCCAAACAGGCCCTAAACAACTTGTATTATATTCATATCTGTTCAAGAGTTATTACTAGTACTTCATTATTTGAGAAATACTTATGCAACATTCGCTTATCAAACTTTCAAGAGTTATTACTAGTACTTCATTATTTGAGAAATACTTATGCAACATTCGCTTATCAAACTTTTAAAAATCTATGAACAAGTTAACACTAATCAATCAAACAAATCAGCTATTGCTTCCATTCAACCCATTGGTACAACTACAATTGATAAAAAAAACATATATTAGAAGAGAGGCTCACATTGCCTATTTGGTGTTATGATCAGCTCACTCAGCCGGTTAGACACTCGCCAACTCACGTTGCGCCGCCTTCCCCACCCACTTGTTGTCACCTTGGTGGGTTGCACGTCGTCGCACGCTCACACCTATGCCCTCGCTGGCATCCACTTGGCACCCTCGCCATGCCCTCGCAATCGTTGACTCTCTGCGATGTGCGTCAAAGGCCCCCAACTCAGTGGACCATTATGTCCTCATGAAGGAGAGGTGTCGAGTCATCCCTCCTCTCTCTCTCTATGGTTTCTGGTGTTCGAGTCCAGTTTTGCAGGTAACAAGTAAAGTTACCAATTGCCAAATTAGACCTTCAACAAGCAGTGGCCTACCAAGCCAATGGCCTAGAAAGCAACTCACTACCCAACCTAACTTCTTTTCCTCTAGCCACACCCGAGTGCCTATGTATTCGTCATCGCTATAGCAAAAATTGAACACCGGTGTTAAAGAGTATACTTATGATCTGACAGTCGGAAGGTAGGCTCAAGCCCAACGGAGCCCCCTTGTTGGCTACACCCCTGATCCTACCCATATTTTTTTCTCCGGATTCAGAGTTGGATACGGATACGAGACGAAATCATGGATGTATCGGGTCAAAAACGGATAAAATATGTGGATATTATGCGCATATCTCTACTATTTCTAATTAGGAGTTGGTGGCAGTGGTCTGTTCTCCTCTAGAGTATCTGATTTGTTGGATCTGACATGAACGGCTGAGATAGAAGAGGATTTAATCACATCTTAGATGGAAGGATTTTATCATATCTTTTTTGAATAGAAATATTATTTTAGCATATCTCTATTCACATGTTCTTACTATGGAAAGATGTTATTCATATATCTTATAAATGGAAGGATTTTCTCATCATGTCCTGCATGGATAGAAGGATATACTCGCCATATCCCATAATACGCGAATTCTATCTCATCATATCTGGAAATGCATAGATTAAAAGGAAAGAATCACGCAACCAAATCATATACCAATCACGAAGATGTCGAGGAGACCAGGCTTCCATCCGCCTGCGTACGCTACCTTCTGCTTTTATCTACTCCCTATTAGAGGGCACCCACTCTCAACTCCAGGAGGACAGGCCGATCGGTAGTGGAGACACACGCAGGAAGAGAAGAGAAGAGAAAGGCTGCGTGCAAGAAGCAAGAAGATTTCCTGCAAGAGGAACGCAATAACTTTCTCCTCCTTCAATGGTAAGGATTGATATCTCTCTACTAATTCTAATTAAGAGTTGGTAGTGATCATTCGTTCTCCTTCAGAGTACTTGATTCGTTGGATCTAACATAAACGGTTGAGATGGAAGAGGATTTAACCCGATAGTCAAATCTCTTCGGATGAACAAACTTTTTCCTACTATTGAAACATAACTAAAGTTAGTGTTCTTTGCAAATAAATTTTTTGTCGCAAATTGAGTTTTCGTTGCAACGCACGGGCACATGATTAGTAGAGAAAAAATATATGTTGAACACACACCATCATCGCTTCAACACGATATAAGTTCTACATGAATTGAATTTTTAGGGGCTGACACAAGAACAAGTATATAAATCCTAGAAAGTTTAAGGTGCAAAGGAATCACAATAATTTTTCTAATTATTTTTAAATAGTAATCATTTCTATAATATTAGAAGGAATAAGCTATCAATTTGGTGCATGCGCTCCGTACTATCTTGAATTCGTAGTTTCATATACACTATGTGCGCGTATATGTTTCGTGTTGTCTTTAGATAGCAGTCTAGCCTAAAATGACCTTTCTCGGCCCAGTGCAAAATGGATATTTGAATAGAATGATCCGATATCCAGATCTGATCCAGATCCGACAGATATCACGTCCTCCGAATCCGATCCTGAATCAGGATTGAACAGATCTAATCTTGGATCTGACTAGATGCTAAAAATGTATTTTGAATATGGTCCCGACCGGATCAACTCCGAATCGGATCTGATTTCAGACTTAGTTAAGTTAGCTTCAATGGATCGAACCCCACTCGCGTGCCATAGTACACTCGACCCAAGCAAAAGAGTTCAGGCGCTTCTCGGTATGGCGAAGAGGAGTTTCGGTGTTGTGCTGGCAGTGTTGCAGAGGAGTTGGTGGGCTTGGGGCGCAGGGCTCGTTCGTCCCATACGTGTTCGGGTTATGGGCTCTCGGCAGTGCAGTGTTCTCTGGAGTTGCAGCGTTAGGCTCAGAGCGGCTCGGAGACATGGGTTACTACGCTGGGGTCACGGCGGATTGCGGCACGTCGCGGGTTGAGGTCGGCGGCGCGGTTGTTCCGATGGATCCTTGTGACTCTGTGCGCAAGGTTTGGATTGATCTGTATGTGTGGGACTGGGAGCTGGATGTTCCAGAATCGTTTGGCTTTCGATTGGCTGGTCCGAGATCCTGGTGGCTGCAAGTTATTTGTTGCATGTTTCTCCAGAAGCATATGTACGAAGGCAGATTCAGGGCAAAAATTAACTGGCTGTAAGCAAAAAGCGGAAACAACTCGAGGAACAGATGGAACCACGCACTTACGTTTGAGAAGCTTCAAAATTTTGTAGTGCAAATTTTTTGCCTAGTTGCGATAGGTAGTAAGTGCCATGAACTTTGTACAATATACACATGTATTGCCAGTTTTGTGAAGACATGCTTGCAGATGTACACGGTATATATTGTCAAAAACTTCTGATCTTTCGGAGTAAATATTTGACCTTTCAAAAAATACACGTTAATATAATTGTAAAAGCATGCGAAAATTTGATCTTTCAGAGAAAAAAATAACATTACTAAACAGAGCATTGCATTGACCCAGAATAAACAGGTTAATTTCGCCGAACAATATTTTCAGAATGACAAGAGGTTCAGGCTTGAAGTTAGTTGCTCATGCAAGTGGCCACATGCAAAACAACTGCTGGAGGTAACTGATGCAAATAGTACTTGAGTAAAGCACAATAATGTCTGTCACTCTTTATTGACAATCATTCATTGGTTTCTGGTAGTATTACTAACCAGAGAATTTCTAATGTATCATCCCATGCAGTGGAAAGAGCAAACAAGCGCAAACCAATTTCTGTTTGACATGCATATTTACTGCTTCAGAGCTGCAGGTTTCTGAACTGAAGAATCATCTGAACCATTGTTATATTCCCATCCCAACCAGATTGTCGGCATCTACAACTCCTGGAAGGCGGACCGATGTCGGCATTGTGCTTCCCGGCCTTCTTGGGCAGATGCGTCTGATAGATGTTGGGCAGCACCCCACCGACGGTGCTGGTGACGGCGGCCAACAGCCGGCTCAGCTCCTTGTCGGTGCCCAGAAACAAGTATTTTCTTGTCTATTTGTGATAGGATGCAAATGTCATGAACTTTGTGCAAAATACACATGTATTGTCAATTTGGTGAGGACATGCTCACAGATGTACATGCTATATATTGTCCAAAAATTCTGAATTTTTATCTTTAGATGCACTCTGTGTACTTCTTTGTGTGACAATAATTGTTGGTTTAAGGCATCTGAATGGAATGGTAATGGACACAAGTAAAGATCTAAATTGTTCCAAACTGACATTAACATTCAAATATTTCTTGTTTGACAAGAACATGCAAATATTAACTATCTTATGCGGCCTGGATTTCGAGGGCTCGGAGCGCGTGTCCGTACGCTCAGCCCGACCGCGGCCAATCAGCGCGCGCCCGTCCCACGCCGTGCGTGTCGACTGCTCCCGTTCCATCGGCTCGCTCCGTCCCCATGCGCACATCGAGCCAGCTCGCGCTACGTTTTTCCTGGCCGTCGCCCGAACCCGATGAATGGTTCCTCGCCGTCGATTCACGCTTCTGAGGTTCTCCGCATGCCATTCTTCTTTTTGTACGCTCGTGGTGCCCGATGCGCTGCCTCGGTGGGAGCTCCGCCATTTCATGCGTCAGGCTCCTCGCCCGCTCCGCCGCTTTTCTCTTCGCGACCTCTGCCAGTTTGCTGCGTTCACCCGTCGTCCCCCTCCCCTCCCACAAGAGGCGGAGCCGGGGGGCTTGATGGGGCTCCAGCCCCCCCCCCCCCCGGCCTACCACGAGAAACCCCAGGCTCACGCACACAACAGCAGTCAGCAGCCTGCAGATTTTATTTGTCAAATCTCTTCTTTCAGATGGTGACAATGAAAAGTAAATTTTTCCCCTTGCATATTTACATACTAATACTATATTACATGCATTTAAATTTCAACTATAATATGTCGGCTTGGTAGTTTTTATATTTAGTGTATGTACTTGTGTTGAGCCCCCTCTTGAATGAATCCTGGCTTCGCCTCTACCTCCCACCTCCGGTTGCCGTCTCGTGTCGCCTACGTGTGTTTCGTCACTCCTCCGTTTGCCATGTCGCCTCACCTGCGTGCCTTCACTGCCCATCAAAGTCGGCCATAACAGTCGTATCAATCATTGTCACTTTTCCTCATTTGATTCTCTATGCCCACCATTTTTTGTTCCGTGCGGATCCTGACGGATGTTTGTTGTTTCGACGCAGCTTGGAGTTAGTCGCTTATTCAGGCTTCATCGTGTGTCAGCGCGTCGTCTTCTGGGATCATGCATTCAGGAGTTCTCTTTCGTGCATTCAGCTTGGTGCGCTCACCGATGCTAGGTGGCACATCCTCCTCATCGGCGGGACCCTGGCTTGGCCAGTGCCAACGGACGAAGCGGAGGTGGAGGTTGGCCATAGCTACCTCTTCATGGGAGACCATGTCGGTAGGTTCCTCCTCTTCGCATCCTCCACTTGGTCGGCCACGCCCAGACCTCCGCGTCGCTCTACCGTGGCCGTCCATACTGCCCCAGCCTCTCCCTTTCTTCTCCACTGCCTCCCAAGGTGTAGCGCATGTGCTCATGCTGCCCCAGCTACGCTTGTTTGTGGTTCGCCGTCTATCGGGGAATCGCCCTTCCTAGATGGCCAGATCTGACATCTCCCTCACCTCCGACTCTGTGCTCTCCTACCGGTGGCTCCCCCTCTGGCGCACAGGCCCGCTCGACCAAAGTGAGACCTTCGGCTACACTGATAGTTCTTTTTCCCCAAAATCTTTCCTCTGAATGGCCGCCGTTTTCTAGGGAAGTTTTGCCCCAGCTGTTTTTCTTGTGACTTATCTCCATCCTTTTCTTGTTTTTCTTCTTGGGGTTTTAGAGTGCAGACATTAACGAGAAGGAGCCCCAAAAGGAGAAGCCCGAGGAACTGATGGCCTCCTTGGCTCGTGTAAAAGTAATTCATTTCCTGATTCTTTTATTTGACAACTGGATTATGCTATCCTCTTTAATTTTTGGTGGCTGTTTGTTTCAAGATTAGTGAGGGAAAAGTGTTTTTCCTTAAGAGAGGGGAAAAGGAATAATTTGGGTATGACTGGAGTTATCTTCGCAGCTTTGATTTTTTGACGGAACTACGACAGGCCAGTTAGTCCAGCTTGAATAATTTTTTTATTCCAAAGTTGAACGACTAAGTGTGAGAGTTCAGGAGAAACAGAAGGGGAGAGGAGGGATTACATGCGCGACATTACAAATTTATTCTGGGATCAGAAATTTAGCTACAAAAAAAGAATTGTGCTTGTCTCTTCAGGCAAGTGTGGCAAGACCCAAACTGTGGCAACCCGCATAATTAGCCTAGGGTAGCGACAGTCGCACTGCCATCACTCTGAGACAATTACGTGAATCTCGGCGTACTAGCTAATCAAAACATCGAGCGCACTCGATATTTTATCAGTTAGTAAACCGTGTTCAGAGTGTTGCAACAGAACAATAATTAGAGACTGAATGAAATAAATTCAAACCAAGCCACGCAGAGCTATATGTCCATTACATAATTATACTTATGATCCCTTTACAACAAAGGATATAATATAGATACTATTATACCAAAAGACTGACGAAGCCCTAGCACAACTACTCCTTCCCTCTATTCCTCCTGGTAGAACTCTGCTACCTCGTCCACCCAATCATCTGCTTGAACACCGGAGCCAAACTCTAGAAAAGAGGGATTTAGCAAGAGTGAGTACAAAGTACTCAGCAAGCATTATAACAAATGCATATATGAATTTTCCTCTCAAATCCAGCCATTCTCACCTTCTCTCAAAATCCCTATTTACAGAATATAGATTTTTGGTTTTCTTTAAGGGTTGGATATTTTAAAATATGAAAACAGCTATTGCACTCGTATATGAGGCAGACTTAGCTTCCGTAGCCTCCAATCCAGGAGACAGGCTTGAATTCAAGATTTTAACCCTGCGCAGGTTCGTATCACTTTACCCATAACGGCCTCCACCACAGAGGCTCCAAAACGTTTATCGCTAATCCAGTATTAGATCTCCAACCCTGGTAGCCAACGAGTAGTGGTGTCCTCGACTGTTCCCCACTTACCCTCAGCATACCAGTTGTACCATACTACCGCAGCAGCATCGATACTCAACCATAGGCTTTAAATATAGCGCCTGACCAACCGCAGCTGATATCGTGTCCCTCACTGGGACTCCCAGCATACCCAGCTTCACACTCTTAATTATCTGCTTATTTCCCAATGTGGAGATCATAATACCTTCATAGGACAACCTTTTCTGACAGTGATTTATCTCTCTATGGTTGATACTAAAATACGGCTCATTGCCCGAGTACAATTGGTTGATCTTATATTATAGCCTATGTAGAGGACCCCGCCGGCCAAACCCTTCTCATCGGCGCCCTCTACCCACCATATATATACATATACGCACATCCACGGCTCCATTCGTTGGATGAGCCAAACATCAATTCCATATCTCAATTACCAACTCATCATCATATCATCTCATCACAAACCATCTTTCCATCCGAATCCAATTTAAGGTTTTCAATTGCAATATAAGGTTTTCCATGCAGTGATGATCTAGATACTTATAGAAAGCATTCAAAAACATTTTGCAAAGATGGTCAATAGAGATCTTGCCTGGATTATAAGCGGAAGGATCGTCCTCGCCGTATCTTTGGATCGATTGGTGGGATGCTCGTGTCGGAACTCAAAGCATACAACATTAACTAGGGCAATTAAGGTGAATAAATTATTCTGGCGTCCAACCAGCTTTTCTGATCTATCGTACATATTTTTTCTTGGCACTATTTAATTAATATCTTGTTGACGATTTTTAAGCGATCCGCAAGTTGATCAACAAAATCAACGCGGTCTGCGGCACGAATTATTTTTCTACCCTTTTTCCCCCCTCACTTTTCTCTCTTCTTTTTTTCTCTCTTCTCTTCTTTCTTTTCTTTCTTCTTTCCCTTTCCTTCTTCTCTTTTCTTCCCTTTCTTTCTTTCTCTTTCTTTCTTTCTCTTTCTTCTCTCTTTCTTTCTTTTCCTCTGCCTTCCCTTTTTCCTGGCCGACAGCCATTCGGCTGCATTGCCTCCCCTGCGGCCTCCTCTTCACTCAGCTGAGCTCACCTCTTCTCCCTCTCTGGATGCTAAGCTAGGGTTTCTACCCACACATTTTATTCTTTTGCATTTTTACTTTGCTTTACTGATTTTTACTTCGAATCATTGGGGTCTATGATGATCGTTGGGAGGGCTTGATCTACTAAAGAAAGAACATATGCTACACTAGAGCTTCCCAACTACTGAGACCACGGGGGAAAATGACTCGATCTACCACTACTGTACTGGTGAATTCTCCTGGGGTTTTGGTTCGGTTGAAGAAGCTAGCTGAAGAAGTTGAAGTCAGTGCAGATGAGGCAGTGCCGATCTTCTTGCTTCAGGCTGCTTCTTCCTTGCTCTTCTGGACTCCCTCTTCTTCTGGCTTATGGATGGCCTTCTCTTCTTCTTTTGGATGCTCCTCCCCTTCACTTCCTCTTCTGGCTCCTCTCCTTGCTTCGGCTGGAAGCTTGCTCTTGATGCCTCTTGGTTTGGAGTGAAAGCGGAATGGGAATGGGCTGGCTATTGGCTGTGCTCTCGGCTGTGAATGGGTTGGCTTTGAGCTGTGCATTCAGCTGGTGAATGGCTGGCTTTATTAAATTGGGAAAATGGCAAATGACCATTTTGCCCTTAGGCTTTTACTGCTGGCTATTGAACCTAAGGGCATTACGGTCATATCTCGCTCAAAACACTAACGGTACCCGCAACCGCACCAGGTAAGCTACTAAACGCTGAATGATGAACCCAAAACTAGTGAGAGGGGCTAGTCTGGGTCCCGGACAGATTGTGTACCTCGATGAGCGATACCTTTCACTGCGGGACTGACGGCACTTCTCAAAACCTTACATTTTAATTTTTCTTGCCTAATCATGTTTTTATTGTTTAATTACTCATTTAATTAAACTGATAACCCCCGGGTTATCACAACCTACCCCCCTTAAAAAGGATCTCATCCTCGAGATCCAGCTCACCCTACGGGCTGAAGAGGCGGGAGGCATACCTGCAACAGCTCTGGCGGTTCCTTCCAATGGCTCGGCGGAGATGCAGTTCAAGCGAGTAGATCCTGCGGTTGATGCTCCCTTGCTCGATCCTTTAGATGATACGGCATTGGGGCCTCCTTGATCGCGCCTTGCTATTGATGCACCACTTGGCAGTCTCCCTGAAGAATCCTGCCCGGACTGACCAATTAGAAGAGGACAGCTGTATTTCTTATGTCCCTCCTGACCACAATGATAACAAGGGCCATGTTGCTGGGAGCAACTGTTAGCAAAATGAGGGCCTCCACATTTGTAGCACTTTGGCACAAATCTTTGGGGTGGAACATTATGATTTGGATGGGATGCTTCTATCCTTGATTGAGATGAAGTATTTCTGTTTGACAGGGGTGGTCTAAAAGATCTTGGTGGATTGGAAGTAGGTGTCCAGCTATCAAATCTTGCTTTCTTTCTCCTCTCCTCATTGAGTTGAGCTTGCTCATTTTCCAATATAATGGCCCGGTTTACTAGGTCTTGGAATTCAGTAATCCCGAGGACTGCCAGCTGCATGCGAAGGTAGGGATTCATACCCTTCTTGAAACGGAATATCTTCTTGGCATCCGTATCTGTCTCCTTAGGGGTATAGCGAGACAGTTCCAGGAACTTGTTTAGATATTCCCCTATCTTCCTATTTCCTTGGGTCAAGTCCCAAAATTCTTGCTTCTTGATATCCATCTCACCAGAAGGTATATAGGTTTTGCGAAACTGGGAGGTGAACTCATTCCAAGAGATAGGTTGCTCTCCTGAACGAGTACGACTGTAGCTGGTCCACCAATTGGCAGCTGGGCCTATCAATTGATATGTGGCATATTGCACTTTTTCTTCCTCTGAACAACCTACAGTATGCAACTTCTTCTCTATTTCTTGGATCCAATCGTCAGCTGCAAGTGGCTGTGTGGCTTTGGCAAAGGTGGGTGGTTGAGTCTGCAAGAACTCACCCAAGGTGACTTTGGTTCGGATTTGCTGTGAAGTTCTAGGAACCAAGTTGACAAGCAAGGCTTCCATAAACCGGTTCTGACTCTCTTGAGCCTCCCTCGTAGAACTTTCCATGTACTGCAAATTCTTTCTAACTGATCATGATTCTCAGGGGTTCGGGTTGTGCTTGTGTTACCTCCGGGTGGCGTTGGTTGCCTAGCTTCAAGAACATTGGGAGGGTTTAGATCTTGGATAGGCGCTGCTGTTTGCTGGTTGTCAACATTTGGCGAACTAACTCTTGACCTGATGACCAGATCCTGCTCTCCAATCTCATGGTCTGACATCCTGCAAGAGAACTCCCAACAGTTTAACACCTATATGGTTGGACGATTATTATTATCAGCACCCATTTTCAAGAGGAGATGTCTTATTGTTGCATAGCAGATTTTATAGGTTCAGCTTTTAAGCAAGAAGGAAAGGAACTAGAGCTCGCTCCCTTCCACCACTCCATCACAGAAACATAAAGCAGATTCTATCTAACATCTCAGAATAAGAACCATTAAAAAGCGAATTAAGAGAAACAAAAACAACCCTAATGTCCGAGCACCAGGAACTCCTCGAGATTAACGCACTCAGGCCGCCCTATCTACAAAAGAGCCATAAGAACATAAGAACCAAATAAATAAACGACAAAAATATTGGTTTTAGAGTACCAAAAACTCATCTATATCTATTGAAGACAAACGAAAACAAACTTGGTGTGGGTGAGCACCAAGGACTCCTCGAGACTGTGCTCGAGCACACCGTGGAGCTTTGCGCCCAGGCACACCACGGACAAAACGGGTCCGAGTCCGTTTCCTAGTCCTTAGCTCCTATATGCTGTAATCCAGCTAACGATACATATATATAACCATATACATTACAATCTGGTCTCTAAAGCAATTATCAAGAGCATCTCTAACTAGATGAAGCCTATCTAACCTATGTTGATTGTAAGAAATATTAACTACCAATGCAATGCAAAATTACAATGCAATCATGAAGCCTGATTGTCCTTAAATGATGCTCATATCTTAATTCTAATCACATGTCAACATGTCACATACACAGACATATTTCTAATGATCAGATCACAAGAAATGCATCTACCACCTATTAATATGAAGACATGACTAATCATATTTATCATTCACAGCTACCATGCTACTAATGAAAGAAAAGCAACAACTAACATTTACATAAGAACATTAATTTAAATAGAAAGATGAATGCTAGCAGATCATACATAAATAATATTATAGAGCACAACAAGCACACATCATGCAAAAGGTTCTTCTAGCAAATTGGTGGTCTCATTAAAAGCAACTAGATAGCAGAATAATATGACTCCAAGAATTTGATAAGTTGAGGGTTATTATAGCCTTATTGCCATATAGCCAGGAAGAAGACAGTTTTACTAAAGTTCCTTATCAGTCTCTAGTTATATTATAGCGTGGTTCTCGTAACCGTTGCTCTGATACTACCTGTGGCGACCTGCATAATTAGCCCAGGGTAACGACAGTCGCATTGCCATCACTCTGAGATAATTACGCGAATCTCGGCATACTAGCTAATCAAAACATCGAGCGCACTCAATATTTTATCAGTTAGTACACCGTGTTCAGAGTGTTGCAACAGAACAATAATTAGAGACTGAATGTGAAAGATCGAAAAAGGCGACTAGAGGGGGGGGTGAATAGGAGCCAAATAAAATTTTCGAATAAACTCTCCCCCTAGAATTCAAACCACCAAAAGACCAGAAGAAAACTGCACTGGTCGGGTATCTCTGGTCGGATGAACAGTACCCCCGACCTACAGAGGTCGGATGAACAGTACTCGAAATGAATAGTGTTCAGGTGAACAGTACCCCCGACCAGCACTGGTCGGATGAACAATACTCCCAACCTGAAGTGGTCGGATAAATAGTACTCCCGACCTGAAGTGGTCGGATGAACAGTACTCGGGTTGAATAGTAAAATCAGCACGATCTTAAAAACAGAAATCTATGTAACTTTTGATCGGCTGATCCAAAAATAGTGAAAATTTGTGTGCACCTCCCTAAGGATGTCAGGAACCTATTTCAATCATCAATCGAAGGAATTGATACCAAGGTTCCGTCCCTTTTCAGTTTAACAAATGCAACACCAAAAACAGAGTCACGAACACAGACTTCACCCCTAACTTGCTGGTGGGAGTTGATGGTCAGAATATCCTTGGATGACTCTCCACAAATCGCAGCAAGCAAGTACATGAAGAAACAACCCTTCAAACAAATAGAAACACTATCTGAAAACTAGGCACAGAAATTGGTTTCTTGCAAAACTGCATAGAATAGGTTGTATATTGCCTAGATGATTGGGATATGATCTATAGAAGATTCATCCAGCAATCTTTCATCCTTGGCAACAAGAACCAGAAGCCAATCAAGACTAAAGAACTGCAAGTCATACGTTTACGCACTTTAAGAATACACAGATTTACTAACTTGCAACAAGAACGCAAGGATTGCCTAGATGATCGAAAGCACCGAATCCAGAGAAGAGTTCATCAATCAAGAATTTCAACAAAGACTCAATAGCATATAGAAGGAGATGAGGCAAATCCAAATTACGTAAAGTAAATTGCAAGTAAGTAAATGCGGAATTTAGATAACAGAATTTAAGTGCGTAAAGTAAATACGTAAGAGAAATGAAACAAGAATATAAGTGAAGAACATTTCATTTCTGGAAGGGAGGTTTATAAAGCCTCACAACAAAGTGGGTAAAACTCAAACGAGCAGCAAAAACCTCAGAACCCTCAAAGAGGGGAGGCTGCCCCTACCCCTCTATTTATAGTGACCTGGGATCAATTCCCACCTTTGGATGTTCTGCTTCAATCCTAAGCCAACATCCAAGAGCCAGGATTTGATCCTTACACTCATCCTCTCAACAACTCTCAACTACTCACGTACACTTTCCTCACCTGCTCACCCCCAAGGAGACACCCCTCTCCCTGTCTATTCATAGCAGGCTTGGAACACCTACCACCCTTGGATGAGCCTCTAAACCCTAGAGCACTCCATCAAGGGCTGAGATTTTACCCACTCACAAAGCTATGCATGGGCTCACCCAAACCCAACAACACAGCGGGTTTTGCACGCTTTTCAACTCACACTAACTTGACCGCTACTCTATCTTCCCGACCGCGATCCAACGGTCCTCCTTGATCGAGCAGCTCCAAGTTAGCATCTCATCCATTCCTTTGTCTTCTCGGCTTGCGGCTACTCCACGGCCTCAGTCATCTTTGGCGACACCTTGATCATACGGACCTCGGCTCTCGGCCTAGTCACGATCCCCTTCGCCTCACCATGACCTAGCTCAAAGTCCCGCAACCATCATAGACAAGGAAACCACATCACATAGCAATGTCCAACAACACATATCCATCTCAACAAGCGGATATACACTACGCCGACCGGCCAAACCACGACCACCGTGGTGCGACCATGGTCTCCATCCCGACCACTCGAGGTCGACCGCGGTCTCTATCCCGACCACTCGAGGTCGACCGCGATCTCCATCCCGACCACTCGAGTCGACCAGCGGTCTCCGACCGGCCAAGGCCCGCACCACCGGGTCGGATCACTGGTCTCCATCTCGACCACTCGAGGTCTGACCACCGGTCTCCGACCAGCCAAGGCCCAGACCACACCGGGTCGGATCACTGGTCTCCATCTCGACCACTCGAGGTCTGACCACTGGACTCCGACCACTCGAGGTCGGACGACTGGTCTCCGACCAGCGAGAGCCCCGACCACTCAGGTCGGACGACCCGACTACTCGTGGTCGGACGACTGGTCTCCGACCAGCGAGAGACCTGACCACTCGAGGTCGACGGCCGTCTCAGACCAGCCCTGACCCGGACCACTCTGGGTCGGACAACTGGTCTCCGACCAACCAAAGACCTGACCACTCGGGGTCAGACGACTGGTCTCCGACCACTCGAGGTCGGACGACTGGTCTCCGACCAGCAAGAGACCTGACCACTCGGGGTCAGACGACTGGTCTCCGACCAGCCACAGCCCAGACCACTCTGGGTCGGACAACTGGTCTCCGACCAACCAAAGACCTCGAAGCCGGTAGACCAACACTCAAATTGCTTCAAATCCAAATCAATTTAAAACAACACAACTCAAAACTCATCAATTACTCATCACACACAAGGATAGACCTCCACATGGTCTTTCAATCTCCCCCTTGATGAGTATATTGACAAACACATGAAAAGGCATAAGTTTTGTGTTTGAAAGAGAGAAGAAGAAAGCAATTTGATTGCAAAGCCAAACTTGGTCCAGAGAGAAAGATATAAAATTATGACCAAGTTGGCAGAAAGAATTTAGAGCAAGACCATGAAAAGAGCAAGTTTCCCACAAAAGCTCTAAAAACCAATCATAAGTGCCAAATGTGATTATGATCCATAAGAGATAGCAAAGATTTACAAAAATCATAAGAACTAACAAGCTTTCACATTTTTATCTCCCCCTTTTCTACATTTTAAATGATGCCTTTTTCTACATTTTCTCCCCCTTTTGGCAATATAGGCATCAAAATAGAATTTTCTCCCTCTTTTATGTATGCATGAAATGCAACCTAAGGGAGCTTTGAAGATTATTCAAATGATCATAATGGCAGGATATGACACCAAGCTTATCAATCTCAGATAATGACCAAACTAAGACATGTCCTAGTGCAAATAACCAATTTTGCTCATAAGCTAGGTTTTGAAAATGTATCATTTTTAGGAAGATTTGACAAGTGCAAAACTTAGCAAAGTTTCAAAACTAGAAGCAAAACCACTCAGGGATCAAATGGAAAACCTAGAGTTCAACCTACTCAACACTTTGGGGAATTTTGAAGTGCATATAAGGTCCTTCGAGCCCATTTTTCAATTTATGCAAATTTTCTTTAAGACTTCGAAAAACATAGCGGGGTGCAAATGTTTGACATTATTTGCATTCTTTACCCACTTATGTTTTGATATTTGCATTTTTTTTGTTGATTGACTCAAGCCATTTTCGATCATCTCAAGAGTAACTCTTAAGAGAATGATCTTGGTCATACACAATATATTCCAAGTTCATCCCAAATGCAATGGGAGGCAGTCTCGAGAATATAAAGTGTTGAGATCAATTTTGCACAAAAGAGTCAATCAATTTTTTTAATTTCAATTTAGCACATATGAGTAATTTTGAAGGACTCAAATATGGATCAAGCAAATTTCACCCAAGTTGTTATAGGGACTCTAGAAAATTCTAAAATTTCACAATTCATGGTAAAAGCTCTTAGAGAAGAAACTTAGTAAGTAAAAGCAACATGTTTCATCAAGTTTTCATTTAAAGCTTCTAAGTTTTTCAGATTTCAATGAACATTAGCTTGATAAATGAACTTGGACATATCTAAGCTAGTGATTTTCTTCGAAAGATATAGCATGATGTATTTCACGAAGATTGAGTCAAATGCATAATAAACAAAGCTCATAAAACGGAAAATGCAGTCTAAATGCAATGCATGAACAGATTCCCAAACTCCCCCTCAACAATTGAATCAATTTTAAGCTCAAATCTGGTTAAAGTTGGGTTATTATCAAGATTAGGCATAAAGAAAACCCGAATGAACTCAATAATAACCAGAAAAACAGAATGAGGAGAAGAAATTGAGAAACTGCAAAACTAGATGGCTATAGAGCATAGAAAAGATATAAGAAACTCACTACAGCTTAGACTCGCTCTTATCTTCCCAAATGACTGACATAGGGAAGCTGACTCTAGATCCCAACTAAGGAGTGCACATGCACTGTCTACCTGGAGGCCCAAAACTGCTAGACTTATAAGACTGTGAGGGAACTCAACCTAGAGAGAAGAGAGAACAGCTAATCACGCATGATAGCAACCTAAAGCACAAGATAAGATGTCCATGGAAGGCATGCCAGAAGTCTAAGTGAGTGAACTTAACTCAAGAAAATAAGCCCAAAGTCACCCAGAAGAAGAAAGGAAAATCTGGAAAAGAATATATAGTACATAATATACAAACCAGCTCCCCCTCAAGATAAGCCGTAAGGGCTCACGACTCCAAGCTCACTCCTCAAGGCAACAAATCTGGAGTTATCCAATGGCTTGGTGAAGATATCAGCTAACTGGAGGTCACTCTCTACAAACTGAAGCGCGATATCTCCCTTCTCCACATGGTCTCTAAGGAAGTGATATCTAATATCAATGTGCTTGGTCCGAGAATGTTGCACTGGGTTTTTAGCAATGCAAATAGCAGAAGTGTTGTCACAGAAAAGTGGCACACTCTCTATCTCTAACCCATAGTCCCGCAAGGTCGATCTCATCCAGAGCACTGCTCACAAAGAATCGGTTGCTGACAACATACTCGGCCTCGGTGAGATGTGCAACCCTGCATCGCTTCCTAGATGACCAAGAAACAAGAGAAGTGCCAATGAATTGGCAAATGCCAGAAGTGCTCTTCCTATCTATCCTACTGACCGACAAAGTCGGCATCGAAAAGGCTCTAAGAGATAGACAAGAAGAAGAAGAGTACCAAATACCATAATCAGTGGTAGCACGAAGGTACCTGAAGATGCGCTTGACCACTGGCGGTGAGAGCGCGAGGAGAAGCTTGAAATCGAGCGCACAGACACACAAATAAATGTATGTCGGCCTCGAGGCGGTGAGGTACAAGAGGAGCCGATCATGCTCAAACTCCTTTTGATCAGCGGAGCTCACCATCCTCATCGGGCTCGAGGACAGCGATGGTGGCCATATGAGTCATCACCGGCTTCCCATCAGACATATCGAAGTGCCTCAGGAGGTCACGGGTATATTTGCCTTGATGCAAGAAAGTACCCTCCTGAGTCTGCTTGATTTGGAAGCCAAGAAAGTAGCTCAACTCGCCCATCATACTCATCTCAAACTCTGTACTCATCACATCAGAAAACTGAGAGATAAGAGAATGAGAAGAGCCACCAAAAATGATATCGTCCACATAAATCTGGACAAGAAGAAAATGAGACTCATGGTGTCTGATGAACAGAGTTTTGTCTACTATGCCCATTTTAAAGTCATGGCTGAGAAGATAAGACTTGAGCCTCTCATACCATGCTCTGGGGGCCTGCTTGAGTCCATACAGAGCTTTGGAAAGCTTGTATACATGACTCGAAAACTTGGGGTTCTCGAATCCTGGAGGTTGCTTGACATAAACCTCTTCCTCAATATAGCCATTGAGGAATGCACTCTTGACATCCATTTGAAAGAGCTTGAAGCCTCGGGATGCAGAAAATGCAAGCAGGATCCTAATAGCCTCTAGCCTAGCTACAGGGGCAAAGGTCTCCTCAAAGTCAAGACCCTTAACCTGAGAAAAACCCTGTGCAACTAGTCTAGCCTTGTTTCTAATTACAACCACATCCTCACTCTGCTTGTTTTTGAACACCCACTTGGTCCCAATGACATTATGACCAGATGGGGGCTTGACAAGCTGCCATACCTTGTTCCTCTCAAAGTTCTCAAGTTCCTCATGCATAGCATTAATCCACGACTCATCGGATAATGCACGAGAAACATCTTTAGGCTCAAAGGAGGCAACGAAGGCAGAGTGGAGGCAGAAAGAGGACAGACCCGTTCTTGAGCGGGTGATACGCTCGAACAAATAGCCAATCATCTGATTAGGAGGATGACGTCTATGAATATGACGGGGAGGTCCAGCAACAGAAGTGGCCTCTACCTCTTGAACAGAAGAGGTAAGAACAGAGCCACTCGCTGAAGGAGAGTCGGAAAGCAAGGGCTGGTCTCCCTGAGGTGCAGAAATAGAAACAGGAGGCACCTCAGGTGAAGAGGGGACTGGATCCGGTGGAACACCATCATCTCCATCATCCTTATCTTCTTCAAAGATGGTCTCAGAGGGATAAGAAGAGCCTGAAACATCAGGTCTAGCTCCTGGGCTAGCCTCATCAAAGGTCACATCACAGGTCTCTATGATCCTATGCGCATCAACACTCCAGACTCTATAGCTACGAGAAGAAGACGAGTAACCTAGAAAGATACCATCAGAAGAGCGAGACTCAAACTTATCTAGGTTACGGACTTCAAGATAAAACACTTGCAACCAAAACGCGAAAATGAGACACACCTGGGCTTTCGCCCATACCTCAACTCATAAGAAGTGCGATGCAAATGTGCTCTCAAAAACACGCGATTAGAAACATGGCAGCGGTAGCTATAGCCTCACCCAAAACTTCCTAAAGTCTTGTACTCATCTAGCATCGTCTGGCCATCTCAACAGTGGTCCTGTTCTTCCTTTCCACTACGCCATTCTCACGAGAGGCGTAGGGAGAAGAGAACTAATGCTCTAAACCGGACTCCACACAAAAACTCTCAAAGTAGGAATTCTTGAACTCCGTGCCATTATCACTTGCAAATAGCTCGTAATGCACAGGAGCTCAATAGACAACCTCTTGACCAATCCCTTGAAGTGAGAAAAGTCTCATCCTTCGAGGCCATGAAGAATACCCAAGAGTATCTAGAAAAATCATCAACGATGACAAGAACATACCACTTCCTCCCTCTTGTTGCACTCTATTTGGACCAACAAAGTGTCCATATGTAAAAGCTGTCTGGTGCATCATCATCACTACGGTGATCGGAGGATGAGAAGTAGTAACCATCTTGCCATGTCGGCAAGGAGAGCAAACTAAGTCTTTGACCATCTTGAGTTTGGGCAAACCCGAATGAGATCGTGGTACGCTAACTCGGGTCAAATGATCAAAACCAATGTGACCAAGTCTCCTATGCCGAAGGAGAGATCACGGGACTCGAAGCAATCAAACATCGAAGAGAGTCTCGGAAGAAGCGGAAAAATCAGCACGAAAGACTCTCCCAAATCTAGAAATCCATAAACTAACCCTCCTAATGAATCAAGGATTCTACTGGGCATTACTCTTGAAGCTTACCTCGAAAGAGTCATCGATAAGTCGAGAAGCAGAGAGCGATTGTATTGTACTTACTTACTAAGGCAACATCTTTAAGAATGAAATTTTGGTTAATGAAGATGGTACCTTTAGCAATGACTCTACCTGAAGATGCATCCCCAAAAGTGATTAACTTATCACCGGGGGCTCGGACTAGGGAAGAGAACCAACGAGAATCTCCGGTCATATGATGAGAACAACCGGAGTCAACAATCCAAACATCGCCCTTTCCCATCCGACGAACCTGATCAAGACACAAGAGAGAGAGATGACTCAGTACTGGGATAGAGTGAAGATTTGGGAACCCAATACTGAACCACACGACGCCTCAGAGTACCAGCCACAAAAGAAGACTGGACTCGAGTGTCTATCTGACGTTTAACCCTAAAAAGATCAGTAGCAACTCTAGTAGATGATCTAGGAGCTGAAACTGGATTGGCATGCCGTGGTGCAAAAGCCGAGCCACCCCAGTGAGGCTTCCTAAATCTCCTACCAGAAAACACCTCACACCGCTGATATCTACCTCGAAGGGAAAAATAAGGAATATCAAAAGGACGGCGGAAAGACTGACTACGAACAGCTCCAAGACTAAAACTCGAAGAACCAGCATGAAAACCGAGTCCTGAACGCTGCCCAAAAACAGGCGACTCTCTAACCTGTCTAGAAGCGGTGTGTGCCTTAGGAGCACTCAAAGTGCAGGGATGACCACGAATACCCCTAAGAGCGACAACATGCTCACGCCGAGTGATCTTGGGCGCTCAAGCGTAAATCTACCAGTGACCATCCTTCTTACGGAAGGTGCATGTGTACCGCCTTGCTAGAGAGAAGCAACAGGAGTAACACCTTCAGTCGAAGTCCTATGGACAACCCAAGAGACCTAAACACTGGTGGTGCTCACTCGGGAGCTACCACAATCTCACCACTCTTGGAGCCGCGCACAATGGTGGGAGGATGCGCCCGAGCGTGCTCCAAGGGATCAAATCCTAGACCTTGATTAAATCTACTAATTTTGGATTGGTCTAGAATAAGATTGAGCTTCTTCTTTCCCCCAACAAACTTCTCGAGAGTGCTCATAAGATACTGGCACTCTCGAAAGAAAGAAGCACAAGAAGAACAGGGGGAAGAAGAAGAAGAACCAGAAAGATGAGCTCTCTCAGCACGTGCATTTTCTCCTCAAAGACAGTGCCTCAATCTTGAGGGCCTCACAAGAAACACAGACGTATTTCTAATTCTATGGGCTTGGTCTTCTAATTTCTTCCTAAGCTCGACATGGATTTTATCCAAGTCCCCCTCAACCACAGAACATCGCAAGCAACTTTCTTTTGACTTATCTAGTAAGTCCTTAGCAAGTTTAGCACACTTGACATTTAAGGATTCATTGTCAAGTTTTAGTTGCCTACAGCCCTCACATGAGCTGACTGGTTCCTTAGAAGCATGCATTTCAAGTTCATTGTTTCTAGAAGAAAGCTTCCTAAGGTGATCGCTCATGGCATCAATTTCGGCAAGCAATTTAGGGCAATTAGCACAAGAAGGAGTAGAGAGAGCATGAAGAAAACTAGCATCTACAGAATGAGTATCAACAGATTCATTGCTAGCATTCTTCAACCTAAGACTATCTAGTTCATACAACACACTATCATGCATAGTCCTTAGGTTCTCTAACTCCACAAGCAAAGCATCACATAAAGTATAGTCATCAGTGACTCGGGAGGGAGAAGATCTAAGTGAAGCTAACTCCCGAGTCAAGGTACCTACTTCCTTTTCTAACTCGTAACACCTCGACCTAGCCTTAGCATGAAACTTGCCTAATTTACGAGTAAGCATTTAATTCGTCGTAGGTGGGTACCTCGTCCGAGTCGCTGTACAGCTCGGAGTCGCTTACTTCAATGGCGCCTGCCATGAAGCACATGCCAGAGAAGTCATCTTTGCCCTTCACCTTCTCTTGCGGATCGTCCTCGCTTGCATCACTCCAGTTCTCCGTGTCAGAGAGCTCGATGTCGTCCAGTGCGGCGAGGACCCGGTGAAAGAGCTTCTTATTCTTGGCAAAGTTGCGGTACTTCTTCTTCGCCGGCTCACGAGCTGGGGCCTTCTTGTTGCGGTTCTTGTCGGTGTGATCGTTCTTGCCCGAACCGCCTTGTTCATTTTTGCTCTTCTCCAGCTTGGGACAGTTTGCTCAAATGTGGTTGGGGCCTCCACACTCGAAACAGGTGATCATCCCACCTCTCTTCCTCTCTCTCACTCTCTTGTATGCATATGAAAATTTGAGAGCTAGAAGAGCAAGCTTATTTTCTGGAAATTTTTCCAGTTGGTCATCGCTTAGCTCGCAAAGGGCGGAGAGAGAGAAACCAACAGAAGAATCAGAAAGAGTGGATCCAATGGGATCGGTGACCAAAGCCATCGACTGAGATTTCGTCTTCCGAGAGACGACATCGATCTCATGAGTCTTGAGGCGCGAATAAAGCCCGTCGAGAGTCAGAGTCGATAAGTCGGTGGTGTCCTTGATGGTGGTCACCTTCATCTCCCAAACCCGAAGGTCGAGTGCGGTCAAGAAATGCCGAGCATTGTCCGAGTCAGGGTATATGCAACCGACTGCTCGGAGGTCGCTCAAAATCTTTGTAAACCGACCAAAGCACTCGTCAAGACTCTCACCAGCGTGTTGTTCAAACTTGTTGAACTCACGCTTGAATTGGTCCTGTCGAACCGTCTTGATTTGGGTAGTGCCCTCATGGTAAGTATCGAGGGTCACCCAAATCTCATGAGCAGAACGAAGGTGAGAAATCCTATCGTACTCACTACGACTAAGGCCCTGTATGAGGATGTTCCTTGCCTTAGTATTTGCCTCAACATCAGCCATATTGCCGGCCGTGACGTTCTCATCGGCAGGAACCTCATACGGGGGCTTCACCTTCTGCCATATCAGGAAACCCTGGGCAGTGATGTACGACTCCATCCGAGATTTCCAAAAAGGAAAATCAACTCCAGAGAAAATAGGAGGCTTGGTGGAATACTTGTCCATCGCCATGGCTCTTGAGACCGGTCAAGATCTAGAAAGAGCAGAACCGGCTCTGATACCAATTGAAAGATCGAAAAAGGCGACTAGAGGGGGGTGAATAGGAGCCAAATAAAATTTTCGAATAAACTCTCCCCCTAGAATTCAAACCACCAAAAGACCGTAAAGAAAGCGCCTTTGGTCGGGTATCTCTGATCGGATGAGCAGTACTTCGACCTACGAGGTCGGATGAACGAGACTCGGAATGAATAGTGTTGGGTGAATAAGACTCGACCAAGATCGTTCGGATGAACAGTACTCCCGACCTGAAGTGGTCGGATGAACAGTACTCGGGTTGAATAGTAAAATCAGCACGATCTTAAAAACAGAAATCTATGTAACTTTTGATCGGCTGATCCAAAAATAGTGAAAATTTGTGTGCACCTCCCTAAGGATGTCAGGAACCTATTTCAATCATCAATCGAAGGAATTGATACCAAGGTTCCATCCCTTTTCAATTTAACAAATGCAACACCAAAAACAGAGTCACGAACACAGACTTCACCCCTAACTTGCTGGTGGGAGTTGATGGTCAGAATATCCTTGGATGACTCTCCACAAATCACAGCAAGCAAGTACACGAAGAAACAACCCTTCAAACAAATAGAAACACTATCTGAAAACTAGGCACAGAAATTGGTTTCTTGCAAAACTGCATAGAATAGGTTGTATATTGCCTAGATGATTGGGATATGATCTATAGAAGATTCATCCAGCAATCTTTCATCCTTGGCAACAAGAACCAGAAGCCAATCAAGACTAAAGAACTGCAAGTCATACGTTTACGCACTTTAAGAACACACAGATTTACCAACTTGCAACAAGAACGCAAGGATTGCCTAGATGATCGAAAGCACCGAATCCAGAGAAGAGTTCATCAATCATGAATTTCAACAAAGACTCAATAGCATATAGAAGGAGATGAGGCAAATCCAAATTACGTAAAGTAAATTGCAAGTAAGTAAATGCGGAATTTAGATAACAGAATTTAAGTGCGTAAAGTAAATACGTAAGAGAAATGAAACAAGAATATAAGTGAAGAACATTTCATTTCTGGAAGGGAGGTTTACAAAGCCTCACAACAAAGTGGGCAAAACTCAAACGAGCAGCAAAAACCTCAGAACCCTCAAAGAGGGGAGGCTGCCCCTACCCCTCTATTTATAGTGACCTGGGATCAATTCCCACCTTTGGATGTTCTCGCTCAATCCTAAGCCAACATCCAAGAGCGAGATTTGATCCTTACACCATCACTCTCAACAACTCTCAACTACTCACGTACACTTTCCTCACCGCTCACCCCAAGGAGACACCCTCTCCTGTCTATTCATAGCGGGCTTGGAACACCTACCACCCTTGGATGAGCCTCTAAACCCTAGAGCACTCCATCAAGGGTGAGATTTTACCCACTCACAAAGCTATGCATGGGCTCACCCAAACCCAACAACACAACGGGTTTTGCACGCTAACTCACACTAACTTGACCCGCTACTCTATCTTCCCGACCGCGATCCAACGGTCCTCCTTGATCGAGCAGCTCCAAGTTAGCATCTCATCCATTCCTTTGTCTTCTCGGCTTGCGGCTACTCCACGGCCTCATCATCTTTGGCGACACCTTGATCATCCGGACCTCGGCTCTCCCGGCCTAGTCCCGATCCCCTTCGCCTCACCATGACCTAGCTCCAAAGTCCTGCAACCATCATAGACAAGGAAACCACATCACATAGCAATGTCCAACAACACACATCCATCTCAACAGACAGATATACACTACGCTGACCAGCAAAACCCTGACCACACGTGGTCTGACCACTGGTCTCCATCCCGACCACTCGAGGTCTGACCACTGGTCTCCATCCCGACCACTCGAGGTCTGACCACTGATCTCCATCCCGACCACTCGAGGTCTGACCACTGGTCTCCGACCAGCCAAGGCCCAGACCACACCGGGTCGGATCACTGGTCTCCATCTCGACCACTCGAGGTCTGACCACCGGTCTCCGACCAGCCAAGGCCCAGACCACACCGGGTCGGATCACTGGTCTCCATCTCGACCACTCGAGGTCTGACCACTGGACTCCGACCACTCGAGGTCGGACGACTGGTCTCCGACCAGCGAGAGCCCCAACCACTCAGGTCGGACGACCCGACTACTCGTGGTCGGACGACTGGTCTCCGACCAGCGAGAGACCTGACCACTCGAGGTCAGACGACTGGTCTCCGACCAGCCACAGCCCAGACCACTCTGGGTCGGACAACTGGTCTCCGACCAACCAAAGACCTGACCACTCGGGTCAGACGACTGGTCTCCGACCACTGAGAGTCGGACGATCGGTCTCCGACCGACAAGAGACACGACCACTGGGTCGACGATCGGTCTCCACCACCACAGCCCAGACCACACTGGTCGGACAACTCGTCTCCGACCAACCAAAGTCCTCGAAGCCGGTAGACCAACACTCAAATTGCTTCAAATCCAAATCAATTTAAAACAACACAACTCAAAACTCATCAATTACTCATCACACACAAGGATAGACCTCCACATGGTCTTTCAGAATGAAATATATTCAAACCAAGCCACGCAGGGCTATATGTCCATTACATAATTATACTTATGATCCCTTTACAACAAAAGGACATAATATAGATACTATTATACCAAAAGACTGACGAAGCCCTTGCACGGCTACTCCTTCCCTCTATTCCTCCAGGTAGAACTCTACTGCCTCGTCCACCCAATCATCTGCTTGAACACCGGAGCCAAACTCTAGAAAAGAGGGATTTGGTAAGAGTACAAAGTACTCAGCAAGCATTATAACAAATGCATATATGAATTTTCCTCTCAAATCCAGCCATTCTCACCTTCTCTCAAAATCCCTATTTACAGAATATAGATTTTGGTTTTCTTTAAGGGTTGGATATTTTAAAATATGAAAACAGCTATTGCACTCGTATATGAGGCAGACTTAGCTTCCGTAGCCTCCAATCCAGGAGACAGGCTTGAATTCAAGATTTTAACCCTGCGCAGGTTCGTATCACTTTACCCATAATGGCCTTCACCACAGAGGCTCCAGAACGTTTATCACTAATCCAGTATTAGATCTCCAACCCTGGTAGCCAATGAGTAGTGGTGTCCTCGACTGTTCCCCACTTACCCTCAGCATACCAGTTGTACCATACTACCGCAGCAGCATCGAAACTCAACCATAGGCTTTAAATATAGCGCCTGACCAACCGCAGCTGATATCGTGTCCCTCACTGGGACTCCCGGCATACCCAGCTTCACACTCCTAATTATCTACTTATTTCCCAATGTGGATATCATAATACCTTCATAGGACAACCTTTTCTGACAGCGATTTATCTCGCTATGGTTGATACAAAAATACGGGTCATTGCACGAGTACAATTGGTTGATCTTATATTATAGCCTATGTAGAGGACCCCGCCGGCGAAACCCTTCTCATCGGCGCCCTCTACCCACCATATATATATACATATACGCACATCAATGGCTCCATTCGTTGGACGAGCCAAACATCAATTCCATATCTCAATTACCAACTCATCATCACATCATCTCATCACAAACCATCTTTCCATCCGAATCCAGTTTAAGGTTTTCAATTGCAATATAAGGTTTTCCATGCAGTGATGATATAGATACTTATAGAAAGCAATCAAAAACATTTGGCAAAGATGGTCAATAGAGATCTTGCCTGGAATATAAGCGGAAGGATCGTCCTCGCCCGTATACTAGATCTGATTGGCTGGGATGCTCAGGTCGGAACCTAAAAGCATACAACATTAACTAGGGCAATTAAGGTGAATAAATTATTCTGGCGTCCAACCAGCTTTTCTGATCTGTCGTACATATTTTTTCTTGGCATTATTTAATTAATATCTTGTGGACGATTTTTAAGCGATCCGCAAGTTGATCAACAAAATCAACGCGGTCCGTGGCACAAATTATTTTTCTACCCTTTTTCCCCCCTCACTTTTCTCTCTTCTTTTATTTCTCTCTTCTCTTCTTTCTTTTCTTTTTTCTTTCCCTTTCCTTCTTTTCTTTTCTTCCCTTTCTTTCTTTCTCTTTCTTTCTTTCTCTTTCTTCTCTCTTTCTTTCTTTTCCTCTGCCTTCCCTTTTTCCTGGTCGACAGCCATTCGGCTGCATCGCCTACCCTGCGGCCTCCTTTTCACTCAGCTGAGCTCACCTCTTCTCCCTCACTGGATGCTAAGCCATGGTTTCTACCCACACATATTATTCTTTTGCATTTTTACTTTTCTTTACTGATTTTTACTTCGAATCATGGGGGTCTATGATGATCGTTGGGAGGGCTTGATCTACTAAAGAAAGAACATATGCTACACTAGAGCTTCCCAACTACTGAGACCACGGGGGAAAATGACCTGATCTACCACTACTCTACTGGTGAATGCACCTGGGGTTTTGGTTCGGTTGAAGAAGCTAGCTGAAGAAGTTGAAGTCGGTGCAGATGAGGCAGTGCCGATCTTCTTGCTTCAGGCTGCTTCTTCCTTGCTCTTCTGGACTCCCTCTTCTTCTGGCTTATGGATGGCCTTCTCTTCTTCTTTTGGATGCTCCTCCCCTTCACTTCCTCTTCTGGCTCCTCTCCTTGCTTCGGCTGGAAGCTTGCTCTTGCTCCCTCTTGGTTTGGAGTGAAAGCGGAATGGGAATCGGCTGAGTATTGGCTGTGCTCTCGACTGTGAATGGGTTGGCTTTGAGCTGTGCATTCGGCTGGTGAACTGGCTTTATTGAATTGGGAAAATGGCAAATGACCATTTTGCCCTTGGGCTTTTACTGCTGGCTATTGATCCTAAGGGCATTGCGGTCATATCTCGCTCAAAACACTAACGGTACCCGCAACCGCACCAGGTAAGCTACTAAACGCCGAATGATGAACCCGAAACTAGCGAGAGGGGCCAGTCTAGGTCCCGGACAGATTGGGTACCTTGATGAGCGATACTTTTCACTACGGGACTGACGGCACTTCTCAAATCCTTACATTTTAATTTTTCTTGCCTAATCATGTGTTTATTGTTTCATTACTCATTTAATTAAACTGATAACCCCCGGGTTATCACACAAACTTTACTCATATTTTCTATGGATCACGGCTGCGCAATACTCATATGGGATATGGCCTATCACAACGCAAGATCTTTGCGCTGCTTCAAAGTTCAAACTACCAGGTGAACTGTGTCCTTCATAATTATGGTTGATGTAATCATGTAATGTGATGCAGCATGTTGACTTTTGTCATCACAAATCATGGTCTTCGGATGGTTCATGAGTAGTGATAGCAAGTACTTGCATTGCTGGTTTGGACCTCTTATTAGTCAAAGTAGCTTGCTTAATTGAAGTTATAGATATCTACCAAGTTGATTAATTTGAGTGAGTTCAATTCCTGACTTAAGATTACTCTATGTGTGTGTGTGTGACATTAAGATGGCAAATTGTTTACTGAGCGACAGCTAGGTGTTTGTGCACAAATCATTACTCATACCACTACCAGGAAGGCCCATGCCATCCTCTTGAGAGGTTGAATGGTTCTGGTCAAAGAATGAAAAGGTAGATATTTTTTCGTGTTTGTCTCTTGTATTTTTGGTTCTTTTGTATTTCATGCTGCCAAGACATGCCCCTCCTGTGTAATACAGGATCCATAAATTTAATTGCGGTTGGTTTTTAGTTAGTTGCAAACAAAGCAACCAGCTTTCTCCTTGATGCAGATTTTATGAGATCGGACTACTTACATGTAAAGATGACTCATTTAGCTATACGTATTCAGATTGGTTGTCAGATTAATTGTTGTCCAGTGTTTCTTACTTGCTGTCATCATGACATTTCAGCTACCTTTTGACGACTATTTTTGCTTGGTACATACATAAATACGATGCTCTTCATTCTACCAGCTCAGTTCTACATTTTTCAGTTGCTGTACTTATATTATTGTCTTTGCTTTGTAGTCCATGGCCTCCCAGCCATTAGCAAAATAGAGACGTCACGGATGCCATCTCCCCCTCCGTCGCTCCTCTCCGCGCACTCGCCCTTCCCAACCATCAGCAGAATAGACGAGAACTGCCATGCTGGTGATCATGAAAACACGATGCCCGAAGCAGATGTCACTTCTATTTGCTCCCCTTTTGCCATTCTCTTAAATTCCTTTATTTTGGAGAAAACATTTTCTACTTTGGCTGAAAATTTGATAGCTCTTTTCTCATAAACAATTTGCTGCATTGTGACTATAATGCACAGCCCTCGCTAACAATTTACTTCTTGGCTGCCCAGGTGTTGCTAATGTCGATGTTGTTAGCAACCAGGTGAGCAATGTTTCTTTTATTTCTGCAGATGTTATTACACTGCCACAGTGCCGGGCACCTTTTAATCGGTTCGTGGTTTTAGCACAATTTATTTGGCATTAATAGCATTTTTTTAACAGCTTCATCTACTTTTGGATAAACCTGTTGCTTATCAATTATGTGTGCTAACTAGAGATGACAAACATAAAAGGCGGAGTTACTCTTGGCCTGCTCTTCGTTTGCCACCAAAAAAGTATGTCCCAATCATGATAAGCATAAGATTTGGTGGCTGCTTCTCATGTAGCATTTAGTTTTCTGAATCTCGCTTTTGAGATGCACCGAATTTTCTATTTATCGTAGAATTACAATAGAAACTATTTTTAGGGGATCAGCTAACATTTTTCTTACCTTTGCATATGATGCAGCTTTCTACATCCTAAAAGCTCAGAGTGGAATTGATTCATGTGCTCCAAACATAGAAAACAGTAAGCTTAACTAGACAACCTTACCAAATTCTTTATGATAAGATCATGGTGCTAAGCTAGAATAGCTTCATTGCATATGATCAGAGTGTCTAGATCATTAACCACCAGACCAAACACTACGGAAGCTATTTGGTGTACCTAGAATAGCTATGCTAGACAGTTAATGTCATGGTATAGAGAGCTATCATGACCTTGATCAGTGTTGCCTAGGTCATTTACCACCTAACCTACCACTACGGAAACAATAGGACCACTGTCGACACTACCATGCTGTTTGTGGACAACAGATAGCTCCATCGTCAATGGTCAAGGTACTATGCTAACATAGCTCTCTGTATTGCGTTGCATTGTGGAAACATGGGCAATTACATGTGTTACTGATCGATTTCTCCCAATCTATTCATTCTCAAAGGATTTTTACGCTGTAATTTTCTTGACATTCACAGGTTTTCGTTGGTTTACTTTGCTCTTGCAGGTAATTATTTCTCGAAATATTTCTATGCTAACTGATATGGGTGTTCTTGACTTTAGGCACGTGTTCCTGGCCGGAGCCCAGATCGTGAAAGATGGGTCGGCGCCGCTGAAGTGCGCCGGCGACCTATGATAGTGGTTGTACGGAACCACCGACCGTCTATCGTCAGCGACGCCTTAGACTGGATTTGGTGGCAACAAAACGTGCCCTTTTCTCTCTTCTCTCTTTTTATTCATAGAGTTCTCCTAAACATGGAAACTACCAAAATAGTAAAATGCTAAATAAGGTAACTAATAATAGAAATAAAAATAGGATTCTTTCTTCTCTTCCAAAACAGCCACTGCCAAATCAGCCTTCCAAACCTCTACGTTTCCAAAAAAAACACGATTAGGCTGTGTCAATCAATACTCCCCTCCTCAAGAACAAGCTTGTCCTCAAGCTTGAAATCTGGATAAGATCGGCAGAATTCCAATGCGTCCTCCCAAGTAGCTGCTTCAAGTTCTTTACCTGCCCATTGAATCAAAAACTGCCTATGCCCTATAACAAAACATTGAGCCAATATCTTGTAAGGAGCTACTTGTACTGAATCTGGTGAAGGATAGGAAATCTCTTCAGGTAAATCCGAAGTGTCTGCAGGAGGAGATCCTTTAAAAGGCTTCAACATAGAGACGTGAAAAACATCATGAATCTTAGCCGTTGTCGGTAAAGCTAGACGATACGTGACTTCGCCCACTCTACTGACCACCTTGTAAGGCCCAAAAAATCTGGGCACGAGCTTATGATAATGACCCGGGCGAACTAAGAGTTGTCGATGACTTTGAAGCTTTAACCACACCCAATGTCCCACACAATAGGTGACCTCGCGGTGGTGAAGATCATAGCACTGTTTCATCCTATTCTGTGCAGTCAAAAGATGATGTCGAGCTATATCCAATAAATCATCGCGATCCACCAACTTACTATCAACCGCATCCACAACAGTTGTTCCTTGGTTATAAGGGACCAATGGAGGGGTGCGCGACCATACACCAATTCGAATGGAGTCATCCGGAGTGCAGAATGAGAGGAAGAATTATAACAAAATTCTGCCCATGGTAACCATTGTACCCAAGTCGAAGGCCTTTCAGCGGCTAAACATCGAACATACATCTCAATAGTACGATTGACCACTTCTGTCTGGCCATCCGTCTGAGGATGATAAGAAGAGGAAGTAAGTAACCATGTTCCACAGTGCTTAAAAAGATCCTGCCAAAAAGTACTAGTGAAAACCGGATCCCGATCAGAGACAATAGACTCATGCATCCCATGTAACCGCACAATCTGGTCAAAGAAAATATCAGCAACGCAGAAGCAGTAACTGGCCGCTTAATAGCAATAAAATGACCATATTTCGATAAACGATCCACTACCACCAACAAAGCCGTCTTTCCTTGAGACTTTGGAAGAGCGACCACAAAATCCATGGACACACTTAGCCCAAATATAATGAGGTATTGGCAAAGGTTGCAAAAGTCCTACTGGAGCTAAAGTGCTTGCTTTATGCTGCTGACAAACAAAACAACCACTAACATACTCTTCCACAGACCGATGCAGACCCTCCCAAAAGAAACTTTGCTTAATACAATGTAGGGTTTTATGCACTCCCTCATGTGTCAGATTATGATAAGCAGCCACCACTTGAGTTCGAAGTGACGAAATGGCTGGAATAAACAGGCGTCCTTTATGGAAAAGGAGACCATTACGGGTGGACCATATACCAGCACTTGGCGCCTCCTGCCCAGTTGACAGTCGTGACACTTCCTGCCTCAAAGCCGTACCATCCAGAGTCGGAACCACGGCTAAAAGCTGTGAACAGCGCTGACCAATTTCTGGATCCTCCCTCAACTCCTTCTCCCAAACATCCTGTACCAGCATAGTAGGAGATGAAATAGCTGCGCAAGCCACCATAGATTCATGAAGTCGAGACAACGCATCCGCCACCACATTAGCTCGTCCTGGCTTATATTCAACAGAAAAATCAAACCCCATTAACTTACTGAACCAATGTTGTTGAGGCGGAGTCACCAAAGCATGATCGAGTAAATATTTCAAACTGGCATGATCCGTGTGAACCACAAACGGTCGCCAACACAAATATGGCCTCCAATGCCGAATTGCTTTAGATAACCCAATTAATTCCCGTTCATAAGCCGCAAGCTTCGCATGTCGATCAGCCAATTTTCGGCTATAATAAGCCACCGGATGCCCTTCTTGTTGGAGCACCGCCCCAATGCCGGTGCTCGAAGCATCGCATTCCACCACAAAAAGAACATTGAAGTCTGGAAGACGGAAAACTGGAGCAGATTGTAGAGCCTCTTTCAAACGCTAGAAAGCCGATGCAGCGTCCTCTGACCATTGAAACTCTTGACGACGAAGAAGATTAGTAAGAGGTTCAGCAATCGATGCATAATGATGAATGAAGCGCCGATAATACCTAGCTAAGCCCAAGGAACTCCGTATATCTGCCACGGACATAGGAGTAGGCCAACGATCCACATCCTAAACCTTGTTCGGATTAGCTTCCACTCCCTTGGCGGAAATGACATGTCCAAGGTAACCCACCGTTCTTTGAGCAAAAGCGCACATGGATTTTTTTAAATATAACTGATGACGACGGAGTTGAGCCAATACTAAACGAAGATGCTCATTCATAAGGGCCTGAAAAGTCGAAGGAGCATTACACAACCCAAATGCCATAACCAGGGACTCAAAATGCCCATGGTGAGTGCAGAACGCCGTCTTTTCAATATCTTCTTCGCACATACGGACTTGATGATATCCCGACCGCAAATCAAGTTTGGTGAAAAATTGAGCCTCATGCAACTCATCAAGCAATTCTTCCACCACCGGTATTGGAAATTTATCTTTAATAGTTTTGGCATTTAGTTTTCGATAATCCACACAAAATCTCCAAGAACCATCCTCCTTGCGCACTAAGAGCACTGGCGAAGAGAATGGAGAACGACTGGGCCGAATAATACCCTGTGCCAACATATCTTCACACTAACGCTCAATTTCATCCTTCTGGTGATGGGGATATCTATAAGGCCGTACGACCACTGGATCTGATCCTTCCTTCAAACAAATGCGATGATCACAATGGCGTGAAGGTGGCAGTCCTTGCGGCTCTCTAAATAAATCATCAAATTCAGCCAAAATCTCCTGCAAGCGAGTGTCTTTGCCAACTGCTAGACTGCGCAGATGTAACGCCATCCCGCGATTCATGATGCCCTGCAAACACATCCTGCAACCTTCCAGAGAGAAAGTCATTTGGAGGGAGTCGAAATTCCAGTTGATATCGCCTAACTTCTTCAACCACTGCACCCACAAAACGACATCAAAACCTTCCAAAGGAATCACCAAAAAAGAGTCAGAGAATGAGTGTCTGTATACAGAATTGGACGTCTGTTACATGCCCAAGGCATGGCAACCGAGCTCCACTGGCCACCCGCACCTACTATCCTATTCCTATCATTTGTTTAACCTTCACCATGGAAGTGGCATGGCTGCTAATAAAATTATGGGTTCTGCCACTATTCATTAATCCCACCAAACGTTGTCCTCCCATCTCCAAGACAACCTGCATCATATTACCAGCCTTGAGGCCACGCATTGCTATAGCAGACAGGGTCGGTTCCTCCTCAATAGAATCATCCTCTTCACCTTCACTTATCACCTCCAAATGGAAAAGGCGCTTACAATGGTGTCCCTGAGAGTATACCTCATCACAATTATAATAGAGACCCTTCTCTCTTCGTTCGACCTTCTCCTCCGAACTGAGACGACATCGATATGGTTGTGACACTGTGGTCGACGCGGCTGCTGAAGTCCGCGAAGTAGCCGGCATCACCCTACCTCCACCTGGATTGGACGTCGAAGTCACCGAATTTGGTGCACTCGAGAGCGGAGCCGTTGCCCCATTGCTAGCCGATGCGCCGGAGCCAGACGACCACGACGTACTACGGCTGGGACAAGACCGTGTCACCTGTGCAACCTTTGCAAGCCATAGATCTTCCTGCCGCTCTACCTCACGAGCCAGACCCATGGCATCAGCCAAGTCACGTGGACGATCACGACGGACGTCGACCGAGAGGGTGGAAGATAACCCGGCTGTAAAGAGATCTATCTGATCCGGCTTAGATACCCTCAGCGTACGCGTGAGAAGTCATTGAAACTCCCTCGCGTAATTCTCCTCCCTGTTGTTGCCCTGTTTCAAATTTGACAAGTCTCCAAGTGGCCCAGCTGTTGAATGTCTCGTGAAGCGTTGCAAGAACGTCTCATGAAACTCATTCCAAGTAATATGTTGATCTTCCTCCTCCCAATTATCCAAAACCTCCTGAGCCTCCCCTCGTAGATGCATACCGGCCATCTCCACCCACTCCTCACTTGGGATTTCATGAAGCCGCCCAAAACGCTCGCACTGATGTAACCACAACAACGGGTCCTCCGTTCCGTCGAACAGTGGAAATTCATAACGTGGAGCATGCGGCAACCAACGACAGCCACCCCACTCACCGCCGCTATCGTCCGCCCCTCTGCCTTCCATGCGCCCCCGTTGTGGAGGACGCTGCCGAACTCCCGCCCCAGAGGCCGAATCACCCGCTGGTTGTACAAACTCTGCGATAGCCCTCCCTAGCCCCGCCATGGTGGATTGAATTTCTTCCACAGCAGTCGCTAGTCTTTCGACAGTAGCCTCCAAATTTCCCATACGATCATCAACGGAAGCCATGGGAAGGGACTCGACCGGCTCTGATACCAATTGATATGGGTGTTCTTGACTGTAGGCACGTGTTCCTGGCCAGAGCCCAGATCGTGAAAGATGGGTCGGCGCCGCTGAAGCGCACCGGCGAGCTATGATAGTGGTTGTACGGAACCACCGGCCGTTTATCGTCGACGATGCCTTAGACTGGATTTGGTGGCAACAAAACATGCCCTTTTCTCTCTTCTCTCTTTTTATTCATAGAGTTCTCCTAAACATGGAAACTACCAAAATAGTAAAATGCTAAATAAGGTAACTAATAATAGAAATAACAGTAGGATTCTTTCTTCTCTTCCAAAACAGCCACGGCCAAATCAGCCTTCCAAACCTCTACGTTTCCTAAAATAAACACGATTAGGCTATGTCATATCACTAACTCACTTGATTTCAGTGAGCTCCGGTTCCTTTGCTTTCAAAGGTAATACTCTTAACTTTAGCTGTTGTTTTATCTAAAATTATGAGGTAATTTACTCATATCACTAGAATTCGGTGTTGTATCCATATTTTATACGGAGTTAGATATTTTGCCTTACTTTACTTACCATAATTGAGCTAGCCTGACACTTGTCTCCTGGTTCTGTTGACCTGCTCAACCTTTGCCTTTCATATCGTATTTGGATATAAAATATGAATCTCTTAGAATGTTGCTCCTAATATGTATTGGGTGTTTCGTCAAGCTACACATGTAGAACTCTTCGTATGTCTATACTAAATACTTCCTATTGTGCGGGATGCAAGTGTGTGTGCTTTGTCAATTTATATGTCAGCTATGCATAGCTAAGATGCTAGAATTAAAACTATACATCTCTAGAGGCAAAAAAAAATCTCCAGGTGGTACCATGGACATGTAGGCTATGGGATTGGTCATGTGTACTGTTTTTACATCATTTGTTTACCATGCTTGCATTGCAAGCATAGTGCTATTCTTGGCAGCAAGGAAGTCCCCTTTATTATGTTATCCACTTAAGACCATAAATTAGTTGATTTCATTTGGTCTGTTGTTTTTCTTATCATTAGCTCCTATAAAAAATTTTCTTTTGAGTTCACTGATGATTATGTGATGTTCAAAGGTTCTAAGGCATCGGGTGACAAAATTGATATAGCAAGATCTCTTAAATGCATCCGTGCACATTAGAAGGTTTGTATTAGGTGTTTTAGCTTATTTTATTTCTAGTATGTCTTTACACAAGCTCTCCTTTTGTCCTAGAAATTTTACTCTCTACAATTTTTTTTGGCTCCCAGAACAAAGCTTCGAAACATGAGGGACAAAGACCTGTAGTCTATCCTGAAGTAATTCTTTGTGTGGAAATTTATGAGGAAAGGTATTATGTCTTTGTGAAAGTAATATGTTAAACTTTAGTCACACATGCTTATTTTTAAGGTGAGACATGTGTAGCTTACTTTTCGTGGTGATCTCTGTTCGCAGCAGAGCCAGGAGTTTCTTGTGTTGGTTAGCTCCTTGCATATATTAAAAACAATATTTATTGTTTGAATAGTTTATGCAAATGGCCAAGTAACACGATCATTCTGGCTATTTTCTTATTGAGGTATTTTTTTGGTTGAAAATTTGAGACATGTTCTTAAAGATACGTTGCAACTCTATTAGTCTCCCCTCTTTTATCGGGGAATGTCGAAAGGACTTACGGAGTGGTTTGAATATTTCAAATGTGCTTGAGTTTAAATCTACAAAAATGCAAAGGACTCGCTTTTATGACCTGCACTTCCGACTTGGTGCTGGATACCTGTACTGTCGTTAGGCTCTCATCTATCCTCTTTATGCCTTAACATAATTGCATTGTCTTTGAGAAAAGTTGGTATACAGTTCGTAATTCTCTCCATTGTTGTGATGGATCTTTTTATATCATTTTTCATATGTTGAAATCAAATGTTCATTCATTGCTATAAAATGCTTTCTTGCCTATCCTTGATTCCAAGTAAAGATGATAAAAGAACATGATTTATCTATTACTTTGTTATGTGATGTTTGCAGTAGAATTTAAAATTTGTCCGGCGTAGCGTAGCGCGCAAACTCATCCTAGTAGTTCTTAACTGACGTAAACATTCAAATGTTTCTTGACTGTCATGAAATGCAAATAGTTCTTAAATGACATAATCATCCAAAAGACCTTAGCTCCCTAACATAATGAGTTCCATGAAACTCTTGTCACAATATACTAAATGGCTGACAGATTTAGCGTGGGATTTGCTGGATTGTCCATGACCTAAATGAAGTTGACTAAATCTGCGAGGTAGCATTTCCACCTCTTATATTAATTGTTGCCTTTGCGGATGAAGCACTGTTCGTGGTGTGTGTCTCCAAAACCACAGACGAGACGATGATGCACTCTGTATTTGCACATATGGAGCAAAGGTGGATTGCTGCATGTTCAAATGCAAAGTGACTAGTCTGTTTAGTAGTGTGATATGCACCAAAAGTAGTTGATACTTCAAATCCCTTTCAGACACATTTTCTGGAAATTTGCCCTGGCTCTGTGCAAAGCCCACATATGATCTTGCCACCTTGCTTTGAGGCCTTAATGCTTGAAAAAGTTGATTCCGACAGATCTCTTCTCCTATTCTTCTTTGGTCTGCCAGGCATTTTCTTCACTCTGGGGAAGTGGTTTAGGCTTAGGAGAAACAGGCCATGCTGCCTCATGCTCAACTGGTTGCAGTACATGCTGATAGGTCTTTTTGTATTGATCAACACTGAAACACCCATTTATGTAGCCGTTGGGTTCTTCTGACATCTTGAACAAAGCTGCACAAGCATGCTGGCAAGGCATCCATATACTTGCCAAAATCTGCACGAGCACGTCTTGCTTGCTAGATCCATTGTGAATCTCCAGTCCTTTTCTTTAACCTCAAAACCAGATTCACCATTCCATAGCACATGGCAAAATTGTGTAGCATGTCTGATCTTGTTGACTATATTAAGAATATTGGGACATATTCCCATAGTCCACATCTGACATTTACTCCTACTCTCTTGTATGCTCCTTGTGACCATTTGCCGTATGTCCTCAAGTATGGTGAGTATAGACTTGTACCTAGCTTCGTTCTGTGATCCAGTTGTTGTATGATTCACATACATTGTTGTCGACTGACTCACAATGTTTGACCCAAGATTGAACCTAGCCCTACACTAATGTATTGCATTGGTGTTGTCTAGATCTGCTGCACCTTTGGGGGTCTTCTTGGCTAACTTCTTCATGTGGTGTTAGGGCTCTCATACCACTTGTTAGGAATAAATGCACGGCAAAATAACCAAAGACAAGATTTAATGTGGAAAAAACCTTACGGGAAAAAAACAACAGGAAACAATCCATTATAATGCTTCAAAGATTACAAATACAGGGTTTGGTTTATATAGCCAAAGAGTCTTAGTTGTAAATGATTTAGACTAACAATCTATTTGGATAGAATCAAAAGATATGGTAAATTGAGATATTGAGTTATCTAAAAAAAAAACTTCCCCTTAACTCAAAATCTAGAACAAAATTGTTTCCAGAAAAACCCTAAAGAGTAATAAAGCACTATGAATATAAGTGCGTTAAAAGTCCAAAGAATTACTAAATAAGGAATACTAAAACAGTCAATCAAAATACTTGTAGTGCGAAAAATCACAAAAGGTATAAAAGGCTGAAAAAGTCTTATCCAAACGCTTCTTGCGAAGCAAGATTGAGCAAACCACTAGTAGGTCAAAAGAAAGACTGGAACAGTCAATCCAAACACATAGCTATAACAAAGCAGACGAAGAATCTGAGTCTTCAAAATTTATAATCCCAATAAATTCTGAGTTTGTGCAACTAACCTCCTGAAACAAACACTCAATTATCAAACGGCATAAAACATCACCTGTGGTGCTTGGTAGATAACGAAGAACTTATATCATGGACTTTTGACATACTCCACATGGAACATAAAATTCGGCAAATTACTTACTGAAAATCCTTAACATGGTTGAAACTACTCAAAAAATATCAATATGAAGAAAAATTCCTCGTGCCATCAATGGAGTGTAAATTACAGTAGACCTCTTATATCGAGCAAAGACAATAAAACAATGTGGTTTTTTTTGTAAGAGTTTTTTCACGTTAAATCTATCCCCAGTTATTTTGCTATGCATCTGTCCCTAATAACTGGTATCAAAGCCTAGGGTTCAGATCACTCTAGCGGCATCAGCACGGCAACGCTCGACGCCATCTCCGGCGTCTGCGCAGCCTTAGCGCTGACGCCCTTCGGCCGCATGCCGCTACCACGCTGTTCTCCAGTCCGACGCCACTGTTCCCGACGCATTGGCTCCAGTCGGCTCCGGCTTTGGCCGGCCCTGCCTCCGCATCTGCCCATGCCACCCGCCCGTCGACGGTATGCTCTCTGCCCATTGGCCCTGCGTCGCATTTCGATTCTCGCCGGCTGTCCTCCTCCGGCGGCCACCCGCCTACGTCCAATTCGCCCGTGGCCCCACACCGGCGCCCTTGTCTCACTGGTGTCGCCCAATCGCCGGACCCACGCGCCGTCCGCCTCTCGGGCCTGTGACCACTGCGCGACTTCCGCGGTCGTCTCCGTGCGTGTCTCGAAGCCCCGCCGGTCTTTCGGGGCACTCTACGCTGGCCACTCGCCCGCGCCCTCCCCTGCGCCGGACGCCCTTGCTGGTCAGCTTGCGCCCGCCTGAGATGAGAAGCACTCGCCCGTGAAGCTCCAGGAATCCTCCTTTTGCCCGCGTGAAGAAGCTTGCTGCTTGCTGAACTTCCATCAGGTGAAGTGATAATCTCGCTCATGAGGAGACACCCGATCAGTTTCCAAGCAGCCGATCAGATTTTAAACAAATCTCACAAGCGAATTGAATCTTTTTTGAGTCAAGTGGCTCCAGTTCCAATCAGTAGAAGCGGTTTCGGCTTTTCGGCTTCTAGAGTCCAGATCAGTCGGCGGCTTCTATTTTTTTCCCGTCCGACTTCGGCTCCAGTCAGCTTCTAGTGGCTTCTCAGTTTCAATACAGCTTAGTCTGGCTTCTCATTAGCAATTTGCTACGTACATCTGAAAGTGTACCAGTGGATACAAGGGAAGAATTTCTTTTTACCCCGGCGACTATTCCAGTGCCAACAAAAGTAAGATTCTATTGCAATTCTGATTATTGACGGGATATTTCATGCACATTTTATACCTATTATTTTGTGCTCATTATTGGCGGGATATTATGCACAAATTTAGGCTTTCATGTTTATTATTTCATGCCTATTATTTTGTGTTCATATTATTGGCGGATTTCATCCATTGCAATTAATGCTTTTATGCATATTATTGGCGGATTTTATTGCAATTCAGGTGGAATTTATCATTGGAGGTTTATTTGACGTTTCATCGTCTATTTTGAAGAAAAAAATGCCAGTTGAGGAGACAACTGCATTTAGTGTTTCATCACCATTAATTGAAATTTGGTATTTCATCACCATTATTTTGGTGTTTTATTCACCGTTTGGATACGTTGACCATTGTGGAGGTTTTGGCAACATTCATTTGAAATTTGATGACACCCTGTAGGTAGCATTATACTCTTTAGAGTTTTTCTAGTGAAAGTTTTGCTCCAATGTCAGTTTTAGATGAAGTATTGAAGTGCAATGAGTTTTTGTTAGTGTTATTGTAACATCCCAATAAAATTTAAAAATATGAAAAATGAAAGGTTTGAAATATAAAAATAGAATTAAATAAAAATTTCAATTGGAATCAAGATTTTGATTTTAAATAATATCTTTTCCTCTCTTCTTTCATTCTAATCTTAAAGGAAAGGAATGTTTCAGTATTAAAATTATTTCTTCCAAAACAAATAAATTATAAAAATAAGTTTGAGGTGTGATCTTTAAATTGGATTTTAATTCTCTGAATTTTCTGAAATTATTAAAAATTCTTTTGGCTTTTCTTTAATAAAAGAAAATGAATTAAAGGATATGGTAAAATGGTAAAAGTAAAAAGATAAAAAAACACAATAGCAATAAAAATCTACAAAAATAGTATTAAAATATTATGAACCGTCCTAGACCTTGTCATGCTGTAAAAAGTAATCTGAACACATTAAATAAAGAAAAGATATTGTAATCATGAAAAGATAATCAAAAATCTGAAGTTGCAAGATTTCTTCAGAAGTTATCTTAACTTAACCTGAGTTAAAATTTTAACCATGCCGACATGTTTGTCTTATCTATGTCTGGTAAAAATATCAAGAGTTTATCCTATTATTTAGTATTTTTAGAAATTCATAAACAGACAATGAGGAAAGCTGAAAAGTTCAATGTCAGAATTATTAGAAATAAAATATAAAATTTAAAAATCTGAAAATTTTATATCATGTAAATAATGTCATTTAAGATCTTTTGAAAAATTTTCATAAAATATTAACCTTATTTTGATCCTTAATTAAATAAAAATCAGAATCAACAGAAAATGACAACTATGAATTGTCAGATTTTTATAAATATTTTTATCAAGAATTTTTATTTAAAAATATTACTGGAAGCTTATCTACTCCTTGCCGATCTCTGCAAAAATCCGAATAAAATAATGAGTCGGTTTCATCATCCAATCCAGCGAAAGATTGCGGGCTGTCCAGAAACTTCAATTCAACACCCCATTTCTTTCACTGCCGTGTGGGCCTTTCCTTTTCGTGACCCCACCAGTCAGGTCGGCCAGCTCTCTCTCCCAGCCTTCTTCTTCTCCAAACCGACACCAGCTCAGCCGTTTCTCTCTCTTTTCAGCTCCAAACAAATCTCGAGCCCTCTCGAATTGTCTCAGCCATGCCATCACAGCCCTTCCATCCAATTCACTGCGACGTTGCTATCAAGCCAAGCTATGCACGTTGCAGCGCCGACTTAACCGAGCCGCCCGTGTCTACGTTCAGGTCCTTCTTGAACCGACTTAACCGGCTATAAAAGCACTTGTGTGGCAATGCTAAACACATCATTCATTCCACTTCATCTTCCTGCTGCTCCCTTCCGCACACCATCCATAGCCTCACCATAACCAAGCCATCATCCAGCTCTCTACTCGAGCCACCATAGTTCGATTCCATACACTCGGAGTCATCCTCTCTTCGTTTTTCTTGTTACTCTTCTCTCTGTCGAAGCCTCGCCGGAGCAAGAGACTGTGCAGCAAGCCTAGCCAACCGAGACTTGCTGCAGCCTCCATCTTCGTCCTCTTCGCCGGCCGTCGTCGCAGCTCCGGTGGTCGCCGCCGTCGCCAAGCGCCGCCCCAGCCGAGCCACCTCCCTGCGGTCCACTTCTTCCCAGGCGTCTTTCCCCGGCTAGCTTCGCTGCGCCATTGCCGTCCAGTGAAGAGCTTCGAGCTCTAGGGTTAAGAGGAGAAGAGGTCACCTCAAATATATACCCACGCCTCACTATCACAACTGACATGCTGGCCCAGTGGAAGAAGCGCTCGTTTTCAGCTTGGAGGTCCTGAGTTCGAATCCCCCTCAAGCCATTTAAATTTTTATTTTTACCTCTTGCATTCAAACTTCCATATCTTTCTGTTAGAATGTCCAAATGAAGTCAAATTAGTTTCTAAATTTAAGTTTTGAAATAAGGTATTAAAATCTGAAATAAAAAGTCATATGTTTCTTGCAGAATAATATTTTTATTAGGGTTTGAATATTAGGCCCTAAATAGGTGTTATGAAGGATGTATATTTTATATCAATCCATAAATCATGAAATAAATACCATAAGTATCTGCAACCCTATGCATTCCATTTCTGCAAAAACATTTGAATTTTAATGTATTTTGAATCAAAGATTGTTGGTTTAACTCCTTAATAACATTCAAGTTTCAAGTGGTTAGAATAATGTTCATATGAGCTCAGAATTAGATGAAACCAGTTTAGATGTGTTCCTGGGATAGCATAGATTATGAATAGTCAAAAATATTTAGACCTTGCTTTAGTTTAATCAATTTTCTAAATGCTCAAACCTTCAATCGGCAAAATAATCAAAAGTTCATAACTCTCGCAAACGAACCTCAAATCCGACAAAATCAAATGCTATGACCTTAAAACAACATATAATAACTTGCTGTACAGAAATGGCAACATTTTGAACAATTTTGGGTTAGGCCAAATTTAGCCCTAAAGATCATGTAGGTGAAAAACATCACAAATGAATGCGAAATATTGTAAAACCAACTTTAAAACACTCTTAATGATGTCCCATGCTAATGCCAGAAAAATGAATAAATAATCATGTAAGGGTCAGTCGCAAACTAAACTAAAACTGAACCTTTATCATGTAAACTATAAAACTAATTAAGCATTTTCAACAACCCATAAAATATCTCGTTTTAATACAAATTATATGAAGATCAGATTAGAAATGATATTTAAGATATGTACTACCATAATCTATAAAAATATTTTATTTACAACTTGTTTATCATCTGAATCCGGCTAACCCAAAAATACCCTTAAGCAATATAGTTGTCATAACCCTTAATATCATATAAGCTTTTTCAACAAAGAATATAATGTATCGTCTAAACACTAAAATGTATGAAATCAGCTTAAGAATGTTCTTCAAAGTGTAGACTATCATATTCCGAAGAAATAATCTTATTTCATCATGTTATGCATATAAATCCTAATAGCCTAATAACCTTAAGAATTATGTTTTATGGACTCAATTATATGAATAAGCAAACTTTGAGATAATGAACAAATATGTAATTTGTATCACCAGAACCTTCTTAAAAACCATAAATAAATCCAGAAACCTATCTTAATAGATCTAACATATTCCAAGTCACTTCTTATGCAAAATCAATTAAAAAGGATTAAGTGCTATTCATTTATGGCTTTAGCTCAATTGTCTAATATGTTAATTCTATTAATCCAAATAATTTCAGCATCTATAATTCGAAGTTATAAATGCAAGAATACATAATTATAACCTCTTGAATTCGTAATTCAAGAATAGATAATCTATCAAAGAAACCATGTTTTCTTCATCATAAGTCATTAACAATATATTTGAATAATTATCTAAATTGTAAGATATTGAAATCATTCAACACAAACCCTAAGTTACACCTGCTTCTTATAATTGATTTTATTTGATTCTTCATCTGACTTCTTTTTGCCCTTATTGAATTTGTTGTATTGTGTTCTTTATTCGCCACGTGTAGAACCCGACGATAATGATTCTATCATTGCCTCCGACAACCGTGGCTTCGTCTTCGTCGTAAGCAATAAATAAGCAAGGCAAGCACCCCTTTGATCATATTGATCCCAGCTTTATAAATGTTTTCATTAAATGTTTTATCGCATACTTTACTTTTATTAAAGTCTCGCTATATTTTGGGTATTGGTAGTCGTACCTATTGTCACATAGAACTTCCTTGATAAGTATGGATTTGTGAACCTTGATAACCCTAGAATAGCATAGACGAAGACATGATGTCAATTTGGGTTAATCACATTTAGTGATATGCTTAGCCGTGCTTAATTGAACATAAAACCTTGACATGATTAAAAATGTTGGATATGACAATCAATGGGTATGACCATCTTATGGTTGGTATTTTGATCAAAAATGAAAATAAAACTATGATTTTGATGCGGGCAATTATTGGCAATAGCCAGGGTGTACAAGGGACTTGTACGTAGTGTAGGGAGACTATTGCCCGTGTCGGATTAAGGACCGAACTACGTGTTCGTTAAACCCAAGAATTACCGTACAACCACAAGTCTTTGGTATGGGATGACCTTAAACCAATTAAGTTATCCGTTTAACTTTGCACATTGGTAGGCCGAGTAGTACGAGCTTCTTCAAGGATTGGTTGCTCGAAGGCGCCACACCGAGGTGTTGGGAGTCACGCTTGTCGATATAACGGTGTACGCCATACTATGGATATGCTTATTCATTATTGTGCAAATGATTGCACAAACATTTACACCATAGTACGGGTTTATCGTCACCGGGCTGGTGCAAAGTTAGCCTAGATAATGTAAAGGTTTCCGTCATGAACATTCTGGCCACTATGCCAAAGGTGCGTGAAATATGCGGAAAAAGGAAAATGTCATGACTTGTGGGTAAAGATGTACAACTCTGCAGAGTGTCAAACTTTTCGAAAAGCCGTTCCCGCGGTTTTGGGAATCTTGGTGCGCCAGCACTAGTTAGCTATTTTTATTTTCATAAAACTCTGGATTTCTACCTGGGACTGGTAGGAATGGTTACTCGAGATTTCTACCTGGGACTGGTAGGAATGGTTTGTGGATATGGTCATGATACCCAGGTACATGGAAATTACTCATGCTTATATTCTGTTACTTTCAGTATTAAATTGCTTTTATTACAATTTCGTTTTGCAATCTACTATTCTGTATTTACATTTCAAATTGGCTTTATGCAAACTAACCATACTAGCCTTTCCTTTGAAATGGCTTGCATATATCATAGGTTTTGCAAAAGTCTTGCGGAGTACGAAAGTACTCACCCTTGCTTAATTGTTGTTTTTAGGTGAAGAATCAGATTAGCTCGATGAAACATATTTGTCGCAGGAATCGGGAAAGATAGAGATAAAAGTTTCCTAGGGATTATGCCTTGTTAGTTGCCTGAGGGATTGGATGGGCACACTACAAGACTTTGCTTCTTTGCTGCTATAAACTCTGAATTGTAAGATTATTATGTATATTAGCTTCCGCTTTAATAATATGATGTATAGTTGTGATTCCAATTGTTGTAAATGTACGTACTAGCTACTGATCATGGGACTAGTACTGTTTGCACATCAGATTTGCATTTTTGCATTTATGTGAAAATGGGGGTCATTATAGTTATGCCCTTGAGGCAATCATTTAGATGATTGTAACATGACTATATTTATGAATAATATTATGATTATTGGTCCAATGAATGTATATCATTGTATTGATCAACAAGTTTGTGACTTGCTTATGAAGCTCTTTACTTAATGATGTAATTCGATAAATATCTCTGATCGGATTTCATCGTATAGGACAACGATGAATAGATCAGCACATGTAGTGATCGATGATCATGCTTCATAGATCATGGGATATGGAGATATCATCTATACATTGTGGACGCATGTTGAAGAACATGGGTTAGATAGACCCGCAATGGACACTGCGAGAATGTTTCATTCTTATGTGTCATCAGTGTATCTCATACCTAGTAGATGTATGATCCTTAGACTTGAGATTGTCATATTCTCTACATGTGTAATAGTTTTCCTTGTGGCTATCAAACACTACTTCCTAACCGGATAGTTATAAAGGTAGCTTTCATGTTTATTATGAAACGTGCAGAGGGAAGTGAGCAGTCAAGATGGAATTTGCCACTCCAATGAAACAGAGATATATGACAAGGCCACTCGTGTGATATGATTAAGGAAGTGCATGGCCATGCCTTGATTGAGGAGTCAATCACAACTTATTAATATATCACGGATACGAGAGATGGATTGAATCATCAAAGGATGACATGCTTCTCGCCTTGAGATCAATCTTCATATACTTGGCAAAGGGATTATTGCATGAGTACTTTTGATAGGTTCATCCGATTTGATCATAGTATGTTTGGGAGTTGGCATACTTTGCAAGAAGCCGCTACCAACTATTGGATTGAAAAGGAGTTTTCGAATCCATGTCCAAACGCACGTGAACCCGCAGGTCACACTTAATGGGTGGGACGCATTAATTTGGATTGGATCCGTAATTAATGAACCTCGTGGGCTTAGCACGATGGGCCCTAGTTTAGGTTTCATCTTGTGGCTATATAAGGAGGGAGGAGGAGGCGCAGGTGTGCTTTCCCATGGTTTAGGAGTGATTCACTCGAAACCCTAGCCTACTCCTCTCGCCTCGCCGAGCGACAGTGCTTGCACACCGACGCACGGCGTTCCATCTCTGGACGTGTAGACTACTGCGGTGACGCTGCTGCGACTGTGGCGTGGGAGGACGATCCACGGCGAGGTGAGGACGATTCACTACATCGACGTAACGACTGCGGCGAGGACGATCCACTACATCGACGCGCGAAGGATTCCGCAACTGAGCGTCTAGTGGTAATCTTATCTATGATCCCCTTCTTGCGAGTAGCTTTCTGGTTACGCGGTAGATTTTTTTTGTGCTAGCGTAGCATACCGCGTTCCTCTTCAGTTTTCTTCTGCGTGGATACTTACAACGTTATTTTTGTTGTCTTTACTCGATATAAGGGGTCTACTGCAATTTATACTCCATTGATGCACAAGAGTTTTCTTCATATTGACATTTTTTAGTAGTTTCCACCATGTTATGGATTTTCAGTAGACAGTTTGCCGAATTTTATGTTCTAGACGGAGCATTTCAAAAGTCCATGTTATGAGTTCTTCACTATCTACCCAACACCTCAGGTGATGTCTTGGTTGATGCCATTTGATGATTGAGTGTTTGTTTCAGAAGGTTAGTTGCACAGACTCAGACTTTATTGGGGTTATGAATCCTTGAAGACCCAGATTCTTCGTCTCCTTCGTTATAGCTGTGTGTCTGGATTGACTGTTCCAGTCTTTCTCTCGACCTAATGGTGGTTTGCTCAATCTTGCTTCATGAGAAGCGTTTGGATAAGACTGTTCCAGTCTTTCATACCCATTGTGGTTTTTCGCACTATAAGTGTTTACATTGACTATTCCAGTCTTCCTTGTTCAGTAGTCCTTTGGACTTTTAACGCACTTGTATTCATAGTGCTTTATTACCCTTTGTGGTTTTTCAGAAACAACTTAGTTATAGATTTTGAGTTAAGGGGGTTTGTTGGACATAACTCAATATATCAACTTACCATATCTTTTGGTTCTATCCAAATAGGTTGTTAGTCTAAATCGTCTACAACTAGAACTCTTTGGCTATATAAGCCAACCCCCTGATCTTGTAATATTGAAGCATTATAGTGATTTGTTTCCCGCAAGGGTTTTCTACATTAAATCCGTCTCCAGTTATTTTGCCGTGTATCTATCTCTAACAAGTGGTATCAGGGCCCTAACATGCACAATATCACAAGGCAATACATTAATATACAGCAATAAAATTTACCTTTTGTTGGTTTGTCATTATCACCCACCCTTCACCTAACCCCATTCAAAGATCCTTCACAAGACGCCCCAAGAACCAATCCCAAGAATTTGCATTCTTATACTTCACAACAGGCCATGCAAAGGGGTAAATTTGGTTGTTAGCATTCCTTCCAATAGCTGACAGGAGTCCACCTTTCATAGCACCTTTAAGAAAGCGCCCATCAAGCCCAATTACTTTCCTAGAGCCTGCTAGGAACTCTTTTTTGCATTCATCTAGACATATGTAAATTCTTTGATACACATGATCAACCTTGTTAGGGTTTGTAGATGCAAAACACACGCACAAAAAAGGGAGACACAAGATTTACGTGGAAAACCCTTGCGGAAAAAAACCACAGGAGACAAAATCACTATTTGGTTCAAAGATTACATGTACAATGGGGTTGGCATATATATAGCCAAAAATAGAATCCGAGATGGAAAGATTATTCTGTTGGTAAGTTGAGATATTGGATATTGAGGCAATCCGAGATTATCTCTAACAAACCTCCCATTGACTCAAAATCCATAATGAATTGTCTCCAAAAAAACCCCGAAGGGCAATTAAGCACCATGAATGCCAACCAAGTCAAGGCAATGCTTGAACTTGGTATTTGAAAGTGTCTTGGTCAACATGTCTGCAGGATTATCATCAGTATGTATCTTTCCCACAACAACTTGTCCTTCAGCGACAACATCACGAATAAAGTGGTACTTGATATCAATGTGCTTGGTCTTGGCATGATACATATCATTCTTGGTCAAATAAATAGCACTCTGGCTATCACAATAAACAGTAAGAGTATCCTGTTTAAAGCCAAGTTCAGAAACCACACCTCGCAACCAAATAGCTTCCTTAACGGCTTCAGTGGCTGAAACATATTTCGCTTCAGTAGTAGAAAGAGTGGCAATAGGCTGTAAGGATGCTTTCAAACTGACTGCAGAACCACATAAAGAGAAGATATATCCAGAAATTGACCTTCTTTTATCAAGATCACCAGCATAATCAGAATCAACAAACCCAAGAACATCATTTATCTTCACTTTATTCTTATCAAACAACAAGCCAAAATTAGAAGTGCCTTTCAAATAACGAAGAATCCACTTAACTGCATTCCAATGCTCTTTGCCAGGATTATGCATAAATCTGCTAACAACGCTAACAGAATGAGCTAAATCTGGTCTGGTGCAAATCATAGCATACATGAGATTACCAATTGCACTAGAGTAAGGAATACGAGACATATAGTCTTTGTCTTCTTCATTAATAGGACACTGACTTGAAGATAACTTAAAGTGTGAGGCAAAAGGTGTAGAAATAGGTTTGCAATTACTGAGATTAAATCTGTCAAGTACCTTCTCAATGTAATTTTTCTGAGATAGAAATAATGTACCAGCTTTGCGATCACGTTGAATTTCCATCCCAAGAATTTTCTTAGCTGGACCAAGATCTTTCATCTCAAACTCATGACTAAGTTGAGCCTTCAACTGTTTAATGAGTGACTTGTCATGAGAAGAAATAAGCATATCATCAACATAGAGTAGCAAATAAACAAATGAACTATTTGGAAACAGTTTAAAGTAAACACAATTATCATAATTGCTGCAAGAATACTGTTGTGCAATCATAAAGGAATCAAAACTTTTATACCACTGCCTAGGAGCTTGTTTGAGATCATAGAGAGACTTTTTCAAATGACAAACTAAATCCTCTTTTCTAGGAGTAGCAAAACCCTCAGGTTGTGTCATAGAAATCTCTTCTTCTAAATCTCCATGTAAGAAGGTAGTTTTAACATCAAGTTGCTCTAATTCCAAGTCAAATAAAGCAACAAAAGCAAGCATAACCCGAATGGAAGAGTAGCGCACAACAGGAGAAAAAACTTCATTGAAGTCAATACCTTCTCTTTGGTCAAAACCTTTCACCGCTAAACGGGCTTTCCATCTTGCAGGTTCAACTCCAGAAATACCATCCTTCTTCTTATAAATCCATTTGCACTTTAAAGGTTTCTTACCTTGTGGAAGCTTAACCAAATCCCATGTACGATTTTTATGAAGGCTCAAAATTTCTTCATTCGTAGGTGTCAACCACTTAGAAGAATTTTCACATGAGATAGCTTCAGAATAAGAAGAAGGTTCAAAAGTATCACAAATATCTTGTGCATCAAGAAGAGCATAACAGGCCATATTATCAGTGTCACGATATCTAGCAGGTAATTGAGTGTTCCTCCTTGGTCTATCTCGAGCAATACAATGATCATTAGTACTAGGAGATGCAGAAACTGATTGTGACGAATAACCACTAGGTGCTGAAATTGGTTGTGAAGAAGAACCACTAGAAGAATCATTATCAATGGTAGGTAAAACTACCTCAAATTCTGCATTTCTTTTAGCAATTTCAGAAGTTATAGATTCATTAGTGGATGAACAACCATCACTGTCACTACTAGGTGAAAGTAAAGCATCTTCATGAAAAGTAACATCATGACTAATGATTAATTTGTGAGAATCAGAACACCATAAACGATATCCTTTGACAACTGAACCATACCCAACAAATATGCATTTTCTTGCTCTAGGCTCTAATTTTCCATCTCTAAAATGAGCATAAGCAGGACAACCAAACATTTTCAAATTAGAATAATCAACTGGTTTACCTGACCAAACCTCTTCTGGAATCTTAAAGTCAATGGCTGAATTTGGAGAGCGATTAATCAAGTAAGAGGCTGTAGAAACAGTCTCAACCCATAAAGCACGCTTATTCCATAAACCTGCATTTGAAAGCATGCAACGGGCTCTTTCCAGAAGAGTGCGATTCATACGCTCTGCCACACCATTCTGCTGAGGTTTACCTAGAACAGTTAAATGTCTTGCAATACCATGATTAGCACAAAATTGATCAAACTCACCACTACAAAATTCCAATCCATTGTCAGTTCTAAGTTTCTTGATTTTCTTGCCAGTTTGGTTTTCAACCAAGACTTTCCACTTCTTGAAAACTGAAAAAGCTTCATTCTTATGTTTCAAGAAGTAAACCCAAACTTTGTGAGAAAAATCATCAATGAAGGTAATCATGTACTCACAACCTCCAATAGAAGGAAATCTAGAACGACCCCAAAGATCAGAATGAATATAATAAAGAATTCCTTTAGTCTGATGAGTTGAAATAGAAAAACTGACTCTCTTTTGTTTGCCAAATACACAATGTTCACAGAAATCAAGTTTGCCAATATCATGTAAAAATCCTTTCTTGCATAAAAGATGCATACCTTTCTCACTCATGTGACCCAAGCGCATATGCCAAAGCTTGGTGATATGAGGATTTGATGCAATTATAGAAACAACTGCAGAACCTGTAACTGTAGAACCTTGCAAGTAATAAAGACTGTTCATTCTATTGGTTTTCATAACAACAAGGTTGCCTTTTGAAATCTTAAGAACATCATTTTCACCGGTATATTTATAACCCAAAGATTCTATGGTGCCCAAAGAAATAAGATTTCTTTTCATTCTGGGAACATGGCGAACATTTGAAAGAGTCCTAACAATGCCATCATGGGTTTTGATTTGAATAGAACCGATGCCAACAATTTTCAAGTGGAGACTCATCAGCAATCACAACTTCACCACTATCAACAGAATCATATGTAGAGAACCACTCTTTAAATGGACAAATATGAAAAGTGCAAGCTGAATCAATAATCCATGCAGTTTGATTATTCAAATTGGAAGTGATAATTAGAGCCTCACCATCAGATTCATTTTTAACAAGACTAGCCTCAGCAGGTTTATCAGAATGTGTTTTTTTTGTCTTTATCTGCCCTATTTTTCAACTTGTAACAATGATCAATAATATGACTAGGTGTCTTGCAATAACGGCAAAAATTGTTGGGTTTACGTCCTTTTGATTTAGATCTAGACTTTAATATATGATAATTGCCTTTATGGGGAGATCTACCTCTAACAATTAACCCCTCAGCCTTAACTTCAGAACGAGAATCAATATCAAATTTCTCCTTAGACAATAAATTTGATTTAACATTCTCAAAACTAAGGGTATCATGATTGCCATAAAGCATAATTTCCTTGAAATGCTTAAAGGTAGCAGGCAAAGAGACAACCAATAGAATAGCCTTATCTTCATCATCAATTTTAACCTCTAATTTCTCAAGATCAATGATGAGCGAATTAAACTCATTAAGATGAGACTGAATAGAGGTACCTTCCGTCATGCATATTGTGTATAGACGTTCTTTGAGGCGTAATTTGTTGGCAACACTTTTCTTCATGTACAAGTTTTCCAATTTCTGCCACAGTTTTGCGGCGGTAGTCTCATGAATGACTTCACGCAGAATATCTGTAGACAGACTGAGCTGTATGGCGGAGAGGGCTTTCTGGTCAAATTCTTCCCATTGTTCATCTGTCATTGTCGCAGGTTTAGCTGACAGTGCTTTTCTGACGCCTACCTGTATAAGAATGGCTTTCATTTGAACCTGTCATATCGAAAAATTGATTGTGCCATCAAACTTCTCAATGTCAAATTTAGTAGATGACATGGTGGAGAATAAAAATTGCAGATCAGAAAATATGATAGGTTCTGAAAAAAACTTCCTGGTACGCTCTGTGTGCGTGTAGCAATTTTATGCTGAAACAGAAGCCAGAGCTGTGAAGTCTGTGAAAGCCGAAGCCAACAGAAGCCTGAGACGAAACAAAAGATCTCTAGAGCCGAAGCCGGATGTGCTATGCACTGAGAAACGGAAGCCAATGCTCAACTCGAGAGCTGGAGCCACTGAAGGTCTGGAACACAAAAAACTCAAAACTGGTTATGAGATCCCTTTCACGTCCAGTTGAAGCAAAACAACTGATTTGTTCTAGAAAGGCTTCACGGGTGGTCTTCACGAGAGTCCATGAGTCGGGAGGAGCGGCCGGCGCGGGGGAGGCGCAAACTGGTGGTCGCGCGAGGCGCTCAGGCAGCCGACGGCTGGAGACCGAGCCGGCCGAGGTGCGGCCGGCCGCGAGGAAGACAGCAGCGCGCGTGCTGGCGTAGGCCGAAGTCGAGGTAGCCCGGCGCTAAAGTAGACGGTGTGATGGGCCGGGGCCGACTGCGAGGCTGGGTCGGCGCGGGATACGCGCGGAAGCCGAGGAGACCGAGGCGGCCCGAGGAGAAAGACGGGCGGCCGGGTCGGGCGCAGAGACCGCCGCGGACGCGGCGCTCGGCGGGAGGCGCGGCTGCGCCTCGACGGACGCGAGCGACGGCTACGGCACGACGAGCGGTGGCGGCGGCAGATGGAACCAGGTGCTCTCTGATACCACTTGTTAGGGTTTGTAGATGCAAAACACACACAAAAAAGGGAGACACAAGATTTACGTGGAAAGCCCTTGCGGAAAACCACGGGAGACAAAATCACTATTTGGTTCAAAGATTACATATACAATGGGATTGGCATATATATAGCCAAAAATAGAATCCGAGATGGAAAGATTATTCTGTTGGTAAGTTGAGATATTGGATATTGAGGCAATCCGAGATTATCTCTAACAAACCTCATTTGGATCAAGGGCAACATGCACAGTACTATTTTGATTACTTCTCATCAATTCTAGAGCATAGTCAAATAATCAGGAGTATTCACCACTTTAGGCATCCATTAGTGTCTTCATGATTGTTTTCTTTGCCCTTTTGGTCATTGTCAACCATACACATCCACGCCCATTTGTTCTTGGACTGTCTCCTTGAAAGCTCTAGCTTTCCAAGCTGGGTTGACCTTGATCAGATTCGCATAATTATCACATATTATATTTGTAGAAAGTTTTTTATTCTTTAGGTCAGGGCATCATCCGTGGTCATCATTATATGTCACAATTTGGAACCAATCACTTCTACTATTGTATGAAGCATATATCACCCGTGGACATCTCCTCCACTTGCATACAAGCCTCAGTCTTTTCGAGTCATTTTTGGGAAAACCAATGTTCTCCTTCTTCTTTTGCTTCCTTGAGTTGTTTCTTCCCTTTGAAGCACATGTTAACAGCAAAGTGAGGAATCTCTACACTGCTGTCAAAAATAGGAAACCTGAACTTCCTCCTGTGTTGGCCTCCACTATCATCAGTACCGTCGTCATAGGATGCATCCTCCTCTGATCATAAGTACCAAGACGTTGCTCAGTGCAAGAGCACCACAGATCGACCCACATAGTCGACCCTTGTGGGTGACCTGAGGGGAACTTTTGGGGATCCCCATAAGGGTTCCCAGGGACAATGGTGGAGCCAGGATTTAGGTAGACCTCAGGCGAAATAGTAAGCAGCTATAACACTCCACATATATTTTGCAACAACACAATAAAAAACTTAGATGGTTAATGGATTCAGTTTCTTGACAGAAGCTACAAGTCGAGTCTCCTGTCCAACCTCTTCTTATGAGATTGTCTCTTGTTAGAATTGCATTGTAATTTCCATTTGGGGATATCAGCATTTTCACCCAAAGCAATTTTCATTAACAGGTTCCTAAGCTCAATGAATTTGCTTTGAAGTTCTTCATTCAGCCATCTTCTGAAAGAAAGAACCCAATTTCTCCTAGCAATTTCACTTGCTCGTAGAGGACAATCACCGCACCAAATGTCCCTACAAAAATCAGTGGATTTTCCATTTCTAATTAATATGTGTCTACTCTTCAAGTAGATTAAATTTTCTAACAGGTAGCATGTCAGACCAACCGGCCGTGTCATCCTCTCTATGCTTGATTTGATGAACATTTTTATCATTTATATCGTTTCTTCTTATAAACTAAGCTAAACCAAGTAGAGCAAACTAGCATTCGAATTCTTACCTAGGAAAGTGGTGGTACTACCCTTCTCCTTCAGAATGCAGCTGGAATTGACGCTTACTAGCTGCTCTTCGTCTAAATCCCAAAAATTCTGAGGAGGTAACAACGATGCAATGAGTAACGGAAACACTACAGTTCAGTACACAAAAACTACATCGCACCATCGTAGCTTGGAGCGTAGGGCAGGGTGCCGCCGGCTTCCAAGATTGGAGGGCACTAGCGGCTTCTAGGATTGGAGGGCACCGGTGGCTTCCAGGCATAAGACGCAATCTCATTTACCACGTCAGTTGATTATCGTGTGCCAGCGACAAGGCAGGGGGTGAGCTCGAGCTTTCTCCTCATGCGGGAGAGCACGGCCATGGTGGCCAGCAGAGCAGGCGCGAGGTGGACAAAATGCTTTAGCGAAAGTACGCTTCTACGTGGAGAAGAAGGGTTTCAGCCCGCGGCTTTTGAAAACTCGATTTTTAAAACATTTTTCAAATGACTTTAATTGCATAGAATGAAGTTTAGGTTTTTAGAAATAGGAAACCTAGGTACTTTAGATCGTTTAGGACTCAAACAAAATATTTTTAGGCTCTGGACATATTTTAAATAATATTCAAAATTCAAGGATAACAACTAGAAAATAGAAAAAGTAATTTCTTTAATGCAGAAAATTCTAGAAAAAGAAAGAAAATGCAGAAAATAATTTTGGAACCTAGAATATACTTTTTATGGTATTTTGGGATGTTATATCCGTGTCCACACTGTTGAAGTTCTTCAAGTAGCTATTCCCGTTGTCGGCCCTGACAAAGCACATCAAGGCACCGCTAGCGTGACGCCTCAGGTAGTGCTCACCTTTGGCCACTAGATCCGGCATCCTCCTCATTGTGTCTGGTCTATTTGAGCTCATGTTGGTCACCGTGGAGAATGGCAACCTTTGATCTGTCGTTGCTGCCCTCTCAACATGTTCACTGCAGGCCTCCATCGTTGTCCCCATCATCGCTAGCACCATGTTGAGCTGAATCCGGTACTCTCAATCATTGTTGTCACCGTATCTAGTGCTCCTGCTATCACTGGTCGGATCTAGAGCTTGCCGAGATCGCCCTTGCCATCACCAACTAGATGTGGAGCTGGTTGTGCTTGCCCTTGCCATCACTGATTGGATCTCCTCATCGTCGTCAGCCTCCATCTTTGTCCCTGCCATTGTCGGCACCATGTCAAGCCGAATCCAGGCCTTTCCATCATCATCATCACCGGATCTGATACTCCTCACCATCACCGGTTGGATTTGGAGCTGTTCGAGCTCGCCCTCGTCATCACCAATCATATCTAGAGCTAGCCATGCTTGCCTTCACCATCACGATCAGATCTCCTTGTCACTGTCGGCCTCCAACATCATCCCGTCATCGCTGACCTTTGTTGATGCTGGCCTCGATCTAGGGTGGATCTATTCTGGCCATCATCATCCTTCTCATTACCACCACTGTTGCGGTGCTGCCGGGGTGCTCGTGCGATGAGCCTTCGCAACTCCTCATTACTGGTCTCAACGCCACCCACCTCCTCTCGCCCTATCTACAACAGCCATCATCGTCCTTGTCCGCACTTCATAGCCACTAGGGCAGGATCCATCAAACCCCATCGCCATCGACCATCGATCCAGTCGGATCCATCATTGCTAGTCTCGTCTTCGTCGGCATTGTCCTTGTTGTTTGGCCAAGAGAGGTCTTGCTGCTGTTACTTCTTTAGTTCCTTCTTTCCTTTGGACTCATCCAAGGCCATTGCATCTCTCTTCCAATTTGTTGAAGACGTGCTAGTCTATCAATTGCTTTGTTGATCAACCGATTGCTTCTTCCTTTTTTGGGTTGGCGTGGTCCATCCAATTGGATTGATTGTGGTCGCCCCATCATTGTCATTGTTGATGCGACCTTTGTCCTCTTGGTCCTCTTAAGTAGCAATCTTGCCACACATCTTCTCATTCATTGCGACTTCTAACCATTTTTTGTCATCGTCATTACACATCTTTCTCCATCTTGCCTTCTTGCGGGTGTGATTTGATCTATCTCTCTCTTCATTAGCTGGATTCAACACATCTCTCTATTACTGTTGGTTTCAACAATCTCTTCTCCAAGATTCGATGTGCAGTGAACCATTTGAGCATGTGAAGAGGCGAAGAACAGCTTGTGAAGGCTTGAGGTATCGCCTTTTTGATAGCTATCATCGGTGTAAGAAGAGCCGAAGAACAATCTGTGAATGCTTCGAGGTAGTACTTGGTCAAGGAGGAGATTGTTTGACACCACAAAGAGTTTTTACCAAGAGTTGCATGCTTCGATGACATCTTCAAGCTTAGTCTTTGAATTTATCTTTTTTTAATCCCTTCCAAACTCAATGTTATTGCATACACATTGAGTTCTAGGGGGTGTTAAGGATGGTAGTGTAATATGTCAAGGATAGAAGTGTAATAGTTATGTGGGTGCTAGGCATAGTTAAGGAATTGTAGTCTAATCTGTGCTGTAATATGTCAAGGGTAGAAGTGTAATAGTCATGTCGATGCTAGAGAGTTAAGGAGTTGTATAGCTAGGGCTTCACTCATGTACTCTATATGAGATTTTAGGAAAAATTAGCGAGTTCCCTCTGGTTGAAAATAGTTGTCATTTTGGATATAGATGCAGTCAAACTTTTGAAACTTTGATTGTCAATTTATTTTTAAGTATTTAAATTGTATACATAAAAATCATATGTGTAGATTTGTCTCGAAAAGTAACTTCATAATATTATAATTTTATTGTGTTTTATAAATATATTTTAATAGAAATTAGTAGTTAAAGGTATGTTTTGATGATCGTGTTGATGTCTAAAGTGACAACTATTTGTGATCGGAGGAAGTAGTTCAGATAGCCTGTGATTAATCTTCCAAGGAGCCAAACTCTGAAAAATCCCCAACAAATCAACACATTTGATGATGGAGCTTAACACATCCATGACGAGGCTGAAAAGAAGAGGAGATAAGGGATCTCCCTGCCTCAACCCCCAACCATGCCAAATTCTTTCCCATGGGCTGCCATTCACCAAAGTTCTTGTGCTCGAAGTAGAAAGAATAATAGAAATCCAGGATCTCCACCAAGCACCAAAACCCCTTGCTTGAAGAATTTCCAACAGGAAGCAACCAAATCAAAAGTGCGCGCAATGTCCAACTTGAGAATTGTTGGAAGCAACCGAATCAAAAGTGCGCGCAATGTCCAACTTGAGGATTAGCGCGCGTCTTTTTGGGGCAATTTCTTATATTCCACTAAAAGTTTGTCTCATCCCTAATATGCTACTTATTGTCTCACTGATATATAGATCCTAACTCTACATGTCTCCAAATTCCAGTGATATATAAGAAATTAATCGTAAGTTTTTCTTCTGATGGAGGAACTTCGCAGATTGTTGCACAAGCAAAAAATTATTACGAACACATGTACCTTTGACAAAGGCACTTTGATTCGGAGCCACCTACTCATCGAGTCTTGGAGACAACCAGGAGGCCAAAAGCTTGGAATTTTTTTTTTCGCAAAGCTATGCAGCAAACTTACAGGTCTGAAATCTTGAACTTCGAGAGAGCATCCTCCTTGATAGTGAAGTTACTTCTTTTGATCAGAAATAGTTATCGTTTTAGACATAGTTGTAGTCAAACTTTTGATATTTTGACTATCAATATCGTTTTAAATATTTAAATTGGATATATGAAAATCATATGTGTAGATTTGTCTCAAAAAGTACTTTTATAATGTTATATTTTAATTTGTTTTATAAATATATTATAATAAAAATTAGTGGTTAAATCTATGTTTTAGAGACCGTAGCGATAGACAAAATGATAATTATCTGTGACCGGAGGTAGCGTATCGGAGATGCTAATTTGTAGGCTCCGCATTGTCCTTTTCATGCGGACACACTCTCTGCTTGCCACGTGTGCTAAACGGAGGTGTATGTTTATTCATTTACTCCCTCGGTTGATTTTTACAAGGCATATACGTATTTCAAGATTCTAAGTTTGATTTTGACCACCAATTAATTCAACAATATATAGATTATATGACACCAAAGTGATACCACTAGATTCGTATTTGAAATCACTTTTTTAAGGTTATGATTTTGTAGCTACCAAAAAAGTATTATAAAAGAAATTAACAATCAAAGTTCAATTTTAACAACCATATCAAATCAAACCACGTCTTATAAAAGTAATTTGAGGGAGTACTATGTTTCATGCAGACGCACTTGCCGTGTGACACGTGCTGTATGTTAGGGACACGTGAGAGCACACTCGAACTCTGGTGGAACATATACCTTTCTTAAATTATTTTACTTTTCCTCTCTGAAATTATTCTACGTTTCCTCTCCTTTCAGCGGTAGAACATGCCTCGGGAGTGTAGAGCACTTTAAAGTCTACTACTGCCCTTGCATGCATGTATCAGGATCTGAATATATAAATTCGGACTTTCTGTGTATATCTTACTGTTTAAGATCATACTAGTACACACAATGATAACATAGATTAATATTACAATCATACACAGCAGAAACATAATGAAAGGCTCATTTATTAAATATAAAACAACTTAATAACCTTATGATCGACTTTACATTATTGGGTCACACAGGGCATAACTCTAATAAATAATACAGCAACGGAATAGAAAACTTTGTAGATAAACCTACCAATATACCACAGGCAACTAACAAAGTTCGCACCTTAGAAATTCGCATCTTTTTGATACTCCTCTAATACAGGTGTAGACTCCTCCTTAACTGATGATTTTATTATAACAAGGGTGAGTACATAAAGCACTCAACAAATTGTGCACAAAATGCAAACTAGTATAACTACATTCAAGGCTTATTTCAAATGAATGGCTAGCATAGTTGTTTTGCAATAAAACAGTATTTACAAATGTATAAAATAAATAGATTGAAATGATAATAAAATGAATAACAATAGTAAGTAATAAAGCTTTCAAGTATTTCTTAAGAATAAACTTGGCACACAACTCTAAACATATTCTAAACTTTTATTGGCACACAGCCTCCTTTTCCAAGTTTTATTTTATAAAATCTAACCCTTGGTTCCATAAAAATGGATGTGAAATCATGTGCTGAAAAATTGGCTTAGCAATAAAATTGGCATTGCAAAGTGGTTGTGTTCATGGTATGTGCTGTGCTTTTGCATGTGCTGTTTCAGATATTTACTTGATATGCTTGTGATAATATGGTAATGTTTTTGATTGATGCAATGCGATCATGTTAGTGATTGCATGGATTGACTTTGAGTTAAGTCGTGGACTTGTACTTGGATTCGTTTCTTGTTTATTCGTGTGCTGGTGTTGCTCGAGGGCGAACGTGGTCGATGACAGGACCGTAACTAGGTTCAGAGAGGAATCGAGGTCTTGATGGTCAATGACGTCATGTGGGATGTTCGGGCTAGAGAACGGTGCACATGGAGGCTGGTTAGTCACGCGAGAGCGGCAGATGGACCGTACGCGTGTATGTGTGAATTTTGGGTAATTTGCATGTATTGGACCGTATTGGGTCAGGTGGATATGCATACGAACTATTGCTCATTATAAATAGGAGAGGGATGTCTCCTGTTTAGATGAGAGAGCTGAGTATTAGGATTTGTACACTTTTATTTAGAGTACTGTAATCAGATTAGACAAAAAGAAATAAAAATCAATTTCTTCACGCTGATCTCCTTGCGGTGGTTGGAGTCTTGCTTGTGATCCTTGCAGCTGCAGTTATCGGGGCGAACCAAAATCTCGCTCCTACATTACCTCGTGATCTACAGTGTTGTGCTTTAGTATTCGCAAGCTACAGTACTCATGATTACTGTTCATGCACGATTTACGGTAATCAGTTTCTGATTTCGTTTGCATGCGTGTTTTGATTTTTATAGATTGATTCGTTATCTCTCTTGATTCAACAAGTTTAATCTTGATTTGATCCATCTAAATCCTTCTTAGGGCATCAACTTAGTGTTTCTGAAAGTTTGTTGGTTAACCTTTTATAGATTGTGATTAATCACGAAATTAGGATTTGATCAATTCTCGTCAAAACCTATCATAGTATGCTTTCAGGGTTCATAACTTTTGATCTGTAGATCCGATTGAGCTTATTCCTTTCTTGTTAGATTTTGTATTGGAATCTAGTTTCTTCTGTTAAAATTTCAGGTCAATCCGACGGTTGGATCTCCAGGAATTCACGATTTACCGAATGCATCTACTATGTTTTGTTGAATACGAAGCAATTATTTGAGTCCGAATTAGGGTGAATTTTTAGTTGATCAAAAATTTAATTTTAGCTTCCGCATAATCATTCACCCCCCTCTGATTGCTAGTTTAGTGTATATCAATCCTACAAGGGACATGGCTATCCGAATAGATTTACACTCTGTAGAGGTTATACACTTTACCCACAAGATATGATCAAGCTTATACCATCGGCCATTACATGTGCCCATCGATGTGCGACTAAGAAGATCATAACAAAACCTTCCGGAGATATCGTCCTAACATCGACTCTCTCGATAAGTCTAAACTCACTATTCCTTCTCTCACACAGAGTATAAGAATAGGAGGGATATACCGTTGGACAGATGTGAGGATACTTACTGCACACAAATTCCCCAAAACCGCACCATTTTGGTTATCCGCCCAAGGCATCAAATGTTAAGACTCGGGAACTTAGTTAGGTATGTCCTATTTCAGACATGTGGTTGTATAATTAGTCCAGTTCAATGACTTGCAAGGTTAAGTCCTTAATTAACCGAAGCAAGACTTCCAACAATTCACTCATAGAAACCACCTCACATTCACTCATATATCATCGAGTCAACCCAATGCCACACAGGCCCACTATGGCATATAGTCCCTTGCCTCTTTCCCTAGTCTAAATCATTTACTACCATAGTTGATTATCGTGCAATACATGCCATCAACAACTCAAATCATTGTGTGATAACACATGACACATCCATTCATAAACATGTTCCATATTCCATTAGTCAAATTGAATTTGCACTTTCAAAATGATATCAATAATCCATTGCATGGTTAAGCGCAATATTCACGACCTAACTAACCCAAGTTGGCATCTATTAGCAACCAACTAATAATGATCCATCATAGAGTAACAAATAATCATGGCATATAAATGACAAGGTAGATATATTCTAGTTAGGTAGAATAACTAGATACCAAACTATTTGAAAACAGTTAAAGCATAAATATCATGCAATAATTTAAAAAAATATAGCATTTGTAAAACTAGGTTCAACATGATCAAAACGCAACTTACCTTAAAATAGGTTGTCGGGGCTCGAATATGCAAATTCGGACCCTCTATGTATTCTGCATTTGTCCAGGAACATGCTAGTGCACATGGGCTAAACATTAATGAATATCACAATCATACTCAGCGATAATATAATAAAGACTTCATCAAATTAAATATAACTATTAAACGACCTTATGGTCCACCTTACATGAGTATGCCTTGTAGGGCTAAGACTGAAAAACAAATAAACTGCAGCGAAAATAATCTTAAGCGTAGAAACCCTTCAATTTGCCATAGACAACTGACAAGGTTCACACCCTAGTTATTTGGCTCCTCCTGGTACTCCTCAAAAGCAGACGAAGTTTCTTCTCCAACTGATGATATTTGTTGCAAGGGGTGAGTACATAAAGCACTCAACAAGTTGTGCACAGAATGCAATCTAATATACTATATGCATGGCTTATTACAAAGGATTGGCCGACATGGTTAATTTGCATAAAACAACATTTGTAAAGGAATAATATAAATAGATTGAAAGACAGTAAAATAAATAGTAACAATAATAAATTTCTTATTTGTTTTTCAATAACCAACTCATAACCTTAAACCATAGTCCAATCATCCATTCTCACATTTTTAAAATAAAATCTAACCCTTGACTGTAATCACCGAGCAATGCTCAATACCGCGAGCACGACTATTCGAATAGGTTTTACATTCTACATAGGTTATGCACTTTACCCACAAGGTACAATCATACACCACAAAGGCGAGTGATTATAACAAAACCTTTCCAATGCCTATCTAAACCAAGTATTATCCGCTAAGGTTTTAACACTGGTGAGACTGGTTACCACATCCAGGGCCTCCTTCTTGTGCCATGTGAGCCTACCTGTGGGAGAACTGGTTACCACAACCCGGGTCTCATACCACCATCGATAGTACCACAGCTTAGACATAACAAATTAATCAGCTAGGTCTGTCCCACACCAGACTTATGGTTGTATGAATGACTCAGTTTAAATTCTTGCAAGGTTAAGTCCTTAATTGACTAAGGCAAGACTAATAAAAAATCGTCATAACAATAAACCAACATTTATCATAAAAAGCAATACGACCGCCCACATGCCACATTAGCCCACCACAAATACTTGCCACTTGCTTTAGTCTAAATCATTTTACCACTCCGGTTGATTTACCATGCACCACGTGCCATCAACAACATCAACATTGTGTGACAACACCCGACACACCAGTTAATAAATATGTTCCATAATCATTAAGTAAGATTAATGATTTTTACATAAAATGATGCCTGGTTGCAGGACAAAGCATACTACATGCGTTCTAACTACCCATATTAGCAATTATAACTACCAATTCATATTACCATTCTAGGGTTACAAATGAAATACAACATATGACATGGCAAGGTAGGTATAACACAAAGTGGACATAACTATTCCCAACATAAATGAAACAAGTGATAATTGAATTAACATGCAATACTTTAAAACAATATAATATTTAAAGCATAGGTTCAACATGATCAAAGCACAATTTACCTTCAAACAGCTCTGAATCCCACTCTGGACCTTCCTCGTGGGTTGGCTCCTCGATGACAAACTCACCGGGCAACTCGATGTTTACGCGAAACGAGAGATAAAGCAATAAATACCAAAAACAGAGATCAAGATCAACTCCAAAAATTAAATAAAATTCACCATTAAATAGAGCTCCATTTTAAAAAAATTTAGAGACTAGAATCACTTCAATCGGAGTTCGGATGAAAAAGATATAGTTATTCAAATTTTGAAATAAAAGAAAAAATAGAGAAAAAATAAAATCCAAATTAACCGAATTTTTTTATACTGGAAAATAGAAATTATGACATCATGCTGACGTCAGCACAGAAAATGAATTTCGGTCGAATATTTTTCATTTGAAAAAAACCGATTTATGATGTCACACTAACGTCATAGGACACGTGGTACAACCACGGCCTGACACGTGGCACAATCACAGGGCGACAAGCGACACGGCGCATAGAACTGGTCCATAGCTGGCACTGGTCCATCGTGGACCGGTGGCACTATGCCCATCCACCAGTTGACGCAAGCAGCACACGTGGCACAATTAGATTGACGACACATGGCACAAAATCGACGGCTACGATGAAGACGCGGCGACAAGATCTCGACCATTCATGCTAGATCGGATGGAGATTAATCATGATGACATCATCGGCGATTAACGGCGACGACACCTCGGTACTCGTGCGACACGAGGCGGCACGAAACTGACCCGGCACGCGGTGCAATCGTGGCCGTTCGGTTTGAATCCAACGGTCAAGATCAGATGACACAGCGGCGGACACGCGACACTCGATCGGATTGCACGATGCAGATCTGACGGCGGACGGCGGTTGATGCGACGTAGCAAAATCTGACCCGATCAGCACAGATCCAACAACGACATCAAACGGAGTAGTAGCGCACACGTGGCGGGATCTGAATCGCACGTGTTTGATCGGACAACTGAGAAAGCTCACGAGGTCGACGATGGCGCGGCGGCACACCACAGCGGCGCTCTCACTGGAGAGGAAGATGATGACGATGGCGACGGCGTTCCAAGGCACCTCCGACGACGCGAGATGGCGGAATCGTCGCACCTCACTGCGGTGAACTCGGAACCAGGCACGAACACGACGGAGGACGACGGACGACGATGACAACGGTGAAAAACCACGGTGGAATAAAGCAAGGAATCCACAGGTGGCGGCGGCGCATTAAATAGAGCCCTCGGCTTATGTGTAGGACGTAGAAACCAAAACGGATTCGGCGGCGGCAGAGATTCGATCCAGGATCCGAATATGACGAGCCGATGTGGCGCAATCCAGTGCGTCCACACGGATCCGATCGGACGGTGCACAATGCACGGCGACGCGGGCGAGAGACAACGGTTAGACCAAGATCCGACGGTAGCGGCGCGATGCGGTGGGCTGCGGGGTTGGCAGTGCGAGCGGATTAGGCCGGACTGATGGGCTTTGGCCCAAACACTATTCACACAATTTTAAATCATTTTCGAATTAAAATAAATCAGTAAGTTAGAATAAGCCAAATAAAATAGCAAAATACCAGGAAAAATCCAGAAAAATTCCAAAAAATACTTTAAGACATTTAGAACTCAAATAAAATATTTTTAACAACATATCATTATTAATTTTTGATAAATAAATAAATAAAAAGATACCAAGAGGTTTAATTTAACAATTCTACAATAAATAAAATAAAATCCAGGAAAATTCACACAAAAAGGAAAAAAGCATAATAAATCCAATAAAAAAAATTGGGATGTTATAAAGGTCATGGTCTTGATCCTGAGCTTGGTCATGAATCAACACTTCTCAATCGAACGGTCCGAGCACTTCGACGTCTACACGAATAGAGATAGAATACAGAGTAAATATAAAACTAAAGAGCAAACAAACTCCAAAAATCAAATAAAATTCATCATTAAATAGATATCAATTTTAAAATTTTTTAGAAACTTAAATTGCCTCAATCGGAGCTCGGATGAAGAAGAACGAGCTCTCAAAATATTCAAATAAAGATAAATAAAAAGTGAAATTCCATAATATGCAGATTATTTTTCTACTGAAAAATCAATTAATGATGCCATACTGATGTCAGCAGCTAATTTACTCCAAATAAAAATAATCCTGAAAAACCTTAAGAGTGGCTGACATGTGGGCGTGGGTCCATGCACCGAGTCCATGAGACTTATCCGGTCCACGGTGAATCCGGTTCATGGCACCACAGTGACTGATGAGTGGACCTAGACATCTGCTGTTGTGGTGTGGCCAACTCAACCAACACGCAGGCGATCACATGACTGCACAGCTGGCGTAGCATCGACATGGCGATGATTTGACGCCGTGTCTACTGGGGTTTCCACCAACGAGCTTCGGCATGGATGGACAGCGGTGAAATACCAGACTTGGAGAAGACAATGAGGCCGACGACGTTCCTGAATGGATCGAGCTTGGCTATGCACGGATCTGGACGAGCGAGATACGAAGAACCCAAATCTAACCTCGATTCCATGGAGACGCGACGGATGGCGAGCTTTTGGTGGAAATAGATGGTAGCGGCTTGACCAACTCAGGTGAGCAAGATCTCCGCGACGACAAGAGCTTGGGCGACGAAGCTTGGGGCAAAAGGTGTGGTGTAGGGTGGAGATCCTCGGACGGGGGTTGATTGCCTTTATAGCCTCGGGAATCATGCTAAAATCAGAGACCTAGGAGGAAATGGAGGCGGCAGTGGGGTGAAACCCGAACTCTGATGATGGATCAGAGACAATGCGGATCCATCGCCCACGTGTCAGCGATCGGGCGGCCATCGACGGTTCAGAGACGCAGCAATCTTGTCTGTCCACGCAGCCATGATCCGACGATCTTAGACCCGCTAGGGTTACGTAGTGCTGGGTCGAGCGAGCAGGCCGACACGCAGAGAAAGGACTTGAGAATTCGGCCCGAAGACAAAACCCGATTTTCAAAGGTTTTCCAATTTAAATAAAATCACAAGATTGAAATAAATCCAAATAAATACTAAAAATATTAGCAAATTTCCAAAAAAATCCTAAAGAATATTTTGAAACATTTAGAACTCAAATAAAATATTTTTTACAAAAGTTTATATAAACTTTTCATATATTTAAATAATATTCACTTTAAGACTAAATAAAAAATATTAATAAAAACCCAAATAAATTCGAGGAAATTCCAAAAATTCATAAATGACAATATTAAATCAAATTGAGCCAAAAATTGGGATGTTACAGCATGCCTCCTTCAACCTGATCTTCTATGCCATATCTTTTTGTATTTACTAATTTTTGTGTACGAAAACTTGTCAAGTATTTAATCAGCTATTTATCTGACTGCAAATTATTGTTATTAATGTGAAAGTTTCCAAATTTGAGTACGGAGATTTTATAGGAAGTTAAGTTGAAATTCCTTGAGTTGAATTTTTTTCAATTTGAAATTTCCTATTGAAATTTTCTGAGTTGAGTTTTTCCAAGATGAAATTTCCCAAGTTGAAATTTTCCCAGATTGGAATTTCATGAGTTGAATTTTTTGAGTATAAATTTTCTGAGTTCAAAATTTTTTGAGCTTAAATTTCACAAGTTGAATTTTCCCCAAGCTGAAATTTTCCTGTGTTCAAAACTCACTTGTTGAACTTTTTCGAGTCGAAATTTCACAAGTTGATTTTTTAAAATTGAGTGCCACTACACTGGAAAAGATCATCTGTGGTGGTTTATAACTGCCATCAGTGGCGGTTATTGAACCGCCACAAATATAGTGCCACTGATAATCGTGGATTATCAGTGGCGGTTTTTTAACCGCCACAGATAATATAGTTATCTGTGGCGGTTCTATACACCAACCGCCACAGATAACAATATTATCTGTGGCGGTTCTGTCCATTATCTGTGGCGGTTCTGTCCACCAACTGCCACAGATAACAATATTATCTGTGGCGGTTCTGTCCACCAACCGCCACAGATAACAATATTATCTGTGACGGTTCTATCCACCAACCGCCACAGATAGTACCTGACCGAAATAATAAAAAACCGCATTTTGGGCTAGCCTCAGGTGCCGCTAGCCATGCCCTCTAAAACATATACATCAATCGATCACAGATTTTGCATATACACAATTACAATGTACAACAATATACCGATTTAATCAAACAACAACAATATACCAGTACAGAAGAAATGATGAATTTGTTGCTTACAGGAAAATATCATCACTTTGGCAATCCTTTTGCATGCTGGCAAGTACCCTACATGACAACAATGACTAATCCATGGCAAAGTGTGTCTCATGCATGAGGCACTCGATCATGGTGATGGTGTAGGGCCGCCGGGTTTTAGGGTTGATAGTCTTCTCCATAACAATGGTGGCGATATCCCTGAACTGGTTAGACAGCTACACCTCCCTCTCCTTGCCAGAAACCTGGAGCTCCCTTTGTCCAATATCTGAGAGAATAATTAATTGTTCATATAAACTCAACAAATATCTCATCCTAAGAATTTTTAAGTTTGTATGGTAAGTTCGTAACCTAGATTCCACATTATACAACTTATCATTTCCCCCCTCATGTAGGCAGCAAAAATGGTTTTAGCAAAATATGATATAAAATAACACGAATGACCTAGACCGTTGGATCGACTGAAGGAAAATAGAAAGACAGATTTATTCAAATTGATCTCATTCAAGGAAATGTTATCTTATCATATCCACTCGGATGGAATGCAGAGCTAAAAAAGCAAGGACCATGTAATCAAATCTCTTATGAATGGAAGGTAAAGATGCAAAAGGAAACTTCGGCAACTAAATCAAGCAATCAAATAAACCTGTTGTAATGGTGCAGTTTTGGGGCTGAGCTCTTGCCGTATTCATCCTTCACCCACGTCTATGAAAAGCTCTACTAGCCATCATGAAAGGGCATGGAGAAAAGCAATAGAGGGAGCGCTCCTCGTCTAGAGCACACACACACACACGCACGAGAGAAGGGCAACAACACACGCGCAGATCAATCACAACTTCTTAAATCAAATGACAGAAATTAGAACATGTGGAAGCCATGCCATCCAATACTAAACTTGACATTTAATAAAACATCAGTTTACACCACCCTAGAAAAAAATTAACTAGTTTTGTAAACTACAAGCCTACGAGTCTTCAGTGTTGGTAGGGGCCTCAGGAGGTGGTAGATGAGTATGGAAGACTTCATCGTTATTATCTGGGTCATGAAACTCGCCGTTCTTGTTGAGTACTTCCTTCATGATGAAGTAGGCGAGCTGTCCCTGAATGCCTTGGATTTCATTTGGAACCAGTCCTCTTGTAGGCAAGTTCAGACGCTATAAATAGAAAAAGTTTATCTTAAGAGCTTATATAGAGAATGAGATGTACGAATCAATGTATGATGTTAGCTTGGCAAACCTCTACTTCATTGTTTACTATTGTAGAGCCTAAGTTTTTGCGCATGTATTGGCACACGAAGTACTCACATAAATTTGTGCCTTGCGGCTGCTTGTGGCACTGCAAAAAATTGAATAAACTTATATGACATTGAAGGAGTTATTGACTACGAGGTGCGATATAGGAAAATTATTTTTGTGCGTACCAGAAATTTAGTACGGATTGTCAGTGATTTATGAAAAGGACGGTGTCTCGAGCACTTCTTACAATATGCTTCGAACGCCCTATTCACTAGACTTGTCATATCTTTGTAGTTTTTTTTGGATCTTTGTCCCGTGAGTCCAAGATTAGCATCTTGCTTTTATCTGGAGTAATTACTACGAGAATCCAGTGGAAACTACATATACATGTATGATGCCGTAGTCATTAGTCCTAAGCTGAGCAAAGAACGAGATCAACAAGTAGTTGAACTAGCTAGTGAGACACTTACTTGAAATTGTATGGTAAAAGTATGAAATCCTTGTCTTGGAGTTTGATGAAAGCGTTATATATGTAGTCCTTGACCTCCTTTGGTACTCTTTTGATTTTTGGCTGACAGACCGTTCCCGGATCGAGGAATGCCACTGGCCCATTGGTTCTTCTTAGTTCGATCAACTCGTATCTACATAAGAAATGATTTAGACATCACATTTATTGGTATTACATGAATGTAGACAATGATTTTTATATTGGACATTTACAGTAACCAGCATCTCATAAGAGACACATCGAGGGCATCTTGATAGTACATGTTGTGCAACTCGCTGAATTCTATCATGAAGCAGCCAGTCCCCTCATGGTGGAAATGTTCCTCTCTGTAAATGGCAGTGATCACCTTCAGGAGTACATCTTGGTTAGATCGCTCCATATACAATGCATGTAATCACCTTAGTCGACCTTTGTTAGGCTATCAAGCTTGAAGGGTGACAAATGCCTTCCCAATTCGTATTTCATCTTTGTTCATCAACTTGTCCTTTGGAGACCGCTTTACCTTACTTTTCTTGCGCACATCATACTGCTCGGCCACCGACCTACCGATATGACTTGTTTATTCGCCATGCCTTGAGAGAAGGATTTTAAGTCGGCCAACTGAAGTTGTCGCACTAACTTTTGTACGCTGATGTGTTGGTGACGACTGTACGAGGTTTACTATAGGATAGGCGTGAGTTCACTGCAGAGAGTCCGGCAGGTCACCTTAGGAGAAGTCGGGTTCACCTCGTGAGGCGAGCACTTCATGATGGTCCAAGACGATGTCATGTTTGCGCCACTAGATGAATGAGTGGACAACACTTCCTAGAGTTGTAACCTCGTCATTCGGGGGTATTTCTTGCCTGAGGTTGGCAAACTGGGGATTAACCGTGTCCACCTGGACCTTTCCATAACCCGACGCTATCGCAGAGTTGTGCAATACACCTCCTTCTTGGTATGGGTACGCTATGCCTGTACCAGCCTGAATGAATATGTTCATGACGGGCAAAGTGAGCTGGCACGGTGTGGGGTCATGTATGTTGTCCACAGGATAATGGCCCATGTCCTGTTCTACAAGTGGGGCGGATGCGCAACTGCTGCGACGATTCGGAGGGCTGGTCGTAACATGTTCTCGGCTTGCGACTGGCTCATGGCTTGTTGTACTTGTTCTATTGTGACTTGTAATTCTCGAAGCATCTTTTCCTTCATCATTTCTATTTCGGCAAACGCATCTCTAGCTCTCTTTCGACTCTTGTAAGTGTGGAGGTGCTCTGGGAATCCCTTCTTCCAGGGAATCTTAACCCCGACACCTCGTGTCTGTCCAGGATGCTCCTTTTTCCCAGGGCACATGTTAGTTCGTCGTTCTCCTTATCTGGGTGGAATGTTCCTTGGGAATACTCGACGTACAACTCCTGGACCCTTTGCGAGATTGCTTCGTCATCGCTATTTCTGAAGGATAAGCCCCCACCAGACGTGACACTTGCCCTCGCTAGCACATAGTGCTTGACTCGGTCTGGTAGTTCGGCCAATTGACTTGTACTAGTCGATTGTAGTGATTCTGCTTCCTGCCTCTCCCATTGAGGGATTTTACCAGCGTACCCACCCGTACCAAGTCTGTGTGGATGGATGTTCCTCCTTCCGATGTTTATGTCGTCATCGTTGGACTTCTTTGCTGCTTCACTTTGCTTCATCGACACAAATTCATCCCAATATGTTTCTAAGTTTGGGTAGTCCCCGATGGCCGATCGGTTTTTCTTCACATAAGTAGTATTCAGCCTGGCCTTGAAGTTCCTCCATGCCGCATCCATGGTCATCAACGCATCCCGACGCATGCGGTGTTCATCTTCTTCGGGGAATTCGAAGGTTTGTTTGAGTTCCGTCCATAGATCCGTTTTGATGGTATCGGGCACTTTGTGCCAATCCAAAAAGGTGATTGACACTTTCTCCCTTACGATGTACCCGCAGGTTGTTCTGTACTTTGCTATGAACTTTGATGGTGCAATAGGAGCCCAGCATCTGAGACCTCCGAGATGGCATATCGGCCTTCGGACTTCTTATTTCTTCCTCGGCCACGAGGTCTTGCCACGGGTACGTCAGCATCGGCGACAACAGCGGTGGAGTCTTCAACAACAATGGTGATGTCTTCAGCGGTGGTTGGGTGGAGGTTGAGGAATCTGCTAGGGCTCGGGCTCGGGATGGAATGCTCCTCCATATCAGGCTTGGATGTGCGAACGAAAAGAGGTAAAGTATGGAACCATAAGAATTTGCCGGTTATTTGGGTTAAGTATGGAAGTTTAACTAGTGCACATCAAAACTAAAATGTGTAGGGAGAGTAAGCAATCAAAAATTTGCCTATCGATAACTTTTAAAATATTTATATTAGATATATGAAAATCATATGCCTAGATTTCTCGAGAAGTAATTTTAAAATATTATAATTTTATTGAGTTTTATAAATATTACAATAGAAATTAACCGTCAAAGTTGCGTTTTGGGGACTGCGCTTTGCCCCAAATGACATTATTTGTGACCCAAGGCAAGGGAGTATCAATGTTATGAGGTCATCATCTAGAATGGCATTAGTTATGAAAGCTGATTATCCTTTAGCATTTAACCGCGGTAAATTTTTTACTGAACTTTTGGTGGTATTTCTGTTATTGCTATTCCTATGCTAAAAATTAATCACCATGTTAAAAGAGTACTTAAGCTCTAGCGGCTGAAGGAGCTCCAGCCTAATGGAGTCCTCCGCCCGCTATGCCCCTATCTGAACATATGAAAGTCCATGGATGATCATGTGTTGATTTGGCTTCATTGCTCAGTACAAGGAGCAATAGCAGAATTAATTGATGCAAGCATAATAAACAGAACAAGTATAAAAAATGAATGAGATGAAAAAACACCATTAAGGCTAATCATGAAAGCTCAACGGGAAAAAAACATTGAATAAATATGAATGATGAGTCAACTCAAATCAATTAATATCTTGCATACAATGGGAAGAATTTGATTCCATACCTGAGCAATAAAAAATCAAGTGGATCTTGGGAAGGCCCTGAAGGTGTAATTTCAAAAAGCCTCTTAACAATATAAGCACATGTAGCAGAACTGAAAAGATAAAAGAGAAAAGGTGGATCCCATCACATGGAATAGAACACCTCAACAGAAGTCAAGCTGCAAATAATGTTTTAAATTGGATCTCCATAAATGAACCAGGATAATTTTTTTATCTTATATTATTTATATCCTGTAGACAGTTATTTTGTTCTCATCTCTGAGATGTAACCCATGTACAATCATTACTGCTTCAACCAAAAAAGAGCTAATGCAGTTAGACATATGGCATCAAATATGAAAAATTCAATGAATTCTTTCATACAGGTGCAGAGGGAAAGACAATAAAATTGATAGAAGGAAATTAAAATGCTCCTCCATACAAGTTTGACACCAAGAGTCTTATCAAGTATGTAATTTTTTTGTCAATAGTTCAATTTATTCAAAAAATGGAAAGTAAAAACAAAGATATCTATATAGTCCGCTCTTGTACCGTGCATGCAAGAATGTTGTGGGCAGCATTTCACAGAACAAACAGATTAGTTGTTGCTTTCACTTCACACTCCAGAAAACACTTTCCTTCCAAATGTCACAAGTTTTATATACAAACCATCTTAACAAATTGACTGCTTAGCAATGAAGAAGTAGAAGTACAGTATAAAAGTAAAATGAATTATCGAGATCGCAACCACATTCACATAAAAATCAGTCAATGTTGCCACCATCCACCTACACACACAGAAGAATTACAGCTTCCAGGTGAAGGTTGTTTGAAAACATGTAAGCTTGGACAATGGCTATGATCTACCTACTCCGATGCAACACATCGTTCACTGGTTAAGAAAGTACCAATTCTCTCATGAAAAAACTGTACTAACTACAGCATAATTAAGCAATGAATTTTAAAAGTAGCATCCCTCAGGAGCTACCCATACTTCCTGCAAAAATGAACAGCAAGCCTAAGTTTTCATGTTACAATATAGCTAACACCACCTTATCAATCCATGATAAACACAGGCAAATACAGGTATAAGCAACACTCTACAGCTACAGGCTTGTAAAACATAAACGAAAGCAAATCCCTGCATTTCTTGTGTAAGAATGTTACTAGGACATCACATCTCTAGTATTTTGTTTTTTGGCAAGTCTATCAATTTAATGTTCTAATCTTTATGCTTCATATGCTTCCCCTACAGGTATGAAGGACAACACAAGAGCCCTAATCCTGAAACCCTAGAATACATGGTGCTTACCTTGGCAAGCAGGAGGAGAAGAGGGGCTGGGGGTGAGGCAACGCGGTGGGAGACACCAGCCGGGGAGGGCGGCGGCGTCGGGCGTGGGTGGGCGGCATCGGGGCGTCGGGTGGAGTCGTGAGCGCGTCGAGCCTTGAGGCGCGTCGGCGGCGGCAAGTGGCGGCGTCGGGGGTGACAACCGTGGCGGCGTCGGGCATGGTGGGAGTTTAGGGTTTAGGGCACTCGGTGAGAAGAGTGACTGTATCGACTTTTATATATGGGACATATTATCAGTGGCGGTTCGTATAAAAAACTGCCACTAATACATATATTATCTATGGCATCCGACATGTTCGATGTCCAAAGTAGTGAAGTCGTAATTGTCCACCTTGACACCCTTTGGGAGTTGTACCCAACGACACTGAAACATTGGGATCTTAAAAATACAATAGTCGAGCTCCCAAATCTCTTCTATGAACTCATAGAAGCTACTCTTCTTACTGACTGTGTTGTTATAGGCATCTATGCGGACACCACTATTTTGGTAAGTGCTTTTGCTATCCTCAGATCTCGTGTAAAAGGTATATCCATTTATGTCGTATCCTTGCCATGTTAAGATTGTACCTGATGGTTCTTTTGCCAATCACCTCAACATAACACTCGTTTCTTTCCCAGTCATATGCTCTTTAAACCAATGATTGAACAAACGGTTATGCTCTTTTGTTACCCAAACCTCTGACCGTCTATGATTTTCCTCTCGTAGCTTATCCTTGTGCATGTCCATATACGAGGTCACCTCAACTGACTGTTGCAAGACTGTGAAATGAGCTTCTTCGAACAATCCATGATCGTAAAAATTTGTTGATTTCCTTCCAATCGTCCCTTTCCCAGCTAGCCTACCCTCATGGCGAGATACAGGCACTCCTATCGGTTCCACCCCCTTCATGTAATCCACGAAAAATTCGATAACCTCCTCAGTTGCATAACCTTCCACAATGCAGCCTTTCGGTTGAGATCGATAGCGTACATACTTCTTCAGAATACCCATGTACCTTTCGAATGGGTACATCTGATGCAGGAATACGGGGCCACATATTTATCTCATTCACAAGGTGAACAATGAGATGAACTATTATATCAAAAAATGATGGAGGGAAATACATCTCTAGCTGGCATATTGTCTTGACCACATCATTCTGCAGTTCAGAAAGTCCGATAGGATCGATGACCTTCTGTGAAATCGTGTTGAAGAAGAAACACAACCTCATGATTGTCTCTCGAACCTTTTCAGGTAAAATACCTCTAATTGCAATAGGAAGCATTTGTGTCATCATCACATGACAATCATGAGACTTAATGCCAGTTAACTTCAAATCTTTCATCGAGACCAGTTTCTTGATGTTTGCGGAGTAACCGGACGGAACTTTCACACCATGCAAGCATTTGCAGAGGTCTGTTCTCTCTTTCTTGGATAGAGTGTAGCAAGCTGGGGGAAGGTAAAGTCGGTCTTCCCCGACGTCTTGAGGATGTAGCTCAGCTCTGATTTTCATATCTTCCAGGTCCCTTCGTGCCTTCAGTCCGTCCTTAGTTTTGCTAGGAATATTCAGCAAAAGACCAATCAAGCTGTCACATACATTTTTCTCTACGTGCATGACGTCTATGCAGTGTCAAACTTCTAAGTCCTTTCAATAGGGCAAGTTCCAAAATATCGATCTCTTCTTCCACGTGGTCTTCTTAGTACGAGACCTCGATTTATTATTACTATCTTCCTTTCCAAGTACAACATTAATATTCTTAACCATATCATATACCTCTTCCCCACGACGAGGCCTTGGAGCTATACCATCCTCTTTTGTCCCGTCGAATTGTTTCTTCATATTGCGGTAGGGGTGATTCCTACGAAGGAACCTACGGTGATGCATGTACACAGTTTTCCTCGAGTTATTGAGCCACACACTAGCGGTTTCATCCATGCACTGGGGGCATGCTTTGGCCCCTTTTACAGTACGACCGGATAGGTTACCAAGGGTAGGGAAATCATTGATGGTGCAAAACAATAATGCGTGTAGGATGAAGTACTCTCGCTTGTACTCATCCCATACCTGTACACCTTCGTTCCACAGTATCACAAGATCTTCCACCAATGGTTGTAGGTGTACATCAATATCATTGCCAGGTTGTCTCGGCCCTTGGATAAGCAGTGACATCATAATGTACTTTCGTTTCATACATAACCAAGGAAGAAGGTTGTAGATACAGAGAGTCACGGGTCAAGTGCTATGAATACTACTCATGTTACCGAAAGGATTCATTCCATCCGTACTCAACCCAAATCTTATATTCCTCGGTTCATTCCCGAAGTCCTTCCTATAGAGCCTATCGATGGTTCTCCACTGGGCAGAATCAGCAGGGTGTGTCAACTTTTCATCCCTTTTACACTCTTCTGAGTGCCATCGCATCAATTGGGCATGCTTTTTGTTTCCAAATAAACGCTTCAACCGAGGTATTACTGGTAAATACCACACCACTTTAGCGGGAGCTCCTTTCTTCGCCATGGTGCCCTCGTTGTCATGGCCTTTACCACACCACAAAATGAATCACTTGAACCAAGAACTACTTAGTCCAGAGCACTCACTGAGGGCTTGATGAAGAACGAGTAGCTGCATAGAAGCGATGTGATGAATGAAGATGAAGACAGCAATTGCGTGGTGTGGCGCTTCCTAAAAACCTGATTGCCGATCTCCCGTGCAAGGCGTCAAGTGGCCGGAGCCGGATCGGAGACACTGCTCTCCCTCACGCCCGTTGCACGATGGACGAAGGGATGGAATAGCTCCAAATGCAGCAAGCATGGAGGAAGCAAAGATCATCAGAGAGAACGAGATTGAATATTCTGTCACTTCTCTCACGAACATGGATGTCTCCCTTAATAAAGAGCGAACTGAAAACCGCATCGTGAAAAATCAGCCGAACTGCCACGATCCCAAGAATCGCCCCCTGTAATCTCGCAACGCGGGCGAACAGACTAACCGCATGAAAACATGCATCACCCGAGTCCGTGACGCCACATCAGCAATCGAGTGTTCTCCCTAACAATCAAAACTCACGCGATCACAGTTGACACCAGTGCAACACAGCTAAACACACATGGAAAATTTTTTTGTGCTGCGTAAGGATGCAGCTTTTCTTGTTGCTTTCCATTGCTTAAAAAGATACAAAAACTAATCAGATCACCTAATCATGGAAACTAATGACTAAGAGAATAGAAAAGGAAAAACACTCCAGCAAGAAAGGAAATCACGTAATCAGCAGGAAAGAAAGTTTCCATGCTGACAAAAGGAAATCCACAACAAGAAAGGAAAACACGTAATGAGCAGGAAAGAAAGTTTCCATGCTAACAAAAGGAAATCCAAGATAACAAGATTATCCAACATACTCCCCCTAATCTAGTTGTTCTGGATGTTGATGACGCCGAGCTTCGCGCGCAAGTCCTGAAACTTGACCCGCCCGAGTGATTTTGTCATAATGTTCGCTAGTTGATCGTCAGTGTGAACGTGCTCGACGACAACCTTGCTGTCTTCAACGCACTGCCTGATGAAGTGGTAGCGCGTCACGATGTGCTTGCTCCGGTCGTGAAGTACCGGATTCTTGCACAATTGGATTGCAGATTTGTTGTCCACGAGTAGAGTAACAGCACCGGTCGCCTTGCCGTGCGGCAGACTCAAGCACATTGCGAGCCAAACACCTTGGCATGCCGCAGTGGTCGCGGCGATGTACTCTGCCTCGCATGATGATAACGCAACCACCTTTTGTTTCTGTGATTGCCAACTCACGGGACTCCCCCCGAGAACGAACACCCCACCGGTAGTGCTCTTCCTGTCGTCGACGTCGCCGGCCATGTCAGCGTCGCTGTATCCAACAAGCCTTTCTCTTGCAATGTCCCTGGTGTAGCGACACCCATATCCTATAGTGCCTGCTATGTACATGAGAATGTGCTTGACGGCGCTCCAGTGCTCGGATGTGGACGACTCCATGAAGCGACTGACATAGCCAACCGCGAACGATATGTCGGGCCGCGTATGCACCAAGTAACGAAGGCTCCCGACGATGCTTCGATAGAGCGTCTTGTCCACCGGAGGATTTGAACTTTGTTTGCTTAGTTTCAACCGTGGCTCCATTGGCACATGAACCGGGTTGCAGCCGGTCATGCCGGCCTTCTCAAGTACCTTTGCCGCGTACGCGCTCTGTCGCAACGTAACTTCGCCGACGCCCTGGTAAACTTCTATGCCGAGGTAGTAACTGAGCTTGCCAAGATCGCTAATCTGGAATTTAGACTTCATCTCCTCCTTGAACAAATCAATGGCCTTAGCGTGTGAACCCGTCACGATGAGATCGTCGACGTACACACCCAGGAGTAGTCGCTCTTTGCCTGTGCCTCGAGTATACACGGCGTGCTCCGTCTCGTTCTTGTGAAACCCAAGTGACAATAAAGTGTTGTCGAGCTTGGCGTTCCACGCACGAGGAGCCTGCCGCAGCCCGTACAACGCCTTGTGCAAGCGCAGTACTTTGTCCTCATCGCCGCGACGGCCGTGGGCGTGTCACGTAAACTTCCTCCTCAAGGTCCCCGTTCAGGAACGCAGACTTGACGTCAAGATGGTGAATGTCCCACCCGGCATGGACGGCGACGGCCAGGAGCAGCCGGACCGAGTCCAGCCGTGCCACCAGCGCGAATACTTCGTCGAAGTCGATGCCAGCACGCTGAATATAGCCTTTTGCGACCAGCCTGGCCTTGTGCTTGATCACCTCGCCAGCGCTATTTTTCTTCAACTTGAACACCCACTTGAGTCCAATCGAACGCTTTCCTGCAGGCAATTCAGTTAGAGTCCATGTCCCATTGTCCACGATCGAACTTAGCTCATCGAGCATTGCCATGCGCCAACATGCATGCGGCTCAGCCTCCACAAACGTTGCCGGCTCCTCACCAGAAGCCAGCAGGAGCTCCTCCGGGTCTAGCTCAACCTGCTCGGTGGTGTCGTACACGCTCGCGACGGCACGGATACCGTCGTGGCCCGCCGTCATCCCCGAGTACAGACGCGGGCGTTGCGTCCACGGGTGGGGATACGAACTCCACGCCATTTGGCTCAGGTGTCGGAGGAGCGCGGATGGGCGTTGGTGTCGCTGGCTCTGGTGGTTGTTCGGACTTGGCTGGTGATGCATCTCCCCCATGTTGTGGTGACGCGCCACTGCCCGTCGCGACAGCAGGTACCGAGTACTCCACGTTGAAAGTCTCCGGGCCGCCATCAGTGTCATGCCAGGCCCAACTGGCACTCTCGTCGAAAATGGCGTCACGCGTCACGTGTACGCGCCTCTTCACCGGGTCGTAGACTCTGTACGCCTTGGAGCCGTGCTCATAGCCGATGAAGACAGTGGGGAAGCTGCGGTCGTCGAGCTTCTTTAGGTTCGGCCGCGTCACCTTGACGTGCGCGACGCACCCAAAAGTACGAAAGAAATGCACCGCCGGCTTCTTACCATGCCATGCCTCGTACGGCGTCATGCCTTGCACGCTCTAGGTCGGTGAGCAGTTTAGTATGAATACCGCCGTGCTCACTGCCTCCCCCCAGAACGCACTTGGCATCTTGCGCGCCTTGAGCAGACACCTCGCTATGGAGACCACCGTCTGGTTGCGACGTTCCACGACGCCGTTTTGCTGTGGTGAATACGGCGCCGTGAGTTGTCTGTGCATGCCTTGATCTGCACAATACTCCCCAAACTCCACCGGCGTAAACTCGCCGCCGCGATGCGTCCGCAAGCGTCGCGGCTTGCGGCGATCTCCACTTCCACACCGGCACGAACTTCTTGATTGCCGCGGCGCTTCATCCTTGCTTGCCGGCGGGACAACCCACATGTACGCGACATGTCATCGGCGAAGCAAGAAGTACTTCCTCCGCCGTGTGTTGTTGGTGTGATGGGGCCGCAGAGGTCACCGTGCACAAGATCGAGATGATCCTTGGCGCGGTAGCTTGAGGCTTGTGGGAACGGAGCTCGACGCTGCTTCCCAACCAAACACGCATCGCACAACTGCTCGACGTGCTCAATCTGAGGGAGACCGCGCACCAAGCCGGCGCGCGCCATCCGTCGGAGTGAGTCGAAGTTGAGATGCCCACACCGCGTCGTCGTCAGCCAGAGCCATGCGTCGTCGCCGGTCGTTGCAGACATACACACCGGTTTTGTGATGTTGAGTGAGATCACGTACAACCGGTTTGCTGTCCACGTTACCTTGGCAAGAAGTTGCTGCCGCCGGTCTCGCACACACATGGTGCCATTCTTGATGAGCACTTCGCAGCCCACCTCGTCGAGCTGTCCCAGCGAGACGATGTTACTGCGCAGCTTGGGGATGAAGTACACATTGGTGAGGAATCGGTGCCGTCCGCCGACCGCCGTGAACAGGACTGAGCCGCGCCCCCTGATTTCGACCAGTGAGCCATCGCCAAAGCGAACAGACCCGGAGACGTCACCGTCCAACTCAGTGAACGCTGCTCTGTCTCCGGTCATGTGGTTTGAAGCTCCGGTGTCAAGATACCACACCGCGTCCTTCATGTCATGTTCCTTGCCGAGGTGTACTTCAGCGCGCTCCTCATTCAGGAAGACGGAGCCGTCGCCACCAACAGTCTCGTCATGTGCCGTGATAAGCATCGCGACCTGCCATGAGCAAGGCCGGCTCCTCGTCCTCCACCCGCGTGAGATTCGCCGCCTCGTCCCTCTTCTTCCTGCAATCGTGAGCCCAGTGCCCTGGTTTATCACGATCTGGCTTCGTCCTTTTGACATTTCGCTCGCGACGGTGCCTTGCCGTTGCCATCGCGTGCGACCTCCTTGCCGTGCATGTCCTGTGACTTGCCGCGGCGCTTGTTCTGGGTGTAGCCGCTTCCACCACTGCCAGAGGAACCGTCCTGCTCACGTCGCCGCATGCGCGCGAGCCATTCTTCCTCCGACAGCAGGAGCTTGCCACCTCCCTCCTCTGCTGCCTCCTGCTCGAACCGCTCCTCGGCCGCTTTGAAACGACCGGTTAAATCTTCCATCGAGAGGGTGCTCAAATCAAGCAGACTCTCGACGGACATGGCTAGCTGGGAGTAGCGCTTGGGAATGACGCGCAGGAATTTTTCCATCACGCGTTTTCCGTTATCTCATCACCGAGCATGGAGAGTTTGCTGACAATGCCGGTTAGACGCAAAGACAACTCGTCGATCGTCTCACCGGATTTGTGCTTGAACTCATCAAACTCGGTCCTGAGAGTTTGTGCTTTCGCGTCGCGGACACGTTCAGAACCCATGCGTAGGGTCCTGATCGTCTCCCACGCATCCTTCGCCGTAGGCTTCACCGCTAGAGTTGCAAGCATCTCCGGCAGCATGGCGCGGAGGATCGCCTCCAGCGCCATGCGGTCGTTGCGGTACCCGACTTCGTCCGTGACATCCTCGGTGCCCTCAACGACCGCCACGGGCCTCGCTGCAGGATGACCCTCATCAAGAGGACCCAATCGCCGTAGTTTGATCGTGTCAGAGTGGGGTAGGTAGTTGTCCCGATCGGCTCCCTCATCACCCGTGGTAGCGCAAGCTCACGCTCCATTTGCTTGCATTTGGATCGCGCAGTGATTTCTCGCCGTCGCCATCCTTGCCCTTTGTGCCAGACATCACAAAGGTGCCGAAAGACACGATAAACAGCCTCTGATACCACTTGTTCTCCCTAACGATCAAAACTCACGCGATCACAGTTGACACCAGTGCAACACAACTAAACACACACGGAAATTTTTTTTGTGCTGCGTAAGGATGCAGCTTTTCTTGTTGCTTTCCATTGCTTAAAAAGATACAAAATCTAATCAGATCACCTAATCATGGAAACTAATGACTCAAGAGATAAGAAAAGGAAAAACACTCCAGCAAGAAAGGAAATCACGTAATCAGCAGAAAAGATAGTTTCCATGCTGACAAAAGGAAATCCACAACAAGAAAGGAAAACACGTAATGAGCAGGAAAGAAAGTTTCCATGCTAACAAATGGAAATCCAAGATAACGAGATTATTCAACATCGAGGTGTAAGGTGATGTGGCATAGCCAGTACATGTGGCAAAAGGTTTAGTGCACTTAGCGTGTCTTGGTCACGATCGCAAGTCACAAGTCACGCGATAAATACTTGATATACACATGCGCGTGCGTGCTTGTGTACATAGCCTAACATAGTCAACCATATGTACCTCTAACCTTACTACCAACTCATACTAGAGTCTATGCATGAACTCCCCTTATAAGTTGGTTGCACTCCACTTAGTTAAGTAATATGGTACTAAAGACCATACCCTCAACTCAACACCCGCTTGACTTCTTCTATTGAATTAATTCAGAATTAATTCCAACACTTGGCCCTCAAGTAACCTCGTCAAGGGTTGAGACTGAGTCATCCTCTACCCTTAGATGAGTTCAGTTTAGCCCTCAAGAAACCTCATCAAAGGTTGGAATTCACTCAAGCTAACTTGACCGCTACTCTATCCTCTAAACCACAATCCAACGACTCTCCTTAATCCGAGCAGCCCTAAGTTAGCATCTGAGCAATTCACTTGTCTTATAGGCTCGCAACGACTCCATCTCCGGTCATCCTTCGGCAATCCCCGACCGTCTGAACCTCCGGCGCACCTCGCCTAGTCCCAGTCATCCTCCACCTCGCCATGACCTAGCACCGTCGTCCCGCAACCATAAAAAATAAGGAAACCGTCACATAGCAATGTCCAAAATGATATACAATAATTATACAATTACTAAACAATAAATCAGATTCTTAACTCATATACAGTCAAATACTCATTAATAACATAGTTAGATCTCCACATGATCTTTTAAAAGGAAATCCTAGTTTTGCATCTGCTTGTTTGAACTGGGATAGTAATTATTGAAATCTTCATAAAGCTTACATTATCTACGAGCCAAATGAAATGGTTTGGTTGGCCATGCGCACTCTGCAAGCTTAATCAATACCTTTTCTCTTAAGAATTGTTTATTTCCAAGAACTTCAGAAACCAAACCCTAACTACTAGTAGCACTCCTGAAGGGTACTAAATTTCACTGTTGCAAACCTGACAAAAACCAGAGGAATCTGCAACAGCCCAAGGAAGAAACAAAGAGACCGATGGAGAAGGAAGCATGAACTGCGCTGTGCCAAGTATCATGGGAGAGCACCTGCTACAGTGCCACCTGCAGATTCGGTGTACGGATAACACATGCAGATGTTACAAAAACACACTACTTAATTGACCGGCGTACAGGAATAATGTCAGGCGACATGGGATTGATTTTGCTGATATTTATGTATATTGCAAGTTAACAGTTGGGGATTACATCGCATTGCATTAACTTAGATTTCACTCCCTCTTTTCTATTAAAGAATTGTGTCCCTTTGTAGAGATTGTTTGATCTGAACTCACATTGTAGCATCTAGATTCTTCAGAATTGTTCCAGTGATATGGAACAACAAAGAAAAGGAGCTGCTCAATCCTAACGGAGTTGGTTGTGGCCTATTGACTACTGAGAACCATTAGCTCAGAAGTCATATTCTTGGTTGCATTATGTAACTTAATTAATTAATTCCTGCCCCTGTTAATTGGAGATCTTTCGGCCAACTGATCGGCGGCCACGACAGCTTCGGCAGAAAGAAAGAAAGAAAGAATAAAAAAAGGGGCTAAAGCGAAGTATACGAAGTGTACGAGGTGTTGTAGGCATGGTAGCTACCTAGGTATAGAGTCTTGGCTTAGCAGCAGGACACACGAATCTGATACTTACTGGATGGTGAAGTGATGTGGTGGTATACACGATGTTCCAAAATTGACAAAAACAGATAACTGAAGTTATCCAAAGGGTAACTAGACTGACATGCTAGTTAGTCATCTTTTCTTCTTCTTCTTGTTGTTTTGGGTTGAGATATGCCGCTAGCTATTTGCTGACGACATATATTGAACCTAGATCAATTGCAAAGCGCAACCAACATTTTAGTAAACACTGCCAGAGGTATGGTACTGAATTTTCGGTCAGTTCTTCCACTTTTCGAGTTTTTTGCAGTGTTGTCTCTCGTCGACACATGCATCTAGTAACAAGAAGGCTTGAATATGCCACTGGAACTAGTGTTAGCACGATATGTTCAAAATTTCTTTTTGAGGCCAAATGGAGAATTTCATTAATCATGAATGGAGTTACAATCCTCGTCACCTATACCGATTTTCTTTTAATAAAAAGACTTTAGCAACAGCCCATTTTAATTTACAATTTTATTGATATAGAATCTGATCGTCCAATGAAGCTCCGGAGAGTCGGTTACATGACTACTACTATCTGGTTCAAACATTCTGCATCCTCTGAAAAGAAGAAAAGACTCACCCAAGACCGCTAGAACCCATTACTAGTCACTAAGCAAAGCTGCTAATCCTAGTTTTGTGCTGCCTTTAGCCCAACGCAGTCAAGGTTTGAAAATTCGTTTTCGGAACCCACCTTGGAGGTTACCGAAATGCGAAATTTCAGCGAAATTTCGGAATTTCAAACGAAATCTGGACAAAATTCAAATCCGATATTTTTGATGCCGTGAAAACCAAAATTCCGACGAAGTTCACTAAAATTTTGGCCCTTTTCATGCCCCTGTGAAGTTTTGGAAAAAATTGACCGAAATTTCTAAATGTATATTTTTGCAAAATTTTCTAAAGGACCGAGATAGCGATCAGAGAGGAGGTAAATGATCTCAAATTAAAATTTTCCCACACTCAAAAGAATCCAACCATATACCTCACAAAAAAACCAAGAAGGAGCAGCTCAAATTGTTCTGGCCGGTGCTACAACTGCTGGGGCCGGTAGCACCAAGTGGCGGTTCTACCGCTCCTGGGGGTGGTAGTACCAAGCCTCAAGAACAGCACAAACTCAAAAGCAAATTTGATGCATCTTTTGATCGGCTGGTCGAAAGCTCACGAAACTTGGTATGTACCTTCGTATGAGGTCAGGAACCTATTCTAACCTTCAATCCAAGGGATTGACGTCAAAGTTTCAATCTTTTTCGAATCAAAGGAAGAGTGCACTAAGGAAAAGCAAAAACCAAAAACTTGTTCTTGGGCTTGCTTGTGGGGTTTTCGATAATCAAGATGATCTTGGATATCCTCCCATACAGGGTTCACAAAACCGACGAAAACCGCTCGAAAACCGCGGTTTTCGAGCGTACCGCTGAGGTTCGAAATCAAAAACCGTTCGATAAACCGGTCCATTCAAAAAAAAAAATTTAAAATTTAAAAATTTTGAAAAAATTTATGCGTTCAGTTTTTCGCCAAAAACCGCGGTTTTCGTCAAAAACCGCTCACAAAAACCGTTTTGCGACGAACATCTAGTTGGCAGCGGTTTTTCGCAAAAACCGAACGGTTTTTCGCAAAAACCGAGCGGTTCCGCGGTTTTTCTATTTTTCTTGAATTTTTTAGAAAAATTTGATTTATTAACCCTTCGGTTTTTGACGGTTTTTGGGCGGTTTTCCGAGCGGTTTTTGCGGTTTTCGTACCGCGAATTTCGACGCGAATTTCGAATTTCGGTTTTGTGAACCCTACTCCCATACATCAAAACAAGAACAAAAGACAAATAACATACAAACCCGATCTAGCAAGAATGATTCTCTTAAGAGTAAAAGATCGGGTTTTTTTAAGAAACCATAAGGTTTGCCTAGATAATTGTGATATAGTCTGAAGAAGACTCATCCATCAATCATACATGCTTGGCACAAAATCCACAAACAATTAGAAGAAGAAGAGGCAAATCCAAATGTGTAGAAGTAAATTGCAAGAATGTAAAGTGTGGAATTTAAATATTGAATTTCAAGCATAACATAAATGGGAAAAGTAAATTTAGCATTGAGAAAAATTAGATTTTAATTTCTGAAAAGGAGGTTTACAAAGCTTCACAACAAAGTGGGCAATTCTCAAAGGAGAATCAAAACCACTAAAACCTTCAAAAGAGGAGAGCTACCCTTACCCCTCTATTTATACTACTCTTGAGTCATCCTCCACCTTTGGATGAGTTTCTTCAACCCTAAGAAACACCATCAAGGGCTAGGATTGACTCATTCACACAATCATGCATGGGCTAATCTGAAACCCAACAACCATACTAGGTTTTTGCATGCTTTTTAAAGCACTCTAACTAGACCTGCTACTCTATCCTCTAGACCGCGATCTAATAGTCCTACTTGATCCGAGTAGCTCCAATTCAGTATCTCATCCATTCCTTGCCTTCTAGATTTACAACGGCTCTATTTCCGGTAATCTTTCGGTTGTCCTTGATCGTCTGGACCTCCGGCACACCTCCCTTAGTCCCGATCTTCCTCCGCCTCACCATGACATAGCATCGTCGTCCTGCGACCATCAAAGACAAAAAATATATCACATAGCAATATCCAAAAAGATATTCAATAAACATCACTAAATCACAAATTAAATTCATCCTCGCTCATAAAGGCCGATGCTACCGCCACATGGGCCCGATAGCACTGTCCAACAAAAAATCCAGCCAAAACACTCTCTGGAAAAATTACACCATCAAATTGTTTATGCCGCTGAGTTTTGGAATCTCGCTTTGGTCGGAGATCGAAATTTTGGCCGAGATGACTTAAATGTCGTCGAGATTTTAAACCATGCACGCAGTACGACGCCAACATGTTACATCACATTAATAAAAGTATGAAACCGGAGAAGAGAACTTTATAATTTCCGTTTTCAAGAAAAGCTTGTTATACTAATATGGTCTATTGAATCATATGTTATATTTGCTAATATTACTATGTATTTTGAGTAGTATTACAAGTGAGATTTAGTGTACATATAACTAAACATGTGTATATTTATAAATATATGTTATTATATTAAACCCAAAACGGTACACAGCTATAGACCGATAAATGAATATACCATTATTCTAAGAGCCAAATTGATATAACCTTGGTACAATATTGATGAGTGTATTATGGATATCCTTCTTACCCTAGCCATCCACTCAACCAGATTGATCGAGTTGTGCTGTTGCCACCTACCATTGAGGCAAATATGTTGTTGGTGTTATGATATAGATAAAATCCTAGTCCAAGTTTGGAAGGACTTTATCTATTGGTGGGCGAATCTAAATCTATCTCTTGCTATCTTCTACTATATATTAGACACCTCTTTATACAAGAGAATAAATCGAATAAAGCGAGAGAATTTTGCCCCCTACTTTATGTGTGCTCCTCATTCTTGCTCTTGTGATTGCATCGATGTGCTGTAGATTGGCGTGGACGAACGACTACGTTTTACAACAGTTGGAACTTGGAACCAATGTTAACTTATAAATGTTTAACAAAAATAAAAAAGCTAGTGCATCGGCAACGGCGTATATTTATATATATTTTAAAATAATTTTAGCGACAGCTAATTGAATTCATTTTGTTCTTATGAAAACTGGTCGCTCCAATGTACTGGCTGAGGGCCGGTTCCGAACACTACTGCCATGTTCAAAGGGGATTTGATTATTTGCTACACTAAATTAGTGGAATTAATGATTTATCACATCATTTCTCACTGATATTTGGGTCTTAAATCATCAATTCCACCATTTTAATGTGGCAAATTATGAATTTTTTCATGTTCAAACACGATTTTTTTTATAAAAAAAACAGAAGATGAGCTCCTAAGCAAGCTTCTGATCCTAGCTATGAAGCAGCAGAAGAGAGGAATATAATTTTTCTTTTCTTTTTAAAAAAGCGCAAAACCCGCATTAAGAAAAAGAGCCAACAGAAAGCCACCACCTGGCCCCACTGGTTAGTCCGACTCCGACTCGGTCCCCGCCGCCTTCCTTCTCCTACCTTTGCTCCAATTCAAATTCCTTGCTTCCCTCATCGGCCATCCCAATCCCCCAGTAGCCGCCAAAAAGGAAGGGAAGCACAAGCTACATCCATAAAGCGAAAAAGCGAGCTCCAATCCGTACTCAACGCACACACTCAGCAATCAGCATCAACCCACTGCCTACTAGAGCCTCTCCTCTCCTCTTAAGAGTATGCCTTGCACCCCCCACCCCCGGCTCCCTTACCTTACCTTCCCTTCCGTTCCTCACCACCACCGACTATCCAGCCGATCACCGCCATCGCGGCGGCCGCGGCGAGGCGGGATGTCGGGACGGCAGCCGTCGCTGCGGCGGGGTGTCTCGCGGGTGCCCACCATGAGGCCGGAGAGCTACTCCGGCGAGGATGGCGGGGATGTCATGATGAAGGAGAGCGAGCTCGTGCCCTCCTCCCTCGCGCCCATCGTCCCCATCCTCCGCGCCGCCAACGAGATTGAGCAGGAGAACCCGCGCGTCGCATACCTCTGTGCGTACTGCATTTTACACACGCAATAGTTATTCCTAGAATCCTAGTTGCATACATGATACACACGCACGCTGCTCCTGCCTCCACCCTCGTCCCACCTGGCTCCACGAATGCGTCCTATCTGCTTCACCCCGCCCTTTTTTTCCCTAAGTGAAACAGAGCATCACGTTCACATTTCACAGCTAGTATGTACCTCTGTTTCCCCTATCTGTCTTCTTGATACGACTTTGTGCTCAACTAGGCCGGTTTACCGCGTTCGAGAAAGCTCACACTATGGATCCAAACTCAAGTGGACGTGGAGTCCGGCAATTCAAAACGTATCTGTTGCATAGGCTGGAAAAGGTATGCATATGCTTGATGCTCAACTGTCAATGCCATAACTAAACTATCTACTTATCGACGGCAAAAACATTGAGAGGTATGTTGACCTTGGCATCATGTAAATTTGACAGGCCAAATAATCTTATTAAAGCAGACTAGAACAAGTTATGTCATAATAAAATTGACTGACAAAGCAATCTTATTAAAGCAATTCTACTCTGGATAACATAGGTAGTAAATAGTGGTAGTAGAAATCAGATTTAGTCGTAGATTTCTCAAGGGTATTACGGACTTTTAATTCTTTACTACGTTACTTGTTAATTGTTATCTCGCTAACCTTCATTTTCCACCACCGCCGCCCTTTATTGCGTTACTCGTTATCATTGCCCTCCTTTTTTCGCCGCAGCGGCCAGTCCGGTCCTATCGACGCTGTAGCCTATGTCTTCCTGTTGGTGCCCTCCTGGATTGTGACCATGCCGTGGCTGACGCCCTCCCACCTGATTCGTGACGACGCTGTGGTCTCGCACTAACACATCAAGTGCTATATCCTACGCTTCCACGAACTAGTTCTGAATTTTACATAAAAACACCAAAAAATACACATAAGTTCAATTTTTTTTAAAAAAATGGCTAATTACAATACTACTACCAATACTACTAGCGGAAGTATAACTAAATCTTAACTAATCTGATCCATTAGATCAAATATAATGGACGGCTAATATTCAATGTTGTGTATTGTAAAAGTGCTTCTTATTAAAGAAGATTATAACAGGTTACTTTTTCATATTGATCCCTTTGTTCAAGTTATTGAACATGCACCATCGAACCCTTGTTTAAGCGGACTAGAGGATTTTGCCAACTAGTTTTACAATTTTACCATATGGCCAGAGGACTCAGAACTAGTGTTTCTAAAATGTACCAAACCAGGTACCACTTGGTGGCCTGTTCTTTGCATTGAGTTGCCGGTGATAGTCTTGGTACTATCTGAGACAATGTTTCTAGCATAGTTATCAGATTTGATGTAAACCCTTACAAATCCCAAATCGGATTTGAACAGGTTTAGAGTACGTGATTCGTGTTCGTGATGAAAATTGAAAGAAAAAGTGGCAAAATGCGAACCCGATTCACATACCGTGACTCGGATGAACTGCAATTTTGGTAACTATGCCTTACAGTAAACCTGTCATTTCATTATTCACGCAGAAACCAAGTAGTCTCCGTTAGTTTCGGCTACGCTTTGTGGAGTGAGAAGTTATATAATTTCACCTTTTAGAAAAATAATATGAAATTAGTTGCTCATGTATAAGAGTAATATAAATAAAACTCTAAATAGAATCGTTGTGGGTTGTTTGTAACTCAGAGTAAAAAGCTTCGGTATGTTAATTACTGCAGCTTGCTTTCAAAAGCGGTAATACATGTGCCTCCACATGTTTGACGCTTATTATTTGACAGGATGAAGAAGAGTTAAAAGGGACACAGCGCAAGCATCCGACTGCAGAAGAGATTCAAAATTTCTATCAGCGGTATTGTAAAGAAAATATTGTGAAGGGTCGTCAGATGAGAAAACGGTAAGACTGACCAGAGTTGCATAGCATTGACAATCTTTTTTGTACAATTATCATCCTTAAGCCATGTTCAGTTATTATTATTATTATTATTATTATTATTATTTTTGAATGACATAGGGATGAGATGGCTAGATACTATCAGATTGCGTCTGTCCTATATGATGTGCTAAAAACAGTGTCACCTGGAAAAGATTACCCTGAGGTTGTACATCCATCAATTACAAATACTTGCAAGATACTATTTCATCTTCCCCACTTTCTGCACGTCATGAGATATGATAACTTGGAAGAATTGTCTTGCAGTTTGATTTTGAAAAGGAGAAAGCTTCCTATTCACACTACAACATTCTACCCCTCAATATTTCTGGTCCCGCACAACCAGTAATGGAAATTCCTGAGGTCATATACCTTCAATTTCATTTGAACTGCTTTCGTAAATACGACATGTAGTATGAATGATTTTCTTGTGCTGTGAAAACTGCAGATAAAAGCAGCAGTGGATCTTCTTAAGCCAGAGAACCTTCCAAAGCCAAGGTCAGATCCAACTTACATGTCTGAAGTGATAAATAGACCAAGGCCCGATCCACCTTCCATGTCTGAAGAGATAAATAGACCTTTTGATGGTGATTTGCTTGATTGGCTGTGGCAAACATTTGGATTTCAGGTACAACTAAACTAACACTTAAATTCATTTTCTAGAGTCCTAGTCTATTAGCTTACCTGACCCAATTCTCTCAAGACTGCATGATCGGGAAGTTTTGGATTTTCCAATTTATTTATTGTGATGACCTATTTCCATCTTTTAGAATTTTGTTTTCTAAATCAATTCTAGAGAACTGGTTGAAAATTTTAGTAGTTTTAGTACTTAGTTTGACATGTAATCCAGGAATTTAATGCTTTTGGCAATGGAAACATACACCGTGGGGTTATATCATATAAGCATTTATTTTTAACTTGTAGTAAAGACATCTGGTATGTATACAATTTGACTTATTCTTGATTGTAGATAAGAAAATTTGTGTGTCCTATTGGATCTCTGCACCCTTTAATAAAGCGTTGTTTACAACCTATTCCAAAATTTTCTCTAACTTCGAATTTGTCTCCAATTGAACTGCCGAGACCCTCCCTTCTGGCGTGGAATACCAAGAAGGTCTGATGTGCATATTGTACTAATCCAATTATCAGTGGTTAGTACGCACATTTACAACATTGTCATCACATCCATACACAATGTCACAAATATATTAAAGGAACATTGTTTATATAATAAGGCCTTAAAAGCCGAATAAAGTGCAGCAGAAGATAAAAAACCCAATAATATGCCTTGGCCTATAAAATTTCATAGGCAACTAACAAGAACAAGCTTAGAAAAACTTGTCAGTCATCGGGGATCGTGGCTTCTACTCCTAATGAATATCAACAAGCATGGGTGAGTATATTCGTACTCAACAAGAGTTATAGTTTATCACAATTATAATTAAATGTTGGGCTATATCAAAGGAGATGGCTATCATGTCTATTTGCATAAAGCGAAATTTAAACATGAATATCAAGTAGTAGATTGTAAACGGAATATTGTAACAACACTTTGTCAGATATATAAATGCAAGTATAAATAGCATAAAATGTGAAAACTCACATTCCTCTATGATTGTGAGTATCGATCCAGTTACATCTTCTGTTCATTTGCTACTATAATTACCATGGGTATGTTTTTTAAACTAGTATCTAAAGGCAATCAATGAATCAAGAAAACAGGTATTGCTATCAGTATCCAGCAGAATGAATATAGGTTGGTTTTTTCTCCTTCCTCTTATATTCAAGGTATAAGCATACTGGCTTCCCTCTGGTCCTCAGAAGAGAAGAGAAGAGAAGCTGGTGCCAGGTACTGATATTTTTTCATATTCTCGGATCTTCCTTCTCAAAAGAGTCGATCGCTAGGTATAGAATGCACTCGTTCTTGGCAAAGGATTTGTTACACACGATATGCCTCCAATTGTGCTGTCGATTCCCTTCTCCCGAGAGCTTTCACACTCTGGGATGGGAGTCCCTTCCAAGACTTGACCAAAAGCTTATCTCTTGCATCTCGATTCAACATTTTCTAAAACGCGGCTAGACTGAGGCAGAGCAAGAGTGCAGCTTCAACCGATCCCCGATGACATCTTTTAGGCCGATTTTGGGCGTATCAGCTATCTCACCTGGAGAGTGAGGAAAGAAAACAGTCTCTATAGCGGCAAAGTGAACTGACCGAGGGGCAGCCATGAAAGGCCGACTTTCTTAGGAAAAGCCATATGGGCAAGAGATCGTCAGATAAACCAAACTGCCGACCTACTGTCTATACTGCGTCGAATCAGATAATGGTGAGCCATTAGTCAGACGGAGTTTAACGTAAAGCTCCAAGGGAGTGTCAACAATCTTCTCATCATTGAGTCGTGCTCGAGTGATCAAGTCATGATGTTATGCGATCTGAGATACCAAATATCCACGAGGAGAACAATGGATTGAGCGCACTGGAGTGAAAGAACAAGGAACGGATTGAGCGCACTAGCGTGAAAGCCATTGCGTGTTAGCACACGCATTCATTTTCTTGCTCATTGCGTGTTAGCACACGCATCCGTTTTCTTTTGTTCTTGGTTGGCTCTCTCTATTGTTGTTTGTAGATCGTGCATTCTATGCATTGATCTGGCAGTGAGACCCGCCCTGGTTGTAAACCAAGCCGTCCTTCCTTTCATTCATTGCTTTGTCTTCGGTTTGTTTTTAAACTCGACCTTATATTGGGACTGTGGTGACGAACCTTACTCTCCTCGGTGACTAGTTTTAGTGCACCAAGTCTCTCATTACCGCGAGAAACGGCTTTTTAAAAAATATTTACACTCTGCAGAGGAGTACAACTTTACTCACAAGACATGACCAACTCTCATTGTCTCTATTTTCACACTTCCTTTGGTGTGTGGTTAAGAGGTCATGATATGAACCATCACATCACTTAGATCCAACTTTGCACTAGCTCGGTGATGTTTGACCCTTACTATGGCAGTGGAAATTACATACATAATATTCATAATAATAATGACAGTCCATCTAGTCATAACCATTTCCCCACTAGAAAGGCATGCACCGTTGTATTGTAAGTGTTATTTCCACATCTCCGTATGGACACACCTATGAGGAAACCTACCTAGATTGCCCGCACTAATATGACCTTCCAATGTGTAAAGCTAGACCTAAGCAACTTAGTAGGTTAAGGCCAACCCATGATAGCACTTATGGTTGCGCAAAATATCTTGGATCATACAACACTACGTTCGATCCTTAATCCAACCCAGACGAGAACTCTCCCCCTATACTACGTGCAAGTCTATCCTCGCACTTCAGGCTATTGCAATAACTCACCTACGTCAAACCATAGTTTTCAGTTTTGATTTTTGCATCAAAATGCCATGAACCATTTTTCTCAATATGTCAAAATTCCCGTTCCCGAACAAATAGCGTAACCGACTATTTGCTCTCCCAATTCTAAAGCATGACTAAGAAATTACATATTCGAATATACACAGCTTGGTATTATATGTTGCCTAAACCCGTAACATATGGTTTCTAAGGTTGACATTTGCATATTTATCAAGGAAGTTCTATGCAACAAGTAGAAATATCTATTGTACCCACAATATAGCACATTTATTGAAAATACACGTATGCATACATAAATTGATAAAACAACATAATTTAAGTAAAATAAAAGGATCAACAAAATTAAAAGAGGTGCTTGCCTTACTCGTTGAATCCTTAGGTAGTGTCACATAATTTAGAGTTCATTTGTAAAAGTTATGAGCATTTGAATATTAAATGGGCAGAAAATCACCTAAAATAGAAAAAGGGGTGACGTCGAGGGCGTATTTTTGGCTACTTTACGCTTTCTAACTGAGAAAGCTCTTTCTTATTTAACCGAAAGCGTATTTCTCATTTTTTGGATTTTGGCTAAATTACAGAAGCTGTCACGTGGGGCCCAAATGTCAGTGTTTTACTATTTTGGAAAATGGTCCACATGTCAGTGACTCAATGTTTTTAATGCTGATTTGGGTTTAAACTTAACTCTTTAATTGAAGCTGGCCCAAATGTAAGTGACTCATTAACTAAAAACTGAGTTAATTAGATTTAATGATGAATCTGACGCCTGAGGCCCACTATCTTGTCAGTACTCATTTGTGTGTGAGAGAGAGAAGGTGTGGGCACCTGATATGTGAGATCCACCTACCATAGACGCCAAATAGAGCAAAGTGGAGTGCGGCTCATCGGTGGCAATCGGCATGGGGCCAGGCGAGCCACTGCCATGTCAGCCTAGGTGGCAGAGAGAGAGAGAGGTCAAAATGGGATTTTCTCTGGATTTTATATGACTTTCTATTTTGCAGCTAGTTTTTGGAATTTGTTTGAGCTATCAAACTAGCTTTGAATTTTGTGAAAATTTTTGTGGATAATCCCAGAGTAGAACTGGTGCTTCTGTAAAAATTTCAAATTATAAGTAGCTCTATGAATTTCTTGAATGTTTATTTAGTGCTTCTATTTTAATGAAAGAATCAAGTATTTGATTTTTCAAAAGCATCAACTAACTTCAAAAATTCATGAAGCTTTATGTAGAGACTATTTAGATCATTTGGACCTCAAATAAAATAGTTCCAAGCTTTGTATTATCTTAAATTCAAAATTTGAAATTCAAAAACCTTTACTAGGTTATTTGAAAAGCATTATCAAAAAGACTAAAATTCACAATAAACCTAAAAAAATGACTTGATGAATTTGTATTTCATTCTGGTGAACTTTGGGGATGTTACATGAACTCTATCCCCTATTGAATTAACTAGACTCTATCCCAACACTCCACCTCACGATGGGCAAAAAAAAAATATCATACACATCATATTACATATTGTATTACCCTCGCCAGAACCTAATCCTTTAGTGAAGTAGTCAGTCAATTGTTCATTAAACTTGATGTACTCTAGCTTCAATCTTCTATCATCCAGCTTCTCCTTGATAAAGAACCTAACAATTTCAATATGCTTGGTATGGTCATGCTATACTGGATTGTTAGCAATGTTGATTGCAGATCTATTATCACAATGCAGTACTAATAGACCACTTCTCCTCACCCAAAGTTTAGACAATAGACCCTTCATCCATATCATCTCACTCAAGATTAATACCATAGCTCTACACTCTACCTCTGTAGTAGATCGAGCCATAACTTCTTGCTTTTTAATCCTCCATGACACAAGATTACCGTCCACAAAGATGTAGTATCTAGATGTAGACCTCCTATCATCTATACTGCTTTCCCAATCAACATCACAATATCCTTCAACATTTAAATCACTACTACAAAGAAGGCATCACATAGGCTCGAAAACGTCATCACAGACAGTTTTCTGAACCATCTGTAAGTATATGTCAGTGATAATACAGCGCATCACAGATGGTTTCTGAATTGACTATGAAAACACATATCACATACGGTTTTTATCTAGAACCGCCTGTGATATGTGTTGATCACAGACAGTTTGTATATATAATCGTCTATGATATGTATTAATAATAGATGATTTGTATCTATAACCATTTGTGATGTGTTGATCATACATGGTTTTTAAATAAAACCATCTGTGATATGTTTTTTCCTAACTCTCTTAGTAGAACTTCCATGATTAGTATTTATTGTTCGAAATATTCTTCTCCTTAGATATTTCTACAACGACATTTACATGGCACAAATAGTTATAGATTTTGCAATTAAATATCAAAATATCCTAGATGCATCGAGGCAACAACTTGTCTGATGAGGATGGTCTTAAAATATGAATATTTATAACACTTTCATCCCCTTTCTTATTCTAATATTGATGGATTCTAAAGAAAAATCAAATACCATCTACAGTTCATCCTGAAAGTTGTCATGCTCTGATTTATCTTCCACTTCATCATCATCCCTGAATGAGAATACCATAGGTAGCCTATTTTCACTCTGGTCTTGTGCAGGAATAGGACCAGAGTAATCCTGTTCCTGCACTAAGACCAGAGTGAAAATAGGTTGGGTTTTGCCTTAGAATCCATTAACATTAGAATAAGAAAGTTGATGAAAATGCAAAAAATATTAATATTTTAAGATCATCCTCATCAAACAAGCTGATGCCTCGATGCATCTTGGATATTTTTATACTCAATTACAAAATCTATAACTAGTTGTGTCTTGTAAAATTATCTGCAGAAATATCTAAAGAGAAGAAAATTTCGAAAAACAGATACTAATCATGGAAGTTCCATAAGAGAGGTAGAAAACTTTTGGTTCCAACTACCAAGCTCGACACTATTCAGTAATTTGATTAATTCAAGATGAGCAAATACTAAGGATAATTTCGGTAATCAATACATTGACAAGGAATAATACCATAAATATCAACAAGCATACATTGAGAAACAACATTAATTATTTGATAGATCAAGACAAGACCACCTTAGGCCTTTTCCATGTCTGCCATCATCTATGGCACAACTTCCTATAATAGAGGCTTTTCAGTTCTCTCTGAAGTTACACAGCTCCGGTATAGTGCCTATTTGTTAGACACCAATAACTGGTTGACTTCTAATCATATCTCTTAATCCCTACAAAAGCGATCATATTGTTATGAAAAGGATGTCGTATTATATTATCAGTAACTACATCGAATTACATACTAGAAACCTTTATATTACCTCTATAAACTCAGCTTTGGCTTCTTCTAGCTTTACATTCACCCTATGCTCCTTAATGATGAGTTCCATATTAAGAGAATCAATATCTTTCTTTTGCCATCTATGTCTTTCAGTTTTTGTTTCATCTCATAAATCTTTTCTATTAACTCAGACTTTCCCTTCAGTTGTTTTATCTCCACCTAAAGTTTTTATTTAGGATCCAACAGCTTTTCTATGTCGTTTATCTTGTTTGTAGATTCCATTTTATATTTGTGTGCAATTTGCAGTCACTGGGACATATAATATATGTATGATGAATCATGACAGAAGTTAAACATCTAGATGTTTTTTGAAATATAATGTGCATAATTCAAATCTCACAAAAACAACATAATCAAAAGGATAAAGCAATTCATATTATGTCGATTTGACATTGAATTATGTCTACTTAACAGATTAATCGGTAATTTTATGATAGAGCGCTCTTAGGTGTTGGGCTGCTAAAGGTTAAACCTTTAGCATACTCGCTACAAGGTCTAGGGTTGCTAGAGACAATCTCTTACCTCCAGTACACCAGGGTCATGTAATCAAAATTGAACTAGACAATTAACTAAACAAATATGGCCTTAACTCTTACTTTCCTAAATTATGCATCATCAAAATCAGATTATAAATAGTATCTAAATGTTCTTCTAGTGTATGGGTGTAGCAACAAATACAAAAAGAAAAACACTATGGGCAACATTAATTACCCATACAGCCCAAGGTAATAGTCAAATAGATCATACAAAATAAAATATGACATGATCATAGAAAGATTAGAAGTTCTAAGAAGGGCATCTGCTTACTTAAACAAGTCATATTATTAGAATTACATGTCATATTCTTAGAATTATTGAATACTGAATATGATGATCAAACTCAAAGACAGTGAAATAAAAGCAATACTTTTTAGCATTAACAGGAAGCAACTCTATAGTTCAAGGCCATATTCGCTACTTTAATTGTTTTAGTTCATCACCCATAGAATCATTGAACATACAACCGACAGTATAAGAGAATGAAAGTACATGCAATCCAAGCATAGTAGATAGTATGAAGTGAGTACCGTGCAATCATAATTGGGCTAATTAACCATTCATGTATTCACATTTACTAACTATTCATAGCAAACAAACCATTCATGTATCCAGTAATCATAAACATAGCAAACTAACCATTCATGTATCCAGCAAATATAATCATAGCAAACTAACCATTCATGTATTCACATTTACTAAAAGAAATATTGGCGATGCAGAGGAGGGTACCGACGCAGGGGAGGCGGCTGGTGGCATAGGGGAGGATATCAGCTCGGGGGAAAGAGGCCAACAGTGTAGAGGAGGATACCAACACGGGGAAGGGGAACGGAGTGGGGGAGCAGACCAGTGCGGGGGAGGAGGCCAGCGGCGCGGGGGAGGAAACTAGTGTGGGGGTGGAGGCCAGCGACGCGGGGAAGGAGACCGACGTAGGGGAGGAGGCGCTAGGGTTTGGGGGAGGCAAAACACACTGGGTATCCTACACGAGGAACCGATCGATATATTTATAGGGATGGAAGTTATCTCAAATGGTTCTGTTATAGAACCGTTTGTGATAGATACATGTGTTATCACTGACAGTTCATGAATAGAACTGTCTATGATGATATCACCGACGGTTTTACTGTTTAACCATTAGTGATGCCTATTATCACAGACGATTTTGAAAAATCGTCTATGATGAGGCGTCTAACATAAGTCTTTCTATATTAGTGAATGTTGATTCTTCCTTAACCAAAGTCATTTTCCAGGGCTACTCATCAAATGTCGTAGAATCCGAAAGACAGTTTCTATATGCCCCATTCTTTGATCATGCATATATCGATTTACCACACTCACTACATATGAAATTGAGATGAAGGATATTGGACCTCTTCGATACTTTCTTGGAATTAAGGTAACTCTAAATCAGAGGAATCAGAAGGAACATTACCACTTGTCCCAAGATGAGGCAAGGGACTCGATAGAGTGAGACTTGATGAGAGATTTGGGACTAAATCAACTATAATGACTAGTTGTTCAGGTTGTGGTTCCACTGATTGAACTTGCTCAAGTGCTAACGGTAGCTATTGTTTCTCTCATTGTCTCCCTAGTTCCTCCAACAAAACTTGCTCATCCAACAATGTAGGTGTTGACAACGGTGGCTGTAGTTTCTCCCATTGTCTCATAAAGCATCTTCTCTAATACACCTTCAATTCTTCTGGGATTGTCACATCTCTTGAACATTTTGTTAGGCCTGGACTTGGAGAGGGACATGGAATTGTCCCCACTACAACAACTTCTCCCCCTCGGTTATCACACTCGCTCTCCTTGTACTCCCCTTCTCGACTGTCACCCTTGGTAATAGAAGATAACTTCTCTAAAAAATGACCAAAATCAAAGCTATTTGTGTAGTATGGCTCGAACTCCCTAAAAGTTACATCCAGACTCACGAACAATTTTCTTTTCATTGGGTTAGCACTTATATCCCTTCTGACTAGATGAATATCTAACAAAGACATACATCATAGCCTGAGAATCCAGTTTGCCAACTGTTGGCCAGTGATCCCATACAAAGCACACACAACCAGTCACCTTAGGGGGAACCTTGAACTCGCGTTGACACAAAATAAGTTCAGTAGGAGACTTCATCCCAAGTATTTGAGATGGCATGTGGTTAATAAGATTTGCAGCCGTTATCACCACCTCACTCCAAACTCTCTTCAGCACATTCATATGAATTATGGTGAACGTGCTACCTCCAACTAGTGTCGATTCTTCCTCTTAGCCATTGCATTCTGTAGTGGAGTTTCTGAACAAGTGGTTTGATGAAATATCCCATTCCCCGAGAGAAATGCTGCAAATTCCATATAACATACTCAGTTCCATTATCTATTAGGACAATTCGAATCTTTGCATTAAACTGAGTAGCCACCAAGCTATGTAAGTCCTAAAAATATTAAAGGACCTCACTCTTTTGCTTCATCATATAGATCCAAGTCATACGAGTATAGCAATCAATAAATATTGCAAACCACTTGAAAGCAACTCATAGAAGTAATTGAGCATGGCCCACAAACATCAGAATGTAGTAATAAAAAAAGGTTCACAACTCTGAACCGTGTATGCTTTCCAAACTCACAAACATCACACACAAGTTTACTGGTATCTATTTTATTAAACAATACATGATATATCTGACTCAATTCTCAAACGAAGAATATCTCAAATGATGATGATGCATCAAAACCTCTTCCTTGACGCCTTCTACAGCCATAGCCAATGCTATATCCACCTGATCAACATACCATAGTCCATTATGCCTGATTCTAGTCAGTCTTCATCAAATAAGATAGTGCATTTGAATTGATCGATGATGGAACTAACTGAAAGAAGATTAACTGAAAAGGACAGTACATGTAAAACCAAGGATAAAGCAATAGATAGTATGCGCTCTATAGATCCTACACCCTAAATAAGTTAAGAGGTCCCATTGGCTATCTGAACAGTTTTAAAATGTGTATATGGAATGTAGGATGCAAATGCCCTAAGAGAACCTGTGACATACTTAGATGCCCTTGAATCTATGATCCAATCAATATGATGACGCTTATACATTTATGCAAGTGCCTGTGCCTGAGTACCTTCACCCATGTGGGCGTAATTGGCAAAGTTACCAAAGGAAGTGGTAGATGTTGTCGTAGAATCTTGAGAAGACTCTAATCCTTGTCCTCTACCATTGCTCCTACTGCATAACATGATCTCTTGTCAGAGTAATATACATGCTTTCTTCTGTCATAACCATATTTGCTCTAGGGCCACCCTTGCCCCTGCCTCAACCTCCACGATCTCCACCTCAACCTCTGTGACCTTGATCTCCTCCTCGGCCTCCACTATCACAACGACCACCACGATATCCACCTAAACCTCCACCATACTGTGGGAGAGGACAAACATGACTAAGGTGTCTTCTTACCTCACAGTTATAGAACTCCCTATCATCAGGTATAGTGTAGGCAAATCTAACTAGGTTGTTGCTTCCCATCACTCATAGTCAAATGTCCTCCTACACCATAACTGAAATAGCCTCCTCCATAGTAGGTAGGTTTGCCAAGTGAAACATGGTAGCTCTCTTGCTCTCAAATTTTGGGTTCAACCCCTTCAGAAAGAGTGTGACCTGCTTGCATTGTAGCCACAATCTGCCAACCTCAACATCATTAGCACATGTTCGTTACAATGGATCATAGCGATCCAAGTTTGCCTATAGCTATACAACTCACTAGCATACTCTTGGACAGTCTTCTATTTTAGCGCCTCCATCTTGTCCTGAACCTCCACATCATCATCACATTACCTACCCTAGAGTACATGTTGCTCAGTGTCATCTATGTATCCACCACATTGTGCATCGTCTCCACCATCCGAGCGATGCATAGAGGCATCGAAGTCAGCAACCAAGTCACCACCACATAGTTGGTGGTGTTCCACATCCTCCAATTCATACCTGTCTTGTCTACAGGCTTAAAACAAGTCTCTTGTAGGTAGTGTTCCACCCCCATAGTCCTTAGAATTAGTTGAACCATTTGAGACCAACTTAAGTAAATATTACCCCCTTCCAACTTCACATCATTTAGCATCAGCTCTAGCTTCAATTCGAATGATCCTATACTATCCCTCGAACCAATCATGTTGTCGCTAAAAGGTCCTATAATATTCTTGTCATGTTACCATTTGTGATTGGTGAGGAAGTCGATTCGACAATCACCCTCCTTTTCTCTTCAACCGCCTTCATTGCGGCGACCTCCTCCTACTACGTTATAGCCTCAATCTTCTCTGGAGTCATCTTGTCCGAATAATTGGAGCAATGCAGAACACAAACCTATACCGCTTGTATCTTCACAATCATGGCAATCCTTCATGCATCAATGTGAAAAGAAAACACAGACGTGGCACCTCTGAATACACATACGATAATAATAATAATAATAAACAATCCTTTTTTCTTTTTTCTTTTTTATTCTCCCTTTTTTCTTTCTTTTCCTCCTTTTCTCTCTGGACTCAATTTCTTTCTTCTTTCTCTCCTAACGAGATTCAGATCGGCTGAGCTGCAATGCCCTCCCTAGAGCAGATCCGAGCGGCATCCCCCCACCCCCCATAGCGGATCCACGAGGCAGCGGTCCGTCCTACGGGCCCCTCTCCCGAGCGGATCCGCACGGCGGCGCTCCCCAAGTGGACCCAAACAGTGGGGCGGTGGTGGTGGAGAGAGTTGGCATTGATGAGCGGTAGACAGCGGTGGATCGGGGACGATGGCTAAGAGGTTAGGGCTCTGATACCATGTAGATCGGAAAAATTGTGTGTGTCCTATTGGATCTCGACACCCTTTATTTATAGCGTTGTTTACAACCTATTCCAAATTTATCTGTAACTCTGAGTTTATCTCTAATTGAACTTTATTTCGGTGATTTTATCTCTAATTGAACTCTATCTCGGATTGAATTTAACCAGACTCGATCCCAACACTGAATTGTGCTATAAATAATAATATAAAATAGGTCATGTTAACTAAATCTATTTACTTATTTCATTCCATGTATAGTTGCTGTACTTATGGGAAAAATCATCTGTTAACTGCACTGTGCTCTAGTTACGAAGTAATATGGTGGTTTTCAAGTTGGGTGGCTAGGCGCAAAGGTTCTCTGTGAATGAATTCTTTGTTATTTGTTTAGCATTTCATAGTACGTTTTGTTTCATTGTTGTAGAAAGGTAATGTGGAGAATCAAAAGGAGCATTTGATTTTGCTGCTTGCCAACATTCTTATGAGAAACGGGTGTAATGTCGACCAGGGTGGAAGACACAATCATGAGGTAAATCTTTTCTTAGAAACTTCTTTTTATCTCACTAATATTTAGTCAATTCAACATTTTGGAGCCCTTTTGCATATGATTCTCAGTTCCTATAAATTTACCAATGTTAAACTTATTCATGGACTTCTAATATGACTTACAGATACATAGTACTACAGTTAAATACTTGATGAAGAATTTTTTTGAAAATTACATCTCTTGGTGCCAATATCTGCATTTGGAGCCAAACATCAGCAAGTAAGTAACATAGCCGTTTGTTGCACACCTGGTGCTCAAAATCATCAACCTTGTTCATCGTACAGAATCTTCACATTGCAGAATTCCAAACAATGCCTCCGAACAACAACAAGACCTTCTTTACATAGGGCTGTATTTGCTGATTTGGGGTGAAGCTTCTAATGTTCGCTTTATGCCTGAATGCCTTTGTTATATTTTCCACCATGTAAGTAACAACTTTTTTCTTCTTTTTGAGATAACTTCTACTTTTGTTTTTCAAATTGAATTAACTTCTATTTGTGATACATTGCTTAAATGTTTTTTCCTTTAATTTTGTTTGATGTTTTATTGAAAATTCCTTTTTGTTTCTGCAAAATTACAGTCATGCGGACAAGGCAGTAAATGTCAAATCTTGTTGTTATATACACTACAGAGCTATATCGGCTTTTGTATCGTGTACATGTTTCATAGTGCTATTATTGGCAATGATCAAATCATAAGAAGAACTATCCACGAAAAAGAACATATGAAGAAGAAATGTCTTCTGAAGTTCTGATCCAAGTCTGAAGGTTATGATTCATTATGAATAATGGATTACTATCATACCCATGAAAAAGTCATATGTCGAGATTCGAGAACGTGAGAATTGGGAAAGGCACATCATGATTAGTCCTAAGGAAGACTCTTGCCATTGATTGATTATTTCAGACATATGCACAGTGATGCTACATTTATGGAAAATGTTGAGCTACACCTAAGCGCACCTACACAACCATTGTACACAATTTTTGATTGAGATTCCCAACCCCAACAGCCCGTAAATCATATTATAACCATTTGCACTAGTAAAAAACAATAGAAAGCCTGTGTGAACAGTAATTAACCTAAGACACTAGGTCATTTCTTTTTTCCACTGTAGCAGCTTGCTATTAATAGAGGGAATCTTACCTCCCCGATGTGGTGTCTTGTGTGTGAAAATGCACAGTAACAATGGTAACCTTTGTTCAGTTTGATACACGTGCCACACTAAAAGCAACATGTAAGATAATCTACCGACATTATTTTTTTCAAAAAATATAATCTATTAGGGGTTGTTTGGATGATATATTTTCTAAATAGATTATGTTAAAATAAACTCCAAAAATTACAATTCATGTTGTTGATTGTTGTGATCACGTTTAGTGAATATGTTGTTTGGGAAAAAAACAAGTTTTATGTTCACCTTCTTTAAAATCCTACTAAAATCTTTTTTTCTGAAACCTTATTTCTAATTCACCTGATCCAAACAACTAGTTTGTGTTTTGTGAAAAATAAGAAAAACCTGGTTTTGATACAAAACATTTATTGAGTTTAGAGAAAACAATATTTCGTTGTCCAGGTTGTATTTGTAGCAACCAAACAAGGTATATATGTTGGCAGTTAGAGACCATATCATATATAAACAAACTTGTGTGTGTGTTTTTTTAAAGTTAAGATACAAACAACCACACCTCGTGAAAAAACAACCACGTAAGGACTAAGTTTTGTTTAATTGGTGCTTCTCGGAAAAAAAAGTTTAGAAAAAGCAGGAAGTAGTCATTAAGTAATATACTTCTAGAAAGATACCCGACAGATCACACACACAAAAAAAAGAGAGCACCTGGATATAGAATGAAGAGTAGCTTCATTATACTCAAAGCCCATATAAATTCAAAAGTTGTCCCCACAAAGGCCCTGGGTATTCACTGTTTACATCAGGTAATTAATCATTCTCTTTGTCTTCACGTTACGTGGATCTCGAAATGAGCAAAACCCAATCCAACGATAACCATAGGTGTTGTAGCTGCTCATAGGTTCAGAAAATTCACACTACATTTATTCGTAAATTCAGGAACTATGTACATTTTTAGCACATTTCAGGGACACAAGTACAAGAACGTAATTATGCCCATGCGTTAATTAATGCATGTATCACTTAAAACTGCTTATGGATGAGCATAAACTTCAAGAGAACTATGTAAGGCTGAAGTACATAAAATAAGAGATGGCTTGAGAAATAATATAAGCGCCCCTTCTTGGTTTTCAATTTTTTTATGGCATTCGTATTTTTATTAAATAGTCATTTCAAATATATTTGGGAAAATGGATCTGCATGGAGGGAACACAATTTCACCACTTACAGGTGAAAACTGCAAGGCCGATTTCATCCTTACTCGCCCACTCCACCCATATGCAATCATTAAAGTATGCTTGTTTTAGCCTCTTCTACATCGTCCAAATCATAATTGAAGATTTTAAAAAAATTTGGTATTTTCAAAATTTTCCAAAGATTTCACCTAGAAAAGATCTCGGTTGGTAGGCGCTAGCAATATTGGAATCCCTGCCGGCATGCAGCATTATTTTTGCATAAACGAACCCCAAGGCTAACACTAGGCATTTCTGGAACATCTCAACTAACTCATTATTCAATCTTTTTCACCCCAAATTCATGAGCTAGATGGCAAATGATTTAAATATCATAATATCTGATGGAGGAGATTATTTTGACCCACCCTGTCGGCGAGAGGGGAGCGATGATGCATTTCTACAGGTGGTTATTCAACCCATCTATGATGTTATGCTGAAGGTATGTGCTCAGATGTTATATCTACGTAAATTTTTTGAAATGTTCTGTGGCTACATTCACTTCTTTAATGTTTATTTGATGTGAAAGGAAGCTGCAAGGAGTAAACGTGGTACTGTGAGCCACTCAAAGTGGAGAAACTATGATGACCTGAATGAATACTTTTGGTAAGTTGTTCCTAATAGTTCATTTTTGTGTTTTACCTATCAGAGTAAGAGCTAGGAGATTTAGGCAAAAGAGCATTTCTTACTATGTCTCCTTTTTATCATAAACCTCCACACATTCAGGTCGAAGAAATGCTTCAGAAAGCTTGGATGGCCATTGGACCCCGCCAAAGCTGACTTTTTTGTGGTTCCTACAAAAATTAAAAATGATACCGAGGTTATTCATTAATCCTTTATGTTGTTATTTTGTGCAACAAATACTATCTGCAATCTGGAATAAAAACGAGAGGTTGTTATTGATTTTTCAACAAGTGATGCTACATCATAGGATACATCATCAATTTGTTAACATTTGTAGGGTTTTCTATCTACTACAGTTATTATTTATTCCATTTTTTCTAGTACAGTGGGAATAGACTATAGTACATCTACTGTGAACTTCTAAAATTCACTGTATTATTTGCTCAAAGTTTTCAATACACAAGTCTTTGCTGTTTGGTTCTTGTCACTAGTTAACTGAATTGTAGAATTTAGTTTCATATTTAAAATTTGTTCAGTACTTTTCATATTGTTAATGAGTAGGCAATATCATTTTGTGTAAAGTTGTAAACTTCTCCAGAAACACTATCAAATATTTGCTTAAATGATTTATTGTTTCATTAAGAATATTCAGATTTATCCAAAATGCAAGTTCCGCATTGGAAATAAGATACTAACAATTTTGGGGAAAAACTTATGCTGAGTTGTATCATCTATATGATAAGAGAATGTGGATTCAATTTTGTCGAGTCAAATTGTAATACCTTGGCCCGTTAGTATGAAGGCCTATATAGAGCAGTGGTGGGATTAATTCTACATTGCTTGTCAAAAGTGACTTGTAGTAGTATATAGTAGTTGTTAGGTTCAAACATAGCACCACCAAATTAACCCTTTTGCACGAAGCAAGGATGAAAGTGTAAGTGGGGTGCTATGTATGTGTGGAATTGCCCTATGGTGGGTTGGGCTATGAGTGGATTTTAAGCTAGGGTGTTACACCAATAAATTAGTTTTATTGGAGAGTTTGTATTAGAGATAAATAAAAGTTCGAGTCATGTGCAACTCTGAGTCATGTTAGAGTTGGATTGTAACTTCAACGCTATAAATAATGGGTGCAAGAGTCCTATAAGAGCCAATCCATTTCAAACCCTAACCCTAGAAAAAAATCCAACATGGTATCAGAGCTAATCCATCTCAAAGACTAATCCTAGCAAAAAAAACCATCACCTCGAGCGAAACTCGTCGTTGCTAGTTAGTCGATCCGTTGACCGTCGTCGGCCCATCATGAGTGGTTTGCCATGGCTGGGTTGCGTGAGCGCTGCTGCTGCACGTCATGGGCACAGGGTAGCTACTGCTTCCTTGTGGGGTTATTGCAGTCACCGTCGCCATTGGGCCTCAAAATTAGCCACCGCCCTCGAGTCATTGAGCCCACCAGGACCACGCCAGTGCTACTAGATCTGGTTTGGTGGCTGCTGATTGGAGAGAAGAGGCAGTGATCTCGTTTGGTGACTGCTGATTGGAGAGAAGAGGAAGTGTTGCTGGGATCTGAGAGAGGAGAGAAGGAAGGGATAGATTTGGAGAGTAGGTTCTTGACCTACTAGTGCTTACAGCTATAGCTCGCGTAGGAGAGGATGTGCATGGGAGGAGGTTGATGAGTTTATGGGATTTGGTGTGCATAGTTTTCTTGTGCGGCTTGCTGTGGCTGGTTTGGGTGATGATCCAAGAGGTTTTACCTTGTGACATTAGAGTTACAATCTTTTGATGCGTGAGGATAGCCGAGGTGGTCCAGGGCGTGTTGGGAGAGGGGGTGGAAGCCAGGGTGGCCGAGGGCTAGAGGTGGAGACAATGGGGGTTAGGGATTAAAACATGTGGGTAGAGGTGGAGGAGACGAAGATTGCCTATATGACGAAAAAGATGGACTTGATGTTAGTTGAGGCTGGATTAGAGGTGACTCGGTTGGAGGTAGTAGAGGTGATAGATCATGATGGATACTATGGTCAGTGGTGTTTGTGATAGTTTTGGATATAGCATGGGTGGTGTGAATGGCAAGGATGACGGTCTTGGAGGTGATATCGATCATAGCATCCAAGATAGCTTTGGTAAATATGGATGTCATGGTGGTGGTATTCGTCATCGTGTTGGCGGTTCGATAAAAGTAGATATCCTAGTTAGGGTATTGCATTATGTAACAAGATGACCATGATTGTAATCTCATGCTCATCTTGAGAGGGAGTGTTCGAGAGTTAGTATTAGAGATAAATAAGAGTCTGAATCATGTTAGAGTCGTATTGTAACCTCAACGTTATAAATAAAGGGTGTGAGGGTCTTATAGGACAACACAAATTATTTCCTAAAAATTAGAAAAAAAATTGAAGTGCATTTGTGTCATGTATCACCCATTAGGGCCCATGTGATGCAGCAAGGGAACCTCAACCATGCCTCCCTAGGGGATGAACAGTAACCACCCGCATGATTAGGAATGCATTAGTTATTTAGGAATCTATCTATTAGATTGCTTGGTATCTTATCTCTTAGTAAAGCAAGATATTATTTAGATTGATCTTGTCCATATTTGTTAGGAGAGACATCTTTAAAAGAAGGCCTATTGTAATCATTATTGTCAAGCAAGAAATAAACAAGAGTCTTTCATACATAGTTACCAAAACGCGGTTTGTCTGGGTCATGGTACGGGATTCAGTTTCACGGTTTGCCACTTTTCTTCCTATTTTAACTACGAACATGAACCCCGTACCCTAAACTGGTTCGATTCGATGAATCTGATTCATCATTCGCGGGGTTTACAGTGAATCCAGTGACTACGCTTTTGTCTCTCCTCCTTCTCCCTACCCTTGTCATGCAGTTGCCAGTCAGCGGCGCCGTCACGTGCTTGGGTACAGAAACACCTTGATCTGGCCTAAGGGCCCTTATACCTGTTTTGTACTAGCATACATGACAATTTGATGACGCATCCGCATAATAATGCCTAAATTTTGGTCTTCAATTTTTGTACCGTCCTGGATAATAGAGCTATCTGTGCTGTAAAACTGCTCCAAAGTAAAACACAACTGAGCCTAAAAGGATGGTATGTACAAACATATATTAGCAGCTAAAAGATGAGGAAACATAAAGGATAGCAGTACGAAAGATATTAACAATAAAATACATACAAGGAAATGAATTGGATAATATCGTAAACAAACTAGTATCAGTAAATAGGAAGTGAGGAAATGGGCAGGGGGCATGAACACAATGGCAAAGCAGTTCATTATATAAGATTTCACCGAGTGTAAATATAAGAAATGCATTTGATTTGGACGTTGCATTATTTTCTGGGAGATATCACATTAATCGATGTTCCTTTTTTGCGAGGATTAATCGATGTTCTTAACTGCCTTTATTTGATAATTGTTTTATGTGCTTATAATTTAGGAGGATTTCATGGCACTGAATGAAACATCCAACTTTTCCTTTAAAAATATGTCCCCATAAAAAACTGTCATATTCGCCCCTCCAGTAAGGCATATATGGCTGTCATTGCCTGGAAAAGAAAAACCAACACACTTAACCTTTTTCTTTGTTTTCATTTTGTTTCCTTTTTCTCTACGTTTTGTATTTTCTATCTGCCTTACATGTAATCTAGACTTAGGGTGTACATCAGTACATGTGGGCATTTACATTCAATGGTTCATATGCACATTCCTGAAGAAAATTTGATCAAAATTTAGTATATCTGGTAAGACAATGGAACTAACATGACCTGTATGCACTATGCAGCAACATGTTCATGCAGATACCAGATGGGGGATGCCCAAAACTAATTTTGTTGAAGTTTGTACATTTTTGCACCTATTCAGAAGTTTTGATCGAATGTGGGCTTTTTTTATATTAGCTTTCCAGGTATATCTATTGGCATGTCATTGGATAAAAAGTTGTTATGTTTTTTCATTATTTGCCATATCATGTGTTTCTTTTCTTGTAGGCTATGGTAATTATTGCCTGGAGCCCTACTGGATCACTTACTTCTATCTTTGAACCAGCTGTTTTCAGAAATGTGTTGACAATATTCATAACAGCTGCATTTCTTAACTTCCTTCAAGGTACGAATGTACTTTGGGACTCGAGAACTTTATGCATCTTCTAACCTTAGTTGTTTTACTCCTAATTTTTAAAAAAGCCTGGCTTAATTTTGATTTGTTTATGGCGTCTCAATAGAATTTGAAACTACTTTGGCTCTTGTTGTTTATTCAAAATGCTTCACTATTTCTAAAATTGGTCTCTGGAACTTTTTCAGCCACACTTGAGATAGTGCTTAACTTTAAGGCTTTGAGGAGTCTGGAGTGTTCGCAAATGATACGATATATTCTGAAATTTGTTGTTGCTATTGCCTGGTTGATAATTCTTCCAACAACGTACTCAAGTTCTATTCAAAATCCCAAAGTTCTTGTCAAGTTATTCAGCAGTTGGATTGGATATTGGAAGAGCGAATCGATTTACAATTCTACAATTGCTCTCTACATGTTACCGAACATATTCAATGCCTTGTTTTTCATATTTCTACCAATTCAAAAGGCACTGGAGCGTTCAAATGCTCGCATTGTTAGATTTCTTTTGTGGTGGACTCAGGTATTTGACTAGATCTATCTACATGTATTCTCAGCAGAATTGTTTGTAATTGCTGGTTCAGTTCTCACACATGTTTTTTTATTAATCAGCCAAAATTATATGTTGCTCGAGGCATGTATGAGGACACATGTTCACTTCTTAAGTAAGTCTGACATTTTCTTGATACCTAAATTTTTAATTTTAATATCTTTGTCGAAAACTAATGCTTTTCTTCATAAAAAGGTACACATCATTCTGGATTCTATTGCTTATATGCAAGCTCGCCTTCAGTTTTTATGTTGAGGTTAGTATAATCTCAGCATTATAGTTTCCCACTACTTTAAGTAGAAATGCACAAATATGGTGACATGACTGACCAAGGATCCAGTTCCTACCACATACAAGCTTATCCCACTATTTATATGTGCCATGATGCAACGCAAAATTTTGTGATGTATATGCACTACAAAAATGTAAGAAAAACTTAAATACATGCCTCTCAATTTTGACAAATTTGCAAACATAACACCCAAACATTCCACCTAGTACAAAACAACCAAAAACAACAATGCTAGCCCTTTTATCACTATTGGACTGTTTTGCTCCTCAATATTGTCTATCTTGTGAACTCCCTTGACCATGTTGACCTCATTGGCCGATGAGCTCCTTCGATGCAAGCAAGCGACCCCATCACTAGTTCCCACCTCGAAGCCCTCGGGGTTCCTTCTTTTCTTCGTGCCCCATAGTAACCTCTTTCTCCCATCCTTGCAAACTCAATAGGAGTTTGGGTGCTGCTGGACAAGATGTGGGGCTAAATTTTTGTAGTGGTAAAAGGGTTACATCTAGGATGCCCGGATACACCTATACCGATACAGATATGTAATACGTCATTTCCCAAAAACACTGATACGGTGATACGTGTGTGTGTATATATATGTACATACATAATAAAAATAAAAATATAGAGAAAGATACATGAGATATGGTATGTCACACACAAAATAGACATAAAAGAGACACTATAACAAAGAAAATGAAGAAGAAAATGTACCTGATCATCTCGCAAGCCCATCAGCCCATAGCAAGCGACTTAAGGCATCTAATCTGCTGCTGCCCCAAATGTCTCCACAATTGTGCGCTTCTATTCCTATCAGCAACAACAATATGTCTAGCCTCCTAGCTGTTGCTACCCTCACCAGCTCCTAACTTCCGCTGGCTACCTAGGAGTATATCGCACTACCACATTCAAGGGGGAAGGACTAGTGGGAGGACTCATCGTGCACGAGGACCAGGGGTGCCATTGCGTTGGCAGGAAGAGTGGTGCCATGAGCCACCATCTACAGAGAGAGGAATGTTGGCGTGGGAGCTTAGACGAAGAGAGGAGTAGGAGCAGTGGTGTGATTAGTGAGAAGGGGCTGCGGGATGGGAATAAACTATTCTAATGTCTCCTTTTGAGTTGGTAGAGGTATTATGATTGAGAGGTACCGGGGAAGTATCACGCAATTATCGGAGTGATATCAGGAATTATTCTTTTTTGAAAAATAGGAAATTCACCGATATGGACAGGATACATATCCGGCCGTATCAGGACCGTAATCGTATCCGATACCGATACGTCAATTTTTTGAAGTATCCGAGTATTGGAGGTTAGCATTGTACTTTTGATAGGTGAGGAGCCTGACTGCTATTTCTCAATCCTGGCAACAAGTGGTATGTACGAAATTTTGTGCACATAATTTATTTTTCAAGGAAAAACAGCAGTGGAGAGCCCTACTGCTAGATGTAAAAACTGTACAAATAGTTACAAAAGAGAAAGAAACATAACTACCCTAGCCACTGGGAGATACCAAAACTAACTTTGTCAGCAAGTGTTGTGCACATAAGTAGTTTAGTAATTAGGTTTCACATTGTAAGCGTGTTACGAAATTGAAGGACTCAAGTTACTTACTTGCCTAATCAATGTGTTTGACAATCCACTTCAGATGGACAGGGGAGTCAATTGACACATTACATGCACAAAAATATATCAACAATGACACAAACTTCTAGTACATTCTTTTATTTCAGATAGAAGAAAAGATGAGGATGAAAGTTTATGAAGGACCGAAAATAACGATCAGGGGGAGGGTGTATGATCACAAAACACTTTTTACCCACAAGAGAACAAATGGAAGTGGAAAAGTCAAATTTCAGGGATATATGATATGGATATGTAGGAGCGATAGTACCGTAGTGAATAGTAAAATCATGGATAAACAGTTAAATCAGCACGAGTTCAAATCCAAAAATTGATACAATTTTTTATTTGATGATCCAAAACTCGTGAAACTTTGTATACACCTTCCTAAGGATACTAGGAACATATTCCAACCTTCAATTGCAAGGATTGACGTCAAAGTTTTGACTTTTTTCAATTTTACCAAAGGTTGCACTAAAACTAGGTCAAAACCCAAAACTTAACCATGAGCTTATTCGTGGGAATTTAATGATCAAGATGATCTTAGATGACCTCCTACATGTCCCAGCAAGCAAGAACACCAAAGAAATCGCTCTCAAACATGCAAGAACAAGGTCTACCTCGAATCCTTCCTTCTCAAGCCAAAAACTGGTTTCGTGAGAAATCACTTAATGATCATGTGAGAGCTTACCTAGATGATTGGGATATGATCCACACAGGATTCATCCATCAATCATTCATCCTTAGCAACACAAAATCAAGAAAAGAAGAATTCACCAAGAAAGATAAAAAATTCAAGAAGAGGGAAGATCAAAACAAGAGGCAAATCTTAAGCACGAATTTGATTTTCATTTTAGATTATGCAATTTGATTACAAAGCCTCTCACCTGAGGGCAAGGCTCCCAAGGAGCACTCACACACCTACACAAGAAAATCAAAATCTTGTGAAAACCCTAATCCTTCTAACCTAGGCTTAGTGGCTTGCCTCCCTCTACACCTCTCCTTATATAGAGGAGCAACCCTAACCTGGTTACACAAGTAGATACCCTCCACTAAAACATGGGATAACTCCGTAACCCAACACACATAACATGTTTTACACTCGCACAAGCACGCTTCTCAAAGCGGCTTTCACGTTAACGCCCAATTAGCTCCACGAGCCCGAATTTGTGTCAAACTCCACTTTGGCTAGATCTAAACCGCTTAGGCCACCGCTGCGGTTTTCCAAAAAACCTCGACCACTGGTTTTGAGCAAATTACCAATTTACCCCAAGACCGGTCTTCCTCCTCCTCGAAGCGTTGCCCTTGCTTTGTCGCTTTCCACGTGGCCCCAATGACTTGCCGCCAAGCCTCTCACACGTTCGAATTCTCCCAAACCGTCCTTGAAAACGTACCCAAGTCACTTTACGCGCCACATGTCCTTCACTACTTCACCATGATGGCCCCCGGCTTCCTTGACTGTTCTGGACCTCGACTCCTCCATGAGCCTAGTCCCCGTCCATGTTGTTGCACATCATGTCCATCATTAGTACTTCACACTCTGCATCCTTGTGTTTCCGGCTCAAAACCACTTCCCGGCCTCAGTCAACTTTTGGCATCTCTTGACCGTTCTAGACCTCAGCTCTCCAAGCTTAGTCCTGGTCTCCTCCATCTCACCATGACCTAGCTCCAAAGTCATGCAATGACAAAGACAAGCAAACCGTCATGTAGCACTATTCACAAGATATGCAATTAACCAGTGCATAATCGAAATAAAATTCACAATTCTCTACAAAGTCAGCACTACCGCCCCCAAGGCCGGTAATACCGCATCCTGGCACTACCATCAACCTAGGGCCGATAGTGCCGCCCTGGCTGAACCAAAATAGCACTCTCTAGAAAATAATTACCACCTTCTAGAGCCCGGTAGTAACACACCCCAGGTACTACCGCTCCCAAAAGCCAGTAGTACCGCTTGACTGAACCCGAAACACCTTTCTGTAAAATAACTACCGCCATTCCATGGTCAGTAGCACCGTAGGGCCGATAATACCACCCCAGGGCAGGTAGTGCCACCCACCCAAACCAACACCTCAAATTTTTTCAAATTCAAATACAATCCAAATCAAACTCAAACCTAAGCACCACAGGCTTAAACACAGTCAGTTACTCATCATTCACATAGATAGACCTCCACATGGTCTTTCAATCTCTCCCTTGATGAGTATATTGATAAACATTTAAAAGGCACAAATTTGAGTTTAAAATAAGAAGAAATTAATTTGATTGCAAAGCCATACTTGGTACAAATTCAAGAGAAAGCAAGACCATGACCAAGTTGGCAAGGTAAATTTTAGAGTAAACCAAGAAAAAGAACAAGTTTTTCACAAATGCTATAAATAATCCACAAAAGATCAATTTTTCTTATGATCCTAAGAAAGAACAATTTTTCACCATGATCGTAAGAACCAAGATGCATTCACATTTCTCCCCCTTTGACAATGCCTTTTCCACATTTTCTCCCCTTTTTGGCAATGAAGGCATCAAGAGAGTATGAATGTATGAAATGCATCCTAAAAGAGTTTTAAAGATTATCCAAGTGACCATAAATACAAAGTATGACACCAAGCTACTTAAGTTCAAATTATGGTTAACGAAGGCATGTCCAAGTGCAGATGTAATATCCTTGCTAGCAAGCACAAACAAGACTAAGCTATTTTTTCATGATTACAACAAGTGCAACACGTAGAATAATCTCCAAACTAGAAGTATAGCCACACAATGGATCAATTGAATAACTTAGAGTTCAACCTAGTTAACACTTTGGCGAAGCTATTAGAGCATAAAAGATCCTTCATGATCAATCATCTTTAATGCAAGTTTTCTTTTAGATTTTTTAATGCGCGTAGCGGGATGTGGAGAGGTTACCCTAGCAAAGCGCATCCTCGACTAGGAGCCATCGACAAAGGCCTCCTAGGCTTCATGCTCTTTCACATACCCAATGAGGTTTGGAGAGTTTATCCTAGTAAAGTGCATCCTTGACTGGGAGCCATCGACAAAGACCTCATAGGCTTCACTCTCATCCTCATTTTTTGTTTTTTATTTGTATTTTTTAATGATGATTGACTCATGCCATAGTCGACCATCTCAAGCATGACACTTAAAATAGTGGTCTTGGTCATACACAATACATTCCAAGTTCATCCTAATTGCAATGGGAAGCAGTCTCGTGAACGTATAATGTTGAGTTCAATATTAGCACACAAAAGTCAATATTTGTTCATTTTTAGCACTTAGATTCATGAGCAACTAAAGGAACCTATTACGCATCAATCTAGCTTCACCCAAACTACTCTAGGGACTCTAGTAGAAATCCAAGATTTCACAAAGCATGGCATAAGCACCTAGTGAAGAAATATAGCAAGTAAAAGCTACAAGTTTCATCAAGTTTTCATTAAAACTCAGATTTTTAGTTTTAGCAAGCTTAGTGTGATGAAGCAATATAAAATCAGGCATGACTAAGCTAGCAGCTATCTTAAAAAAAGTATCAAGGTGCATATCAAGTATTATGAGTTCATTTGCATAATAGACAAAGCTCAGAAAGAAGGAAAATAAAGTCTAAATGCATTGAAAAATCTCTTCAAAACTCCCTCTCAGCAAATAAATCAATTTTAAACTTAAATCAAGTTCAAGTTAGGATATTAGCAGAATTTGGTCAAGAATTTGTCAGATGAACTCCTCTCAAACCAGAGAAGAAGAATTGCGAAGAGGAAATCAAGAAACTGAAAAACAGATATCCTAATGAGCGTAGAAAAGATTAGATAATATGAAGATATAGACTCGCTCTCATCTTCCCCATATGACTGATATAGGAAGACTGACTTGACAAACTCAAGCTAGGGAGTACACACAAACCTTGTCTACTTAGGGGCCCAACACCTGCTAGACTTATAAGCCTGTGAGGGAACTCAACCTAGTGAGAAGAGAGACAACTAATTAAGCATGATAGCAACTTAGAGTATAAGATGAGAGGTCCATGCGAAGCATGCCAGATGTCTAAGTGTAGTACACTCAATACTCTAAAGCCCAAAGCTCACAAAAATACCATAAAATGCAGAAGAAAGGAAAATGCTGGAAATACACAAATAATACAAAATATACAGGATTAGCTCTCCCTCAAGTGATGTTGTAAGTGCTCACGATTCCAATCTCTCCTCTCAAGGCTATGAACCTAGAGCTATCCAAAGGCTTGGTGAAGATGTCGGCAATCTGGTAGTCACTCTCCATAAACTGAAGCACTATGTACCCTTCTCCACATGGTCTCTAAGGAAGTGATATATAATGTCAATATGCTTGGTCCTGGAGTGCAACACTGGGTTCTTGGCTATGCAAATGGTAGAAGTGTTGTCACAGCAAAGTGGAACACTATCTATGGCTAACCCAAAGTCTCGCAAGGTCGATGTCATATAAATTATCTGACTACAACAAATAGCTGCTGCCACATACACGACGTCAGTGGTGGACGGTGTGACTTTGGAGTGCTTTCTAGATGACCAAAAAACTTGAGAAGTGTCAATGAATTGGTAACTACCCGAAGTGTCTTCCTATCTATCTTATAGGCAGTAAAGTCTACATCTAAGAAGGCTCGAAGAAACAGACAAAAAGAGAAAGAGCACTAGATACCATAATCAACGGTAGCTCGAAGGTACCTGAAGATGCGCTTCACCCTGGCGGTGACAGGCACGCGGAGAAGCCTGAAATTGAGCGCACAAACATATTGCGAAGTGTATGTCTGGCCTTGAGGCTATGAAGTACAAGAGGGAGCCTATCATGCTTCTGAACTCCTTTTGATCAACTGGCTCACCATCCTTATCAGACTTAAGAATGGTCATGGTGGCCATAGGAGTCATCACCGTCTTCCCTTCAGACATATCAAACCGTCTCAGGACGTCTCGAGTTTACTTGGCTTGATGCAAGAACATACCCTCTCAAGTTTGCTTTATCTGCAAGCTGAGAAAGTAGCTCAACTCGTCCATTATGCTCATCTCAAACTCTGTGCTCATCACATCTAAAAACTAAGATACAAGAGCATGCAAGAAGCCACCAAAGATAATTTCATCCACATAGATCTAGATAAGGAGAAAATCCGAGTCTACGTATCTGACGAATAAGGTCTTATCTACCTTACCCATCTCAAAACCATAACTAAAAAGGTAGGACTTAAGCCTCTCATACCAAGCTATAGAGGCCTATTTAAGTCCATACAAAGACTTAGAAAGCTTAATTATAGACATGGTTTGGATACTTTGGGTTCTCAAATCCTGGAGGTTGCCTCACATAAATCTCTTACTCAATATACCCATTGAGGAATGCAATCTTGACATCCATCTGATATAGCTTAAAGCCATTAGATGCCAAAAATGCAAGCAAAAACCTAATGGCCTCTAATCTAGCTACAAGAGCAAATGTCTCCTCAAAGTTAAGACCCTCAACCTGAATGAAGTCCTGAGCAACTAGCCTAATCTTTTTCCTAATGACCACCCAATCCTCACTTTGTTTGTTCTTGAACACCCACTTGGTCCCAATAACATTATGACTATATGGGGGCTCAACAAGTTATTAGACCTTGTTCCTCTCAAAGTTTTCAAGTTGCTCATGCATTGCATTCATCTAAAACTCATTATCAATCCATGAGAAACATCCTTTAGCTCAAAGGAGGCAACAAAAGCAGAGTGAAGGAAGAAAAAAGACAAGCCTGACTTTGAGAGGGTTACACACTCAAATAGATTGCCAATCATCTCATCAGAAGGATGACACTGTTGAATGTGGCTAGGAGGTCCAAAAGCAAAAGTAGCCTATATCTCATGAACAGAAGAGACAGGAGCAGAGCCACTAGTTGCAGGAGAATCTGAAGGTAACGACTGATCTCCCTATGGTGCAGAGATAGAATCTCCATCATCCTCATCCTTTACAAAGATGGTCTCGGAGAGGATAGAAGAGCTTGAGATTTCTGGTCTAGTTCCTGGACTAGCCTCACCAAAGGTCACCTCACAGATCTCTACAATCCTATTCGTCTCACAACTCCAAACCCTATAGCTATAAGAAAAATTGAGTAACCTAGAAATATGCCATCAGAAGAATGAGACTTGAACGTATCTAGGTTCCTGGACTTCAAAATGAAACACTTGCAATGAAAAACATGAAAATGAGAAACACTGGGTTTTCACCCATGTCTCAACTCATATGAAGTATAGTGCAATGTACTATTAAGAAAACTCGATTAGACACATGACAAGCAATAGCTATAGCCTCAGCCAAAAACTTCCTAGGAGTGTTGTATTCATTTAGCACTGTCTTGGCCATCTCGACCAAGGTCCTAATTTTTCTTTCCACTATACCATTTTGATGAGGGACATATGGAGGGGAGAACTGAAGCTCGATACATAACTCCTCACAGAAGCTCCCTAAGTAGGAGTTCTTGAACTCTGTGCCATTATCACTACGTATAGCTCGCAATGCACTTGGAAGCTCAATAGACAACCTATGGACCAAACCCCTGAAGTGGGTAAAAGACTCATCTTTCGAGGTCATTAAAACACCTAAGAATATCTCAAATAGTCATCAACAATGATAAGAACATACCACTTCTCACCCACTGACTGCACCCTAGTTGGACCAACAGTGTTCATATGTAAAAGCTATCCTGGTGTATCAGTCATCACCATGGTGACTAGGGGATGAGAAGCAACAATCATCTTTCATGTCGGCAATGAGAACAAACCAAGAATTTGATCAATTTGAGTTTGGGCAAACAATAAATGAGATCATGGCTGCTAACTTGGGTCAAATGATCAAAGCCAATATGACCATGTCTTCTATGCCAAATGGAGAGATCACGCGACTCTGAAGCCACTAGGCAACAGACAGAATCACAAGAAGAATTAGCAAAATCGGCACGAAAAACTCTCCTACACAAAGAAATCCAACAAACTAACCCTCTAGATGAATCGAGAATTCTATAGGCATTACGCTTGAAGCTCACCTCAAAATCATCATAAGTAAGCTAAAAGACAAAAAGCCAATTGTATTGCAGCTTACTTACAAAGGCAACGTCCATAAGAATGAAATTATCATTAATACGAACAGTACATATAGCGATGACTCTACCTAACGAAGCATCCTAAAGATGATTAGCTCATCACTAGGAGCACGGACTATGGAAGAGAACCAATGAGAATCTCCAGTCATATGGCGAGAGCAGCCGGAGTCTACGATCCAAACCTCTCCCTTCCTAGCCATATGAACCTGAATCAATGAAAGCGAGAGTCGATGACTCAGTATTGGGGCAGATAAGTGCATGTTTAGGAACACAATACTGAGCCACACGACAAGCAGAATACCTGTCAATTAGGCAAAAGACTAAACTCTAACATCTCTCCGACGCTCAACTCTCACAAAATTAGGAACAACACCTGAAAAGGTTTAAGATCTGGAGCTTGGTTGGTCCGCCGAAGTGAAATTGCCTAAACCTCCTATTGGTGGGAACAAACTTACACCGCTGATATTCACCTCAATGGAAAAATGATGAATATTAAGAGGATGGCAGAAACTCTAACTACAAATAGCTCTAGCATGAAAACCAGAATGGACAGCCTGAAAACCAAGTCTTAGATAACGTCTAAAACCAAGAGACTCTCTAGCTTATCTAGAAGCTATAGGTGTCCTAGGAGCACTCCAAGTCTGGGGATGACCCTGAATACCTCTAAGAACATGAACAGGCTCACACCATGTAATCTTGGCACATCTAAAGTAGAATTAAGCTAGATGTCTATCCTTCTGACAAAAGGTACAAGAATAATTTGCTTTACTAGAGGCTGAAGCTACATGAGGTACTACCTTCTCATCAGAATTCCCATGGACAACTCCTACTAACTGACATATTGTGGTGCTAGACCTAGGAGCAACCATAATCTCTCCACTCTTAGAGGCACGAACAATGGTGGGAGGATGTGTCCAGACATGCTCCAAGTAGTCAAAACCTAGACCTTGATTGAATCTACTAATCTTAGATTGGTCCAGGATGAGATTGAGCTTCTTCTTGCCTCCAACAAACTTCTCAAGAGTGCTTATGATTGAGATACCCACACTCCTTGAAGAGAGAGGCACATAAAGAATAGGGGAAGATGAAGATGAAGAACCAGAAGTGGAAGAATGAATAGCACATGCATATCTTTCCCTATGCATGGTCGCCTTAATTTTGAGAGCCTCACAGGAAATGCACTCGGCATTTCTAATCTTAGCAGTCTGGGCCTCTAGCTTCTTCCTTAGCTCTCCATGGGTTGTACCCAAATCCCCCTCAAGAAGCAAATTGTTCAAGTTCTTCATTTCTAACAAAAAGCTTCCTAAGGTGAGTGCTCATGGAATCATTTTCAGCAAACAACTTAGGGAAATTGTCACATGATGCATAAGTAGGAGGATGAAGAAGACTAGCATCAATAGGAATAGCATCAGAAGTACTAAGGCTAGCATTTTTCACTCTAAGAACCTCTATCTCAAAAAAGCACACTATCATGCAAGGCCCTTAGGTTCTTCAACTCCACAAGCAAGGCATCACAAAGAGAGCAATCATCAGTGCCACTGGAGGAACTAGATCAAAGTAAAGCAAGCTCCTGTGACACGCTAACTACTTCCTTCTAAAGCTCCAAACATCTAGCTCTAGCTCTAGCATGAAATTTTCCTAGCTTACGGAATGCGTCATTAAGCTCGTCATAGCAAGGTACCTTATTTGACTCGCTGTAGAGCTCACTGTCGTCGATGCCATTTTCATCGACCATGAAGCATGTACCGTTGAAGTCATCGCCACCCTTAGTCTTCTCTTGTGGATTATCCTCTTCATCATCATCATTACTTCATTCCTTGGTGTCGAAGAGGGAGATGTCGTCGAGTGCGACGAGGACGCGGTAGAAGAGCTTCTTATTCTATGAGAACTTACAGTACTTCATCTCACGCTCAGGATCGCGAGATAGAGCCTTCTTGTTGCCATTCTTATCAGTGTAGTTATTCTTGTTCACACCGCCATTGTCATTCTTGCCCTTCTCTAGCTTGGGACAATTAGCCCGAATGTGGTTGGGGCCACCACACTCGAAGCAAGTGATAGATCCACCTCTCTTCATCTATCTCACCCTCTTGTATTCATGGGAGAATTTTTTAGCTAGGATAGCAAGCTTATTTTTTGGAAACCTCTCCAAATGCTCATCACTCAATTCACAGAGAGCTGAGAGGGAAAACAAAAAAAACTCTCAGAAGTAGTGGGATAGGTGACCAAGGCCATTTACTATGATTTCATTTTATGTGAAGCGATATCTATCTTATGAGTCTTGAGTTGGGAATAAAGCCCATCAAGAGTCAGAGTCGATAAGTCAGTGGTGTCCTTGATGGAGGTCACCTTCATCTCCCAAACCCGAAGATCAATTGCTGTGAGAAAATATTGAGTATTCTCTGAGTCAGAGTATATGGTACCAGCAGCTCAAAGATTGCTTAAAAACTTTGTGAAAGGCCAAAGCACTCATCTAAAGACTTCCAGTGTGCTACTCAAACTTATTGCAGTCACGCTTGTACTGATCTTGCCTCACCGTCTTGATTTTGGTTGTACCCTCATGATAAGCATCGAGGGTCACCCAAATCTGGTGTGTAGATCATAAATGGGAGATCCTATCATACTCACTATGACTAAACCGTTATATGAGGATGTTCTTAGCTTTAGCATTTGCCTCAATGTCAGCATACTGGGAGCATTGACGTTCTCATCGATGGGAACAACATACGAGAGCTTCACCTTCTGCCATATCTAAAGCTCTAGGCGGTGATGTATTACTCCATCCTGGATTTCCAAAAAGGATAACCCACCCCAAAGAATATTAGAGGCTTGGTGAATACTTGTCCATCGCTATAGCTCTTGAGACTGGTCAAGATCTAAAGAGAATAAAACCAGGCTATTATACCAATTGAAGGACCAGAAATGGTGACCAGAGGGGGTAAATGATCACAAAACACTTTTTACCCCAAAGGAACCAAGCTAAAGCCCCAAGAGAACAAATGGAAGCGGAAAAGTCAAATTTCAGAGATTTTAGCCGGGGCGGCACTACCGCCCATGTAGGAGTGATAGTACTGTAGGGAACAATAAAATCAGGGATGGACAATAAAATCGGCATGAGTTCAAATCTAAAAATTGATGTAACTTTTGATTGGATGATCCAAAACTCGTGAAACTTTGTATGCATCTTCCTAAGGATGTCAGGAACCTATTCCAACCTTTAATCGCAAGGATTGATGTCAAAGTTCTGACCTTTTTCAATTTTACCGAAGGTTTCACCAAAACAGGGTGAAAACCCAAAACTTAACCCTGAGCTTGCTCGTGGGGATTTAATGATCAAGATGATCTTAGATGACCTCTCACATATTCCAGCAAGCAAGAACACCAAAGAAATTGCTCTCAAATGTGCAATAACAAGATCTACCTCAAATCCTTCCTACTCAAGCCAAAAACTGATTTCTTGAGAACCACCTGATGATCATGTGAGAGCTTGCCTAGATGATTGGGATATGATCCACATAGGATTCGTCCATTAATCATTCATCCTTGGCAATAAAACATCAAGAGAAGAAGAAATCACCAAGAATGATTAAAAATTCAAGAAAAGCGAAGATCAAAACAAGAGGCAAATCTTGAGCACAAATTTTATTTTAATATCAGATCATGGAGGATGATCACAAAGCCTCCCACTTGAGGGCATGGCTCCCAAGGGGCACTTATGTAGGGACCCGAATTTGCAAATCCGGACCCTCTGTGTATACCGCACTAGTCTAGGATCACGCTAGTGCACACAGGCTCAACATAGATGCTATCATAGTCATACACAGCGAAATATAGCATAACTTTAATAATTAATAGTAACGGTTGTCTTACATGATTATTGCCACACAGGGCTTATAAAAGAAATAACAAATAAGCAGCAGCAGAAAAAATAAATAAATAAATAAGCGTAGCAGCTCCCCAGTTCACCGCAGGCAACTGATGAGGCTCGGACCCTAAGCATTCGCATCCATATAATCCTCCTCCACGAAGGGCGTAGATTCTTCCTCTTCTGAAGTTGTTGTTGTTGGGGTGAGTACATAAAGCACTCAACAAGTTGTGCACAATAATGCAAGTCTAATATTCTATATGCTTGGCTTAATCCAAAGGAATGGCTAATATGGCTATTTTGCGAAGCGACATTTAACAAGAATACTGATAAATAGATTGGAAAGCAGTAAAACAAATACAGTAATTAATAAATTCAGTATTTCTGAAATACACCAAGTTTCTCAATCCTAAATCATTTTTCACTTTACATGGCACCTTGCCATCCCAACAAGTTTTTGTTTAACAAAAGTCTAACCCTTAACTGTAATTCCTGAGCATTGCCCAATACCGTGAGCACGGCTATTCGAATAGATTGTACACTCTGCAGAGGTTATGCACTTTACCCACACGATACAACCAAACACCACCAAGGCGAGTGATCGTAACAAAGCCTTTACAATGCTACACCTAGACCAGTCTTTGCTCGCTAAGGTTTCAACATCAAGGGTTAAACCACCACAACAGGCCCCCTCTTGCGCCATGTGAGTTAAACCGTAACCGGGACTCACTATTCACCACGACAAGATCAAATCTAGGTTTCACAAATTATTCAGCTAGGCTGTCCCATTCCAGACATGTGGTTGCAAGAAGGACTCAGGTCAAAGGCTTGCAAGGTTAAGTCCTTAAAGTGATTAAGGCAAGACTTCCACATACCCCTGCCAACCCTGGCCCACCTTGGCACACTGCCCCTTGCCACTTGCCCCAATCTAAAATCATTGCCACCCCAGTTGATTACCAAGCACCACATGCCATATTTCAATCAAGATGTGTGACCTCCTCGCCACGACAACTTGATATCACTGTGCGACAACACATGACACACCAATTCATAAACATTGTTCCATATTCTATTATTCAAGATTAAGTATCAACATTCGGACACATGTGATGACGTGGCATGGCTAAGTAATCTATGACGGTCTAACTAGCCCAGGTTGATTATCAATATTAACCAACTATAATTCCACATCCTAGGGTGACAAATAGATCATGGCATAAAATTGGCAAGGTATGATTTAATTCAAATAGGCATATTATCTAATTCCCAGATTAATTGAAATCATTTATACACATAAAATATCATGCATAAAGTTTAAGAGACAAAATAGCAATTTGGTGAAAATTAGGTGCAACATGATCAAAGCACAACTTGCCTTGGAGTAGGTGCTGGTCTTGCTCGAGCTTGGGTCTTGAAGCGATGAATCTTCCTCCGATCACCGAAGCGGTTCAACGTCTACGCGAAACGATGCCAAAATAGCAAATAAACACCAAAACAGAGAGCAACCAAACTCCAAAAATAAAATAAAATTCACCAATAAATAGATCTTGATTTTACAAATTTTTAGAAATTTGAATCACTCAAATCCGAGTTAAAATGCAAAAGATATAGCCTTTTGAAGTTTGAATAAATACTGAAAATACAGAATTTAGAAAAACCGATTTTTCTGAATTATTTTTCTATTGGAAAAGATCTTTATTGCGCAACGCTGACGTCAGCCCTGACTCGGACCAATCAGGCGTTGACACGTCGCCTGGTCCATGGACTCGGTCCACGGGACCGCCTCTGGTCCACCGTGGACGTGGCCCACGGCGCCTCGCGTCACGCGCCCGACACGCGGCGCACATCGACTGGCTGCAACGCCGCCCGTGCCGATGCTCGACACGCGGCGTGCATCCACGCGACGATTCAACGCTAACGCTCTAACGCACACGCGGCGCGATCTCAACCGAACAAATCTGATCCAACGGCCAATGCTTACCCGAGCCGTTTACTACTCTTACCGAGACGTGGCGCGATCGCAGCGGTCCGACGAAGATCCAACGGCTGATGAAGCTTCCCGACGAAGATGGCAGCACGGCGGCGGTCTGGCACCGGAGCGGAGGACGATGACCACCCGAACGGCGTTCCGCCGTGACTCCGACGGGATGAAGTGGCTACCCCGATGCGGCTTGACGCGACGAGCCCGGATCTGGAACCGATTCGGCGAACGGCGGCTTGACGGAGACGCAAACTAAAGAAAACGACCGCGGCGCTATTTAAAATCTGCGGCGAGCTCTATCGCACGGCGGCGGCGGCGACTCGACGGCGAAGGCTAGCACTGGCGGATGCGCTCTGGGATGGCGATCCTCGAAGTGCGGTCCGCGCTTTAAATAGCCTCGCGAACGCCGTAAAAGGCAACCCTAAAATCACGCGGCGGCGACGGCAAGCGGCGGCGGATTCGGAAACCGAATCGGAGACGATGACTGCGGTCCGTCTGATCTGCGATGAACGGCTACGATTAGATCCGAAGCGATACGATCCGATCCGCTCCTTCCAAATCCAACGGGCGAGATCTAAACTTATCAAAACAACGTGAAGCGATCCCGACCACTTGATCTCGATCCAACGGCTCGCAGCACTAGGGTTACGCGATGAAGCGGACTGCCCGATCTTCATCCAACGGTCACACGCGCGGCGGCGGCGCGGCTGGTCAAGGCGGCCGCCGCGATGGGTCGCGACACACGACAAAGGTCGGGCTTGGGCTTGGCGATCGCTCCAAGATTTTTCAAAAGCTTTTTGATTTAAAATAATTCCCTAAATTAGATTAATCTATTTTAAGTAATTAAAATATCAGGAAAAATCCCAGAAAATTCTCTTAAATACTTTGAGACATTCTGAGCTCAAATAAAATATTTTTGGTAAAACTTTATATTAACTTTATCTATATATATTTAGTTTTCACCAAAGGTTCAATATACTTAATTAAAATAAATTCAAATAATTTCTGGAAAAATCCAATAAATTCAGAAAATCACAAAAATGCACGTGAGCGAAATTATAGGTCAAATTTTTGGGATGTTACAACTTACACACCCACACAAGAAAACCAAAGTATTGTGGAAACCCTAGTCCCTCTAACTTAGGCTTAGTGGCTTGCCTCCCTCTACACCTCTCCTTATATAAAGGACCAATGCTAACCTGATTACATAAGTGGATACCCCCACTAACACATGGGATAACCTAGTAACTCAACACACAAAACAGGTTTTACACTCGCAAAAGCACGCTTCTCAAAGCATCCTTCACCTTGATGCCCAATCTTCTCCACGAGCCCTAATTTGCGTCAAACTCCACTTTGGCTTGACCTAAACCGCTTAGGCCACCGCCGCGGTTTTTCAAATAGCCTCGACCACTGGTATTGAGAAAATTACCAATTTGCCCCAAGACTAGTCTTCTTTGTCGTCAAAGTATCGTCTATGCTTCGTTGCTTTCCACGTGGCCCCAATGACTTGTCGCTAAGCCTCCCACATGTTCGACTCCCTCGAACCATCCTCGCTTGCAAATGGATCCAAGTTACTTAGTACGTCACATGTCCTTGACCGCTCACCATGACGGCCCCGGCTTCCTTGATCATTAGGGACCTGACTCCATAGTAAGCCTAATCTTGGTCCATGTTGTTGTCCGCCATGTCCATCATCAGTACTTCACACTTTTGCTCCTTGTCTTCTTGGCTCGCAGCCTCTTCCTGACCTTAGACATCTTACCGGTGTCCATTTTGGATCTCAGCTCTCCTAGCCTATTCCCGGTCTCCTCCACCTCACCGTGGCCTAGCTCTAAAGTCCTGCAACCACACAGGTGAGCAAACTATCCTGTAGCATTGTTCACAAGATATGCAATTAACCAATACATAATCGAAATAAAATTCACAATTTTTTGGAAAATCAGCACTACCACCCGCCAAGGCCAGTAGTACCGCACCCTAGGACAACTACCAACCTAGGGTCGGTAGTGCCGCCCTGACTGAACCCAAATAGCACTCTCCAGAAAATAACCACTGCCTACTAGAGCCCAGTAGTACTGCATACCCGGTACTACTGCTCCCAAAGGTTGGTAGTGCCGCTCGACCTGAACCCAAAGAAACACCTCTCTGTAAAATAACTACCACCATTCCATTGTCGGTAGCACTACAGGACCGGCAGTACCAGCCCCTAGGGCTAGAAGTGCCACCCACCCTGACCAACAACTCAAATTGCTTCAAACTCAACTCCAATCCAAATCAAACTCAAACCTAAGCACCATAACCTTAAATACAGTTAATTACTCATCACTCACATGGGTAGACCTCCACATGGTCTTTCAGCTTACGAGCATTGGCTTTTGTAGCATAGGTGTGTGATAGCTTCTAGCTGGCATTGGGCTCATGGGTATATATCGTGGGTTTTTCTGGGTGTTTATGTGTATCCTTTGTTCTCATGAGATGATAGAACCTTTACGTGTGGGCCTAACGTGTAACATCCCAGCCCAATTTGACCAAAACTAGACAGTGTTGGGATTAGTCCCACACTCCCACATTTTTATTTGTAGAAATGTCAAAGGAACACATTATGTAGAAAATAATCCATACAGCTAGCACAACCCTTTGAGGCAAACTGAGGATGAAAACGTATGTTTGCATTTGGTTTGGGGAAGTGTTACTTAGATATGGACATGGGAGTTGGAATCTGACTAGGATTCGGGTGTCTGATTTGGCAAACAAATTTGGACAGTGGAAATGCGACTCAGAATTGGACACAAGTGTCAGAATCTAACTCAGATTCAAGGTGTTCCTAGGGTTTTGGAAGAAAAATTGTGTGTCTCGGATTGGATTCCACACCCTTTATTTATAACGGGACTTACAAACGTAATGCAAACAAACTCTAACTTTAACTTCCTAATCTATCTCTAATAGAATCAGATTCTATTATGAAGCCTTATCCCAACACTCCCCCTCAAGATGGGCTAAAAATATCAATCATGCACATCTTGTTACATATTGTAGCACTCTCACTAGAACCTAACCCTTTAGTGAAACAATCAGCTAACTGTTCACCAGACTTGACGTACTCCAGCTTCAAAATTCTATCATCCAGCTTCTCCTTGATAAAGAACCAATCAATTTCAATATGCTTGATACGATCATGTTGTATAGGATTATTAGCAATGTTGATCGCATATTTATTATCACAATGCAATACCAAGGGACTACTCCTCAAAACCCAAGTTTAGACAATAGTCCCTTCATCCAGATCATCTCACTCAAACTTAACACCATTGCTCTATATTCTACCTCTGTAGTAGATCGAGCTACAACTTGCTGTTTCTTACTTTTCCATGATATGAGATTACCTCCCACAAAGATAGAGTATCTAGATATAGACCTCCTATCATCTATATTGCTTGAGCAATCAGCATCACAATATCCCTCCACATTAAAATATTGACTCTTATTGAAACAAAATCCTTTTCTAGGGCTACTCTTCGAATATCATAAAATCCAAAAGACAGCATCCATATGTCTTATTCTACAATCATGCATATATCAACTTACCACACTCACTGCATTTGAAATATCAGGTTTTGTATGGCACAAGTAGATGAGATGACCAACCAAGTCTTTGATAAGCTTCCTTGTCAACTAGATCATCAGACTCGATATAGAGTTTGTGATTCCTATCAATAGGCGAAGCAATAGGGTGACATCCAAGCATTCTTGTTTCTGCTAACAGATCAAGAACATACTTTCTTTGAGAGAATTATCCTTTTCGGAGATCGAGCAATCTCAATTCCAAGAAAGTACCGAAGAGGTCTAAGAACCCTCACCTCAAATGCTTCTCCTAGTCTCTCCTTTATGCACTTGATTTCTTCACTATTGTCAAATATCTAAATATGGGGTATGTGTCCACAGAGGATACGTGAAGAATATGTTCTAATGACATGCAAAGATTCCGGATATCACGGGCGCAATTCTGAGGGATAAGATATGCATGGAAAGGATAACTCCATATTAGGAAGGACTCGGTCATATTCTCATTACGAGGAAACCAACTCGAGTACGCCTGATATCTAAGGAAGTTTGGATATGCTGCGTAGATCATGCGACGATGGACTCCACATCGGCTACAATCTGGTACTCCAAACCGACTACAACTCGACTTGAGGCCAGGCTACCCCGACTATATAAGGCTGGGGGTAGGGGTCCTCAGGAAGAACAAGGGACAAGTAATAACAAGCGATTCCCAAGCAATTCTCAGAAGATTAGACATTTAGAGCTTTCAAGCAAGCAATTCTTCTTTGCGCGTAGAGCTCAAGAACCGATGAAGCCTATTTCGTCGTCCTCTAGCCAGAGCTTAATCTTATCGTAGGTGCAATCCGCAATGTAACTAGGGATAGACACATTGCTCTGTACTTTGTTCATCGACTCCATAGATCATCCATACAGGAGTAGGGTATTACTCCGCTAGGAAGCCCGAACCTGTCTACATCTGGTGTCCCTGATTTTGTGCTTGACTCTGCTAATCTGAAGGTACCCGAAGTACAAGTTTTATTGTCGATTTTCTAACCTTCGACAACTATCATCTCCATCATCACAATATCATCAACATAGACTGCTAGTGTGGTGATGTATGATCCTCTATGTTTGTAAAATACAGCATAATCTCTATTGCACTGGGAATAGCCCATGCCACAAACTGCTTTAGGACATACATATTTTTTAAGCTTACACACCTTTCCGATGGTTTGCTTATTCTCAAAGCCAAGAGGTATCTCCATATATATCTCCTCTTGTAAATCTTCATGAAGAAATGCATTCTTCAAATCCAACTGATGAAGAGTCCATAAAAAATAACAACACAAGAATCAATACCCTTACTGTGCTCATCTTTGCTACTGGTACAAATGTCTCATCATAGTCTATCCCACACATCTGACAATAACCTTTTGCAACCAACCTCGCCTTGTATCTATCCACCTTGCCATCATGAGTTTGTTTCACTGTAAAGACCCATTTGCATCTCACTGCTTTGTTTCCTCTTGGAAGTGGAACAAGATCTCATGTCTTGTTCTTCTGAAGTGCACCAAGCTCTTCTTTTATAGCACCCTTCCATTTAGGATTCTGCTTAGCAACCCGCCAATCCTTCGGAATTGGCATTACCTGGAGAGATGCAATAAATACTTTGTATGTAGGAGAGATATGAGAGTACGAGATGAAATTTGCAATGTCATTCTCAAAGCCATACCGCAGAGCGGTGGCTTCTAGCATTAGATCTAATTGTCCTGCATTGTGCAAGAGATAACTCTAAATGAGAGGAGTCAGAGGGAACATTACCACTTGCCCCAAGGGGAGGCATGGAACTTGATGGAGAGAGACTTGAGAGATTTGGGACTAGGATTGAATCAACTAGACTAGCTAGTTGTTCACGTAGTGGTTCTTCTTCTAATACAACTGATTTCTCCCATGTCTTCCTGGTTCCTCTAATACCTTTGGTAGAACTTGCTCAAGTTCCTTCTAGGATTGTTTCTCCCTTGTTTTTGGAAGCGTCTTCCCTGATATACCTTTCATCCTTCTGCGGCTATCACATCACTTGCACATTTTTTATCCTAACTCAAAGAGCGACATGGAATTGTCCCCACAACAACTTCTTGTTCTGAGTTATCACTCCCACTATCTTTGTTCTCCCCCTCTTGACTATCACCCTCGATCATAGGAGAGGATTCCTCTAAGAATTGACTAGGATCATCACTACTCGAGTAGTATGGCTTGAACTCCCAAAAAGTTACATCCATACTCATGAACAATTTTTTCTATTGAGTTCCAGCACTTATATCCCTTTTGCCTAGATGAATATCCTATCAATAAACACTTCATAGCCTAAGGATCTAGTTTGCCAACCGTTGGCCAGTGATCTCATACAAAGGAGACACAAACAAACACCTTAGGAACTCTCGTCGACCCAAAAGAAGTTCAACAGGAGACTTTATTCCAAGCATTCGAGACAGCATGCGATTGATAAGATATGCGGCAGTCATCACCGCCTCACTCCAGAATTGATAAGATATGCGGCAGTCATCACCGCCTCACTCCAGAATCTCTTTGGAACATTCATCTGAAACATGAGTGAACGTGCTACCTCCAACAAATGTCGATTCTTCCTCTTAGCCACTTTACTCTTAGGTGGGGTTCCTAGACAAGTGGTTTAATAAAGTATCCCACTCTCCGAGAAATATGCTGCAAACTCCTATTGATATACTCAGTTTTGTTGTTTGTAATATCAAATGACCTCACTCTAGTGCTTCATCATATAGATCCTAGTCATATGAGTATAACAATCAATAAAAGTGATAAACCACTTAAAACTGCTCACAAAGGTAATTGAGCATGGACCCCAAACATCATAATGTATTAATATAAAAGGTTCATAATTTTGAAGACCAATACTACTATAAGTAGATCGTGTGTGCTTTCCAAACTCACAAGTATCACACACAAATTTACTCTTATCAACTTTATTAAACAACTCAAGGTATATCAGACTCAAACTCTCAAACGAAGAATGTCCCAAACGACAATGATGCAGCAAAACCTCTTCCTCAACTCCTCTTGTAACTATGGCCAATGTTGTATCTACCTGATCAACATACCATAGTCCATTATGCCTGATTTCAGTCCCAATTCTCTTCCCAGTTCTCTTCTCCTAGAACACACAAGAATCCTCATCAAATAAAATAGTGCATTTGAATTAGTCAATGATAGAACTTATTGAAAGGAGATTAACTGGAAAGGACATGACATGTAAAATAGAGGATAAAGCAATAGATGGTGTGCACTCTACAGATCATATTCCTTGAATGAGCTGAGAGGTTCAATCAGCTATCTGAATAGTTTCAGAGTGTGTATATGGAATGTAGGATACAAATGCCCCGAGAGAACCAATGATATGCTTAGATGCTCCTGAATCTATGATCCAATCAATATTAGGATGCTTATATCTGGATGCAAGTGCTGAGTACCTTCACCCATGTGGGCGTAGTTGGCAATGTTACCAAAGGAGGTGGTAGGTGCTATCGTAGAATCTTGAGAAGACCCTACTACTTTGCCCTTCTGATATTGGTCCCATTGCATAGCCTGCTCGCCTATTAAAGTCTTGCCCCTGCCTTGACATCCACGATCTCCACCTCAACCTCCATGACCCCAATCTCCTCCTTGGCCTCCACGACCACCACGACTGCCACAATCTCCATCTCGGCTTCCACCATACCGTGGGAGAGGACATGCATGAATCAAATGTCCTTTTACCCCACAGTTGTATAACTCCCTATAATCAAGTACCTCGTAGGTGGATCTAACTGGGTTGTTGTCACCCATTGCTCGTAGTCGAACTTCCTCTAGGACCATAGCAAAAATCGTCTCTTCCATAGTAGGTAGGTTCGCCAAGTGAAACATGGCAGCTCTCCTACTCCCAAATTATGGGTTTAGCCCCTTCAGAAAGTATGTAACCCACCTGCGTTACAGCCACAATCTGCCTACCTCAACATCACTAGCACATGTTAATTGTAGTGGATCATAGTGATCCAAGTTTTCCCATAGCTATTGCAACTCACTAGCATACTCCTAGATGGTCTTCTCTTCCTGTTTTAGAATATCCACCTTGCCCTGAACTTCCACCATGATCACATTGCCCACTCCATAGTACACATTGCTCAGTGACTTCCATGTTTTTGTTGCATTTTGCATTGTCTCTACCATATGAGCGATTGATGAAGACATCAAAATCAGCAACCAAGCCACCACCACGGAGTTGGTGGTATTCCACATCCTCCAATCCATGCTCGCCTTGTCTATAGATTCAACACAAGTCTCCTACAGGTAATACTCTACCCCCTTCGTCCTCAGAATTAGTTGAGCCCTTCGAAATCAACTCAAGTAATTCTTGTACTCTTCCAACTTAATTAACATCATTCGGCAAATTTTTTTGGATATGGGTGTCTAAGTAACACTAGTTTGGAGTTAACAGGTAGCCTAGAGGTTTTAACTTGCCAAATACCTCTAGGCAGGCACGGTTAGTTTTATCCGGTCAAAGCACTTTATCCAGTGTTACATGGACATGGACATGGACATGGAGTCGGAATCCGACTCGGATTCGGGTGTTTGATTCGGTAAACAAAATTTGAACATGGGAAATGCTATTCGGAATCGAACACGGGTGTCAAAATCTGACTCAGATTCGAGGTGTTCGATTTGGCAAATTTTTTTGGACACGGTGTCCGAGTAACACTGACTTTATCTTTGCTAACCCAATAAAAAGGTGAAATAAGCTAACCCGCCCCAATTAATCCTCATGAATTCCCTTTATCTATTGCTAATCTTGTTACCCCAATTAATGAAGCCAAACAGTATTTACACTAACTTGTTGTGTTGCCAATCACAACTGCTGGGAAACTAACTTGGCTTCTTTAGGATTGGCAGATAAACTAGCACTTGCCTTCTCTAACCCTTTTGTTATTTGTGTTATATGTAACCAAATTTTGTTTGAATGTGTATCTTCAAATATTCAAAGTGTACTAAGATCATTTGTGTTGTGATTACTATTGGCAGATTTCTCCTCTAGTTGTACCTACCAGGGCAATTATGTTTGTGGGAGGGGGGCAATACACTTGGCATGAGTTCTTTCCATATTGTAAGTTTATGTTGTAGTACTGTATCATATGTAATTCCTTTGCACAAGGTTTCTAGCGCTGATAGGATGCCGAATTTTCACAGTGCAGCATAATTTAGGTGTTGTTATTACTGTATGGGCACCAATTGTCATGGTATGTATCAATTCATGCGGTTTTTTTGTGGGGCCTGGGGGGTGCTTTTCAATCTTCATTACCAAGCTGTAAATTTGAGTTTGTATTATAGGTATACTTCATGGACACACAAATATGGTATGCCATTTTCTCCACAATATGTGGTGGAGTGAACGGTGCCTTCAGCCGCTTGGGTGAGGTGAGTGGCATATGACTAGTTGTACTCCTGATGTGTTGACGCTTTAGTTACTACTACTAATGCTTACGGAATGTTTACCTTCCTGCAGATCCGAACCCTTGGAATGTTAAGATCAAGATTCACGACAATCGCAGATTCTTTCATAGATAATCTTGTGCCTAAAAGTCATGATGACAAATCAAAGATACGTGAACCTGAGGTTAAGTTTTATACTAGTGCTGAAAACTCTTTTCACCAGGACGACAAAGCTTTGCACATCACGAAGTACTTCTCCGTCCTATGGAATGCATTTATTAAATCTTTGCGAGAAGAAGACTTAATAAGCAATAGGTTCGCATTTTGTGTTGCTTTCTTTCCTTTTTTTTTAAACATGCTTCTAAGATTGTTTTTTGCATTTGTTTCCAGGGAGAGAGATTTATTGGTAGTTCCATCATCTATTAGTGACACTCATGTTTTTCATTGGCCTCCTTTGCCTCCTTTGCTTCTTGCTAGTAAGGTACGCTCTTTCAATCTTTCACTAAATAAACTACTCAATTTTGTCCCGAAGGCAGTACTGTGGTGCTCATGGCTATGATAATTTAGGTTCCAATTGCGCTCGACATGGCAAAGAGTGTGAAGAAAAAAGATGACGAATTGTTGAGGAGGAGGATAAAACAGGATACATACACCACTTATGCTGTAAAAGAATGCTACGACACATTGTTAAAAATTCTCTACAGCCTTATAGAAGCACAAAGTGATAAGGAGTAAGGCGTCTTTTCTTGTCTCCTGAACTGATGTCTGAGCTTTTATTTATACTGGGACAACTAATTTAGCACATTGTTATGAGGCTAACTGATTTAGTTCATATTGGATCACTTCATGGATACAGAGTTGTTGATCAAATATGTTATAGCATTGAAGACAGCATAGGTCGTCACTCACTTGTGAAAGAATTTCGATTGGATGAACTTCCTCTGCTAAGTGATAAGTTTGATAAGCTGCTAACCCTACTATTGGTACTAATAACCATTATTTTTGTGTTTTCTTAACCAAATTTCTTTTCTGTACCACATTTTCATTCTAAACATCTAAAAATTGATTGGTCCATTTGCTGAGAGCACAGGATATTATGAAGAATGATGAGGACATTGACCAAACAAAGACACAGACTGAACCAACAAAGACACAGACTTTACCAACAAAGACACAGATTGACCCAATAAAGACACAGATTGCCAATCTGTTACAAGATATAATGGAAATCATCACACAGGATATTATGAGGAAGGGAAAAGGGTAAGATCTATGCTGAAATATGCACCCCTCAAGAATAATTTCTGATAATAATCTTTCTTTTAAATCCTGTAGTATCTTGAAGGATATAGGCAAAAAGAATCAACTGTTTGCAAAACTAAATGTGGACTCAATGAAGGATCAGAAAGAATATTGGAGGGAGAAGGTCATGTGTCCTTTTGAGCAACTTATTTCAAGCACTATTCATTTTCCTCTAAGTTTACAAGCACTACTGCCCTCTCATTATCTATTGGAATTCTGTGTTAATAGTGTGTTAGGCTTCGATTGTTGTTGACAACGAAAGAATCTGCAATATCTGTACCAGCGAACTTGGATGCTCAGCGCAGGATCACTTTCTTTGCAAACTCACTTTTTATGAAAATGCCACATGCTCCACAGGTCCGCAGCATGATGTCCTTCAGGTAAGAACCCAGCTCATTCACTCACCACATCTTTTCTTTCACGAGCCCATGTTGGCAAGTTTTTTTTTCTTTTTATTTTTTTTTTGCTTTTTTTCTTGGCACCTAGTAGCACTCCATTACGAACTGTTGGCTAAGGTCAACTACTTAAAACTTCTTCTATCCGATCGTGTAACATCCTAGCACAACACTGAGCCTAGACTTTCACTCTAAATTTAAACCACTATTACAAAATTTCCGAAACACCTTTTCTCGATATAATACTCTCAAAAGATAATCTACGACTGCCTTAGACCCGCCACCTAAACCCAAACACGTGCCGCACACTCAAACCCACTAAGCTTCATGATCATAGATCTGTACCCACGTCCGAACCCGATGAGTACCCGATACCCAATGGGTGCCCATGGGTATCTTAAGCCAGATTCATCAAGTGATTTTGAGGGCTTGAGGCTAATGATCAAATGCACAAGAAATACAGTAACATTACAACTATCGTAAAATTTAAAACATCCACTTAGTGACACATAAGTGCAAGCAAAATCAATACCATTTATAGTTATTTTACAAACTAGATCAAAACCATACAAAGTATACTGGAACAATAGCTAACCCATTCACCAGAACCAGGCATGATCGATTAGGAAACCAAATCAAGCACACTACAATGGCAGTAACATTTTCGGTCCCAAATCCCAAGAGCACTAACACATTCACCTGGATCATACACACAATATACACATACCTCATCACATGTGCCAAAGTTGACTAAAATTATTTTCCTAGTTAGAACAACATGTAAACTCATCGATCTCACTAAGAGACTCACACCACAGCACCCCACAATCGAACAAAAGCAACCACCAATCGACCCAATCCATATGCAGCAACGCAAAAAAACTTGCCATCCAAGCGTCCACACTCGGCACACACAAGAACCAACGGCTAGAAAATTTGCAGGGTCAGGAGGAATCAGGGGTGGGGGGAGAGAGGTCTCCTCCCCATTTTGTTATCAGGAAGTAGATGGGGCACTCCTTGAGGCCGCCCCCTGCGATGTCATCGGCCCCCGGGTAGCAGGGCATGAGCTTGGCCTCGAGGATTAGCTTGCGTAGCTTCTTCTGGTCGATGTCCTTGTGCTCATATAGCCCCTACAGCCTCGTGTAACGCTCCTCCACACCCGCCTAGCTTCCTCCTCCCCCTCCTTCGCCGCCGCCATACGATATACACCGCGGGGGGCCAGGGGGAGAAGGGTACGACCGTGGAGGAGGAGGCACCGTGGGGGGTGATGGGGGCTAGGGGGCGCCATGGGGGGAGGAGGCACCGTGTGGGGCGAGGCCTCGAGGAGGCAAAGGGGGATTGCGAGTTGTGGCTGTGGGGGAGGAGCAACCGTGGGTGGGAGGGGCAATGGGGGCGAGGCATTCTGGGTGATGGGGGCGAAGGAGCAGCCGAGGCACTGAGTTAGGGAACTTAATGTTTTATTTTTTAACGTATATCCCATAAAAATGGATTCATATCTTATAGGATACCTATTGGTACTAATGAGTATAAATAGATACCCATGCCCATCCTATGATCTTATCGGGTACTCAAACATGAAAACCCATGGTCTAAAGTGCTATCCGTACGTGCCCACCCTTATCAGGTCGGATGCCCGCGGGTACTCAAATCCATAGGTAAAAGTGCCCACCCCTACTTCAGGTAAGAAACCTAGCTCATCCATTCGCTAGGTCTTTTCTTTCACCAGCCCATGTTAGCAAGGTTTTCTCTTTTTGCTTTTTTTCATGGCACCTAGTTGCCATCCATTTTGAACTGACTACTTAAACTTTTTTTGTCTAATCGTGTAACACCCCAGTCCAACAATGAACCTAGAATGCTACTACTATCCACTTTCACTCCAAATTTAAACCATTAGTACAAGATTTCTACAACACCTTTTCTCAATATACTACTCTCAAAAGATAACCTACATAGCATTAATAATATACACTATAAGAAATTCATGCTAAGAATGAAATTAAGCATCACGTTTTTATGAAAATGCCAAGGGCTCCACAAGTTCGCAGCATGATGTCCTACAGGTAGAAACCTAGCTCATCCACTCACCAAGCCTTTTCTTTCACCAGCTCATGATGGCAATTTTTTTTGCTTTTTGCTTTTTTCTTGGCACCTAGTTGCACTCCTTTGAACTGTTTGCTAAGGTTAACTACTTAAACTTTTTCATTCTGATCGTGTAACACCCTAGCCTAGCGCTGAGCCTAGAATGCTACTACTATACATTTTCACTCCAAATTTAAACCACTATTACAAGATTTCCACAACACCTTTTCTCAATATACCACTCTCAAAAGATAATCTACATAACATTAACAGCCTACACTATAAGAGATTCACATTATGAATGATATTAAGCAACACACACATAAGCTTGGGACCTTGCGCTCCAAGAACGCCTCGAACCATGCACCTAGGAGCATTACCCAGCATAGACAACTATTTTATCAACATTTATAAACCGCATTATCCACACACATCTAAATATTTCCATTACGGTCTACTATTAGGACTAACTAGCTAAGCGTGTCATTAAAATCTGAATATGACAATTAAAAGTATTATATATACTACTGATTGCACGTGAAATGAATGTGCTACTCCCACTCATGCTTGTTGTCTTCAACATTCACCTAAAAACAACAACAATGCAAGGATGAGTCCATAGAGTCAGCAAGTAACATAATAACAGAGTAAACTCTCTTGTATCGTTGGCATTATTTACATATCATCAGCATTAATAAAGCACATATGTTTATTTCTTTTTATTGATGCAATGCAAACGCTTATGCATATGTCTCATTATCTCTTTAGCTTATAATGGTATAGCGGAGTGTCCTCTGGTCGATGAACCACTCTTGCCACGTCCTTTTTCATATAGGATCCAACCCCATCCTCTTTCATACAGGGTCTAATATCCACTCTCGTGGAGTGCCTACTGAAGTAGGCCTTACTCTTCCTACTCCAAGGGGATGTCGACACAAAGTAGACTATCAATATCCACAAACGCCATCTCTTTCCACGATATGAATGCACATGATGCAACATTTCTCTTTAGGTATTTATCCATCATCGTGTAATCATCAAGTAAATAGAAATAATCATTTCATAAAAACATGGTAAGTATTGCATCAAATTGAATTAATAAAAAAATCAACCAATTTTACAGATGTGTAGATGGCACCACTACAACAGGAATGTACATCAGAATCGGCTATTTTTTGTCATTAAAGTCGGTTCTAGTGGCAATTCAAAGTCTTTAGATAGTGATGAGGATGAGCTATCACAGTTGGTTTTGGCCTGGTTGTGATAGAGCCTCATCACAGTCAGTTTTTACCAAGAACCGATTATGATGACCACCTCATCACAATCGGTTTCTTCCAAAAACCGATTGTGATGAGGGAGTCATCACAATCTGTTCCTTCAAAAAACCGATTGTGATGACCACCTCATCACAATCAGTTCGTTCGAAGAACCAATTGTGATGAGGGGTGTGCCATTTTTGCTTATTCTAAAAAATATGACATATTAACAATATGCACATATATATATGACATTCGCAGTATAGAACACAGAATGCACATATCACATTCGCAAAACATAGACACTTTATTACAACACATATATCACATTCGTTCATAATATACGACACAAACATGCTTAACAATCAGTACACATACATATCACATTGACATATATAATTAATATTGTTTACATATGGACTAGTAGGACGCTTCAGGATCACTAAACCAACTGTCCTTCGATATAACTTCTAACCAGTACCACTGGAATAATTGATCTCATAAATTATTGAGTGCTTTGTTGTCTAAGCTCTTCTAGGGGATATTGATCTTCTGCAAAATAGAAATGAGTGCACTAATTTAGTTTTAAAATTTATATGTAAAAGACTAAGTCTGCAAAATGGAAATGAGTGCACTAATTTAAGTTTTAAAATTCATATCTAAAAGACTAAGTATAATATTATGCATGTATATATACCTTAGGGAAAATGTATGCGTCGCCGACCACGACCAGCATATGTTGCATGACATAGAAGCCGCACAGGTCATCGCTGCCCTGTTGATGACACTGTGAAGAGAGAAAAAGAAATTAACACATGAAGATTAAATATCAGAGAAAATTTCATAAAAAATTTCAACAGCATCTCCCCGCTGTTCTCTAGATACACGTCTCGACAACAAGTCAAGAGGGGTGTGTACGTGTGTATCTGGAGAACACCAGGGAGACGCTACCGAAATCTACTCTGGAGTTGTACAATAGCTCAGAAACTTGCCCAAACCGCATATCCTCGAACTGTCCAAAAACCGTGGACAATTCGAGACTGCTTGCTTATAAATATGCCATTTTGATTTAACATATTTATAAATAAGCAACCTTGAATGGGAGACGTAGGTTCTGCAAGCTAAACTTTAACATTCATCATATGACAGCAACAATAATTCCAGATTAACACGAGAGCATTACAATTATAATTAAATAGATGTGTGCTTGTCAAATAAAGGGTGTGAAATCTGATAGGATATACATGTTCCAGTGCAACCTAAACTTTCTTTGCGACATATCGAAATTACCTGGTGCAAAATTGAAAGCGTTTGAAGGAATGCTCACATTTTGAAGAAAACCACAAATTCTACAAAAATAGGGGAAATCTCATTAAGCTAGAGCTTCAAATTTACCCTCTTAACGCACCCACTCTTGAGGATTTCAAATTTTTTCACCCAAGTATTGCTTCCAACCGAAAATATGTACTGTTTTTCGGGTGGTGGTGGAGAAATCTCCTATGGAAAAATAACATAGGAGAGTTCAGCCTGAGGGGTGTAAATAACCTAGCAAGACATATCACAATCGGTTCTTACATAAGAAACGATAGTGATGAGCACGCACATCACTATTACTACATCACAATCGGTTCTTATGTGAGAAGCGATAGTGATGTGCATGCTCATCACTATCGGTTCTCACATAAGAAGCGATAGTGATGTGATCGTGCACATCACAATCGGTACGCATGCATGCTGTTCAGGCCAATACGACACAAATGACAGGGTCATGCCTGGTCTCGCGGTCAGATACGATGGACGTTACAACATGGTATGCCTGCATGGGCCATGATTGGGCCGGCACGGCAAACAGCAGGGTGCTCTCCTGCCACGACACTATGGTATATTGTGGCTCGCCCTGCAGTCAGAGCCGTTGCAATCCTTGCATGCAGAGAAATGGGAGACAATAGAGATGCCCAAAGATGTAGAATGGAGACCAGAGAGTACACGCTCACCAACTCCGAGCGCAAGCACTAAGCCAACGCTTTACTATGCTGCTTGCTGAGCGAACTCATGACGTCTTGCAAGGTAGTTTTGTCCCTCTACTTTGACCACTCGGTACTAGGCTGCAACATTGATTGTCAAGGAATCTGTTGAACCACTACTTGGTGATTATTGCCTTCTAGGAGTAAAATCAGTGAAGTTCAACAATTTTTTTCTTTGGAAATATATCACCAAAGATAGAAGGTCGGTTCACCATCCTTGTTCCTACATGGAGTAATTCATAGTATTCGCATCATGCTCATCTTTTCCTATAAGAACAGAAGAAAAGAAAAGGGAGAAAAAAAAGAAAAGGAGAAATATGAAAGAGAGAAAGGGAGAGAAAAGAAAAGATAAAAGATGGGACAGAGTTGGATTTCCGGCTACAGACCCGATTTCTAGTCCCAAGCTGGGGAGGTGGGTGAGAGAGAGGAGTGAGAGGCACTGAGAGATTGAGAGAGAAAGTGTGTGTGTGTGTGTGAGAGAGAGAGAGAGCAAGAGGACAAGGAGCAACCGGCAAATGGCAATATTTGTATGCACACTAGAAGTCGAGAGCTATGCACTTTGTACAAACACCATCACTTGATTATGTTTCTCGCACACGTATCTATGCTCACGAGGAATCATTAGCAATCACAACACCACCATCACATACCTTACCCTACTTTACGATCCATGCACCGCATGACACTCATTTCCCATGACCCAATGAACTGTTATGAGATAAGATATCAGTAAACGTTTCGATTAGAATCCTATCTCTTATGTGTGGGCGAATTCGAACTCATCTCTTGCGGTTTTCTTTATATATTGGGCAACCCCATGTACAAGAATCAATTTAATAAAGCGAGAGAGCTTTGCCCCCTATATTGTGTGTGCTCCCAATTTCTGTTTGTGTGATTTCGTTGGCGTGATATTGATTGATCATGGGTGAACGACTACATTTCATAACACTAACTACATCCGTTAGCACAAATTCATCATGCATATACAATCGCAAATGACCCATATCACCCGTGATCCAACTGGATCGAGAGAGACAGAGAGGTAGTGATCCCCGTATACATTAGGAGGAGGCCTTCGCGGTGGTGGGCTGGACCGTGGTTGCAATCTCCTCCATCACGGCGCTGTCGCCAGCCGCCGCAACGACGCATTCATCGGCCACGGCCATGTGGACCTTCCCTATCGTGAGGACCGTGGCAATCGCAGCAGTACAAATGAGCTGGGCCTAGGCAGACACAGCTCGAAGCAAGCATGAATCGGAAATGGGTCGTGTCTGAGCTCGCTGAATGCAAATAGGGCCATGGCGGCACGTCAAAATTTAGGTATGTAGCCTAACAGATCCATGCTGTGCTGGCCCGGCCTGGCACGACGCCCACCTCTAGGCGTGTGGCATCGGCTAGCGAGGCACGTGTGGCAGGGCTAGGGTTTGGGTGGCATGCAAACTAGGGCTAGATGGCCAGCGACCACCCTGTTGCCTCTCTTCTTTTTATCTGCACACACGCACGCAGAGTCAGCCTCGGCCACGGCCCGATCGATAACCTCTTTTTCATTCCTCTTCTTCTTCTTTCCTCCTCTCCCTTTCACAAATAATATTTTGGGACATTACATAGCTAGCATGCAGCGGGAACACACACGTACTCACGCATGCAGCAATTAATGCACAACTCGAGGAACCCACAGCAAGCGAGAAATCAGCAAGGCAGAAGCAGCAGTAGGGGAACAGAACGGCAACGGCAGCAGCCACGACAGAACGACGGCGCTGGATGCTCGGGCTTGGGCGGCTCGGTTGCTGCTAGGGCCGGAGCATACGCCCACCTTGCCCTCTACTCTTATGTGGTGCAGCAATAGGTCCGCCGTGCCACTGGCCACGGTTTGGAAAGTTTATTCCCCAACCCCAAGTAGGGTTAACAATTTTGAAACTTCGAAAATCACACGAAATTAGACATTCGAAAATCGAAAAAACCGAGCCAAAAATCGGTCGAAAATCATAGAGTTTCAAAATCAATTTTTTTGAAAAAAATTCAAAAATCAACGAACTAGCTGAACTTTTTTTGGTTGTCAATTTTCGTCGAAAACCGAACGATTTTCACCGATTTTTGACCGGTTTACATCACATAAATTTCTTCGAATTTTTGAATTTTTTTAATTTAACAAATTTACTGACTGGTTTATATACCGTACCGGCTCGATAATGTTGATAATCGCGATATTGCGAACCCTCTAGCAGGTACGCATCAGCCAGCAGCAGTGGATCGTAGGACAACATGCGGTAGTGCAGCGGCTGTAGAAATCCTATCGTGCGGGATATGTACAGTAGTCAAACGGAGTCAGCGGCTTCAGGAAATCCTAGCGTGCTGGATATCACAGTAGTCAAATATTGGAGTCAGCTCAATGAGCTCTACACATCTACGGTCTAGGATTTTCATGCGAAACTGTATATTTTAAAATAAATTTAGAGATTGAAATACAATTAAGGTTTGAGGAATTACAGATCGTACCTCTTGTCTAGAATGGCTGCCCCTGTATGCATGCACTCGTGCTATGCCACCACTGGCATTTAGAATTTACTGGAAACATGTGCATATGCACATTATTTCCAACACCTCTCGATAATTTTTTTTTCTGAGTAGGATATTTGATTGACACGTTTCTGCTTTTGCATCAGTGTCTTAACTCCATACTTCAAAGAGGAAGTGCTCTACTCGAAAAATGATCTTCATAAAAAGAATGAGGATGGGATCTCCATCCTGTTTTATCTACGGAAAATATATCCAGGTACTTCGTACAATTTTATTTCAGAATCGAGCAACTTAATTATCTTCTGCTGTCAGTAAATGATTTTTCATCATGACCTCTTGCGTGCTAATAGATGAATGGAAGAATTTTCTGGAGCGAAAAAACATTGATCCGAAGGACGAAGATTCACTGAAAAAAAACATGGAAGAAATCTGTCTTTGGGCATCTTATAGGGGACAAACACTAACCAGAACCGGTAAAGTCAATAATGCAATCTTTTGGTATATTAATTACATCTAACTTGTTGTCTAACTATCTGTTTTTACTTTCTTAGTGAGAGGAATGATGTACTATAGGAAAGCACTTGAGATTCAATATGTGCAAGATAAACTAACGGATCTTGGTTAGAGTATTTCTTTCTTCGTCATTTTTTATCGCACCTTTGTAAATCTGTATATATTTTGACCCATTATAATATTTTGCAGCTAAATTGGACCATCATAGAACAACAACATCCAATCAAGAGGAAACGGATATGGCACCGGCCTTTGCAGATATCAAATTCACCTATGTTGTCTCCTGTCAAGTCTATGGGATGCAAAAAATATCCAAGGATGCCAAAGACAACGCTTGCTATGTGAACATCCGTGATCTCATGATAAAGTAAAAACCTAGAGCTTTCGACTTAGCAAAGAGATCTCTTAAATATATATTAAGGTTACTTCAATCCATCTTACATTTAAGTTGCACAGATACCCATCATTACGCGTTGCTTACATTGATGAGATAGAAGCTCCAACTGAAAATGGAACGACAAAGAAGACTTATTATTCTGTTCTTGTCAAGGGAGTAGGTAAAACGTATGATGAGGTACTTAATGAGCATAAAGATACAATTTTCACTTAATTTTATTTGCATCATGAGCTTTATTGAATTGAAGTTCACTGTGAAGGTGGAAAACGTCATGTTAAGGCTCCTTTTCTAGATAATCACAATTTATTAAAAATTACACTTCTATTTGAAGTTCGTAGTGGTGCATCACACTTGTTAGTAGTTTCTCATGAATATAAGTGCACCAATTTACACAATCAAAAACTCATGTTAAGCAACAACTCACTATTTTTCCATATTTATGTTTAATTTAAGGACCTTTTCATGCCTGTGCTTTTAACTTGATTTAGGAAATTTACCGCATCAAGCTCCCTGGCAGACCCACAGATATTGGGGAGGGAAAACCTGAAAATCAAAATCATGCCATAATTTTCACCAGGGGAGAAGCACTCCAGGCCATTGATATGAATCAGGTACAATTATGATCTCCACATCGTATATGTTGAGTTTCATAAATCAACCAATCTCTAGTCATACTTAAACACTGCCCCCTTATGGTAGGCTCAACCAAGCAAACAATATGGACTTGATGTGGTCCAGGACATGGCCCACCCATATGACCCTCTTAGCCTCACCACCCGCACCTGTTAACCATCACCTTTTTTTGTGTGTGGAATTGGCTATAGAACACTCACTTGGTTGGCTTCTGCCCAAAACCTGTCACTACCCCAAACACACTACAAAATATTAATTGTTCATTTGCTGGCAGATACACTTTGCTGCCCATGCATGCACACTGTAAAAATCGTGTTCATTTGCTGGTGGATTTTGCGGTGTCTTAAAATTGGGCCAGCTAAGTCTTAAACACAGTAATTTGGTTCTGCCACCATGTTAGATGTAGGGAGAAACACTAATAATTTCCATCATGGACCAATGGGTCAATATATGTATGTACAAGCCATATATAGGAAAACTATGTGGAATCAATTGGGACTAACCTAAACTATTCCTAATACATATACATTAGCAGCACAATGGGTAATAAAGTACTGGTCATTGTTGCTCATTTCCTCTTTAGGATAATTACCTTGAAGAGGCATTTAAAATGAGAAATGTGCTGGCGGAGTTTGGGAATCCAAAGTATGGAAAAAGCCAACCCACTATATTAGGCCTTCGTGAGAATATTTTTACTGGAAGGTATGTCCATTTATTCAAAATTCTGTTCAATTATATCTTGTTTAAGTCATTTATGGTATATTTTTATGTTAGTAACTTTTTTCAATAATTTCTTCCTATTTTAGTGTTTCATCACTTGCTTGGTTTATGTCCAACCAAGAGACCAGTTTTGTTACCATTGGACAACGCGTGCTTGCCAATCCTCTGAAGTACGTAATCTTATTTTCATTTTGATATATAAATTTTAAATCCAGTGCATTTCTTTGAATGGGAGTCTATTTGAATTGAGTGTTGGTCCACTTATAATTATTTTGTGTGGCCAACCTTATTTTCCTTTTGGCCAAATCATGACCATTGGGAAGTATTTTTGAACTAATTTCAGCACTTATGAGGCAATTGTGCTAAAAAACATCATATCATTGCATACTTAACATTTCTAAACTAGATCAAATTATATACAAGTTCTATACCAAATTCCTAATGTGTAAAAAGTTGTTGTAGTGTAGTAGGGATGATATACTGTGCTACCAGGAACTTCAGAGATTTTTATGAAGTGTGGAGATTGTAACTCTAATTAAGATTTAAAAGTGAAGTTAGTTATGAATTGACTATAGAAGCAGAGCTAAACATGTTTAGTATCCCCATAAGGCCATAACCATTCTAGTTCCAGGCAGTTCCTGGCTAGATTGGATTTTTGTCATCACTTGTAGCTGAAAACTGATAGTAAAATTGTGTTTTCATGAAATAACTGATAAGTGGCCAGAGTTACTCTTAAATCTTAATCATCAATAGCTTGGTCAGATGGTCCACCCAATCTTGCCAATTTGCTAGGAAGTCTGGTAGCCGATAGTAAATGACTAGTTCCTGCCAATTCAGAATGCTTAGAAAAAAGGTAACTAACAGATCAAATTACGGGATGAAATCGGGGACCACTAAGATTTGACTTTATTTTCACATTCTTAAATAGTTTGATTTAATCTTTTTCATGCTTCTATATTCTTGTATGTAAGATGCACATTTTCTTTTTCTTTTTTTGATGGGGAAATGGTAGCGAGGGCCCTATATAAATATTAATTAATATATAGTACATAATTAACTTAATTACAACAAAGATCCACAGGATCCAAAAAACCTCTAATATAGATTAATTAGCTACTACTCAAGGCAACCAATTACAAAATGAACTAATTCATATAATTTCTACTAATCTAGCTTTCCAAAGCATCAACCATCCTAGAGGAAATTCTGAATTTCAATAATTCTGAATCCATTAGTAGTAACCTCTTCCACTTGAACTTGTTGAGAGGAATTTTTTCAAAAATGCACTTATTTCTTTTGAGTCCATATGTTCTAACAGCCTAAAGTAACAAGTTCCTTGACAAATATCTGAACAGATCCGGCTTGTAACTTAGCAATGGACAACATGTCCATAATCTCAAAGGAAGTATTCCAATTGATTTGAATCAAATTTCAACAGTCTTTGCTAAATTAGCACTCAAAGAAAAGATGCATTCACTCCTCCAGAACTTGATTGTTACAGAGCACGCTGTGAACATCATCAACTTTAAAGCTTTTTCGATGAACATTTTCTTTTACCATGAGGCCTTTTATGTCTATGGCTCATTATTGTAATGTATTACAGGGTTCGGTTCCATTATGGTCATCCTGATATTTTTGATAGACTCTTCCATATTACTAGGGGTGGCATAAGTAAAGCCTCAAAGACCATAAACCTAAGTGAAGATATCTTTTCAGGTAAGCCTTCATCTCATACGAACTTCTTGCAGTCATCCCTAACCTAAAATGCATTTATTGAATTCAATGTTCTTAGGTTTTAACTCGACAATGAGAGGAGGACATGTCACACATCATGAGTACATGCAAGTTGGTAAGGGGCGTGATGTGGGAATGAATCAAATTTCAAGCTTTGAAGCTAAGGTGGCCAATGGCAATGGTGAACAAACATTGAGTCGTGACATCTATCGGCTTGGACGCAGATTTGACTTTTATAGAATGCTATCTTTCTACTTTACTACAGTTGGGTTTTATTTCAGTAGCATGGTAAGAATATTAGTTGAAGATATTTATGTGAAACTTTCTCTCTAAAGAATACCAAAGTTACTTTTTTCTTTCTGGTGGGGTACGCAGGAGAGAACCCTACTGAAAATTCAAATAAAATCAAAATTTAAGAAAATTATTTACAAAAATAAATAGGAGAGATAGGTTAAGATGATCTAACTTTAAAACATTTATTTCTTCATGCTGAATTAGCAAGTTTTCTAAATTCTTCGATGTACAAAAAAATGTTAAAGTGCGCACTCTCAGGATTTCAGCTATTATCTATAAGCATACAGTATAATTTGGTGTAAAATGCTATTTATTCATAACTGAGAGTTTAGGCATGGTGTCACCATGTAATGTGTTTTCATTCTGCATATTTTGGAATACTGATATCCATAGTTCCTTCTTTCAGGTTACTGTACTTACGGTTTATGTATTTCTGTATGGGAGGTTATATCTAGTTATGAGTGGTCTGGAAAAGTCTATTTTGTTGGATCCACGGATTCAACAAAACATCAAGTCTCTTGAAAATGCATTGGCTTCACAGTCTGTTTTCCAGCTTGGTTTGCTGCTTGTCCTCCCTATGGTCATGGAAGTCGGCTTAGAGAAGGGGTTCCGCACAGCGTTAGGAGAGTTTATCATCATGCAACTTCAGTTGGCCTCTGTGTTCTTCACGTTCCAGCTTGGCACCAAAACCCACTACTATGGGAGAACAATACTCCATGGTGGCGCTAAATACATACCTACAGGCCGTGGATTTGTTGTGTACCACGCAAAGTTTGCTGAAAATTACCGGATGTACTCCCGTAGCCACTTTGTTAAAGGACTTGAACTGTTGATACTTCTGGTTGTCTATCTAGTCTACGGAAGTTCCTACCACAGCTCGAAAACGTACCTATTTGTTACCATCGCCATATGGTTCATGGTTGCATCATGGCTCTTTGCACCGTTTATCTTCAATCCGTCATGTTTTGAGTGGCAGAAGACGGTTGAGGACTGGAAAGAATGGAGGAAGTGGATGGAGAACCGAGGGGGCATCGGCGTGTCTGTGGATCAAAGCTGGGAGGCATGGTGGATAAGTGAGCAGGAGCACCTTAGGAAGACTAGCATTCGTGCTCTTATCTTGGAAATCATCCTTTCACTTCGTTTCTTGATCTACCAGTATGGTATTGTGTACCATCTGAACATAGCACACCACAGCAGAAGCATTCTGGTACTCTCTCCACATGATCCACTTTGGTTGCTTCTATTCTAGTTCGTACAGTTGCAGTATATCCTAATGTAATACCCATTTCCTTTCAACTTCTAGGTATATGCATTGTCATGGCTGGTTATGCTCACGGTTCTAGTAGTTTTGAAGGTAAGACTTTGGCCTTCCATTTTGCCCAGTTACCTCGCTTAAAAATCTTACTGGTCGGATGTTGTTCCTTCTCTTCAGATGGTTTCAATAGGACGGAAGGAATTTTTGACAGACGTGCAGCTTATGTTCCGCATCCTCAAGGGCCTTCTCTTCCTCGGCTTCGTCTCTGTGATGGCGGTCCTTTTTGTTGTATGTAACCTGACAATTCCTGATGTCTTCGCTAGTTTTCTCGGGTTCATGCCTACTGGTTGGTGTATTCTTCTGGTGAGTGAAACCTCTGTTTACCAACTTGTTTGAGCTTTATTTCTTTTAGATAATGGATCCTAACGCTAAAGCATAGACTAACACCACTCAAGCAATTTGCATACCAATAACACCACCTCCTAAGCATCCTAACGCTAAAGCATAGACTATGATCGCAACCAGTTGGTGCATATATAGATAACCTACAACGAATTATATATATTTTTATATCAAAAATCATATCATTTCGACATAGCCGTGACCCACACAAAGCAACAGCCCTGACCAAAACGTGAGCCTTAATTTTTTTCCCAACCCCAATAATTAGTTCCTAAATATATTGGTTATGCTACTAGGAGGTGGCAGACTAGAAGCCGCTTATATCACGCGCCATGCAAAACGAGCATATTGGCACTAAAAAAAGAGGTGTTAAATAGTTTCCTCGTTGTGACAAAAATAATATTTTTTTCTACCATTTCATTTTTTTTACATAGGTTATATTTTGTTAATATCACCCCACGACATAGATACCATAGAGAAATTTTGTTTTTAATGGCACTCGATAGAGAACTGTCTATGCTGATGGAGATTCCATTGAAAAGTATCCATGAAACACAAAATTAAAAAACAAACATTCCTACCGTGCTCATGAGCGAATCATGGTACGAAAAAAACAAGATTGAGTCTGTTAACTCTCAAGCAGTTGGTTGAAAAGCTCATTGATCAGCTGAAACTCCGGTAGTTTGATCATATATGGACATTACCAAGATCTATTCTAGCAGACTAATGCTTTACAGGTTCCGCTCAGTACAATTTGTAGCCCCTGATTAATTTTTATGATTTGTTCTTGACAGATTGGGCAAATATGCTCTCCATTGCTTAAGAAGACTACGCTGTGGGACTCCATCATGGAGCTCGGGAGAGTATACGAGAACATGATGGGTCTCATCCTCTTCGTGCCCATCGGCTTCTTATCCTGGTTTCCCTTCGTCTCGGTGTTCCAGACACGGTTGCTCTTCAACCAAGCATTCAGCCGGGGCCTCCAGATCTCAAGGATCCTTGCCGGTCAGAAGGACATTGGGGAGTTCGAACTGAGCTCAGCTCAGGTGGCTGAACACGTCGTCGCTGAACACGCCGACCCGCACTCAACTATGCTCGAACGCTCACGTTCACAGAAAAAATAATGGGTACACGCAGGAATGCAAATTATGTGGAATAGGGTGTACCCACTCGTGTAGGATGTATGTGGTGTGCGCATTCTTGCACCTCTAAAAAAAGACACGTGTTCCATACATGTGCATGAATTTGTTTGCTATGATCGATTTGGGGCATCTGTTACTTGATGACATTTACTAGTTTCTGGTCTTCATATATCACTACATCTCTATATACTAGGTAGAGTTGTGCGCTACACGGCACTGTATAAAATTTGGTCTGAGTTTTTTTTTAGAAAAAGAACGATAGGAGCACCTCAACGTAATTTCGGTTCTCTCGGGATGATTTTCAAAAATGGATTGGGTAGGAGTCGTCTGCGAATTTGCGTAACTACGGGGTCTTTTTTTAAAAAAAACTAGTAAGGACTCGTTCACAAATCCATGGAACTCCGTGTCCTTTTTGCAAATAACCGATGGAAGGATCTAGATGTAATTTAGGATTTTCCAAAGGGCCCTTCCATGAGAACGGAGAAAACTGGTGGAGGTCCCGTTTGCTAATCTACAGAACTACAGGGTCCTTTTTGCAAAATAACTGTTGAAAGGATCTGGACATAATTTCGGATTTTCCGGAGGGTATTTTCTCGAAAACAATGACATGGAAGCTCTCCCTAGGCTCGAATTCTTCCCAGCATATACATAAATAGATGCGCGAGCGCGGCGCACGCCACACCAGCCGTCACACGACAAGATGTGAAAATTGGGCATAGTTTTTTTTAGGGGGGGGGGGGCTAACAAGCAAAAAGCAGAGTAATACGTAATCTTATAAAGTTTCAAGCAGTTTTTGGGGAAAAACGACGTGTTAAAAACAAATTCTGGGAGTTCTGGGGTAATAAAGAATTCTAACGAACTATTGTGTAATATTAGAATTTTTTGGGCCCCTTCTGCCAAAAAAAGAATTTGCGGGGTACTAAGCTGTAATTCTAGAAAATATATTTCAAAATTTTAGGGGCCTTCCCTCAAAAAACAAAATTCCAGATCTGTTAGGATCTTTCCCGCAAAAAAGTATTCTAGATGTAATTTTGAAAACTTTCGAGAGCTTCTTCGCAAAAAAAACGGGCCGCTCACGCCACGGGCACGCGTTGCGGCCGCGCTTAGCCCGCGCGCCCGAGCCACACGTCACGCGGGCAAAAATAATGCGGACGAGTGCGAACGAGGAATCGAACCCGCGACCGAAGGCGAGAGAGCGAGGCATCCTACCGCAGCACCGCGCAAACGTTCTTAGCGAGTAACGGCGTTAAAATATATAAGCCGAACAAGCGACTGAGCCACGCGGACATGTGGGCAAACGGCGAGCCAGCCGTACGCACGGGTGGCCATTTTCCTGCTCACGCAAGCGACTCGGCGGGAGCGCACACGGCCACGTCGCCCACACGTCAACACTGCGCGCGGAGGGAGCCGGAACCCTCTGGGGTTTATATAAGGTAGTATGTGATTAAGCTCTATAGAATAATATGACATATTAAGAAATTAATATTTTGAAGTTGCTCCTGTAAACAGTTCTCTTTCTTTCTTTTTTGAGACAATCCTAGAAACAGATCGGAATTCCCCTTCCATGGATATTTTTCCATTTTGTTTGTGTACCATTTAGCCACCTGGTGGTATTGGTTCTTGAATGCCTTCGTGAAGCGTGAGTTTCGCTGTATAAGATTTAGGTATTTGCTACTAGACTTTTTATAATCCCTGAGAAATATTAGAATTTACATTAAGACAGTACAATTATACTTCAATGTAAATTTTGGATGCAAAAAGTCTGTTTCGAGACCAGAGGTGAAGAAATTATATGGAGACTAAGGGTGTATTTGTTAAGGCTCGAGCTCCACCAGATCCGTGGATAGATTCGTGGATCTGGTGGAGCTGGGTATTCCTAACTCCACCAGATCCGTGAAGCTAGATCTGTGAGTATATTAAAAGTGTTTAAATATATCATCTTTTCAAATTTTAGACCAAAAATATAAACTTTAATTCACTTTATTTTAGCCTACAAGTTTCAAATCTCAGGTGAAGCTGGGATCTGGAGCTCTACCAAACAGGCCCTAAGTAATGGTAGGGCCCACTTACGTCCGAAGCGCAACATGATAAAGAATACATTCTCCTCTTATGGTACTTCTGGAAAGCTAGAAATGATCTTACATTCAACAAAAAAAAAAGTTAGAACCATCCAGAGTATAATATACAATACCAAGGCTTCTGACACACCTCTATCACTCATTTCAACACCGTGGATAACAAATACAACAATTAAAATATTCATCATCTGGTGAGCAAACCTCTAAGCCAGCGGCTCATACTTGAGACTTGCAACATCACTTCCAACAACACTTTCTTTACTGATGCCTCTTTTCCAACAACACCAAAATGGTACCTTTGGTTTAGGCATCATTGCTTCTATGCGAGATTCTCCTTTCAGTTGCAGATTACAAATTCAAGCTCAAGGGACTCACTCTTCTTCACCCTTGGAGGCTGAAGCTATTGCTCCATTGAGGGCAGTTACGGTGGCAAACCTGTTGTAACTCCCCACCTGTTTCTTCTTTGTTGATTGTCAGGTACTAGCGCAAGCACTTTCATCAGGAGACCAATTGCTCAGGCCGGGGCACTGCACAATCAGACCAATCTTGCTTCAGATTAAGGAGAGACATATAGTGATCTACTTATGTTTGTGATGAGTATTTGATCGTGTTTAAACTTGTGGTGCTCAGGTTTGAGTTTAAATTGAGTTTGTTTTGATTTTGAACAATTTAAGTTGATGTGAGTTCAAGACGGTACAACCAACATGATGAGGGCAGTAGTATAGGGAGTGCGGTACTATCGGGTTTTGAGAGGTGGTAGTCATTTTCCAGAAGGATGTTTTTTCTAATGTCAGTGAAGGCAGTACTACCGGCCTCTGGGAAGAGATAGTTTTGGGAAACGGTACTACCGGCCCATGGAAAGTGGTAGTATCAGGGTGGCAGTACTACCCACCTTTTGTGAAGCGGTTGTTATTTTTTAGAACAAAATATCTAATACTGTTATTGATTAAATATTTTGTTGAGCAATGCTACGTGACGTTTTTCTTGTTTGTGATGGTTGTAGGACTTCGAAGCTAGGTCATGGTGAGATAGAGGAGACCGGGACTAGACTCGAGCTGAGGTCTAGACTGTTAAGTTAGTCTTATACAAATTTATCCTCTATCTCTAATTAACCAACTCTATCTCTTATATGTTTTGTACTACTATAAATATGACTCTGTAGCATAGGACAAGAGCAAGCTTCTATTGTAAATATCTCTTCATATAATAATCGTCTTTGAGCGTCTATGATTTTTTCCATAAGGATTTTCCACATAAAAATTCGTATCTCTTATTCTCTATTTTCTACATATTATTTACAACAGAGGGAGCACAGGAGATTGAATCTCTCGACGATCAAAATCAAGCGACGCGTGAAAAGCAATCAGATCGGCAGCAAGGCGTCCACGCGCAAGTCGACGTCACGCTCCTGCGGCAGAAGATTTCGTCCCGAGCGTGGCGCAAGAAATCAGGGAAGCATTACGCGAATCGAGAAGAGCAACAGCGTCGTCTGGCTCTGGTCCTCTCCGGGAGAATCGCTCGACGCGCAGAGGAGCACTTCTTTGTAATGAACGGTGGACTTTAAATCGGGAAACGATCCAACGGGTGAGAGTTTAGGTGACGATGAATAGTATTGTCGATAATGACGGCTGCTGTAATTGTGTTTTGAAGTTAAATACAGTTGTTTTCTGGGTTATGCGGTAAAGGTGTTTGGGTGGAGTATAAAAGGGGTTGTAATAAGTGTTGGAAAACAGGATAAAAAATGGATTGAAAGTTTGGCTGCTATTTTGTTCTTGCGTGTTCTTCTTTTCTTCTCCCCTTCCGGTTTGTTATGCTACCGATTCTCACGCCGCAGGTGTTCTATTGGCCAAGGGATGCCGTAGGGTATTACATCTGATATTAGAGCTGTGTTCGATCGGGAGATTTGTTCGGTTGGACCGTAAAAATTTTTTCCGGACGAGATTTAAGGAACTTGAATTGGATTCATTCTGCTTCAATCGATCCTTGTAAAATCCCCAACTCCGGTTAGCTTGACTTGACAATCGATCAACACGGCTCCTCCAAAACCCTCAATTCAGACCCAATTCATCCTAGAGGCGATGGGATAGGCAGCGGATCGGGAGGAGGAACGATTGTTGGGGATCAAAGAGAGTCTTGATTTGTTGTTCGCGTGGATGGAAATCATAGATACCACGCAACAACAGTTGAAGACTCGCACGGAACTCACAACAAGGGCGATTGAGCAGAGTTCGAAGGATAAGTAGCTTCTCGCTAGACAAATGGAGGCAACAGCGCAAGCAGTCGCTCGATTGACAGCGAGAAAGGTGGTTGAAATGAACAAGAACGAGGAAGGGGGTGGATCGGCACAGCATGCGACAGGGAGAGCCATACTGATGCCTGCGCCTCCAGAGCAATGGGCAAGAGTTGATGTGGAACCATCATCATCTTCAGGAGGTATGCGGGCTAGGTGTTCGGCCGGTGTTCAGCAAGACATAACTGGTCCGAATGGGCATTATCCGAGGGAAACATGGGGAGCAACGAGGACTCCATTACCGAAGTTGAGCTTTTCGAAATTCGATGGGGAAGGTCCTCGAATTTGGAGAGATAAATGCATGGACTATTTTAGGCTGTATAATATCCCAGAGGCGTTGTGGGTGACTACAGCTACATTGCATATGGAGGGGAATGCTGCGCGTTGGTTGCAGGTATATAAAACTCGTAATGAAAAAAAGGAATTGGGATCATTTTGTACAGGCTGTGGAGACTAAATTTGGGGCATTTAATCACCGGAAGTTGTTAGAGGAATTGGTGGATGTTAAACAAACTAGGACAGTGACTGAGTACAAAAGCCGGTTTGATGAGTTGATGTACGAAATTCTAATTCACAATCCTTACTATGGTGAGGAGTTATTTGTGTCACAATTTGTAAAAGGCTTGAAATCAAAGCTAAGGGGGTCGGTACAGGGTCAAATTCCCAAAACAGTTGATCGAGTAGCTCTTTTGGCCAGAATACAACAAGATGTGATTGATCGCAGCAAACCATGGAAATTGAAATTGGGGATGGTTAAAGGAGGAGTAAACAAAGTAGATAAGCACACAGGCAATATAAAAATTGGGAAAGGAGTATCACCGAATTAATGGTTTGTGTTATCGGTGTGGGGAAAAGTATGATCCTAACCATCAGGCTTATTGCAAGAAAAAAATTCAAGAACAGCTGCAAGCTATTACCACAGAAGAGCATACCGAAATGTTATCAATACAATACTGGACCTGTTAGGCCATCTCCAACAGCATTCCCTAAATCTGGATCCCTATATCCCCATATACAGAATTCTCTAAAAAGATTCTTTACCTATATCACTTCCCTCTCCAACAGTATTCTCCAAATCCTACTCCCTATTTTCTCCATCCTATATTATAATGATATTCCATAACCGCCATGTAAGCCACCTTTATTTTTTAACGGTGAAAATTCGAACGGCTATTTTTAAATACGAAAATTTAAAATTTATTCTACCAGGAATTTAAAATTTGAATGGCTATTTTTAAATACGAAAATTTAAAATTTGAATTTGAAACTAACGAAAAAATATTGTGTCATTAAAAAAAATGACAGGTCGTGCTACATGATCAAATAACCCAATTTCATCTAACAACACAAAGTTCGTGCAAGCAGTTGTGCAATAATCAAAGTGTGTTGCAAAATTCCTCTTGCACATTTCTTCAAGCGATTTACAAGATGGGATGATGAAAGCTATTGGTAAGATGAACATCTGTGTCTGCAATAAACTTTCAGGGGTCAATCTAAATTGAACTAGCTAGCAAGTTCGCCAAATTTGCAGAAGCCATATCCCTTGAATTTGGGGAAAAACTAAAAACTAGTCTTGGTTGATGAGTCGCTTCGATGAGAACACACGAACCCTTAATGTATAATGCACATGGAAAGTTGTATCAATATCTCATATACTTTTTTTCTGAGGCTAATGGCCCCATTTGTCACAACCATCACAAGCCCACGTCAAGTCTTGAATAGTGTTGGCGTCAAAAACTTGAGGTAGGGTTTCTGACAACAGCACACCAGACGAACACCTGGTTCAGAGCGTGCCAGTCGATTTGACCTGGAATCGACAAGGTAAAAACAATAAAATTTACTCCAAGCCGATCGTCAATATCAATCGCCTTAAACTTAATCAGCCTGAAGCCGATCAAGATTAAAGTATCAGGATAAATGTAATTTAGCCGATTAAGGCTAATCAGAGGGTAAAGGTAGATCGATTCTGAAGAAGGCGATGCGCAACAAAATCAGAACAAATCGAACACAGGGTGTAATTGGCGAAGATCAATAATCGCGATGCGCAACTTTATTGATCGGGATCGATTACAAAGGCTAAACTACAAGAACTACTCCTAGTCGACGGAAAAAGTAAAAGCGGTTGATTGTATTGTGTTGATGATGATTTCGCAGCTCACTTTGGTCCTTCTTTTATACCCTCAGTCGATAGTGTTCTGTTACAACACGCTTCAAGTCCGTATCCGTATCGGCCTTATCTTTGAACGGTTGTTTCCCTAAAAAATCTCGCAGTCACCAAATATCTCGGATTCTTTCCAATCCTCGGTTAGTTTTCGTATCTTTGAGTTTATTGCCTGATTCGATAAACTTGCCTATTTTTGGTGCAAACATATGCCCCCCATTTTTGAGAGATGACTTGTCATCTGTAAAAAATGACAATTATCGGCTTGTTCAATCGGCTAACGTTTGATCTTCACCCATTAATTGCCGCTTTATTCGCGCCGTAATTTTCTGACATGCTGGTAGTGCGTTTTAACTGCTCGCGTCCTTTGAGATTCACTTCCGCCGTTTGATTTTTACCATGCTATAAAACGGGGCCCCACCTCGGTCATTCTCTCGCGCAAGCTCTCGACCCCAAACAATCGGCTTTTGCTTACCCTTTGCTCGATTTCCATCAATCGCTTGCACCTCTCTTCTCCAATCGGCTTGCTAAGATTGGTTTGAAATGGACGCGAGTCGGTACTCATTCGATCCCTAACAAGAAAGATCAGACTTCCTTGGTCCGATAGGGAACCTAGATGCCAAGACGGTTATTAGTCGGGATATTCCCGTCTTCCTCTATCGGCTCTGCATTCAACATAGAGAGTGGGAAAAAGCTTGAGGCATGGCGGCGCCGCTTAAGGGTGGAGATCTTGGTATATTCGCGTGGCTGCTCAAAAAGAGAGGAATGGGAAAAGATGGGTATAGTGAGTGTATCCTCTCTCACTAGCCGACCGAAGCCAATGAGCCCTTAGTGGCCACGGCCGTTATTTCGATCGGAGACCTTCAATGCCTTTTGTTCCATCTTTGGTCCCATCGGCCCAACCCTCATGGACATAGCCCAATTGTGTTGCCTTAGGCGGATGGTGAGCGGATATCGGCTTTAGTGGCAAACCAAATACAAGCTCATTCAATCCAAAGGAGAAGGTGGCGCAAGTACATTGATAACAATAATAAAGTGAGCGGGCGATATCGGATGAAGAACATGTTGCTTTCACGAACTTATGGTTAGACCGATTTTTGTTTTGTGGTGCTTCTTTAGGACCAACACAAGTGTATCGATTGATGGCAGAGCGGTTGGTAGAGGGCCGTCGGCTAGCATTGGGAAAGATGTTCCTTGGAGCGGTTTGTCAAATGATGCATGTAATTAGAGTCGGCTTTTCTTGGTTTTGCCAAATTTTGCGTCGACAACGAGGAGGTCCTCTCGGTTCATACAGATGTGGTTGTCTTGTTTATTTAGCCGATCCTTCAAATTGGATCCATCGACGACTCGGCATTCCTCGTGAAGATACACGGAAAATGTAGCACGAATTGAGCCACCGATCTTATGGCGAAAGATACATAATGTGCTCGTAGCAAGAAGATATCTCGATCGGCTTGAAAAATATTTATCTTTCTTCTGAACTTGGATAGTAATGATTTTAGCCAACAAGACTTCTTGATTATACCAATGCGGCCCGATTTTGAATGGCCATCATTTCTTCATCCGATTACGGCGATTCGAGAGATGCAGAATCGTCTCTAGATTTCTTCAAAGTTTTTATTTCTCCCAGCATCTTACATGTCGGCTTTAATACAAGAAATCGTACCTTTCAGCCTTCCTACGAATTTTATCATCCTTCCATTTTCGCCAGACAACTAGGTTTTGGCCAAGTGATCCCCAGTCTCCCACTTCTCGACTTGGTTCAGCCTAGGACTAGAGTGAGATCTTTAGCTGCAGCCAATATGGTCTTGGAGATAGCCGATGACTTGCAGATCAAATCTTTGCCACATTTTGTCTTGAATAATCGTCGATCCAGCCGATTTTCTGTATGGTGGTCTTCAATTGCAAATGCACTTCTCTTAGATCGTACCCCATCGGCCATTATTAATGCCCTTTTCCTGCACGCGTTCTGAGCCGATGGTATCTTTCGATAATGACTCAAGTGACGAATCGAGCTCGGATATGATAATACTAGTCTTGTAGATATTCTTGGCAGGTATTAGTCGATTTTTAACTTTTCTTTATCGTAGACTATATGAATGTCTCATTGGCTTTATCCTCTTTTCTTTGCGGACTAAAGTCGCTAGTAAGAAGCCGATCGACGCCCTTGGCTAGTAAAGAAAAACGACCATACAAGGCAAGCGCACTTCTCGGATATATACGGTTCCTTGGGCATTCAAAGCCCATCATTGTCCGATTTGGAAAGACAACAACAACCAAGTAAGTTATGTTTAACCATCTCTTGTTTCTTTTAGTTTCTTCATAAACTAACTTTCTAGCCGATGGATCTTGAGAGAAGAAGAAGCGAAGTCAACTAAAGTTCTTTGCCAAGAAAAACACTCTAAGCCACAAGAACAAAGTGGCGAAAGTTCACCGCACGGATCGACTCGCTCGGTATTTGTCTATCTCAAAATTTAAGGATCTTGATTTAGTCCATCGGTTTTCATTATATTCTATCTTCTTCCAGCCTACCGCATCGGCATAAGTGGCCAACATCACGGCAAGCTTGCGGATATATCGACCAAAGAGCCGTTGCCTCCTCACCGATGCGGCGCCAACAACCACTTCTTTGCTCGGAGACATCTGATCCATCCAACATCCTTGGCTTCAACTTATCTGATTTGGATGATCCAGAGATTTTTGCAGCCGATGATTACATCTCCGCAATTCAAAACATCATCGCGGTCTCAAAAGACGCGTCGACTGCGGTTTCATCGGCTCCTGGCATGCAAGACCGCCTCAACAAGCTATTTGATTTAGTGTCAAGGCCGCAATCGGAGATTTTAAACAATAATCAGCCGATTCGGGACGCTATGGCTGCAGTTGAGGCCGATTTACCACCAGCGGCTATGGCTGCACTGCTTGAGGTATGCCATTTAGATGAGAAAAAGACGCTGGTGGAGGCAGCTGAAGAAAGGAAGAAAAAGAGAGCAGCCCAAGAAGCCGACCAGAGAATCCTTGACAAAATGGTTGCGGAGACAAAGGCGAAGAAGAAAAAGTTTGATGCCACTATGGATTCTCTGAAAGGTACCAAATCTTCTCTTCAAAAGCTGGAAACCACTAAGAAATTTCTTGAAGATGAACTGTCAAAGACGGTGAAGCTTATCGCCGAAGGTCAAGATTCCTTTCAAAAAACATCATCGGCCGCCAAGGAGCAGAAGATTGAAATAGCATCAGCTGTGGCAGCCTTCAAGGAGCAATCGGCCAAACTTATACCCATCCCAGGCAATGCAGCAGAAGATGACAAGATCTTGGATGAGGTACAAGAAACAATTGCCAAGGCAGCTGGAGCACTGTCGGCTTTAGGGGCACGACTCTGAATGTCTCCGACTCCGAATATTCCTGGATGTAATATTTGAGTGGTTGTCCCAAAACTTATAAATACTCTGAATGTCTCATGAATGCTTTGTAATTTTGCCATGTTTACGATCGGCTATTTAACCGATTCGTATTTTACTTATATTTCCAGAATTTGCAATCTTTTCAGCTGATTAACAACATTGTGTTAATCTCGGTTCTGAACATATATTCAATCGGCTAGGCTCCAATCCAAACACTAGGGTAGTATTTCTTTAAGTATTTCCCATTAATTGCTTTAGGCAACACATACCCTTCTAACGTTTCTAGCAAGTACGAGTTTCCGCCGACTAGCCGATTAATTTTATATGGCCCTTCCCACGTAGGTGACCATTTTCCAAATCGGTTATCTTTCGAGCCAACAAGCAATATTGTTTTCCATACCAAATCGGCCAAATCAAAAGACTTAGGCATAACTTTTTTATTATATGCTCTTGCAACTCTGATCTTATTCCTTTTAAGCCGATCAAGCGTAGATAAACGTAACTCCGCTAATTCATCCAAGCTGTCGACCATTAAATCATTGTAATCTTGAGCCGACAAACCATTTTGTCTGGCTATTCGTATCGACTCAATATTGATCTCTACAGGCAGAACGGCTTCTTGTCCATACACCAATTGGTAAGGTGAAAGTTTTGTCGCTCCGTGATAAGATAACCGATAAGCCCAAAGTGACTCCGATAGAGTCGAATGCCAATTCCTTAGCTTCTCATCAATTTTTCGTTTGATCAATTTGATTAGCGTTTTATTAGACGACTCGGCTTGTCCATTAGCCTGAGCATAATATGGCGAAGAGTTTAACAATTTGATCCCTAAACTCGTCGCGTAACTCTGAAACTCATTTGACATGAATACCGTACCTTGGTCGGTCGTGATTGTTTGCGGTATTCCAAACCGATGGACGATATGTTCATTCACAAAACTAATCGCTTCAACACTGGTCACCTTTTTAAGTGGTATAGCCTCGACCCACTTTGAGAAATAATCGGTTGCGGCCAAAATAAACTTATGGCCTTTACTCGAGGCAGGAAATATTTGGCCGATTATGTCTATTCCCCAACCTCTGAACGGCCAAGGTTTGATAATTGGATGTAAAGCCGATGCTGGTGCTAATTGTATGTTGCCAAACTTTTGACATGTCTGACATCCTTTGTAATATTTGAAGCAATCTTCTAGCATCGTCGGCCAAAAATAACCTGTCCGTCTGAGCATCCATTTCATCTTATGTGCCGATTGATGAGAACCACAAATGCCTTCATGCACTTCACCCATCGCCACTCGTGCTTCTTCAGCTTCAAGACATCTTAACAACAAGCCCTCCATAGCCCGATAATCAAATATATCGTCCATAACAACATACTTCAATGCTTGTTGTCGTATCCTTCGTTCCGTCGGCTTAGATGGGTCGACTAGATAATCTTTGTCTGTGTTCTCCAATCGGCAATATTTGCGCACATGACTGCTTTGCTCACTAGTTCGGTCTCCTGATTTTGGTCAAAATCCTTATATCCTGATGCTTGCTGAGCTAAAACATTAGCTCTATCGTTCAATTCACGAGGAATATGACCGATAGAAAATGAAGTAAAAGAGCTGATAATCTCTAAACATTGTTCTAAATATTTCAGTAGTATTTCATCCCGACATTGGTATTCTCCCTTTATCTGCTGTACTACCAATAGTGAATCACCATATGCCTCAACAGCTCTTACTCCAATATTTTCTAACAACAGTAAGCCTTTGAGTAACGCTTCATACTCGGCCTGGTTGTTGGAGCATCGGCTATTTAGCCGGAATGCAAATTCAAAGCTATGCCCTTTGGGTGAAGTAAGTACAATACCGATACCATCACCTTCCCCACATACTGATCCGTCAAAGAACAGTTGTCATGGTGCTACCAAGACTAGGTTTGCTGCTGTGTCATGTCCTGTTATAAAATCGGCTAGGACTTGTCCTTTGACTGCTTTGGCCGATTCGTATGATAAGTCGAACTCGACCAAGGCGTAAGCCCATTTGCCAAGTCGACCTCGCAGAATTGGAGCTGACAATATATATTTTATAACATCGGTTTTGCAGATGACCTTACAAGCCGATGCTAATATGTAGTGCCTCAGCTTTGTGCACGAGAAGTACAAGGATAAACATAGTTTTTCAATAAAAGGGTACTGACCTGCGTCCAAAGAACCGTCGGCTTAAATAAAAGATAACCCTCTCTTTACCATGCACTTCTTGTGCCAAAACAGCTCAATAGTATCTTCTTGGCGAGACATATAATCTGAAAGGAATCCCTTTTTGTGGTGTAGCCAAAACTGGAGGGTTGGACAAATACCTTTTGACTTCGTTGAAAGCTTTCTGCTGATCGGCTCCCCATATAAATTCTTCATTGTCCTTCAACTTCAGTAATGGAGTAAAGGCACGAATTCTACCAGAGAGGTTCGAGATGAACCGACGGAGATAGTTAATTTTGCCGATCAACTTTTGTAATTCATTTTTGCACGTTGGTGGTTCAGTATTGGCTATGGCCTTGACCCTCGTTTGCCGACTTCGATTCCTCTTTCATGTACCATAAAGCCTAAAAGCGCCCACCGACACGCATGACGCACACTTGTAAGGATTCATCTTCAAACCGTGCGATCTTATGTTTTAAACACCCTCTAAATCGGCCAAATGTTGGAAATCGTCTGCAGACTTTACTACTACATCGTCAATATATATTTCGACAATGTGGCGATTAAATCATGAAAGATCGATTCATTGCCCGCCGATACGTTGCTCGGCGTTTTCAAGCGAAAGTCATTCATCATCCACTCGAGCAGTCCTATTGCACGGGACATCCGAAAGCTATTTTTGGTATATCGGCTTCCGCCATGAGTATCTGGTTATACCGGCGTTACCATCTAGAAAACTTATGATTTTATTCCCTGATGCAGCATCAATAAGCATGTCGGCTATAGGCATCGGGTATTCATCTTTTGGCGTCGCCTTGTTCAAATCTCTAAAGTCGACGCATACTCAAAGTTTTCCATTCTTCTTCATGACTGGAACGATGTTTGAAACCCACTCTGCGTATCGGCAAGGCCTGATAAACTTTGCTTCCAACAATCGTTCTATCTCTTCTTTTATAACCTGGTACAAGGCTGGATTAAAACACCTGGGATACTGTTTAAAGGGCCGATAGCCCGATTTTATAGGTAGGCGATGTTCCACCAGTTGATGGCTTAATCCGGGCATCTCATGATACTCCCAAGTGAAACAATCCTTATAATTTTTAAGTATTTTTATTAGCTTTTCCTTGTACTTTACATCTAAACTTGCACTAATAAAAGTTGGTCTTTTCCTATCCCCGCTACCTATATCGACTTCTTCAAGCAAATCGGTGGATGTGAACCCTTGACCTAACTTTTTAATTTCTTCAAAATCTTCTATGGCTTCGCAGCTATCCGTTATTTGCCGATAGCTTTGCATTTTGTCCTGCAGCGCTTTCAATGTTTTTTCTGTCCCCATCGTCGTACCATTTCGTTTGCTTGATCAAAGGTGCCAGGCTTGACACTGATCGGCGTGAGCCCTGATTTGCTTACGCATATGAAATCGCAATCATCCAGCGCATTGCCCGATATGCAGCCAGCTTCTTCGTGTTGCCAATTCGCGTCGGAACTAGCCATGGCGATATGAGCCGATGTGTCAGCCGCAACGACCTCAACTTCTTCTCCGTTCCATTGGACAAGCGCTTGATGCATAGTCGATGGGATACAGCAGTTAGCATGGATCCAATCCCGACCGAGCAGCACACTGTAGTTACCTTTGGCGTCAATCACAAAGAATGTTGTCGACAAAGTCTTGCTACCGACAGTCAGTTCTGTGACCATGACACCTTTTGCCTCTGTAGGGTCGCCTGTGAAGTCATTCAGAACCATATTAATTTTGATCAAATCCTCATCAGACTTACCCAATTTCTTGCATGTTGTGTACGACATCAGGTTCACTGTGGCGCCTCCGTCTACTAGCATCCTTGATATCGGCTTGCCATTTATATACCCTTTCAGATACAATGGTTTCAGATGCCGATGATCATCTTTGGGTTTCTCAAAGATGGCGTTCTGCACGCCGGAGCACAGCTGTGCAACTGCCTCTTTGGCCGGTTCGGTTCTGACTTTGAATTCAGCTGGTAATGTGAACACCATGTTAATATCCATGGGAGGCATGTCATCCCGAATAATGGGAGAATCCAGGTCATCAGCCGATTCGAAATCTTCTTCGGCTTGTTCTTTTCTTCTCCATTCTTTTTTGACGCATTTGACTAGACGAAGTTCGTTAAACACTTCGTCTCTCTCTCTCTCAGCGTCTGCCTCACGAATCTCTTGCGTCCTTAGCCTCTGAAGCCGTCGTCGTTGTGATCGGCTTAGGCCAGATGGACACCACCTGGGTTTGGGTTCCACCGGCTTTCGTATTTAACCAGCCAAATCTTCTTGACTAAAACTGGGCTTGTGTGTCTTAACTTGGCTTGGTTCTAGATTCGGTTTAGATATTCTCTCGTGGACCGGCCTTCGTGACTTACGCCTGCTCTCGACCGGCTCGGATAGCCTATCTCGGCCGATTGCCTTGGCCAATTGTCTTGGGGATAATGTTCCATCAGGCGGTGTATGGTGATGGCAACGCTACTCCTCTTTCAAGAAAGCGCCAAAGGGACATCTTCTATGTGCCCTTTCCACATTCTCGGTGCGGTACAAGTTATCCGACCGGTGAGCCTTATACCGTGGTCGGCTATTCATCCTTTCGTATTTCTCCATTAATTGTAAAAAGGTTGGTCCCGACCTTTTCGCTGGCTGCCTTAATGGAGACTTTTCTGCTTTGTACCATTTACCTACCTGAGGATTCCCTTTGGGTTTGATGGTTCTTGAATTTTTTCCTTCACTATCGGCTTCTATTTGTAAAGAGCCGATTGTAATCTTCAGTGTTTGATCACCGTTCGAGCTTGATTGGATGTTGACTTGTCGATCCTTTTTATGCTCGTCTTGCATCGGCTCTTTTCCTTTAGCCGAACACTGTATCATGTTGATAGGAAACGGATCAACATCAACCTGCATGGTCGGTTCATCGGCAAACTTCAACCGACCATCTTCAATAGCAGACTGGATCTGTTGACGAAGTATATTGCAGTCATTAGTGTTATGCGAATAAGAATGATGCCACTTGCAATACCTGCGCTTTTTGATCTCATCCGGCGATGGTATCACATGTCCCTCCGGCAATCGTATTATCTTTTCTTGCAGAAGTAAATCAAAAATACGATCGCACTTAGAAACATCAAAAGAGTACTTAACTTCCGACTTGTTCCTAGTCGGCTTGAGCCAAGAACAGACTAAGGATTTCTTGGATCCTTTTACCCATTCGGCTATGTTTATTTCTGCTTCCTCGTCGTCCGACGAATCACTAGGGCAATATTCAACCATATCGACCTTGGCCTTATCCCTTTCCTTGTTATTGCTATTTTTGAATCTATCTTTGAATGCTTTGTTATCAGTGAATCGGCTTTCTTGAGCCGATACGCGATGCAATAAGTGGCTAAGGTCAGTGAATTCTTGGCCTCCAAACTTCTCCTAAGCGGCGGATCAAACCTTGAAATGCTAAATCGCAAGTTGGTTGTCGTGCAGCGTAACGCTAAAACACCGATTCTGATTTCTCTAAACCTCTTGATGTAATCCGTCATCGATTCCCCAAACTTTTGGCGCCACGAACTCAAATCGAAATTCTAAGCTCCAAAGCGCACGAAAAGAAATATTCATGGAATCGGCTTTCCAAATCGTTCCATAAATGGACCGAATCCGGAGGTAAACAAGTAAACCATGTAAATGCTGCCCCGGATAAAGACAATGGGAACAACCTAATTTTAAGCCCATCGGATTGGGCCGCTTCACCGCATTGCGCGATAAAGCGTCCGACATGCTCCAGGGTGGTGATAGAATCATCCCCGGAGAATTTGGCAAAGTCCGGGACTCTGAAATTGTGAGGGTAAGGCATGCGATCAATGTAATCAGGGTACGACTTTCTATAGCCGATCACTTTTCCTTTTGGTTGTATGCCAAATTGGTCTCTCAAAACGGTACAGATCTGATCGGTCCAGTTGGCATTATCGGCCACTGGCATAGCAGGCCCTTGATAATGTCGGTCATAATCGGCACCCTGCCCCCCGAGCGTAAGCTCGGCCGCCAATTGTCTTTGTGTTGTCGTCATACGACCATCCGATCGCGTTGATTATGCCCGGTTTGAGTTTACGTATTGGAACAAATGGCTCGAGTATGTTACTACCTGTGTGGACTGGGTTCCTTTGCAAGGTAGATTCTTTGGGAATCTCTGAGCCAATCGGTACCGTGAAACCGATTGGGAAAAGCGAGAACGGAGCCGATGGCGACAAATTGATTGACGCATCCACCCTAGCGGCGTCGGTATAGGCATGGTAATGACTCACCCCACTTGACCGAGAGTCCCTAGGCAATATGACCGTAGGTTGTGTGGGCATCATTGTAGGAGGTGAGGTCATAGCCGATGGTTTGGGATCGGCTATCGTGCTCTGTGTGTTCTGTGATACTGAGAAAACAGGGTAATTTGGCAGAGCTTGCAATGGATCTAGCAGACTTCCTGACGAGGCCAACTCCTAGGCTATAGATTTAACGCTGTTCGCTATCATCGGCTTAAGCGTTGTCACTAGAGCCGATGATTGATTTATTAAAGCGTGGTGCACAGATTGATTAATCATAGCCGATAATTCAGCTTGAGCAGGCAGATATCGGCTTACCGGTTCAGTGACACCCGCATCTCCCATGGCATTGACCGTCGGCAGGGCGGATTTTTGAGTGACGCCACGTCTTGTCTTCTGATAGCAACTTAGCATCATCTCTTCCAGCGCAGCCTTCCGAGCTTCAATTTCTTGGCGCTGTTCCGCAGATAAATCGTCCATTGTTGGGACGATTATAGCTTCTGAGTTGAGATCTGATGGTGGAATCGACTTCCCTGATGAAGACATTGCGTGTCCCACTGGGCGTGCCAAAAGTGTGTTGGCGTCAAAAACTTCAGGTAGGGTTTCGACAACAAAGACACCGCATTTAACACCGTTCAGAGCGTGCCAGTCGATTTGACCTGGAATCGACAAGGTAAAAACAATAAAATTTACTCCAAGCCGATCGTCAATATCAATCGGCTTAAACTTAATCAGCCTGAAGCCGATCAAGATTAAAGTATCAGGATAAATGTAATTTAGCCGATTAAGGCTAATCAGAGGGTAAAGGTAGATCGATTCTGAAGAAGGCGATGCGCAACAAAATCAGAACAAATCGAACCTGAGGTGTAATTGACGAAGATCAATAATCGGCGATGCGCAACTTTATTGATCATGATCGATTACAAAAGCTAAACTACAAGAACTACTCCTAGTCGACAGGAAAAAGTAAAAACTGGTTGATTGTATTGTGTTGATGATGATTTCGCAGCTCGCTTTGGTCCTTCTTTTATACCCTCGGTCGATAGTGTTCTGTTACAACACGCTTCAAGTCCGTATCCGTATCGGCCTTATCTTTGAACGGTTGTTTCCCTAAAAAATCTCGCAGTCACCAAATATCTCGGATTCTTTCCAATCCTCGGTTAATTTTCGTATCTTTGAGTTTATTGCCTGATTCGATAAACTTGCCTATTTTTGGTGCAAACAAATAGCAACAGATATGGTTTTCAGTAATTGCAACAAAATAGGAATGCCTAAAACTACAGAGGAGATTATACTCAGGAGATGTTGCATGACAAGAAAATCATGTTAAAACTTGAGCAATGGTACATGCAAAATAAGTGTAACAAGTGCAGTTGTAAGAATAACAATGCTCTGCACACTGGTGAAAAAGAAGTGTCTCTCAGCAGTAATCTTCAGTTCTAAAAACTACAGCTCAACCAATACTGAAGTTATTTCTTGACTATCCACCTTAAGTACCCCACTATACATAAATTGGAGGAGGAGAAAGAATGCTTCAGCAGAAACATCTTCGAAAAATACATTTGAAGCGCTGCTCTCCTTCATCCCATTCGTGAACATTTGCATGTATACAATTGTATCTTTGGTTATGCTAAGTGATGCATGACGCATTTTGCCAAAATGTGAATGTTACATAGTAATAAGAAACAGAAACAAATACATAGATTAATAAGAAACAGAAACAAATACATAGATGAAAGTTGTACCTTGGCGAATGGCATGCTCCACAAGCTAAGGATGAGTTTGTGAGCCTGAGCAACAAGAGCACCCTTGCTCAGTTTCAATACAAGAGCAGTTCAAACAACTCTTTTTTGATGCCTTCCTTCTCCGATGCAACCCCCTAAAGGAGAAATGAACAAGAGTTATTCTGCAAGTTTAGCCCAACCAACAAGTAACAACATGATTATGAAGAAACTGCCAAGAAGAAGTTCTTTTCATTCTGGATATGTTGTGATTTAGCAATCAACCATGAACCAGCATTTCTGCATCAGAACCATCAACCATCAAACATTTGTTCCTATCAAGACAAAAGCACTTAGCAACTTTCCAGAACCAGTAGCTGCTGAATTTGCTACGACCGAAACCAAAGCAAAAATTAACCAAGCATAATGTAAAGTTAACTAGGTATAACTGATGATCTGAACAACATTTTAGTGGAAGCATGGGCAGTCAAATTAGGTAAACAAGAATTTCAGGCATGAAAAATGTCATATAAAAAAAATTGAAGCTGGGCTGGTCCTTTAAACTTAGTGGGGAGAAGCACTTGCCATTAGACTCATAAAGATTTACCTCTCCATTAGTCCATAGATCTAACATATTGAACTATGTCATCTAGCTTGCATAACTCAACACTAGCAAATGTACTGGAAATTGAGCTCACCTGGCCCTGTAACATGCTACCGATTCTCACGCCGCAGGTGTTCTATTGGCCAAGGGATGCCGTAGGGTATTACATCTGGTATTAAAGCTGTGTTCGATCGGGAGATTTGTTCGGTTGGACCGTAAAATTTTTTTCCGGACGAGATTTAAGGAACTTGAATTGGATTCATTCCGCTTCAATCGATCCTTGTAAAATCCCCAACTCCGGTTAGCTTGACTTGACAATCGATCAACACGGCTCCTCCAAAACCCTCAATTCAGACCCAATTCATCCTAGAGGCGATGGGACAGGCTGTGGAGCGGGAGGAGGAACGACTTTCGGGGATCAAAGAGAGTATTGATTTGTTGTTCGAGCGGATGGAAATCATAGATACCACGCAACAACAGTTGATGACTCGCACGGAACTCACAGCAAGGGCGGTTGAGCAAAGTTCGAAGGATCAGCAGCTTCTCGCCAGACAAATGGAGGCAACAGCGCAAGCAGTCGCTCGATTGACAGCGAGAAAGGTGGTTGAAATGAACAAGAACGAGGAAGGGGGTGGATCGGCAGCGGCGCATGAGAGAAGCCATACACGCCGCGGCGCCTCCAGAGCAATGGGCAAGAGTTGATGTGGAACCATCATCATCTTCAGGAAGTATGTGGGCAAGGTGTTCGGCCGGTGTTCAGCAAGACATAACTGGTCCGAATGGGCATTATCCGAGGGAAATAGGGGGAGCAACAAGGACTCCATTACCGAAGTTGAGTTTTCTGAAATTCGACGGGGAAGGTCCTCGAATTTGGAGAGATAAATGCATGGACTATTTTAGGCTGTATAATATCCTGGAGACGTTGTGGGTGACTACAGCTACATTGCATATAGAGGGGAACGCTGCGCGTTGGTTGCAAGTGTATAAAACTCGTAATGAAATAAGGAATTGGGATCATTTTGTACAGGCTGTGGAGACTAAATTTGGGGCATTTGATCACCGGAAGTTGTTAGAGGAATTGGTGGAGGTTAAACAAACTGGGACAGTGACTGAGTACAAAAGCCGGTTTGATGAGTTGATGTACGAAATTCTAATTCACAATCCTTACTATGGTGAGGAGTTATTTGTGTCACAATTTGTAAAAGGTTTGAAATCGGAGCTAAGGGGGTCGGTACAGGGTCAAATTCCCGAAACAGTTGATCGAGCAGCTCTTTTGGCCAGCATACAACAAGATGTGATTGATCGCAGCAACCGTGGAAATTGAAATTGGGAATGGTCAAAGGAGGAGTAAACAAAGTGGAGAAGCAGACAGGCAATATAAAAATTGGGAAAGGAGAACTATGTAAGCCAGGCAATTGAAGGAGTATCGTCGAATTAATGGTTTATGTTATCAGTGTGGAGAAAAGCATGATCCTAACCATGCAAGAAAAAAAAATTCGGACAGCTGCAAGCTATTACCATAGAAGAGCAGACCGAAATGTTACCAATACAATACTGGACCTATTAGAGGTCGCAGAGGAGCACTTCTTCCTGGCGGCGCATACGGAGCAGCAGCAACGCTGCAGAAAGAAGAGAGAGGCAAAGTGCTGGTTCCCGGCAACTCTCTCCGTGCGGCACAGAAGCAATGGAAAACGACGTGCTGCTGTTCCGTGAAAGCAACGCAAGAAAACAGAAGCCACGTTCTGTGCGTGGCTGAAAAACCAGAGAAGAGACCGGAGAAGAGACGTGAGGTACGGCATCAAGAAACTCTGTTGGAATATATGTGCCTCTAGTGCTGTCATTGCTCTCCGACCAGATCGATCTGCTGGCCTTGAAGTTGCTCACGTCAAATTACTTCTCGTCGCGTTGTCTGGACGAGAAATCCTAGTCGAAATTGCCGAACCATTTTTGGTTTCGGATTGCAACAAGTGGCACCGTATTGCAGATTTTTTTTTCAGGATTTATTCTACACGACGACTCTAAAGTACGACCTTTTATTACTGGATCGTGAAATAAGATTTTCTCTCTGATAAGTCAAGATGCGGGCTATTCTTGTACAGCTTGATTTAGATGATGCTCTTTTGGGGATTGACAAGATGCCCATTGCATGATCCTTAGAGGAGAACCAACGTAAAAATCGTAAGGCCTTATCTCATATTCATCTTCATCTATCAAATAATATTCTGCAGGAGGTTTTGAAGGAGGAAACGGCTGCCGCATTATGGTTGAAACTAGAGCAGATTTGCATGACCAAAGATCTAACCAGCAAGATGCATTTGAAACAAAAGCTTTATTCGCACAAGATGGCGGAAGGCGGGTCATTATTAAACCACCTGACAGCATTCAAAGAAGTAGTCTTGGATCTCAAGTCTATGGAGGTAAAATACGATGATGAATATTTGAGTCTTATTCTTTTATGCCCATTGCCTAGTTCATACTCTACATTCAAAGATACAATACTATATAGCCGAGATACTCTTACACTTAATGAATTGTATGAAGCACTACATGCAAAAGAAAAGATGAATCTCATGGTCCCGAACGAAAGTTCAAGTTCACATGCAGAAGGCCTGATTGTTCGTGGCAGACAACAGGAGAGGAGTTCAAACGACGAATCAAAACGCAAAAGCCCAAGCAGAAATTATAGAGGCAGATCAAAATCCAGAGGAAAGTACAAGTCATGCAAATATTGCAAGAAAGGTGGACACGACATATCAGAGTGCTGGTGGGTAACGAAAAAGGAGAAAAGAAATAATAATTTCAAAAAGGATCAACAAGATGATGAAGCCAAAGCCACCATTGTTACTAAGAAAGATTCTAATGGTAATGTTCTCGTTGCCTTTGCCGGTGATTCCTGTAAGGACCCGAATCCACTGATTCGAACCCACTGTGTTTACCGCACTAGTCCCAGGATCAACGCTAGTGCACACAGCTCAACATTGGTACATATCACATCATACTCAACGATAATAGAAATAATAGTTTATTTATTGATATAGTTAAATGTATGATCTTATGACCAACTTACATTATTAAGCCACGCAGGGCAAGACTAGTAATATAAGCTAATAATTAAGCAGCGGACAATAGAAAACGTAGATAGCTCATCAGTTCACCACAGGCAACCGACAAGGCTCGAACCCTAATGACTCGTGTCGTCCTGGACTTCCTCTTCCAACACAGGTGTAGATTCTTCAACTGTTGATTATTGTTGTTTGGCAAGGGTGAGTACTTAAGCACTCAACAAGTTGAGCACAGAATGCAATTCTATGTAACTATATGTAAGGCTTATTCCAATGGATAGGCTATCATGGCTATTTTGCAATAGGCAGCATTTATGAACAAATGATAAATAGATTATAAAGATCAGAAACAAATAGCAATAATAAATAGATTCAGTATTTCTCAAGTAAACCAAGTTTCCAATCCTAAGTCAATTTTCATCTTCCACATGGCATTCCGCCATCCCAACCAAATTGTCCAATTAATTAAGCTAACCCTTAACTGTAATTCCCGAGCATTGCTCAATACCGTGAGCACGGCTATCCGAATAGCCCCCCTCTTGCGCCATGTGAATTACTCCATAACTCGGGAACACACCGACCATACCAGACATGTGGTTGCATGATTGACTCAGGTCAAAGGCTTGCAAGGTTAAGTCCTTAGTGTGATCAAGGCAAGACATCCACATACCCTCTGCCCATCGGGCCCACCTTGGCATACTCACCCCTTGTCACTTGCCCCAATCTAAGTGATTATCACCCAGTTGATTATCAAGCACCACGTGCCATCAACAATTCAACATCGTTGCGTGGCATGACTCGCCACAACAACTCAATCTCATCGTGTGATCCCACATGACACACAAGTTCATAACATTGTTCCATATTCCATTAATCAAGATTATTATCAATGATTCTGACACATGTGATGACGTGGTATGGCTAAGCAACTAGTACGGACTAATCCTCCAATATGATTATAATTATTAACCAACTGTATTTAACCAATCTAGGGTGACAATGGATCATGGCATACAATGACAAGGTAGGGTATAGATCAATCTGGTATATTAGCTAAACCCAATCTAATTCGAAACAATTGTATATACTTGAAATATATGCAATAGGGTAAAACGAATATAGCAATTTTATAAACATGGGTTCAACATGATCAAAGCACAACTTGCCTTGGAATAGATCCTGATCTGATTCTGGAACTTGCTCTTGAGTTGCTGGATCTTCCTCCGAAGCGTCGCACAATTCAACGTCTACGCGTACCGAAGAAGAAAAGCAAATAAATACCAAAACAGAGAGTAAGTGAACTCCAAAAATCAAATAAAATTCACCATTAAATATATCTCAATTTTACAATTTTTTAGAAATTTGATTCACTCAAATCCGAGTTAAATTGCAAAAGATATAGCCTTTTGAAGTTTGAAATAAATACTAAAATTGCAAAAATCAGAAAATCAGAATTAACAGATTTATTTTTAAATCGAAAACAGATTATTGCGTAATCATGACGGCACGCTGACGTCAGCCCTGGCGCCAGCCAATCAGAGCTTGCCACGTGGTTCCGGTGCATAGACCCGGTCCACGGCGTCGGACGTTCACCGCAGACGCGTCCATGGCGACGGCCTCTGCGCCCGCCACGTCGGCCCCGATTGGTTGCGGCGGCGGCGTGATCTCGTGCACTCAGATCCCATCGAACGGTTGCCGACCGAAGCACACGCGGCAAAATCTCGAGCGCAGGTTTTAGATCCAACGGACAGCGTTTAACAGAGGTTTTACGGCTTACCGAGACCACGCGGCTGAATCCGAGACGTCGAGCGATGATCCGATGGTCTGAAGCTTCTCCCGCTGCTAATGGCGTCGCCGAGATGAAACCCGCCAGCGAGGAAGACGACGACACTCCACGAGGCGCTCCGGCGAGCTCTGGACGACGAAGCCTTGCGGTTCTGATGCGGCGCGGGACAAGGATCTCAACGCACCCGACGGCTCCTTAATTAGGCGTACGGAGGGGCGTGCGGGCGGAGGACTCGGACTCCGAGTCCACCGGAGACACAGCGGCGCGGCGCAAGAGTCCGAAACGGAGACGACAAACGGACACCCTACGATTTAAGATCAACGGCCATGCCTCGCTACAACGTGGCACAATCAACGCCGATCCAAGGATCTAACGGCCCGCGAGTCTAGGGTTTCCCACGCGCTCCCAGCCGTCGGATAATGATCCAACAGCCAACGTCAAAAACTTCTAGAAGCTGGGCCTGGCGGGCCATGCGAGCGGGCTGGCCTGCAACAGGGATGGGCTACGGCCCGACACTATTCCCTGGTTTTACTAGATTTTAACATTTAAAATAATTCCAGAAATTCGCTTAATTGATTTTAGGCAAATAAATAATCAGGAAAAATCCTAGAAAATTCTCAAAAATACCTTGAGACATGCTGGACTCAAATAAAATATTTTTGGCAATACTTTATTTTAACTTTGCACAGATTTAAATAGATTTGAATGGAAGGGCAATAAACTTGATTTAAAATTAATTAAAATAAATCCAGAAAAATCCAAATAAATTCCAGAAAATCATAAATGCACATTTAAGCAATAAAAACATAATTAGGCCAAATTTTGGGATGTTACAAATCTCCCCCCTTAACAGAATCTCGACCCGAGATTCAGGGCTAGCTAGAGAATAGGTTCGGGAATTCTAACTTCAAATCTTCTTCTCGCTCTCAAGTGGCTTCACTTTCGGAATGATTGCTCCACTGAACTCTGCAAAAGCGAATAGACTTGTTTCTGGTCTTGCGTTCCATCACATCCAAAATTCTGACCGGTTACTCTTTGTAAGTCAAATCTTCTTGCAGCTCTATTGCATCCAACGGGGTTTGCTCCGTTGGCACTCTGAGATATTTCTTGAGCTGCGACACATGGAATACATCATGCACTCCTGTCAAGGACTGAGGCAACTCTAACTGATAAGCTACTTCTCCTCGACGACTCAGAATCTTGAACGGACCAATATATCTCGGCGCAAGCTTCCCTTTCACGTGAAATCTTTTAACGCCCTTAAGAGGGGTAACTCTGAGATACACATAATCTTACGCTCAAAGCTCAAATCTCGGACGCGGTTATCCGCGTAGCTTTTCTGTCTTGACTGTGCTATCTTCAACCTTTCTCTGATCATTGCAACTTGATTTTCGGCTTCCTCGAGAATATCTGGCCCGAAAACCAAACGCTCTCCTGTTTCATTCCAATTTAACGGAGTACGATAAGCATGTCCATACAATGCCTCAAATGGTGACATCTGCAAGCTAGCTTGATAACTATTGTTATAACTTAACTCTGCATATGGCAAACATTTATCCCATGACGTAGCATCAGCTAAAGCATAGGCTCTCAACATATCCTCTAAAATCTGATTTACTCTTTCAGTATAACCATTTGTCTGTGGGTGATATGCCGTGCTAAAATTCAGACGGGTTCCCATTGCTTCGTGCAACTTATTCTAAAATCTCGAGGTAAATTGGGTACCTCTGTCCGACACAATCTTCTTGGGCACTCCATGCAAACATACAATCCTTGACATGTACAATTCCGCTAGACGATCTCCGGAGTAAGTGGTCTTTACCGGGATAAAATGAGCGACCTTGGTTAGACGATCCACAATAACCCAAATGGAATCGTAACCTCTCTGAGTTTTAGGTAAACCAGTGATAAAGTCCATTCCGATTTCCTCCCACTTCCATTCAGGATTTTCAACTACCGCAACAAACGGTGGGTCTTTGATGCATGGCCTTTACTCTCTGACATACGTCACATAGAGCAACATGCTCAGCTACTTCACGCTTCATATTAGGCCACCAAAATCTCTCCTTCAAATCCTGGTACATCTTAGCACTTCCTGGATGAATCGAGTACTTAGAATCGTGAGCTTCCTCAAGAATCAACTGTTTCAGTTCCTTTTTATCCGGCACGCAAATCCGGCCTTTGAAGAACATGGTTCCTTGCTCATCCAGGGTGAAATCCACAGCTAGGCCTTCCTCCTTTTTAGCCTTGATCTTAGAAATTTTATCGTCATCTTTCTGGCCTTCTCTAATCTGATCCTCCAGTGTTGGCTTCACTTCCAGTGCAGCTACCATTCCTTGCGGAACGACTTCCAACCTTAGCTTCTGCAATTCCTTGCATAATTCTGGTAGATCTTCCATTGTTAATGTATTCGCGCTATGGCTCTTTCGGCTCAGAGCATCTGCTACCACATTGGCTTTTCCGGGATGATAATGAATTCCCACGTTATAATCCTTAATTAGCTCTAGCCACCTTCGCTTTCTCATATTCAGATCTGCTTGAGTGAATATGTATTTCAGGCTCTTATGGTCCGTATACATCTCACATCTATTTCCTATGAGATAATGACGCCATATCTTTAAAGCATGCACTACGGCAGCTAACTCCAAATCATGTGTTGGATAATTCACTTCGTGCGGTCTTAACTGTCTCGACGCATAAGCAACGACTTTGCCTTCTTGCATTAACACGCACCCCAAGCCTTGCTTTGAAGCATCACAATAAATATCAAATCCATTCTGCACGTCTGGCAACACTAATACCGGGGCTGTTGTTAAACGCTTCTTTAATTCCATGAAACTTTTCTCGCACTCTGGCGTCCATGCAAACTTCTTTTCTTTCTTCAACAACTGCGTAAGGGGTTTAGCAATTGTCGAGAATCCTTCTATGAACCGACGGTAATATCCCACCATTCCCAGAAAACTACGGATCTGGGTAACAGACTTTGGTTGCTCCCAATGCAACACTGCGTCCACTTTGCTTGGGTCGACTGCAACTCCTTTAGTAGTCATTACATGACCAAGAAATTTGACCTTTTCCTTCCAAAATTCACACTTGCTGAACTTAGCATATAGCTGATGTTCTCGCAGCCTCTCTAAAACCATCCTCAGATGTTCCGCATGTTCTTCCTCTGTCTTCGAGTAAACCAAGATATCGTCTATGAAGACTACAACAAACTTATCCAAGTATTCCATGAAAACCTTATTCATCATGTTCATGAAATATGCCGGGGCATTTGTCAATCCAAATGACATGACTGTGAACTCATAATGTCCATATCGCGTAGAAAACGCAGTGTTAGGCACATCCTCCGCTCGGATCTTCAAGCGATGGTATCACGAGCGAAGATCTATCTTGGAGAAAAATCCAGCTCCTCTTAATTGATCAAATAAGTCGTCGATCCCGGCAGCGGATACTTATTCTTGATCGTTACTTCATTAAGTGCACGATAATCAATGCACATCCTAAGGCTTCCATCCTTCTTACGAACAAACAAAACCGGTGCTCCCATGGTGATGAACTTGGTCTAATGAAACCTTTCTCTTGCAATTCCTCAATCGCTTTTTCATTTCCACTAACTCGTCGGTAGGCATCCGATATGGTCTCTTTGATATCGGTCTTTGTCGCCATCGGGCGCTAACTCGATAACAAACTCGATATCGCGATGCAGCGGCGATCTGGCAAATCTTCCGAAACACGTCCGGTATTTCTCGACTCATGGCACATCTTCCATGCTTATGGCTTTCACACTGTTGACCACTAACTGCCCATCTCGAACTGCGGTTGCTTGAAATTCTATTTTCTTGCCACTAGGGCCTTCCAAAGTTACAATCCTTCGGCCACAATCCAAAACAGCCTTATGTTTGGACAGCCAATCCATTCCAAGGATGACGTCTAGAGATTGCGCATCTATCAAGATGAGATTCGCTAGAAATTCTATCCCATCCATAAGCAACTTAGCTCCCAAACACCCGAGGCTAGATTTAAGCTCAGATCCTGGGGCTTGGACTAAGAGCACACACTTAAGATTCACCACTTTAAATCCATTCTTGGTTGCAAAACTTTGAGAAACAAACGAATGCGAAGCTCCAGAATCAAACAAAACTGTAGCAAGTACTGAGTTAACCAGGAACTTACCCAGTACGACGTCTGTAGTTTCCTGAGCTCCATCTGCGGTGATGTGGTTGATCCTCCCACGCACTGTTGATTGCGGTGTTGCGTGTTGCTCCAGCTTGACCTGACGCACGATTTCCTCCTGAGGCTGGTGCCCTGGCAGGTATTGTTCCCAAGTTGAAACGAACCGGTGTGATGCCTCCCTTCTGTGGACACTTATTTGAAAAGTGCCCTGGCTCATTGCATGTGTAGCATCTTTTCACTGCGGACTGTTGACTCCCTCCTGGCGCATTGTTGCCCTGTGCCGGAGTCTGAAAGTTCGATTAGCGTGGCGAGTGCGAGGGTTGATGTCTTGTTCTGGCTGGTGGTTGGAATCTAGCAAACTGCTGTGGTGACATTCTCAGACGTAGATGGTTTGGACGTCCACCCTGATTAGTCATCAAGCGCTTACGGTTTTCACCCAACTCTTTGCGCTTATCCTCTAAGATCAAAGCCTTATTGACTAGCTCCTGAAAATTTGGAAAATTGTGGGTAATCAGTCCCACCTGCAGTCCTGAATTCGGTCCCTTCATGAAACGAGACTGCCTTGCTTTATCTGTCGCTACGTCTTCAGGGGCATAGCGAGCTAACTGGGTAAATTTATTCAGGTATTCGGCCACTGGCTGGCCTCCTTGTTTCAGAGCCCTGAACTCTTCCTTCTTAAGATCCATCATTCCCTCTGGAACATGGTACTAGCAGAAAGCAGTAGTAAAATCCTCCCAAGTAATCTCTTGCGGGGCTCCATGTGCGGCACAATAATTTTCCCACCATTCTGCGGCGGTTCCTTCCAGTTGATGAGAGGCATAAAGCACCTTCTCATTGCCTTCACATTGCATGAAGTGCAGCTTCTTCTCAATAGTCCTAAGCCAGTCATCGGCTTCCAAAGGGTTCACATTTCCTGAAAAAGTTGGTGGCCGAGTCCTCATGAAATCTGACAGCTTGGAGTAAGGTCGAGGTCCACCATTGTTGTTCGAATCGCATGGTTGTTGTTGGTTCTTCTTGCTGCGTTGGTCATCTCGCGCATCATAGTCTCGCATCGATTGAGTCTCTTGCACAAGAAACGCCCAGATTCTCTGCATGTCCACCGGCGGTGGTTGAGGCTGCCTCCGTCATTGGGGTTGTTATTCGCGCGATCCACTTCTGAAGCACCGTTGTTTCTAGTATTCACCATCTGATGATTGCCTCTTGGGTTAGGAAAGGTAGATGTAGCATAGATAAGAAGCAAGAATTTCTAAAGCGGGGAAATAGGTTATACCCAACTGAAATATTTCTTTATTTATTCTTGGTATGGCTGCTTATTTAAGCCTACAAGCTTTGCAACACATACTGCACACTCAGCATTACAAAGAAGCAAACTAAACACGAAACCTTAACATCAACTAAAGAGGTAAAAGACTAACTTAAAGACGCGACTCCACACTCGAGTCTCAACACAGCCTCAAGGCTGACACTCACTCATCCAGCCACCCTGGCTGAGGCTGATCCGGTGCATACACCGCGGGTGAGCCGCATAGGAGCGAACCTATCCACGATGACCTCATCTTGGCTCCTCCGCAACAACGGGGTCTGCACTCCCCTCTGGCTCCCACTCTCGCTCCTCTGGATCCTCCTCGGACTCCTTAGCTGGCTCCTGAACTACTCGAGTCACGCGCTCCAACTCGTCCTCGACCGCCTCTAGGGCCTCTCCCAGCTCAGTGATCATCCCGATGGATAAAGCACGGGTCACCTCAAGCTCTGCTCGCCACTCGAGTGCCTCGCATACGATCTCCGGCTCTGAGTAGTATCTCTCATATGATCCTCCTGGGCAAGGGCGAACTCCGCAAGGTGCGTTGCAGTGGCACACTCGTCCTCCACGATCCGTCGGCGTCGGCATGCTTGAACGTCTGGGTGAAGTCGGAACACTGAGCCGTGAAGCTCGTCGGCGTAGTCGCGGCAGACCCGGCGAAGGGCAAGTCGGGCAAACTCCTGAATTGCAACCTCGTACGAGAATTTTCTGGCGGAGATGTTGATTGGTCTGTTGGCTTCATCATTCTCCCGGACGTAGATAATCAGCTTGCAAATAAATCCTCGGTGTACACCATTGACGGTCCAACCGCCTCCACGGTAAAGCGGACGATAGAAGCCTCCAAGCGTCTGAAGAACTCTCCACAGCTCCATGGCGTAGCTGCCAGCTGACTCCTCGAAGGTCGGAACGATCGGCATCTGCTCCACAAGAACATTGAATAAGTTCTCCTCCCGAAACGGCAAGTAAAACGGGTAAGTTCAGCAAAGGCGAAAAGTAGAGAATGAGATGGGTCGAGAGTGTTTTATTAGTCAAATTTAAATTTTCCTTTAGAAAATAGTTTTGGACACACATAGGACAATTCCATACAATCTAGGGCCAAGACCTACAGTCAGTATGCTCTGATACCACCTCTATAAGGACCCGAATCCACTGATTCGAACACACTGTGTTTACCGCACTAGTCCCAGGATCAAAGCTAGTGCACACAGCTCAACATTGGTACATATCACATCATACTCAACGATAATAGAAATAATAGTTCATTTATTGATATAGCTAAATGTATGATCTTATGACCAACTTACATTATTAAGCCATGCAGGGCAAGACTGGTAATATAAGCTAATAATTAAGCAGCAGATAGTAGAAAACGTAGATAGCTCATCAGTTCACCACAGGCAATCGACAAGGCTCGGACCCTAATGACTCGTGTCGTCTTGGACTTCCTCTTCCAACACAGGTGTAGATTCTTCAACTGTTGATTATTGTTGTTTGGCAAGGGTGAGTACTTAAGCACTCAACAAGTTGTGCACAGAATGCAATTCTATGTAACTATATGTAAGGCTTATTCCAATGGATAGGCTATCATGGCTATTTTGCAATAGGCAGCATTTATGAACAAATACAGTAAATAGATTATAAAGACTGTAAAACAAATAGCAATAATAAATAGATTCAGTATTTCTCAAGTAAACCAAGTTTCCAATCCTAAGTCAATTTTCATCTTCCACATGGCATTCCGCCATCCCAACCAAATTGTCCAATTAATTAAGCTAACCCTTAACTGTAATTCCCGAGCATTGCTCAATACCGTGAGCACGGCTATCCGAATAGTTTCACACTCTGCAGAGGTTATGCACTTTACCCACGTGATACAACCAAACACCACCAAGGCGAGTGATTATAACAAAGCCTTTACAATGCGCTGGCTTAACCCGATACTACCCGCTAAGGTTTCAACACTGGTGGGACTGGTTACCACATCCAGGGCCCCCCTCTTGCGCCATGTGAATTACTCCATAACTCGGGAACTCACACCGACCATACCAGACATGTGGTTGCATGATTGACTCAGGTCAAAGGCTTGTAAGGTTAAGTCCTTAGTGTGATCAAGGCAAGACATCCACATACCCTCTGCCCATCGGGCCCACCTTGGCATACTCGCCCCTTGTCACTTGCCCCAATCTAAGTGATTATCACCCAGTTGATTACCAAGCACCACGTGCCATCAACAATTCAACATCGTTGCGTGACATGACTCGCCACAACAACTCAATCTCATCGTGTGATCCCACATGACACACAAGTTCATAACATTGTTCCATATTCCATTAATCAAGATTATTATCAATGATTCTGACACATGTGATGACGTGGCATGGCTAAGCAACTAGTACGGACTAATCCTCCAATGTTGATTATAATTATTAACCAACTATATTTAACCAATCTAGGGTGACAATGGATCATGGCATACAATGACAAGGTAGGGTATAGATCAATCTGGTATATTAGCTAAACCCAATCTAATTCGAAACAATTGTATACTTGAAATATATGCAATAGGGTAATACGAATATAGCAATTTTATAAACATGGTTTCAACATGATCAAAGCACAACTTGCCTGGGAATAAGTCCTGATCTGGTTCTGGAACTTACTTTTGAGTTGCTGGATCTTCCTCCGAAGCGTCGCACAATTCAGGCGTCTACGCGTACCAAGAAGAAAAGCAAATAAATACCAAAACAGAGAGCAAATGAACTCCAAAAATCAAATAAAATTCACCATTAAATAGATCTCAATTTTAAATTTTTTACAAATTTGATTCACTCAAATCCGAGTTAAATTGCAAAAGATATAGCCTTTTGAAGTTTGAAATAAATACTGAAATTGCAAAAATCAGAAAATCAGAATTAACATATTTATTTTTAAATCAAAAACAGATTATTGCGTCATCATGACGGCACGCTGACGTCAGCCCTGGCGCCAGCCAATCAGAGCTTGCCAAGTGGTTTCGGTGCATAGACCCGGTCCACGGTGTCGGGTCGGTTCACCGCAGACGCGGTCCATGGCCATCGGCCTCTGCGCCCGCCACACGTCGGCTCCCGATTGGTTGCGGCGGCGGCATGATCCGCGCACTCGATCCCATCGAACGGGTTGCCGATCAAGCACACGCGGCAAAATCTCGAGCGCGGGTTTTAGATCCAACGGACAGCGTTTAACAGAGGTTTTATGGCTTACCGAGACCACGCGGCTGAATTCGAGACGTCGAGCGATGATCCGACGGTCCGAAGCTTCTCCCGCTGCTAATGGCGTCGCCGAGATGAAACCCGCCGGCGAGGAAGACGACGACACTCCACGAGGCGCTCCGGCGAGCTCTGGACGACGAAGCCTTGCGGTTCTGATGCAGCGCGGGACAAGGATCTCAACGCACCCGACGGCTCCTTAAATAGGCGTATGGAGGGACGTGCGGGCGGAGGACACGGACTCCGAGTCCACCGGAGACACGGCGGCGTGGCGGAAGAGTCCGAAACGGAGACGACAAACGGACACCCTACGATTTAAGATCAACGGCCATGCCTCGCTGCAACGTGGCACAATCAACGCCGATCCAAGGATCTAACGGCCCGCGAGTCTAGGGTTTCCCACGCGCTCCCAGCCGTCGGATAATGATCCAACAGCCAACGTCAAAAACTTCTAGAAGCTGGGCCTGGCGAGCCGCACGAGCGGGCTGGCCTGCAACAGGGATGGGCTATGGCCCGACACTATTCCCTGGTTTTACCAGATTTTAACATTTAAAATAATTCCAGAAATTCGCTTAATTGATTTTAGGCAAATAAATAATCAGGAAAAATCCCAGAAAATTCTCAAAAATACCTTAAGACATCCTGGTGTCAAATAAAATATTTTTGGCAACACTTTATTTAAATTTGCACAAATTTAAATAGATTTGAATGGAAGGGCAATAAACTTGATTTAAAATTAATTCAAATAAATCCAGAAAAATCCAAATAAATTCCAGAAAATCATAAATGCACATTTAAGCAATAAAAACATAATTAGGCCAAATTTTGGGGTGTTACAATTCCAAAAGTGGTGATGAGTAGATTCTTGATTCATCTTGCACATTCCACATAAGCCCGAACCGTGAGTGGTTCGTTGAATATGAAGCTACGCCAAGTGGATCCGTGTTAATGGGTGATAATACACCATGCAAGATTGCAGGCATTGGTTCTATCCAGATCAAGATGTTAGATGACACCGTTAGAACTTTATCGGATGTTCGACACATCCCAAATTTAAAGAGAAGTCTTATCTCGCTAATTACTCTTGATGCTAAAGGGTACAAATATTCAGGTGTAGGTGGAGTTCTGAAAGTCTCCAAAGGCTCTCTTGTCGTGATGAAGGGTGATATGAAAGTTGCCAACCTATATGACCTACGAGGCACTACAATTTCTGGTAATGCTGCTATTGGCTGAAATAAATCATCTAATTCTAATGCTACTAATCTTTGGCATATGCGTCTGGGGCATATGAGTGAAATTGGTATGATGGAGTTATGCAAAAGAGGACTTTTTGATGGTCAAAGTATCGACAAGTCGAAATTTTGTGAACACTGTCTCTTCGTCAAGCAAAAGAGGGTGAAATTTAGCAATGCAACTCACTCTACAAAAGGCATATTGGATTATGTTCACTCAGATTTGTGAGGAGATACCACGTTCCACCGCTTGGAGATGCTAGCTACATGTTGACCATCATTGATGATTGATTACTCAAGAAGAGTTTGGCCATATTTCATAAAGCACAAATCAGATGTATTTTAAACATTCAAGGATTGGAAGATTATGATTGAAAAATAAACTGGCAAGCATGTAAAGAAGCTACATACCGATAATGGCTTAGAGTTCTGTTCTGAACAATTTGAAGTTTTATGCAGATTAGATGGTATTGTGAGACATTACACTGTTCCAGGTACTCTTTAACAAAATAGTGTGGCTGAATGCATGAACAGAACCATCATGGAGAAGGTACGTTGCATGTTATCAAACTTTGGCTTATCTATGAGTTATTGAGTTGAAATCGCATCCACTACTTGTTATTTAATCAATCGGTCACAAAACTTGGCAATTGATAAGAAGACTCCAATTGAGGTATGGTCTGGTTCTCCAGCAGATTATTCAAATTTGAGAATATTTGGTTGTCCTTCTTATGCTCATGTTAATAATGGCAAATTGGAGCCTAGAGCAGTTAAGTGTATTTTCCTTGGTTAACAGTCTGGTGTGAAAAGCTATAAATTGTGGAATCCTGAAACTAGAAAGGTGGTTATTAGTAGAGATGTTACCTTTGATGAATCTGCTATGTTGCATGCTAAATCATATATTAATGTTCCCGCTGAGGAACAACATAAATCAAACGTGCAGGTGGAGCATGTTATTGATTCAGGATCTACACCAGAAGCCGAAAAGAAAAACATACAGGATGTTCCCATTATTACACAACCAATACAACGTTCCATTGCAACTAACAGGCCTAAGAGGAATATTCAAGCACCCAAGAGGTTAATTGAAGAAGCCAATATTGTGGCTTATTGTTTAACTGTGGTAGAAGAAATTGAAGGTACTGTAGAACCGTCAACTTATTCAGAGACTATCTCTTCTGGTGATTTAGAAAGATGTATGACTGCCATGCATGATGAGATGCAATCTCTTGAGAAGAACGGCACTTGGGAGCTAGTCAAATTGCCAATTGAGAACAAGGCTATTCGATGCAAATGGATCTTTAAAAGAAAGGAAAACGTATCACCAACCGAAGATCAGATTATGATAGCTGTGTCTATTTGAAGACTGTTAATGGTTCAACTATTTATTTGCTCCTATATGTTGATGATATGTTGATTGCTGCAAAAGACAAGGCAGAAATAGCAAAATTGAAGGCACAATTGAGCAGGAATTTGAGATGAAGGATCTCGGTGCATCAAAGAAGATTCTTGGTATGAAAATTACTAGAGACAGATAGTTTGGAAAATTATACCTAAGTCAGAATGGGAATATTGATAAAGTCCTTCGTCGTTTCAACATGCATAAAGCTAAACCGGTGAATACTCCATTAGCTGCATATTTCAGACTATCTTCAACGTCATGCCCACAATCAGATGATGAAATTGAATACATGTCTAGAGTTCCATATCCCAGTGTAGTTCGTTCACTTATGTATGCCATGGTACGTTCTCGCCTCGATTTATCTCAATCATTGAGTGCTCTTAGTAGATATATGGCTAATCCTGGCAAAGAGCATTGGAAAGCAGTACAATGAATTTTCAGATATTTGCGGGGCACTTCTAATGGCTGTTTACCATTTGGAAAGACTAGAGATGGACTCATGGGTTACGTAGATTCAGATTTTGATGGAGATTTGGATAAGAGAAGATCTCTTACTGGTTATGTATTCACTGTTGGAGGATGTGCCGTTAGCTGGAAAGCAAGTTTGCAAGCTACCGTTGTCTTGTCTACTACAGAAGCTGATTATATGGCTATTTCTGAAGCTTGCAAAGAAGCCATTTGGCTGAGAGGTTTATTTACTAAGCTTTGTGGAAGTACATCTTGTACTACAATATTCTGTGATAGTCAGAGTGCTATTTACCTTACAATGGATCAAATGTTCCATGTGAGAACAAAACATATTGATGTCAGATATCATTACATTCGAGGTGTCATGTCTCAAGGTGACATTAAAGTTAGCAAGATAAGTACACATGATAATTCAGCTGATATGTTGACAAAGCCAGTTCCAAACGCTAAGTTTGAGCTTTGCTCAGACTTAGTTGGTATCATTTAGTAGTCCTTTGGACTTATGGCACACAAGGTATTAATGATGATTTATTTCGAGGAGAGAGTTACATTATATTTTGGCTACAAGAGGAATTTGTCTCAAGGTGAAGTTTGTTGAGTTAGAGTCTGATACAAATTCCTCTTCTATCTCTAATTAACCAACTCTATCTCTTATCTGTTTTGTACTACCATAAATATGACCATGTAGCTTAGGGCAAGAGCAAGTGCTCCATTGTAAACATCTCCTCATATACTGATTGCCTTTGAGCACCCGTGGTTTTTTCCCGCAAGGGTTTTCCACGTAAAAATTTGTATCTCTTGTTTCCTATTTTCTGCGCATTATTTGCAACATAGATGGTCAAGGTGACACCGAAAGATAACTAAGGCCTGGGAGTTGCTGCAAGCTGGGATGACAAGTGGATAGATGAAATGCCAACTTAAGCTCTACTCAAACGAAGGAGGATCGTTGGATCAAGGGCTCGTGGGTGGAGCAGTGGTTATGTTAGTGGTAAATAGTTAAAATCTGTTATATTATTGGGTTGTGGGTTAGCCTATGTATGAGTGAGGGAGTTAATCTCAACCCTTTATGAGGTTTCTCGAGGGTCAAGAAGGCCATCCAAGGGTGGAGATTTCTTCTAGGTTGCTATAAAGAGATAGATGGAGGTATGCCTCCATCTCAAGTCTTAGAGAAGGATTTTTTTTGTTTCCTTATGCTCCTTTGAGCTTTGCTCACCCTGAAGTGTGTCTTTGTAAATCTTCATCTCTATGTAATGCAAGATCCAATAGTTTATCCATGTTATAAAATTTCTTTTATTTCTTGCATTTTTGCTTGGTTCTTTCATGGAACTTGACCTTTGCTTCCCCTCCTACTTGTTGTACTTCTATTGCATCCAAGACGTGTAAGAGGTTGAGGAACTTATATAGATTATGTCTCAACCCGGCAAGATCCATTAGAACTCATTCTTTCTCAAGTTACCTTGGAACATCGTATTCTTGTTGATTTTTAAGTTTCCTCTTCTTTTATCTTCTTGAGTGGTGAGATGTCTTTATGATGGATGGAAATATCCTGAGGTCTAATTCCAATCATCCAAACATCATCTCACTTCCTCTTTGAAACTTTCTCAAGAAGCTTGACGAGGAAGCCTTTTAAAATATTTTGTTGCTAAGAGTTTGGGGGCTATTTCTCTGATGGTTTAGCTTGCTATAACTTGTGGGATATAATTCATGATCATATTTAGTCAATGAGCAAGCTCAGATTGATGTTTGTGTTTTTGATCCGATTTTAGTGCAATATTCCTTAAATTTGAAAAATATTAGAACTTTAAGGTCATTCTATTTGATTGATGATTGGAATAGGTTCTTGATATTAATAGGAAGGTGCATGCAAAATTTCATGGGTTTTGGATCAACCAATCAATAGTTACATCGATTCTTGTTTTTGAAATAGTGTTGATTTACTGTTCATCCATTATTATCAGATCTCGGGCTACGGTAGTGTTGGTTTTACTATTCATTCTGGTACCACTAGACTCTAGACTGCGGTATTGCTACCCTTGGATGATATTATCTAAAAATGTATTTTTTGCTACTCTTTGATGAAGTGAAGTTTTTGGTTGGCTCTTTTTGTCTAGTGAGGAAGGGAAATTGTTGTTGATCATTCACCCCCTCTGATCGCCTAACTCGATCTCACAATTGGTATCAAAGCACAATTTTGCTCTTTCTAGATCTTGACCAGCTCTAGAGCTATAGCAACGGACATGTATTCCACCAAGCCTCTGATAATTTATGGGATTGACTAGCCCTTTTGGAATCTCAGATAAAGTCATACATCACTGCCCAAGATTTATCGATCTGGCAGAAGGTGAAGCTCCCATATGAGATCCTGTCGATGAGAATGTCAATACCACGAATATGGCTGACGTTGAGGTAAATGCTAAAGTAAGGAACATTCTCAAACAGGGACTTAGCCGTAGTGAGTATAACAGGGTTTTTCATTTTAGATCTACACACCAGATCTGGGTAACCCTTGATATCTACCATGAGGGTACCACCCAAATCAAGACGGTGAGGCAAGATCAATTCAAGTATGACTACAACAAGTTTGAGCAGCATGCTAGAGAGTCCTTGGATGAGTGCTTTGCATGTTTCACCAAGATCTTGAGTGATCTTCGAGCTATAGGTACCACATACTCTAACTCAAAGAATACTCGATATTTTCTCATAGTACTTGATCTTTTTGTTTGGGAGATGAAGGTGACCTTCATCAAGGACACTACTGATCTATCGACTCTGACTCTTGACGTGCTCTATTCCTGACTCAAGACTCATGCGATTAATATCATATCGTGTAAGATAAAGTCATAGTCAATAGCTTTGGTTACCGATCCCACTAAATCTACTTATAAGAATTTCTTTAGTTTTTTCTCTCAACTCTTTGTGAGATGAATGACAAGCAGTTGGATAGGTATCCAGAAAATAAGTTTGCTCTCCTAGCCAGAAAAGTCTCCCATGCATACAAGAGGGTGAGAGAGAGAAAGAGAGGTGGATCTATCACTTGCTACGAGTGTGGTGGCCCCAACCACATTCGGGCAAATTACCCCAAGCTAGGGGCAAAAATGACTATGATGGTGTGAGTAAGAATGACTACATCGATAAGAACAATAACAAGAAAGCTCTAGCTCGGGACCCAGCGCGTGAGAAGAAATATCTCAAGTTCACGAAAAACAAGAAGCTCTTCCACCGTATCCTCGCTGTGCTTGACGACATCTCCCTCTTCGACAACAAGACATGGAACAATAATGATGGAGAGGATGATCCACACGACAAGACTAAGGGCAACGATGACTTCACGGCATGTATTTCATGGCCGACATGAACGACACCAGCGATGATGACCTCTATAGTCAGTTGGATGAGGTTCGTAGAGCTGAGAAGGGAGAGGTTTGGCTTGTAGACTCCGATTGTTCTCACTACATGACTTGAGACAACCGTTGGTTCTCTTCTCTAGCCCGTGCCCCTAGTGAAGAGCTAATCACTTTTGGGGATGCTTCTTCTAGTTGAGTCATTCACTACTACAGAATAGCACATCACTGCCGGTTCGAAAACCCCATCACTGCCGGTCATTGGAGCCGTAGTGATTGGTCGGCAGTGATACTCGGGGATTATCACTGCTGGCTCAGGAACCGGCAGTGATAAGGATTATCACTGCCGGTTCTACCTACAACCGGCAGTGATATTGAACTATCACTGCCGGTTGTATATAGAACCGGCAGTGATATCGAACTATCACTGCCGGTTGTATATAGAACTGGCAGTGGTATCGAAATATCACTGCCGGGTTGTACCATAATCCGACAGTGATATGTACATATCACTGCCGGTTTTCTCCAAGAACCGGCAGTGACAAGCTTGCATATTTTTTGTGCAATATATATATTTTTATACAATTGTTTATACAGTATCCATATGTAGTATATAAAGCATCGTCCAAATCATAATTTAAATAAATCCAAGTATATATGAAGCATCGTTAAAATCATAATTCAAATATATTAAATTAAGCATCACATAAATTGTTTTTACAATGATTTGTTTACAAATGTAGCTCGACTACATCTCATCCCACTTGCTTTGATTTTACAAAGAGTCGAAGTAGACATGTCACGGGTCTAGGTCGAAGGAATGAGGGCGATGAGGCTACTCGTGGAACTCGCCGTTTGGATTGATGATCTCATCATGAATGAATCCGGCGATCTGTTCTTGAATTACTATAATTTCATCAAGAATAACTTATTGGTTCTCGCTTTGAGCGCTGTTTTGAAGAAAAAGGAAGTTAATTATCGATGATATTTGTTAAACGAAAAAGGCATCAATGTGTAATTACGCACCATGGCTTCGTTATAGCCGACACTCTCCGTGACAATTGAATGCATATTTGTACATACATAGTATGCACATAAATTGTTTCCGGTCCCGCTCATGCATGGAAAGTCATTTATTATTTCAAAAAATTCGTATGGACGATACGAACACTTTTCTTGCGATGCATCGCAAGTAAAGCCCTATGAATGATTTTGAATAGTAATTAAACTTAAATGCAATAGAATGGAATTTTGCTAGAGTAATAACGTAACGATCGAGTTTACCTGCTCAAAGATGTCCTAAAGGTCTTGGTACATATTAGTTTGTTTCTCCAGAGTCCAAGACAAAATCGCTAGCATCTAAGCTCGATGACGAGGAGGACCCAAAGTGAAACCTGCACATATATGTTAACATAGTCAATTACTCCCACATCGTGACGTGTTACGCAAAAATAGTAAAACGATATTAGAAGTCAGGAGATACGTACTTGAAGTTATAGGGTAAAAGTACGGAGGTTTTGTATTGCCGCTTCAAAAAGTATTAAATAAATAGTCTTCAACAAACTGTGGATTGTCGTTCATAAGTTTCCGCTGATTTGAGCCCCGGATCTAGGAATTCTAGATTGTCATTGTTATTTCTTCTACATGTCTCAGATCTCCATTCTACATAAGAAAAAGTTAGAGATGCAATTAAACAAGACAAAAATGCTCAACGATATACTGACGCACTTACAAAGTCCATAGTCTAAGTATGTTCACGTCGTGGCATCTTCTTTGGTACAACATATACACTCAGTGAAAAGAACCCAGCAGATGTTATCCCCATTGTGAAAATCTTGCTCTGTGTATCCGATCGCGAACGCCTCCATACCATCGTTGGATTGCTGCATGTACCACCGATGGACGCTACCGTAGTTGTGTTGTAAGGTTGTCGAAATGAGTGGTTCAACGGCGGTTTTCCCATAACGAACTTCCACCGAGACCTTGCGCGAGCATCTAGTTGAGCATCATCCGCTTGAGCATCCTGTTTAACGATGTCGGCACTAGCCGCCGCAAGTATTGCTTTCGGATATGCGCCGTAGTCCGACATTTTGCAAGGTTGAAGCCTACCCGTCTTTTGCACTTTTGCCATACTCAAGAAAAACTTTTGCGCGACAGCATCAACTTTAGTCTTCTTACTTGATGGCACCTTTTTAAAGTGAGATGTTACGCAGGTGCTTACATGCTTTTTTCGTTCTTCTTCAGTCATGTCAGCTGATAATTTCTTCTGTGAATTTCCTGGGTTCAAAGATGGTTGAGATTTCTTCGAGGACGGTGCCGACTGCCGAGATGTTCCTGTTGTTTGATTCTTTAAAGATTTTGGCGGAGGAGTCGGGCTTTTTCTGGTTGGTGCCGGCGGAGGAGTTGGACTTTTTCTAATTGGCGGCGAGAAGGGCGGGAGGTCTCTGTGTGGAGAGTGCGGCTGATCATCGTCGTCGTCGCCCTCATCGTCCGAGCCAAACTTAATCAAGCTCTTGCGCCACGTGAGGAAGCCATGCACGTGTTCTCCTAGTTTTTTGTTCCCATCCTCGCCAGGGATCTCTACCTCTATTTTTCGATATTGGCGGATGACACTGTCCACTTCGACCCTGGCTAATCCCTGCGGTATCGGGCGACAGTGCAAAACCTGCGACTCCTGGCATGGCCAAGCCCTGCCCTCAGCCACCTTTATGGTAATGCCATGTGCGACCAAATGTAGCTTGCACGGTGTCGATTCTTTGATGTCATCCACAGGAAAATGCAGTCCATGCTCTTCAGGAATCCCTGTGGACGCACAGCTGCTCTTACGAGCACCGGGACTGATGAGCTCAGGGCTTTCACCGTGGCGGTCGTGAGTGAGAGCTTTCGCACGGCTTGCTCCACGGCCTTATCTAGTTCTCGCTTTGTTCCTCTAGCGCTCGCGACAAAGATCTTTATCTGACATTCCAGTTGATCTTCTCTTAATCTCTTTGAACGTTTGTACAACCATGCGTCTGCAGGGAAGCCTTCTTTCCACGTGACCAAACCAACTCCTCTAGTGCGACCTGGATGCTCCTTGTTACCCAGGGCTATGGTTAGCTCGTCATACTCCCTTCATGGCGCGAAAGATCCTTGGGAAGACTGCATGTGAGTATCTGTGATTCTGCGCAGCACTTCCTGCTCTCTATCGCTTCTGAAGCTTAAGCTGCCATCATCGGAGATAGAAGCACCCCTCCCAAGCAACCAGTGCTTCGATCGTTCACTTAAGGCGGCCGTTGCAGGAATTATACCCTTGCGGGTTATTTCTTCTTCGGACCGATCCCATGCTGGTATTTTCTTCACGTACCCTCGTGTTCCTAGTTTGTGAGGGTGAATATTCTTATCCACGTTTGATTTGTTCCTTTGACTTACTATGTGAGCTTCTTCAGACCTCTTGTACACCACAAATTCATCCCATAACTCCCTTAACTTTGGGTACATGTCAAAATTCGGCGTTTCATTCTTTTTCACATAATTCTTGTTTAGTGTTGTCTTCCAATTCTTCCACGCAAAGGCACATGATGCAGAGTGCTCGTTTCTTTGCAACCAGCTCGGTCCCTTGGGGAACTGGAAAACTTGTTTCAGCTTGTCCCATAATGAGTTCTTCAGTCATTGGGTACCACCCATGGGTCACCTCCGCGCCAATCCATGATCTATAGTCGATGGGCACATCATCCCTAGCAAGAACCCCGCAGTCGTCTGCACGGCCCCAATGATGACTCGAATAGCAGGTTCCCGATCGCCGAGAGCTCCACTATGTTAAAAATTCCCTTAGGCAGCTTGCTCGGACCACGACTTGCGCGCTGCCTTCGTTGATCAGACATCTGAGCCTACAATTTGATCTTCCAAATTATTAGTCGTGTGGGCCTACAATGTTTTGGGAACCACAATGTACTAAAACTTTACCTCGCCTACGCTAGTAACGCCGGGTTGGTCCATGGCAGGATCCTGCAAGTTCAGATAGGACGTTGGGCTATTGTTCGGGCTACCCCTTCCTCCTTCGTCAATATTTGAGGGCCCAACTCCCTCCGGCACTTGTCCTTTGTCGGAGGCCATTCCTGGCAAGTTTACCAGAAATTACTGTAACATGTTTGTTTACTATGTTTTTTCCAAAAAGGCATGTGGACAACTACGAATGCTTGCAATACATATCACCAAAAACAATGAACATGCCAAACTGTGTGACTAGTATGACAGCAAGTGCAACAGGATGGACAAAGGCAAATCATGGAGAAATGGCATGACAGTCAAAATGATACAGAGGGGAGATAACAAAAGAGCCTAGAAGCAATCAAAATCTTATCAATGACAAATAATTACACCACAGACATCTTATCACATTTTGTATGCCTATAACATGAATGTACAGAACTTCAAATACTTGCCCCACATATACATATACATCTTTGAAGAATACATACACATATACATCTTTCGAGGATACATACACATATACTGATGACATGAACAAAAATTCAGTCAAAGTTGCATCTCAGAGACCATGAAATTTCAAAAATGTAAAAAAGAGCAGAGGAAGTATATTGATCACATGAACAATAGGTCGAGTGGTATACAGTTTATCTACTGAATTTACTCATACCAATCTCAAGAAGCAACTATTACTCATACAATTCTATGTTCAGATGAATCACTAGTTAACAACTAACATACATTGGAGAGGCAGCTTTCCCTACAAACAAATCTTCTCAAAGATTTCCTGCATACTACACAAATGCATGTCCAGGGTATATTAAACCTAGATTCCCTGTTGACTAAATAAATCCATGTCCAAATCCTAGGTTAAAAACAAAGTCCTAATGATCTATGTACAGAATGATAAAAATTTCGATATATGCCACTGTAGAGTTCCTAGTTTTGAGATATGTCATTACAAAATTTCGACTTCCATATATGCCATTGCTAAGTATACAAAATTTGATATATGCTATTATGTAAAAATCTGGACGACAATGCCCCTATCTTCTTCCATCCCTCCCAACCCCACTTCCTTCACCCCTCCCATGGACGCCGTGACTCTTCCTCTCCTCCTCCATTCAACTTCTCCAATTCCGGTTGCTAGCGCCTCACACTCTGTTCCTCCACTTGCCCCCAGCAGCTACCCTGCTCGCCACCCTTAACATCGCAAATGGCGTTATTTCCTCCAAAGAAGATGAGATAAGATGCAGACCCAACCTGGGCGACGCTGATGATGAAGTTGAGGCGACGACGGAGAGATGGCGGGGATGCGACGGCCTGGGCGGGGAGGTCAAGGCGACGGCGGTGCACTCTGAGGCGACGGCAGGGAGATGTGGGGAGCAGAGAGCTATGAGGAGGTGGCGGCGTTAGGTCGAAGTGGAACTGAGTTTTGGGTGCGCGGCGTTTCAATACATATAGGGCTGGACTATCACTGCCGGGTCTCCACAAAAACCGGCAGTGAATAAATATCACTGTTGGGTCACATTTATAACCGGCAGTGAAGTTGACTTATCACTGCCGGTTATATAATTAACCGGCAGTAATACTTAAGTATCATTGCCGGGTAATATATAGAACCGGCAGTGATACTTAAATGTCATTGCCGGTTATTTCATGAACCGGCAGTGATAAGGCCACTATCACTGCCGGTTAATGATATAACCGGCAGTGATATGTAACTTCAGGTCAATGATATAACCGGGTAATATATTTCTTTTTCAGAGGTTGATTGCTTTGGGATTTTTGAAATCCTAACCAACTTCAGGACATGTAATATTTCTTTTAAATATTTCCACTTCATTTTGACCTTCGTCTAAAATTCTAAAAATACAGATTGGTCACTGTTTTAATAGTTTTAATATTTTCAAAATAAAAAAAATTCACACAAATTCAAATAAATGCAGTAGACCAACCATTGCTTCAAAAAATTCACACAAATACAAAAATTCACACAGATGAAGTTTCATTCACACAAATTGTTACATATGAGAAACAAATACATTAATTGTTACATATGAGAAAATAAACATGTATTTAATTAGGACAACTAAGCTACGATTCGACCTTCGTTATGATTGCTGCGTATGTATGTAGCTTCGTCCTCACTCTCTTCCATGAGACCTAGGTCAATGTCCTCTCCGAAAGGAGGAAGCTCATCGAATTGGTTGTACTCTTCCTCGTCGACAACATTCTCAACTCTGACAATCCTTCTTTTTCCTTGAATAACCACGTGGCGCTCTTTGTTGGCTGGATCGGTTACAAAAAGATTTGTGTAATGTAATTAGCAAGTACGAATGGTTCTTCTCTCAGATCCAACCAGCTTTGAGGTCCACCGTAGTGATACCGCATTTGTCGATGTTCATGCCCCTTGGAAGTCTTACCCATTGGCACCGAAAGAGAGGGACCCGCAAAGGTCCGTAATCAAGCTCCCAAATCTCTTCTATGAATCCAGTAGTAGGTTTTCCTATTTCCGTTGTCGTCCGAGGCATCTATACGGATACATTATTTTGGTTGGTACTCTTTTTATCTTGTGCTCTTGTATAAAATGTAAAACCGCTTATATCGTATCCTTGGAATGTCCGAATTGTAGTTGACGGTCCTCGAGCCAATATATTCAATCGAAGCGCACTGCCTCCAGATGCATCATGTGCCTACGCAACCAATCGCCGAAGTTATGTCTATGCTCTCTCGCGATCCAACCCTCTAACTTCGCTGGGTTTGTTCTGGATAGCATTGTAACATCCCAAAATTTGGCTTAATTAAGTTTTTACTGCTTAAAAGTGCATTTATGATTTTCTGGAATTTATTTGGAGTTTTTTTGGATTTATTTGAATTAATTTCAAATCAAGTTTATTGCCTTTTATTCAAATCTATTTAAATCTGTGCAAAGTTAAAATAAAGTTTTGCCAAAAATATTTTATTTAAGTCCAGAATATCTCAAAGTATTTTTGAGATTTTTCTAGGATTTTTCCGATATTTATTCTCGCTTAAATCGAGTAATCGAATTACGTAATTATTTTATTAACTAAAATATGGGAAAATCGTAATAGTGCCGGGTCGTAGCCTATCTCTCGTTGCAAGCCGCCCATGCGCGCGCGCCGTTAGGCCCACTTCTAGAAGCCTCGCGTCGCCATTCTCGGACCGTGTGATCGAGCGGCGGTCCGGATTAGATCGAGCAGAGCGATCACAACCGAGCATCGCGCCACGTGTAGGCGGAGCGTCATCGTGCTCGCGTGATCGGCGTGGACTCCGCTCGTGTCCGCCTCGGCGCCGCCTTGAACTCTTCTCCATGTGCGTGACACGGACTCCTAAGTGCTATAAAGGGTGCGATCAAGGGCACTTGGATCATATCTAGCGAAGCCCTAAGCTCGCCGTGAAAGTGGCTTTTCGTGCGCCGCAATCGGAGTTTTCTCGAAGAGCGCCGCCGCTATCGGTTTCGTCGATTCCGCCGTCGTCCGTGGAGTTTGAGGCACGCAACCAGGGCCATTAGATTCGTCTCGACGAGGGGAAGCCCGTGCGCGCGCTAGTCTTGTCGGAGCATCGTCGAAGGAGGAGATCGCCGTGGAGACCGCCGTCGCCAGTGAAGAAGTCCTCGCCGCCGTCGTTCCGGTGATCCAGAGAAACGTTCGACCGCGTCATCAGTTTCGCCACGTTGAGACGCGCCCGAAGGTACTTTCCAACCTCGCCGCCGACGACCCTAGGTGTCCGCGCCATCGACGTCGACGTGGTTAGCTAGCTCGTCGCCGTGTGTCGCCTGTGTGGCAGCCAGCTCGGATCGGGCGCTGATGTGGCGCTGGCGTGGCGATCCAGTCAGCCGAGGCGCGGGCCCACATGTCAGGGAGCCTAACCCGTGTGGACCAGATCCACCGTGAACCTGAGGAAGATCATGGATGCAGTCCATGGACCGAGGGGGGCACGTGTCAGCACCGGAGCGCTTCGGACTAGGGCTCACGTCACGCTGACGTCCTAAATCGCTTTTTCAGTTTAAAAATAATAATAAATCTGTTAATTCTGATTTTTGCTATTTTCAGTATTTATTCCAAACTTCAAAAGGCTATATCTTTTGCATCGTAACTCGGATTTGAGTGATTCAAATTTCTAAAAATTTGTAAAATTCAGATATATTTAATGGTGAATTTTATTTGATTTTTGGAGTTCATTTGCTCTCTATTTTGGTATTTATTTGCTTTTCTTCTTCGGTACGCGTAGACGTTGAATTGTGCCACGCTTCGGAGGAAGATCCAGCAACTCAAGAGCAAGTTCCAGAACCAGATCAGGACCTATTCCAAGGCAAGTTGTGCTTTGATCATGATTGAGCCCATGTTTATAAAATTGCTATAATTGTTTTACCCTATTGCATATATTTCAAATATACAATTGTTTCAAATTAAATTGGGCTCAGCTAATATACCAGATTGAATTATACCCTACCTTGTTATTGTATGCCATGATCCATTGTCACCCTAGATTGGTTCAATATAGTTGGTTAATAATTATAATCAACACCGGATGGTTAGTCCGTATTAGTTGCTTAGCCTTGCCACGTCATCACATGTGTCAAAATCAGTGATAATTAATTTTGATTAATGGAATATGGAACAATGTTATGAACTTGTGTGTCATGTGGGATCACACGATGAGATTGAGTAGTGGTGACGAGTCATGTCACGCAACGATGTTGAATTGTTGATAGCACATGGTGCTTGGTAATCAACTCGGTGATAATCATTTAGATTGGGGCAAGTGACAAGGGGCGAGGATGCCAAGGTGGGCCCGATGGGCAGAGGGTATGTGGATGTCTTGCTTTGATCACACTAAGGACTTAACCTTGCAAGCCTTTGACCTAAGTCAATCATGCAACCACTTGTCTGGTATGGGCCAGCCTAGCTGATTAATTTGCAATGTCTTAACTTTGGTACTATCTTGGTCGGTGTGAGTTCCCGAGTTATGGAGTAATTCACATGGCGCAAGAGGGGGGCCCTGGTTGTGGTTTTCAGACCCACCAGTGTTGAAACCTTAGCGGTAGTAATCTTGGGTTAAGCCAACAGATTGTAAAGGCTTTGTCATGATTTCTCCGCCAAAGACACCAAAGGAAGTGTGCTAATGGCCAGCGCAAAGAGAATATCATGCCGTGTGGGTAAAGTGCATAACCTCTGCAGAGTGTGAAACTATTCGGATAGCCGTGCTCGCGGTATTGAGCAATGCTCGGGAATTACAGTTAAGAGTTAGCTTAATTATAATGAACAACTTGGTGGGGATGGCGGAATGCCATATGGAAGATGGAATTTGACTTAGGAGTGGAAACTTGGTTTACTTGAGAAATACTGAATTTATTTACTATTGTTATTTGTTTTACAGTCTTTACAATCTATTTATTGTATTTGTTCATAAATGCTGCTTTGTTGCAAAATAGCCATGATAGCCTATCCTTTGGAATAAGCCTTGCATATAATTATGTTAGAATTGCATTCTGTGCACAACTTGTTGAGTGCTTTAAGTACTCACCCTTGTCAACAATAACATCACCAGTTGAAGAGTTTACATCAATGCTGGAGGAAAGATTTCAGGAGGAGACGAATGTTTAGGGCGCAAGCCTTGTTAGTTGCCTGTGGTATACTGAGGGGTTATCTACGTTTTCATTCCGCTGCAGTTTAATGTGTTATTCAGCCTTGCGAGGCATAGTCATCTAAGTTGACCATAAGGTCATTCAACTAGTAGTATACTATATATGATGTCTTTCATATTATTTCCGCTATGTATGATTGTGATATTCACTGATGTTGAGCCTGTGTGCACTAGCGTGATCCTGGACTAGTGTGGTATACACAGAGGGTCCGGATTTGCATATTCGGGTCCCGACAGAAGTGGTATCAGAGCCATACTGACTGTAGGCCTTGACCCTAGATAGTCTGGTCGTCTCTATAGGAACTTCAAAATTATTTTGTAGAGAAAAGAATTAACTCCGAAGAATAATATGTTCTTGACTTATCTTATTCTTCTATTCCTTTCCTCGTCAGAATTTCTCTCTTTCCCCTGCTGAATTTCTTTCTCTCTCCCTTGCTGGATCAAGTTAAAAACCTTATCTGAGTTGACTTGGTAGTTGTCGATATACCACACCTTAGGAGAAAGCATCAAGTGCTTGCTGTCAACCCTGGAAATCATGAAGGAGGGAATCATCGAGCTCAGGGAAGGAGTAGATCTATGAAGTGTTCCAAAAGCTAGAAGATCTATGCTTCGAGTAGTCAGTTGGGACTCATGTGTGGGAGTCGCGTCCGCTTAAGATAGAAGTGTTACCCTTGTAGGCGGTAGTTTTGTGTGTATAGGTTGGATTGGTTCTTCCTTGATTGCTGAGTGTGCAGTATGTGTTGCAGAGCTTTTAGGCTTCTATAAGCAACCATACCAAGTTATTAATACTGTTTGCTTAAGTTATTGGGTTAAACCTATCTCCCCGCTTTAGGATTCCTCGCTTACCTATGCTATTTCCTCTTCCCTAACCCGGTGAAGCAATCAAGCAGATGGTTCGGACTTGAGGAAACTACGAATCGCAGAATCGAAAATCAATCCAAGAAGAATCTCAATAATGGATTAGTTCTTCAACCGTCAGTACAGATGGATATGCAGAGTTTCAGAGAGTTCTTGACTGCTCAGACCCGGTTGATGCATGCAATGATGAAGCAGATGCAGAATATGATAGACCAAGCCAATGTCAACCAAGTGTCCCAAGCTGCTACCAATGATTTCCGTTCCTACTTAAGGTTATCAGAATTCATAAGGACTCATCCACCGACGTTTTCAGGAAATGGGTTACCCTCAAAAGTGGATGATTGGCTCAAGACCATTGAGAGGAAGCTGCTCCTTGTTCAGTGTGAAGGCGATGAGAAAGTCCTGTATGCTTCTTATCAGTTGCAAGGAATTGCTGCCGAATGGTGGAAGAAATATTGTGCTGTTCATGAAGCCCCGCGGAATATCACTTGGAATGAATTTGTTATTGCTTTTGTAATCTCTTTGCCTCACACGAGACAAGATGGTCACGGTAAATACGGAGAGGATACTATCCTCGCACCTTGTGCGACATCTAAGCGTTGCTCTCAAGTGTCACAACCAAACAAATCAAGATCGTGCGTGCATTATTTGTGGAGAGATAGGACATACCGCTGACGAGCATGCGATTAATTGCTCCAGCTGTGAAGGAAGTCATTCTCTTGGAGAATGTCCTATGAGTGACATCACATGTTACCTTTGTGAAGGTCGAGATCATGGTCCAGCTCAATGTCCCTTGGATCTAATAGTTACTGCTGTAATTCAGCATCAACAAAGGAATCTTCGAGCCGTAGTTGCTCAAGAGTCGTCAAGAAGAGGCGGAACGTCAGCTGCAAAAGTGGTGCCGCTCAAAGAGCTAAGGACACAATACCGTAATCCTGTTGGCCCTCATCAAGAAGCTAGTAATTGGCAATCACCAACAGCATGTTTCCTGTGCGATGAAGAAGGTCATTGGGCTAGTGAATGCCCTATGAAGCAACCAGTTCTGACGCAACAAGAAGACAACAATGTACCAGAGTCGCACAACAATGACACGGGTGTGTTACAACTGCCACAAGGAAGGCCATTATGCTAATCGATGCCCACAGAGAAGACAATCATTGTCTATGGCCATGGATGTTCCAAAAGTTACCTTAGTCAAGTTCATAACGCCAAGAGTGAGCAGTAAAGTCGCAAGAGAAGTTTGTACGGAGAATCAGTTGAAGAAGAGGCACCTGAATGAATACACTGCCCTGGTCGACGAATGCTCAAGGAAGAGAGGTGGACCTAAGCTTTGTTACACCTGCAACAAGCCCGGGCACTTTGCCAATAATTGCCCTCAGAAGAAAGTAAACACGCCAGTTCAAGTCAATCTCAGTTCTGTTCCAGTCAAAAACTTCAACGCCAATGCCAATCGAGGAAATTTAGAGCGATGATTTTAGCCTATGCAAGTGTCATATCCTCGTTTGTGAAGGAAAGGTGACTAGTGACGAATTCCATGTAAGGATTTCTTGCTTAAAGAAATAAAGTAAAGATGGATGAGATGTTGGAATGTGAAGTGTTGGGATAAAAACATTAATGATAAAGGATGTTTTTGAGTATTCACCTATGTTGATCAGTTCAGTGGTGTTTGTAAAGATTGTCAGCTCGAGGAATTATCATGGTCAGAAAGTACACTATTGCCTGATCTAACCTAGAATGTGATGGAGTTAAGTTGGAGAAAAGTTTCTAGCGAGCGATATTGGATATCAGACCCGAGATGCTACTCCTGAAATGAATTGGTCGTCCGGACATAAGGCTGTCCTAGAGTTTGGTCAAAGAAGTGTGTCAGCTAAAAGCCCTGAAAGCGGGAAAAAGGAATTTCAAATGACTACGGTTCGTGTTGGTCAACTGAAGGTCAATAGTGTGGAAGTTGTCTGCTTTGAAGAGGTACCAGTTGTTAGAGAGTATCAAGATGTGTTTCCGAAGAAGCCCACCAGATCGAGAGATCAAGTGTGTTATGGAGTTAGTCCCTGGTACAGCGCCAAAAGTAAAGAGACCTCATCGAATGCCTATTGATGAGCTAGTTGAGATGAAGAAGCAGATTGAAAGAGTCATAGAAAAATTGCTTACTGGAGCCGCTTGTCACCATAGGGAGCGCTGCTACATTTAAAAATGGGAGCTTAGGGATGTGTACTGACCGCCGAGCATTTAATGAAGTGATAAGTATCCGTTGCCCAGGATCGATGACTTATGTGATCAGTTAAGAGGAGCTGGAGTTTTCTCCAAGATAGATCTTCGTTCAGGATACCATCAGTTGAAGATCCGAGCGGAGGATGTGCCTAAGACTGCGTTTTCTACGCGATATGGACATTATGAGTTCACAGTCATGTCATTTGGATTGACAAATGCCCCAGCATATTTCATGAACATGATGAATAAGGTTTTCAGGGAGTATTTGGATAAGTTTGTGGTAGTCATCATAAACGATATCTTGGTTTACTCGAAGACAGAGGAAGAGCATGCAGAACATCTGAGGATGGTTTTAGAAAGGCTGCGAGAGCATCGGTTGTATGCTAAGTTTAGCAAATGTGACTTTTGGAAGGAGAAAAGTTGAATTTCTTGTCATGAGATGACTGCTAAAGGAGTTATCGTGGATCCAACCAAAAGCGATGTTGCGTGGGAGCAACCGAGACCGCTTAGGCAATTAGGAGAAGAAGTTTGCATGGACGCCGCAGTACAAAAAGAGTTTTCTGTGATTGAGGAAACATTTGACGATAGCACCTGTCTTAGTGTTGCCAGATACGCAAACGCAGTTTTGATATATACTATGATGCCTCAAGACAAAATCTTGGATGTGTGTTAATGCAGAAAGGTAAAGTTGTTGCCTATGCGTCAGGACAGTTGAGGCCACATGAAGAGAACTATGCTACGCATGAATTGGAAATTGCTACCGTAGTGCATGCTTTGAAGTCATTGCATCATTATATTATTGGGGATATGTACAGACCATAAGAGTTCGAAGTGCAGACCTTAATATAAAACGAAGAGGATGGTTGGAGTGATTAAGTATTATAAGGCTGGGATCTGTTATCATCCCGGTAAGGCTAATATGGTGTCCGATGTCTTAAGTCGTAAAGGCCATAGTACCAATACACCAATATCATGTGATCAATCGAAATTGTGCAAGGAGTTTCAAAAGTTGAAATTAGAAATGGTTTCACAAGGAGTTATAGCTGCTCTGGAAGTTAAGCCAATGTTTGAAGATCAGATCAAGGTGGGTCGAAGGATGAAGGCTTAGCTGAAAGTTTTACCATGGATAACCAAGGAACCCCACGGTTTAAAGGTTGAATCTATGTATCGAACAAGAAAGAGCTTAAGGAGTTGATGTTGGAAGAAGCTCATGATTCTAAGTATTCAATTCATCCAAAAAGGTGTTAAGATATATCAAGGTCTTAAGGAAGGGATTTGATAGCCTAAGACGAAGTGTGAAGTGGCTGAAAATATCGCTTTGTGTGATGTGTGTTAGGGAATAAGAGCAATGCATCATAGATCAGCAAGTATTGTTACAGCTGGTGCAGAGTTTTGAGTGGAAGTAAGAGGCAAATCAGTAATAAGATACCTAGCGTTGAGGATGGTCGAGAATCCATAAGTGATATGTTGAGAGCTTGTGCATTAGCTTATGCTACGTCATGGGATAAATGTTTGCCATACGCAGAATTCAGTTACAATAATAGTTATCAAGCTAGCTGGCAGATGTCACCATTGAGGCGTTGTATGGACGTGCCTGTCGTACTCCGTTGAATTGGAATGAGACAGGAGATCGTATGGTATTTGGACCCGATATTCTCAAGGAAGCCGAAGAGCGAGTTGCTATGATTAGAGAGAGGTTGAAGGTAGCTCAGTAAGGAAAAAGAGCTACGCTGATAACCGTCGTCAAGGAAAGGTTGCTTATCAGATGGAGTTGCAGTAGTCAATGGCAGGAGTGCATGATGTGTTATATGTGTCACAGTTTAAGAAAGGTCTCAGAGTGCCAACGGAGCAAACCCCGTTGGATGCAATAGAGCTGCAGGAAGATTTGACTTACAAGGAGCAACCAGTCAGAATTTTGGATGTTAGGGAGCGCAAAACCAGGAGCAAGTCTATTCGCTTTTGCAGAGTTCAGTGGAGCAATCATTCTGAAAGTGAACCCGAGGAAGATCATGGATGCAGTCCATGGACCGAGGGGGGCACGTGTCAGCACCGAAGTGCTTCGGACCAGGGCTGACGTCACGCTGACGTCATAAATCGCTTTTTCAGTTTAAAAAAATAATAAATCTGTTAATTCTGATTTTTGCTATTTTCAGTATTTATTCCAAAGTTCAAAAGGCTATATCTTTTGCATCGTAACTCGGATTTGAGTGATTCAAATTTCTAAAAATTTGTAAAATTCAGATATATTTAATGGTGAATTTTATTTGATTTTTGGAGTTCATTTGCTCTTGTTTTGGTATTTATTTGCTTTTCTTCTTTGGTACGCGTAGACGTTGAATTGTGCGACGCTTCGGAGGAAGATCCAGCAACTCAAGAGCAAGTTCCAGAACCAGATCAGGACCTATTCCAAGGCAAGTTGTGCTTTGATCATGATTGAACCCATGTTTATAAAATTGCTATAATTGTTTTACCCTATTGCATATATTTCAAATATACAATTGTTTCAAATTAAATTGGGCTCAGCTAATATACCAGATTGAATTATACCCTACCTTGTCATTGTATGCCATGATCCATTGTCACCCTAGATTGGTTCGATATAGTTGGTTAATAATTATAATCAACACCGGATGGTTAGTCCGTATTAGTTGCTTAGCATTGCCACATCATCACATGTGTCAGAATCAGTGATAATTAATTTTGATTAATGGAATATGGAACAATGTTATGAACTTGTGTGTCATGTGGGATCACACGATGAGATTGAGTTGTGGTGACGAGTCATGTCACACAACGATGTTGAATTGTTGATAGCACGTGGTGCTTGGTAATCAACTGGGTGATAATCATTTAGATTGGGGCAAGTGACAAGGGGCGAGGATGCCAAGGTGGGCCCAATGGGCAGAGGGTATGTGGATGTCTTGCTTTGATCACACTAAGGACTTAACCTTGCAAGCCTTTGACCTGAGTCAATCATGCAACCACTTGTCTGGTATGGGCCAGCCTAGCTGATTAATTTGCAATGTCTTAACTTTGGTACTATCTTGGTCGGTGTGAGTTCCCGACTTATGGAGTAATTCACATGGCGCAAGAGGGGGGCCCTGGTTGTGGTTTTCAGACCCACCAGTGTTGAAACCTTAGCGGGTAGTACTGGGTTAAGCCAGCGCATTGTAAAGGCTTTGTCATGATTTCTCTGCCAGCACACCAAAGGAAGTGTGCTAATGGCCAGGCGCAAAGAGAATATCATGCCGTGTGGGTAAAGTGCATAACCTCTGCAGAGTGTGAAACTATTCGGATAGACGTGCTCGCGGTATTGAGCAATGCTCGGGAATTACAGTTAAGGGTTAGCTTAATTAAAATGAACAACTTGGTGGGGATGGCGGAATGCCATATGGAAGATGGAATTTGACTTAGGAGTGGAAACTTAGTTTACTTGAGAAATACTGAATTTATTTACTATTGTTATTTGTTTTACAGTCTTTACAATCTATTTATTGTATTTGTTCATAAATGCTGCTTTGTTGCAAAATAGCCATGATAGCCTATCCTTTGGAATAAGCCTTGCATATAATTATGTTAGAATTGTATTCTGTGCACAACTTGTTGAGTGCTTTAAGTACTCACCCTTGCCAACAATAACATCACCAGTTGAAGAGTTTACATCAATGCTGGAGGAAAGATTTCAGGAGGAGACGAATGTTTAGGGCGCAAACCTTGTCGATTTACGTGGTATACCGAGGGGTTATCTACGTTTTCATTCATTGCAGCTTTAATGTGTTATTCACCTTGCGAGGCATAGTCATGTAAGTTGACCATAAGGTCATTCAACTAGTAGTATACTATATATGATGTCTTTCATATTATTTCCGCTATGTATGATTGTGATATTCACTGATATTGAGCCTGTGTGCACTAGCGTGATCCTGGACTAGTGTGGTATACACAGAGGGTCCGGATTTGCATATTCGGGTCCCGACAAGCATGCTCTTGTGCATGTTGACATACGGGGCCACCACAACTGATTGTCCCAAAACTGCGAAATGTGCTTGTGTGAATGACGCTAGATTGTTTGTACGGAGTGATTTCTCGCCCAGTGTCCCTTTTCCCTGTAGCCTGCCCTCATGCCGTGATGTAGGCACACCAATTGGTTTGAGATCCATGTAATCGACGCAGAACTCAATGACCTCCTCGGTTCCCCAACCATCTGCAATGCAACCTTCCGGCCGATGTCGGTAACGAACATATTTCTTTATAACCCCCATGAACCTCTCAAAAGGATACATCTGATGTAGAAACACGGGACCGAGAATCCGTATCTCTTTCACAATGTGAACAATGAGATGGACCATAATATCAAAAAAAGATGGAGGGAAACACATCTCGAGCCTGCAGAGAGTGTGGACCATGTCTTCCTGCAGCTTATCTAGTTTCAATGGATCGATGGCCTTCTGTGAAATCGCGTTGAAGAATGAACACAACTTCCACAAAGGAGCCTTATCACGGGAACTCGGGATAGATGTACTGCCTGCTCCCTTTCCGTGGATAATTTTAAGATCCTTTACAGCCGCAAATATCTCTCTCCCAGTGTGATTCTTCGGAGCTAAAGCAGTCTCCTTTGTCCCGTCAAAAGCTTTCTTATTATTGCGGTATGGGTGATCCTTGCGGAGGAACCTACGATGCCGCATGTAAGACATTTTTCGACAGTTCTTCAGCCACCGACTAGCTGTACCATCTAAGCACTGCACGCATGCATTGAAGCCTTTTATCGTCTGGCCCGACAGGTTACCAAGGGCAGGGTAATCATTGATGGTTACGAACAACAATGCGCGTAGGATAAAGTTCTCTCTTTTATACTCATCCCATACTGCACTCCATCGCTCCACAAGATTAGAAGATCTTCAACCAATGGTTTGAGGTACACATCGATATCGTTGCGGGTTGCACAGGCCCTTGGATCGAGAGTGACATCATAATGTACTTTCGCTTCATACAAAGCCAAGGAGGAAGGTTGTAGATACATAGTGTTACCGCCAAGTGCTATGACGATCGCTCATGTTGCCGAAAGGATTCATCCCATCCGTACTCAACCCAACCTTATATTCCTCACATCATATGCAAAGTGCTTCTTATATTTTCGTCGATGTTCCTCCATTGCATGAGTCGCAGGTGTCCGAGCATTCCATCGTTCTTACGCTCTTGGCGTGCCATCGTAGCAATTGGGCATGCCTTTTGTTCGCAAACAATCGATTGAGACGGGAATTATAGGAAAATACCACACCACCTTACGGGGATCTCATCTTCTTACGCTTCACCCGACATCTTCATTATCGATGTCATCATCGTTGTTCTTATACCGCTTTGCTTTGCAAACAAGACGACCATCCAAGTTCGCAAACTCATTGCGATACAACATGCAATCGTTTGGACATGCGTGTATCCTTTGTACTTCCGGTCCCAACGGCGGACAACTTGCTTGGCACAGTGCACGCATTTGTAGGCAACACGTTACCTCTCGGAAGCAAATCCCCAAGAGACATAATATTTCGGTGAAGCTCTTATCGGACCAACCATTGCTTGCATTCAACTGCAGTAGTGTAAGCATGATCTGCAATATTTTGTGCTCCTCCTTGCAGCCTGGGTACAATGGTGTTGTGGAGTCCTGTACCATATGTTGGAACTTTTGAAACTCTCTTTCACTCGTGAAGTCTCCCTCCCCATCACGCGACATTTGATCCAGATCGTCGTCGTGGCTATCGACAAATGTATCTTCGACTGCTATCATATCGTTGTCTCCGTCATCTTTAGTAATGTGTTGCCCTTCATGTACAATCTAATCTTCGCCGTGCTTGGTCCAACAGGTATAGCCAGCCTTGAAACCTCTTCGAAGCAAGTGTGCACGTATCGACTCTATGGTAGAAAACAGCTTCTGATTTTTGCAATCAACGCATGGACAGCACATGTAGTCCGCCGATTCTTCGACTTAGCGCGCAGCCACGTTTAGAAAATAACTCACACCATTAAAAACTACGCCCATAGCGGTCCGTGTCATACATCCACCTTCGGTCCATCTACAATTAATTAAATCAAACATTACATAAGCATATAATTGCAAATAACAAATAATTGCAAACGATTAGATTTAAAAAGCTGCGTAGCAATTTTGACTATATTAAAATACATCAACCTTTTTCCGTTATGTAAATATCCATGTAGCAATTTTTTCGTATTGTAAAAAATGAAAATAATTGTAAATAGTTAGGATATATTTGGACTATATTAAAATATATCAATCTTTTTTCATCGCGTCAATATCCATCTTGCAATTTCTTATTATTTAAAAATTTGGAAAAAATTGTAAATACTTAGGATATACTTTGAGTACATTAAAATACATCAACATTTTTTCATTAGGTAAATATCCATCTAACAAGTTTTTATTATTTCAAAATTTGAAAATACATGAACCTTTTTTCATTATGTAAATATCCATGTGGCAATTTTTTATTATTTACAAAAATAGAGATCAAATTACTAACCTCGAAAAGAAGTACAATATAAATTTTAATAGATTTTTCGGCAGCAAATCGTTGCAATCTACAAATCGAGCAAAGACAGAGCGCCTCTTTGTCTTTGCCCAATCGGTCGGGAGTAGGGGTCTCAGTTATATAAACGACTTATCACTGCCGGTTCTGCAGTAAGAACAGCAGTGATAAGCTCGATCGCATGAGGAAAATCATATTGCGCGGAAAAATAATATCACTGCCGGTTCTAGTCTCAAACCGACAGTGAAAAGTCAAGTATCACTGCCGGTTTAATAACGACCTAAGTTGATATATCTCTCGCCGTTGTTGTCTCAAACCGGCAGTGATATCTTGCTTTTTACTGCCGGTTGGTTGCATTAACCGGCAGTGATAAGGTCTTCCCCCCAACTTAAGTTTCGAACCGGCAGAGATATGTTATCACTACCGGCTCGGTCCTAACCGGCAGTGATATGCCGGCAAGGATTGCATGTTCTATAGTAGTGATTGCTAAATGAACTATGCGCATTAATGATATTTTTTTCTTAATGATGTTGCCTAGGTGAGTAAGCTGCAGTATGATTTATTTTCTGTGTTTCAGCTTACCGATGACGATTTTGAGGTCAATGTCGGGACCCGAATATGCAAATCCGGACCCTCTATGTACAACGCACTAGTCCAGGATCACGCTAGTGCACACAGGCTCAATATAGATGAATATCACAATCATACATAGCGAAAATATAATAAAAGACTTCACATATTGAATAATACCTGTTGAATGACCTTATGGTCAACTTACATGACTATGCCTCGCAAGGCTACATTGTGAATAACAAATTAAACTGCAGTGGAATGAAAACGTAGATAAACCCCTCAATATACAATATGCAACTAACAAGACTCGCACCCTAAACATTTGTCTCTTCTTGATACTCCTCTAAAGCTAGTATAGACTCTTCCTCAACCGATAATTTGGTTGTTGGTAAGGGTGAGTACATAAAGAACTCAACAAGTTGTACACATAATGCAATTCTATCATAGCTCTATGCAAGTCTTATTCCAATGGAATGGCTAACATGGTTATTTTGTAGTAAAGTAGTATTTATAAATGAATACAGTAAATAGATTAAAAAGACAGTAAAACAAATAACAGTAATAGTAAATTTCAGCATTTCCAAGTAAACATGGCATCAGCCCTAAGTCAAATTCCAAACCTTTCAACAACATCTAACCTTCCCATCCAAGTTTTCATTACAAAATCTAACCCTTGACTGTAATCCCCAAGCATTGTTCAATACCGCGAGCACGGCTATCCGAATAGATTTTACACTATACAGAGGTTATAAACTTTACCCACACGACATGATCGTCTCTTTGTACGAGATCAATAGCACACTTCCTTTGGTGTGCCGCAAAGAGATCATGAAAAAACCTTTATCCCAACATTGACCCTCCTGGTAAGCCGTACACTATCCCTTCCCTCAGCGGAGGTAAAGGTTAGGACTGACAAACTGTTAGATTGATGTGTGACCGCAGTACACCACATCCTCTGCTATAACCACACTTCCATGTAAGCACGTTTCTGTGTGATTATCCAGCTGATAAATCACATGTCAAGATATCATGTAATCATATTTAGTTAGGTCTGTCCCATACCAAACATGTGGTTGCATGATTGACTCTGTTCAAAGGCTCGCAAGGTTAAGTCCTTAATTGACTAAGGCAAAACTTCCACATACCCTCTACCCTTCTAGCCCACCTTGGCACACTGCCCCTTGCCACTTGCCCCAATATAAATTATTTACCACAGCAACAAGTCAACATCGTTTCATGACATACGTCACTACAACTCAACATCATTGTATGATAGCACCTGGCATACCTTCTATAAACATGTTCCATACTCCATTAGTCAAGATTGAGTTTGATATTTCCAAAAGACATGAGGTATACGTGGCATGGCTAAGCAAGATAAGCACGGTCTAACCAACCCTTGTTGAATACTAATATTAACCAAAAAGTATTGAACCATCCTATGGTGACAAATAATCATGGCATACAAATGACAAGGTAGGGTGTAATTCAATTGAGTAGATTAACTAAATTCCATTTTATTTTGAAACAGTTGTACACATAAAATAACATGCAACAATGTAAAACAATATAGCAATTTTGTAAACTGGATTCAACATGATCAAATCATAACTTGCCTTAGACAAGCCATTTTCTTGATGTGGACCTTGGTCTTGAGTCAACGATTCTTCCTCGGACGCTCCGAACACTTTAATGTATACGCATAACGAGAGAAAACACCAAATAAACACCAAAATAGAGAGTAAATAAACTTCAAAAATCAAATAAAATTTAACATTGAATTGATCTCAATTTTACAATATTTTAGAAATTTGAATCACCTCAATCAGAGCTCGTATGAGGGAGAAAGGGCTCTCGAAGCATTAAAAATTATAAAAATCTAAAAATTGAAAAATACGAAATTAACCCAATTATTTTTCTATTGAAAAACCCAATTTATTGTGTCACTGCTGACATTAGCACCACTGGACCAATCGTAGATCGCCACGTGGCACCGGTCACCCAATCCACGGTCCAACAACAGCCTACCGTGGACCGGCACATGGCGCCTCGGTCCCCGCATGTGACGTCACCGCTAACGTCACACACATGACGTTAGCCATGCCACATGGTTACCAGCGTGTGCCACCTGGCAAGATCTTGGCCGGTCGTGCAAAATCTAACGAGTGAGATCTATTCAATCTACAACGCAGAGCATAGTTACGCGGCGCATCTCCGACCGATCGTGGATGATCTGATGAGGCTGGACAAACAGCGAAGAAAAAAGGTGATGATACAAAAATATGACGTCGTCATACAACAATTTGCGGTGAGGAAGAGGGAGCAACAGCACAACTTTTTGGTAGTTGGGAAGAATGGTACGCACTTGTTATCCCTTTTCTAGAGTCTATAAAGGTAAAGAAATCCAGATACAAAATACATTCTTCTGTCGAAATCCATGACACAAGAAGGGCGCCGAACATTCCGAAGTGTGGCTTGGGCGTTTGGACCATGCCTCGAGGCAGTTTCCCATCTACGTTCGATAATAAGTGTGAATGCATCCTTTTTGTCAGGAAGGTACGAGGGTAGTTGTTGATTGCTTGTGGACATGATGCTAATAAACAACTACTTTCTCTTGCATTTGCCACAGTGAAGGAAGATAGTGCGGCGGACTGGGGCTGGTTTATGAGATGGGTACGAAAGGAGGTAATTTGTTTTGGAAAGTTCATATGTGTCGTTTCCGATCGTCGCAAAGCCATCAAATATGTACTACTCTACTCTTATAGAAGAAGAGATTCTGTCCTCCTCAAGGTTCAAAATCTCGTCGAAATTTCGTGAGATCTTGTCGAGATCTTGGTTTCCAGACATGGACAAGATTTGAAATGTTGGCCGAATTGAAAAATTTCAAAAAAATTAAATTGCTACAACAATTTCGAAAAATCTAATCGAGATCTCGCCATTTTTTACCGGAATTTGATGTTTGACTACCGGATTTTACCGTAAATTGATCGATAACCCTTAAGAAAGTCATCTTCTATGAAAATTTGATGCAAAACCGATTTTTTGAGATATTTTTTAAAAACTTCAGAAAAACTGTTAGATTTTTATAAAATTGTACATGATTTATCTTGATCTAAAAAATTTACGGTACCATCCTAATAAGTGTAGGATCATACAGAAAAATTTTCAAAATAATTTAACTTTAGTTGTTATCTTTAAAAAATCAAAAACATAATGAACATAATTGGGACAATAACATTGTCAGAATTTTATAAATTTTCTCGAGTGTCATCATGATCCAAACTTTTTATCAGAGCTTAATAATTGACTTAGTACCATTATATAAAAATTTTAAAAAAATAAAAAAAAATTGTTTGCTCAATCAAATCTATGTATGTATTAAACTTCATTTGTTATATTTCAAAAATCAAAAACAGAAAGAACACAAATGGTACACTTTACTTGTAAAAATTTTATAAATTCACTAGATTGTGATCATGATTAAAAAATTTTATGAGATCTTAATAATTTCCTTATAACCATTATGCAAAATTTTCAAAAAATTTAAACATTTTTTGTTTGCTAAATCAAATCTATGTATTGATCATTAGGCTTTTGTGAGGACGTAGCACTCTCAGAAATTTTAGAACTTCTTGAAGCTTTATCATCAGATGAAAATTTTATAAAAACATTTATTATAAATCAGGACCATCCACCAAAATTTTCAAAATTTTCTAACATGGTTTGTACCATTTTTTATTTGGCTGAAGTTTTTCGGTAAAGCTTTTATCAGCACAATAGCACTGTCCGAATTTTTCAAAATTCATGAAGCTTGATCATCACATGAACATTTTATGGGAACATTGGTGATGCATCAAAACCATGAACAAAAAATTTTAAGATTTTCTAACGTCGTTTGTTTCATTTTTCATTCGGTTCAAACGTGCTAATCAGCGTTTTATCGGAACAATAGCAATGTTTGAATTTTTAATCAATCCTCAGATCTGATAATCATCTAAAATTTTTATGGGGACATCAATGATGTGTCAAGAACCTAAAAAAACTTTTCAAAATTTTTCGACGTAGTTTGATCCATTTTTCGCTCGGTGCAATTTTGTCGAGATCTCGGCAAAACCGGACGAAATTTCAGTTTTCTCGGTAGAAAAAAATCCGTATTTGAATTTTTGTTTTTGTAATTCGTCCGAGATTTGAAAAAATTTCTAAATCTCACCAAAATTTCGTTCTCCAACCATGGACGAGATTTGAAGCAAAATGAGATTTTGAACCCTGCCTTGTAGCCAAGGATTGAAATCTCGTTTTCGCTCGTAATCACGGACGTGGTCAGAGACCAAAATCTCGATGAGATTTAGAAATTTCGAAAAAATTCTAGACAAACCATAAAAAAATTCAAATCCGGAATTTTTTTCAACAGGTAGGGTCGAGATCTCGGTCGATTTTGCCGAGATCTCGGCAAAATTGCACCAAGCGAAAAATAGCTCAAACAATATTGACAAATTTTAAAAAATTTTGTGGAGGTTTCTGACATATCATTGATGTTCTTATAAAAATTTCAGATGATTATCAAATCTGAGAAAATTTTCAAAATTCAAACATTTCTACTGTCTTGATAAAACGATTACCAGCAAGTTTGAACCAAATGAAAAATAAAACAAACCACGTTAGAAAATTTTGAAATTTTTTGTGCATGGTTATGATGCATCACTAATGTTCTCATAAAATTTTTCGAGATGATCAAGCTTCATGAATTTTTAAAAATTTAGACAGCATCATTGTCCTGATAAAAGCTTTACCAGCAAACTTCAACCAAATGAAAAATGGTACAAACCATGTTAGAAAGTTTTGAAAATTTTTGTGGATGGTCCTAATGTATCATTAATGTTTCTATAAAATTTCAAATAATGATCAAGCTTCAAGAAGTTCGAAAAATTCTGACAGTGCTACATTGTGATAAAACTGTGATGATCAATAAAATTTTAAAAAATTTTGTGGATGGTCCTGATGTATCATTAATGTTTTTATAAAATTTCAAACGATGATCAAGCTTCAAGAAGTTCGAAAAATTCTGACAGTGCTACGTCATGATAAAAGTGTGATGATTAATATATAGATTTGCTTCAACAATCAAAAAAGGTTTAAATTTTTTGAAGATTTTGCATAAGGGTTCTAAGGAAATGCGTAAGATCTCATAAAAATTTTGAATCATTATTACACACTAGTGAATTTATAAAATTCTTATAAGTGCACTGTACCATTTATGTTCTTTTTGTTTTTGATTTTTGAAATATAACAAATGAAGTTCAATGCAGACTTAGATTTCATTGAGCAAACAAAAAAATGAATTTTTTTTGAAACTTTTATATAATAGTACTGAGGCAATTCTTAAGCTCTAATAAAAATTTTGGATCATGATCACACTCATGAACATTTATAAAATTATGACAAGGTTACTATCCCAATTATGTTTATTCTATATTTGATTTTTTAAAGATAACAAATGAAGCTACATTATTTTGAAAATTTTTATGTATTATCCTACACTTCTTAGGATGGTACCACAAATTTTTAACATCATGATAAAGTATATACAATTTTATAAAAAAACTGGGAGTGTTTTTGAAGTTTTAAAAAAATGTCTCAAAAATTCAGTTTTTCAACAAATTTTCATAGGAGATGACTTTGTTAAGGGCTATTGGACCAAATCTGGTCATCAAACATCAAAATCAAGATTATAAGGCTGAGATTTCAGCGGTTTATAGCGAGATCTCGCCGAGATATAGCGAGATTATTGTAGCAATTCAATTTTTTTGAATTTGATCACTCTAGCTGGCATTTCAAAACTCGTCTACGTTCGGTAAGCGAGATCTCACAAGTGAAGGACCGAGATGGCGAACAGAGGGGGGGTGAATAGTCGCAAATAAAATTTCCCCCAAAATACTCCAACAAAAACCTCGACAAGATCGCTCAAAAGAAATCGTGAAAAACCTGAAAAACTAGACAACTATGTGTACCCCAAGCTTGTATGGATAAGTACCATAAAAAATGTGAGGATTTTTTAGTCACAATACTGGTTGTCTAGTGTCCAAGATAAAGAGGAATCAATCAAACTCTTGCTTTTAGAAAGGACATCAATTCAAATCACAAAAGTCACATTCAGAAAAGCAAAAGCAGAATTTCCAGAACTTGTCCTTAATTTGCACAGGAGGTTGGTGGGTTTATGCAGATCACACAATTTTGAGACTTTTTGTCCCTATGAGCATCAGAGTAGTGAATAACTCCACAAAATTTCTCCTCAAAAAGCCTTACAGAAAAAACAGGAAAAATCTAAGAACACAGTCTGGTCAAGAACTTCAAGCAGGAAGTTTGGGGCTCGGTTTTCACCTCATGGCGCCCAAACGGTGCAATAAGTGAACTCCAAAATTTTTAAAAAAGTGGATATCAGCGTCCCACACCTCCTCCAATAAGAATCACTTAAAAAGAATTTTTCTAGATTTTTGTAAAAATCAAGAACTGACTGCTGCGCGAAGAACAAGTTCTGAACAAAGTTAGAACTTAAAAGAAAAGATGTTCTCTACTCAATCCAAGAGTGCAAAAAGATGTAAAACCATATGAACACACTCAAAACATCCAAGATCAGCAGCATTTAGAAGGAGGGGAGGCAAATCCAAATTACGTGAAAGTAAATTGCGAGAATGTAATTGCGGGAAAGTAAATGCTGAATTTAAATTGCGTAAAGTAAAGACATAATGTAAATGCGCAAAATAAATTCAGAGATGGATAGATAAAACTTTCATTTCTGGAAGGAGAGGTTACAAAGCCTCACTTTCATATGGGCAAAGCTCAAAAGAGTATTCACAAACCTCAAAACCTTCAAGGGTAGGAGGCTACCCCTCCACCCCTATTTATACTACTCTTGGGCCACCTACCACCCTTGGATGAGTCCCTCAACCCTAGAGCACTCATCTAAGGGCTAGTATTAACCCACACACACAGCCATGCAAGGGCTAACCCAAAACCCACACACATACCGGGTTTTCTTGCACGGTTTTCAAAGCATACTACCTAGACCCGCTAACCTATTAACTAGACCTCAATCCGACGGCCCTCATTGATCCACGCGGCATCTAGCTAGCATCAACTCCTTTCTTTTTCTTCTTGACTTGCCCGGACTCCGTCTCCGATCATCTTCCGGCGATCTCCCAACCGTCTGGACCTCCGACGCTCCTCGCCTAGTCCCGGTCATCCTTCGCCTCACCATGACCTAGCACCGTCGTCCTGCAACCATCAAAAACAAGGAAACTCCTCACATAGCAATGCCCACAAAGATGTGCAATAAACCATCCAACTCATCACTACCGCGTCCATACGACCGGTACTGCCACTTCTGGCAGAGACAACTCAAATTGCTTCATTTTGAAAATCAATCCAAATCAAACTCAAACTTGAGCACACCTTGCTCAAATAAAGTCAAATACTCATCACAAATATGGATGGACCTCCACACGGTCCTTCAATCTCCCCCTTGATGAGTATATTGTCAAACCACACAAAAGGCATAAATTTGAGTTTGAAGAAAATTAAGAAGAAAGCAATTTTTAGTTGCAAAGTCAAACTTAGTCCAAAGATAGAAATTAGAACCATGACCAAGTTGACAAAGAGGAATTTAGATTTTAGAGTTAAATTTAAGAAAGAGCAAGTTTTCAACAAAAACTCTAAAATCCAACTAAACATGTCAAATGTGATTATGAGATTATGATCCAATGTAGTAGTAGCATAGTTTTACAAAGATCATAATAACCAAATAAGCATTCACATTTTTATCTTTTTAGTGATGCCTTTTCTACGTTTTCTCCCCCTTTTGGCAATATAGGCATCAATTTTTTTTATGTATGCATGAAATGCAATCGAAAGAGCTTTTAAGATTATCCAATTGATCAAAATGGAAGGATATTACACCAAGCTTGTCAATTTCAGAAGATGACTAAACTAAGACATGTCCAAGTGCAAATACGAGCTTAGTTTTGAATATTTCATTTTTAGCAAGATTTGACAAGTGCAATACTTAGATTTAGTTTCAAAAATAAAAGAATAGCCACTCTAAGGATCAAAAGGAAAACCTAGAGTTCAACCTACTCAACACTTCGGGGAATCTAGAAGAGCATACAAGGTCCTTCGGGCTCATTTATCACTTAATGCAAATTTTGATTTATCATCATACAAGATATAGCGGGGTGCAAATGTTTGACATTATTTGCATTCTTTACCCACATATGTCTTTGTTTTTAATTTATTTGCATTTTTTTTTACAACCAATTGACTCAAGCCATATGCGACCATCTCAAGATGAACTCTTAAGAGGATGGTCTAGGTCAAACACGATGTATTCTAAGTTCATCCCAAGTGCAATGGGAAGCGGTCTTGTGAATGCAAGGTGTTGAGTCGTATGTGCACAAAAAGAGTCAATTTTGTTTAATTTTCATTTTTAGCACAATGATTTATGAGCAATTGAAGGACTCTAGCATGGATCAAACTAGTTTCACCCAAGTTGCTATAGGGACTCTAGAGAACTCCAAAATTTCTCAAATTATGGCACAAACCTCTAGAGAAGAAACCTAGCAAGTAAAAGCAACAAGTTTCATCAAGTTTTTCATTTAAGGCATATTTCATTTTTAAGCTTAGCAAGTTAAATGAACTTGGACATATCTAAGCTAGTGATTTCCTCCATATGATGTAGCATGGTGTATAGTATGAAGAAGAAATCAATTGCATAATAGACAAAGCTCATTAGATAGGAAATGCAGTCTATATGCAATGCATGAACAGATTCCCAAACTCCCCCTCAACAAATGAATCAATTTTAAGCTCAAATCTGGTTAAAGTTGAGTTATTATCAAGATTAGGCATAAAGAAAACCCGAATGAACTCAATAATAACCAGAAAAACAGAATGAGGAGAAGAAATTGAGAAACTGCAAAACTGGATGGCTATAAAGCATAGAAAAGATATAAGAGACTCACTACGGCTTAGACTCGCTCTTATCTTCCCAAAGGTGACATAGGGAAGGCGACTCTAGATCCCAACTAAGGAGTGCACATGACCTGTCTACCCGGAGGCCCAATACCGCTAGACTTATAAGACTGTGAGGGAACTTAACCTAGAGAGAAGAGAGAACAGCTAATCACGCATAATAGCAACCTAAAGCACAAGACAAGAGGTCCATAGAAGGCATGCCAGAAGTCTAAGTGAGTGAACTTGACTCAAGAAAACAAGCCCAAAGACACCCAGAAGAAACACAAAGAAAAGAAAACGCTGGAAGAAAACATATAATACATAATATACAAACCAGCTCCCCCTCACGAAAGGCCGTAAGGGCTCACGACTCTAAGCTCACTCCTTAAGGCAATAAATCTGGAGCTATCCAAAGGCTTGGTGAAGATATCGGCTAACTGAAGGTCACTCTCTACGAATTGAAGCGCGATATCTCCCTTCTCCACATGGTCTCTAAGGAAGTGATATCTAATATCAATGTGTTTGGTCCGGGAATGTTGCACTGGGTTTTTAGCAATGCAAATAGCTGAAGTGTTGTCATAGAAAAGTGGCACACTCTCTATCTCTAACCCATAGTCCCGTAAGGTCGATCTCATCCAGAGCACTGCTCACAAAGAACTAGGTGCAAACAACATACTCGGCCTCGTGGTGGGTGTGCAACCCTGCATCGCTTCCTAGATGACCAAGAAACAAGAGAAGTGCCAATGAATTGGCAAGTGCCAGAAGTGCTCTTCCTATCTATCCTACAGCCAGCAAAGTCGGCATCGGAAAAAGCTCTAAGAGATAGACAAGAAGACGAAGAGTATCAAATACCATAATCAGTGGTAGCACGAAGGTACCTGAAGATGCGTTTGACCGCCTGGCGGTGAGAGGCGCGAGGAGAAGCTTGAAATCGAGCGCACAGACACACAGCGAAATGTATGTTCGGCCTTGAAGCAGTGAGGTACAAGAGGGAGCCGATCATGCTCCGAAACTCCTTTTGATCAGCAGGCTCACCATCCTCATCGGGCTCGAGGACAGCAGTGGTGGCCATATGAGTCATCACCGGCTTCCCATCAGACATATCAAAGCGCCTCAGGAGGTCACGGGTATACTTGCCTTGATGCAAGAAAGTACCCTCCCGAGTCTGCTTGATTTGGAAGCCAAGAAAGTAGCTCAACTCGCCCATCATACTCATTTCAAACTCAGTGCTCATCACCTCGTAAAGCGAGATACAAGCGAATGAGACGAGCCACCAAAATGATATCGTCCACATAAACTGGACAAAAGAAAATGAGACTCATGGTGTCGATGAATGAGTTTTGTCTACTATGCCCATTTTGAAGTCATGGCTGAGAAGATAAGACTTGAGCCTCTCATACCATGCTCTGGGGGCCTGCTTGAGTCCATACAAAGCTTTGGAGAGCTTGTATACATGACTCGAAAACTTGAGGTTCTCGAATCTTGGAGGTTGTTTGACATAAACCTCTTCCTCAATATAGCCATTGAGGAATGCACTGTTGACATCCATTTGATAGAGCTTGAAGCCCCGGGATGCAGAGAATGCAAGCAGGATCCTAATAGCCTCTAGTCTAGCTACAGGGGCAAAGGTCTCCTCAAAGTCAAGACCCTCAACCTGAGAAAAGCCCTGTGCAACTAGCCTAGCCTTGTTGCGAATGACAACCCCATCCTCACTCTGCTTGTTTTTGAACACCCACTTGGTCCCAATGATATTATGACCAGATGGGGGCTCGACAAGCTGCCATACCTTGTTCCTCTCAAAGTTTACAAGTTCCTCATGCATAGCATTAATCCACGACTCATCGGATAATGCATGAGAAATATCCTTCGACTCAAAGGAGGCAACGAAGGCAGAGTGGAGGCAAAAACTGGATAAACCTGATTTTGAGCGAGTGACCCGCTCAAACAGATCACCAATGATCTGATCAGGTGGATGAGCTTTCTGGATATATTGGGGAGGACCAGAAGCAGAAGTGGCCTCTACCTCATGCATAGAAGAGGTAGGAGCAGAGCCACTCGCTGAAGGAGAGTCAGAAGGCAAGGGCTGGTCTCCCTGAGGTGCAGAAATGGAAACAGGAGGCACCTCAGGTGTAGAGGGGATTGGATCCGTTGGAACACCATCATCTCCATCATCCTCATCTTCTACAAAGATGGTCTCGGAGGGATAAGAAGAGCCTGAAAAATCAGGTCTAGCTCCTGGGCTAGCCTCATCAAAGGTCACATCACAGGTCTCTATGATCCTATGCGCATCAACACTCCAGACCCTATAGCTATGAGAAGAAGTCGAGTAACCTAGAAAGATGCCATCAGAAGAGCGAGACTCAAACTTATCTAGGTTACCAGACTTCAAGATAAAACACTTGCAACCGAAAACGCGAAAATGAGACACACTGGGCTTTCGCCCATACCTCAACTCATAAGAAGTGCGATGCAAATGTGCTCTCAAAACACGCGATTAGAAACATGGCAAGCAAGTAGCTATAGCCTCACCCAAAACTTCCTAGGAGTATCAGACTCATCTAGCATCGTCCCGCCATCTCAACCGTGGTCCTGTTCTTCCTTTCCACTACGCCATTCTCCGAGGGGCGAGGGAGAAGAAAGCGATGCTCTAAACCGACTCCACACAAAAACTCTCAAAGTAGGAATTCTTGAACTCCGTGCTATTATCACTTGTGTATAGCTCGTAATGCACCGGGAGCTCAATAGACAACCCATCGATCAAACCCCGAAGTGAGAAAAGTCTCATCCTTCGAGGCCATGAAGAATACCCAAGAGTATCTAGAAAAATCATCAACGATGACAAGAACATACCACTTCCCTCCCGCTAATCGCACTCTATTTGGACCAACAAAGTGTCCATATGTAAAAGTTGTCTGGTGCATCACCATCAAGACGGTGGATCGGAGGATGAGAAGTAAGAACCATCTTGCCATGTCGGCAAGGAGAGCAAACTAAGTCTTTGACCATCTTGAGTTTGGGCAAACCCGAATGAGATCGTGGTCGCTAACTCGGGTCAAATGATCAAAACCAATGTGACTAAGTCTATTATGCCGAAGGAGAGATCACGGACTCGAAGCAATCAAACATCAAGAGAGTCTCGGAAGAAGCATAAAAATCAGCACGAAAGACTCTCCCAAATCTAGAAATCTCAAGAACTAACCCTCCCGATGAATCAAGGATTCTACAGCATTACTCTTGAAGCTTACCTCGAAAGAGTCATCGATAAGCTGAGAAACAGAGAGCAGATTGTATTGCAGCTTACTTACTAAGGCAACATTTTTAAGAATGAAATTTTGGTTAATGCAGATGGTACCTTTAGCAATGACTCTACCTGAAGATGCATCCCCAAAAGTGATTAACTCATCACCGGGGGCTCGGACTAGGGAAGAGAACCATCGAGAATCTCCGGTCATATGACGAGAACAACCGGAGTCGACAATCCAAACATCTCCTTTCCCCATCCGACGAACCTGATCAAGATACAAGAGAGAAAGATGACTCAGTACTGGGATAGAGTGAAGACTTAGGAACCCAATACTGAACCATACGACACCTCGTAGTAATGACCACGAGAAGAAGATCGACTCGAGTGTCTCTCCGACGCTCAACTCTCACACGATCGGGAGCAACTCGTAGATAATCTAGGAGTCAAAGCGGGTTGGCACGCCGTGGTGCAAAAGCCGGACCATCCCAAGAAGGTCGTGCGGATCTCCTACCGAAAACACCTCACACCGCTGATATCTACCTCGATGGGAAAACGAGGAATATCAAGAGGACGGCGGAAAGACTGACTACGAACAGCTCCAGAACTAAAACTCAAAGAACTAGCATGAAAACCGAGTCCTGGACGCTGCCCAAAAACAGGTGACTCTCTAACCTGTCTAGAAGTAGTGTGTGTCTTAGGAGCACTCAAAGTCTGGGGATGACCCTGAATACCTCTAAGAGCAGCAACACGCTCACGCCGATTGATCTTGGCGCGCTTGAAGCAGAAATCTACTAGGTGACTATCCTTCTTACAGGAGTTGCATGTGTACTTCGCCTTGCTAGAGGTAGAAGCAATAGGAGTAACACCCTTCTGATCAGAAGTCCTATGGACAACCCCAGCAAATCTAAACACGGTGGTACTCACTCTGGGAGCTACCACAATGTCACCACTCTTGGAGCCACGCACAATGGTGGGAGGATGCGCCCGAGCGTGCTCCAAGGGATCAAATCCTAGACCTTGATTGAATCTACTAATCTTGGATTGGTCTAGAATAAGATTGAGCTTCTTCTTGCCTCCAACAAACTTCTCGAGAGTGCTCATAAGATACTGGCAATCTCGGAAGAAAGAAGCACAAGAAGAACAGGGGGAAGGAGAGGAAGAAGAAGAACCAGAAAGAGAAGATCTCTCAGCACGTGCTTTTTGTTCCCTTAGCACGGCTGCCTCAATCTTGAGGGCCTCACAAGAAACGCAAGGAGCATCTCTAATCCTAAGGGTTTGGTCTTTTAACTTCTTCTTAAGCTCGACATGGATTTGATCCACATCATCCTTAACCCAACACACAGCAGGCAACCAGTTTTTGACTTAACTAGTAAGTCCTTAGTAAGTTGGTCACACTTAACATTCAAAGCATCATTGTCAAGTTTTAGTTGCCTACAGCCCTCACATGAGCTGACTGGGTCCTTAGAAGCATGCAATTCAAGTTCATCATTCCTAGCAGAAAGCTTTCTAAGGTGTTCGCTCAAGGCATCATTTTCGACAAGCAATTTAGGGCAATTTGAACATGAAGGAGTAGAGTGAGCATGAGAAAAACTAGCCTCAACAGGAATAGCATCAACAGAACTAGTGCTAGCATTCTTCAACCTAAGACCATCAAGTTCAACAAGCACACTATCATGTATGGTCCTTAGTTTCTCTAACTCCTCAAGCACGGCATCACACAAAGAGCAATCATCAGTGACTCGGGAGGGAGAAGATCTAAGTGAAGCTAACTCCCGAGTCAAGGTACCTACTTCCTTCTCAAGCTCCGTACACCTAGCTCTAGCTCTAGCATGAAATTTTCCTAATTTGCAGAAAGCTTCGTTGAGCTGGTCATAGGAGGGTACCTCGCCCGAGTCGCTGTAGAGCTCGGAGTCGCTGATGTCGTTGGTGTCGGTCATGAAGCACATGTCGGAGAAGTCGTCGTCGCCCTTCTTCTCTTGCGGATCATCCTCGCCCTCATCGCTCCATGTCTCCGAGTCGGAGATGTTGATGTCGTCAAGCGCGGCGAGGACGCGATGGAAGAGCTTCTTGTTCTTAGAGAAGTTGCGGTACTTCTTCTCGTGCGTCGGTTCACGAACTGGAGGCTTCCTACTGCGGTTCTTGTCGGTGTAGTCGTTCTTGCCCGAACCGCCAACGTCGTTCTTGCCCTTCTCCAGCTTGGGACAGTTCGCCCGAATGTGGTTGGGGCCATCACACTCGAAGCAGGTGATCATGCCACCTCTCTTCCTCTCTCTCACCCTCTTGTATGCATGAGAAAACTTGCGAGCGAGAAGAGCAAGCTCATTTTTTGAAAATTTTTCCAGTTGATCATTGCTTAGCTCACAAAGGACGGAAAGAGAGAAACCAATAGAAGGATCAGAAGAAGATTCAATGGGATCGGTGACCAAGGCCATCGACTGAGATTTCGTCTTTCGTGAGACGACATCGATCTCATGAGTCTTGAGGTGGGAATAAAGTCCGTCAAGAGTCAGAGTCGAAAAGTCAGTGGTGTCCTTGATGGTGGTCACCTTCATCTCCCAAACACGCAAATCGAGTGCGGTCAAGAAATACCGAGCATTGTCCGAGTCAGGGTATATGCAACCAACTGCTCGGAGGTTGCTCAAAATCTTTGTAAACCGACCAAAACACTCGTCGAGACTCTCACCGGTAGCGTTGATCAAACTTGTTGTACTCGCTTGAACTGTCTGCCTCACGCCTTGATTTGAGTAGAGCCCTCATGGTAAGCATCGAGGGTTACCCAAATCTCGTGAGCGGAGCGAAGTTGAGAAATCCTATCATAGTCACCGCGGCTAAGACCCTGTATGAGAATGTTCCTTGCCTTAGCATTCGCCTCAATGTCAACCATATTGATGGCCGTGATATTTTCATCAACAGGAACCTCATACGGGAGTTTCACCTTCTGCCATAGCAGGTAGCCCTGGGCAGTGATGTATGACTCCATCCGGGACTTCCAAAAAGGAAAATCAACTCCATTAAAGATGGGAGGCTTGGTGGAATATTTGTCCGTCGCCATGGCTCTTGAGACCGGTCAAGATCTAGAAAGAGCAGAACCGGCTCTGATACCAATTGAAGGATCGAGATGGCGAACAGAGAAGGGGCAAATGGTCGCAAAAAAAATTTCCCCCAAAATACTCCAACAAAAACCTGGACAAGATCGCTCAAAAGAAATCGTGAAAAACCTGAAAAACTAAACAACTATGTGTACCCCAAGCTTGCATGGATAAGTACCATAAAATATGTGGGGATTTTTGAGTCAAAATACTGGTTGTCTAGTGTCCAAGATAAAGAGGAATCAATCAAACTCTTGCTTTTAGAAAGGACATCAATTCAAATCACAAAAGTCACTTTCAGAAAAGCAAAAGCAGAATTTCTAGAACTTGTCCTCAATTTGCACAGGAGGTTGGTGGGTTTCTGCAGATCACAAAATTTTGAGACTTTTTCCCCAATGAGCATCAGAATCATGAAGAACTCCACCAAATTACTCTTCAAAAAGCCTTACAGAAAAAACAGAAAAAATCTAAGAACACAGTCTGGTCAAGAATTTCGAGCAGAAAGTTTGGGGCTCGGTTTTCACCTCATGGCGCCCAAACCGTGAAACAAGTGAACTCCAAAATTTTTCAGCAAGTGAATATCAGAGTCCCGCACTTCCTCCAAGAAGAATCACTTTAAAAGGATGTTTCTAGATTTTTATAAAAATCAAACACTGACTTCTGCGCGAAGAACAAGTTCTGAACAAAGTTGGGACTTGAAACAAAAGGTGTTCTCTACTCAATCCAAGAGTGCAAAAAGATGTAAAACCATATGAACATACTCAAAACATCCAAGATCAGCAGCATTTAGAAGGAGGGGAGGCAAATCCAAATTACGTGAAAGTAAATTGCGAGAATGTAATTGCGGGAAAGTAAATGCTGAATTTAAATTGCGTAAAGTAAAGACATAATGTAAATGCGCAAAATAAATTCAGAGATGAATGGATAAAACTTTCATTTCTGGAAGGAGAGGTTACAAAGCCTCACTTTCATGTGGGCAAAGCTCAAAGGAGCATTCACAAACCTCAAAACCTTCAAGGGAAGGAGGGTACCCCTCCACCCCTATTTATACTACTTTTGGGCCACCTACCACCCTTGGATGAGTCCCTCAATCCTAGAGCACTCATCTAAGGGCTAGGATTAACCCACACACACAGCCATACAAGGGCTAACCCAAAATCCACACACATACCGGGTTTTCTTGCACGGTTTTCAAAGCATACTACCTAGACCCGCTAACCTATCAACTAGACCTCAATCCGACGGCCCTCATTGATCCACGCGGCATCTAGCTAGCATCAACTCCTTTCTTTTTCTTCTTGACTTGCCCGGACTCCGTCTCCGATCATCTTCCGGCGATCTCCCAACCGTCTGAACCTCCGACGCTCCTCGCCTAGTTCCGATCATCCTTCGCCTCACCATGACCTAGCACCGTCGTCCTGCAACCATCAAAAACAAGGAAACTCCTCACATAGCAATGCCCACAAAGATGTGCAATAAACCATCCAACTCATCACTACCGCGCCCATACGACCAGATCGCCACTCCTGGCAGAGACAACTCAAATTGCTTCATTTTGAAAATCAATCCAAATCAAACTCAAACTTGAGCACACCTTGTTCAAATAAAGTCAAATACTCATCACAAACATGGATGGACCTCCACATGGTCCTTCAATAAGAAATCGCCAAGATTTCTAACCCTGCTCATAGCGCTTTCATACGTTTAGCCGTGCTTTCGATCAATTCCAATGAAACCATATTTACTACTCTTATATAGCAAAAGGGATTTAGGCCTCCTAAGCGCGCTTCCATACACTCGCCCATGCTTTTGACCAACGCTAGAGAAACCGGTATAGATCGACGCGTCGGGCCGTCAGATTGAGATCATGCAATCAAGATCGGGCATTTTGTGAAGCCGTGGGATCGCAAGGATCTAATCGGACGGCTTAGTTTCATTCACCTTATCTCCACCGGGACCGAACCCTAGCTCGTGTTGGCCTTGAGCCCCATATGCAGGGTTTCACTTTTGTCGAAAACTGCTCGAAATTCATGAAATTCGCTCGTATCGCTTCGATTCAGAAAAGGATTTTGTTCGATTTGCCACTCAAGTTCAAATTCAAATTCAAACAATTTGGAAAATTTGAAAAAATTTATCCAGAAGTTTCCTAAAATTAATATTAATAGCTTTATGATATCTCGTGTGATTATTTTTTTTTAAAATGAAGTTTGGAATTTTACAATATTTTTTCGCAATTTTTCACATTTTTCAACATGTCACTAATTTTCGCGAAAAACTGCACGAAATTCGCTGTTTTTTTTAGCGGTTTTCGATATTTTCGTTCGAATTTCTCTCCGTGGTTTGATAAATTTCAAATTCGTCTTTCAAAACCATTTGATTTTTCACAATTTCGATACCAGCTGCTCGTGCGCCCTTCTCGCCTCATCCGCTAGCTTCCTCTTCTTCGCCTCTCATTTTTTTTTTCTCCCCATCTCTTCATCTACTGTCACCGCCGCTGTTGGTGAGTCGTGCTCGGAGCCGGCCCAATGCCCCTCGCCAGCATGAGATTCGGCGGTAGGGTCATCGTGGATGGCAAGATCAATCCGATCGGTGGCATTCTCCCCCAAATATGGCTGGATCCAACCATCATTCTCGTCGCAGTGGTGGATAAAGGCAACAGTGATGGCGGGGCCTCTAGCAAGGGCTCCGCCACGAGCGAGTCCTCTATTGCCGGCTCTTCCTCGATGTCCTCGGCTCCAAGGTCGGTCACTCTGATCCCTCCTCCATTTTCGTCCCTGTAACCTCGACGAGTTATGTATCCATTTGTGGTCGTGAATTGTAACCATGCCATCTGCGCGGGCTCCGACGTTCTACTCGCCGGCATACAACATCGTGTTCAACGGGATTGAGAATCAGTGAGTTTTCTATCTACTGACATCACAAATTTTTATGCATCACAGAGTTTTATTTTGTCTGATACAGTATGTTTGCTGTAATGGCTTGTCCAATCAGGTGCATTCACATTCATACTTGAACAGCCCTAAGAGCAGCAAGAAGGTTGCACGTAGCGGCGTAGCTAGGAAATTTTGGAAGTCTGGACAAATCTAACTACGGCTAAGAAGTTCTCCGAGGAGACGCGGCTTCTATTGTGTCTGACAGCGTGTTTGACAGCGGCCGGTGAGGCTGGGCAGTAGCCGAGAGGTGGCTCCGCCCCTGGTTGCGCACATAGTAGAGGTACCGGTATGTTCAGTATAGGTTTATTTGATGAGTATGGTCTTTTCCTATCTTAAGAGCTTTTAACTTGAGCTACTGCATCATGGAAAATGTGCTGATTACTGAGCACTGAACCATCTGCAGGTTCTATATAATGGAAACTAAACTAGCCTGCTTGGTTTGTGGCAAATTTCTTTCGGAAATAAGAAGCTATCTGTTGTAGGATATAATCAATGCTCCCTGATTTTTCTTAGGTTCTTGCTGTGGCGCTGCTGCCTCATTTGCTTGTGCAGCAAAAGCTTCTTTATCCATTTCGGAAGCAAGTATTTTTCGTATGAGTTTTTACTCCCTTAGCTGCGTATTTGGATTTTCAAAAAGCATGCTAACATAAGTTTTGAGGTGGGTGGCTCTGTTTTATCAGCCAAACTTGCACTAGAAAGGGGATGGGCTAGTACTATCGGTGGGGGCTTTCACCATTGTTCGATGGAGGAAGATGTATTTTGTGCATATGCTGATATATGTCTGTTCATCCATTTTGCTTTTGTTCGTTTAAATATCTCAAGGTAGGATAACTTTCATTAGCATGTCCACCGTTGTTATCTATGTTGGGAAACCACGTGGCCAAATGAAAAGCTCACAATGGTCTCTTAACTGAAACCCTAGACGACTACTATATAAGGAGGAGGGGGTCCCCCTATGTACAAGCAATCAGAAAGCAATAAAGTATTCTGTCGTCGCTCTCCCTAAACCTGTGTCTCTCTCTCTATTCTCCAATTCAGATCTGTTCGGGAACCCCGGACTATTCGATAGCGAGGTTCCTTAACACGTTATCAGCACGAAGCTCTACCGGAGATCAGAATTGAAAGGTGAGAAAGGTGGGATTTCAGCGATTGAATCTAAACGCTTGTTGTTTCTATGCATGCATCTATCCTGCGCATCTTGTACCGTTTTCGTCACGTGGCACGAAGCTACACGGCGATCGCTCGAAGCTACTCGACACGGTTACAAAGACACGGATTTCTTTGTTCATACACAAAAAGGAAAGAAATCGACAGCCACAAGAAGCGAGCACGGCCGCCGGCCGAATCCGTCACGCCGCCAATAGCGCGCAAGACAAGCCGCCGCCACCTCGCAGCGCGCAAGACGGTCACCGTCACCTCGGCAAGCGCGCACTAGGCGACCGCCGCTTTGCTCGCTACCGGGCGCCCGACCTCAACGCACGGCCGTCGTTGTCCGGCACCGCCCCGCCGCCACCCAGATTCCACGCCGGGCGGCGTCAAGAAGCGGCAGCAGCCCATTGCCCGGCGACGGCCGCCCATTGCACGGAGCGACGGCGACGCCGGCAGTGCTCGCCGCGCCAAGCGACGACGCCGATATTGCTCGAAGCGGCGGCGCGCGGCGGTGTGCTCGACGGCGGCGGCGCTTAAAGCGAAACGTCCGCCCCGGCCCCAAACCGACGCGGTGGCCTCGCCGTCGCAGCCGCCTCGCTGAAAGCCGCTCGCGCGCCCGCACCTCCTCGCCAAGCCAAGCCAAGCCGCGTCCTGCGCCTCACACAAGACAGAGGAAGTGTGGCGGCTACGAGTAGGAACCCTAGCCGCCAGCTCTGCTGGGTTGAAAAAAATATAAGGCGCGGCCCAGTGGAAGCTTCAGCGGGAGAAAAGAGAAAAGAAAAAGAAAGAAAAGAAAAGAAAAAAAGAGAAAAAATAGCAGAAAAATTTTGAAAAAATTGCCAGAAAATTATCTGGCTTTGTTTTTATTTTTTTTCTAGCTTTATTTCTCTGTTTTTATGAATATTCTTTATGAACTTTGAATTCATTGCTTTATTTTATATACTGCAATGCATGTTATTTTCTGCACTTTATGCTTTTTGCAACCATTTTCTATTAGATTACACGCAGTAATCTAATGTCGGAATTTTGAAATATGCAGATGTCCGGTGAAGATCGTTCTTGGGGCAAGAAGCTCCGTGCTGCGATTGGTCTAGGGTCCTCGCAGGATGCAAAACCTACCGCCGAGCAGAACGATCAAGCCTTGCACTTTCTCAGGCGCCACCTCTCAGCCACTTTGAAGAATGAATACATGGCTGAGGAGAGTGCACTTGAGCTTTGGACTGCACTTCAGAAGCGGTTCGAGAAGCTCAAATACACCATCTTGCCCCAAGCACAGCAAGATTGGGTCCGCCTGAGGTTTGCAGACTTCAAAACAGCGGTCGAGTACAATTTTACCTTGCACAGAATTTGTACTAATCTCTCCCTATGTGGCAAGAAGATCACTTATGAAGAGAAGATTGAGAAAACTCTCTCTACCTTCCACCTAAATGCTATCCAGAGTGCACGCAGCTATCGTCAGGACGCATACAAGGAGTATAGCGAACTGATTGATGTAATGAAGTTGCGGAATCGCAAGACGATGTTCTACGCAAGAACTATGTCTTGCAGCCACCTGGAAGGAGCACTGGCACAGAAGTCAATGCCAATAGCTATAAGGTGAGAAAGCCCATTCATAGAAAGAAGGGCAAGCAGGGTGGAAAAGAGAGGTCTCAGGCCAAAGGAAAGTCCAAAGCCCCAGTGAAGAAGGATGACAAAAAAAAGCGCACGCCAAGCCGTATGGACAGCAGAACCAAACGTGCTTTAGGTGTGGCACTTGGGGACACTGGTCGAAGATATGTCGGGAATCCAAGGAAGTGATCAACGCATATCAGGCTAAGAGGAAGGCAAAGGAAAACGCCCCAGCAGAGGCGCACTTCGCCAATATTGTGACGATGATGCCATGGATGAAGATACCCCACTTGTCTCATCCTCACAGACTAGCCTGGACATCGATGCTATAGCCAATATTATGGTAAATGAAGAGAAAACTTCTGTTGATGACATAGAAGCAGAAATTAATGTATATTTTATAGATTCTGTTTAATGTATATTTTTCTAGATTATGGTTGTTAGCATTTTTCTTTTGAATAATGGATTGTAAGCTCTAGAAGAGCGTACTTCTCTCATGAATAAATATGCAATTTATTCTTTAATTCCAATATTTTCCAAATTTGCAAGCAATATTTGGATTATTTTGCCTCTATCTGATTAAAATTATATTTCTTTTATCTAGAAATCGTGTAGCGCCCAAATGGAAGAGATATGCATTGTTGATAGTGGCATAACAAATACCATCTTAAGAGAGTCTAAATACTTCCAGTCGATCACGAAGAACGCTGAAAAGATTACTACGATCGCAAGAAGCAATTCATATGTAATAGGCTCAGGAAGAGCCACTATTATATTGCATATGGGTACAACTTTGGTAATTGAAGAAGCCCTCTTGTACCCTGAATCAACGCGCACTCTCTTAAGCTTCAAAGACATCCGCGCCAATGGTTTTCACGTAGAAACCAATGAAGAAAATGGCAAAGAATACTTGTGCATTGTGAAGCACGCGGTATGTGGAAAAATGGTATTAGAAAAATGTCCCTCATATGAATCTGGGTTGGGTTGTACTACACGAATATTCATGCACCCGAAGTGTATACTTCCTTGAAGACTGTTTTTAGAAGCTCTGAGTTATTTTCTTTATGGCATGGTAGATTAGGTTATCCTGGTCTTAGAATGATGAGAAATATAGTGAACAACTCACAAGGTCATGGCATTAATGTTAAAAATTTCCCGAATCATAAAGATTTCGTGTGCCCTGCATGTGCCACCGGGAAATTAATAAATAGACCCTCTGTCATGAAAGTGCAAAGTGAAATTCTGCATTCTCGAACGCATCCAGGGGATATTTATGTTCGATTCAGCCCTTGTCAGGGCCGTTTCGGTACTTTATGGTGCTCATTGATGCTTTCTCGAAATAGTCGCATGTATGCTTATTATCAACAAGAAACTATGCTTTTGCAAAGCTGATCTCGCAGATCATAAGAATTAAGAATGCTTTCCCTGATCATCGCGTGAAGTCCATCAGAATGGACAATGCTGGAGAATTTACTTCAAAGGCATTTGATGATTATTGCATCGCAATGAGGATAGCGATTGAGCACTCTGTACCGCATGTCCATACGCAGAATGGACTAGCGGAAGCACTAATAAAGAGGATTAAATTTATTGCCAGACCGCTTTTGCAGAGTTGTAACATGCCCAACACTTGTTAGGGACACGCAGTCCTGCACGCAGCAGCCCTCATCAATTTCAGAATTTCGACTACAACATCCATTCTCCTATGTAGCTTGTGCACGGGATCATCCCGAAGATCTCCCATCTCAGGAAATTTAGGTGTATGGTATATGTTCCTATACCACCCCCTCAGCGGACTGCAATGGGCCCTCTCCGCAAGTCTGGGATATACGTTGGTTATGAGAGTGCATCCATAATCAGGTATTTCGAACCCATGACTGGAGACTTGCATACAGCCTGATTCTCTGATTGCATTTTTGACGAGGATCATTTCTCGTCATTAGGGGGAGGAAATCAACCTTTGGATGAAAAATGCCGGGAAATCATATGGCATTCCACAGGGATCCCCGCGCATGACCCCCGCACTAATGAAGCAAATCAAGAAGTCCAGAAGATAATTGATTTGCAAAATTTAGCAAATGAATCGCTCGATCATTTTGTGATCGAGGGCGTGGTTAAGTCGCATGTACCCGCAAGAAATGCACCAGAGAGGGTGGAAATACCAAAGAAAATAGAAGGTATCCCTCATCCTGTTCAGAGGCCTAAAAGGAAAAGAACAGAAAATCTGGCTCCTCAAACCCAAAGTACCCGGAGACGTCTGGAGAAAACTAGGCGAGAGGACTTACCACAACCAATCACGAAAATACCCCAAGGAAATAAGGGGAGCCAGTTGAGACCTGGCACTGGAAAGAAGCCAACGAAAAAGGCAATTCCAGACTTGAATCTTCCACTGCAGGAAGCAACCGAAAATAATGTGTGCGCACACATAGGCGATGAAAAGCTAAAGGAACTTGCTCCTGCGATGGAAAATAGCAGTGAAGAGCAAGTAGAAGTGCATGAAGCACCCCATGAAGAAATGGCCATAAAATTTGTAATAACAGGAGAATCCCTGAATAGAGCAACAGCCAACGTTGATGCATACTTCGCAAAGAAGATTGCCTCGATCATTGATCATGATCCCGAGCCTGCATCTCTAGCAAAGTGCAAGAAAAGACTAGATTGGGAAGAATGGAAGAAGGCAATCACTGCAGAGTTAGTCTCTCTGAACAAGAGAGGTGTTTGGGCCCGTATGCCGCACACCTCCCCATATAAACCCTGTAGGTCACAAATGGGTCTTTGTTCGGAAGAGGAATGAAAACAACGAAGTTGTAAGGTACAAGGAAAGGCTTGTAGCTCAAGGTTTCACTCAACATCCTGGAGTTGATTATGAAGAAACCTATTCTCCGGTCATGAGAGGAATTACCTTTAGATATTTGATCTCAATGGCAGTCAACTTAAAGTTGAGAATGAAGCTAATGAATGTTGTCACAGCATATTTGTATGGAAACTTGGATTTGGAGATATACATGAAAGTACCGGAAGGTATTCCTATCCCGAACCAAGACGGAGCAAATAGAAACCTGTACAGTGTGAAATAGGAGAAATCATTGTATGAGCTAAAGCAGTCAGAAAGAATGTGATACAATCGCTTGAGCGACTTTCTCTGCAAGAAAGGCTACACAAACAGCGAAGATTGTCCATGTGTGTTTATACAGCGATCCCCGAATGGATTCTCAGATAATCTCCGTCTATGTAGATGACTTGAACATCATTGGGATGAATGAAGAAATTGAAGAAGCATGCTCATACTTGAAGTCTGAGTTTGAAATGAAGGATTTGGGTAAAACCAAGTTTTGTTTAGGCTTGCAGCTTGAGCATGTCTAAGGAGGAATCTTGGTACATCAATCAACCTATACGCAGAAAGTGTTGGAAAGATCTAGCTTTGAAAAAGCATATCCTGCAAAGACTCCAATGGTCGGAAGGTCACTCCAAGCAGACCTAGACCCATACAGACCTAGAGAAGAGGGGGAGGAAGTTCTGGGAGCAGAATTCCCATATCTGAGTGCAGTTGGAGCGCTCATGTACCTTACGAATAGCACTAGACCGGACATTGCGTTCGCTGTGAATTTGCTAGTCCGGTACAGTGCAGAACCCACCAAAAGGCATTGGAAAGGGATCAAGGACATCTTCCGTTACCTCCAAGGAAGCAAAGATCTTGGTTTGTTCTTTAGAAGAAACAATGAACTGAATTTGGTTGGCTACGCCGATGCTGGGTATTTATCAGACCCGCATACTGGCAATTCCCAAACTGGCTATGTTTTCCTATGTGGAGGAACAACAGTTTCCTGGAAGTCACCTAAACAGACTCTTGTCTCGACGTCGACAAACCACTAGGAAATCGTTGCTTTGTATGAAGCATCTCGTGAATGTGCATGGCTCCGAAGAATGGTTCACCACATCCAGAAGTCATGTGGCTTGAACATTGAGCAAACTCCCACAATCATTTATGAAGATAATGCAGCTTGTGTTGCCCAAGCATAGATGGGTTATGTGAAGAGCAATCTCACGAAGCATATCAACCCCAAGTTCTTCTATGCTCATGAATTGCATAAGATGAACGAGATCAAGATATTGCATACTAAGTCATGTGAAAATCTTGCAGATTTGTTCACTAAATCACTCCCAGCATCTACCTTTGAAAGGTGCGTTAAAGGAATTGGAATGATGAGACTTAGAGAAGTGCAGATTTCAGGGGGAGATATTTCACATACTCCCACATGAATCTCGAACATGAATTATGAATACCCAACATGAATCTCGAAGATAAGAAATTGAAGTTTGGGTGAATTGTACTCTTTTCCCTTAGCAAGTTTTTCATGAAGTTTTCTTGCATAAGGTTTTGACGAGGCAATTCGTGCAATACAGTAAGCGTATGCTATGTACTCTTTCTCCAAGTATTTTTCTTATTGGGTTTTTCTGGAGTTTTAACGAGGCATATGCATCTCGCGGCAAAGGGCCCAAGGGGGAGTGTTGAGAAACCACGTGGCCCAATGAAAAACCTACGATAGTCCCTTAGTCGAAACCCTAGGCGACTACTATATAAGGAGGGGTCCCCCTATGTACAAGCAATCAGAAAGCAATAAAGTATTATATCGTCACTCTCCCTAAACTTGTGTCTCTCTCTATTCTCCAATTCAGATCTGTTCGAGAACCCCGGACTATTCGATAGCGAGGTTACTTAACAAGCTATACTATTTATTTATTTTGTGATCTATTTGTGTAGCTCCGATAAAGAATGTGCTTGCCTTTTCATCTACAAAATATCTTCCGTATACTATTCAGGCTGATAGGCAGGCAACCCTACTGTAGCTCTTTCTTCGCTGGAAAGATTGCAAACAGATGGGCAGTAAACACGAAATAAATTTATTGTTGAAGTTGAGGGTGATATGAATTCGTTTTTTATTTTATTTTAAATTTACTTTTACACGGAGTATGATATGTACTACTTAAATATATCCTTATTTCTGTGTTTTTCACGTAAGGGTTTTTCACGTAAAACCCGTATCTTTCATTTGATCATATATTTTTATTATTTGTTTTGTTGCTTTGATTTTAAGATCCAAGTTGCTGCCCGACACCGGAAAAGGCCATCGCAAGGAAACTGCAATTAGAAGGCTGCAACATAGGAAAAAAAATCGTCGGATCCACTTCCTGCGTTGATCTCGTCAAGTCGGCTGCTCCAGCGGAGTCTTAAACCGGAAAAATCCCAATTTCGTCTGGTTTTCTCAAAATTTCGGGCGAAATATCTGAAATTTCGGTGGTTTTGTACAGGCTGAAAAGTGGGTCAAACGTTGACGAAAAATTTTGAAATTTTTTCTGGAGAGTCATGACATATTTTTGATATTTCTGTAAAACTTTCATATAACTACGAAATTTTGGAATTTTGAAAAATTCAAATATTGGTACTGTCCTAATGAAACGTTGACCGGTAATTTTAAAGTGAATGAAAAATGAGACAAACCACGTTAGAAATATGTGAATTTTTTTTTGTATGATTCTATGCATTAATAATGTTCTCATGAAAATTTCAGATATGATCAAGCTTTACAAATTTTTAAAAATTTGGACAGTGGTACTGTCCTGTTGAAAGCCTTACCAGCAAACTTGGCAAAATTGAACAAAATAAAAAATGGTTCAAATCACGTTATAGAATTTTAGAAGTTTTTGTGAATGGTCTTGATGTATATTTAATGTTTTCAGAAAAATTTGAGGTGATTATCACACAAGAGAAAATTTATAAAATTCTAACAAGAATACTGTCCTAATTATGTTCATTATGTTTTTTATTTTTTTAGAGATAACAAATAAAGTTAGATTATTTCAAAAAATTTATGTATAATTATAAACTACTAAAGATAGTACCATAAATTTTTCAGATCATTATCAAGCTTGTAGAATTTTATAAAATTCCAACAGTGTTTCTGCAAAAATTTAAAAATATCCCAAAAAATAAGTTTTTCGACAAATTATCATTAAAGAGCACCTTCTTATGGGTTATTGATGTAATTGAAGTCAAATATGGCCATAAAAAAGCAAAATTCGGATTTTTTCATGAAATTTTGCCCAGTTTATTTCGCCAAAAAAAAAAGAAAGTACTGTAGTATTTTAAAAAAAATTTAATTTTTTTCGATAGGTAATTTAGATCTTGTGTGAATCCAAAATCCAAAATTTCGCTAAAATTAAACGAAATTTCTATCCTTACTCGTAATCCAATTCCGAAGCCGTCTCAAAGGCAGCAAAACCAAGAAGGCGTCAGGTGGTTCTGTCCCACGAAAAAAAGGCAGCAAGCCTACGAACAAGAAAAAAGAAACAGCCGCCACTTAGGGTTCGAAATCCCAGATGTATTAGTTTATACGGGTTATTGAATACGGATATTTATATAAAAAATTTTGGATCTTAATTAAACAAATCGTAATATGTATAGTGTCAAACTGTAGAGATCGCTATACGGATTAAATTAGTCGGAGAGAATATGGTACAATCGATTTAGTGAGTTCTTCCTAAAGAAAGGGTACTCTAAAAATGATGATTGTCCCTATGTGTTCATAAAGAAATTCCAGAATAGATTTTGTATCATCTTAGCTTATGTCGATGATCTGAATATTATCGAAATCATAGGGGAGATAAATGAAGCAAGTTCTTACCTTACGACAGAGTTTGATATGAAAGATTTGGGTAAAACCAAATATTGCTTAGGCCTTTAGCTAGAACATTTTTCAGAAAGAATTTTTATACACCAATTTACCTATACCAAGAAGGTATTGAAAAGATTTAATATGGATATATCACATCCTTTAAAAAACCCCACGGTAGTGAGATCCCTTGAATGGATAAAGATACTTTCAAACTGAGGATAGAAAATATGGAAGTCTTAGAACCAGAAGTATCATATTTAAGAACCATTGGAGCACTTATGTATCTTGGGAATTGCCAAAGGCCTGATATTGCATTCGCAGTAAATTTGCTAGCAAGACATAGTGCAGCCCCAACCATAAGACATTGGGTTGGTATCAAAACTTTACTTAAATACCTCTAAGGTACACAAGATCTTTGATTGTTTTACCAGAAGGACTAAGATTTAACCATGGTGGGATATACGAATGCTGGCTATCTGTCTGATCCCTATAGCGTCAAATCTCAGACTGATTTTAAGTTTCTCTATGGTGGTTCAGCCATTTTTTGGCGGTCTTTTAAGTAGATTTTAGTAGCTATTTTTACCAACCACTCAGAGATTATAGCTTCATATGAATCCTCACGTATAAAAATAGCTATTAAAATCTCTGAGTGGTTGGTAAATTCATATGAAAACGCCAAGGATATGTGGCGTGCCGAATGACTTGTGCTCGTTTGCATGCGAGGATGGTTCGGGGAGTCCGGACGCATGAGAGACTTGACAACAAATCATTAGGACCACATGGAGGTGACGAAGCATCGATGATGCTTTGAGTCAAAGGAAAATACCGGTCATAGGGCAAATTAGTAATTTGTTCATTGCTGGGTATCAATGCGGTTTTGGAAAATCGTGGCGCTGGCTTAAGTGGTTTAGGTCAAGCCAAAGAGGGAATGGATGCGAATTCGGGCTCGCTAAGCCGTTTAGAGTGTTATGGATAAGGCCGCTTTGAGAATCGTGAGTGTATGTAAAACCTGTTATGTATTGGGTTAGCATATTAGCCCATGTAAATGTGGATGGTATCCACTTATATAACCATGTTAGGGTTGCCTCCTCTATATAAGGGCTTAGATGTAGAGGGAGGAAAGACTCTAAGGGGAAGGATTAGGGTTTCCACAGGATTTTGGTTTTCTTTTGTGTGTGAGTGCACTTGGAGAGTTTTGTCCTCTTTAGATAGGCTTTGTAATCATCCATCTTGATCTGAAATAGAAATAAAATTCGTGATCAAGTTCTTGCTTAAGTTTTGATTCTTCCTTTTTCTTGAGTTTTCGATTTCTCTTGGTTTCTTTCTGTCTTGATCTTGGTTTGCCAAGGATAAATGATTAATGGATAAATCATTTGTAGATCATATCTTAATTATCTAGGCAAGTTTTAACAAAATCTCTTAAGTTCTTATCAATAAACTGGTCTTTAGCTTGAGAAGGAAGGATTCTTTGTAGATCATGTTCGTGAGCATTTGAGGGCTATTTATTTAGTGTTCTTGTTTGCTGTGATATGTGAGAGATTATCTAAGATCATCTTGTCCATCAAATCTCTACGAGTAAGCTTACGGTGAAGTTTTTGTTCTTGACCCGGTTTGATGCAACCTTTGATAAATTTCAAAAAAAGGTCGGAACTTTGATGCCAATCCTGGCCTTATGATTGAAGGTTGGAATAGGTTCTTGATATCTACAAGAAGGTGCATGCAAAGTTTCACAAGTTTTGGATCATCAAATCAAAAGTTACTTCAATTCTTATATTTAAACTCGTGACGATTTTACTATTTACCCTGATTTTATTGTTTATATGGTAGTACCACCCTGTACGGTGGTAGTGCCACCCCGACAAGTTTTCTCTGGAAATTTTCATGTTCACTCATATTTCATCCAATGAGATTTTAGTTAGTTATTTAGAGAAAAAAATTATTTATGGTGATTCACCTAGCATCATTTTCGGTCCTTGAATAGACCGATCGAATTTGGAGGCCATGATCGATCGAACAGTTCGCTGGGTTCTGCCTCTGTCGAGCAGGAGAAGCTACTATACCTGATGGACAAGACCATGGCCGTGCTACACTGCTATCAGATTAGATTTCATATATATCCTCGTCATCGTGTGTGATGGATGGTTTCCTACATGAGAAAGACCAAAGGCTGTAGCTGGACTACAGTAACTATGCTACACTACAGCAGCACACGCATAGCATAGCAATCCGTCTGCATCGATCCTCTCACGATCTTATCTCAGCAAAAGATAAGAACGACGATGCACAGGCCAGGGTGCCGTATATTTCCAGACGATACTTTCTCGCCAAAGTCGTGTACCACACTGCTATGCGCACGAATGAAACATGTGAAAGGATGTAACATTTGGTTTCTGACAAGTGGGCCCCGTTGATTGTAGAATTTCTTGGGGGCCATCTGTCAGTGACTTGTGCGCGGGGGATTGTATGCGCTCGTTATACGCATGTAGCATTTTCGACACAACAGGCTGTGTTTGTACGACTGGATGCACGCTTGTGGTAGCTCTCTTTTTTCCCAACTTTTTATCCACTCTCCAAAAGTGATGGAATATGATCGAATCCATGATCCGCCGTATTCTGTTTTTTCATGAACCTTCTCCAATTAACCGGCAGGAAAAATTATTTGGTGGAATAACTATTGTGCTAATTTTCACGGCATTTTGACTAGATAAGTAGTAATATTATGGGGTCACTCTCTGCCACCTAGCTGGTGCTTAATTTGTTCATATTAGAAATTGCTACGCCGATCAATATATACTACAAATATTTGTATGCTACAAACAATTAATACCTCCTTATTTCATTGAAGAACAGTAGAGGACATCAATCTCTTCTGAAAAGAATAATGTTCAAGGAAGACCAGTCATGTTCATACTAACGCATGCACTCAGGACGGATAAGAAGATAAAAAGTTACTTGTGTCCAAAATATATAGAAGAGAGATATCTTTTTTGACTCTAATTCAAATTCCAAAAGATGTCTAGCTTTATTTGGATGTAACACTGTCTGGCTAGCTATTTGGCTTTGGTGACTTTATGAGATCACCTGACTGCAATATATACGTTGCATGCATGTGTATGTTTAAGGTCTACATGGACGTATCATGTATATATCACATTGCATTCTAGCTTGTCGGTGTTAGCTGATCGATCCCATAGAACAAAAACGAATTATTATTACCAATGTCAAGGTTTTTGTGGTTTTCTTGCCGCAACCAAATGGCCGGACCTGGATATTTAAAATTTTAAGTAATTTGCAGTAAATGGACGATAATGCATAGATGTCGTATGTTGTTACATGTACAAAATATATGACGCTATGAGTCGACTTAGGTTTAATTGAATTGAATTTACATTTAAGCAAAAATATGAATTACTCTACGAGAAATATGTACACTATCTATTCCACAACCTAAAATTCCAAGTAAATTAGTCATGCGTACGTGAAACTCAACTTCGTTGTGCATACATTATGATTGATTATCGACCAATGTGTGGTTAGTGGTTAGATTTTTTGTAAATCAAGAACTACAAATTTCCAAAAAAAAAAATCTAACACTACAATATTTTACAATTTGGCGCGTGCACAAGCGAAGCAACCACACATATGAGTTATTGAGTTATACAGGCTCAATCGCTCAGCGGTCTAATGTCAAGATGCCATGGCCAGAAAAACAATTCGTTCACTGGGAAAAATTTGTGAACTTTGAGGCCTACTACGATTTATATAATATGCATGGAATGTTTGTTTGTTATAATTAAGATGATTATGAACTAGATTTTCAAAAAAATAGTCAAGTCACATTTTTTTAACCATTAAGAAATCAGAATCAGACAAATTAAAATATATCTAAAAGTTAATCCAAATTAAGGTAAGAAAACTCGACATAGAGTTAACGAAATATCAGACAACTTACATATTAAAAGCAAAGTCGATATAACAAATAACACGTTGGGGTTAACTAGATCCATGCATTGTGGCTTTACAACTATATATTGACACTATTTTTGGGTATGCTGCTGCAATTTGCAACATGCACTCTTGCATGGCAGGGTTGGGAGATTAATAGTACTCCTCTGGTCACAAATACATATTGTTTTGAGATATGTGCAATTAAACTTTCAAAACTTTGATTATGATCAATATCTTAAATTTTTCATTGGATATATGAGAACTGTATGTATATAATTGTCTCGAAAATTATTTTCATAATATTAAAATTTTATTGGTTGTTATAACTATATTATAATAAAAATTAGTGATTAAAATTGTATTTTAGTGATCATGTCAATTTTTAAAACAATGTATATATGTAACGAGAGAGTAACATGAGTAAGGGAGCGATTCCATGCTTCACGGTGGCACAAATTTTAATACACAAATCAAACGTTCGGTGGACAGCAAGACACGTGACATTCCTCTTAAGGAAACACCTGTGACATTGGGCTTTAGCACAGTGATATATTCTGTGGAGATATTTTACAACTAGAAGGTCGGTCTATTTGTAAAATGTTATATAAAAAGGTTGAATGTTTACTTAACGTTCGACCGATTTTTTTTTAAATCAGTAAAATTTCTTTTTCTCAATACATATCACTTTTTATACAGAGAAATATAAAAAATAATTTTTCTAAGGTAGACAAAGAAAAATATGATTGGTGAACCCTAATAGAAAATAAATTAATCACAGAGAAAAATAAAAAATAATTTTTCTAACCTAGACAGAGAAAAATGGGATTAGTGAACCCTAATAGAAAATAAATTATTCAAATCATCTATCTAAATACAGATCGGATAGACAGACAAAAAAATGACTGAAATCAAAGAAAAACAAGCGACAGATTTTTAGCCATTCCCTTGATTAAAAGTACCGTATTCGACATATATGATCATCCCTATACCCAGGCATGCACGACAGTAATAAATTTGAGAGAGAGAAAAATTGCGACAAAATAAAAGTACAGGAGAAAGGTATAAGGGAAATAAAAGTTCTTACGGGACCACGATCCACAATATATACCAAGTGGGAGCCGCCGTGCAGAAAAAAAAAAGTAGCAGGTATGATCCCGAGATTCTCCATGTCCCACGGCGCGAAGCGCTTCCTCAAAAAAGTCACCTGAATATGCTCACCGACCATGCCCCACAATTCCACACACGCACAAGTGAATTAGATATCAAGCCTGCAAAAGACTGAAACCTATTTCTATCGTCAGTGCTTATCTTTTGTGCTTCAGTGAACACTGATATGTACATTCCATGCAAGCTTTTCACACTGATGTGTTCTCTCTCTCTCTCTCTCTCTCTCTCTCTCCTCTCTCTCTCATACGCAAGATGCCACCTCGAGCTTATCTAGAACAGCAGCGCACACGCACCACAGTGATCCACGATCGACGTGTATATATAGACAGCCAGGGACTAGATGCCACCACTACTCCTAGCAACCACAGGAACATGGTTTCTCGGATGGTTATGGAGAAGAAGAGGCTTCCATCTCTGCCTCAGCTAGCCAAGATAGTTTCTCTCCTCCTCCTCTTCCTCCTTGCCCCGTTGGTGCCTTCCTCCCTGAGGCACCCCTACCTCTACCTCCTCTTCAACGCCCTCGTCGTCACCCTGGGCGTCGAGGCCGGCTTCCTCTGCTCCGGCCAGGGCGACGAAAAGAAGGCACCGTCAACGCCATCGTCGACGATGGGAGCAGCGTCCCCAAACCTGACCAAGCCAAGTGATAACGTTGTGGTGGCTGACTCTCACTTGGTTAGTGGTACTACTGTTATTCCAACCCTGCCCAACTCCCTCAACCTCAAGGAGGTAAAGCTTGCAGCTGCTGTTAAGGACGTCGCCGGCGCGTCAAAGAAGAAGAAGAAGATCAAGAAGTGCCCGTCGAGGGCGAGCATCTTCTTCATCGGGAGCGTGGACGCCGACGGAGAGGACGACGACGCGATCGTGGTCCAGGAGGAGGAGGAAGAAGGGAAGGACGCCGGGGAGCTCATGAGCAAGCAGGAGCTGTTCACCAAGGCCGAGGCGTTCATTAGCAACTTCTACAAGCAGCTCAAGATGCAGCGGGAGGAGTCCTGGAAGAAGCTCCAGGACCTCTACCACCACCATTACTACAATGCCAAGGCCTTCTAGGGTTTTCTATTTCTAGTTCCTGATAATTGAAACCATGGATACGCATGTATGCATGAATACTGATACATCTAGTACGTACGTAGATCATATATGTGTTTGCATTTGTTGGTATAGCTAGGGGAATGCGTATTGGAGGGAGCACAGAGGAACCAACACAGATATTATGTTGTTTGGTTTCTTATTCTTTCCTTCATCCATAAGTTACTTTGGATGATCCATTGATTAATTTTGGGTTTCAAGGTCATAGGAGTTCCTTCCCCTGAAATATATGGAAGGTCATTGTGGTTCTTCAGTTATTTGTGACAACTGACATGCATAGGCATGTGGTGTACATCCGGTCCGATGATCAATAAAATTACACGTTAGTGTTGATCTTGTGAACGATTAATTTCTGTAAACATTTTAATTGTATTCACTTGAGTTAATTTAAGGATGATATATCAAAATTGTTCAAGTCTTAGACAAGTTTTGCCAAATTTTGCCACAAATTAAATATTTTGCCACAAATGTAATATCCCAAATTTTGACAAAAATTAAATATTAAATTTAAAAATTATTCCTCTCCATTTATTATGAATTTTCATATTTTTTTGGGCTTTTCTAGAATTTTCTGCATTTAAGAAAACACCTTTTTCCAATTTCTAGTTACTGTTTTTGAATTTTGATAATTTGTTCGAAACTGTGGAAAGTCTAAAGTATTTTATTTAGGTCCTAAATAGTAGCAACTGCCTCTCCAAAAAAATATGAATTTTGGAGTGGGGTTGGTATTTTAGCAAAATCAAATAGTGTATCTGGCATTAGAAAAGTAGCTATAAAAGAATTTTTGAGAAAACTCGAACAGAAATGAAATCATGGAAATTTTACACAAACACCAGTGCCACGTCAGGACCATCCACAAAAAATTTCATAAATTTTTAGCAAAATAGCTATACCTAAAAATCCGGGCAAAGCTTCTGACCAAAAATCAAAATTCAAATACCTATATCCTTTGTCTCATTGACATCCTGGGCCCACATGTTAGCTTCTTCTCTCGCTGACATGCCAACCCCACTTGTTAGCCGCCGCCATCACTCAAAGTGTTTCCATTTTTCCGTTTTTCCCAAATGAACGCGCCTTCTCACCAATGTAAATTCCCTCTTCCCCATTGCTGGTAGCTATGGCCCACTAGCAGGCTTTGTCTTCCACAAGCCCTACCATGGCTAGGGGTGGGCATTCAGTTTTCAAATATTTTGGTTTTTGGATTCTGCTAACCGAACTGAAACCGAACAACTTCAAAAACCAAACTGAATTAACCGAACCTCCTGAACTACTGCACTTCTCCACCTCACGGTCCTCACCCACGAGGCCTTGATTCTACGGGGACCTCGCCTTCGCCTTCGCCTACGTGCCCCATCCCCCATCTCCTCTGCCTGCAGCCATCCCCCACCTCCGCGTCCAGCGCGTCCTCTTCGTCGACCGCCACCACCGGGTTCCGCGCAGGGGAGCGGCCACCACCACCAGCTACGGTGCTGGGGTGCTCGCAGATCCAACCTCGGCCCTTAGGCGTTCTCGGACCCGGATCTGGCAGGGGCCACCGCCAAGGAGGGGGCGAATGACGGGGGCAACGGCATCGAGCGGTGCGGCGTGGTGTCCTCAAAGGGCATGCGCTCGTCCTCATCGAAGTGGCGGTCCATGCGAGAGAAGTTGGTGAGGAAGGAAGCCACCACGGCCGCAGCTCGCAGTCGCACCGGTGGAGGGAGTGGTGGGAGCCGGGGGGGGGCTAGCGGATGAGGCCAAGGCGGGGGACAGGGTGGTCCAGCGTTCTTGCGGAGCTGCGAGCCTGCGAGAACGAGACTAAGAGAGGGCGGCAGGGGTGCCGGTGCTTGCTGACCACTGGCGCTCTGTCGCCGTGCTCAGCCTCACGGGCAATCGACCTTGGGTTGGGACTTGGGGAATGGGGATCGGGGTAGTCGGGTCTTGGGTGGGGATTTTTTGGCCATAGCGGACTGGTAGCGGCGTAGCCAATTTCGGTGCATCGGTTTTTCGGTTCCCAAACGACAAAAACTGAACCGAAGACCTTACACCGAATAGTAGAGGGAAAAACCGAACCGATAACCGAATATCGAAAAAGTGAATTTCTCGGTTAATTCGGTTCAGTTCGGTTTGGTTTTTCGGTTTTAGTTAAATAATGCCCACCCCTAACCATGGTCACTTGCACAAAGCTTTTCTCATGCATGCCCTCTCACTTCGCTAACTAATAGCTCACCCTGTCGCATCGCCTCGAGTGCCCTTCCTGATGCCGCCACTTTGCTGCCTACAAGCCATTGCCACACGCATGAACTCTAGGCATCCTTATCATGGCCGAGATGAAGGTGACAAAGGATATCGCTATCTCGTGCCTATTTAAGCCCTCTAGCCTTACCCTTTAGCTTCTTCGTACGATGTCGAGCACATTTCACCCATTTGCAACTCTTCTTCCTCATTGAGTGTAACATCCCAAAAATTCTAAATAAGAAAAATAGAAATATAAAAATTAGAAAATGAAAATTGAATAGGATTTTAATTAGAATGTCAAGAATGAATTGAAATATCATCTTCTATTTCAATATCTTGAAATCCAACCCTACAAAAGGATGAGTTGCATAATAAATCTTCAAATAAAAAAATGGAAATAAATTGGAAATATAAGTTCACTTTGAAATTTCATCCAATCTAAAATTCTTCTTGAATTTTGGTTCTTAAGAAATCTTTTATTGTATTGATTTCAGTTTCCCCTCAATACAAAATGCAAAACATAATGAGGAATTAAACCTTAAACATTTAATTATTGTTACCGATGCTTTTTCTAAATTATCTGGATTTTATTAACTTTTTTTGGATTTTCTTGATTTTGCTTTATAGGAGAAATCCTTTAATATAATCATAAGTAGTAGATAAAGAAAAGAGTAAAAAATTTATAACAATAAGATAAACAAAATTTTTTATTTAATCCTAGAAATCTTCAGAAATCTAATTCTAAATTTAAAAAGTCATATCAAAGCATTTAAACATGAAATGAAATCTAATTAATGTTTCTTGACTACAAACAGTAAATATGTCATAAATTCGATGTGAAATTTTTATATTATCTTCATTCTAGATCAGGCCATCAACAGTAAAAATATCAAGAAATAATGATTATATTGATAATTATAAAAATTCAAAAATAGAAAAGCTGAAAATCTAAAAATACTAATGTCAGAATTTTAGTAAATAAACTATAAAGAATTTGAAATTGAAAGTTTATAGAAGACCAATATGGCCATAAGGAACCTTCACAAAAAGTTTCACAAATATTTGATAAGTTATAAACTCTCACATAAATTAAATACAGAAAACTAAAATATGTGCACAGTACCTTGTCAGAATTTTTATAAATTCCACAGAAATCATGTCAACCTGCAATTTTGATGGTGTGATCTACCTTATCTCAAGTACACGCAGTAAATTCTTCATTAATTTAAAGACAAGATAGGTAACTGATTCTTTGAACCAAACTCAGCTCTGATTGTAGAAATGATTAAAGTCCACTGTTCCTCTTGCTGGCGCGTGCGACCAATCAACCAGGCGGACCCATCTGTCAGCCGAAGGCCTCTGCCTTCGTCTTCCTCCGATCGCTGGCGCCTTGAAGCGAAGAAGCAGAGCACGCCGCCTATTGTAACCGCCGCTCCCTATTGCTCGCGCCACCTAATGTCCTTCCGCAATTATCACCGTACACACCGCGCCGGTGTCTGCCGCCTCGCTGCAATTCCATTGCAGACGCCCATACCAACCCTCATGCAAAGACAGTAAAACCTTCGAAGCCTTCACACTAGCTGTTCGAGCTTCTCTACAGCAAATCTTCGGCTATAAATACCACTGCTAGGATCGCTTAGTGCCGCACATCAATACCCTCAACCATTCTCCTCTAGCTTCATAGCCAAATCATCTCAATTTCTCCCGAACTCTTTGTGGCCGAAGAACCCTAGAATCGGGTCGAACTCAAATCGAGCCGGTACACTAAATCTCCTTCCAATTCCTTTACACATTAACTTTTGTTTCTCCTGAGGATCAAAAGCCCCATCCTATTTACAGGCTTCTTCAATAGACACCGTCGCCCCTACTGTTCTTCCTCTCCATCTCCAGCGATCGGTGGTAGGCTAACCCGGTTGTCTTCCGCTGCCAAAAACAGGTAAAATGGGACTCCCAGTATTCCTTGATGCCTAAATTGCTGGTATTAATCCAAATAATTTTAGCATCTAGAATTTGAGGTTATAAATACAAGAATACATAATTTTAGCCTCTTGAATTTGTAAAACAAGAATAAATAATCTATAAAAGAATCTGCATTTGTTCTTTATAGCAAGTCTTTATTTGATATATTGTCTGTTTTCTTTTTGCCCTTATTGAAATTTGCTGTTCGTTATATTTCTATTGAACGACGTGTAGAACCCGATGTCACTAATTCTGTCGTCAACCACGACAGTTGTAGCCACAACTTCGTCATAAACAATAATTAAGCAAGGCAAGCACCTCCTTTGATCATATTGATCCCAGTATTTAATTTTCATTGTCTTTATCAAAATGTTTCATGCATGCGTTTATTTTCTGTAAATTCACTATTTTGTGGTACTGGTAGATATACCTGTTGTCTCATAAAACTTCCTTGATAAGTATGGACATGTGAACCTTGATAACCATATTAACGGTTTAGACAATACATAACGTCAACTTGGGTATATGCGATTATTAACCATGCTTAGCCATGCTTTAGAACCAATGTTGTATATGATTAGATCAAAATTGTTTCTTGAGAAATTGAAAATGTTGGTTATGACATGAGGTCGGGTGTGGATATTTTGACTAAAAACTCAAAATAAAACTATAGTTTAGATGCAGGCAATTATTGGCAATAGCTTGTTGTGCAAGGGTTAGACTTGTACGTAGTGTAGGTAGAAGTATTGCCCGTATCGGATTAAGGACCAAGCTATGGGTTGTTTTCAAGCCAAGAACTCCGTGCAACCACAGGTGCTATTATGGGCAGCCATAATCTATTAATTTGCTTAGATCTAGCTTTGCACATTGGTAGGAAGGAGATAGTATGAGCAAGCCTTTCTAGGCTTGCTTGTGAGGGGCTTCCACACCGCGGTGTGGGTAAATGCATGTCGGTACAACGGTGTACGTCTTGTTATGGGAAGAAACCCTTGTTGCAGGGATGGACTGCCTATCTTCTTATTGCAGGGATGGACTGCCATGTTGTACTTATGTTTCTTCTCCATAACAAGGGTCCAACGTCATCGGGCTGGTGCAAAGTTAGATCTAGGTAATGTAACGGTTATATTATGATCTCTCTGTGGCACACCAAAGGAAGTGTGTTAATTGCGCTGCACACAGAGATGATCATTTCTTGTGGGTAAAGCTGTACACCTCTGTTTTGGCAAAGATTATGGTTATGCCACGGGTTGGCAGGATATTGGACATCTCGATACTCACGTCATGGAGGACTGTGAGTTATTACTTATGCTTTACCTATTTCTTATCAGTCAAACTTGCTCTTACAAATTCCGTTTGAGAAATTGCATCTTGATTTACAATTTAAATTTCTCTTCATACAAACTAACCGTAGAAGCCTTTCCTTTGAAATGGCCTGCATATATTATAGGTTTTGCTAAAGTCTTGCGAAGTACGTAAAGTACTCACTCTTGCTTATTATGTTGTTTTAGGTGGAAAAGTTAGCGAAGCTTCGAAGTTTTCTTTTCGTCGCTGGACGCGGGAATTTCAATAAAGCGATCTTTGTAGGATTATACCTTGTCAGTTGACTGAGGGATTGGATGGGCACACTACAAGACCTTGCTTCTTCTGTGCTACATATATATATACTCTGAGTTGTAAGAATATATTATACAAATAGCTTCCACTTTATATAATAAAATGATGTATGGATGTGATTCCAATTGTTGAAAATGTGCGAGCTAGCCACTGATCATGGGACTAGTACTGTATGCGCATTAGATTTCTATTTTTGCATTTTTGTAAAAATGGGGGTCGTTACATTTAGCCGCCCAGAACACCTTCGTTGCCCCAAGCACTGGTGCGCGCAAGCCACCATGCTCCACTAAATCTAAGTCCCTTCTTGGTGAGCTCTAGCCTCGACACCTGTGCCACCATGCGCTATTCCCCTTTCTCTTCAAAATCCCTCACTTGATTTTGTGCTTCGTGCAGTGTAGCGCTGGAACCAAGTCTTCTTCTTTATCTCCTATCGCCACTATGCTAAGAATTCTCACCCTTTTCGGTGAGTCTTAGCTTTGAATATGGTTATTTATGGCAACCTCGTGACTCCCTAAACCCATTGCCGTACTCTATTTTAATTGATTCTCTCTGGATTTAGCTATCACTGTGAAGCTCCTCGTCGCCACAAATGTTCACCATCATCCAGCTGCTCCGAGCTTCCTTCGTTGCCCTGACCATGTCCAGGTGATGCAGTGAGCCACTAATCCTTCTGAGCCACTTACTTTTTCCCGGCATGGCCGATTACACCCTCCTCGCTATTATCCTGTTTTGTGCCACTATGTTTTAAGCCATTGGCTCACCTCCGGTGACCATGTGTCCTTGCACTAGTGGCTTTAGCTTTATCCAGACTCCAGCTAGCCAACACGATGACCTGGTGCCCTCAAATTACTCATGTTTGGCCACTACTTCTTGGACTCGAGAGTACACTGCCGTCGCGAGCCACCGTCGCCTCCTAGAGCTTCGCCATGAACAACTCTAGCCATTCCTAGCCTTATTCGAGCCTTTCCACCACTACCTCATCACCGGTGACGCAAGAGCGAGCTCGGCCATGGCACCAGAGCTTTGCTTTCATTCTGTCTCTATCTGATTTCGTTCTGTCTCTATGACATGTGGGCCCTAGTAGTTAGATACAGCATTAAGTTTGAGATTAATCTAATTAATTCCATTTTAAACAAATAAGTCTATGAAATGTGTGCCTGAGTAGCAAATAATGACGTTGTTTATTTTTTGAACCACTATTTAGAAATGAGTCACTGACATGTGGTCCCACTTGTCAATCTCTTTAAAAATAAACTTAAATACCTTAAAATGAGAAATGCACTTTCAATTCTAACATGTAGGTCCCACTTGTCAATCTCTGTAAAAATAAACTTAAATACCTTAAAATGAGAAACACACTTTCAATTCAGTAGAGAATAAGTCTTCTCTGTTGAGAGGCATAATATATGGAAATACACCTTCGACATCACACCCTATTTTCATTTTAAGGATTTTTCAGTTGATTTAGATTCAAATACTCATAACTTTTGCATACAAACTCCAAATTGAATAAAAACCAGTTTCTAAATTGTTATAAAATCATGCTATTTCTAAATATGCAAAAATATTTGAATTTGGTCTATGTTTGTATTCAGTTGGTTCTTATTTGTGCTTTACTATACTTTGCGTGTAGACACCAACGTCCTGGAAACCTTCTTAGTCAAATCAGAGGAAGTCCAAGAACTCAGCAAGCAAGAGAAGCACCTCCTTTGATTATATTGATCCTATTATTTCACTTAAGTTATGTAGATTTATCAATTTATGTATGCATGCATATACTTTCAATAAAATGGCTATATTGTGGGTATCAGTAGATATTCCTACTTGTTACATGGAGCTTCATTGATAAATATGCAATCTTAACCTTGAAACCCATAAGATAGGGGTTAGGCAATAACTAATGTCAACTTTGGATATGCTCGAATATATATTCTTATGCTTAGCCATTCTCTAGGTTAGGAAGAAAAAATGGTCGGGGGGATTGGGAATTTTGACATGATGGACTAGAGGGGGTAACTCTGTTATTTTAGTATAAAACTCAAAAATGAAAAACTAAGTTTTGACATGAATGAGTTATTAATATAATCTCTGAAGTGCGAGGGGTAAACTTGCACGTAGAGTTCAAAACGGATAGGATAATGGCTCTGCCATATTTGTTTTCATTTTTTTTCTTAGATATGGATATGAATACAGATAACTCACATACGAATACAAATATGATTAATATCGAATACGGATACGGAGTGAATGTGAATCAAAATGAATGCGTTCGCGGATATTTATCGGAACATGAAACCCTTTAAATTATGCACACAAAATGAAAAAAAACATAACCAGTTTGTTTGCTCCAAACATTCATGAAGAACATGACCCAAGATTTGTATTCTTTGTTGAATTATGTTTAAAATAATAAATTATGTATTTATGAGTTTTTATGCATTTTTAGCTACTTATTTCCAATATTTTCCTATTAAGGACAGTAGTGTTTGAATTTTCAAGAAAATTTAAAAGCTGATAAAATCTTTAAAATATTTTTTTAATGTTAGATTGTGTTAGGAACTTCTCTAAATTTTTTTGTAATTTTTGGAGTTGGTTTGCCAATTTTAATAATTGAAATTTGATTTATAGATTAATTAAATTAGAAAACATTTTTGAAATTCAGAAACCTTTTTGGGTAAAAAGAGTGGTCTTGGCCAGCCCACATGCATATCCAGATATCCGACCCATAAATATCTGGATTATCCGGATCCGAATCCGTATCTGACGGATAGTGAGCTAGCGAATCCATATCCGTATCCGACAGAAAAAAATCCATATCTGTTTTCGATATGATAATATCCGATATGACAGAATCCGCATCCAAAATTTGTCAGGGTCGGTTGAAAATTATCCGATCCGTTTTCATCCCTACTATCTGAAAGTTCAAGCTCCATTAGTTTGGTTTTGGTGTTAATGACAAATCTAATATTGAGACTAACTCTTTTGATAATCATAATATTGATTAGTCTCAATTGTTAATTAATGACACATCTTTTTATGAGAGTAACTCTTTTGTTGAGCTTTATTCTTATTAGTCTCAAATTTGGATGAAAAATGGAAAACCCAAGATATGCACTCGTATTCACTCTATTATCTTAATGCATACTTAGGATTGAAGTAAAAGGATGAACTCTTCTATTGATTATACATTTAAGATGTGCATTATGTTTCAAATTCATATATGACATGAATGCATACATCTAGGGGGAGTTCATAATTTAACTTAATGTTTTAATAGTATTGATCTATGTCTTCTTGCCAAATAATATAAAGGATCAAGACTTTGAAACAACCTTTTGAGTATATATAACTTGTGTAGTTGCAAGTATACTCAGGTTAATATAGGACAAACTCAAATGCTATATAAGAATGATTATGTGCATATTGATTCCAAAGTTTAATTATTTATATGCACATATTCAATGGAGTTTATTCTATAGTTGATGGACTAAAATGCATTGATCCCTTTCCACCACTTCATATAATATTTGGATCTTTACTTTCCATCAAATTGAGTATATAAAACTTGTGTACTTATATATACTCATATCAATTTAAATAAAATTTAAATTGAGTTCGGTTATCCTTCAATCAATCAAAGAACACTTCATCATGTGTTGATAGTATTCTTTGTTGATTAAAGACAAATGAAAAGTTCTTGAGTATAATGAAGCATCAGTTGCATCAAAGTACTCAAGACACAATTAATCATTCAAATTGATTTGGGTTGTGCTTAATCGATCTTGGGGGCTTCCATTATGTGTTGATGGAGTGCAAGTGATGATTGAGACAACCATGTTTGTTGGACTAATAATCTTCTATGAGTTGTGAAGTAGGTTGAGTCCAAGAAAATAAAAATCGGGAAGAAGAAGTCATCATGTGTTGATGAGCTCTAAGAGGTTATCCCAAAGTGAAGAAGAAGAGAGGGAGTTCATCATGTGTTGATGAACAAGAAGAGAGGACCCGACTTGGAGAGAAGATAATGGGAATCATAAAAAGCTCCAAGTGGGATTGCTAGAAGTAAAGGTTTAACTAGCTAGGGCTAAGGATGTGTTCCTAGACTTTACCGGTCTCGGTGTTTGGATGGGAGACCGGGTTGCTAGTATAGGTTGCCTTACTATTAAGAGGGGTTGAGTCATTTAGCTTGAGCTTCATCATATGTTGATGAACTCAATCCGGTTCACTCTAGCTCACTCTCTTATTTGGTTTTTGCATGAGCTAAGTATTTGCATGTGTTGCAAATAAGGGAGCTCATGCTTGCTTCTTATCGAATCTTAATCGATTTGGTTTTTACATGGAGCTATAGATTTGCATGTGTTGCAAAAGAGAGATAGCTCATGTAATTTGGCTTATGTGGTTTTTGCATGGAGCGAATATTTGTGAATGTGTTTTGAAAATAGTCGTAGCTCATGCTTGATGTTGTTTTGCAAAATATTGGTATTCATGCATTTGATCTTGGAGAATGTGATTAGCATTTGCAAAATGTGTTTTGCAAAGTGTCATGATGATTCGTTGATCATCACATGGCTCAAGAATTAATCTTGTTGATTTTTGGTTGAAATTTGAAAAGAAGATTTCGGTGTGAAATCTTGTTTTTGATCTACGATCGGCACCACCGCTGTGGTGAGGCTAGTACTGCCGAAGTCCAGTAGTACCGCTCTTGAGTACGGTAGTTATTTTCCAGAGAATGTGTTTCTTGGAAATTCCTCAGACCAGCACTACCGCTGTGTTAAAGCCGGTACTACCGCTGGTCCGGTAGTACCGTGGCACTTGTGCGGTAGTTATTTTACAGAAGTATGTTTTTCTCTGAGTTTGAATTTCGGCACTACCGTGGTTCAAAGGCCGGTACTACCGTTAGTACGGTAGTACCGCTATTTAGTTGCTGGTACATATTCTCCAGAGAATGTGATCATTAGAGCCTTTGTTTTTGTGATATTTAAAAATATCTATGATTGTTTAAAACTGGAAAATGGGTGGAGATTGTAGCCCTCTTGATAAGCTTCGCATAGAGCCTAAGATCACCAAATTTGGAGTTCAGAGTAAAAAGTTATGATCGTTTTTCTTGCTGAAACATTGGTACTACCGCGATTTACACAGTGGTAGTACCGATTTTTGGTACTACCGACTTATACATGGCGGTAGAAGGTCAGTAGTTATTTTCCAAAACTGTGTTTTTGAGTTTCTGGGGCGAAAAAATTCGGTACTACCGGGATTTACATGGCGGTAGTACTGAGGTACTGTAACAACGGCTATTTTCAGTGTATTTAGTGCCCAGAACTATCCGTTAGGGTTGAAGCCGGTATCGCCCTTTACATGGCGGTAGTATCGAAAATTACTGATTTTTGGGTATTTTCCCCCAACGGCTAGTTTTCTTGAGGGGCTATAAAAGAGGCCGAGTTAGGAGGGTTTTGCAGCTGCTCTTGCACCCATTTGAGGCATAAACTTGATAGCAAAACTTCTAGAGCTCATGGAGCCATGTTTGAGTGATTTGAGAAGCTTTCAAGCTAGAGTTTCTTGTGTAGAATATCTTTGGTGTTGACTTGCATTCTCTTGAGCTAGTGTGAGCCTCTCCTCTAGTTTGTGCATGTGTAGCACCTTGTGAGCATGGAGAGAAGGCCTTTAGTTACATGTGTTGCATTTAGAGAAGGATTGAGCATCATTGTGCATGTGTTGAACTTGGTGAGGATCAAGCAAGGGGCTTGACCTATTACTCTTGGTGTTTGCTGACACCTAGACGGCGTGGAGGCGTCGTGTTCCGGTGATCTTCTTAAGAAGGTTGTGAGAAGGCCCGGTGACTTGTGAAGGTTGGAGCTCATCTACCCGGAGAGGGAAAAAGCTACCGCTAGTGGATTCAAGGTGCTTGGCTTAATTCGTGGAGCCGGTCCAATTCGTTTGGACTTACCTAAACGTGGATTAGGGGAGATCGCCATGTCTCCGAACATCATGGTAAAATATCGGTGTGTCTCTTGTGATTTGCATTCTATTCTTTATTTATACTCAAGCAATTTATATTAATAGAATTGATGGTTTAATTGCTTGTATTTAGGATTGCAAATTATTGTTAGAGACATAAATAGTTAGTTCACTTAGTGAGCCTAGTTGACTTAGGCTTTAATTGTCAAAACCTTAATTTATCGCTTTTGCATCTATTATCGTTTAGGTTTTGACATAAGGGTACTTTGGCGAGAATTTAATTAATCGTAGAAGAAATTTTTATAGCTGCCTATTCACCCCCTTCTAGTCGGCATCCTCGATCTTACACTTGCACGTAGTGTAGGGGGGAGTTCTCGCTCGTGTCGATTAATGGCCAAACATAGTGTTGTAAAATCCAAGATATATGTGTAACCACAGGTGCTATTATGGGGTGGCTCTAACCTATTAAGTTATTTAGGACAAGCTTTGCAAATTGGAAGGCCAGAGTAGTATAGTATTCCGGGTAGGTTTGCTCAAAGGGATGCCATCACCGAGGTGTTGGGAATAACGCTTGCCGATACAACGGTGCATGCCTTGCTATAGGGGGGAGATAGTTATGACAAGTTGCAATGTCATTGATATTATGTTTATCAAAATTTTATTTCTGCCGCCATAGTAAGGATCAAACATCACTAGGCTAGTGTAAAGTTAGGTATAAGGGATGTAACGGTTTTATCATGATATCTGTTTTGCACACCAAACGAAGTATGAAAATAGCTTGGCAACAAAAATTGGTCATGTCTTGTGGGTAATGTTGTATACCTCTATAGAGTGTAAATCTTTTCGAAAAGCTATGCTCGCGGTTATGAGAGACTTGGTGTATAAACACTAGTTAGTGTTGAATTTTAAAACAAAGATTTGAATTGAGAAAATGGTGGGTAGCCATTTTCAGATGATATGCCAAGTGTGGCAGGGAATGGATTGTTGATCACCATCATGGAGGATTGTGAATTGTTCATATTCATGCTATATATACTTGTTATTTACATACTTGCCAGCTGCTCTTTAAATTCCATTTTGAATCTACTACTTGTTATTGTTGACCAAATCTCGTTTTGTGCAAAAGAACTTGGTAGGATAGCCATTTCCTTTGACATAGCCAACCATATACTTATAATTGTGATACACTACACAATAATCTTGCTGAGTACAAATGTAATCACTCTTACTTGTTAATATTCAGAGGGCGAAGAAATCGAGGTCCCCGACGATTCATATTGTATGGTAGGTTTCGGGGAATATGTCGATGACCTTTTCTGGACTTAATCCTTGTCGATTGCCTATTGATTTTGGGTTAAGGCATACCACTGAACCTTATTATTTTATTTCATTACCTTTCCACTGCATTTTATCTGACCAATGACCCCCTTATTGTAAGAACAATATACCCTTAGTATATATATTATCTATGTTTTAATGTCTATGCCATGTTGTGTATGGATGTGATGGCAATGTTGTAAATGTGTACTAGCCACTGATCATAGGACTAATACGGTATACATACGAGGCCCTCGGGTATTCTACTCCCTGGTGAGGGTCTCGATAAGAAATTGCTAAGGGTTTCATTGAATATGGTTTTTCCACGTATACATGTACTATCTCCACCATCAAATATGCCTCAAGATTGTTGCGAACTTTCAAAATTTAAACCATCATCCCCCATCTTGTAATAATTGATTACCCCTTGCACCAATCTTAAGGCTTTTTTGAGGGTAAGATAGTATATGTTGTACATATCACTACTACAAAAGGACTCATATTAGACCCCTCATCACAGATAGTGTTTTTGCAAAAACAGTCAGTGATGAGTCTCGGGCATATTACAGATGGTTTTAGCCAAAAACCATCAGGGATGAGGGCGGCACATCACAGGCGATTTTAGCCAAAAACCGTCTATAATGAATATTTCTATGAAATAAGTATAGAGAGCCTCGACCTCCTCTGTATTTTTAGGATTTTTCGAGCTATTTTTAAGGTAGCTGCGATTGAGAGGCGATCTGGTAGAAAGAGACCCTGGATTTTGAAGTGTGATTGTAAATCCTTCTGATCTAGGTCATCTACGGTTAGTAATTGGTTCTAATTTGTATTATATTTAAGATCTAGCTTGGTAAAGAGGGAAATAAAGATGGTTTCTAGATCTAGCTTGGTGTAGATCCATTTGTTCTTTGTGATGTAAAGTACTAATTGGTTCTAATTGCATTATACTCATTATGTAGATAGTTACTTAAAGGAAGGTTAATAATTGGTTGTAATTGCATTATATTCAAGATATCTCTAGCTTAGTAAAGAGGGAATTGAAGATGGTTTTGATCTAGCTTAGTGTAGATCCATTTGTTCTATTTGATATAAAGTAGTAATTGGTTCTAATTGTATTATACTCAAGATGTAAAGAGAGAATTGAAGATGCTGAGTTTAAATGTACCTTACATATGTATATATATCCATTTGTTCTTTGTGATATAAGAAGCTATATAGGTTAATTGGCAAGTTTAAATGTAGCTTATATGTAGCATACGTGTGCATGTGCACTCCTATTGTACTTAATTCATTATTTAACATTTATTATTATGTACGTAGTGTAGATGGACCGAAGCTAGATGTACACTAAGAACCATGCAAGCGCCGAGTACATTAATGGTGTCTCCGCTTTTAGAAGAGCTGCAGAGGAGGATATGTTGAACAAAGGGGTGTAATTTATGCCTTGTCCATGCTTTGACTGCAAGAATCCGAGGATGTTTTGAAACCCAACACAGATCGAAGCACACTTGATTCTAAGGGGTTTCAAAATGGGGTACACATGTTAGACCAGTCACGGTGAAGAGCAGATTATGCAGAAAGCAGGTAGTATTAACATCGTCGATGAAGTCAACGATACGCCAGATGATATCGACTGTGCTTTCGATGAGGATAGGTTTCACGATGACAATCTGGATCAGATGCTGCGAGATGCAGAAGGGAACCGTGATGAGTAGGAGTATGTAAAATTCCGAGGCTTGATGGACGACTCGGAGAAACCTTTGTTCCTAGGCTGCAAGTCCAAATACACAAGGTTGTCATCCGTGCTTGAACTGCTGAAATTGAAGGCAAACAACGGTTGGTCCGACAAGAGTTTCACGGTGCTGTTAGGTCTACTAGCGAACATGCTTCCAGAGGGAAACGAGTTACCGACAACCACCTAAAAAGCTAAGAAGGTTCTTTTTTCCCTTGGGAATGGAAGTAAAAAGAATACATGCCTGTCCGAATGACTGTATCCTCTACCGCAAAGAGTACGCAAACTGCACGTATGTCCGGTGTGCAACACATCCCGGTACAAGCGTAAAGATAAATCAGATGATGACGATGAGGGCATCGATGTGAAGAAAGGACCTCCTGCTAAGGTGGCGTGGTATCTGCATGTAATTCCTCATTTGAAGCCTTTATTTGCGAACCCAAAGGAGGCAAAATTACTTCTGTGGCACTCGGATGAGCGTAAGAATGGTGGAATACTAAGGCACACTGCTGATTCCACCCAGTAGACAAACATCGATAGGAGGTTTTAGAAATTCTCTACAGATCCAAAGAATATAAGGTTCGAATTGAGTACGAACGGAATGAATCATTTTGGTAACATGAGCAGCCATCATAACACTTGGCCCGTGAATCTCTGTATCTACAACCCTCCTCCTTTGTTGTCTATGAAGCGAAAGTATATTTTATTGTCTATACTTATCCAAGGCCTGAAGCAACCTAGGAATGATATTGATGTGTACCTAGCACCATTGGTGGAAGAACTGAAAACACTGTGAGCTGCTAGGGTACAGGTATGGGATGCTCACAAATGAGAGTACTTCACTTTGTATTGCCTATTGTTCTTTACCATGAATGATTATCCTGCCCTTGCTAACCTGTCGGGCCAGAGTACAAAAGGAGCTAAAGCCTGTACTCACTGCTTAGATGATTTCGAGAGTGTGTGGCTGAATCACTTGTGCAAAAAAATGTACATGCGTCACCGTAGGTTCCTCCGGAGGAATCACCCATATCGCAAGATGAAGAAGCACTTCGACGGAATGAATGAAGACGATTTAGCTCCAAATCCTTTAAGCGGGATATATGTTCATGATATGGTTAAGAACTTGGATGTTGCGATTGGAAAGGGACTTAAGTTGAGGACCCTTGAGAAGAGCATGTGGAAAAAGAGATCAATATTCGGGGACCTACCTTATTGGGAGCACCTAGAAGTTTGGTACTGCCTCGATGTCATGCATGTAGAGCAGAATGTCTGTGATAGCTTGATTAATCTCTTACTGAACATTAAGGGCAAAACAAAAGCACGGTATTAATGCAAGGCTTGACTTGGTCCGTATGGGCATCAGACCTAAGTTAGCGTCGAAAGAGATCGACAAAGGCCGAACGTACTGCGAACCTTCTTGTGACACTCTATCCAAGGCCGAGAGAACTGAACTGTGCCAGTGCTTGCATGGTGCGAAAGTTCTATCCGGTTACTCCTCCAACATGAAGAGACTTGTTTCGATGCAAGATTTGAGTTTAACTGTCATAAAGTCTCATGATTGCCATGTGCTTATGACACAGATGCTCCCTGTGGAAATTAGAAGTATTTTACCGAGTAAGGTCCAGGAGACAATCACAAGGCTGCGTTATTTCTTTAACACAATTGCTTAGAAGGTCATCGATCCCGAAGGACTAGATGCTCTACAAGCCAAGGTGCTAATGACTCTATGTAATCTTGAGATGTATTTCCCTCCGTCGTTTTTCGATATCATGGTCCATCTCATTGTTCACGTTGCGAGGGAGATAAAGATGTGCGGGCCCGTGTTCCTACATAGTATGTACCCGTTCAAGAGGTACATGGGAATTCTCAAGTCTTACGTACAAAATCGATCTCGAACGGAGGGTAGCATTATTGAAGGATATGCAACCGAAGAGGTCATTGAATTCTACATGGATTACATGGCTCAAGTCGAGCCGATAGGTGTGCCTCGATCCTCCTATGAGGGGAGGCTCCAAGGTATCGGGACCATCGGAAGGAAAGCAATCACGCCTGATCCGGTTGCGTGCGTTAAAGCCCATTTCATAATTTTGCAACACATGGCTGTTGTGGCCCTGTATATCGACAATCACAAGAACTGGCTACGGCAAGAGAATCCGTCGCCGCAGGAGTACTGGATCATCAGATAGCATAACCTTCAGTTCAACACTATTGATGATATGCCCTTGAGGCAATCATAAAGATGATTGTATCACGGCTTGTGTTTATGGAACAGTATAATTGTTTGTCCTTTGAATAAATATTGATTAGATTAATCAACAAGTAAGTGACTTGTTCGTGCAACTTTTCTATATATCGATGGTATTCAAGTTATCCCTGATCAGTTATCATAATATAGGACAATTATGCTTCATAGATCAGCACATGTATTGATTGATGACCAAGTTTCACAGGTCATAGAGATATGGAGATATCTAATCAATAATGTGGACACATGTTAGAGAACATGCGTTGGATAGACCCATATGAGACACTGCGAGAATTGTTCTTATGTGTCATCAGTTGATTTCATGCATAGTGTATGTATGATCCTTAGACCAGAGATTATCATTGGTTTCCTAGATGTGTAATGGTTCACTTAGGAGCTCCCAAATGCTACTCTTTAACCAGGTAGTTATAAAAGAAGCTTTTAGGTTTACCATGAAACATGCTGAGGTACATGAATGATCAAGATGGAATTTGCTCCTCCTATATAACGGAGAGATATCTATGGCCCCCTCAAGTTAGATGGATTAAGGAAGTGCATGGCCATGCCGAATGTGATTGAGAATCAATCCAGATAAATTATTCCACTACGGTAAGAGTGAAGAGATCGAGTTGTCATAGGATGACACGACTCTCGCCTTGACTTCGATCTGATATTGTGAAGCAAAGGGAACATTATATTATCACACTATAGTAGGTTTGTCCAATGCTTTATGGATATTTGGGAATCGATATGTACTGCTAGGTATCGTTATTGATTATTGGTTGGAAAGGTGTTTCCGAGTCGTGTCCAAATATGCATAAACCTACAGGGTCACACACTTAAGGGGTTGGAATAGAGTAGTACAGATTGGATCCGTCACTAATGGGCCAAGTGGGCATTGTCGTTCAATTGGGCCCTAATGTAGGGTTCCATCATGAGGGAGGGGGTGGCTATCTAAAGGGGTTTGTGATTGCAATAGAAGACAAAAGAGGGCACAGCCACCGAAACCCTAGCCGTCACCACTTGAGCCTTCGCTTGCGCTCTGGTGCTGGCACACCAACGCACGGCGTTCTTTTCCCCGAACGTGTGGACGCCGGTAGAGGTGTTGCTGCTATTGCAACACTGTTCGGGACGATCGACCACCGCGTGAGGACGATCGACCACCGCAACAAGGAAGATCGACCACTGCAACTAGACGCGCACTTCGTTGATTCGGGCTGCATCAACTTCCTTCTGCTGCACTGCGCGTCTAGTGGTAACGATCCATGATCATCTACTTGCGTAGCTGTCTGGTTTACGAGGTAGGAATTTTTATTGTGCTCTAGTGTAGCCTACCCGTATCCCTTCAAACACATGGTTGAAGGAACAACAACTGATCATTGCAAACTTGGCTGGAGATACGCTGACATGGTTGGCAAAAGGGCTAGCATTTATGATTGTAACATGGAAAGGATACGACTTAAATAGGTATACATTTTACACGAGAGATCAGGACGTGAAGAGCACAAACCAGAACAGCGGTGTTCGCATAGATGCATTGAATACCACTGGGTCGACTAGGAGCTCATACTATGGGTTCATTGAGGAAATTTAGGAGCTCGACTACATACTATTCAAGATCCCCTTATTTCGGTGCCGTTGGGTTCACCTACAGCACATGAAGGTTGACAAGTACGGTGTCACTACTGTTGACCTCGAACATGTCGGATACCAATATGAACCATTTGTTCTAAATAACCAAGTTGTTCAAGTCTTCTATGTAACCGACCCATCCAACAAGAAGCGCCACGTGGTTCTTCAAGGAAAGAGGAGGATTGTCGGAGTTGAGAATGTTGTGGATGAGGAAGAATACAATCAGTTTGACGAGTTGCCTCCTATCGGAATTGGCATAACGGTCCACGAAGAACAACCGAGGAAGCTAGCTACACACGTGTCGATCATCGTGAAGGGCTAATTGTTATACAAAAGAATAAGCAAGTGGAGTTATGATGATGTCTATGTGTTATATGCTATATGTTATAGCTCGAAGCAAGTGTATAGTTGCAGATTGCGGTGTTGTAATAAGAGTGGACTTGTAAACTTGCTTGCGAACATTGAAGTTCATTCAACTGGTATTAATTAAGTATGCATACTTACTAGCCTCTGATGAGTGATGAAAGATGTTCACTTTAAGTGTTCAGTTTTGATGATACATTCGCATTTATGTGTAGTTGCATGTGGCCAAAATGTGCTACTAGCTAGCTAGTCGAAAATATAACTAACCCGGCCAAATCGATTGAACCAACACACAACATAAAATTAACAGGGTAAGTAGACTCTAAATATCTATGTATTACTAGTAAGTTGTTAATTACCATGTAAAATCATGTATATATGGTCAATACTTAATTATAAATACGTATGTCAAAAATTGCACCAATAAACATGCACATGGCCAAATTTTGAGTGAAAAACTTGTAAAATGCTAAAATATTACTTATATTTAATTATCTTGATTGCCTTCAGGAATATGTAAGCATCTAAAGAAGGTAAAATATTTTGTAAAGAAAATCACCACATCGCACACGATTATTTATCCCAACCATCTGTGAACATCACCACATCACAGACGGTTAGTCCAAAAAACCGTTTGAGATCAGAGACCAACACAAATGGTTCGGCTAAATAACCGCATGTGATGTCCCTTGTACTAGACCGGATAGGGTTGAAGTCCCACACACAGCTTCAAGTCCCGCACTGTCTCTCCCCCCAGCCCATCCCCCCGACGACTGTCTCTCTCCCCAAACCCTAAGCTCCTTCCCCCAAATCCCCAAACCCTAACCTGCTCCCCCGCGGCGACGTCCCTCTCGACGGCCTCCCCCTCGCCTTGCTCCAAGCTACTCACTGGACCCTCCCCCTCACTGGTGCGCCACCCACATCGGCGGCCCTTGTAACATCCCAAAAATTTGGCTCAAAATAAATTTATAATGTTATTTGTGCATTTTATGAATTTCCTGAATTTATTGGACTTTTCTGGATCTTATTTGCATTTATTAAATATTTTGTATATTGGTCTTTTCAGAAAAGTATTTATTTATTAAGAAATTAAAAGAAAGTATTATAAAAAAATTATTTGGGTTCCTAAAGTCTTAAAATATTTTTAAGAATTTTCCTGGGATTTATTTGGATGTATTTCAAATTAAATATATTAGTTTTGTTTGTGAAAAACTAATTATTTATAGATAAAATTTATATAAAGTCTGGTTAAAAATATTTTATTTGAGTTTAAAATATCTCAAAGTATTTATGAGGATTTCCTTGGATTATTCCTGGAGTTTCTAATGCCTTAAATGAATTAGTTGAATTATCAAAATTATTTTAAAAGTTAAAAGCTAAAGAAAATCAAATTAATAGTGTTGGGCCGAAGCCCAAACTCTGTGCAACCCAGCCCACCTGCTCCGTCTGTTGCAGTGGTCCGTTAGTCTGTTCTAGAAACCCTAGCTTCTCACATTTGGATCGTGATCGGCTGGTTCCCGTGCTGCCACGTCAGAGTCTGTTTTTGAGCCGTTGGATATGGACGTGTGTCAGGCGTAGGGTCATCGTTCCTGATGGAAACTCAATCTCCTTCGCCGTTACACCGCCGGTCTTCTTCCTCGTGTAGAGCTCAGATGCCTGCGCTATTTAAGCCACGAGTGGACGCCCTAGGTTTCGCAGAAGATGTCGCAGCTTTTTGTCCAATCACCACCGTCCGTGACGCATAGTTGGGAGGTTTCTTGCTCGCCAGAGTCGAGAAGGTCATTTCGCTGTTCGTTTGCGTGGATATGTGTCGTTGACGTTCCTCTTCCGCCGCCAGGACCATCGACTAGTTCGTTGTCGACTGCTCTTTCGGATCTACTACTCGAAGGCGTTCGAAAGTCGTTGCATCGTCATCACGGGCTTCGTCTTCCTCAGGACCGGTAATCCCCGTCGTCACACCTTGGCTGGAACCTCGCCGATGAATCTTGACCGATTGATCCAAAACAATACCGTTAGATCCACGACGCGTGTCCCAAACCTAGCATGCCACGTATCTCCGTCGGAGAGATTGATCTTGACCGTCTATTTTGAACAAGCGGTCCAGATTTAACACTGCGTTGGGCCAATCTTGGCCTGGCACATGTCGCGCGGGATCCGAGGCGGCATGGACTGAGTCCACAGTGGATCGGAGGAGATCTGTGAACCGGGTTCATATGCCTCTGACACATGTCGGTTGCAGATTGGATCGGGTGCTGTGCTGACATCAGCATGGCGCAATAATTATCTTTTTCAGTATAAAAAAAATCTATTAATTCGGTTTTATCTAATTTTTAGGTTTTTATGATTTTTAGATCTTCCATAAGCCTGTTCTCCCTCATACGAGCTCCGATTGAGGTGATTCAAATTTTAAAAAAATTTAAAATTGAGATATATTTAATGGTGAATTTTATTTGATTTTTGGAGAATTTTTGCTCTCTAGTTTGGTGTTTATTTGGCTTTCTCTCTCGTTTCGCGTAGACGTTGAATTTTGCGAAGTGTATGAGGAGGATCCGTCGACCTAAGACTAAGGTCCAGAGCAAGAATATAACATGTCTTTTACAATATCAAAAGTGAATCTTGACTAATGGAATATGAAACATGTTTACAAAAGGTGTGTCGGGTGTTGTCACACAATGATATTGTGTTGTAGTGACGTTTGTTACGAAACGATATTGACTTGTTGATGGCACGTGGTGCATGGTAATCAACTGGGGTGGTAAATTGTTTAGATTGGGGCAAGTGGCAAGGGGCAGTGTGCCAAGGTGGGCCAGGAATGACAAAGGGTTTGTCGCAGTTTTGCCCTAGTCATCTTAAAGACAACCTTGCGAGCCTTTGAATTGAGTCAATCAAGCAACCACATGTTCTGGAATGGGACAGACTTAACTAAGTAGGATTACCGATATCTTGACATGAGATACCTCAGGTGGATGATCACATAGAAGCGTGCTTACATGGAAGTGTGGTTATAGAAGACAATGTGGCGTTACACATCAATCTAACAGTTTGTCAGTCTTATCCTTCTCCTCCACTGAGGGAAGGTGTAGTGTATGGCTTACCGGGAGGGTCAATGTTAGGATAAAGGGTTCCGAAAGGTTTCATTATTATCACTCTGCCGACACACCAAAGGAAGTGTGTTAATCCGGAGGCATCAAGAGACGATCATGTCATGTGGGTAAAGTGCATAACCTTTGCAGAGTGTAAAATCCATTCGGATAGCCGTGCTCGCGGTATTGAGCAAAGCTCGAGGATTACAGTCAAGGGTTAGATTTTATTAAATGAAAGCTTAGATGGGAAGGTTGAAGGTTAATGGAAAGTTTGGAATTTGACTTAGGGCTGATGCCATGTTTATTTGGAAATGCTGGAAATTACTATTACTGTTATTTGTTTTATTGTTTTTACAATCTACTTATTGTACTTATTCTTAAATGTTGTTTTACTACAAAATAGCCATGTTAGCCTTTACCTTTGGAGTAAGCCTTGCATATAGTGATGTCAGAATTGCATTCTGTGCACAACTTGTTGAGTGCTTTAAGTACTCACCCTTGCCAACAACAACATCACCAATGAGGAGTCTACACCAGCTTTGGGGGAGGTGTTCCAGGAGGAGATGAATATTTAGGGGCGAGCCTTGTCAGTTGCCTGTGGTATACTGAAGGGTTTATCTACGTTTTCATTCCACTGCAGTTTAACTTGTTAATCAGCCTTGCGAGGCATAGTCATGTAAGTTGACCTTAAGGTCATTCAATGAGTATTATTTAATATATGATGTCTTTTAATATGTTTCCGCTGTGTATGATCATGATATTCATCTATGTTGATCCCGTGTGCACTAGCGTGATACTGGACTAGTGCAATATACACAGAGGGTTCGGACTTGCATGTTCGGGTCCTGACAGACCTCCCCCTTGGCTGGTGTAGCTTCCCCCTTGCATTTTATTTTCTCATATGCATAAAGACTGAAGACAAATGATTTGAGTACTACTGTTCTTCCAATACATGATTTTCGCACTTGATTTCCTTGTATTGTGGACTAAAGAAAAAACAGTAAACTTTTGAATTACTGAAGTAATCTGGCATCCCAATAATTTTGAGTTTTTTTTACCATTATGGAATTGCTAAAATCCTGTGTACTAAGGTAGTGGGCACATACAATATTTTCAAAGGAAATAAATATATCATAATTTGTTATGACTAGGATTCTTGTAACACTAGCACTCTATTCTATATTAATGTGCATACAGTATATGTTGAACATATGACCAGTCCTATGAATTACTCTAGAAAGCATGTAACTTCGAACAAGGCTGCTGGGATGATACCAAGGGCAAAAAAAATCCTAGTTGACAATAATAGGTAAATGATTTTAAAAAAAATTGCTTACAATGCCTTGAAGATTATGCTACAGGAATCATGTGAGAACAAACAAAAAGTTGACAAAAGGCATCTATTAATACAACAAAAAAAGGAATTGCAGTCTTTTAAATCAGTCACACACAGAGGTAGTTCATTTTACAACACCTTTGAGCTACACCCATAAACAGAAGGCAAGAATTGCCCATCCAAGCTGTACAAGAAATGATGAGAGGGGCAAATTAAAAACAAAAGCATAAAAACTTTCAATGCTATACAATACAGTATACAAGCATTTTGTCATGAAATCCTAATCTAAAGCTTAACTTATTCCTCATTTTTCCTTATAATACCAAACAGATGAACCTTATCTTCCCCAAAATGTTTGGTAACAACTTAACCTTTTATGGTCGGCACAAGCAAGAAGAGACCTAATAAAATCCAAAACCCTGACTAACAATTCAGAATGTATGCTTGTATAGAGAATGTCATTTTTTGATGGTATACTTGTTGATTTTCTGCTGGTATACTTGTTCAGAATGTATGCTTGTTCATTTTTTGCTGGTATACTTGTTCAGAATGTATACTTGTTCATTTTCTACTGGTATACTTGTTTAGAATGTATACTTGTTCATTTTCTGCTGGTATACTTGTTCAGAATGTATGCTTGTATACTTTATAGTAAAATGTATGATGTGGGATGAAATGGGCCTGCAGTATGAGTGGTCTGCATAACTGAGGCTTGACAGGATTTGTGATTAGTCATAGCAACTAATATACACACTGTTGAAAATAGCTTAGAGTAGATGTCATTTACAGCCTTATAGGTTGAACTAGCCCTAAGGTTGTTGGGACAAAAACCCCAATTAAAAAAATGGATAGCATAGATGTAAAATACAGAAACTATTTCTAATTTCCCCCATTTTCCTATATGTTCCAAATATTCTGACTTACAGTTGTTGGCCTACAATAAGTCAACAGGCAACAAAATATTTGACACAGCCATTTACTTTCAATTGATGTGTGTCTCTCATGTATGTGTTCATGCTATTCTTGTGTGCATGTCATTACTTTTTGAATTGCTCAATGATGCCTTGCTGCCTTTTATTGCTTTGCTTCTTTATTCTGCTTTTCGATGATGCAAATTGGGTCAAATGATGAATTGGACAATTAAGGTTGTGAATTAGACCTTGAACTAGTAGACTTCCATGCTAGAAAGTATTGGTTCATTTCACTGTTGTAAAGCTTGTTCGTTATTCTTTACCTGCAGTTGTCCTCTTTTGATTATTGTCTGTGTTACTTTATTTGCGTATGCACTACTCTATTGGTTCTTTTGATTAAATAACCTGTTGTCCGAACTGGTATTATTCTGAATTCTGATCATAAGAATAGTGAAATTGATTAAAGAATACCTTAAAGTGCATGATTAGGAAGGTAAGGGTTCAAGGCCTTCTTCACATAGTTAATTGTTTAGTTCAAATGAGATAAACTTGACCTAGGTGTAGATGAGGTAAGAGCTAGTCTCTAGCATTCCTACACCAAGTGCCTGAAAGCATTATCAATCAATTATACATTTATCTAGGATTAGTATTATATTCTTACTCTTATTCTCGCAATTTGTAAAACAATCCAGAAATCAATTTTTGTGTTTGTTGTGTTTCAATTTGAAGTATTGGATGGTTAGTTAGTTCCTTTAAAAGGCTAACAACAAGTACAGGAGTTCAAATATTTCAGTGAAAATATGTGCTTATTGGAAAGCAAATTGAATGTGAAGTCCAATACAAGGTTCAACAGTTCCAAGCTCAGCAGCCACAATATGTTGGGTGTTTAACTTTGCTTGTCTTAACTTACCTTCTCTTAACCTTGCATATACAGAAAGATCACTAGGAGGGTAACATACAGAAAACAATAACAATCACGATCAGCCGAACGTACTAAACAACTCTTAAATTTACTTTCTTTCTTCTTCCCTTACCCTCTATGAATTGTTGATTCACCAACTTGCTTGATCTTTGAAGATCTAACACACCCTACTTCATTACAAGATGGTATCCCGTCATTCCTCGTCGCCGAATGGATCTGATGAGGCGCCCAACGTAGGAAAATAGAGGCACGGTCCAAGAGGGCTTAGTAAAAGGCCCCAGAGCCGATATACCATCACGGCGGTTGATCCACAGGATGGGGCCCCTACCATACCTCCTAAGGCCGTGGCAGCATTCCAGACATTATGCGGGATCGTTGGGCGTGAAAGGGTCCCCATCACCTATCTATCATAGAAGACGCTGACAGATGAGGAGCACGATAGCCTGGTGATAGAAATTTTCATGTCATTTGAGCTCCCACAAGACGCCATGCACGCACTACGACGGTATGCGTTGCTAGTGGCGGGAAAGACGTGGAAGAACTTCAAGAGCGTCCTCATCACTAATTACATCAATAAGGAAATTACTCCATTCCATAAGTACGGGTTCATCACTGAAGACGTGTGGGAACGATTTGTTGAGATGAAGACGATGGAAGAGTTTGTGCGTCAAAGTGCGGCGCTCAACACCGTCCAGTCAAAAAACACCCACCCGCATAGACTCGGCTCCACTGGGTATGTGGGAAAGATCACGCAATGGACGAGGGAGGATGATAAGGCAATCCAGAAGGAGGTCGCGCCGCTGTTTGCCTTGATCTTGGACCCGTGTGCCCAAAACTAGGTAAGAGAGAGGTCACGTCCCACGTCTTTGGACAGCGTGTCCTTTGCCAACCCCGCAGACAAGGAAGTGTCCCAATGCCTGATATCATTGAGCACGGAATCTTCTCAGGGTTCTTTCACTTCAGATAGAGAGAGATATATACTCTCCACGGCCTTGGGAAATAAGGAGCACCCGAATCGCACCCGAGACCTAGGTGTTTTCGTTCCTTGAAAAATAGGATTCCCATAAGACTCCAACACATACCGGAGAAGGAAGAGAAGCAAAGCCAAGCTCAAGGAACAGCTAGTGGCCCTGATTGAGGAAAGGGTTGAGGAAAGGCTGAGAGCACAGTTCGATAGTCAGCTAAGAAGCTTTGAGGAAAGGACAGAGCAAAGGGTGGCTGAGGAGAGGCAGGCACGAAACGTTCAGCCCAACTAACTGTCGAAGCAGTTGTGCATTCGCCCTTGAGACGGACTTGGACGATGCCAGATTTCCTCCCGACGACACCCGGGTAATATACATGTAGCAATGCTCCATAGATAGACCTTTTTGATGTGTTAGCTAACTGTGTACCCTTATGCAGGTGGCCATGCCATGCAATCTACAAGTGAGGCTTGCCAATAGCTCCGTTTCCCTACAGGCTGCTTGGGGGCGCGCTTATCTATCCTATCTAGGGTCTGTGGTGCATGGTCACATGGTAGATCCAGGCTATGCGAAGGTCTAGGTCAACGGTGTATATAAAATTTGCACTGTCAAGTAGGAGATGCCCAAATGAAGAGATCGTCACACTAGGGGATGCCATTGGCACATCATCTAGTGGCCCAAGAGGGACATCTCCTTCGACGACCACCCTGCAGCACCGAGGCAACAAGCACTACTAGAGTCACATGATGCACCAAAGCTACCAGCACTACCGGAGCCATGTGCTGCACCGAAGGAGCCCACCAAATCAACTACCGTGTCCCGTAAGGCATAGTCCATTACTTCAATTCAGGCCTAGTCGTCTCCCATGAAGACGACCTATGATAGACGGCAAGGCGGCCAAAAGGGCAAATCAAAGGGGATCATGTCAGCCCATGACTTTCCGTTGGCCCCTTTGGCGCGGCAATACGAGCTGGGACAGCCGTTCCTTACGGAAGAGTGCCAGCAGACGCTTACATTAGCCTATGTTAGATTGCAAGACTGGTGCATGGAACAAGCCAACAAGCTAGTGGCACAACGAGCATCGAGTATCTCGGTCAGCTTCAAGGAGGAGCATTTCTTGTACCAGTTTTTGGATGGCTTCTTTGTGATCGGCTTCAATGACTTGTTCGAGCTATACAACCTTAACGCCCTCGACGCCTCACTCATGAGATGCTAGATATTGTAAGTGTGCAATCACGGTCTACATTCGTGATAAAGCCCCAAGCAGCTTGGACATTTCGCGTCCCCTTGGGCAGCCTCTCCTTGCTGGACCCACGGAGTGGGCGATGACTTAAGGCATTTTGCACAAGTCATAGGGCATTCCAAGGCTTAGTCCCCTATGGACCCCTGGCGTTAAGCTGAATGACTCCCGAGTCACAATCTCATCCCCCTCTGCGGGAGGCAACAGGAATCTTCTTATTGCAAGGAGCATATAGCCCGGGAGACATCCCCTTCCCTGTGAGCACGGGCCTAAGCCCTTGGTAAGGCCAAATAAACAACTTACGACGCTTCTACGGGGACTACGCCTTAAGCTAAACGCTCGGTCTCCCTAAGAAGGCCTTATGAACCGATGCCCCCAAGTGGCCTGAGGGCCAAGACAAAGCTATAGTCACCCAAGGGCGACGCGGGGACTGAGTCCCCCTCGTCGTCGCGTGAGAAGGGAAACACTCCCGCGCTGTCTAATGACACGGAGGACTCACCCCGTTCATACATAACATAAGATAAGTTTCTCTCTCTCTCTCTTGGGGAGGGGTAACTAAATGACCCTCCGACGGGGCGCCCACGCCTTGGACCCCTCCTAGGACCCAAGGCACGATCATGCTCCCATGAAGTCATCCAGTCATGCGGTAGACTTTCTTTGGCGGGCATAATTGGCGTGGCGCTCGAGCCCTTTGTGCACTTTGTTTATAGCGGATATCAATTGCCCTCAAGGGCACATCCTAGAATAAAACATTGAAAAAGTCATAAGTCATCTATACCATAACATCAAAACAAATTCATACAAAACGAGGGGAGCATGCCCTAGCCAACCATCATGGGCATTGCAAATGAAGATACATCTCTAACTAAAGAAGTGCTCCCCCTTACAAGATTGGGTGGGGAAGATGTGGGCATGTTCCACGAGTGCCATGTGGACTCGGCCAACGCTGTCCGCACGCTTGGAGCCAGGAAGCGGCAGTCAGGGTTCACAAAACCGACGAAAATCGCTCGAAAACCGCCGCTGAGGTTCGAAATCAAAAACCGTTCAGTAAACCGGTCCATTCAAAAAAAAAATTTAAAAATTTAAAAATTTTGAAAAAAATTATGCGCTCGGTTTTTCGTCAAAAACCGTGGTTTTCATCAAAAATCGCTCACAAAAACCGTTTTGCGACGAACATCCGGTTGGCAGCGGTTTTTCGAAAAAACCGAGCAGTTTTTCGAAAAAACCGCGGTTTTTCTAATTTTTTTGGAATTTTTCAGAAAAATTTGATTTACTAACCCTTCGATTTTTGACGGTTTTTAGGCGATTTTTCGAGCGATTTTTGCGGTTTTCGTACCGCGAATTTCGAACGCGATAGGAGCTCCGGTGAGATTTGCTCTAGCAGCGGTGTCCCCACACACCGCCCACTCTGGGCGTGAGCCAGTGGTGGGGTGACTCCCCTCGACGACGAACTGCTCGGCTGTGGAAATCCCCCTCCATCATGGGTTAAGCTAAGGAAGCTGCTCCTCGGGCACCTTCAGACCAGGCTGAGGCCTACTGCAGGCGTACCGAACCCGTCGGGTCCAAGCGACGGCCACACCTGCTCCGGCTCACCTTTATTCCTCCCCTAATGACCGGCAAGAGGACGATGCCAGTTCCCCCCTCTGCCTCCCTCGGCAGATCCTGATAGGGGGTGTGCGGGTGACCGGGCTGGTGGCAACACTCGCCCCTCTCAGCCATGAGCCGGAGTCCGCAGGAGTGTCCCCTTCGCCTCCCTCGATAGATCCCAACAGGGGGCATGCGGGCAGCTGGGCTGACGGCGGCTCTTTTTCCCCCGATGGTGTCCCGTTGAAGATAGGCACTTTGGTGTTTGGACCAGAAGAGACCAAGGAAACAGAAAGGGGCACTGGATGGGGCTCTAGTCTCTCCATTTAGGCCTTTACTAGCTATGAGCCCGGGCATGAGCTAAGCGCCCCATAAGCCCCGTAACGGGTGATGACAGTAGCGCCCTAATCGCACTCCCACGGGCGCTCCCAAGCACAGTCACGCCAAAAGCTTGGTACGGTGTGCAGCAAGAAATAAAGTGGAAGCCAAGGCCAATACACAGGTAAAGGAGGAGCTATTTCAGCTAAGAGAGACCCGGCGGGTGTGGGTGTTCTGCGGAGATGCACAACGAGCGTGGCAAGCAACGCTCGTGAGGGGCTACCTGTGGGCGCCCCCAATCCTTACTCTTGGGTTATGGGCCCTGGCACTGAGAGACACTCCTGAAGAATTAATGGCCTGCCACGACATGTGACGTATGCGGCCGAAGACGTGTACTCGACGTTATTGCTTCAAAGGTTCTCCGTCCAGGCAAAGAGGCCTCGTCGGGAAGCATGAAAGAGGACCATCATTTAGGGCAGTCCCAACTCTCCACCTTAGCTGGTGTCTATAGAATTAATTACACTGCCAACTAAGCAAAAGTCTGATGTGGCATAGGAATTAAGGAAGGGAGAGAAGAAAAAACAAAGAAACCTATCTCATGCAAGAAACTGGGTCGGCACGGATACCAAGACAAAAGAAGCATTGGGTTTGTGGTACATGCATGAAGTCATTAAATTTTACTCTATAGTTGTGTTTGTGGTACATGCATGAAGTCATTAAATTTTACTCTATAGAAACTGTTCACGGAAACTATGCATTGAAGAGACCAGGTCTTAAGGATATTTATTGCTCTCTCTCTCCTCTAAGACATTGCTCATGGAAACTATGGGTTAGGTACTAGACTTTGAAAGGGGGCCTTTTGCCCAAGGAGGTTCATGCTGGTCATGGGTGTTGCCCCAACGCTCGCTCCAAACCTACTTGATGGTTGAGATCGGACGACGGCCTAATGCCCGATCGATTCGAGGGGACCAAGCGGATGAGGGAAGTCAGGCCCGCGCTCTCTGATTTTGGAATAACCCATAGCGCCCAGAACCAGAGTAATCTGCCACTTGGGCAATTTACAAGTAGACGCACGTAAGGTAGAGTGGATCTCCACCTCCCGCAAGTCATCAAGCCAAAAAGACCTTCTATATCCCTTAGGGCGCTTTTGAAAGACTCTCGAGGGTGCTAAGGGGAGGCCTCCTCATATCCCACAGGAGGCTCCCTCCTACCTCTGCGAGCGTGCTACGGGACGCTCCCTCATACCCTCCCGGGCGTGCTACGGGACTCTCCCTCCTACCCCCGAGGGTGTGCTACAGGAGACTCCCTCATGCCTTCGCAAGCGTCTACGGGACGTCCTCTCATACCTTTGTAGGGGTGCTATGGGAGGCTTGTAACATCAAAAAAACTAAAATAGAGTAAGAAATTAAATTTAGAATTTAATTCTATTTATTAATGATTTTTCTGCATTTTCTGAATTATTCTGGATTTTCCTTGATTTTTGCTCTAATGAGAAAACCTTTATATGTAATAGATAAACAACAATAATAAAAACTTACATTAATAAAATGTATAACAATCCCTGCATAATCTTGAGAGATCTCTAGAATCCAACCTCTGAATTTTTTTTAAAAAGCCAAGTAATCATAATGTGCAACAAATGCCCAATTAATGTTTCTTGACTAGCAACACTAAGCTTATCAGATTTAAATAAAAATAATCCTACCTTATCTCAAGCTAAAAATTTAATATTATTTTTTGGATAGATAAATAATCTACAATAAAAATATTAAAAATAAATAATCAATTTCAATATATTTAAAAATTCAAAAATAGAATTTCTGAAAATCTAGGAATCAGAATGTCAGAATTTTTATAAATTAGATATTAAATTTAAATTTTTACTGAAAGCTTATAAGGCCAGGAGGAACTCCTATGAAAAATTTCAAAATGTTTTGGTAAGATATAAGTCCTCTGATAAATTAAAAACAGAAAACCCAATTCTGAGCACAGTGCCTTGTCAGAATTTCTGTAAATTCTGTGCAAAGTATGTTTATCTAAAATTTCTACAGTGTGAAGATAATTGTCTAACTGTCTCTGATAAAAATTATCAAAAAATTCACATCAAGAATTAATGATCATTTAAAGCTCAACATCATTGCCAGAACCCTGAATAAATGAGGCGGTTTTGCATCCCTTCACTGAAATAGTAATTGAGGCCCCGCATGTCAGCCTCACTTCTTCCCTCCTCCTTCCTCCTTCCTCACAGCTTCCTCTGCCCGGTTCATCCCTTCTGCCCCCACTCAATCGTAGCTCCTAGCCAACAATTTGTTGCCACGCCGTGTGAACCGAATTTAGCAAATTACGGCGCAATCATTGCCTTGCCACGTCCTGCTGCCACACTGTTGCCCTCGCCGTGTTTCCCAGAGTCCAGCCATGCTTCTTCCTATGCAACGCCGAGAGCTCATCTCACCGAGCTCGCGATCTGGGCAGGCTTATCTGCGTTTCCCTAGCTATAAAAGGCGCCCACGGCTTGCTGTGAGACTGCGCCCTCACTCTCCCATTTCCCCTCTACTAGTTCCGACCGAGAAACCTCTGAGCCGCCTCAATTCCGCCATTGCCAGACAACAACAGAGCTCGGGCAAAAACAAAAATCCGATGAACCACAGCATTAGAAGACATCAATAATCAAAAGCCCTCAAATATATTGAAGGTCATTCATATAGAACCCGCCGCCACTAAGGAGCTCCTTCCTCATGGCCAGCCACCAGCGGCGCAGCTCCTCCGTTCATCTCCACTTCGAATAAGAGGAAAAAATGGAACCTCTAGCATCCATTAGTGCCTAATGTGCTACCGATTTGATCTGTCATACCTCTATTCATCTTCCCCGGCGAGGCACCTTCTTTGCTGCCGCGGGCTCTCGATGGTAGCTCACCTCGGACCGCCTTTGGCTGAATCGGTACCACCGTCGGATGCGCCTTGTCAAGCTCATGCTCCCCATGTACTCGCTTTCGCCGGATCTCCGCTAGAGAAGGGTCGCCGGCGTGCCCTAGCCAAAGCTCTACTCTAGAGTCTCTGTCGAGTGGGCCCCAAAGGTCAGTGGCGCAGCCAAGCTCTAAGGAACGCGCCAAAGTGATGAATACGTCTTCAGTTAGGTGAAAACGTATTTTCTAACTTCCATCCGAATTTCTGAACAGCCCAAAATTCAAAGTAGCATAATTTTTTATATATAGCTCCAAACTAGATGAAATAAATTTATAAATTCGTATAAAATTTTGAAGATTCAGAATATACAAAAATATTTAACTTTTGAACCACAGAAGTAATATTTGAATTAAGATTTGATAAAAAACCCTATTATGGTCTTTATGCAATGATTGTGCAATATAACTCTTAAAATAAAAAAAAAAATTTATTTTTATTCTGAGACCATAGGGAACTCAAATATGCAAAAACATTTAATTTTTGAACTATGTTTGAATTATTTGCTTGGCAAATATCAGAAAAACCTATTATGGCCATTAATAAAAATAAGTATATAATAGCTCATAAAATAATAAAATATTTTGTATGAGCTCTTGGAATTAGTAGAAGTCCATTTATGTAAAATATTTAGACTAAGACATAGTTTAGATTCTTTTAATAAAAGGAAATGCAACTCACAATAATAGATATATGTATAATCTATCGTGGTTAAAATCAAAACAATGCAAAAATAGCTTTAAAACATTTCTAGGAACATACCCTATTAATGCTAGAAAAATGAGTGAATTATCATGTGTAGTGTAGTCGCAACTTAAATCGAAATCCGGCTCGTCATAACGTTAACTTTTGGATCATTTATGCTATGTCAACAGCAAATAAAGTGTCTCGTCTATATAGTAAAATTTGTTTAGAAATGTTGTACAAAGTTAATACTACCATATTTTGAAGAAAGAAGTTCATTATATAAAAGTTTGCATATAAATCTTACTAGCGATATAACCTTAAGTATTATGATTTCTAGAATTTAGAAACACTTAAGCCTTTTCGGCAGTTCGTAAAACACCTCGTATAAATGCAAATTTTATGAAGATCAGCCCATAAATTATATTTAGGATATGGACTACCATAATCTAGAAAAATATTTATATTTCAACTTGCTTTGCATCTAAATCCTGATAGCTCAATACCCTTAAGTGTTATGGTCATCAGAAACCTTAATGCCATTTAAGCTATTTCAGCAATGAATAAAACATCTCGTCTAAATCCTAAAATTTATGAAATTAGCTTAGGATTGCTCCCCAAAGTATGAGAACCTTATTATGAAGAAATAATCTTGTTTCATCATGTTTTGCATATAAATCCTGTCATCCAAATAACCCTAAGTATTATGATCTCCATAATCCGTAATATGATAAACGAGCTTTAATAATAAATAAGAAATCAATGCTTAAGATATTTGTTTTAACCAAAACATTCTTAAAAACTAGAATATGTAAACCAATAGCTCAACCTAACAGATCTAGTGTGTATATATATTTAAAACGAATTCTTATGCAAATTCAGTACCACTCATGTATAACATGATAACTAATGTTTTAATCCTATTAATCCAAATAATTTTAGCATCTAGAATTCGAAGTTATAAATACAAGAATACATAATTTTAGCCTCTTGAATTCGTAAAAGAAGAATAAATAATCTATAAAAGAATCTGCATCCGTTCTTTATAGCAAGTCTTTATTTGATATATTGTTTGTCTTCTTTTTGCCCTTATTGAAATATGTTATTCGTTGTATTTCCATTGAACGACGTGTAGAACCCGATGTCACTAATTACATCGTCAACCACGCCAGTTGCAGCCGTGACTTCATCACAAACAACAATTAAGCAAGGCAAACACCCCCTTTGATCATATTGATCCCAGTATTTAATTTTCATTGTGTTTATCTAAATATTTCATGCATGCATTTATTTTCTGTAAATACGCTATTTTGTGATACTGGTAGATATACCTGTTGTCTCATGAAACTTCCTTGATAAGTATGGACATGTGAACCTTGATAACCATATAAATGGGTTAGACAATACATAATGTCAACTTGGGTATATGCGAATATTAACCATGCTTAGCCATGCTTTAGAACCAACGTTGAATATGATCAGATCAAAATTGATTCTTGAGAATTGAAAAAAGTTGGTTATGACATGATGTCAGTTGTTGGTATTTTGACTAAAAACCCTAAAAATAAAAACTATGGTTTAGATACGGGCAATTATTGGCAATAGCCGGTTGTGCAAGGGTTAGACTTGTACGTAGTATAGGGGGAGATTATTGCCCGTGTCGGATTAAGGACCGAGCTATGGGTTGTTTTCAAGCCAAGAACTCTGTGCAACCACAGGTGTTGTTATGGGCAGCCTTAATCTATTAAGTTGCTTAGGTCTGGCTTTGCACATTGGTAAGCGAGAGATAGTATGAGCAATCCTTTCTAGGTTTGCTTATGAGGGGCTTCCACACTTCGTTGTGGGTAAATGCATATCAGTGTAACAGTGTACGCCTTGGTATAGGAAGAAACCGTCACCGCAGGGATTTACTGCTCCTATCGCAAGGAATTACTACTCATGTTACCACTTTAAAATGGCAGGGAATCACTGTCATGTTTCTTCTCCATAACAAGGATTCAACGTCATCGGGCTGGTGCAAAGGTCTAGGTAATGTAACGGTTATGTTATGATCTCACTGCGGCACACCAAAGGAAGTGTGTCAATTGCGCTGCACAAAGAGATGATCATTTCTTGTGGGTAAAGTTGTACTCCTCTTCAGAGTGAAAATCTAATTAATTAGCCGCACCAACGATCAAAGGCACTTGGTAACGTCATCACATGGTTAAAAGTTTTACTATTTTAAAATGGGATGATTTTCACCTGATGTGCCTTGTTTTGGCAAAGATTATGGTTATGCCACATGTTGACAAGGAATGGATATGTCAGAATTGGATTATTGGATCATTGAATTATTCAATACTTGCGAAGGGCTGTGAGTATTACTTATACTTTACTTATTTCTTATCAGTCAAATTTGCTCTTACAAATTTGTTTGAGAAATTGCAACTTGATTTACAAATTAAATTCTGCTTTATTTAAAATTAACTATAGTAGCCTCCTTTGATATAGCCTGCATTATTGCATTTGCAAATACCACTTAAGTCTTGCAGAGTACAAAAGTACTCAACCTTACTTAATCTATTATTTTAGGTTGGTAAGAAAGCGAAGCTCCGAAGATTACTTTTTGTCACAGGACGCGAGAATTCTAATGATGCGATCTTTCTAGGGATTTATGCCTTGTTAGTTGCCTGAGGGATTGGATGGGCACACTACAAGATTTACTTCCTCTGTGCTGTATATATATACTCTGAGTTGTAAGAATACCATGTACAAATAGCTTCCGGTTTAATAAAATAATGTATGCTTGTGATTCCAATTGTTGAAAATGTGCATACTATCCACTGATCATGGGACTAGTACTGTATGCGCATTAGATTTTCATTTTTGCATTTATGCGAAAATGGGGGTCGTTTCAAGGCTCTCTCATACCCCCGCGGGGGTTATACCTCTGTAGGGGTGCTATGGGAGGCTCCCTCATACCCCCACAGGGGTTCTATGGGAGCTCCCTCACCCCTCCGTGGATGCTACGGGATGCTCCCTCACACCCCTGTGGGCATGCTACGGGACACTCCCTCCTACCCGTACGGGCGTGCTACGGGAGGCTCCCTCATGCCTCCGCGGGCATCTATGGGACAACCCCTCATACCCCTACGGGGGTGCTACGGCACGCTCCCTCACCCCGCCGTGGATGCTACTAGACACTCCCACTTACCCCCGTGGCGGTGCTACGGGACGCTCCCTCATACCCTACGGGCGTGCTATGGGAGGCTCCCTCATACCCCCGCGGGGGTGCTACGAGACACTCCCTCACCCCTCCATGGATGCTACAGGACGCTCCCTCATACCCCCATGGGCGTGCTATAGGAGGCTCCCTCTTACCCCCGTGGGGTGCTACAGGACGCTCCCTCACCCCTTCGTGGATGCTACGGGACACTCCCTCATACCCCTACGGGGGTGCTACGAGATGCTCCCTCATACCCTCGTGGGTGTGCTACAGGAGGCTCCCTCAAAGCCCCACAAGGGTGCTACGGGACGCTCCCTCAAACCTCTGTGGATGCTACGGGAGGCTCCCTCTTGCCCCTGCGGGCGTGCTACGGGAGGCTCCCTTCCTTATACACTCACGGGCTCTCTAGAGGGAGTACTCGGGGGTCTCCAGTCCTCCAAGGGGCCTCACCACTCCCCTTGACCGCAAGGCACTTGGCAAGACACTCGGTCCAAGAGGGCGCCCCCCAGACACCCTTGGAGATAAACAGGCACCCTCGAGCCACTTGGGACCAACCGCCAAGTGGGGTCCCCAATTCCCCTATGGGGCCCCAGAGTTAGAAGCCTACCCCTAGAGGACGATGACGTGAGATCCACTACCTCTTCGCGGAAAAGACCAAGATGCCCCCACTTAAGTTGCGCTAGTAGGGATAGGATGGTACTTTGTGTAACAGGCTGGGTGCCTATAAAACCCCACTGTAACCAATACCTGGGAGGGGCACTCTCATTGAATACAAATCACAAAACTGGTGTGTCCCTCGGGAGCCTGGGTGAGGAGACCCCTCCCTAGTCCCCCCGAGGAGCACACCAACAAGAGTTGGGCGTTTTCTTAGCTCCCGAACCTGTATAAACTCTCGAGTCTACTCTTTCTTTCTTGGACTATGGCCTGTAAAACGGCCGGCGTCCGCCCACTCTTGTGTCCTATTTTTGAACATATGGCACCATCATCACAATCGGTTGTGAGCAAGAACCGATTGTGATGCCGACTTCATCACAATCGGTTCTTTATTAGAACTGATTGTGATGAGGGTTTGGGGCTTGGTTCTCTGTACATCCTCCCGAAAACAGCATAGATTACACATAGTATGCATATCACATTCACAATATATATTGAACACAAACACTTTACAATACACATATTACATTCGTTCACAATATACAACACAAACATACTTAAAAATCAGTACACATATCACATTCACATGATATAATATTGTTTACATATGGATTAGTAGGAGCCTGTTGGATTTCTAAACCTACCGTCCTCCGCTATAACTTCTTTCCAGTACCACTGGCATATGTGGTCTCGTAATTTGTTGAAATCTTTGTTTTGTAAGCTCTTGCGGGGGATATCGATCTTCTGCAAAATAAAAATGTGTGCACTAATTTAAGTTTTAAAATTTGTATGTAAAAGGCTGAGTGTATTATGCATATACATATACCTTAAAGAAAAGGTATGAGCCACCGACCAGGATTAGCATGTGATGCATGACGTAGAAGCCGCGTAGGTCGTCGCACCCTTGATGATGACACTATGAACAAAGAAAATCAAATTAAGAGATGAAGAATAGATGTCAGAAAAAAAATAATCCTATGCTAGGCACTTGTACCTTGAAGTGGTTCCACTCCAACTGGTCGCCTCGTTTGTGATCGTGTCGCGCTCTTTCAATAACGTAAGACAAGAAAGCCCTACATACATTGGAGAGATGCCATTGAGGCAAAAAAATGAAAAACAATCTAGCCCAGTTACAACTATTTACACTTATATCACATTAGTCACATTAGTATCGAGGACTGAAGCAATACATATCTTACAAAGACTCTTGCCTGGGTTAGGTTCTTTTGAAACTCAAATGTGGTAGGAACCTCTACAAGAACTCATCCACCCAAAATCCAAATCCACTTGAGAAAGCAATTAATATCCAACAAAAACTTCCGCCTCCTAGGTCCTTTGAATCCCAATTGCAGCAAGAGCCCCACATCCTCTAGGTCTTTTAACCCCAAGAGCAGCAAGAGTCTACGCACACCAAATCAACACCTAAAATCAGTGTTATCCTAGGAGGGCTATGGCGGGCCGACAACACAGAGCACATCAGCACACGCACCAGCACCAAAACCACAATATATTTGTCCACAACAGGGAATAATAGTAGTGAATAACATGTAACATCACAAATTCACGATATCACATAGTCTCAAACTAAAACCACATAGCGACCACCAGAAATAGATATATTCTTAAACTTAGTTCGTGAAGAAACTTAAGCAAGCATGATAATGTGATGAACTGATGATCAAATGAGTTAAATGTCTCATGACTAGTAATCATCTTTCTCATAATCCTTGGTTAGGAGCACTTCTTCTTGGTCAGACTCAAAGTCAATATCCTTCTTCACATTGACCTCTTCTTCTTCCTCGGTATCGGACTTGAAATACTCTTCATAAAATTCTCTCACTCTTGCGCTCCTACGAAGTTCCAAGACCTCATTAGCACCACATGCTTCTTAAATTACTTTCCATGTAAGACCCATAGCAGGCTCAATATCTTAATCATCGTCCCCACCTTCAATTAACCACCGTTAAGCTTCATTAGCTTCAAAACCCAGAAGGGGGTCTATGCTCTTCTCTTTTTTGTTCCTCAATTTGGCACTGTATTGAACAAAGTCCAGATGGTGCAATCCATATCTAGTCTATTCTTTTTCTTTATATGTATCTACAAATTGCAAAGTGAAGTGTAGTTAGATAAATCTAATATTGAGAGTTGAGACCTGAATATTTTATATTTGGAGAATTAGAGTTGACTTGAGAGACTAACCCCTTCAAAAGTACTCCAATTTCTTTCACAGCCGGATGAACTAGAGGTCAAGGAGTGGATCTTTATGGCCATTGTTTCTAATATAGGAACTTTACATCAAAAGTTCTTCCACCATTTAGTTGCATATTAGGGACAAGAAATAAAATGAATTAGTATATGATAATTGTATTAGATTGCATGTACTGAATTATAATTTAAAATTATCAAATTGAGTATTAAACCTGGATTAAAATCAAAATCTTGTCATGTGGCCTTTGCTGTCACTTTTGTAAAGTGGCCTTCTTGTTCTTTAAATATAGTCAACTCAGCATTTATTAAGTGAGTTTGTTTGTCATCATCACCATGATAAAAGGTCTCTACACAAGTGAATACCCCATCCATCATAACATCATCCAAAAAGACAGAATCATCACAATAACTATAATATAGATTCAAGAAGCATGTCGTCAAGTGCAATGGAGAATCAAACCTATCCTTCATCTTATTATCAATAATATTTATGATAGGATTGTAGGTGTAGCTCAATGATTTCTTTCTTTACCTTTAGCATTTCTTCATAAAGAAAGGCCATAGATGGCTTGCTATCCCCATCAACCATGCGAAGAACTTTCACCAATGGCTCAAAAACCCTCAAGCAAAGAGAAACTCCATTCCAAAAGGCCTTACTCACCAATGTTGCCATTGCTACCCTTCCTTTGTCTTTTTTACAATGGTTGCAACTTTCCCATTCTTGGCTAAATGTCATCATCCTTAGTTAGACCTTAATCAAGCTTTGCAAAGTAAGAAAAGAGGATGCAATCTAGTCACCTTGGCCTTATTATATCTCTCTTCTTTGTAAATTTCCTCATCAACACGCGAGGTTCTATTGTGCGAATAGATAAAAATGGTTAATGCCTTGGCTTAATCAAGTGTCTTCTTGAACCTTGATATGTTGCTAATTTCTTGTAGCATCAAGTTGATGGTGTGAGTTGCAACATGAGGTCCAAAAAATATTTGGCCTTTTGTCCTTCAGTAATTCCTTCGCTTCCATGTTGTTTGAAGCATTGTCCGTGACTACTTGGACAACATGAGCTGCACTAACTTTTTCAATGCAACCATCCACATACTCAAAGATGACTTGAGTAGTGTGTGCCTCTTGTGGCGCTTCCTTTGATCCTAAAAAACATGACCCCAAGTTACAATGCACACACAAGTTCATGATACTACTCCTTTTTCAATCAGTCCAAGCATCGGTCATAATAGAGCACCCGGTCTTGACCCTCTCTTTTTTATGGTCCTTCAACAAAACCTTAGTTCTATCCACTTCCTCATACAACAATTTATCTCACACATGATATGGAGAAGGGCGAATAAAGCCAGGGCCAAAACGTCTAATAGCTTCACACATTTGTGAGCAGGCATCATTGCTGATGGAGTTGAAAGGCACACTTGATTTATAAATACACCTCGCAATATATTGCCTCACTTTATGGGTTCTCTCCTTCCAAAGTGCTTCACTAATATTTTGTTGCCGTAACACTTGGGAGGTCATAGTAGTTGGATCAATAGGCATTGTAAACTTATCCATCGGTCCCAACTTCTGATGGGCTAAGCTATCAACTTCTTCAAGTTCTTCACATGTGGCATCCTCTTGAATGGTCACTTCATTTCTAATCTCTTCATTCCTATCTTTCTTGGCCTTCCTCACTTTTTTTGCATCCTCGATGGATTTCTTGCACTTCTCTTTATCTTCCTTAGTGGAGAGTGGGCATCTAGCAATATTGCTCTTGATGTGACCAATATGTTGTTTTATCCTATACACTCCTCCAGAAACAATCTTGTTACACAGCTTGCATCTCACTTTATCCAAGTTGTTTGGATCAATAAACACTCCATACTCCCACCCTATGTCCTCCGACTTCCGCTTAAGGTTGTCCATGGTGACCTCCGCTATGGCCGACATCATGGATGACATCCTACAAGTCCGCAGAGCAGCAGGTTAGCAACAATAGTAGCAGCACCAAGCACTAAGCAGCAGCAGCACAAGCAATAGTAGAGCCAGTAGCCAGCAGCACAAGCAATTGTAGAGCCAGCATTGATATTGTTTGGATCAATCAAATTGGAATGCTTTTATTGCTTTGCCATATCCATTACTCTTATCCATACAACCTAAACTCAACATGAACCTTGAATAGTTGAGTGCCAGTAGAGCCAGTAGCAATAGGCAGTAGCAAAGCCAACACAAAGTAGCAATAACAGAGACAACAGCCAGCCAGCAGCTAGATAGCAGCCATCAACAAAGCAGCTAGCAGCCAGCAATAGAAGTATAGCACAAGCAGCTATCAGCAAAGCATCAAGTCAGAGCAGAGTAGAGCATGGCCACGAGCACAAGTAGAGCAGAGGCACAGAGCAAACCACAAGGCACAAGCACAAGCACATCCACAGTAGAGCAAAAGAGAGAGGTACCTAAAGGTTGAATCCGACGCCATGATGACTGAATCGAGGCGGGGGGAGGGTGATTCCAACGGCGGAGAAGATGATTATGGCGGTGGAGGTTGAATTCAATGGATTGATGCCTGAATTCGGGACGTGGACGTCGAATCTAGCTAGGAGAAGAGGCAGCGGCCGACAGCGATGTTGAACCAGCCGATGGTGACGTCTCTCTAGCTGTTGGAGCTGCCCGAGGACGCAGGACAGAGGGTGAATTTACGGCGGCTGCTGAACACTAACCCTAAGTCGAACGGGGAAGGTCACAATGTAGCTCTTTTTGTACCCGACCACGACTCCTGCCTTGCTCCAGGGGCCCGCCTACACGCCTACTTAGACGCCTAGCCACTGCCACGCCTTGCTCTGCATGGCCGCCTAGCGCCAACCTTGGAACCGCCTAGGCGCTCCCCACCTGGCTGGCCAATAACATCAAAATTGGGGCAAAGGGCTACCGCCGAGAGCCTAGGTGGCTGCCTAGGGCAACAATACCTAAAATCCAAACCCATTCGAGAAAGCAATTAAGACCTAACAAAATCTCCTACCTCCTCTAGTCCTTTGAATCCCAAGCATGGTAACAACCTCCATATCCTAGCCCACCCACCCAAAATCCAAAATCGTTCGAGGAAATAATTAATATCTTACAAAAACTCCCACCTTCCCTAGAAATTTTGAACCCCTAAGAGCGGCAAGAGAACTCATACTAAGGCCCTGTTTGACAGAGCTTTAGATCCTAGGTCCACCTCAGATCTGGAGCTTGTAAGCTAAAATAAAGTGAATTAAGTTTATATTTTCAATCTAAAATGTAAACAAGATGACTCACCTGAACACTCTTAATGTACCTACAGCTCCAGTTCTATAAATTTCTATAGTTAGGAATACCCTGTTCCACCAACTCCACGGATTTCGGTGAAACTGAAGCTGTGCCAAACACCCCCTAAATCCCCTCACCCAAATCCAACCCATTGAGAAAGCAATTAATAACTTAAAAGAACTCCCACCTACCCTAGATCATCTCGAACCAAGATCCTCTTATTAATAACTCAATCATCAAAATCCAAATATTCAAGGGGGTAATTAATACCTTAAAATATATTTTTTCTTTTAGGCCCTCTTTAGACCCGAAATTTGACAAGAATCTCCCATCCCAACTCACCATCCTAAAATCCGTCGATTCCGTCCTCTATATAGACTCCAGTCCAAGAGGAACCTCCTGTCCCAATACACCTCCCTGAAATCCAAACCAAACTCCAGACTCCCAAACCCCAAAAGCCCAGCGGGAATCTCTCTCCCCATCATTCCCAGTCCCAGCTCACGCGGCACCTGCCCATTCAAACCTCGTGGTTCTCTAAACCCACCCGAGGCGCTCTCCTACCCTCGCCGCCGACGGAGAACGTGCGCCTCCTCCTATCGCTGGTGAGTGCCCCGCGCCGCGTGCTCCCAATTCCCCCACCCCTCCGCGCGCGCCGCTCGTTCCAGGGTTGGGGGGGCGTAAGAAAAAAAAACGCAGAATTTCTTGTCCCCCGTGTGATCAAAGCCATGTGGGTAGCTAATCCGTCACCTGGTATGGTTTCTTGGCTCGAATCGAGCGCAATCCGGCTCTAGAATCTCGTCCGCAGCACGAAGAGCGTGGTATTGGTGGGAAAAGCAGGACATTCCCCGCGGCGTCGCTTAAAAAAATAAGAAGAAAAACCTTGAATTTCGTGTCAAACGTAGGTGTACGAGAGCATGTGGTGAGGTGATCTGTTGGGTTCATGTTGGTTAATCTGCAGAAGCTATCTGGTCGCTAGTTTTGAAACAAAAAAGGCACGGCATTGGTCGAATCGTAGAAAAATAAGGCATGGAATTTATAAAAAAAAAGCCATGTTAGAGGAGGGGAGGCGATGCTTGTAATGGCCTAGAATTTCTTGTCACAGATAGGTACTCCTTCCGTTCTTTTTTATTTGATGTCTTAGAATCAGTGATCACCAATAGTCTAAAACTATCTATATTGGTTATGTGAAAACTATATTATTAGGTTGTTGTTAAAATACTTCCATAATATTATAATTTTATAGTATATATTAGTAATATTGAATTATAAAAGGTAACAGTCAAAGTCACGTCTTGGAAATCGTGAAAAATCAAAATCGTCAAATAAGAACAGAGAGTGAGTGTACGAGAGCACTATAATCAGGAAAAATTTGTAGGTCGTTGAGCTGGAGGAGCGCCTGTTCCAACGTCCAGTTTAATTCAACGACGGGATGGAAGGGGAGGGATTGAGGAAGGAGCCAAAAACCTAGAATCCATTGCCCCGTGTGCAAACACAGCGTGTAGGTAGGTGGATAGATAAATCAGAGCACACAACAAGGTGATTCATTGTGCTTAAATTAGCTATCGCAGTTTTCTTCAGTATTTGATTGATTCATCGGCACGTTACATTCTAAGCAATCTTGAACTTCCTTTCCTTTTGGCACTTGGCAGCCGTGATGTCCAGGGGACGCTCTTCGTCGTTCTGTGTCATCGTTTGATTCGGTTTGATGACGGGTAATACGCAGCCTTCTAGGCCGCCACGGGTATGTTCTGTCCTGTTGTAGGAAGGTTATTCTCAGTGTGAACATTTTACTTTTGTTGTGGTGTGGTAAGCCTCTTTATTGATTTCCAAGCAGCCACCCAGGCCTCCAATGATGGGTTCTAGTGACCAGCAACAAAACATGGGACGGCAAATGCCTCTGCAGGTAAACTGAACTGTGGACTTTTGCATGTTTATGTAGTATGCAACTTTGTAATCGAATTTTATGTTTTTAATATTTCTTTTATGCCCCCGATTTCAGTTTAGGTCGGTCATTCCTCAACAAAAGCCTCCTCAGTTCATTAAACCAGCGGCAGCGCAGTTTCGATCTGCTGGTCAGGCCATGCTAGGAGCTAACAATTGCATATCGAGGCAGATGCCACATTTGCCGCAACCTGAGCAGCATTTGCCTCGCTCTGGTCAAGTCCTACCTGTGTCACAAGTATCTTCTATGGCGTATCATCCGGCTAAACCTAAGTCATCAATGCCTCTACAGCTGCAGCAGCAAGCTGTGTTCCCTGGTGGACATTTTCCCACCACAGGTGCCCCTATACCTCCTCCGTCGTATACAGTAAGTCTTATTATTTTCTTGCAGTTGTTATTTGCATGTTCACTGTTTCCCTTAATCGCATCATTTATGTATTTCAAATTTCTGCTATTAACAAATATAGAATGCTATCTGATAATTTACTAAATGCTACATTTCAGTATCAAAAATCATCGGTTCCTCCACCTGTAGTGCAACCCCGGGATACAGTTCTGGGTGAGAGTGTATCTCTTGTGACACCTCTATTGCAGCCTGGGCATCAACCAATGTCAGCTCCGGCTACATTACCTGTAGTACGTATTGTGGGATCTCTGCTCAATCACCTGATTTTTTGTCAACTATGTAAAATTTAATATCCTTTACCTTGTTTGCAAATGTGAAGGTCAACTCTGCTGAACCTGGCTCTTTGGATTGGCGAGAGCATACTTCTGCCGATGGAAAAATGTAAAACAACTTCATGTATTTTCTTTTATTAACTTTCTTCATGATGCAGCATGTAATTTAACTATTGCATATTTTGGTCTTTTTGCTAATTTGTTTTGTGTTATCATTTCTTCATCTAGGTACTACTATAATAAGAAGACAAGGAAATCAAGTTGGGAGAAACCTGTTGAGTTGATGACACCTTTGGAGGTTAGTCATGCTGTGTGCTAACATGAATCAATCATTTATTCATTTCTCTCTTGTGCTATGTTTTTTTGTTCTCTTACGTGGAATTCCACTTTGTTGTTTCAATGTACTGATATTCATTTTACCATTTTTCTGGAACTCCACATTATTTAATGTTTCCTACTAAATAAAATTTTATATCCTTTCTGTTGCAATAATTGAGTTTACAAATGCGATGCTCAAGTCCGCTGAATCTAGCTCTTTGGTTTGGCAAGAGAACACTTCTACCGATGGAAAAAAGTAAGTCATCACTCATCTTCATATTATTTGCTGTTATTAACTTTCTTCATGGTGTGGTACAATACTTAGTTATTGCATGTTTTGGTCTTTTTGCTTATTTGGTCGCTTTCTCATTCTTCGTAACATTTTCTGTTATTAACTTCCTTCATGACGCGGTACATATTTTACTTATTGCATGTTTTGGTGTTTTTGCTTATTAGGTTTGCTTTCTCATTGTTATTTATCTAGGTACTACTATAATAAGAAGACTAGGCAATCAAGTTGGGAGAAACCTGTTGAGTTGATTACACCTTTGGAGGTTAATCTTAATCATGCTGTGTGCATATATGCATAATTTATTCTTTTCTTTATGGTTCTACCTTTTTTTTGTTCTCTTAATTGGAGTTCAATTTGTTGTTTCAACATATCGATATTCATTTCATCAACTTTCTGGAATTGTACTGATGTTTGCAAGGTGAAATTCACCTTTGATATTCCTTTGGTCATGACGTGCAATTATATGCTTCAGTAATTAAGATTTAGAGCTTCGCTTATGTAATCTAAATATTTAACTGCACTAGTAACATTCGAATTTAGTGTTTCATCCCTGCATTTTATGTACTTCACTTTTTGCAGCACTGATATATAAAGCTCAAACAATTGAAAACCACTATGGGACAATGCTTATATGCTTCTGCTTTCATTTATTGGCAGCATTAGCACCCATGCTTTTTTCATGCGATAATGTTGATAAGTGGAGCATTGTTTGGCGTTTGTCCTAATTTAGTTTTCTATATTTTTTTCTAAACATAATTTTCTGTTAGTCTTGGTAAAGGAGCATTTAATGAACCAATAAGGTATTCTTAATTTTCCCCCGAAATGGCAGTACTTGTTCTAATTGAAGAAATTAATTGAATGTTCTTTCCAGTACCATGTCACTTTAGTATTTTTTTTCCATCTTTGCTATATTAAGCATAGTTACCAAAAATACGGTTCGTCCGAGTCGCGGTACAGGATTCGGGTTTGCGGTTTGCCACTTTTTATTCCAATTTCCACCGTGAACACGAACCCCATACCATAAACCAGTTCGGCTTCGACGAATCTAGTTTACGATTTGCGGGGATTTACAGCGAATTCGGTAACTATGATATTAAGTGTGTTTCTAGGGTTTTTATTATTTTTGGTACCTTTACAGAGGGCTGACTCCTCAACTGAATGGATAGAATTTACTACAGCAGAAGGTAGAAAGTAAGTTCATACTGGAAATAATTTCCACTAAGATTTTGTTATTTGGTCAGTGAGTCATAGTATTTCTTTCTCACTATTGTATCATTCCAGGTACTATTTCAACAGAGTGACACGGGAACCCAAGTGGACCATTCCTGATAAGCTAAAGGTTTTCGTTAGTTCTTTTAGTGTTGACATCTTTATTTGTGTAATTGATGATTAGAATATTGCTACAATTACTTTTTTCTTTCGTTTTAGATTGCACGTGAATTAGCAGAGAAGGCATCAAATCAGCCACCTGATCGAGAAACAGAAACAATTGAGGGTGCTCCTGTTGGACCCACTTCTGTTTGTGTGGAGCCTTCTTCTGTACCTGTCAACCAGTCTTTATCCAATGTAGGTATAATTTCTTCAAGCACAAATGATGCAGCAGCGAACTCTGTCCCGCCTGGTGCTGGCCTATCACACAATGTGGAAAACGCCTCTAGTTTTTCCAATGTGGCCATTCAAATTGGTGGTCCAAGTACTGCTTCTATTGCTCCTGTTATAACGAGCACAGAAGTACCATCAGTTGAAAGTGAAACAGGGACATGCAGGTATTCGCAGATGTTTACCTTTTTCAATTCTACCTCATCATTCTAATGCAGCTAATATGCTGTTATTTTCTGAACTGTGCAGAACCAATAATGAAAATTCATTTCTAACAAGAATTAGTGACACACAGGATGGAGCATCTGCTGAAGATTTGGAGGTAATGTTTGGCGTTTTCACATGTTTCTTGTTTGGTAAGATTACCAATTGTGTGGTAATCGAGTTAAGCTACTTAAAATTTGATATAGAACAATTCCATTCTTCTCTTTTGTGCAAGTTTATGATTCCACATTTGTAGGATTTGTCTCTAATTGCCTTTTCATTCTCTTGCGTTTGTATGTTTGGTTGTTTGTTCCGTTGCTTAGATTCATTCATGAGCATATTCTTCTTGTCAACATCCTTACCCAGCCTGTTTTTACATAGCACTTCACAGTTTCTCATGACCTTTTTAAGTTAGTCTCCTACTCTTCCTATTTGTATTGGCCTGTTTAGGGAAAAAGGAGTAGTGGGACATACCCTGTGGCCTGTACTTCAACACACATTTTTTCCTGTGAAAAACATTACCATGATCCTTTACAATTATTGTGAAATATGTGCCTGATAGTTTGTTTAAGAGATTTTCAGGAAAAGTAGCTTAGTCTATGTAGGGATGTTCCTGTGCTGGTGAAGGAGATCATTTACACTGCAAAATATGTAGTGGCACCACCTCAAACAGTACACCCATCCTTCTTACTTCTGATTAACCAGTTAGAGAGAAAATGTGTTAGAGAGTACAAGAACTGCCATAGTACAGAATCCCAGATCATGATTCAGTTCATAGAAGGAACTAAGAGTCGTTTTTGTTTCTTTTTGTGGATGTGGATGACTCCAAAACTAGAAATCATGAAGAATATAAAGCAGTCTACATTTTTTTTTTCAAATTTTCTTGGATATTCTGAGTGGCCCGCTTGAGTTGGGGGTATAGCAGCATCCTGAGTAGCGAGTGGTGACAGCATCACAGCAGCAGCTATTTTATGCATTTAGTCATATTTCTAAGTGTTAATTTGAATAGTTTTTCTTCGAACGAAATTTGACTAGTTTTGGACTTTCCTTTTGTGGTGGACGTAATTATATTTTATTGCCTAAATTGTTGCGTCTGATAGCGGTTAGTGGCTTAAGAGCAGCAGAGCCTCTGTGCATGTGTACATTAATGCTGCTTCCTCATACTGCACTGTAGGAGGCCAAAAAGACCATGCCAGTTGCTGGGAAGGTCCATGCCACTTTACTGGAGGAGAAGTCAAGTGAAGAAGGATCTGTGGTCTATGCTAATAAGTTGGTGAGGGAGATTAGCACAGAAGTAAATTAAGGACCAACCTTTCATATGTAAGTATTAATTTTGTTTTTATTATTTTTATTTTTTTAACTGTAGGAAGCAAAAAATGCATTCGAGTCCCTGCTTGAATCAGTTGAGTCTGATTGGACATGGGATCAGGTATGTAACTTCACTTCAATTAATATCAGTTGATGAAATGCTTGACACTGATATAATTTTCCCAGGCTATGAGAGTCTTCATAAATGACGAAAGATATGGTTCTCTGGAAACACTTGAAGAGAGAAAGCAAGCTTTTAATGAGGTTAGCCTTTCTTTTTTATGAGACCCAGAATCTATCGTAACAATATCATCGAAATATGGAATCCTTCAATTCTGCAATAGGCATCATTTCATTTTGTAGTAAATGGTTCATTGAGGGTCAAGTTTGTTGATGTTGTTTTTGCAGTACTTTAACCAGCGAGAAAAGCTTGAAGCTGAAGAAAGATCTGTTAAACAGAGGAAAGCACGTGACAATTTTGTCACAATGCTGGAAGTAAGATAGCTCAAGTACACCTTTTTCCCTTTCTTATTACTTCTACCATATTGAATGCTTTATTGTGTATTTCAGGACTGCAAGAAGCTTACATCATCAACAAGATGGAGGTACATCCACCAACTCCAAACTATAGTTTGGTTATAACAATAGTGTCCAACACCTATATGTTTTTCATGAGTTTACCTAATAATTAATGTTTATATTTGTTATTAACGTTTCTTTCTTTTTCCTTGGAGGCACACTTATTTTTATTTTTATTTTTCCACTGTGCAGCAAAGCAATAACCATGTTTAAAGATGATGAAAGGTTCAATGCTGTTGAGCGTTCAAGGGAACGTGAAGATTTATTTGAGGACTATCTTTTGGAACTACAAAAGAAGGTTCTAAGATATAGAAATATTAAGACTTATCATTCTTGTAATTCTTATTATTGAACTTGGAAGATTGTGATAGGTCATGCAGTTCATCTGTTGAGACTACTGATGAAGCGTGCACTGTGTTTGTTTGTTCCATGTTTTGTCTATTCTAGTAATTGGCCTTTGAAAGCTTACATTTGCAATTTTCTTCTAGTTTAATGGCTATATTCTCACAGATTTTTCACTCAGGCTAACTGGGAAGTTCAAGATATTTGGAGTTCCTTATTTATTTCCTTGTACTATGAATGTTGTCATATATAGTTAGTAGGGTATTTTGTTTGTTTGAAATAGGTAAACTTGAGCATTTCTGATCCATGGTTTTGGTAATTTGCTTTTGATGGGAAACTATTGCTTCTTTGATACAACATCATAAGCACTTAATTTAGGGCCTTTTGGGTTTTAGGAATGGTCTCATCCTAGGATGGGTTGGTCCATCATGTGGTCATCCCAAGTTTTTTGTGGTACTAACCCATTCCTCATTTTCTATCGGCATTGTGGTAATGAGGATATATATATATATATATATATATATATAGTATCTTGTGCAACGGAGGGTATGTACGTGTAGTATATGAGTATATATGACCATTTAGGTGGTATGTACATTGTTTTTGACATATTCCTTTTTAATGTCCGTATATGAAGGTATTTTCAAAATACGTTAAAAACTATGCACTCCTATGCAATTTTTTCATGTGGTTCGCGTTGGAATATTTTATAATTAGTATATGAGTATACCCAGAGTGATAAAAAAGTATTTTAAGTTTGTTTAGGTGGTATTTCAGAGGTGGGAGTAACTACTCCCGGGAGTAGAATGTATTTTTCATATATATATATATCCCATTCTTGAAGCCCAACACCTCATTAGTTTATGAAAATAATGGAGTTTTGGCTTCTGAATTTTCATGTGCTGATCATAAATTGCATTTGTGACATGAAAATACTGCATAGTGATCATGATCTAACAAGTACCCTGTTGTAGGAAAAAGCTAAGTCTGCTGAGCACAAAAGGCACCTAGCGGAATATAGAGCTTTTCTTGAATCATGTGACTTCATCAAGGTTCTTTCTTTAATATTATCGTTTTGTGAATTAGTAACTTAGTATGGCCAGACCTTCACCGGTGAAGATTCTTATGATATACCTCCAGGCAAATACCCGGTGGAGAAAAGTTCAGGATCAGCTAGAGGATAATGAATGCTGTTCCCGACTTCAAAATATTGATCGCTTGGATATTTTTCAAGTTAGTATTTTGAGTGCACTGTATCGACTTTTGTCATTTTGTGGTTCAACCACACATTCTGTGCATTGCAGGACTACATACAGGATCTGGAGAAAGAAGAGGAAGAGAAGAAGCGGATACAAAAGGTATTTTAGTCTCTTTCCTTATCACTTTTACAATACTAATGTTTCATTCCTATGGATGGCAGTTAACCTAGTCTATCCTTGCAGGAGCAAGCAAGGAGACAGGAGCGGAAAAACCGTGATGACTTTCGCAAGATGTTGGGAGAACATGTTGCTGATGGCACACTTACTGCAAAAACTCATTGGCATCATTACTGTGTACAGGTTATTGAAATATTGATTTTAGTAATAAGATAAAATGATAAACAAGTTCTTCCTGATTATTTATGTGCTACCAAATTGCAGGTAAAGGATTCACAAGCTTACTTGGCAGTAGCCTTAAACACTATTGGTTCCACGCCAAAAGATCTCTTTGAAGATGTCATGGATGATCTTAAGGAACAGGTTACTTTCTTGACGTGTTATCAATGTATAAGTTGTTGATATCCTATTGTTTGTTTATTTTTGTACTTGTATGGGTAGGTTATGGTAATGTTCGAAGATTTATGTACTTCGACAAACTCTGCACTGAAATGTTATTTCAACAGAATAGAACTAATCACCCAGTTAATCATTGGAGCTTTGCATGGGACTCATTGTAGCAGACTCGTATTCACTGGGACAAAAAATGCCATTACTAAGTACTAACATAGCTGTAACTGGATTGTTATCTGTTTGATGCCCTAAGCTTTAATAATTATTAAATGATAAAATAAATAGTTTTCTTATTGTGAAACTGAAACCTTGCTCTTTGACCTCTTTCGCCCATCCAAGAAACACTTAGTTGCACATTTCAAACAACATTTTGATGGTGATACTATATATCCCAGATCATGGCTTGTGTCCGTTTGTTGATTCAGTTTTAGGAATGACACAAATTTATTTTGCTTCTACATTTGATAATCCTGCTCTCTTTGTTGTACATATTTAAATAGTTGTCTCAATCACATTAATATAGTCATGAAACATTTTCTAGTTGTACTCTTTTGCATGCATGTATGCAACCTTAGGGTGTCCATTGGCCATTGCTTTCAATTACAAGCTTCGCATTAAATATAATTTATGTGATGTTGAATCATATTGTTTACAATTTCAATTAAAAATATACTGGAAATTCATAAATGTTCATTTATGTTGATGTTCATGATTGAAAAAAAAAACTAATACATGTTTCACTTTGTTGTACTGTTCATGAAATACGTCCATTTATAAAGCTCTGTTTTATTTTGTATCTGCGCAAACTTATGGTTCCCTGCTATCTTTTTATTTTTTTCAGTATCAAGATGACAAGGCCCGAATTAAAGAAGCAGTCGAGTCTGGAAAGGTGCCTTTTCTTTATACAATCTTGCTCCATGATTTTTGACTTGTAGAGAAATAGTCAGCTGTGTTTTACTATGCATTATGCATACAGTATAAACTTGTCACACTTACAGCTGACATGCTTCTTATTTCTTCCAGATTCCTATGATGACCTCATGGACGTTGGAGGATTTCCAAACTGCTGTTGTGGAATATGACACTTTTAAAGGAATATCAAACGTAAACCTCAAGGTATACAGTTTCTCAGTCTAAAGTTTCGATCAATGTCTGGTGAAGTTGTAGTATAGAATGGCATTATATATATTATTATTGCTGTTACTGTAGTAGTAGTGGTACTACAGTTTTTGCCAGGTAGTGTTGTTTATCTTTGCTGGATGTGCTGCAGCTTATTTATGATAAGCAAATTGAAAGGCTTAGAGAAAAGGAGCTAAAGGAGGCTAAGAAGCGCAAGCGACTGGGTGAAAAATTTTCAGATCTTCTGTACTCTATCAAGGTATTACAACTAATTGTAAGCATATTGCATTATCTGCCATGCCAGTTGACTGCCTACATTGGATGAATGGATGGTCCTATTGAAGATTACAAAAAGGACATCTTTTATACCAAAACACTCCTAATTGTTTCTAGTATATATCCCAAACTTAAAAATTGCAAAATAAAATATTTTTAAAGCAAAAACAGCTGGTTTTTTTAGCAGTTTTAGCTGAGAAACTGGAAAAAAACACCCTCCTTTCTCAGAATAAAAGAGGTTTTCTGTCCCCTTATTTATGAGTTGCCAATATGATTAGTGTATTTTTACTTATGTTGCACACAGTACTAATTATTGGTATCACAAAGTGGTTTACTGAGTAAATAATATTATAGATGTCCAAGCAATGATAACACTGTGATTAACTAGGCGTATGGTGAACTATTTGGAAGTATGATTATTGATGAAAAAATATCATGGAAATTTGGGTTACTTCGTTACTTATTGGCTAACTTGATACGCTTTGTCATTTCAATGTATACTAATATTCTGATAATTCTCATATGATGGCTGACATTTAGAATCTTGATACACAAATAGTCGATGAGTGTAATCCAAAAGAGAGCAACTAGCAAACGCTATAACCATTGATTCCGATTGTATGGCCCTCCCCTCCTCCCTCTCCCTCACCTCTGTTGCCTGCCTCCTCCATCCCCACGCCGATCACAGCTCCGTGCGCTTTCTCCACTGCCCCCACCCCCGCCTATCTTGGAGCCGACGGCAAGATCATCGCCTCGTCGTGGCACTGGCTTCTGCTTCCTTGCCGGCCACCCCATCCAACCTAATATTCTCCCGGTTCTTGCCTCATCGTCCCACCCTCTGCTGCCACCCATCGCCCACTGCCACTACCCATTGTCAGGCCACCGCCACCCCGGCCTTCGTTTACATCCGAGGGGGGTGAAACTATCGGCAACAACGGTGGCACCCCTCAGCATGAGCAAGAGAGAGATCGAGAGAGTACCAGATCTGGTGGCCCTCCACCCTATCGCCGTGCTCTGGCTGCTATAGGGTCTGGTGGCCCTCCACCCTGTCACCGCGCTCCGGTCACCACCGGATCTGGTGGCCTTCCACCCCGTCGGCAGTGGAGAGAGAGAGAGAGAAGAGAGAGATAAAGCAAGTGGAGTGAGAGAGTGAGAGTGAAATCGGGGAATGGCATACCGTTGGAACGGAATACTATCCCCTAGTTTTTCTCAAACGAAAAATACTACTGGCATTGATGGAATGCAAAAATCACAAAGCTTTTAAGTCTAGAATAATTTTTATTGATGCTTCTTTCCTGGAGCTGTCACTAGCAGTGGCTTTCTGTTTTGATAATTGGTTTTTGGGTCACCCACTCAACGCGACAGTAATTTTGGTCCTAAATGTGAGACCAGGGTTCAGGTTCATGGTACCAGTCCTAATTCCAGACGCTGTGATTCTGGAAACCGACCAGAAATGGGAAAAGGTTCTTATAGTTTTTTTCTTAGATTTTTATCTTGTATTTTTTAGTTTATATGTTTCAAACATATTGAATCATCATCGATAAACATTCCGTTGAAATAGTGCAAAAACCATATGGATTCCGGCCATATATAGCAGATCAGTAGTGGGGCGTGTTTTAGTGAAGTATCTGGTTTCCAGCAAGAACCTGAATAGTATGCACAGATAGTCTGGTGTTCTATATAGGGACAGTGAGAGGGGTGTCAATGAGCCAAGCTCGAGAGAACCCAGCTTGGCTTGGCTCAAGCTCGAAGCTATCATGGTTCGAACTTGAGACTAAGCTTGACCTTGGTTCATTTGGGTTTGGTAACTCATACAGGTCGGCTTGGTTTGAGCTTGAGAAACTTGTCAAACTTGAGCTATTTTGACAGCCCTGGTCATTGAGATAAATCACCAGACAGTATTGTTTTGGAAATGATATCCTTTGATCTGATTCATGATCTGATTCATGTTTCTTTGAAAATTTGCAGGAAATATCAGCTTCTTCAACATGGGATGATTCTAAACCATTATTTGATGATAGACATGAGTACAGGTAAAAGCAATCCTCTTAAATATTATGACAAAGTTTACCATGCTACCTGGTTACACTATACTGGTTAGTGTATTGGCATTACCAGCTGGAGAACAAAAAAATTGTCGCTAGTCCTGGCTGTTCTATTGGTACAGTACATATATTGTTTTGGTGGAATGGTGGTAGATGTTCAGTTACTTCTGGTAAGAGGTCAAGTAGATTCATTCGGAAGGGGAATAGCAAGCTGAGCTGGTAGATGTGAAAAAGATGTTTGTCAAAGTCTTGAGATTTGTAATGATCCTGGATACTTTTGAATCAATCATTATTTTTACGAATTTGTATGAATATTTTGAGAATTTTTAAAGCTAGATTCCCTGGTACTAACTACGCTTGAGGTCCGTCTTTTCCAGATTGTTAGGGGCCTACATATAAATGTCGTCCTATGCAGTATCTGGTACTCGAAATAATTTAAGCCAAATAATGGTTTACCAGCACACATTTTCAAACATGATAATCAAAGCATTGATTTGGGTTTCAGATGTTAACAAAAGTTCCTCATCTTGGAGGTTTGAAGTGTTGTGCAACAGTGCCTATAATCAGTTTTGCTATTTGTTATTCTGGTCTCTCTTGATAGGGAATTACTTATATGTTGGATTTTCTGCATCAGGGCCTTGGACAGCAAAACTTATGCTAGAGGAATTTTTGAAGATTGTGTTCTCCACCTGAAAGAAAGGTTAAAAGAGAAACAGCGTTTGAGGGAGGAAGAAAAGGTAATTGTCATGTGCTGGACTACATCCTTTCTTTTATTAACGACTTCAGAATCTGTGCGGTCAAACATTTTGAATCTTGACCACCGAAATATGTAAAGGTTTCTAGATTGGTTACACACAAACTATGTCATTTAATTTGTCGCTGGAAACACTTTTATAATATTATAATTGTTCTTATTTATGCTAACATATAGTTATAGATTTAAATGGTCAAAGTCCTCTCTTTTAGACCTCAGAAAGTCACTCATTTGTAAAATGGGGCATGTCATTTACCTGCAGTCCCTGTAACTTCTTGTCTGTTTAATGCTGGTATATATTTATAAAAAATTGGGAAGCAAGCACAGTTGTTTCCAGCTGATAATTGTACACCTTAATTAATGTATTCCCTTATGCTACTTATCCAAATGTGTGAATTATGGATGCAACTTCTCTACATAAGTTGGAGCGTACAATTCTTTTTGTCATTTGTTTTATTCACCTACTTATGCCTTTTTTCCTGCATTTTTCATCTATAGGCAAAAAGAGAGAGGGAACATGAAGAGAAAGAGAGAATGAAAGAGATAGAAAGGAAGGAGAAAGAACGCAGAGAAAAAGAAAGAGGCCGAGAGAAGCAAAGAGAAAAGGAGAAAGCAAAGGATTGGTTGAGGAGAGGTGCAATGGAGATTGATGGTGCTGATGCGGATACTCATGGATCAAAAGATAAGAAAACAGAGAAAGATAATGAAAAGAAGCCTAAGAGACGCCACCATGACACCAAGGATGATATAATCTCTGAAAGGGATGAGAGGGATGACTCTATGCAGTCCAAAAGGCATAACAGTGATTGCAAGAAATCTAGGGAGGTATAACTTTTGTTATCCCAAATCAACGTTATAAACGTTAGAGATTGGCGCCAATTTGGTGTCGTATTGCGCATATAACAACTCTTGGCGCTAGGACGATACAAAAATACCAGATTTAGTGTATTTGTGTGACTCATGGTGTTTAGCGCTGATATGTCACCAGACCTTGCCACCAACCCTCCAAGACCGACTCCTTCCCAGTCTTCACCAAATTCTAGTGCTCATCTATTGAAATTAGAACATGCTTCCCTTTGTCCTGTGATGTTTTGTTGGGCGGTTATTTGGACTGTTTGGTGATGCATTTGTTGATGGTCATTTTATTTTTACATAGAGTATAATTAGTAGTTTAGTAGTGTATTTCATATTGGTAAATTGGAAAATGGCTTAGGCAACTACAAGATCACTCCAACTCTTCTACAAACAAAATAATTCACTATTTAGTACTGTATTCTATTTTGGTAAAAAGAGAAAATTGGCTGTACAACACTCCACAGTCGCTCCATAGCTGTCTGAAAATCATTGCAAAGTAACACTGCCATCACTTCAGCCCTTCTACCAATAATATAAGGAAAAATTATGTTGCTTTATTGGCAGATTGCATCAGAGATCCTTAAAACAACTTGTTAGGTTGTTTCTTTTTTCTTAAACTTCAAATTTAGCTTGATAGGTCTCCAAACTTTCACAAAAGTGCCAGTTAAGTGCATCCATCAAATGGGGAAAATAACAAGGCAAGAACCATGTTTTTTTACGTCACTTAACTAATGGATGTACCTATGTGGCACAATTTTTTCTTATGATATTGAATTTTGTAGAGCTAAGGAAAAATGATTATATAAACATATTGGTTTCAACATTTATCGGCAGATTTATTACTAAATGAAACCCTACCGCTGATTGCTACTTGTTATATGCTATTTAAAGCACTGGTCCAAAGTCGACAATTCTGACCACATCATAGGCTAAATTGGTGTACTTACCAATGCTTCCACCAAGCTGCAGCCTGTAGGTGACCTTAACACAACCAGAATATATGGAACACTATGAATATCATCCAAAATGTTGCCAATAACTGCCACTGTCAATATATGATATTTGTGTTCTGTAACATATCTCCATAAATCACATCAAATATTAGCATGGTAGAATACATATGGAAAACATGTAATGGGATTATGATTGTGATTCATCCAGTATACTCATGCTTCAGACTCCAATGGTAAAAACAGGCAGAAGGCTCAAGATTATTCTGACAGAAATGGTGCACATGAGCCTGAGGATGGTGAACTTTGAGAATGTCGTGAGATTAGTCTTTCCTTGTACTACCAAGATTGTCAGTACTTACTGTCCCTTGTCATGTTCTCCATTTGTGTTGTTTTCTTTGTTTTGCCGAAGTAGTGCCCTCTGCTTAACAGTTTACTAGTGTCATAATTACTGAAATTAACTCATTATTGTTTACTATTCTGCAGTAGCATAAAATGATTTCCCATTGTTTAAGTAAACAACAAGTGCACCTTTTTGTTGGCAGGTATACCGATTATTCTCCAGAAAAGATATGGCAAATTAATCATGGGGGTTGTTGGTCGGAGTGGATATTAACTTTCATTTTTTAGATATTCAAAATGTAGTGGTGTATTTTGTACTACTACAAAAATTACTTTTGTTGCCTTCTTAGACTGTTTTTTTCACTCCCTTTTTTGCCTTTCCTCTTTCCTTTCTTCTTTTCTAGGTGTAGGCATGTATTTAGTGTAGGAAAGTGTGTGTGAGAGTCTGAGAGAGAAGATGAAAGATCCGTTGAAGGGTTGGTCGGACATGTATGTAACTTTTGGCAAATATAGGTAGGGTCTGTCTTCTTTCCAACCTTAAGGTCATCTCCAATTGAAGTTCATTACTGACAATTTTGAATGCAATAACAGCTTGTGGCCAGTGGCCGCTGCATGCTGGCATTCATCTCAAGACATGTGTTTCACCATGGATTCGTTGGCATGACCTGCCTAGTGCCATTGAGCTCGGCAGCTGCCCGTTGCTGCAGCTACCACGACGTGAATGCAGGTGCATGGACATGCCCAATGGCAGTTACGCCTGTTTGCAAGCACTTGTGGTCCTTCCTCTGCAGCCGTTCATCTCAGTTCTGACAAGACCTTAGCCTGGAGGTTTTCAGATGAAGCTCATGTCCCATGGTGCTTTGTTATTCTGTAACCTGACATATTGGTTTGCCATGAGGGAGCGGTTGATGTTGCTCAACCTGTAATAATATAGTTCTCTGGTGTTTATGCTGCTTTGTGGACGGATGTACATTCGGACGAGGCTGTTGATCTTGTCGCGAAGATGTTTTGAGTGTTGATTTTGTGATGAATGCTCAATGGTAGCTGATAACGAGAATACCACTTGGTCCTTCATTGTATCATGGCATTCGATTATTTACTCATCGAATTGCTAATTTGGACGTGTATGTCCAAAGTCTTGTGCCAATGTATGTAACCAATGTTGTAACGGACTCCCATTTGGGAGGTGAAGTTCAATAAGGCATTCGTCGTTGTTGAGTTGCTGTGCGTTCATGTGATATACGGTCTGGACTGGAACTGTATATTCGGCCAATTTTATTGTAGAGGAAAATAATTGCGAAACTCGGTTTTCACTGAAACTGGAACCGGCCCAGGTTACTGAAAAACCCTGCTTTTGCTTGCATAACCTATTGCGTTGTTGGATGCTTGTTCTTGAAACTCTGCTCATGAGGCACTGGCGTTGCCTGCCATGTGCGTATATTTACATACACCTGAGTTGAAAAGCTAAGCTTAACTCTAAATCTAATGGTAAACACATTGCAACACTGCTACTTGATTTGTATGAATACAGCTTCAAGTCCATATTGTGTGTGAACAGAGGGAGCCTGCGGCTAGAAGGATGGCCCAAGAGGGAGGAGGCATGGCTGGGCCCTAACCACATGTAGTTCTGTCCGTCTAACTCTCGATAAATCTGCATAAATTTGGATGTCTTCGGCATTTCATATGTTTTCAAACGGTGCAATATTTGGAGTTGTGTAATAGAAGTTATTATCATTAATTTTAGTGCATGTTTCCCACGCTGCTATGTGATACACAAAATATTGAAGAGTCTCATCCAACACCTCACCCAAGATGACCCTCCAACTATCCAAGACCTTTCAGGTGGTAGAACATGAAAGGGTTTGTTCACAGGGAGGCTGTTCATACTATAATTAAGTACCTCACGTACTCTATCCATTGCTGCGACTTCTAAAATCAGATCAGTGAGATACTTCACTGCCAAATGGCAATGCTAGTCTAGTACTTATCTAGCGCTACCTCTTGCGTGTGTTCTTGGATTCGAACTTGTCAAGCACGTACCTAACCTGTGCCTCAACGACATCAAGCAGCATAGTTGTGTGGGTTAGTCCTTCCGGTGTGTGAATTGGCGAATGTCTTGGAGAGCACGCTGCAGTTAGCTTCCACTTCGTTAAGTCACAAACTACGGGTGATCTTGCCCGGTTATCTTGGTTCTCACTCCGTACGGAGAAGAGGCGAATCTAGTAGGGACTTCAATAGGCTCGAGCCTGCCCTCCAAGTTGGCAACGGTAACCTCCTCCCTCTGCCATCCGACGGCCATCTCTGATGTTGAAGCTCTATGTGTGAAGAAGAAGAACGAGGGAGTCAGAAAGAAGGCCGAAGGGACACTGTGACGAGCCGGGGCTGCGGCTCGATGAGCTAGGGGACGGCAGCTAGGAGACCAGCTGCCGCCCACACCATAGCCATAAAATGGGTGATGGCTAAAGCTCCGAAGCCGAACTGGAGGAAAAAGATGTTGCATCAATTTGGGCCTTTTCTTGTCTAAGGTCTCGTATCAATCCATCTTCCATTGAACTACCCAATCCCTACCACATGATACCACCAAATGCAATCGAACAAGGAGGACTAGGAGGATGGAATCGAGATATGCGTACTTGAACAAACCCTAGGTGGTGGCAACTCGACAAGTATGGCATGTTGGTTTCCTCCCTAGGAACAACTCTGTGCAAATAACAGATCAAAGAAACATACGTAAACAAACACAGAAGTTTTAGGCAATTTTCTCTTGTGCTATTCATTTCAATATTGAGGCTAGTATTTATAGTACACACATAGACCTATTTATAGAATAACTTAAAAAGGAAATATCTCTACTTACTTTTACAACATGATACTTATCTTACAACATAGCAAACCTACAATGGAAAGTGTTGATTACTTTCTAATCTCTTCTTTTCTTATGTAACATGGTAAGGCAACAATAGAAAGTCTCGATTATTTTCCAATATGGCGTGACGAGGCGTGGCCACATGGAGAAACCAGGGTGGGCGTGTGGTGGCACGATAAGATGCAACTAGCTAAGGAGTGAGTAAGAAATACTAGATGGGGGTGGCGGTGAGGGGCACGGCGAGCCGGCAAAGAAGCCGGGGTGTGGCCACCCGGAGCGGCGATGTGAGGAGCTGAGGAAGGGAGCTGATAACACCGAGCCAAACCCAAGACAGTTTGCACGAGGACGCCAAGGAGCCTGGGCTAGCGAGTAGGTGGCCGTCGACAAGGCAGCGACGAAGAGGTGTAGGGGAGGAGGGAACCGCTGAGTGAGTCTATGGCAGCAAGCCGAGCACGAGGAGCCTAGGCGACGGGCTGGTCGCGAAGAGGCGCGACGAGCCAGGTGGTAGGACGATCGGATGACAGCCGATGGAGTGTGAAGCCATACCACCGTGGGATACGATGAGTACTCTGGATCTGGAATTTGGAGGAGTGGAGGAGGACGAGGAGCCGACAGTCGAGAACGACGAGATATATGTTTTGGGATATGCTTTTCATTAGCAATGTATGTTTATTGTAATTTTTTTGCTTTACCTCTTTTCTATTTATGTATGAATTTAGATTGCATGAGAGTACATGACTATGCTCGTACCAATTTAACTTAATTTTTAAGTCCGTGTTCTATTTTCTTCTCTGTTTCGCCACCGGTGCGAACGCTTGCGAGACCAGGGCTGAAGGTTGCCGGATTTCTGGCATGGCCCCTGCAAGGGCAACAACGACAGATCGTTGGATCTAAAGGAAATGATGACCGATGATGACAGTGGCTGCAACACATCCAGAGCAGTACTGTCAAATAGACATTGACAAGAGCTGACAGATGGCATGTTGTTGCTTGGAATTAGTTCCAAACGAGGTACTTCAAGCTTTTTTGCTTGAGGCCCTGCCCACTCCAAACGTTGGAGTTTGCACAAGTCTCCTCTTTCCTCTTGGTGTCAACTCTAGGCAGGCGAATAGCACTCACTATATAGGAGTTGTAGGCTTGTGGCAGCTAGAGAAAATAGCCCTTCTGTGTAACACATGTTTTAGAGTTTATGCAATCATTTTTAAAAAAATGATCACCGACATATATAATTACAAATGCATCTAATTTGGTCATAATAAATATTAACTGAAACTTTAATACAACATTTTTTATCCCGTAGGAGGCCGGGGATAGAGGTGAAAACGGGACGGATAGTTCCCACCCGATCCGGATCGGATCCGGGAAGGAAATTGGATATCGGGGCATATTCGGGTCTAGATCTGGATAGTTGAAAATAGATATCGGGTCGGATTATGAGTGTACACTATTTGAAAAATATAGGTCGAAAACTGGATATCGGGTAGTTGCATGATCCGGATATCCGGATTTGGAGTCTTGAACTTGGACTCTCAATGTCCCACTCGGCCACTCTCAGCCCTAAGCCGCCCATTAGCCTATGCCCTAGGCGGCCAGGCGCTCCATATCCAAACCCCCGTCCCTCGTCCCTGGCGGCCAAGATCTCCCCCAACCGGCGCTCCCCCTGGCCAGCGACTCACCCTGGCCGGTGCTCCCCTTCCCCCCGACGGCATCTCCCCCGACCGACGCTCCCCCCAGCAGCGACTCCCCCCAAGACTATCACCCGCGCGCCAGTCCCTTAGGTTCGGAGTGAATCTTCTTAGCCAAAGCAAAATCTTGTTCGGTTTCTTGGGACTATGGATTCTTGCACGAACTACTCATGTTGATAGGTTGATAAATTTGTGTATATCGTACTGCAAAAACTGTTCTTTCGTGCAGTTTAGTTCTTGTGTGCCTACCTGCATCTATGGTTCAAGTAATCTTTTGTAGTTTAGTTCCCATGGTAGTTCATTTCTTTCCATATGAATATGACCTTGCTGTTCTCGTCAATGTAATTTTGGTAGTATTCTCTGCAAGTATAGACGAAAGGTCACAAATTATAAAGGCACCTATTGTCTGGATAACTTTCTATGATGAACTATTATATCTCGTGCTTACATTTTCAAGGAAATGAGTGGAGCATCCAATAGCTGTAAGAAAAGGCTAAATAGTATGTCGTCCTAAAATATGAAGGAACATATTACCAATATTATTTGGAATTACTCAATCAAGAGAGTAACATGTTAAGCATTTAGCTGAATTAGTTTGGAAAAACAGGGACCGAAGAGTAGAGGAATAGAATGTGAAGAAAAGCATTAGCATCTCTCAAGCATAAATGCATAATGGGCATGACATTTCAATGAGGCTTAAGATACACCCAACAAAAAAAGCAACTCTCCAGCAATGTGCAGTAATATGATTCAAATATCCTGTTGCATGCCTGCATGTAAGGCTTAAGCCGCATCATTATCATTTGCATTAAAAAATGACAGAGTAACGAGTGTTTGACCGCAGATTGTTTTAATTTCATTTAAAAAAAACTTGATATGCACACTGGTCAACAAACAACAGTGCTTAGCTCATTATTACTGTACAGAAGCAATAAAAAAGTTCATGTAGCCAAAACAGAAGAGCTTAGTCTGAAATTACCAGAATTTTGTTCTTTGAATATTGAGAGGGACTGGCATCCTGTTACTCTTGCAAGAAAGCCGCTAACTTAGGAATTACATCTACAAGCTTCGCATACATATGATGTCCGTCTGTGTCTTTCAGGTCACTTTGCTCAATTAAAGAGCACAACAACTGAAGGAGACTGCTTGACAGAATCCTTAACAGTGCTGACTCAGTACTTAAGGTAAATCTGCTATCCTTGACAAGTCTTACAAGTTCTCTAGCATTGAGTTGATAATAAGAATAACAACAAATCTTTTGAATATGATGAATGCATAGACATACGAAGTCACATTTCAATTCACAATTACTCTGTTTAAGAAACTTTAAAATAGCGTGTAGTACTCGAAAGAGGCTGGCCATCATTTGCCCACTAATATTGAGACACCGTAGCTGAAATACTGCCATGAAGCTTGTGATACTAGGGGTGAAAACGAGACAGTACTCTACATGTCCTAGCACATGCTGGCATGCATCACTAACAATATTAGTCTTTCTTTTAAACAAAGTATATCCGATAATGTGCTACCGTGACATCCATCCAACGGTTTGCTTAACATATATTACTCTATATATGCGTGTATTATCCGTATATCTTTATCCGTTTTCAACCGGAATCCGTCACATATTTGTCTCGTATCCGTATCCCGGATAATTCGGATTTGTATCCGTATCTAGCTAACATGCATCCGGTTCCGAATCTGAGAAAAAAAATATGAGTTAGGATACGAGAAGAGCAATATTCGTCCGTATCCGACCCGTTTTCACCCCAAGCCGGAGAGACCCAATATTGTACCGGCATCTTTTTGGCTCTTCCGTCGTGCAGAGGTGTGTATTCTCATTCTTTCTTCTTAAGCATATTATTAGTGAGAAAATCATGGTCAAATTCATACCTTATAGCTATAGTGAGAAATCTAAATATTCACTTATTTTAGAACGACAAGTAATACTTGGTTGTAATCCACTGGACAACCCTATAGCACAAGATCGTCAAACCCTAGCTGGCTGATGTTACCTCTTTTAGCAACCAGATTATCAAATACCACAGTCGATTACATTAATGTAAATTTTGGGATCCACGAAAACGTACCCGTGCTCCCTAGCTAACAGCAGTACCAACATCTTCCTGTGTCCCCTTACACATTGCGAAACTGAATCCTAATCTTTAAAGGAAATGGCTTATGGAAATAAAGGGAAAAAAGGAGTAATACTTTCTTGAAACAACTGATGCAGCCAAAATAATGAACGCGGATAATACGAGATACTAAAATGATCCAAAGATAAAAGGAGGCTCTTGAAACAACTACTTATTTTCAATGATACACATGATCAATTCATGAGGTCCTAGGTAGCAGCTGGATGTGATAGCCCTGGGGGAACATGATCTCGGAGATACGTAACACGTCACCTCCTTGGATCTCCTTCCATCTGCCAAAAAAAAAGTTATAGTTGTATATTACTACATTTCTCATCTAAGGAAATGCATACACATTATGTTGACAAAGTCACTCAAAAATTACCTATACTTGGTTACCAATGTGTGGAGGAAAAGTGCGATCAAAATCTTACTAAACTCTGCCCCAACGCAAAGTCTTATGCCTCCTCCGAATGGCATGAAATTCCTCAACAATTTGCTCCTTTTGTCCTCCTCCTGCACTAGTTTCGGATTGGTCAAATTTTGATATAATATACACGGAGTTAGTATTAGTACATGCATGAGACCTAATTGGTATCCATTCATAAAATAAAATTAGTTGGAGTTTTTTCTTTTCTTTTTCTTCTTCTTCTTCTTCTTTTTTTTTGTCGATGTCTAGCTTAATTGGCAGTGTCAACCGGCAGTTTGGCATCTTTAGAATCCCAAAATTTGTCAAGAAAAAAGGTTCTCAAAGGGTTGAATTGTTGCTTGTACATCAAATTTGACCTCTCACTTGTTCAGGATCATTAGGTACATGTTCTAGCTAACTCTTCATACGCTAAAAGTAAGTTGGGCTAGCCGTACTTCATATCGTGCTTATATTATTTTTTGTTTAGTTTTTATGATAGTCATTTATAGCATATTCATAGCCCAAATTCGCTCAATGTCCAGTCCACCTATAGGACGAACCCTCGCACATATAATACTCCGATTGCAATTTTGTCCTTGCTTCATATACAAGGGTTAACCCGAAGATGCTATATTTGAACTCAATAGGCATTATATACTACTACAATTCACTTTAGATAAATAATGTGTTACTAATCCCACAACCACTCTCATGTGCCATCACATTAATGGGATAGAGTATTATATTCACTCCCTTAAGTGTTGATGCCCTCGGCAGCACACCGTATACATGGTAAATGCCCATAACCATCCCTCGACATATGTCCGTGCGTCTACCGCAGACACATATGCCATGCCGTGTGGCCACTCTAGGCCCACACGTGCCATGCGCTATATATATTCCCTCACCCCTTGTCTCACATGCGTTCGTGCACTGAATGTTGATGCTCTCATACCATCTGTAACGTCCTGTCCCAAAATTGCTCAATGTCCAGCCCACCCATGGGGCGCTTACACTTTCATCGCTTCGTGTAGAAGGTTACACTTTCGAAGCTTTTATGTTTGGATCTAACATGCATATACTACTACAACTCACTTTAAATAAGTAATATGGTACTATCCTAGCCAGGTTTAACAAAGTCGGTATGGAAAAAATCGCACGAAATTAGAAAATCGGAAATATCGAGCCGAAAATCATAGACTTTCCAAATCAAAATCTTAAAAAAAATCAAAAATTGACTGTTTTCATTGAAAATCGGTCGATTTGCATAGAAAATCGGCTGATTTCCATGGAAAATCGATGGACTAGTTGAACTTTATTGGCGGTCAATTTTTGTTGAATAATTTTCGTCGATTTTCACCGATTTTCGGCCGGTTTACGTCAGACAGATTTTGCCGAATTTTTTAATTTTTTTGAATTAGACCGGTTTACTGAGCGGTTTTAGAAGCCGAACAGCGCCGATACAACCGAAAATAACAAAAATCAAGCTATTTTCGTTGATTTTGCGAACCCTGATCCCAGCATTGCTCAATATGAATCACATGGGCCTTCGTATTAATAAACTGGAGTACGACAATATTATAGTGAAACGTGTAGTATAAAGGATGAAGTGGTCGATGTGTTCCTAACTTCTAACCAATACAACACGTTGGGCTTGTGAGGGCGTTTACATATGTCTGGATTCGTTATTCGGTGGCACTTAAGCTAAACTTTAATTTGGTTCCATTAAGCGCCCTAGAATCTAGATTCCCAGTTCGCTTTTTAGTGAACTGACCTGCCACCTCCATGGATTGAAGGTTAGTGGATCTTCAAACAATGCGGGGTTTAGATGTACTACCATGGGGCTGATCATGACCAGCCAGCCGGCAGGAATTGTATACCCTGCATCAACATTGAGTCGAACAATGTAAGCTAGTACTTGTTTAAGCAGCATTCTTCTGTTAATAACAGCAAACTTGGCTGTATGTGCGTTAGAAACTTAGTGGTGATGGGGTTGTCTTGAGGATATACCGTTCACTTGGACGTCCTCGAGAGCCTTTCTGAAAATTCCGGGTGCGACGTTAGTCACTCGAGTTATCTCATTCATAACCTTCAAGTTGAAAAAAAAACCCATCAGTTTAGTGTGGTTAAAGAGGATCTTTAATTGAAGGGGTTTAAATTGAACACAACAGAAATATATTGCCGTCATGTGTTTGTGTTGCTGAAATGAGATCTACCATGACATGCATGTTCCTTAATCCAAAAGTTAAACATCGATACTACAGCATAAAAGCCCAGAAATTGAGCATCAACTCATCAAGCACCATGCACGCATGCATAGCACACGTGATGCTACCCATTTTTCCCTTAGCAACAAATTACCTGACCAGTGAATGTCATGGACTTGTACTCCTCCCATGTGACCCAAGAATTCCCTCTCTCACGCTTATTCAGTATAGCCTCATGCTCTTCCTGCAAAAATACAAAGTCCTCATTAGGCTTTTGCTTAATTTAGAAGCATAGAGTGTATTTCTAGTTAAGGTACGTAGGTGTTGAATTAATGCAGTTAATTAAACTAGACGCTCAAATTTGCCAACAGCGAGCCTGCTTGTAATAAGCTGTTTCTAAAACCGTTTAGCCACGCAGTCAAATACACGCACGCATTTATCTATGTATGTATACCTAGGAAATGAAGGCATTGCAATGATGCGTGCCTGGTACTCCCTCCTAGCTGTCGTTTCGAACATATGTACAATCAAACTTTCAAAACTTTAATCGTTAATATCCTTTTTAAATATTTAAATTGGAAACATGAATATCATATATATGTAGATTTGTTTTGAAAAATTACTTTCATAATATTATAATTTATTGGGTTTTATAAATATATTATAATAGAAATTAGTTGTCAAAGTTGCAGTCTGCAGACTGTATCGATGTCTAAAACGATAACTATTTGTGATCGAAGAGAGTATGAAATCAAATGACACAGAGAACATAAAGCTAACCGTGAGTGCTCGGACAACTTTGGGGTGGTCGGTGAGGAACTTCATCGCAACCGTGAGGGTCGATGCAATCGTGGCGAAGCTGGCAAACAAGAGAGCCGCGATCGCGTCTAGAGAGAAATTCTCGTCCGCCACCGGCTTTTCTCTCCGCAGCTCATCGACGACTACGTCGAGAAGGTCGCCGTAGCGTTTCTCAGGCGTCCTTAGCCTTTCCTTTAGAAGATCCTTGAGTATGTTCTGCACCTTTCTCCTTCCCTGCGCCCGCAAACATCAATGGATCGATTAAACCCTTTACACGCATCCATCACCTGATACAATCTGATATGATGAAGGTGCGTGCGATTTACACACACGTATTTACCTGCATGCATTGGTAAAATGTTGTTCCCGGGACATACAACGGGAAGGCGATCAGCCCCTGGAAGAGGGCCTCAAAGTTCTTCCTCAGCTCTCTCGCCCTCTCGGCATCAAACCCAATCAACTTCTTCGCCGTAAGATCAAAGATCATCTGCAAGGAAACCACAAGCTAAATCACGCACCAAACTAAACTAATTCTTTCTCTAGCTAAAATTAAGGTAAACAAATAAGGAAAAGCATAACGTACGTTTGAGATGGCGTCCTTGACCTCGACGGAGGGCTGGGCAGCCCAAGCCCGGAGGCTGTCGGCGATGGTGCCCTCAAGCTCGGCGAGGAAGGGTCCCTTGAGGTTCTCAAGGCCAAAGTGGCGCGATGCGAGGCTCCGGACGAAGCGGTGGAGGGTGCCGACGTAGGAGGAGGTGCTCTCCTTGCCGAAGATGCTGTTCGTCGTGTCGGGGTACCAGCTCCGGAAAAGCTTGCCCTCCTGCTGGAAGATGAACCGGTTCACCTCGGGGTCCAGTGACACCACCACCGGCTGCCCTACCAGGCTCGTCTTGAACACCGGACCGTACCTGAGATAAGAGAGAGATAGAGGGGCGCCACTGTTGTCCATCTTTTCTCAATAGTTTAAACTTTTACCTAAACTAGTACATATAAAACTGAATAGTACGTACACGACAAATCTTTTTCCCGGTAATAAATTGAGTTCTATGCACTGAGTGATACAGGTCAGCAATGAATACGTAACTTGCATACGTGTATTTATACGTAAGATACATGGGGATTACTTGAGCTGCTCACCTCTTCAACCTTGATTTGTAAAAGTACGGGACGTCCAGAGAAGGGCTTGGCCTGAAGAACTGGAAGGTCTCACCAACAATGGGGAGCCCCATGGAGCCAGGAGGAAGCTTGCCATTGCATGGAGGGTTCACCCACCTGCAGATCCAGTGAAGCAGCCACACTGCTGCAAGCGTAACACCACAAAGAAGAGCAAATTGCCCTTTGACTTGCAGCATGATCTCCATATCACTACTAGCAGCTAGCTTTGTGCTCAACTTAACAATGGTAATATAGCTAGCTAGGTAGGTGTATATGACTTCCGATGGGCCATAAGCGATGGTATATATATACCTAGCTAGCTAGCAAGGTTTATATACACGACATCTCTCTCTCTCTCTCTCTCTCTCTCTCTCTCTCTCTCTCTATATATATATATATATATATATATATATATATATATATATATATATATATATTAAGTAGTATATATATTAAAAGTGTGAGTATGTACTCGAGTACGGAAAAGGCTTCCTTTGTATGGTTACATACTCTTAGGAGTATGTATCCCCAATATTTCTCATATACCGCTAAACAAATATGTTATACCTCTTTATTATTTTGTGCATACTCTAATGTGAGTTCCATGGAAAATTTCGTCAAAACCCACTTTTTATAGCATAATTTATGTATATGTTCTTTTTACATATGAAAAAGGGATATATTAAAAAAAATAAAGGGCTTCCTTTACTGTCGTATTAGAGTATCTTAGAAGTAGTACTTAAGTATACCGATATTGATAAAAGAGTATAACACGATGGTTTGAGTAGTACATTGAAATTGGGAGTATGTACCCCGGGAATACTGAAAAAACTTTCTTATCGTGTAAACTCCGTAAAAACCATACATACAAGTTTTCAAAAATTCTCAAATTATTACCATATGTAGGGGAGATTAGTTTCTACAATCCTATAAATTTTGAAGACTAACTCCTAATCGACTAGAACAACAGTACGTATCCACTCCACCGCTTTTAGGAAAGAAGCCCATAATTCTCTCACTTGCATTTTCTTTCATGAAGGCTCGCACTCGTTGTAAAGTGGATTCGAATCACTATTAGGATTTTCCCAGCTCGAAAGCATTCTTAGAAGCCAAAATTCCGGTAAATCAAGTCTAACAATTAATGGCACTATCTACATAAGCTTCTTAATGTCGTGAAAGGAGCAACAAGTTTTGAAGATATATGAACAGTCAACGGTGTCTTACACCCAACTTTCAGATCTTTAGACTTTTTCGAAGATTGATTGTGACGAACTGGCGCATTTCCTCGGGAACTGATCACAAGAAACTCAAAGATCATTAAACCGGCACTAACGCCAGCAGTGAGATCACCAGAAGTCGATCGCTAGCTTTGCAGACTAATTTACTTCGACAAGGTCCAAGGTCCATTCTCTAATGTACCTCCGTCGGTAGATGCATCTCGTTTTGTCGCGTGTACAGTATCGATGGTGAGGAAGTTCCAAATCAAATCTCCAAAATTACGTTCCAAAAAACTAGGGTGTTCAATAACCTGCAAAGTTTGAAGGTCAAACTTGAATATCGCATTTAAAAAAAATGAAATATCATACTTGTCATGTCCCAGTGATTTCCTCCATTTATCATTGTAATTTTTTTGCAGCTAGCCATCAATTACTTCCTCCGTCTAAGTTTATAAGGATCATTTTTTGAATGATTTTGTCCATAAATATAAAGCATATTACATGTTATAATGTAAAATTAATATGATATTCCCTATATATCCTAATAAAAACATCCATCTTTACCTCATATTCTCTACATGCATGCATTAAATATAGTGCTTAGTGATAATAATTAAGAGTAATCTAATCATTTTTAATGTCTTTCTTATTTTACGTACTAAGAAGAAATATGCCTTATAAACTTGGACAGAGAAAGTATTCATCAAAGTATGACTGAATTTGATTTTGGAACTTGTGTTATGTTCGTGGAAGGATTCGATCCAGGGTCGTGCAATGCACGTTCCATAATGAAACGTACAGATACAGTACAAAGATCTTCTCGGTTTGTTGACGACGGCCGCTACACCAATAGAGGCTGTATATTTTTAGGGAACTCCTCCCATGTGTTAACGGTTTCTTTAACGTACCATCTAGAACTAACGCTTACGTGAAAAGAGGATTAAAAAGAGAGATATAAATTATTTCTTGCATAAGAAACATCTTGAGTACACAAACAAAAAAAAATACAATAAAAGCTTGCATTGGACAGAGGAGAGTTATATCTAACTATATTCTATAGCCTTGCATGATATTTATTTTATGTTCTCTATGTATTTATATTAAGCTATAAAGAGTTGAGAGGTAATATCTAGTTCTATTTATTAATAACATAGATACTTTTGGGTATAACTATAGAAATTATGTATTAGAAGAGCTCTTACCGTCACTTGCATGCAGTACGATCCGGAATTCCGGATCGAATATATATGGCCATATATGCATGCATGTTGGGCGCAGTCAACTGAATCCAATGGGACCCACAAATATTGATCCTCTCGTGCAGGCCACATGGGCTAGAGATCAAAAGAACGCTACAATTGGCATGGATCATGCATACCATCTCGGCGTGATAGCAAACAAAGGCATGGAATTTACCAATTTTACATCCTTGGAAACCGTGCTAGAAGCCATGCATCCAACGGTTCAGATCTCACGATACCTCCGGTATCTGCTTCTACGTTGCCTGTCATGCTAAGGCAGTGGCGTTAAGGACATTATTGTGCACCAATGGTCATTACATGTACGTACGTGTACATACTACTAAGAACCGGCAGCAGCAGCCGAGAAGTCGAATCTGTGTTTTGAAAGAGGAATTCTCTACAATAATGCTTTATGGTATTTCCTTGCTCGCAGGCACTCATCCACAACAGCTGCAGAAAGATGGCCAGCACAGTTCGTCCAGCATCCATAAACCAAAGCATGGCAGATTCACATCCAGCCTCCAGGGCCGGTGAAGCGTATACCGGCAGATAGTGGCGGAGCGAAAGCAATGACCTGGGGTCTATGTCTCATATTTCTGCGAAATCCTGATGTCTACTGAAATTTATGAACAAACCTTGATTCAATGGAAACTTAGGCCTCGAAATCCGACTGGAATCTTAGGCCTTGTTTCGAGATTCCAGCCCAATAAGTGTTATTTAGTTCAACTTCCATGTGAATGGACCATCGTCCCAGCCCAGAGCGTCTATAACTCGCATGGGCCAGGGTCCCAGCCCAGAGCGTCTATAACTGCTAATTGAGGGCAGTAAAAACCAACTTTTCGAAGCCCAAATGCCCAATTCTTCTAAAATAATCTATTTCCGGTTATAGAGTTGCCTTTTTCCCTGCAAATGCGATAAGTCATTTTAGCCAATGCAGAATCTGCAAACACAAAACACTGGGGAAAGGCACACCATTGTTCATCCACAAACCAAAACCATGGGAAGTTCACATAGTAACACAAGCACACTTGTCTGGTTTGGACACTGACTGCATCCTGGACCTAGCATTTTATTCTTATGGCGTGACTCCAGATATACATCACAGACCATATGGGAATGGTGGCTCATGCAGATCCCAGGAAACGACCCATCCAAGTAGAGAAGCGAGACCAGGCCAGGTCAATGGCTCCCTGGTTCTCATCAGTCGAACCCATCTCCTTCCTCCTCTTGAGGGCCTCAGGTGATGTGTTCATGAAGGCATGTGAACATCCAGGGTATATGTGGACATCATATGGTACTCCAGAAGACTTGAGCTTCTCCTCCAACGACTTGGCTGCCTGAAACATCACATAACAACAGTGTTACATTTTCTGATCAATCAATGTATATAGAAGGTACTGTTCTGGGATATTTATTCATTTGAGGCTTTAAGTATTTATTTGAAAACATGTCAGATAATCCAAGTCAAAACAGATTTACATCGGTAAGCCCTTGCTCAAAAACTAACTATCCAGAGAGACGAAGTATATGTTTAGCACAATCTTGTTCTGCTCAGGGTTCACACAACCAGCGGGGTTGGGCCACTTGTCGTTTTTGCTGGCAGTGACAATCGGAATGGAGGAGCATATACAAGATGTTGAAAACACTTGGACATCGTCTTAGTAATCAAAAGTAGGAAATAGTAAGAACTAAGTAGCAGTATGAAAAGCAAGCAATGAAGAGAGGTGGAAAGGGAAAACATAGAAGACCATGTGTCATAACAGCAGAGATTAATGACTTATGATAGAAGGTCTTACAGTGACATCTGAAAATCCAACAAAACTGTCAATCTCCCCAAAATGAGCCTGGATGGGAGCCTTAGCCTGGGAAGGATCGGCAAGCTCAGAAGATGGTGTCCCATAGAAAGCAACAACAGCATCAACCTCTGGGACTAAAACTCCACTTGCAATTGATAAAGCACCTCCCATGCAATAACCAGTAACACCAACCTAAGTACAGAATAGATGGCAAAATAGGTTATCATAAAGCAATTAGTTACAACCTGCATTGTTTTCGACACAACATACACAAGATGTATGTTGATATGGATTGTACATCACGACAGAGTATGGTCAGCAAACTAATATAGTTTGACTGGATTGTCTCCTCTTATAACTAGGGGCCTATGTCGTGATACAGAAGTTTGCTTTATTGGACAGATAACAGATTAATTAAGTAATCAATTTCTTATTTGGATTTCTATTTTGGGTAAAAGCCCTTAGTGACCTTTCCTTGTTTTCTTATCATTATACATATCAAAAGAGAAATCTATCAGAGCCAATCTACTGGTGGTTTGGAATATAGTTACGGAGTTACTAGAAATGGGGTTCGTCCGAGTTGCAATACAGGTTTAAGGCTCGCGGTTCGCCATTTTTTCTTCTAATTTCCACTACGAACACGAACCCTATACCCTAAACTAGTTCGGATTCAACTAATCCGATTCCTGATTCGCGGGGGTTTATAGCAAATCTGATAACTATAGTTTGGATAGTTGACAGTTGATACTATAATGGCCAGTTAATCTATGTCATATACACTGGTCTCACGAGCACAAAGTTCTTCTATCTCAAATTTTCAGGCACATCACAAACTAAAGTCAAATTTCTCAGACAAGTTAATGTGTTTATTCTGTTTCTCCATTAAAAACTTAATGTAGCCACTAGTCAGTAACTTTTATTTTATTTCCTTACCAAGTTCGGCAATTTGGATGACACATTAATCAAGGACGATCCAACAGTGCTTTGGGTGATCACAGTATAATGGTCATAGTCAATTTATATTACAGCATAGATGTTAGTTCTTGAGAACTCTATAGCAACGCGCCGCTCAACATGTATCAGTCACGTATTTGACAATTAGATAGCTAAAATAATTAATTTTAATGTTCGACACAGCTTCGACACTTATCGACACGTATCAAATACATGTGACATCCCAGCCCACCACAACCACCTAAAGCATAACCCTAGCCATCCGAGAGGAGTAAAACACCAACATCAAAGCTCCTTTGTGAAACCATATTGACGTTCTAGATAAAGGTGATACGTCTAGAGAAAATGTGAAATGGAGATGCAAGTATTGCAAATATATTGGCACTAGTAGCTATTCTAGAATCAAAACGTACTTGCTAAAAAATACTAATAGTGATTGAAAGACATGTCCTAAGTAGACGGTACCTATTCTTGCTCAAGCAATAAGTCAAGTTGCATATAGGCTGGGGCAATAAGTGAAGTTGCATAGGCTGGGTACATATTCCTAGTTTACACTTTACACACTATATTATTTCAGTTTGACAAACAAGTAGAAAATGGAAAATAATACATATGTATATTATTATTATTATTTAAATAAATATAGCCTTGTCGCCATGTCAGCATTTTTGAAAAAATGGCAAATCCGTGTCTGTCGTGTCGTGTATCCGTGTCTGTGCATCATAGCTTAAGAATATTAAATATGAAAATTTGTTTGTTTTCCATGTGTGTCCAAACGAACACAAGATTTTATGGCATCTCATAATTTTAAGGCAACATCAAAATAAAAAAAACAATTTCTATGAACAAGTTTAACGCTAAAGTTTTTATTCTGTTTATCACTGTAACATAGGACTTGATAGCACTACAAACTTTTACCTATCTTCTTAACAACATTTGGCAGACCAGAAGACATAAACTAATTGGACCTGATGCAATGAAGGCTTAAACAGAAAATAATATAACAGACCGAGTCTCTAGTATTGGATAAGTAAACGAGTGGCTTGTCAGTAACTCACTTCACAGCTACCAACACCTAATGCACCTTTGGATGGCCAACTAGCCAACTAGGGAACAAATCCTGTACCACTGCAAGATGGAATTGCCCTACGGCCCAAAAATAATGGTCACACCTCATAACAATTTACATCAGATTTTTTTTTCATCAAGCTTTTAAAGTAGCAGTTCATGAAAGTTAAAAGGCTAGAGTAGAAAAAGCTTTCACAAACCTTAGAAACTTGTTCAGGCCATCTCCACAATTACTGGATAAACCTCAGAGGAACTAACGACCATGGAGTTCATCAAAATTCATAGGAATATTCACTTATGGTCTCTAAAATATTACAATGGTTATTGTACATCTGACAATTGACAAAATTAAAAGTCGAAAACACCACTGCAATTAATATGCTGCAAAGTTGTTTCTTTACACATTTGATTCATGGCTTATCATGAAGTGCGTACTTCTATAAATACTTTAACCAATCAGGCGATAATGACGGACTGCTGCACGATAAGAAATCAACTAGACAGCCAATTCTCCTAAGGTATTAAATCAGCCAAAATGGAAAGCAAGTCAAAGGAAGAGATTAATATTCCACACCAGAGATAGACATTCAGCTTCTGTTACATTTGACTACTGCAAGTACAAGAATTTAGCTATTTGATACAATGTTACTCAAGACACCTGTGTCCAAAATTTTTTGCCAAATCGGACACCTCGAATCTGAGTCGGATTCCGACACCCATGTCTGATTCCAAGTAGCATTTCCTAAGTCCACAAAATTTTTGCCGAATCGGACACCCAAATCCGAGTAGGATTCCGACGCACGTGTCCGTGTCTAAGTAACGCTGATTTGATGTCAACAATGTCCTTGCAACTAATGTACAAAACCTCTAATCTCACTACTACCTACATGGGCCTTGACATGTTAGAACAAATAACATGTAACAATGGAAATACATTTCCTAACAAGAAATGACTAAAGTACAAGGTTCTCTCTCTGATTAATGGACCCTTTGATTTTTTTTGAAGAAAATGACCATTCACGCTTGAGACTAAAGAGGATTTGATTTCTTTTCAGCAGAAGAGGTGTTCGGTAAATAATTAATAGGTGTAATTTACTAATTTAGGAAACTAACCCAAATTGTAATGTGGCATGTCTTTGCAAACAAAAAAAAAGTATTCTTATCCAGCAGGTTCTGTCGCATGGAACTAGTGCACGAAAGCCACCCAAAGCACACCATCGCTTATATTATCACAGATCTATTGTTATTCATCCAACATGTTGGAGTTCAATATCATCAGTGACTCAATTAAACATGTGGATTCTTAAGAAAAGGACCCTAGTAATAGCTATAGCCTTGCGGTAATGTCAGGTGACAACAGACAACAACACATCTGACTGTCTACCGGAGTACCACACAGCAGTACACTAGTAGTTAATCAAAATGGTTTACCAATTACTAAAAATAATTTATAATAAAATTTGAATAAAGTAAAACCAAAGAGAAAATGACGAAACAATAACAAAGATAAAAAACATCAACCTTGGGTGATCCATTTGCCTTGAGCCAATTAACTGAAGCCTGAATATCCTTGATTGCACCCTGCCAGTCTAGACCTTCCATCAGATGTTGTGCCTCAGCTACATCAAGAGCAACTTTCCCACGGTACAAACTGAAAAAGAAAAGAATGTAATGATCATGTTAAGAAACAAAGAGCCTGACTGAGAAACAACATTCTGACAAAGTACTAGCATCTTATGAAACATTCATTTCATACAACTGTAACAAGTGATGAAATGGAAAGCACCACAAGATATGATCATACTCTGGAATAAGTGCTCTGTATCCTCCACCAATTTGGGTAATGTGGGTGGCATGATTCTTGATCTCATAGTCAACCCCCCACCACTCTTGCAAAACCACAATTCCAGGAGCATTTTCTTTGCCAATAACGTAGGCATCAAAAGTCTGCAGATAAAAAAAATTACATTTCTTTATGAGTAACAGATAGAGCAAATAGTAATAGCATCTGGCAGGACCATAGTCACAGGATACGGGGTCGAGGTTGTGTCCCGTGACCCGGGATCACCATCCCAAATCGCGGGTCGGGGTCACCCTGGGTCGTCGTCTCGATCGAAAGGGGATCACCGTCCCGATCGAAAGGGGATCGCCGTACCATTGCAGATTGGCATTCGTCTTCAGTCAAGGTTTTTAGAGAGCTACAAAGCAGGCCCTAGTTACAAGTGGGAAGCAGATCCAGATGACACTACCTTGGATGAATCAATATTGAAGCTCGAGCAATTGCGTTGGAAGAATTTGGAGGATGGTGTTGATGAATGATGATCTGCACTTCTGTAGGACTGCAGGACCATGCCGCATTGGTTTTATATTTAATAGCAAACTAAGTAGTGAGTTGTGAGAATTGTGCTGAAGTGCTGCTGCTGAAGCTGACCCTCGACCCAAGGTTTCGACCCGGGATCATTCGACCCATTGGACTCGGATTCACGTACCAAATCCACGATTCACGTCCCATAGAGGTATACCCCCCTCATACCATGTTTTTTTCAAGTGTCGACCCTCGACCCGCGACCCCGTTCCTCGACCCCGTCAACCCGGGAACTTTGTGACTATGGGCAGGACTAGTGAATTGTGCCATCATTACACTTCCATATATAGATGGTTAGCACAAAGCCTATGAAGGTTACACTATCATTTCAAACTTTCTACAAATTCATTGTTGTGCATGTTAGTCCAAGAAAGTGAATAGCATTATTACATAGCATCATTTTTCTGTGCAAGCTTAGCATTATTACATAGCATCATTTTTCTGTGCAAGCCTTCTAGTAAACTTTTAACAATAAAAATTGAGCTTCTTACACTATGCTGCCCTTATTACATGAAGCGACATTCTGCATCACTTAATTTCACCATTTACAATTTAATCCTTTTTCCGCAGAAGTTTTCATTTTAGCTCCTTGAGCCAACTGATTCAGCTTTGGGGAAATTTCCAGAGCATTGCATACAGAAACATTGCTTGTTATGTAGTGGGTCAATTCCTCTTCTCCATGTTAGATGTTATGAAGGCCATTTCCTGTCATAAATCTGGGTATCTAATTTAATATGAGATATTGCATATTTTTACGGCCCAATGAAATAAACCTAACAGAAGGCAAAAATGAAATAAATCTAACAGAAGGCACAAAGAGGATCGAATTTTTGTAATAGTAAAGGTGAGCTTAGCAATTTTGTAAAAGTGTAACGAATAGGCATAAGATAATTCTAATGCATACTTTCAATTAATTAAATATATCCAGTATTTGCACGTACAATAAGCAAAAGAAGAAATTGATGGAATAAACTCTATGATTCTACATAACGACATGAACATATTACAGCATGAACGGCAACCAACAGAGTCAATACCCCTTGGCCACTGTAGTAATGTTTTGTCAATAGCATCATACATGTAAATTAGGATAAAGAAAAATAAAATAAAAGGTAAAGCAAAGCAACAAGGGAAAAGGGGAAAAGCCCAAAGAAAAAGAAAAAGGAAAAGGGGGAAGCATATGGAAAAGTAGAAATAAAACCAAAATAAGTGGATTATCATGTTCCAGAATCATCACGCAGGACTTGAGAAATCCTTCTCGGTTCCTTTTTTCCGAAATGATGATAATTTCAGCTTCCTCGCATCAGCCGCACGAGATATATAATTTCTTTCAAAGAAAATCTAAAAACCTTCTAAAAGGTAGTTAATCTTCGCGAAATGCGAGAGACGAGTCCGAATGGGGAGCACCGAGCAGATACAACGGAGAAACCTCCCTGGATGTCAGAAAAGGGGGGGAATGTGGAAAAACCCTAGAGAAGCCATTCGTCTGCAAGTCAATCACAGAACAGGGGGTCGGAGCGGAAGTGGTGCGGGAGTGGAGCGCAGGGACGGGGGAGCGCTCACCGTGTCCTCGCGCTGGATCTGGACCTTCTGGAACGGGGCGGCGGCGGAGGCCATGGCGGCGCGGTGCTGGAAGCGGGGGGAGCTGACGGGCGAGCGGCGGAGGAGTGGAGAGCGCGAGGGGGTGGTCGAGAAGACGGAGGCGGCGCGTCGCAGCAGCAATTGCGCTGTTGCCATCCCCTTCCCCACTTGCACCCCTTCTTTTCTTCTGGGCCAGGGGATGAACCAAATTTTGGGTCCGTGTGAGTGTGACTCGCCACCGTTGCGGTGTTTGGACGCCTAGCCTTTCTGAAATTTTTTTTCTTTAATATTTCTTTTTAATCTTTTTTTTTCAAAACTAGACGTTAGGTTTTAAAAATTGCAAAACTAAGCTCCTGTCGCCCGTATATGGAGCGATCGCCCCATATACGGGCGATTAGTCCCTCCACCCAACGGCTAGAAACGGCAGTAAACGGTGGCCATCCACCTGTCGCCCCTTGTACGGGCCATCGCCCTACAGGGGCGACAGTCTTCTTTATAAGCCCCTCGGCGCAGAGAGCAGCCCACAGCCGAGCGCAGGGAGAAAGAGAGGGGGAGAAGAAGAGAAGAGAAGAAAGGGAGAAGAGAAGAAGAAGAGAAGGGGAAGCCGAGAAATTTAGGTAAATTTCGGATTTTTATTGTAGAGTTAGCTTTAGGAATTTTTTGTAGAGGTAAATGTAGGAATTTTTTTATAGGTTATGTAGTATTTAGAAATTTAATGTAGCATTTAATATTTAGGAATTTGTTGTAGTATTTAGAAATTTTAGGATTATGTATTGTTTACAAATTTTAGGATTATATAGTGTTTAGAAATTTAATATAGCAGTTAATATTCAGAAATTTAATGTAGTATGTAGTATCCAGTATTTAGAAATTTAATTTAGTATTTCAGTATGTGCAAATTTAATGTAGTATTTAGTATGTAGAAATTTAATACAGTAGAAATATTAGGCAATATTTAGAAATTTAATTTAGTAGGGTTGTGTATTAGTGATTTTATTATGCAAATAATGTATTAGGCAATATATATACAAATGTAATGTGGTATAAATTTAATTTAGTAGGGTTGTGTATTACTAATTTTATTATGCAAATAATGTATTAGGCAATATATATACAAATGTAATGTGTTATAAATTTAATTTAGTAGGGTTGTGTATTACTAATTTTATTATGTAAATAATGTATTAGGCAATATATACAAATGTAATGTAGTAGAAATTTAATATTAGGCCGTATGGTAGGCTAGTCGAATCACTTATTTATAGTCGTATTTTGTAGTACGTTCAATGTACGTTTTGTATATTGTATTTTAGAGTAATATTTTTCCGTCGGACGTTGCAGCATGTCGGAGAAATTGTATTTCCAAATATTTTATGGAGATGGGGAGATAGCACAGGGGGCGGATGGGGTGGATTTATCATCATTTTCAAGAGTAAATGCAGGGCATATGTAGACCAAGCGATAGGACATCTGAGGGTTTGTTGGAGTGGATGTCTTGGATGTTCATTTGGATGCCCGGTATTGATTCTTTAGTCGAGCGATAGTGAGCCGTGCGTAAGACTGCTTTTACGGAGAGTTGATTCCTATTAACTCGACATCAACATGGAGGAGTTATGTTGGTTTCTTGTAGAGCGGGGTTGGCGCTCATGTTGTTGGTCTGATGCTACCCGGTAGCTCCATCGGTGTCGCAAGTTCGTGATGTCGGGTGGATATTACGGGAGGGGCGTCAAATGTAGAAGGATGCGAAGAGGAAGGTGGCGAAGCACGAGGCGAGGAGCACGAGCAGCGGTGGCGAAGGGATCGGGGTAGAGGAGGCAGTGGTGGAGGCGCGAGGTGGCCGACGAGGGGAGGAGGTGGAGGACATAGTTCACCTGATGGAAGAGGAGGACCATGCAGATGAGGAAGTCCCTGATGGTGAGCACTCCGACGAGGAGGACAACGCTCCTGAGGTGCATATCCCTAGTGCGTGGAGCAATTACAGTTTCGAAGACCTAACAATGAATGAAGGGAGCATTGATGCATGGGAGTATCGTGAGAACGAGGTGATGGAGGGGGCCATATATAAAGACAAGGAGGCTGTGATGGATGCGGTGAAGTACTGGGCAATGTCTCTCCGGTGGCAATTCAGTGTAGTGAAGTCTAGCAAGAAGGAGTACGATGTGAAGTGCGTAGTTGATTCGTGCCCATGGCGGGTGCATGCATACAAGGGGAAGTGGAAGGACTACTGGAAATGCTCCATAGTGATGGAACATAACTGCGAGCTGGAAGAAGCGGAGCGAGGACACATAATCTGTCGTCCACTTGGGTGGCAAATGTGTTTATGGTCGGATCGTGGACAATCCGCACTTTGCGACCTCGATCTATTATCACAGCCATGGAGGAGAGGTTTCAGTACAAGATTAGCTACGGAAGGGCATGGAGAGCGAAAAGGACAGCTCTGGAAATACGGTTCGGGACGTACGAGGCTTCCTACGAGAATATTCCCCACTTGCTGAGGGTAATAGCACGTAGGAATCCCGGTACATCTGTCGACCTTGCGGAGTTTCCTGCGGGTGGTGTGTGCGCGGGTAAATGGGTCTTACAGCGTGCATTCTTCGCCCTGGGCGCATGCATAAATGTGTTCCGGCACTGTTGTCCGGTCGTTTGTATGACGGCACATTCCTCACGGGGAAGTACAAGGGCCAGATTCTAACTGCGATCGCGGTCGACGCCAACAACCAGGTTCTACCGGTTGCATTGGCCTTCGTGGAGGGGGAAAACACAGAGAGCTGGTACTGGTTCCTTGAAAGAGTGAAGTTGGCAGTTGTTTTAGATAGGCCTGATGTTTATGTCATCCATGATCGACATGCAGGGCTGCTAAGGGCGATCGTGGATATGCAACAAGGGTCCGCCGTCATGAGAGCCGCAAAGTGGCCAAACCTGAAGAGCAGGTGGTGCATGAGGCACATGGGTGCCAATTTTTTCCGTCAGTTCAGGAACAAGGAGCTTATGAACATGTTCAAGCGGTTGTGCAAACAGAACCAACGGAGGAAGTTCGACGCGCTTTGGAGGACGTTGAATGAACTAACGAAGAAGCAGTCAATGAATCCAAGAGATACCGCTAGTTTATCAAGGAACCCGATGGTGTACCATGAGCAAAGAGAGGACCCCACAGCCTTGTGTGCACTCCCGACAGACGCCCCAAACATTTGACGTAGGCCGGGGACCAGCATAAAGAGTTTCACCGAGTGGATACGGCACGAGCCTTTGGAGAAATAGTCCCTTCTGCATGACGAGGGCGGCTCGCGTTATGGAATTATGACAACGAACCTGGCGGAGATTTACAACTGGGTAATGAAAGGCACCAGATGCCTTCCACTGGTGGGTATAGTTGAAGGTGTTTTACTAGGGACAGAGATATTTCATTGAGCGATACAAGAACTCCGCAGCATGTATGTCGGACAACTGACTATCGTACTCAACGGTTGTATCTACGTACATGTCCAAGAAAACAAGAAAGGCGCAGACACATCGGGTGACACCGGAGAGTGGTGTGGAACGGAGATACCACGTGCACTGCAGTGACCGAGGTCGCAGGGGTGCCCACCGGGAGAGGACTTCCCATCTGTGCATACTCCGAGCAGTTGATTGCGAGTGCTCCTGCCAGAAACCACGCCTGCTACACTTGCCGTGCTCGCACGTCATTGCCGCAGCCGCGGAGACGCATCAATCATGTCGTCCGTACATCTCCCCCTACTACTACAAGCAAAGTGTTCTCAACACGTGGCATCACGAGGTGTACGGGTACCGAGTGGATGGATCGTTCACAACCGCCCCCCTCCAGAGAATCGATGGGTACCGGACATCCGAATGTTGAGGCTGAAGGTTGGGCGTCGAAGGACACGGCGCATTCGGAACGATATGGACGAGTCCGAGGCGCGTCGCAACCTCGGATAATGTAATTTTCGATGTTGTTCCCATCATTTAATTTACGATGTACCAGTGAACTGTTGTTCCAATCATGTAATTTTCGATGTACTAGTAAGTTGTTATTCGCGTCATGTAATCTTTCGATGTACCAGTTAATTGCTATGAGGATAATCTAATTTTCGATGTACCAGTCAGTTGTTATTCGCATCATAGAATTTCTCGATGTAACAGTTAGTTGCTATGAGGATAATGTAATTTTCGATGTACCAGTTAGTTGTTGTTCGCATCATGTAATTTTTGGATGTACCAGTTAATTGCTATGAGGATAATGTAATTTTTGGCGTTGTATGCCTCATCGAACATGTCTTCATCTTTTGTATTGTTTGTTGAGTATGGTACAATTCGTTATTTCACATTTCATTTTGTGTGCACATATAATTATTGACAAATATGTTGTATTTGCTTTGTAACAGGCGACGATGGCGCGACCTTGCCCTGAGCTGCTCGACGTGACCGTGGATGCGACCCACCGGTCTAGATACTCTGCAGAGCAGAACCGAGAGCTAGGGACACTCCGGCCTCGGGTGCCCAACGAGCTGCTTCGCATTGACCCACGCTGGGTTCCACGGTAAGCTGCCAACACGTGCACTATTTTACGTACATGTACTTACCTGTGAATGCAATTCTAACGACACAATGCACTACATGCAGGTTGCGAGCGACTGGCTTACTTCCCCTCTGTAGGATGATGGAGCGGTGTTGCCTGTTAGAGGCGTGGAAGTCCCGTGTTCGGCACGACCGGTCCCTCCTGGCTGCACTCGTGGACCGGTGGAGACCGGAGACGCACACATTCCACCTTCCGTGCGGAGAGATGGCTCCGACGCTGCAGGACATGTCGTACCTCCTAGGCCTCCCCTGTGCGGGTCCGGCAGTTGTGCCGCACGACGCCTCCGTCACGTGGCACGCGGAGTTGTCCGCAGATTCCCGAGGTGCGGCACCCCGGCGACCCTCACGCCCCTCGAGCGGGGTGGCGCGCGGACCGACGAAGGCGTGGCTGCTTCAGTTCATGGTGAGTACCTCTTTCTTTGCGAATTAACAGAGAAGCGCTAAGTTGCAGATAATGTTTGTTACAAACGCTGCAGGTTGAGCTGCTCCACCTGCACGCACAGGAGGAGGACGTGGCCCGCCATCTAGAGGCATACCTCTTGTTGTTGTTCGGTTGGGTGATGTTTCCGTCCTCCCACGGGAACACGGTGGACCGGCTTTTTGATCGAGTACGCTTGAGACATCGCCGACACCCGGTGGATCGGGTAACACATTGGTTCAACTCTCTCTCGGTGAGCACGCCTAACTTCCCATTGTAAGCGGATGATCACGTGGTCGTGGGCCTAAGTTGTGCTTGCGGCGACGTACAGAGGTCTGTGTAACGCCGTCTCTCGGGCGGATGTAACATTCCAAAAATTTGGATTTTAGAATGTTTAAGTTTGAAAATTCACCATTTGCATTTTTCTTGAATTAATTTCGGCTTAATATGAATTTTCTATTTATGAAAGGATTTAATTTGGCTAATCTATCCATCAAACAAAAGATTTTCAGTTTTACTTGGCTTCATTATGCTGCAAGGAATTTTTCTGTATTTTTGGAGATTTTTCTGAATTTATTTGATATTTATTTGAATTTATTTGCTTTTATTTGAATTTCTGGAATTTCTTAAATTCGAAAAATGATTTTTTTTCTGGTTTCCTTTTCGGGTCGAATCCTTTCTCCGGCCCATTTCCTCGGCCCATTTTCTTTTCACCTGCTCGCGTTGCCCGGCCCAGCTCAGCTCGCGCTCCAGCCCAACCATTTCGCTCTGCATGGCCGTCAGATGGGCGACACGCGTCGGCGTGCGATACGACCGCGTCGCTCGCTGCCGCCGCTGCGCCGAAACCCTAACCGAGTCGCGCAAATCTCGGCGTCCGTCTGCGCCCGCCTCCGAGGCTATTTAAAGCCCCGAGGACCCCATCTCGAGGTTCGCCTCTTCGCGCCGCACCCGCCGCCTCAAGCCTTGCCGCCCGAGACGCCTCCGTCGAGGAGATCGAGCTCGCCGAAGTTCCCCGCCGTGCCCGCGTGCTTCTCCACCGTTTTTCTTCCTCGCCGGTGAGCCTCCGCCGTTGGTTTTGGTCTCACCGAACTCCCCGCGCCGCCCTCTTTCGTTTGCCCCAGATTCCGCCCCGATCCGTCGCGGTTTTGCGCGGCCGGCCGTCTTCCCGCCTCCGGTGCGCCGCGTCGCCGCCGCTGCGCCGCTCGCCCTCTGCGCCCGTGCCCGTGGCGCCTCATCGCGCCGCGTGTCGCCGCGTCGCCGCCACCTCGGCGCCACGTTGCCTCGCCGCCGCCGGTGGCGCCACGCGCGCCGCCTCGTCTTCCGTGCCAGCGTCCTCGTCAGCATCGCCTCGGTTCCAACGCCTGCGCCGTGTCAGCCGCCTCGCAGGCTGCCTCGTCAGCCCGATCTGCCGCGTCACCCGAACCCTCCTCGGTGGACGCAGTCCACCGTGAACCCGAGCAGCGACATGGGCCCCACGTGTCGCTGGCATTTCTTTCTTTTTCCAATTTTGAAAACCGAAAATTCCGGCCAATCACGATGCGCCACGTGTCGACCTATACATTTTTACGATCGAGAATCTTCCAAGAGCCCGTTCTCCTTCGTTCGAGCTCCAATTCCAGTAATTCAAATTTATAAATTCATCTAAATTCCAGATCTATCTTCCAGTACCATTATTTTCAATTTTTGTATTTTATTTGAATTTTTTTTATTTATTTGCTCTCGTTTCGCGTGGAGACGACGCGATAAGATCGATCGAATCAACAATCAGAGGTAGAACCGGCAAGAGGCAGTGAAGGCAAGTCTTCCTTGAACATATTGATCCAAAATTTTATGAAAATGTTATGTTGTTTTTAAATTATGCATGCTTACTTTATGCAATGTACTTTAAACATAGTTTTAGAGTATAGTTAAATTCCAGTTTGTTATACCCTCATTGGTATTGATCATGTCGAACCTTTGACACCCTAGATGATATATATACTAGCTATTTTATTTGGTGATAACGGTAGATTAGCATGGAGCAGCAGAATTGCTTAGTCGGCTTAAGCGTTTGATATTGTGCCATTATGGGAATCAGTTCAAATATTGTTCAAACTTATTTGTGAAAGTCACGGCAATTGGTGTTGCTGCTGTGATTTAAATGAAATAAAGTGGAAATGGTTTAGACAAGGCGGATGGATGTTTGGCGGGTGCAGAAAGCACGAGGCCTTGGTATGTGAATGTTCCGCCCTAGTCAATTAAGGACCGAAGCGTGTGTTACTATGGACCGAGCACTACCGTACAACCACAAGTCTATATGGGTACGACCTGGCTAAATAATTTGTGCGTCTCATTATTAGCTTCGCCGGTTGGTGAGTGCGGATGTTGGCGGCGCAAGAGGGCTTCAGATCTTTGGCGGCTAGAACCCTAACGGCGGTGAAACCTTAGCGGCGAGGTTAATAGTGGGGTTGTGCATTGTAAAGGCCTTGTCATGATCTCTCTGCCGACACACCAAAGGAAGTGTGTTAAGTGCATGGCAACAAGAGTCGATCATGTCTTGTGGGTAAAGTGTACACACTCTGCGAGTTAAAACTACTTAAGTAGCCGTGCCCACGGTCAAGGGCGGCGAGTTACGCTTGCACATTGTAGATTTCATGGTTTTGTTTTAAAGGAAAATGATCGTTTGGGAATCAGAGAAGCGGATGGAACTCTTGGGTTATGGTTTGGCGAGATGGAGCGGTCAGTAGATGGAACCGCTTTAATTGTCATATCAAATTCAATTACTATGCTATTACATTTTGATCAAATGATGCTTTATGAAATTAATATTGGTATTCTGATTAAACTTTGCTTTATGCTAAAAGAGCCATATTATGCCTTCAATTGTTTAGCCTAGCATATAGTTATCATGCATTATGTTTCCAAGACTTGCGGAGTACATTTTGTGCTCACCCTTGCAACATCCCCAACTTTCCACAGAAGAGTGTGCAGAAGCTGAAGCTGACTACGATTTCTACGCTTGTGGTTACGAGGAAGGTGATCCGGAATGCTAGGACGCGAACCCCAGTCGATTGCCTGTTGGGCAAATGGATGGGCTTACTTACTTTGTTTTTGTTAATTCGTTCTCGCTGTTTCTTATTGAACTCTAGCTATGATGCTTCTTATTTGTAATAATTGGCCATAAGGCTAATATTCTTTGCTTAATTAATATTATTTGATTCGTGATATGGATGTGTTGTCATCCTTTGTTTCTTTGTGTGTGCTAGCTTTTCTGGACTAGCACAGGTTATACCTGAGAGGGTTCGGATTTGGAAATCCGGTCCCGACAGAGGTGGTATCAAAGCCATATCGACTGTAGGTCGCATCCCTAGTTAGTCTGATCTTCTTAGCAATAACTTCAAAATTATTTTCTAAATCAAACCAACGAATGGCTGTGAATAGATTATCTCATCTCATCTTATTCTTAGGTTTTTACTCCTTTTCTTTGCTGAAATATTATTTTAAAATTTTAATCTGATCTTATCCCTTGAAACTTCTCAAAGCCTCAAGTCTTCTGCAAGAATCCAGATCAAGGAAGAAGATGATCAAGTCGTCAAAGAGTATATCCGAGAAGACTCCCATATAGGATAAGTAATAGTGCCCAATAGTGTTGGAGTATGTCACCCTTTTTAATTTAGCAACGTATAGTCCGAGTGCATTAGAAATTTTTGTTGCTTGTTTGTTGGGTGTGTTGTACACTTGCCCTAGCATTGTGTTGCAGCCACCTTTCATTTGGTGTTTTATAGCTTGTTTGGTCTTGGAATGGCTACCTCCCTAGTCTTCTCATCTTTTGCTCTTTCCCTCTCATCTATTGCTAACCTGTCCCTGGCCGTTGCTTCAGATGGAAGGTCAAGGAAGAGGTCGTGGAGCTGGTCTTAGAGGAGGTCGTGTTGGAGTTCGTGGTCGTGGTTGTGGTCAGGCAGAGCCTCAAGAGCAGCAGGATGTTCAAGATCAGCAAGAGCAGCAAGTGCCACCGCCGCCGCCACCAGTCCAACCCCCAGTTGCAGATATCCAGCAGATGATGGCAATGCAGCTTCAGTTGTTGTAGGCCCTTGCTCAGAATATGGTAAACAATCTGCAGCCAGCACCAGCCGCAGTACCAGTGATGCCACCCCAGTCTAAGCTTGGAGAGTTCATGAGAACTAGACCGCCTACCTTCACGGGAGCAGGTGAACCCTTGGAGGCAGATGACTGGTTGAGAGATGTGGAGAAAAAGCTCCAGTTGGCTCAGTGTGATGACCGTGAGAAGGTTCTCACGCGAGCCATCGCTAAAAGGAGTAGCTGCTACTTGGTGGGATAACTTTTGTCGCCCATCGAATGCTCAAGCTATAACGTGGGAGGAATTCTCGAAGCCTTCGTCTTTGCTCATGTGCTGCGGCATAATTGAAATGAAGAAAAGAGAATCTCTTAAGTTGCATCAGGAAACAGAGTGTTTACGAGTATCTTAACCGGTTCACCCGGTTGTCGAGGTATGCACCAGAGGATGTGGCTACTGAAAGTGCCAAGATTTGGAGGTTCATGGAAGGACTTGACCCTGACATCAAGGTGTAGCTAGTTGCTTTGGATTTTCTGAATTTTCAGCATAGGTGAACAAGGCACTAGTACAAGAGGATGCCCAGCGCCAACAGCGGGAGTCCCGCAAGAGAAGGATGGCATTTCAGGCTCAGCATGGAGCGAGTGGTTGTCGTCAGCGCTTCCAACCTCAGCAAGCCAACAAAACACCTGTTCAAGGGGCACCTCGTACTCCTAATTCTGGACCGCGCCCAATCGCTCAAGGACCCCAGCAGAACAACGCCAGTGGTCAACAGCAAAAAAGGAATTCAAATGCTGTAGGGATTCGGTGTTTCCATTGTCACGGATGGGACATTATGCGAGAATCGTCCTCGAAGTGTCGACAAGTGACCCCGGTGCCGTTCAACTTGGGATCCAATTCCGCCAGAGCTCCTGCGCAAGGACAAGGTCGTGGAACACCCCAGATGCCAAGAGCTCCGCAATCCTTTGGAAGAGGACATGTCAACCATGTGACCGCCGAAGAAGCTCAGGAGGCATCAGATGTGGTTTTGGGTAAGTTCCTTGTTAACTCAATACCTGCCTCAGCATTATTTGATTCTGGAGCATCGCATTCTTTTATATCGAAGAATTTTGTTGAACAATTTGGTTGGGAAACCTTTACCCTTAAGAGCCCTATGATAGTTCAATCACCGGGAAAAGAATTGAGAACTAATTCAGTATGCCCAAGTGCAACCATAAAAATCAATGGGATAGAATTCCTAGCGAATCTTATCATTCTGGATTCTAAAGGAATAGATGTCATCCTAGGGATGGATTGGTTAACCAAATATAAAGGTCAAATAGATTGTGCCAGTAGAGCCGTCACCCTTACCAATTCAGAAGACATTCGAGTGGAGTATATGCCTGATGAGTCCGCAAGTAAGAAGTACGCTTTGAACAATTTGAAGGAATCAACTTTGGAAAGTGTGTCTGTGGTGCAAGAATATCCAGATGTATTTCCAGAAGATTTGCCAGGTATGCCGCTTGATCGAGAGGTAGAGTTCGTCATAGAGTTAGTCCCTGGTACGGCTCCAATTTCCAAGAGACCCTACTGCATGCAAGCCAATGAACTCGCCGAGATGAAGAAACAGATTGAGGAATTGCAAGAAAAAGGATACGTTCGTCCAAGTTCGTTACCTTGGGGAGCGCCAGTTCTTTTTGTAAAGAAGAAGGATAATACTTTGCGCTTGTGCGTGGATTATAGAGCCCTGAATGAAGTCACAATCAAGAACAAGTATCGTTACCCAGGATTGATGACCTGTTTGATCAGTTGAAAGGAGCATGTATTTTCTCCAAGATCGATCTTCGATCCAGATACCATCAGTTGAAAATAAGGTCACAAGATATTAGAAGACGACTTTTGCTACCCGATATGGATTATATGAGTTCTGATTATGTCTTTTGGTCCGACCAATGCACGACCTATTTTATGAATTTGATGAATAAAGTGTTTATGGAATACCTGGACAAGTTTGTGGTAGTATTCATAGATGATATTCTTATCTATTCTAAGGATGAAGCGGAACATGAAGGTCATTTGAGGATGGTGTTAGAAAAGCTTAGAAATCATCAGCTGTATGCTAAGTTCAGCAAGTGTGAGTTTTGGTTGAAAGAAGTTGCTTTCTTAGGTCATATAATTTCTGCTGGAGGTGTCTCAGTAGACCCTGAAAAAGTGAAGGGTGTACTTGATTAGAGGCAACCCAAGTCAGTGCCTGATATCAGGAGTTTTCTTGGTTTAGCGGGATACTACCGAAGATTCATAGAAGGATTTTCAAAGATTGCAAGACCGCTTACCCAGTTGCTAAAGAAGGAAAAGAAGTTTGAATGGTTTGAAGCTTGTGAGCAAAGTTTTCAGGAATTAAAGAAAAGATTGACCTCAGCCCCAGTGCTCATTTTACTAGATATTCGGAAGGACTTTGAGATTTTCTGTGATGCCTCAAGACAGGGACTTGGATGTGTCTTGATGTAAGAAGGCAAAGTAGTTGCATATGCCTCACGGTAATTGCAACCACATGAGGAAAACTATCCAACCCATGACTTGGAAATGGCTGCAGTTGTGCATGCACTAAAGTTGTGGAGGCATTATCTCATCGGGAATCGATGTGAAATTTTCACAGATCATAAGAGTTTGAAGTATATCTTCACTCAAGCAGACCTCAACCTAAGACAAAGAAGATGGTTAGAATTAATCAAGGATTATGATGTGGGAATACATTATCATCCTGGCAAGGCTAATGTAGTTGCCGATGCATTAAGCCGGAAGAGTTACTGCAATAATTTGATGATTCAAGAAGATCAACCTGCTCTTCATAAGGAATTTCAGTGTTTGAATTTGGAACTAGTAGAGGAAGGTTTCGTTGCTGCATTAGAGATTCAACCAACCTTGGAGGATCAGATCAAAAAGATGCAAAAGTCAGATAAAGAAGCTTCTAAGATCAAGGATAGAATAAAGGAAGGTAAAGCCCTAGGATTTTCAAAGGATGAAGAAGGAACAGTTTGGCTAGGAAAAAGTCTATATGTACCGAATCAAAAAGAGATCAAGCAATTAATATTAAAGGAGGCGCATGAGTCAGCGTACTCAATTCATCCAGGCAATACTAAGATGTATCAGGATCTTCGTGGTATATATTGGTGGCCAAGGATGAGAAAGGAAATTGCAGAGTATATAGCTATGTGTGATGTATGCCGTGAGTTAAAGTTTGAACATCAAAGACCCGCGAGGATTACTACAGTAGTTAAAGGTGCACGAATGGAAGTGGGAAGAAATTGGAATGGATTTTATTACAGGACTTTCGAGAACCAGATCAGGTTATGATTCAATATGGGTTGTAGTGGATCGATTGACAAAAGTTGCACATTTCATTCTTGTGAGAACAACTTACCAAGGAGATCAACTTGCAGAGTTGTATATGTCAAGAATTGTGTGTTTGCATGGTGTGCCAAAGAGAATTGTATCAGATCGAGGCACTCAATTCACTTCAAGGTTCTGGCAAAAGTTGCAAGAAGCATTGGGTACCAACACGAATTTCAAAGATGACTTATCACCCTCGACGGATGGACAACCGGCGAGTAAACCAAATCCTTGAAGATATGTTAAGGTCTTGTGCATTGTCCAATGCGGCAAGTTGGGATCAAAGTTTACCTTATGCAGAATTCTCTTATAACAATAGTTATCAAGCAAATTTGCAAATGTCGTCATTTGAAGCCTTGTATGGAAGAAAGTGCAGAACACCTCTCTGTTGGAATGAAACAGGAGATCGCCAAGTCTTTGGTACTGATATTTTGCAAAAGGCTGAAGAACAAGTAAAAATGATTCAAGAAAGATTGAGAACAGCGCAATCTAGGCAAAAGAGCTACGCTGATAATCGTCGGAGAGAGTTAACCTTTGCTCCTGGTGACTATGTGTACTTGAAAGTCTCACCGCTCAGAGGAATGCGTCGATTTCAAGTTCGTGGAAAGTTAGCATTAAGATTTATTGGACCGTTCCCAATCCTAGCTAGAAGTGGACAAGTGGCTTATCAGTTGGAGCTGCCACCGCAGTTATCAAATGTGCACAATGTGTTCCATGTGTCACAGCTGAAGAAGTGTCTCAGGGTACCAGAAGAGCAAATGTAGATTGAGAATATTGAGCTCCAGGAGGATCTCACCTACCCAGAATATCCTATCAGAATTTTGGATGAGGCAGAACGCAGAACAAGAAACAGGACAATCAAGTTTTGCAAAGTTCAGTGGAGCAACCATTCAGAAAAGGAAGCAACCTAGGAGCGTGAAGAAAATATTAGAGAAGAGTACCCCAACCTTTTTCCCTAGTCTGTCCAAATCTCGGGGTCGAGATTTCTTTTAAGGAGGGGAGGTTTGTAACATTCTAAAAATTTGGATTTTAGAATGTTTAAGTTTGAAAATTCACCATTTGCATTTTTCTTGAATTAATTTCAGCTTAATATGAAATCTCTATTTATGAAAGGATTTAATTTGGCTAATCTATCCATCAAATAAAATATTTTCAGTTTTAGTTGGCTTCATTATGCTGCAAGGAATTTTTCTGTATTTTTGGAGATTTTTCTGAATTTATTTGAATTTATTTGCTTTTATTTGAATTTCTGGAATTTCTTAAATTCGGAAAATGATTTTTATTCTGGTTTCCTTTTTGGGCCGAATCCTTTCTCCGGCCCATTTCCCCCCGTTTTCTTTTCACCGCTCGCGTTGCGCCCAGCTCCGCTCGCGCTCCAGCCCAACCGGCCCGTTCTCGCGTGGCCGTCAGATGGCGACCTACGTCGCGCTGCGATTGCACCGCGTCGCCTGCGCCGCCGCCGCCGCCGAAACCCTAACCGAGTCCGCGTAAATCTCGGCGTCCGTGCCGCGCCCGCCTCCCGAGGCTATTTAAAGCCCCGAGGACACCATCCCGAGGTTCGCCTCTTCGCGCCGCACCCGCACCCGCCGCCTCAAGCCTTGCCGCCTGAGATGCCTCCGTCGAGGAGATCGAGCTCGCCGAAGTTCCCCGCCGTGCCCGCGTGCTTCTCCGCCGTTTTTCTTCCTCGCCGGTGAGCCTCCGCCGTTGGTTTTGGCCTCGACGAACTCCCCGCGCCGCCCTCTTTCGTTTGCCCCAGATTCCGCCCCGATCCGTCGCGGTTTTGCACGGCCGGCCGTCTTCCCGCCCTCCGTCGCCCGCCGTCGCCGCCCTGCGCGCCGCCGCTTGGCCGCCGCTGTGCCGTGGCGCCTCTTCGCCAGCGTGGCGCCACCTCGGCGCCACGTCGCCTCGCCTTCCGCCCGTCGGCGCCACGCGCCCGCCGTCTTCCGTGTCGGCGTCCTCGGCGGCGTCGCCTCGGTTCCAACGCTGCGCGCGTCGGCCGCCTCGCGGTGCCTCGTCGGCCGTCTGCCGCGTCACCCGAACCCTCCTCGGTGGACACAGTCCACCGTGAACCGTGCAGCGACATGTGGGCCCCACGTGTCGATGGCATTTCTTTCTTTTTCCAATTTTCCAGAAAACCAGAAAATTCCAGCCAATCACGATGCGCCGCGTGTCGACCTCTCTTTTTCTCATCGAGAATCTTCCAGGAGCCCGTTCTCCTTCGTTCGAGCTCCGATTCGAGTAATTCAAATTTCTAAATTCATCTAAATTAAAGATCTATCTTCCAGTACCATTATTTTCAATTTTTGAATTTTATTTGAATTTGTTTTATTTATTTGCTCTCGTTTGGCGTGTAGGCACGCGATCGAAGATCGATTGAATCAACAATCGAGGTAGAACCAAAGAAGAGGCGTGAAGGCAAGTCTTCCTTGAACATATTGATCCCAAATTTTATGAAAATGTTATGTTGTTTTTAAATTATGCATGCTTACTTTATGCAATGTACTTTAAACATAGTTTTAGAGTATAGTTAAATTCCAGTTTGTTATACCCTCGTTGGTATTGATCATGTCGAACCTTTGACACCCTAGATGATATATATACTAGCTATTTTATTTGGTGATAACCAGTAGATTAGTATGGAACGGTAGAATTGCTTAGTCCAGCTTAAGCGTTTCGGTATTGTGCCATTATGGGAATCAGTTCAAATATTGTTCAAACTTATTTGTGAAAGTGCGGCAATTGGTGTTGCTGCTGTGATTTAAATGAAATAAAGTGGAAATGGTTTAGACCGGGGCGGATGGATGTTTGGCGGGTGCAGAAAGCACGAGACCATGGTATGTGAATGTTCCGTCCTAGTCAATTAAGGACCGAAGCGTGTGTTACCATGGATCGAGCACTACCGTACAACCACAAGTCTATATGGGTACGATCTGGCTAAATAATTTGTGCGTCTCATTATTAGCCGCGGTTGGTGAGTGCGGATGTTGGCAGGCGCAAGAGGGGGCTTCTGTACTGGGCAGCTAGAACCCTAACAGCGGTGAAACCTTAGCGGGCGAGGTTAATAGTGGGGTTGTGCATTGTAAAGGCCTTGTCATGATCTCTCTGCCGACACACCAAAGGAAGTGTGTTAAGTGCATGGCAACAAGAGTCGATCATGTCTTGTGGGTAAAGTGTACACACTCTGCAGAGTTAAAACTACTTAAGTAGCCGTGCCCACGGTCAAGGGCAGGCGAGTTACGCTTGCACATTGTAGATTTCATGGTTTTGTTTTAAAGGAAAATGATCGTTTGGGAATCCGAGAGCAGATGGAACTCTTGGGTTATGGTTTGGCAGATGGAGCCAGTCAGGTAGATGGAACCTGCTTTAATTGTCATATCAAATTCAATTACTATGCTATTACATTTTGATCAAATGATGCTTTATGAAATTAATATTGGTATTTCTGATTAAACTTTGCTTTATGCTAAAAGAGCCATATTATGCCTTCAATTGTTTAGCCTAGCATATAGTTATCATGCATTATGTTTCCAAGACTTGCGGAGTACATTTTGTGCTCACCCTTGCAACATCCCCAACTTTCCACAGAAGAGTGTGCAGAAGCTGAAGCTGACTACGATTTCTACGCTTGTGGTTACGAGGAAGGTGATCCGGAATGCTAGGACGCGAACCCCAGTCGATTGACTGTTGGGAAAATGGATGGGCTTACTTACTTTGTTTTTGTTAATTCGTTCCCGCTGTTTCTTATTGAACTCTAGCTATGATGCTTCTTATTTGTAATAATTGGCCATAAGGTTAATATTCTTTTGCTTAATTAATATTATTTGATTCGTGATATGGATGTGTTGTCATCACTGTTTCACTGTGTGTGCTAGCTTTTCCTGGACTAGCACAGGTTATACACAGAGGGTTCGGATTTGGAAATCCGGTCCCGACAGCGGACCAGGACGCGACGATGTCGGGTTGCGTTCTACTCCTTCAGTTGTGGTCCTAGGAGCGCTTCTCGCTGGCCTGATGTTGACATCGCACCGTACCCCCAGGACCTTTACATGCTCATCTCAAACTCTGTGCTCATCACATCTGAAAACTGAGACAAAGAGAGTGCGAAGAGCCACCAAAGATAATACCGTCCACATAAATCTGGACGAGAAGGAAATGAGTATATTGGTGTCTGATGAACAGAATCTTATCTATTATACCCATTTTAAAACAATGACTGAGAAGGTAGGATATACGCCTCTCATACCAAGCTCTAGGGGCCTAATTAAGTCCATACAAAACTTTAGAAAGCTTGAAGATATGGTTTGGGTATTTGGGTTCTCGAATCCTGGAAGTTGCCTGCCATATACCTCTTCCTCAATATAACCATTGAGGAATGCACTCTTAACATCAATTTGATAAAAGCTTGAAGCCCTTGGATGCAGAGAATGCAAGTAGGATCCTAATAGCCTCTAGTCTAGCTACAGGGGCAAAGGTCTCCTCAAAATCAAGACCCTCAACCTGAGAAAATCCCTGTGCAACTAGCCTAACCTTGTTTCTAATGACAACCCCATCCTCACTCTGCTTGTTCTTAAACACCCACTTGGTTCCAATTGACATTATGACTAGATGGGGGCTCGACAAGTGCCAAACCTTGTTCCTCTCGAAGTTCTCAAGTTCCTCATGTATAGCATTAATCCATGACTCATCGGATAATGCATGAGAAACATCCTTTAGCTCAAAGGAGGCAACAAAGGCTGAGTGGAGACAGAAAATGGACAAACCCAATTTTGAGCAAGTGACCCGCTCAAACAAATCACCAATAATCTGATCAGGTAGATGATATCTCTAAAAATGGTGGGGAGGTTCAAAAGCAGAAGTGGCATATACCTCATGCACAGAAGAGGTAGGATTAGAGCCACTAGCTGCATGAGAGTCAGAAGGTAAAGGCTGGTCTCCCTGAGGTGCAGAAATGGAAATAGGAGGTACCTCAGGTATAGAGGGGACTGGATCAGGTCGAACACCATCATCTACATCATACTCATCCTCTACAAAGATGGTCTCAGAGAGGCAAGAAGAGCCTGAAATGTCAGGTCTAGCTCCTGGGCCAGCCTCATCAAAGATCACCTCGCAGGTCTCTATGATCCTATGCGCATCGCAACTCCAGACCCTATAGCTATGAGAAGAAGTCGAGTAACATAGAAAAATACCATCAGAAGAACGGGACTCAAACTTATCTAGGTTAGTGGACTTCTAAATGAAATAGTTGCAACCAAATACACGAAAATGTGAAACACTGGGCTTTTGCCCATACCTCAACTCGTAAGAAGTGTGGTGCAAATGTGCTCTCAAAAATACACGATTAGAAACATGACAAGCAGTAGCTATAACCTCAGCCCAAAACTTTCTAGGAGTACTGTACTTATCTAGCATCGTCCTGGCCATCTCAACCAGGGTCCTGTTCTTCATTTCGACTACGCCATTTTGCTGAGGGACATAGGGAGAGGAGAATTGATGCTCTAAGCCAAACTCCACATAGAAACTCTCAAAGTAGGAGTTCTTGAACTCCGTGCCATTGTCATTGCGTATTGCTCGTAAGGCACTAGGGAACTCAAGAGACAACCTACGAACCAAACCCCTAAAATGGGTAAAAGACTCATCCTTCGAGGCCACGAAAAACACCCAAGAAAACCTCAAAAAAATCATCAATAATGACAAGAATATACCACTTTCCACCCGCTAACTGCACTCTAGCTGGACCAATAGTCTCCATATGTAAAAGCTGTCCTGGTGCATCAGTCATCACAACAGTGATTGGAGGATGAGAAGCAGCAACCATCTTGCTATGTCGGTGTCGGGACCCGAATTTACAAATTCGGACCCTCTGTGTATAACGCACTAGTCCAGGATCACGCTAGTGCACACAGGCTCAACATAGATGCTATCACAGTCACACACAGCGGAATATATCATAAACTTCATAAACTTAGTAATTAATATTAACTATTGTCTTACATGATTATTGCCTCGCAGGGCTTATAAAAGAAATAGCGAATAAGCAGCAGCAAAAAAATGAATAAGCGTAGCAGCTCCCCAGTTCACCGCAGGCAACTGACGAGGCTCGGACCCTAAGCATTTGCATCCAGATAATCCTCCTCCACGAAAGGCGTAGATTCTTCCTCTTCTGAAGTTGTTGTTGTTGTTGGGGTGAGTACATAAAGCACTCAACAAGTTGTGCACAACAATGCAAGTCTAATATTCTATATGCTTGGCTTAATCCAAAGGAATGGCTAATATGGCTATTTTGCAATAAAGCGGCATTTAACAAGAATACAGTAAATAGATTGAAAAACAGTAAAACAAATACTTGATAATTAGCGATTGAAGATTACAAGTAAATCAGATTTCCAACCCTAAGTCAATTTCCATTTACTCCGTGGCAATCCTGCCATCCCATCCAGTTTTCATTTGAATAAAGTCTAACCCTTAACTGTAATTCCCGAGCATTGCCCAATACCGTAAGCACGGCTATTCGAATAGATTGTACACTCTGCAAAGGTTATGCACTTTACCCACACGATACAACCAAACACCATCAAGGCGAGTGATCATAACAAAGTCTTTAGAATGCTACACCTAGACCCAGTACTGCTCACTAAGGTTTCAACACTGAAGGGTTAAACCACCACAACAGGGCCCCCCTCTAGCGCCATGTGAGTTAAACCGTAACCCAGGACTCACTATTCACCACGACAGTACCGAAATCTAGGCTTCACAAATTATTCAGCTAGGCTGTCCCATTCCAGACATGTGGTTGCAAGAAAGACTCAGGTCAAAGGCTTGCAAAGTTAAGTCCTTAAAGTGATTAAGGCAAGACTTCCACATACCCCTGCCAATCCTGGCCCACCTTGGCACACTGCCCCTTGCCACTTGCCCCAATCTAAATCATTACCACCCTAGTTGATTACCAAGCACCACGTGCCACCAACATTTCAATCTAGTTGTGTGACCTCCTCGCCACGACAGCTTAATATCACTGTGTGACAACACATGACACACCAATTCATAAACATTGTTCCATATTCCATTAGTCAAGATTAAGTATCAACATTCGGACACATGTGATGACGTGACGTGGTATGGCTAAGCAATCTACGACGGTCTAACAAGCCCATGTTGATTATCAATATTTACCAACTATTAACTGGCCATCCTATGGTAACAACAAGATCATGGCATATAATTGACAAGGTGGTCTTAATGCAAATAGGCATATTATCTATTTCCCAGATTAATTGATATCATTTATCCACATTAAATATCATGCATAAATTTAAGAGACAAAATAGCAATTTTGTGAAATCAGGTGCAACATGGTCAAAGCACAACTTGCCTTGGAGTAGGTGCTGGCCTTGCTCTGAGCTTGGGTCTTGAAGCGACGAATCTTCCTCCGGATCACCGAGCAGTTCAACGTCTACGCGAAACGATGCCAAAATGGCAAATAAACACCAAAACAGAGAGCAACAAACTCCAAAAATAAAATAAAATTCACCAATAAATAGAAATTGATTTTACAATTTTTTTGAAATTTGAATCACTCAAATCCGAGTTAAAATGCAAAAGATATGGCCTTCTGAAGTTCGAATAAATATTGAAAATACAGAAATTAGAATTTCCTATTTTCCCGAATTATTTTTATACAGAAAACTCATTTTATTACGCAAGCGACACGTGGACCAATCACTGGCTGACACGTCGCCTCGGCACACAGACCCGGTCCACGAACCTCCTCTGGTCAACCGTGAACCCGGCGCATGACGCTTCGGTTTCCGCACCGACACGCGTCACGCATCCGTGCGACGATCCGACGGCCACCGATCTGTGCCCACGCGGCACTGACTCGACGGTCAGATCTAGATCCAACGGCTACGGATACCTGAGCACCTTACCATGCTTACCGAGAAGTGGCGCGATCTCTACCGCTCATCTCGGATCCGACGGCTACCCTTACCCGAGGAGTTTACTGATGCCGATGGAGACGTGGCACGATCGCAGCGGTTCGACGAAGATCCGACGGTCGACGAAGCTCCGAGGCGAAGATGTCGGCGCGGCGTCGTAGCTTCACCGGAGCGGAGGAAGAAGACGAGCCCGACGGCGATCCAGGCGACTCTGGCGACGAAGAAGTGGCAGCTCCGGCGCGGCTTGACGCGACGAGTTCCAATATGGAACCGGTGAGGCGGAAGGCGGCTCGATGGTGTCGAAAAACGGAGAAAACTACCGACGGCGCCTTCGGGAACTACGGCGAGCTCTAGCGCACGAGCGACGGCGGCTCAACGGCGACGGCTAGGGCTACGGCTGCGCTTGGAGATGGCGAACCTCAGGGTGCAGTCCGCGCCTTAAATAGCCTCGGCATGCGTGCAAAATGGAAACCCTAAGTCACGCGGCGGCGATGGCAAGTCAGCGTCGGATTCGGAAACTGAATCGGAGACAAAGAGCGAGGACCGTCCGATCTGCGATGAACGGCTGCGATCACTTTTGAAACGATACGATCCGATCCGCTCTTTCCAAAATCAACAGGTGCGATCGGATCCTACCTAAAATAACGCAACGCGATCTCAACCGCACGATCTTGATCCAACGGTTCACAGGCGCTAGGGTTTCCCGACTTCATCTTCAAATCTCGAGCGCTCTTTCGCGATCCAACGGCTGACGCAGCGCTGATGACGCGGCTTGATGAAGACCACGCGATGAAGATCCAACGGTGGGCCCGTGGTGCGGGAAACACGGTTGATCGGCGCCGCAATGACAGCACAAGGCGTGCAAAGATCTTTGAGCTTCGGCCTAGTAATCTTCATTCGAATTTTCTAAAGCTTTTTGATTTAAAATAATTATCAAAATTGGATTAATTCATTTAAGATAATTAAAATATCAGTAAAATCCCCAGAAAAATCTCATAAATACTTTGAGACATTCTGAGCTCAAATAAAATATTTTGGGCAAAACTTTATTTTAACTTTGCAAACAATTAAATAGTTTTCTCAAATAGGCTAAATACTTAATTTTCAAAATAAATTCCAATAAATCCGGAAAAATCCAAATAAATCACACATTGCACAAATGACCATAAAATAACACTTAAGGCAAAAATTGGGTTGTTACAGCCGGCAAGGAGAGCAAACTAAGACTTTAACCATTTTGAGTTTGGGCAAACCACGAATGAGATCGTGGCTGCTAACTCTAGTCAAATGATCGAAGCCTACGTGACCATGTCTCCTATGCCAGAAGAAGAGATCACGGGACTCTAAAGCAATCAAACACCGAAGAGAGTCTCCGGAAGAAGTAGAAAAATCAGCATGAAAGACTCTCCCGAATCTAGAAATCTCGCAAACTAACTCCCCTGATGAATCAAGGATTCTACAGGCATTACTCTTAAAGCTTACCTCGAAAGAGTCATCAATAAGCTCAGAGACAGAAAGCAAATTGTATTGCAGCTTACTCACTAAGGCAACATCTTTAAGAATGAAATTATCATTAATGCAGATGGTACCTTTGGCAATGACTCTACCTGAAGAAGCGTCTCCAAAAGTGATCAACTCATCACCGGGGGCTCAGACTAGGGAAGAGAACCAACGAGAGTCTCCGATCATATGACGAGAACAACCGGAGTTAACAATCCAAACCTCTCCCTTCCCCATCCGACGAACCTGATCAACAAACAAAAGAGAGAGATGACTCAGTACTCGGATAAACAGAAGATCTAGGATCCCAATACAGAACCATACGACGCCTCAAAGTGCCATCCACAGTAGCAGAAGACTGGGCTCTAGTGTCTCTCTGACGATCTACTCTCACAAGACCAGAATAAGCCCTAGCAAAAGATCTGGGAGGAGGAACTGGGTTGACGGCGGTCTTGCAAAGGTTGGATCATCCCAGTGAGACTGCCCAAATCTCCTAACAGGAAACACCTCTCATCGCTGATATCTACCTCGATGGGAAGAACAAGGAATACCAAGAGGACAGCAGAGAAACTGACCACGAATAGCTCCAGGACGAAAACTCAACTAAACAACATGAAAAACGAGTCTTGGTCGCTACCCAAAAACAGGCAACTCTCTATCTAGTCTAGAAGCAGTGTGTGCCTCAGGTGCACTTAGAGTGTGGGGATGACCCTGAATACCCCTAAGGGCACGAACACACTCACGCCTTGAGATCTTGGTAAGCCTGAAGCAAAAATCTACCAAATGTCCATCCTTCTAATAGAAGATGTATGTATACTTCGCCTTACTAGAGGCAGAAGTAGCAGGAGGAGCAACCTTCTGATCAGATATCCCATGAACAACCCCGGTAGATCTAAACACAGTGATACTCACCCTGGGAGTTACCACGATCTCACCACTCTTGGAGCCACGCATAATGGTGGGAGGATGTGCCTAAGCATGCTCCAAGTAGTCAAATCCTAGATCCTGATTAAATCGGCTAATCTTGGATTAGTTTAGAATGAGATTGAGCTTCTTCTTGCCTCCTACAAACTTCTTGAGGGTGCTCATGAGATACTCACACTCTCAAAAGAAAGAGGCACATGAAGAACAGGGAAGAGAGGAGGAAGAAGAACTAGGAAGAGAAGAATTATCAGCACGTGCACTTTTCTCCCTCAGCACGACTGCCTCAATTTTGAGGACCTCACACGAAATCCAAGGAGCATGTCTAATTCTAAGGGTCTGGGACTCAAACTTCTTCCTAAGTTCGACTTGAATTTCATCCAAATCCCCCTCAATCACAGCACATCGCAAGCACTTTATTGTGACTTAACTAGTAAGTCCTTAGAAAGTTTAGCACACTTGATATTTAAAGATTCATTGTCAAGTTTTAGTTGCTTACAATCCTCACATGAGCTGGCTGGGTTCTTAGAAGCATGCATTTCAAGTTCATCATTTGTAGTTGAGACCTTTCTAAGGTGAGTCTCATGGCATCAATCTCAGCAAGTAATTTAGGGCAATTTTTACATGAGGGAGTAGAGTGAGCATGAAGAAAACTAGCATCTAAAGACATAGCATTAACAGATTCATTGCTAGCATTCTTCAACCTAAGACTATCTAGTTCAGACAACACACTATCATGCATAGGCCTTAGGTTCTCTAGCTTGGGGCAGTTCGCTTGAATGTGGTTGGGGTCACCAAACTCGAAGCAGGTGATCGTGCCACCTCTCTTTCTCTCTCTCACCCTCTTGTATGCATGAGAGAATTTGCGAGCCAAAAGAGCAAGCTCATTTTCTAGAAATTTTTCCAGTTGATCATCACTTAGCTCAAAAAGGGCGGAGAAGAAAAAACCAGCAGAAGAATCAGAGGTGGATCCAGTGGGATCGGTGACCAAGGCCATCGACTGAGATTTTGTCTTGTGAGAGACGACGTCAATCTCATGAGTCATGAGTCAGGAATGAAGCCCGTCAAGAGTCAGAGTCGACAAGTCAGTAGTGTCCTTGATGGTAGTCACCTTCATCTCCCAAACTCGAAGATCGAGTGTGATCATGAAATATCGAGCATTATCCGAGTCAGGGTATATGCAACCGACTGCTCAGAGGTCGCTCAAAATCTTTGTAAAACGACCAAATCACTTGTCAAGACCGGTCAAGATCTATGGAAGAGCAAAACCGGCTCTGATACCAATTGAAGGACCAAGATAGCGATCAGAGGGGGTAAATGATCCCAAATAAAATTTCCCCCCCCCATTCAAAATACTCCAAACAAGGCCTCAAAGAGAAGCACTCAAAGGAAGCAAGTGAAATGAGCTAGCTGCCCTGGATGGCCGTTGCTACCGCTGGGTGGCCGATAGCACCGCACTAGGGGCGGTAGCACTGGCCTAAAGAACAGTAGCAAGAACAGTCTGAAAAACACCACGACTCAAAAGCAAATTTTGAGGAATCTTTTGATCGGCTAGACAAAAACTCAAAAAACTTGGTAGATGTGATCCTAAGGATGTCAGAAACTTATTCCAACCTTCAATCACAAGGATTGACATCAAAGTTCCGACCTTTTTCACTTTGAAGGAAGAACACACCAAGTAAGAGCAAAACTCAAAAACTTTGATCTTGGACTTGCTCGTGGGGTTTTGATGATTAAGATGATCTTGGATAACCTCCCACACATCATAGCAAGCAAGAACACAAGTCAAAACCCCCTCAAACATGATCTAGAAGAACGATTTACTTAAGAACACAAGACCGGTTTCTTGCAAGAAAAGAAGCATGGATTGCCTAGATGATTGAGATATGATCTGGAGAAGATTCATCCATCAATCGACATCCTCAGCACAAGAAGCAAAAAGCATTTAGAATGAGAGGAGGCATATCCAAAAGCATGTAGAAGGAGGAGAGGCAAATCCAAATTACATGAATGTAAATTGCAAGAATTTAAGTGTGGAGTTTAAATGCTAAATTTAAATGTGTAAAGTAAAGTCAAGCATAAGAGAAAATGATTTATATTTCTGGAAGGGAGATTTACAAAGTCTCACAACAAAGTGGGCAAATCTCAAAAGAGCACAACACCTCTAAAACCTTCGAGAGGAGGAAGATCACCCCACCCCCTCTATTTATACTACTCTTGGACCACCTAGCATCCTTGGATGAGTCCCTCAACCCTAGGGCACTCCATCAAGGGCTAGGATTTACACACTCACACAGCCATACAAAGGCTAACCCAAAACCCTCCACACAAACTGGGTTTTCTTGCATGATTTTCAAAGCACACTAACTAGACCCGCTATCCTATCAACTAGACCGCGATCCGACGACCCTCATTAATCCAAGCAACTTGTAGCTAGCATCTCGTCCATTCCTTGTCTTCTTGGCTTGCACCGACTCCGTCTCCGATCATCTTCCGGCGATCCTCGACCGTCTGGACCTCCGAAGCTCCTCGCCAATCCTAGTCATCCTCCGCCTCACCATGATCAAAACCCTAGATCCTGCAACATCAAAAACAAGGAAACACATCACATAGCAATGTCCAAAAAGAGTTGTAATTAAACTCCCAAAATCACAATTTTTGGAATATTTTCGCTCATAAGGGCCGGTGCTACCACCCCCTGGCCGGTAGCACCGCCCTTTATCCAAACCAGAAAAGACCCTCCTAGAATTTCCACACCGGGCAATTGGGCCGGTGCTACCGCTCGGCCAGTAGCACCGGGCTATTATTGCCGGTCGCACTGGCTTGCCTGATACCCTAAAACACCCTCTTAGGATTGTCCACAACGCTCTAGGGTCCGGTGCTACCGCTCAGCTGGTAGCACTGCACTATCATGGCCGGTAGCACCGGGAAAAACAGACAGAGCTCAAATTGTTTCAAATTGAAAATCAAATTCAAATCAAACTCAAACCAGAGTATACCAAGCTCAAATTTGGTCAAATACTCATCACAAATATGGGTATACCTCCACATGGTCTTTCACACGCAGTTGGATTAGACATGATTGCTTTCCTTCCAATGGTCCCGATACCCTGGAGCCTCCCCTGAGGGTGGGATCGAGGCACACCTATCGTTTTGACTTGAACCATGTAATCCACGTAAAATTCGACGACCTCTTCGGTTGCATAACCTTCGACAATGCTACCATCCAGTCGAGATCAATTCTATACGTAGGACTTGAGAATTCTCATGTACCTCTCAAATGGGTACATGCTACATAGGAATACGGACCCGCACATCTTTATCTCCCTCACAAGGTGAACAATGAGATGGACCAAGGTATCAAAAAATGACGAAGGGAAATACATCTCAAGATTACATAGAGTCATCACCACCTCGGCGAGCAGAACATCTAGTCCTTTAGGATCGATGACCTTCTGAGGAATTGTGTTAAAGAAATAACATAACCTTGTGATTGTCTCCTGGACCTTCCTCGATAAAATATTTCTAATTGTGACAGGGAGCATCTGTGTCATAAGAACATGGCAATCATAAGACTTCATGCCAGTTAAGTTCAAATCTTGCATCGAAACAAATCTCTTCATGTTGGAGTAGTAACCGGACAGAACTTTCACTCCATGCATGCACTGGCACAGTTCAGTTCTCTCGGCCTTGGACCGAGTGTAACAAGCTAGTTTGCAGTACGTTCGGCCTTTATCGGTCTCTTTCGGTGCTAACTTAGGTTTGATGCCCATATCGATTAAGTCAAGCCGTGCGTTGATACCGTCCTTTGTTTTGCCCTTAATGTTCAGTAAGATACCAATCAAGCTATCACTAACATTCTTCTCTATGTGCTTGACATCGATGCAGTGCCAAATTTCTAGGTGCTCCCAATAAGGCAGGTCCCAAAATATTAATCTCTTTTTCCACATGCACTTCTCACGGGTCCTCGATTTACGTCCCTTTCCAAGCGCAATATCCAAGTTCTTAACCATATCATGAACATTTGTCCAGCTTAAAGGCTTTAGAGCTGAATCGTCTTCGTTCGTTCCGTTGAATTGTTTCTTCATCTTGAGGTATGGGTGATTCCTCCGAAGGAACCTACGGTGACGCATGCACAAGGTTTTGCTCGAGTGATTTAGCCATGCACTTTTGGTATCAATTAAGTAGTGAGTAGAGGCTTTGACTCTATTTGTACTCTGGCCCGATAGGTTAGCAAAGGCAGGATAATCATTTATGGTGCAGAACAACAAGCAGTGCAAAGTGAAATACTCTCATTTGTGAGCATCCCATACCTATACCCCAAGAGCCCACAGTGTTTTCATATCTTCCACCAATGGTGCTAGGTACACTACATCAATATCGTTCCCAAGTTGCTTCCTGCCTTGGATAAGTATAGACAGTAAAATGTACTTCCACTTCATAGACAACCAAGGAGGAAGGTTGTAGACAAAGAGATTTGCGGGCCACGTGTTATGACGGCCGCTCATGTTACCAAAAGGATTCATTCCGTTTGTACTCAATCCAAACCTTATATTCCTCGGATCTGCAGTGAATTCTTGAAACCTCCTATCGATGTTTCTCCACTGGGTGGAATCAGTATGGTACCTTAGCATTCCATCGTTCTTACGCTCATTTGAGTGCCACCGAAGCAGTTTTGCCTCCTTTGGGTTCGCAAATAAACGCTTCAAATGGGGAATTATAGGCAGATACCACCCCACCTTAGCTGGAGTTCCTTTCTTCACCTCAATGCCATCGTCGTCGTCATCTGATTGATCTTTATGCTTGTACCGAGATGCGTTGCACACCGAACATACATGCAAGTTTGCGTACTCTTTGCAGTAGAGGATACAGTCGTTTGGACATACATGTATTTTTCTACTTCCATTCCCAAGGGACAAAGAACCTTCTTGGATTTGTAGGTGGTTGTTGGCAACTCGTTTCCCTCTAGAAGCATTTCCGCTAATAAACCTAACAGGCTGTGAAACTCTTGTTGGACCAACCGTTGCTTGCCTTTAATTTCAGTAGTTCAAGCACAGATGACAACCTTGTGTATTTGGATTTGCAGCACGGGAACAAAGGTTTCTCTAAGTCGTCTATCAAACCCAAGAATTTTACATACTCTCGCTCATCATGGTTCCCTTCTGCATAGCATAGCATCTGATCTAGATTATCATCGTGAAACCTAATCCTCATCGAAAGCACAATCGATATCATGCAGTGTATCATTGAATTCATCGACGATGTTAATACTACTTTCTTCCTGTACAATCTACTCTTCACCGTGACTGGTCCAACATGTATACCTCCTTTTGAAACTCCTTAGAATCATGTGTGCTTCAATCTGCACTGAGTTTCGAAACATTCTCAGATTCTCGCAGTCAATGCATGGACAAGACATAAATTTCACCCCCTTTGTTCAACATATCCTCCTCTGCAACTCTTCTAAAAGCAGAGACGCCATTAATATACTCGGCACTCGCACGGTTCTCAGCGTACATCCAACTTCGGTCGATCTACGCTACATATATAACAATAAATGTTAAATAATGAATTAAGTACACTAGGAGTGCACATGCAAACATTCTTAAATTAGAGCACATATTAACTAGCTATACAAAACCTTACCCTAAATCATAAACTATGCTAGATTTAAAGAACAAACGAATCTATAATATTCTACATATAAGCTACATTTAAACTTGCCAATTAACCTATATAACTCCTTAGATTATATATATATAAGCTACATTTAAACTTAGCATCTTCAATTTTCTCTTTACAGAGCTAGCTACATCTTGAGTATAATGCAATTAGAACCAATTACTAATTTAGATCACAAAGAACAAATAGATCTACACAAAGCTAGATCAAAACCATCTTCAATTCCCTCTTTACCAAGATAGATATTGAATATAATGCAATTAGAACCAATTATTAACCTTGGATTACCTTACCATCTTCAATTCATCTTGAGTATAATGCAATTAGAACCAATTACTACTTTATATCACAAAGAACAAATGGATCTACACCAAGCTAGATCTAAACCATCTTCATTTCCTTCTTTACCAAGCTAGATCTTGAATATAATGCAAATTAGAACCAATCAATCACCTAGAACAAAAGGATCTACAGTCACACTTCCAAATCCACGGTCTCTTTTCACCAGATTGCCTCTCAATTGTAGCCACCTCAAAAATAGATCGAGAAACCCTAAAAACATAGAGGAGGTCGGGGCTCTCTGTACTTATTTCCAATAAAAACTCATCACATACGGTTTTTGGGTAAAACCGTCAGTGATGAGGCCCACATCACTGACGGTTTTACCTAAAAACCGTCTGTGATGATAATGCACATCATCACTGACTGTTTTTGCAAAAAAACCATCAGTGATGATCAACCATCACAGACGGTTTTTGAAAACCGTCAGTGATGAGGGGTCTAATATGAGTCCTTTTATAGTAGCGCATACGCCGGGGAGTACTCGGAGGATGTCGGGCACGCGCAGCACCGCCCCTACGGTGACTGCTTCTTTGAGACCTAGTGCATTTCTGGTCCTCTACCGACTACTCTTTCTTCTATCTCTAGCACTGGTTTTCAAGAACTAGATCAAGATATTGATTTTAATATACCTTGTGATGGTGAGGGTTGAGATGGAGATGGGTCTATGGTGTGGATGACTTGGTGAGGTGCTGGTGATGGAGATGTGGCTGGCCTTGGTCTTCCTCTTGGTTTCCTGGTTTGATCCTCCTCTTGGTGGCTTGTTCCTCCTCCTGGACTCTTGGTTGGCTTGACTTGGGAGCTTAGGTTGCTTTGGCATGCCCTGGCTTATTGGTTTGCTTGGTATATGTGGCTTATAAGAGTGGGGAATGATGAGGGTGTGCTCGGTTGTGCTCTCTCTTTTAACCTAGGTAAATTATCTTTTTTTTTTCTATGGGAGGCTTTACCTTTTTACTACAGGATATGTTGGGCACTATTCGAGCTTGGCTACGGTCACCCGATAGATGCATGTTTGTTTGCGCCGGATGATGAAACCCAAATTTTAGCGAGAAGTGCTAACTGGCCCCGGACAGTATGGTATCTTGATTAGCGATACCAACTCATTCGGGTCTGACGACAACTCTTTATAATCTTTTAAGTTTAAATTTATTTGCTTTTCGATTATATATGCATGAAGTACTAACTCCTTTCAAGGATTAGGGCCGAAGATCAACAGAAGCTTAGTTTTTAGGAAATTTGATAATTCATGTAATCTTTATTTTTGATGTAATTGAATATTGATGCACATTGTAATCTATGATTGGTGCATGACATTTTATTTATGAATCAGATGATGATTATTTTTTGTTGAAGGCCTTAATCTCTATGTGTCATTAAATTTGAAGATGATCAATCTTTGTTGATTTCTTGAGTTATATGCGTTATTAACTTTATTGATGATCTCATTTGTGTGGATAATATTCTGGGTTGTTTCATCAGGTCTTCCATGTTCTCAACGTTGTGGCCTAGTTGGATCTCTGGAGGTGATAAATTGACGAGTTGGGCCCAAATCCTTCCCTCCTTAGGACCTTGATAGGCGGTCGCACCTGCTACCTAACCCCAAGGACGGCCGGAGGACATATTATCGGGCATGACCATGGCCTTCGAAATATACTCTCTATGTACCTTGGAGAAGCCTGGAAGCATGCATCCATGTATGTCGGCCTCATGGTTACGAAAGCCCAGGTATAGTTGTGGGCTAAAGGTCAATGAGGGCCTGTTGGTGCACCCAGCTGAGCCCGAAAGGAGAGGCACAGGTTCATGCATCAAATCACGGAGGCGCATCGAAAAATCAATTCGATCGTATGCCGTTGAATTACAGTGCGCGGCTGGTTTGTGAACCCCGATGCCATCTTCGAACACGTGGGTCAAATTAACAATCCGGCCCATTAAGGTCTTTGCCAATCCTTGTACGGCAGCCACATGAGTCGCGACTCACGACCACAGTTGTAAATGTATTATTTCGTCATCTAATCCGATTTAAGTAGTCCTATATACTGTATCGATCTCGATATCGATCAATATAGATTATACTAACTTAAAACCAAAAAATACCTACAATGCCGGCTACTGAATAATACCGGCTTTGATACCATACAATACCAGTCTTACCGGCTAGAATCGATAATATTATGTATTATATTATATATTATATTTGATAGTACTATTATTATTTGAAGTAATATTATTAGTGCAATTTGGTATGCATATAATTAAACATATATATATATATATATATATACTTATAAATATATATTATATATTAGATCCAAAACATTATATCGGTTTGGACCTATACTATTCCAATAACGAACCGGTATACGCTGACGACCGTACGTGATCAGTATTAGCTGCGTCAGCGCTGCAAAGCCCAAGCGTGGAGCATTACAAATGTACGAAGCACATTTTCGCGCGGCTGTGCAACACCCCTCATCGATCCCACGCGCACCTCCCGGCGGAGCGGAGAGCGCCGCGCGCGGACGGAGGAAATGCAGCAACGCCCATGCCGGCCGAGGGATGCCGCGCGCCCGCGCGCAATACGGCGAGGAGTTGAAAGCGATCGGCACGGCGAGGTGAGTACACGCACGCATGTGTCTGCATGTGCGCGCGCGTACGTACGCGTGGTTAGCGCTCGTTCTGTCAAGGCTGATGTAGATCGGCGCGAGCTAGCCTTCTTGCAAGCTAGTCTTATTAATTAGTCCCTTGCTTGTCTCCTTCACCGTCACCAACCGAGTGACAGCAATAGCACGTCATGTATCTACGTAAGTCGTTGGGTACTACTATACGGGACGTTCCTGCTTGCCTCCACATGCAGGGGTGCGATCGATCGAGCTGATGGAGTTACGGCGCTTTGGCGATGGATCCATCGATCTTCTCTCTTCCTTCGATCAGGGGATGTTCATCAGTTTAGCGTGCAACTCATAAAACTCTTGGCCTATTAACTTGGATACAGTGGAAATGGAGAAAGTAACGAATCCTTTTTTTTTTCGGTAAATGGCCATTGATCCCATGCATGCAAGGTCCGTCTCGTAGCTTTGAGATCACCAAAGTGTCGGAACTTAATTATGCTGGTGGGGTGTCTCAGACAAATTAAACATGCATGTGTACGTAGCAGGCCACGCGAGTGTGTTACTACTGCCGGTACCTGTTTCGGAAAGTTCGCTGCTACTGCTTTACTTAACCGGCTGCTTGCGAAGATGTGATGAACTACGAGCCAAGCGTTATTCCGCCCAAAGCTCCACACATGGAGTTATCTATGCCGTCGATGGGTGTGTTTCCATTGAGTAAATTCCATAAAACTATAAGTTTATTTTTTTATAAACTATCAGAAAATTAAATGTTTTAGTTTCTATTTCGTAAAATTACAGATTTTAGGAGAACTTATCTCACAAAATTATATGTTTTAGAATCGACCATTTCTTATAACTGGTCTGACAGTGTGAACCCATATGGACTCACACGTCCTCATTTCTTGTTTCCCTCGTGCGTGAGGCTGTCATGTGGGTCTATACTGTCAGACCCGTTACAATAAACGGTCAATTATAAAATATGTATTTTTGTGATACAAGTTCTTGTAAAATCTGTAGTTTTGTAAAATAGAATGTAAATCTATAGTTTTTTTTATAGTTTATAAAAAAACATGTATTTTTATGAAATTTAGTTTTTCCTTCAATCCGGGGAAGTTAAATGTAAGAATTTGTGTATAGACTGATTTTGCATGGCTACCTGCCCCCAAAACTCTTCTGGCCTGTTTAATTTGGATACAGACACTACTGCGGATCGGACATGCACAAGCAGTTCGAAACCGCTTTCAGAAGCGGTTTTAGAACCGCTTGTAAGTAACCGCGAGTGATACCCCGTCGGGTATCACAAGCGGTTCCCCGAACCGCTTGTGGTTCGACATTTCCAAGCGGTTGGTGTTACCAACCGCCAGGAGAGGTTCTCTCAAAAGCGGTTGGTGTTACGAACCGCTTGGAGAAAACTCTCTCCAAGCGGTTGGAGTTACCAACCGCTTGTGAAGAGTCTGACGAAAGATAGCGTTTTGATTATATTCAATATAGAATATGTTTTCAGAGGGAATTTTGATATAGATTTTGACAATTAAAATAAATAGGACTTCACGAGTTTTTTTGACACACTTAAATATATATATATATTAGTCATGAGTATTCATTCAGATAATTACAGACTAAAAAATGAACAAGTTGATGAACACATGAAATAATAAGCAACTTTTACAAGTTTCAAAGAATAAAAGGGCGAATCTTGAGCTCATTTCTTGCGTGCGTCGCTCTTTGTGCCCTTGGTCGACGTTGATGTCAGTTCACCTGTCCTTATTTCAGGACAATCTCTCCAACCATTTGCGTGGAACTCGCCTTTGGTGGATACAATCTCGTTGACAATAAAGCCGATGAGTTGTTCTTGGATTGCTGCAACCCGGTGCGACGGGATCACTCCTTGCACATCGACGTTGGGCTGACAAAGCGGGAGGTAAATAAATCTCTGGACATGTAATTATTAAAGTGTAAGTACTAAGAAATTGACATATGCACACTACCTCGGCGTTGGTTGTCGGCACATCATCGTGGGTAATACTTTGCATATAGTGGGACACATAATAGCCACATAAGTTGTTTCCACCCGTCTGTTGTAGAACCTGCGATGAAATTTGAAAAGAACACGATTATTGGGATGAAAAACTGTTACGGCATGTTAATATTCTTTAATACGTACTCGAGTGCTTAATTGTACATCAAATTCGTTCTCGAAATCTCCTTGTTGCTTCTTTCGAAACCGTGCGAATGCCCTGTGTGATGCGTTAGTATGAATGGTAATTATCAGAGTTGGAATTAGCATGGTATTTCAATATATATAATAAGGAAAACTATCGTATATATATGTGTTATATACCTGTTTAGGTTGTCAATGATAAATTGATATTTTTTCACCAGAGTCCTTTTTGAGTCTTGAACAATGATCCGCCGCTATCAAGCTTGATGATAAGAAGGATCGATGAAACCTATTCATGTATTGCAACATATATGTAACTAGCTAGTAGTATTATAAATGCCTTGGAAAATATAAGAACGAGAGGTTGTATATATACGTACTCGAAGTTGAAGGGCAGAAATATGTACGGTTTGTAGTGCTGTCCCAAGAATGCATCGAGAATGTAATCTTCAACATCCTTTCGGTTGTATCCAAAGATGAACTCGTTAACAATCTCTGGGTCGATGAAGCCCACGTTGAAGATATTCTCTTTTCTACATCGTTGTATCTCCATTCTACATAGAAAGGTATAAGTTTAAGAGTTGCAATTTTATTGTACGAGGAAGCACACGGTAAAGGTATGGGCTTGACACTTACAGGCACCAGTAGCTCATGAGAGACACGTTGATGGAGTCGGCATGGTAAATATTGTATAAGTCGTCAAATTCGAGCCATATGTTGTTGTCCCCGCGATAAAAATCATCATCTTTGAAACGGAGGGGGAACATCGTTCTTCCTTGAGCGAACTCTGTCATGTACCATTCGTGAAATTGCCGCATCTTGGTTGGCAGATCCTTTATCTCATTTGGGTCAATCAGCTCCCGGCCCAACTGAAATTGCCATCTGACCTTTGTTGCCATTGGGATATCATCTGTTAATCCAAGAGCTGCAGCTGTGGAACTGAGTCTTGCCTCCTTTAAAAACCTCTCGAGGTTCTCCTGATCTTGGTCTCTCTTCTTCTTTGCCGCCGCCGCCTGACCACATTTATTCTTCTGTGTAGCCTTAATTATTGTCCGTTCATAGTTGGACGGCACAGGTAGCGGCTTTGCACGGCATGTCGCGAAGTGTTCCGCCGCTTTTGGATCAGTTGGTACCTTTGGCTCTACCTTCTTTTTGGCGAAGTGTGCAGCCACTTCTGCTTTAGTGACCGCGTCACTCTCCTCCTTATTCATATCATATGCCCTCTTTGGAGGTTCCTTTACCTTGGTCGATCGGCTGGACTCCGCCTTCTTGGGAGCAGGTGGGGGGCCATAATTCTATTATCTAGCTTCTTCCTCGGAGGAGATGGTGGAGGCGTGGTTTTCTTGGGGGTTCTTTTTTGTTTGAGATGCTGGTGGTGGAGTAGGGCTTCTGCGTGGAGCGGGTGGTGGAGGAGGCGTGCTCTGTTTTACTGGCGAGACATTGCGTGACGGTGACGTTGGAGGAGGCGTGGGTTGCCTTGGTGGAGATGACGCGTCCACAGCAGCTGGAAATATGATGTACCGTTTGCGCCAAAGGATGATATTGTGGAGGGCCTATCCAAGCTTGGTCACGTCGTCGCCTCCAAAGAATATCGAGGTGAAGTTCTTCAATCCGCTCAGCACCTCCTCCACCGCGACCTTTGAGTAACCCGGGGGTATCTCGTTGCAGTGGAACATCTGGCCCGGCTCCACCGGATATGCCATGCCGTAAGCCACCTTGATGGAGAGGTTACGTGCATCAACGTGTAGCTCACACTGGCGGCGAACCCTTATGTCATCCACGGGATAACGGGCTAGCAAGGTGTCCGCTTCAGGGGCCCCGGTGGACTCGCAGCTACTTCGCCGCGCGGAGGGGCTGATCACGGTGTCCGGCTGATTGCTCTGACCTAGTCCTTGAAGCTTGCTGAGGGCAATTTGTACTTGTTGCGCAACTATGTCGTCGATGCTAGCCTGGGTTGCTCTGAGCTCTTGTTCCAATTGGTACACTTTACGTGATTCTCTTGTTTTGCTTCTATGCCGGCTCCTGTATGTATGTGCATCCTTAGCGAAACCATACTTCCACGGCGTCAGCTTGCCCATACATCGTGTCCGTCTTGGTTGCTCAGGATTTTCAAGGGCATGTGTTAGCTCGTCATTCTCCCTGTCTGCCACCAATGTACCCGCCTGAGACTGCTCGACAGCTTGTACAATCCTTTGGCCAGTCTCTTGTACTCCTGGTGCCATCACCAAACTGCCGTCATCTGAAAGGCTCCACCCATGACCCATGAACCAATTGTGCAGGCGTTGTTCCCACAGAGCGGTAGCCGATGTGATGTCCTTCGCCATTAATTCTTCTTCCCGCTTCTCCCATGTTGGTACAGCCTTGATGTAACCACCGGTGCCAAGATGGTGGTGGTATTTCTTCATCTGTGAATTGGCCTTGTTCTTCTGACTCGCGGCCTGGCCTTCAGCTGACAGCTTGAACTCCTCGAATGCTTCCCAGTGATCCGCCAACTTTGGAAATTGGTCAAAGTCGGGTCTTTCTCCCTTCTGCACATACTTGCGGCTGAGAGACGTCTTCCAGGCCTGAAACATTGTTGCCATCTTCTTCAAAGTGAATTTCCTGGCCTTGTCTTCGGACCCTTGAGGAAATGTGAAATTTTCCTTAATATCTTGCCAGAGTAGATCCTTGGTAGCTTGAGGAACTTCGGCCCATTTTCTGATGCTAATTGGGACTTGATCCCTCACGTGGTAACCGCAAGCGTTTGTACGGCCCAACTGCTAAAAGAGGGGCAACCGGCATCCCTTCGTTGTTAACGTCGGTAAACACGTGCTTTGTGGACGGCTTCTAGTTAGGTCCCCACACTACTACAGAAAGGTTTATATTAGACTCCTCTTCACAGACGGTTTCAAAAAACTGTCTGTTATGACAAATATCACAGACGGTTCTCTAGTGTAACCGTTAGTGATTTAATCACAGACGGTTCTATTTATGAACCGTCAGTCATATCACAGCCGGTTCTAGTTAAAAGTCGTCTGTGATCATATCACGGACGGTTTTAACTAGGAACCGTCTGTGATAAGGTAATATAATAGGCGGTTCTAACTAGGAACCGTCTGTGATATGACCTGAGACCCCTATATAGCCATACCAATAGAATTTGTAGCGCCAGATCCATGCGTTTCGTCTCCTGCAAACCCTAGCCCCCGACAATCCTCCTTCTCGGCGACCTCCTCCCCGACGACTTTCGTGAGCTCCTACTTCTCCCCGTCGGCGAGCACCTCCTTCTCCTCCTCCCCGTCGGCTAGCTCCTCGTCCGCGAGCACCTCCTCCTCCCCATCGGCTACCTCCTCGTCATGCGCGCACCTCCTCCTCATCTCCGTCGGTGAGTTGTGCGTATGAAACCGATATGCTTGACTAGGTTATTGTGTTTGTAAATGACATTTGTGAATGATGTTTGTGAAGATGTTTGTGAATAATCTTTGTGAATGATGTTTAGAAAGAATGAGGTCATGCGTACTAAAGAATTGTAGCTCAAATGCTTGACTAGGGAAACCGATATGCTTGACTAGGAAACCATTTTGAGTTTGCGAATTAATGATGTTTGTGAATAATGTTTAGAAGGAATGAGCTAGGTCAGTATATAGGCGATTCATGATGGTTGAACAAAACTGGATATATAGGATTCATGAGAGGTCAAATATAAAATTCTTAGCAATTTGCATATATATAGCTTAGCAAGCTTTAATGCCTCATTAGTTTGCTAGCTAGACTGAGTTATATATATAAGAACATAAAATTCATATAATCTAGAATTCAACATTAAACTTGTTATATCACACAAGGATTGATGTTTTGGAGCTACTATGTATTCAATGTTCAATGCCTCTTTTGTGCCTATACTAGGTGATAATATGTTTGAAACTTATGTACGTGTACATCTCTATCTTGCATCCTTGTAATCAAGTAAACACCTAATTCATTATAATATATTTATGGTAATTAAAGACATGGAAAAGCTGTTAGAAACTAAACAAAAACTCAAGTGGAGATCGAACAAGCAAGGGGAAATCGAGATAATGAAAAGATTTGTGAGATCAAACAAGAACTGAAAGACATGGATGTTCGCTTGCAAGATATCAAATCCCTTAACATGACACTCATCAAGAAGGAACGCAGAGCGAATACAGAGTGGAAGAAGCTAAAGCAAAGCTTATAGAGGTAATATGAAGGTTTCTAGTATCAATTCAATGTGGTTCTTGTCCTTCTCACAACAACATAATCGCTTTTAATTTGTAGGGATTGAGAGATATGATCAAGATCAATCGGTTATTGGTGTCAAGCAAATCGGCCTTTGCATAGGAGTTATGGAACTTCAAAGAGAACCAGAAGCCTCTATTGCGGAAGCTATGGCACATATGATGGAAGACATGAAAAAACTATAAGGTTTTCTTGTTTGAATTACGAAATAATGTGGTTTCTAGCTGAACACTTATTGATATATTTGTGGTATATATCATATTTTGTTAATTAATGTATTGTTACCTGAACTATGAAATATTTTGTTATCATATTTGTGGTAAGGTCTTCTAGCCTTAACTTATGAAATAATGTTTCCTTCTAACTCTCTTGGCAGAACTTCCATGATTATAGTATCTGATGTTCGAAATTTTATTCACCTTAGATATTTATGCATTGACATTTTACAAGACACAACCAATAATAGATTTTGCAATTCAATATCAAAACATCCTAGATGCATTGAGGCAACGACATGCGATGAGAAAATCTCGTGGTACTCTAGAGGCAATTGCGTCACTCTAAATGCAATTGCGTGACGCAATTGCATCTAGAGTACCACAGATTTTTCTCATCGCATGTCGTTGCCTCAATGCATCTAGGATATTTTGATATTGAATTGCAAAATCCATTATTGGTTGTGTCTTGTAAAATGTCAATGCATAAATATCTAAGGTGAATAAAATTTCAACATTAGATACTAATCATGGAAGTTTCGCCAAGAGAGTTAGAAGGAAAAACCATTTCACGAGCGGTTCTATTTTAAAACCGTGCGTGATAATCATATCACGAGCGGTTCTAATTAAAAGCATGCGTGATTACTTATCATTAGAGACAGTTCTATCTTAAAACCGTCTAAGAGAAAAGATTATCACAGACGGTTCGTAGATAGACCCGTCTCTGATATTATTTTTACTAACGGTTCGGAAACCGTCTGTGATATGTCTTCTCATCACTGACATATGTTTGCAGACGGTTCACAAAACCGTCAGTGATGAGGATTCTAAACCGTCTGTGATGAGCTTTTCTGTAGTAGTGCCAATGCTTGGATTGGTTGCTCGATGCACGGGGCTTGAAATACTTAAACATATGTACAAACGTGTCAGAGTGTTTTATATTAATGAATTGCGATTAATTAACATGTCTACGGGGATTATATTCTTTTGGCTATACCTCATCTTGGCCGGAACCAGTGTTATCTGACTCAGCGGCTCTAGCGTCAATGGCTTCATCAGCTGCAGCCTCAACGGCCTCACCGGAACCACCATTAACCCCAGCGGCAGCAGCGTTAGCATCACCTTCGATGGTACCCAGTGCGATGGAGTCCAACAGGAACTGTTCTCCCTCATCGAAAGTAGGGTCACCACGTCCTGGTTGCGCCATCTGTCCTAATTCCGAAAAAATGTTGACATAATTATCATATTACTTTGAAACAACCATATTACAGATTACAACACAAGCATATTATTACATAAATTTCTACACCAAGCATTAAGTACTACGGCGTGTTGGAACTAGCCCAAGGACCAAACACGAACTCGTGGACACAAGAACAAGAAATACACCAAGAACATACACACTTATATATTCTCGTACTTAGCTCACCAATAATACAAGGAACACCTACCGACTTACACACTTCTTTGTTCCTAGCTACTCCCTCTGGAGTTTCATTTTACATGCAAGTATGGGCATACTTGAATTAAAATGGAAATTCAAGCAACGCATATTGCAGTTATTAACAAAAATAGGTCCTAGACAGAAACAAGAATCAGCTTGTGGACATTTCACCGAACATCTGGTGGGCAGCCGAATTAGAGAGGGAGGACGACGCGTGCACACATATACCTCGGTCCTCCTGGGTGGAATGGCGGTGTGGCGGCGCTTTGGTGGCGGAGTAGGCATCGGCGAGGTGGCGGAGAAGGCGACGGCAGCCGGGGTGGAGTGACGGCGGTGACGAGGGCACTAGCGCACGCGGGGTCGATTGGCGCGGTGGTGGAGGCGCCGGGATGGTTGGGTGGCGGAGGAGGCCAACGACGTCGACGGGAACGACGGCGCTGGGAGTGACAGACGAAAGCGGCGGCGCGCCGGAGAGACAGGTGAGGGCGCGCGAGGAGGGGGTCTCGAGCGGGACTTAGAAAATTTCGGGTGTGAGAAAAGGACGGGGCGTTTCAAATTTATACAGGGAGCACTTCTACAAGTAGTTCTAATAACCAACCGCTTGTAAAATATCTCTACAAGCGGTTTTAGAACCAACCGCTTGTAGAGGGAGGACTTCTACAAGCGGTTCATAGAACCAACCGCTTGTAGAATATCTCTACAAGCGGATTTAGAACAACCCGCTTGTAGAGGGATGACTTCTACAAGCGGTTGGTATTACTAACCGTTTCTGAATGTTGCGCTCTAGAAGCGGTTCTTTTCTCAAACCGCTTCTGAATGCTGCGTTCTAGAAGCGGTTTTTTTCTCAAACCGTTTTTGAATGTTGAGCTCTAGAAGCGGTTTTTTTGTCAAACCGCTTCTGAATGTTGCGTTCTAGAAGCGGTTCTTTTCTCAAACCGCTTCTGAATATTGCGTCGTAGAAGCGGTTCTTTTCTCAAACCGCTTCAGTTTAATTTCATAATTTTTAAAAAGTGCTTTTAGCACTTCAGTTTCATTTCAGAATTTTTAAAAAATGCTTTTAGCAATTTAGTTTCATTCTATATTTTTTGAAAAAGCTTTTAGCACTTCAGTTTTATTTCATAATTTTTAAAAAATGCTTTTAGCAATTTAGTTTCATTCTATAATTTTTTAAAAAGCTTTTTGCACTTCAGTTTCATTTCATAATTTTCATTCGAGAATTTTTTAAAAAGCTTTTAGAACTTTACTTTCATTCCATACTTTTTAAAAAAAGCTTTGAGCACTTTAGTTTCATTCCAGAATTTTGGCACTTTACATTCATTCCAAATAAACACTTCATACTGTAGAAGACCCGTGTTACATATACATAGTTCATACAGTAGGGGTACATCTTAAGTAGTAACGTACTTTGTCTTTACAAGTGTTCCTTCATTATGATCGCGACGTATGAAAGGAGTATCCACGTCTGTGTCATTGAGGAGGCTTATGTCGACATCCACAGCGAAAGGAGGGATCTCGTCGAACTGACTATACTCTTCCTCGTCTGTGACGTCCTCAACTCCAACAATCCTTCGATTGCCTTGTAGAACCACTTGTCGCTTTGGCTTAGTACTACAATCTTTCTGCTTGTCCTTATGCTTCTTAGGTTTGCTTGACATGTCCATTACGTAGAAGACCTATCTCACATCGTTCGCGAGGACGAACGGTTCGCGCCTATAGCCGACTTGCGTGAGGTCCACGATTGTCATACCGTATTTGTCGACTTTCACGCCGCTTGAAGTCAGTTTGACCCATTGGCACTTAAATAGAGGGACCTTCAAAGGTCCATAGTCAAGCTCCCATATTTCTTCTATGAAACCATAATATGTATCCACCTTGCCTTTGTTGTCTTCGGCGTCTATACGGACACCGCTATTTTGGTTGGTGCTCTTGCTATCCTGCGATCCGTGTAAAATGTAACCATTTATCTCGTACACCTTGAATGTCACGATTTCACTAGATGGTCCCCGAGCCAAGCGTTACAATCTGCTCATTGTCCGACCCTTTCAAAAGGATGTACTTTTGTAACCAAGCGTCGAAAGAATCCATGTGCTTGATGTTATCCAATCCTCGGACCTCCCGGAAATCGCGACGAGAATACTCTTGTGCTCAAGGACATACGGGCCACTAGAGTTGATTGTTTCAAAACCGTGAAATGTGCTTGCTTAAATATAAGAAGATCATTGCATGCAATTGCTTTCCTTCCTAGTGTCCCTTTTCCCGTAGCCTCCCTCATGGCGTGATATAGGACGCCGATCGGGTTTAGATCATTAATGTAATCCACACAAAACTCAATCACCTCCTCTGTCCCATAACCCTCGGCAATGCATCCTTAGGACGAGAACGATTCTTAACATACTTCTTTAGCACACTCATGTACCTCTCGAAGGGAACAAGTTGTGTAGATACACGGTCCAAGAATACCTATCTCTTTGACAAGGTGAAGCAGTGAGATGAACCATAATATCAAAGAATGCAAGAGGAAAGATCATCTCAAGACTAACCACACTTTGTACCACGCTATCCCGCAGCTTACTTAGTTTATCCGGGTCGATGACCTTTCGTGAAATCGCTGAAAAAGAACACAGCTTTGTGATTGTCCCTCGTACCCACTCGGCAAGATGCCTCTCACACCATCGGAGCAATCGTGTCATTAACACAAGACAGTCATGGGATTTCATGTGTACGATTTTATTCTCTTTCGTGTTTACGAGTCTCTTTACATTCGAGGAGTATCGGAAGGACCTTCACACTGCTCAGAACTCTATCACGCTTTTTCTCTTCTTTGCTTAGAGTGTAGCTCGCAGGATGTAGATAATGTTGTCTTTTCCTTTCTTTTCGGGATGTAGGTCGTTCCTCGCCCAAGAGTTTAAGGTCCTTCCGAGCTTGCGGTGTATCTTTCGATTTTCCGTACATATCTATGTAGCCTAGCAGTTCAAGCGGACATTCTTCGTGATGTGCATGAAGTCAAGTGAGTGATTTAACCTCCATGACTTCCCAATAAGGCAAGTCCCAAAATATTGACTTCTTCTTCCACATAGGTGCATGACCATCCTCATTCTGCACATGTTTGCTTCCAGGACCCTTTCCAAATACTACATTCAAATCCTTTACCATAGCAAACACATGTGGCCCACTACGATGCTGAGGCCTTGCACGAAGGTCTGGTTGCCCGTTAAATTTCCTGCCTTCCTTCCGCAACGGGTGACTCGTAAGAAGAAACCTACGGTGACCCATGTACACAACCTTCCGAGAGTTTTTCAGGTACATGCCGTCCGTTTTATCTAAGCACTGGATGCAGGCTCTATATCCTTTAATAGTTAGGCCGGACAGGTTACCGAGAGCAGGCCAGTCATTGATTGTTACAAATAACAATGCACGTAGGGTGAAATACTCCCTTTTGTACTCATCCCATACCCTTGCACCATCGTCCCACAACGTCACAAGATCTTCAACCAATGGTTTCAGGTAGACATCGATGTCATTTTCGGGTTGCTTGGGGCCTTGGATCAACAACGGCATCATGATGTACTTTCGCTTCATGCACAACCATGGAGGAATGTTATAGATACATAGTGTAACGGGCCGTGCTATGGTCACGCTCAATTCTCCGAAAGGATTCATCCCATCGGTACTCAACCCAAACCTTATGTTTTCACCTCATCCGCAAGTCCGCACGTCCGGTCGACTTTCCTCCACCGTGAGCCATCCGCGGGGTGTCTAAGTATCCCGTCGTCCTTACGCTCTTCTTTGTGCCAACGCATCATCCGGGCATGCGCTTTGTTAGCAAACATACGCTTCAATCGAGATCACAGGAAATACCACAACACTTTAGCCGAGGTCTCTTCTTCTTACGCTCCCCATCTATTTCACTGGATCGCCACGCTTCACCTTATACCGTGATTCTCTACACATCGACAAACATCCAAATCGGCATACTCATTACGATACATGATACAATCATTAGGACATGCGTGTATCTTCAGATTTCCAATCCTAAAGGATGATGACTTGCTTGGCTTCATATGTAGATTCGGTAGAGTGTTATCTTCGAAGCAACTTCTTTACGAGTGATAACACCTCATCGAATCCCTTATCCGACACACCATTTTTAGCCTTCCATTGCATGAGTTCCAGGTGGTACGCAGCCTTTTTGTGGCCCCGCCTACGCTTTGGGTACAAAGGAGTTCGTGGTCCTCTAACATGCGCTGGAACTTCGAACTATCTTTCATCCGTAGTCTCCTCTCCGTCACGCAAAGATCCGGTCTAGCTCATCATCACCAAAGTCACCAAGTGTTTCTTCCACGGAACAAGATATGCGGTCGTCGGGATACCGTTGAATCCATCTTCCTCTTCCTCGCCTTCTTCATCGCCTTCTGGCTAATCACCTCAACTTCGCCATGGTTGGTCCAATGTATAGTTTGGCATGAGACCTCTCATAATCAAGTGGTTCATAACTTGCCATCGCTGGAGTGCTCCTTCTCGCTCTTGCAATCTACACATGGACAACATATGAAGTCGCTCGAGGCAAGAATGCAACGCCGCATCGAGAAAAGCCTCGACGCCATCAATGAACTCTCTCGAGCGACGGTCCGCATTGTACATCCATTGCCGATTCATCTATACCAAGTTATAATTTCATTAAAAATTATAACAAATTCCGTTAGAAAAATTATAACCTAACTTAAATTTCGTAATATTTAAACCCAACAAAAAAAAGCTCCACCTACACCGTCATCCAATTAAAGATCTACCTTTCTAAATATTTTGTATCCCTTCCTACCTTCGTAATTATTTTTTATCCTTCTACATGTTTTTCTATTTTATTTCATACACCAATAATTACTTCCTTGCAATGTTGTACCTAGATCTCTCCCAATATTGTAATATTTAAGATTCTAAAGCTAACAACCACCTAGATCTAAAGCTTCCAATCACCTTTACCTTGTAATGTCATATTTTGAACTAGATCTCCACCCTACATCTTCATACAACAACAAAAATAAGGCACAGAAAACAAATTTTCGATCATGCTTAAAAAGTTCAAGATTTCTCCACATCCATTGAAAAAAATAGCAATATCTAGGTGAGAAGGATGTTCACATGATGTTACTAACTTTGAAACACTTAATTTGGGGCTAATCACCTCTAATTAAAAAGGACAGCACCTCCACAAGAACTGCGCTTGGTCGGCCTTCTCTGCTCGATCGCTCTCTTTGGCGCATGGAGGAAGAAGGGTTTAAATGCGCTATGCTGGAGGGTTAGAAGCGGTTTGAGACACGAACCGCTTGAAGGTTGCGTTTAGAAGCGGTTCTTTCTCAAACCGCTTCAAAATCAAGCGGTTTGAGAAAAGAACCGCTTCTAGAACGCAACCTTCGTGGCGGTTCGTGTCTCAAACCGCTTCGAAGCCCTCTCCGATCTGCTAACGAACCGCTTCTGGTGCGAACATCACAACGGGTTCGCACCAAACCGCTTCTAATAGGTCGGTTGTGATGTCCAGTTCTGTAGTAGTGAGAGAAACGGAGAAATTCAGAAAATACAAAATTAAACAGAGGGCGAAAGTAGCAGCGTGCGCGAGCTAGCTGAGTGTTGTACGGCTAGACCACCAGCACTTGTTACCAAAGTAAATAAATGCTTCCAAGCATTTACTAGCTCAAGGCACTACAGGATGTTTATGAGTTCGCTCGCTGTACTGTCTCTGCTTACCTAGTCCATAACTCATGTGCCCGTATATATCATATGTAAAAAGTTCCTGTACAGTGGAACGAGGAATGTAACTTCAGTGGTCTACGTTGCTCAGCGCCGTTTGGATCGGCAAACAGTGGGTCGCTATATTGTTTTGCTACATTGTGTGCTACAGTGAAAAATCATCACAGTATTTTTAAACGGTATTCCTAAAAGGTGGTTACTTTTTGATCTAACGGTCCACACATAACTGCTTAATCTCCAATCTAATAGAACTGTACCGGATCCCATCTATTGATATCACACCGCACTACTACAAAAAATGTCATCACAAACGATTCGAAACCGTATATATCCATGTGTCAGTGATGTTATGCCATATCACACACAGTTTCTGAACTATCTGTGATAGAAGATATCACAGACGGTTTTTAACTAGGACCGTCTTGATATAGTAACATCACAGACAGTTTTTAATTAGAAATCGTATGTGATATTATGATGTCACCGATGGTTTCATCCGTTTGTTACATCATAACATCACAGACGGTTTCGAATTGAAAACCGTATGTAAAAAGTGTTCCTACAGGCAAGCCTTTTTCTGTTTATTAGCTAGCCTCAGGAAATGCTAGTCATGCCCACTGGCAAAAGCAGATTACAGATTAACTCAACTCAGATTACAAGCATTACATCCATTTCAGATGACAAGCATTACATCCAATTTAGATTACAAGCATTACATCCATTTCAGCAATCAACTCAGATTACATCACAGTGCAAGCAGATTACGTATAGATTAATATTGCACGTCACATCTATTTCAGAAATGAACTCAGATATATTAACCAATGGAACTCAATATTATTAACTAATTAATTGAATGCACAACAACAATTCACAAATCTACATCACAAGTTTGACAAATTAATCCAAATGGTAATTCAGAAAAAACACAACTCCTGAAGTTAGGCAGTGTGGAACTCAGCTTCTGGATTTAAGACTTGACTGAGCAAGAAGGAACAAAACTGTCCTCGAATTCACATCAAATCGGCCTCTTCCAACGCAGCTATTACTTGACTGATCTCTTTATTATTGACGAGGAGATGCATGTTGTGGCAAACGTAAAATCCACAACGGTTATTTTCCTATCCCTACTGGTGGCACTGCAAATGTGGAATTGGTTAGTTCCAGAGTCATTATTACATAGTTTATAGCGGATACAGGAAACTTAAAATCATGCTTCAGCTTCAGCCCATCCTTGCCAGAAGGCCCTCCATAATATTTGTACACTCTGAATGTCCTACGTGATTGCAAAAGCTTAGCCTCAGCCATTCTAGGAGTAACGTACACCTTAAACAACCTACATGACCATGTTATCTATGGAGGAAACGTGATTACCTCTTGAGTAATTTCGCGATAGGTGTTAAGTTGTGGCTGCCACTTTGTAAGGAATCAAGGTAAATAACCCGATTCGTGCTGAATGAATTACAATGAGAACCTAATGAAACCTACACAGGTATGTCGGCATGGTCAATTAACAAAATAGAGTTGCGTGCATAGTAGAAATCAAAGTATAGCAAGTAGTGCAACACTTCCCCTGGGTTGTAGAATAAAAGTATGAAATCTTTATCTTTTTGAGACACCAAGGCCTGTTGGACTTATGTATCGACAATTGTAAATCTTTTTCCATTGTTTGCTTGGAGACTATGAGTGGGTCCAGGAAACCAACCGATTGTTTGTTCTCTCTCGCTTCACGGATCATATATCTATATATAGAAAGCAATGAGTTATATATATATATGACATTTATCGGTATTACACGAATGTAGACTGTGATTGCACACACTTACAATGTCCAACATCTCCAGAGTGCGGCGTCGAGGACGTCGAGGTTGAAGACGTCAAATAGGTCCTTGAAGTCGACTGCGAAGAAGACCCCCGATGACTCGTTGAACAGATGCTTAGGCGTGAAGCTGATCGAGATACTCGTTATGCGGTCTTGCACTGGCATTTTATCTTGTTCCAGGTACCAATTTTGCAATCTAACGCAAGCTATATAAAGGTTCTCCAGGTGCTCTCTCGTTACTAAAGGCTCTCCTAGCTGGTATAATCGGGTCAGCGGGGCAATCGGATAGTCCAATTCCTTCGTGATCTGCTTCGCTTTGTCTTTAACTTGCTTTCTACTATAGGGAGTCTTCATGGAAGACGAGTGGGCATCATCCCACTGAAAGTCCTTTGATGAAGGGGCATGGGAACCGATTTGGTGGCCTGCTGAGGTGCAGCAGACTACTCAGGCAGTTAGGGTAGCTCTGGTGATGAAGGACGGGTGTCCAGGGAGATGTCGCTGCTGGGCCACTGGATGAAAGTATGAATGGCATCCCCAGTGTCATGATCTCGTCATTTGGGGGCATCGGTAGTGAGATGGCCTTGAAACTATCATGTACACCGTCCACATTAACCTTCGTGAAACCCGACACCACTAGGGTACCGTGCACCAGCATCCCTTCAGTAGACAGATAAGCAAGCCCCCAAGCAGCCAAAAGAGGAATGGAGACATCGGAAGGTCTCACATGGAGAGTGCACCGCGTGGCCACCTACATAACGGTGCACAATTAGCTAATGCGTCCAATAGCTATATGTATAGAGCACTCAAGAGATACATATAAGTACCTTGATGTCACAGACAGGAAATTTGCCATGTTCATTTGTGGGAGTGGTGGACGCACAGCTGTTTTTTTGTAGTGGGGCTGATTTGCGCACATACATCTGGGACTTGCGTAGTCTGTCTGTAGTCCTGATTATTGAGCCTTTCCTCGAGGCTTCTTATCTTATTGTTGAATTCTTCTCTTAGTCTTTCCTCAATCTTTTGTACTAGTGTTACTCTCGCTCGGCTTTGGTTCTCTTCCTACTCCTGTATTTGTCGGAGTCGTCTGGGTATCCCGTTTTCAAGGGAACAAAAACTCCTTTGCTTCGCGTGCAACCAGGGTGTTCCTTATTTCCCAAGGCTATGAAGAGTACATCTTTCTCCCTGTCTTGCAAAAAAGCACCCTCGAAAGATTGTGTATTCAATGCTACTTGTAAGATCCCGATAATTTATTTTATTTACGAAGTTATGGACTAATTACGTACAAAACTAATAGTTGGATATCTTACCAGGCGTTGGCAGACTTCCTCGTCCACGAGGTTTGTAAAGGAGACGGTGTCGGAAGACATGGCACTTGACCTCGCTCTCAGCCAGTCTCTTGCGCACTGGTCAACGATCGATGTAAATGGCGCGGAGGCCTCCTCACCCTCCCTCTCCCATTGTGCCCTCTTCCCCGCGTACCCAGCATTGCCATGTTCGTGGGGTGGGTGTTCCTTGCCTGCAGGGCCTTGTGGGCTTCACTTTGACTCATAAATTCGTCTGTCGTCTTCGCCTCAATAAAACTTTGCCATACGTCCTCAGCAATGAACCCGTACTTAAAGAAAAGAGTCTTACTGATATATTTCTTGACAAGCGTGCTCTTGAAGTTCTTCCACACCTTTCCTGTCACTAGCAGTGCATACCATCACATTGAGCGAATAGCCTTCTGGGATCTAAAATGAAGGTAGAATTTATGTCACCAAGTCGTTGTGGTTCTCGTCAGTCAGCGACTTCCAGGATGGACAGGTGTCGGGACCCGAATATGCAAATCTGGACCCTCTGTATATACTGCCTAGTCCAGGATCACGCTAGTGCACACAGGCTCCACATCGGTAAATATCACAATCATACACAGCGGAACATTAAGAAAGACATCTTATATTAATTAATACCTGTTGAATGACCTTAAGGTCAACTTACATGATTATGCCTCATAGGGCTGAACAACAAATTAAACTGCAGCGGAATGAAAACGTAAATGTATACCATAGGCAACTGACAAGGCTCGCCCTAAACATTCGTCTCCTTCTGGTACTTCTCCTCCAGCATTTGTGTGGACTCCTCAACTGGTGATGTTGTTGTGGGTAAGGGAGAGTACTTAAAGCACTCAACAAGTTGTGCACAGAATGCAATTCTAATATATCTATATGCAAGGCTTATTCCAAAGTTTCGATGATCGGGATCGCCTAACTGCAAGAAGGATGCGGGGATGATGAGGATGGAGCCTAAGCCATGCTCGTTTGAAGGGAAGAACTCTGATCGCCGCTTTGAGGGTCAGAGAAAGAGATGGTTGACACGAGGAGTTATACTGGTTCGAGCCCCCGACGAGGGTAATAGCTCTACTTCAGTCTTGCCTGGAGGCGAAAGGTATTATCAAACACTTGGTGTTCTGTAGGTGAGTACAATGGGCGCTCAAGCTCAGTTGTGCTCGAGAGTGTCTGAGGTGTTTTCTGTGTTGTTTTTGTTGTTTTTCCTTCCCACGCAGGGGAATATTTTATAGCTCTAATACAGACCGTTGTAAGGAACGGCTTTGTCCGGAGAAATCGGGGACATGGTGTTAAACTCGGATCTAAATGCAGTAAAGCTAGGTGGTAACTGCCCCAAAAATATAGTCTCCACGTTTGCCTTGATTCCGCCTTTAAAGCCCTTTATTTGACTTGGTAACCACCGACTTCTTTAGACCTGGCCCAGTCCGATTTTGCTAGGTCGAGCTGGGCCCTCATTCTTTTGCTCGAGCTCGAGCTCGTTGGCCCCGAGCTCAGGGAGTGCATGCTCGAGCTCGAGGAGCGCACGTTCGAGCTTGGGATCAAGCGCATGCTCGAGCTCGGGAGGCACCTGCTCGAGCCCGAGAACTCATGCTTGAACTAGAGAGATACACCCCTTGAGTTTGAGGGGTATTTACTTGCACAGAGATTACTGATCCCCAACAGCTAGCATTGAGGCTCAAGGAACGATCCCGAAGCATGGGATTTTCTTGAGTCTGATGACCTTGAGGAGGGGTCAGCTTTCTGGTCGAGCCCAGAAGCGCTTGAGCTCAGGTCCGGGATCTCCCGGAGATCTTCAATTTAAATGTGCCCAGAAACGCTCGGGCTTCGATGCCTCGTCTTCGAACGGGGAAGTCGATGAAGATGTGCCGAGAAACGCTCGAGCTTCAACACCTCGTCTTCGAACGGAAAAGTCGAGGAGGCGACTAGCAACGCTTCGCGTCCCGAAGCGCCTTTTAAGGCGAAACCAGCGCCAGCTACCAGCAATCGGGTTCCTTTAAATCCCGAACCATCGCCTTCCTCAGAACTTCTCCACATTCCTTACTGTTTGGAATTATAGCACTCTCTGCCCCCTTGTCTTCCTAATATTCGTCCGCCATCTTTTCTTCTTCGAGCAAACCCCTCCCGAGAGCCATGACCAAGTTCGGGAAGAGCACCTATAACCTGGAGAGGATGAAGGAGCTCGAGATGCTAGGGATGCTAGACCCGACGACCCGGCGGCTGCCGGGCGGAGAGACCGAGCCGCAGCCCCAGGAGGATGAGCTCGTCGGCACCGAGCATTATATGCTCTTCGGGCTGCGGATGCCGGAGAGTGACTTCCTGGTGGCTGTTCTCGTGCAATGCAAGATCGAGCTAGTCAATCTAGTACCCAATTCTATCCTTATTCTTTCCATCTTCACTCATCTGTGCGAGGGGTTCTTGGGGATTCTTCCCACCCCTTCACTTTTCTTCCGATTCTACTCCCTATTCTGTACCGCGAAGGACCTCGTAGTCGGGTGTCTTGTAACATCCCAAAAAATATAATAAAATAAAAATGAGTATTTTAAATTTGAAAATGTTTATTTCTGAATTTTATTGGCATTATTTGTTTTTACTGGAATTTCCTGGATTTTTGTATTGAATGAAAATCAAACAAAAGAGAATAGGAAAAGGGAAATGGTAGAATGGTAAAATGGTAAACATAAAAAGTTAGAAAAATTTACCATGGAAGCCTATACATGCTGGTAAGTCAGTAAAGTCAACAAGTAAAAATTTTATACACACAAAAATAAATAAATGAAAAGAGTGACATCTCTCTTTGACTAAAAACAGTGTGAGTCAGAGTTAATGTAAAATTTTCGAAGCTTATCTGGAGCCAACAAAAATTACCATAACACCCTCAGAGTATAATTTATCTCTAGTAAAAATTTCAGGAATTTATCATGTCATTTAGACCTTGTAAAAATTCAAAAACAGAGGCTTCAAAAATCTAAAAATTTTCATGTCAGAATTTTTGTAAAATAATTACACCATATTTTGACTCGAAATTTTTATAGAGACATTCTTAACCCAATAAAAAAGACTAAAAAAGGTTTTAAAAATAAATACCGAGTTCAACTCACAGCCTGATCATCTTCTCCAAATCACTACCGAGTTCAACTCTGTCATCTCTTTGCCGCCGCAAGCAAAAAATGGGGGGAAAACCGATTCAAGCCAATTCGGTAAGAATTCTTGGAATCCATTCGTCATGGAGCTTCACTGCGGCCTCTTGAGCTTCTCCAACCTATCGATTTCAGCTTCCTTTGCTGCAACGCCACCGCACTGACTTCTTCTTCCCTAACTCCGGTCGCACGATGGCGGCCCAAATCGTCACTTCTCCGAGCGAACCGACTGGTAAAATGGAACTCCTCTGCACCGCTGAAGCTCAATCTGGCATCACCCGAGCTCAAGCCCCTTTTTTTGTCTTCTCTGGTGAGACGCCATTCCTGCCGCTGTCTGGCCACAGTGACGGCCCGCTCCAGCTATCGCCGGAGGTAATTGACCCCTCCATCAGGTGCGGGGTGGTGTCCTGGTGCTCACCGAGTGGTCGCTTCGGCCGGAGACCCACCGGAGAACCGTCGCCGGCGAGCCCTAGTCCTCCTCTGCCTTCGGCTCACTGTGATGTGGACCCCAGTCGTCAGTGGCGCGAGAAGAAGCCAGCGCAATCGGTAAAATACGCCAACCCTGTTTAGAAAGCGTATTTCTAATTTCATTAGGATTTTTCATACCCGAGTTAGTTCAATTAGCCATAACTTTTGCATTATAACTCCAAAATTAGTGAAATGAATTTCTATATTCATGTAAAATCAGGCACCATCAGAATATGCAATAATATTTCGAAAATATTCACAGGGTGAATTTGAAATTCAAATTTGAATAAAAGGCCTAAAGATATTCTTTATATAAAAATTCTGCAAACGAACTTAGAATTGAATGAAACCAATTTTAGTGAAATCCTTATGCTTCCAGAAGTTAAAATATGTAAAAATATTTAAATTTCATTTATGTTTGAGCTACTTTCTATTCAAGGGTACATTCAATACATTAAAAACTCAAATATACATAACTTATATGAAAGAAATCCAAAATAAGATGAAATAAGTTTCTAAATTTGAATTAAGCCATAAGGATTTGGAATATGTAACATAATTTAGATGATCACTGCAGTTCAAATTATTTCAAGCAAGTTTGTTTAAAGTCCCTTTTATGTAACATATAGTAGATATGCAAATTATAGCTCCTAAAATCATGAAATTGTTCCCACATGTTCCTGAGGTTGTAAATGTCCCATTTCTGCAAAAAACATTTGGAGTTGAACTCAGTTTGTATTAAAAAGTAAGCAAAAGAAGCTTCCCTTGAATAGAGAATCAAATAGTTAAAATATGGATCAAATGAATTCGATTAATCACCAAATCAGTTTTATTGTACTCCTGACATCACAAGGATCCCAAATGTGTAAAAATATTTAAGGTTTACCATAGAAAACAGTAAATGTTTAGTAGTCAAAGTTTCAATACTTGTATAATCCAAATAGTCATAACTTTCTCAAACTAACTTCGAATTTGACAAAACCAAATCCTATAACCTTGAAAAATAATGCCCTTGCTGATTATGCAAAAATATCTTATGATTGTGCTAATATGAATTAAGTCCTTGTTAGGCCCTAATGATCACTTATATGGAAACCATCTCGAATAGAAGCCAAATATCGCGGAATTAGTTTTAAAGCAATTCTAGAGTCATCTGCTATTTATGCCTAAAAAATAGGTAGATTATCTTATAAGGTGCAGTCGTAAACTTATGTTGAAAACTGAACCTTTGTCGTGTAGTTATAGAAACACTTAAGCCTTTTCAGTGACTTATAAAACACCTCGGCTAAGTGTAAAACTTTATGAAAATAGCGTAGAGATACTCTATAAAGTGCATGCTACTATGCTCTGAAGAAAAAATATTATTTCGTTAAGGTTTGTATATAAAAGAGTCTAGTAACATAACCCTAAATGTTATGTTTTCTAAATAAATGAAACACTTAAGCATTTTCAACACCCCATAGAATATCTCGTCTAAATGTAAATATTATGAAGATCGATTTAGAAATGATATTTGGGATATGGACTATCATATTCTGGAAAAATATTTTGTTTATAGCTTGATATTCATCTGAATCCAGCTAGTGCAATAACCCTAAGTGATAATTGTTCACTACACTTCTAATCCAATTCCTTATAACATAAACCTTATTATCATATAAGCTTTTTCAACAATGAATAGAATGTCTCATCTAAACACTAAAATGTATGAAATCAGCTTAGAAATGTTCTTCAAAGTATATGCTATCCAATTCCGAAGAAATAATCTTATTTCACTATGTTTTACAAATAAATCCTAGTAGCCAAATAACCCTAAGTTTTATGGTTCATGAACTTCATAATATGAATAAACAAACTTTGTAATAATGAAAAAGTTAGCAGTTAAGATGTTTGTATCATCATAATCTTCGGGCAACCGTCCGATGGCGGACGAACGGTTGCGATCCATGCTGACGCTGCTAGATCGGATCCGCCCGCTGTCGACTTTTGTAGTCGGCAATAAAATTATGGGGCAGGCGCTCGATCTCAAACTCGAAGGTCACACAAGATAGGGATTTTAGATGTGTTCGTGCCCTCAAAGAATGGAGGTAATACCCTAATCCTGTGTGCTGGAATTATGCGGATCTCTTGGATCGGGGGTTGCTCAAAGCGCAATATGCTCTGGGCGATATGTGATGTTCTAGGCCCTATGGCTTGATGCCTTGTTGTTACCCGCCCTCCTCCTTATATACTGGAGGTGGTGCGGCTTACAGAGTCCTGATCGGTTTGGAGATTCCGATCGGTTACAAGATTCTAGTCAGTTAACAGGATAGAATTTACATCTTTATCCACCCCATTAACGACTCGGATTACAACCATATCTATCATATCTAAATATATGTTCAACTATCTATGTGATGTACCCCTTGCGCATCGCAATGTGGCCTCAGTGCGGAGATATCATCCCGGCCTTCCTCTTGGGCTCATCCTTCGGACGTCTCTGGGAGGATCGTGAGGGTACCCGGATCCTTATATTCCACAGTAGCCCCCAAGTGCTTCATGATCCGATCGCTATGTTTTCGATTTAAATTTCTACTTGAGTTGTTGTCCCTGACCTCCTGCTTGAGTTTCCAACTGGTTCCCTCATTCGGTTGGGAGGCTTCTTCTTACAGCGAGCGAATTATGAAGGACTTGAATATGATCCTTTAATTTTTGCCTCACCTAAGTGCAACCTTCTACCGGGCAGGCTTTATCACGAGTAGCCTCGTGGACCTCTTCTCGACACGAATGTAGATTGATATTTCTCCCGCTCAAGTTTTAATCTTCATCGAGATATTCATCGGCAATCTTCGAGGTCGCCTTGTTTTCCCGCGCCAACTTGTCTCACAAAACTCTCGGCTCGGGTTACATTAACTACAAATCTCTTTGGCTTCTAGGATGTATCCCTTCGCTCTTTGCCCTCCACTTTCCTGCTTCAAGCTTCTACCTATGTCATGCCGCGGTGGTATCATCAAGCAAAGGTGCAACCTGCATCACGATCTCGGGAGGATTTCGACCGCCGTGGACGAGCCGCTGAGGAGAAAGCGTGGAGCGCGATCGCGCGTCGCCGACGCATTCCTTGAGGTCTTCCCTGCCCTTTACAGTGCTAGGGAGGCTCTTGTCGAGGCGCTCGGCCGGGCGCACCGTGGGGAGGTGTAGCTCTCCTGTAAATGTAATAGTTTCCTAGGCGTAATGCCTAGGGAACTTTTTGTATATAATAAAGAAGTACATTTTGTCCATGAAGTTCTTGTCCATCCTTTGATTATGGATTAGACCTGTTTTAGGGCGTCTCGGAACTCGCATGTTACTTGATCCTGATGACGTTCGTGTCCATCTGGCTCAAGGACAAATGATATCCATGCCTGACGATTGCCGGATATAGCTTAGGCCTAACTTGGGGCGCATCGTGGCTCTTGGGCGAGCGACACCCATATCCGACTGCCGTAAGCTATAGTTTTAGTCCGACTTGGGACGCATCAAGGTTCTCCTGGATCATGGCCGAGTGATTCCTGTACCTGACTGGTGTAGGGTATAGCTCAGGCTCTCTTGGAGCGTATCAGGATTTATACGGCTCTTGGCCAAGTGATACCCATATCCGATCGATGGCGGACACAGCTTGGGCCCTCTTGGAGCGTATCGGGATTTACATGGCTCTTGGCCGAGTGATACCCGTATCCGACCAATGGCGGACACAGCTTAGGCTCTCTTGGAGCGTATCGCTTTTTCATCCGAACGGCATCCGTACTTGTTTAATACGACGCACAGTTTTCCAACCTTCGTGGGGCATACCATTGGATTTGTGCCTGTTTAGGCTCGACTCGTGGTACATGATTCCATCATGCGGTAACCACCTAACGACCCAGCGTGGAGCGTACCACGAGAAGACATGTTTTTATCCAAATTAGAGATCGCCCATGTCCCGCTTAGTACGGAAAGTGGAGAAAATGCCTCGTTGCGTGGAGCGACGCGCCCCCAATATAACTTGGTCAAACCCTATCAAACTCCGTGAGTCAAAACGATAGGCCTGCAAATCATTTATGGGGAAGCCGGAAGGACATGACGCTTCGCAATCTTTTTCTCGTTGATTCGGTGGAGATCTAATTTTCCCCTTTTTAAAGGTTTAGGCCGCACGACGCTCGACGGTTCACTCTCTTGCTGCGCCCTCGCTCTTTTTTCTCCCTTGCCTTTCTGACTTCTCTTTCGAGGATGTCTTCCTCTTCCTCACCGCCGCCGCAGGATTGGACGACCTTGACGACGACAGAGGAGAGGTTGCAGTCCATGGTGGAAGATGGGGATTCTCCCGGACTTAGCCTTGATCTCCGCTCGTCCAGCCGCCGGCGAATCCATCCCCACTCCTCGTCTCGAAGAGGTAGTGGTATTCGAATCCTTTTTCCAACGCGGAATGGGTCTTCCGGCCAACACTTTTCTCTGCGGCCTTCTCTTCTTCTATGAAATCGAGTTGGTGAACTTGAATTCCAATTCCATTATGCAGATCTCTCTTTTCGTCCATCTTTGTGAAGCTTTCCGGCATCACCCCATTTTGATCTTTTCGCCATTTTTACCTTCTAAAACCTTATCCTCCAAGAGCGACCCCAAGGTTGTCTGGGAGCCGATTCCACCATGGAGGGGTCAAGAAGAGTTACTTCGCAATCCCCTTCAAACCTCCAACAAAGGCCGCATCGAGAGTGGTTCTATTGCGCCAACCTCGATTCAAATTTCTATCTCCCTTTGCCGGCGCCACCCAAAGCGCCTCTTTCTCGATGTCCGCCTCAACTCACGACATGGACCAGTGTTTGATCTCCTGGCGCTGATTGGGAAGTTGAAGGAGGATGGTCTCATAGTGGTAGGTCTGGCTCTCCATTTTGTTGCTTGCCGGTCCCAGCCCCTGAAGGAGCGAGTTCATCTGGGATTTGCGTACGAAGGGCAAGGTGACCCGACTCGGGAGCTGCTAGACGTCGTTGGCTCCCTTCGAGGTAGCTATTTACTGGGCTGTCCTGTTTTTTTTATTTAATCAACTGGCTTCTTGATCTTCTGGTCTCCATGTCAGCTCGGGACTCCGCCTTTGCAAAGCTCCAAGAGCAACTTAGAGCCGCGGAGGATTCTGGTGACGAAACCGAGAAGGAGTTTGAAGGTACGCCCGCTGCCCCCTGCACTATCATGCCTTCATTGCCCTTTCTAATGTTTCGCTGCATGATTATAAACTCAAAACACGGCACAAGACTCGCCTTCAAGTGAGAGGGTCGAAGCCCTTGAGGCGCCCCGCGCTAAGCTTCAGAGGCCTCTAGGCCGCCGAAGTTCGCTTCATCCCATGGGTGAGAGGCCACTTAGCAGTGGACCATGTCATCTCTCTACCGAGGAAGCCCCTGCCGCCAAGAACCTTTTGAAGGAGACGGTGGCCAATGGCGCTAGCCAGACTTTGGCGATTACCAAGTCACTTTATCCCCGAGTAGATCTTGAGGCCGTCAAGGAAGGCTACGCCCACAACGTAGATGAAGACCGGGCCGCCGAGCTATGGGAAGAAGTCAGGGACACCTCTTTGTCTATTGTAGAAACTTTAGACCTGTGAATTGAAAATGTATAAAGGTGTTTTCTTGCTCTTGTGTTATCATATTTTAACATGCGTATATGCCCGAGTGGTTTTGATAATTTAGAGTTTCGGTTCAACTGGGCATCTCGTCCGACTGATTCAGCCCCCAGGCTCTGGACATGGTTTATGACGCATGTCCCTGAGTCTTAGCATAGGAGCAAAGCACTCTTATGGATGATTATAGGGAAGGTTATATAAAAGCAACTTTCAAATTGAACTTTCATTCATAGAAAGACAATTGGATTACTGTAATTTGCTTAAAAACGACGAGTCGTTCTATGTTCCAAGTATTGTCGATCACGTGTCGTCTTCACTCTTGTGTCTGTAAGCTCCGGGGCGAACCACTTCATCAACGACATAAGGGCCTTCCCAGCTTGGGGAGAGTTTATGCTCGCATTTCTGATTCTTTCTTAGAACCAAATCTCCTTTAGAGAACGCTGCTCCTTACATTGCGGCAATGATAGCGGCGTAGGCCTTGAAGGTACTTTTTCGATCAATTGTTGCGATGTCCTCGCTTCTTCCAGTCGATCGAGGTCTTCTAGCCGGCTGTCTTCCGAAATGATTTCTTCATAGCTCCGAACCCGTGGGGATCCGAACTGTAGCTCGGTGGGAAGGACTGCCTCCGAGCCATACACCAGGAAGAAAGGTGATCGCCAGCTTGCTTTTTGGGGTGGTTCGAGCCCAGAGTACCGATGGTAATTCTTTCACCCACCGAGTGGCGTACGGTTTTAGCTGATCGAAAATTCTCGCCTTCAGGCCCTGTAGCACCATGCCGTTAGCATGCTCGATTTGTCCATTGCTCTGAGGGTGCGCTACTGACGCAAAGCAGATCTTTATTCCGAGTTCGTCGCACCAATCTTGAAATTCACCGCTCCTGAATTGGGTGCCGTTATCCGTGATGATCCGATTCGGGACATCGAATCTAACCACGATTTCGTGAAAGAATTCTTTGGCCTTGGCCGCCGTAATTGCGGCGACCGGCTTTGCTTCCACCCACTTGGTGAATTTATCGATGGCTACAAAGAGATGAGTATGACCGCCTTGGGCTTTCTTCAAAGGTCCTACCATGTCGAGCCCCCAGACTGCAAACGGCCAGGTTATGGGGATGGTCTGTAGTTCCTGTGCCGGTTTGTTCATCTGTCACGCAAAGAACTGACATCCTTCGCATGTCCGGACGACGTCCTCTGCGTCTGTGATGGCAGTCGGCCAGAAAAAACCCTGACGATAGGCCTTGCCATCCAGGGATGATGACGCCACATGATTACCGCAGACTCCCGAGTGGATTTCCTTGAGGAGATCTCTTCCTTCTTGTTCTGATATGCACTGTCGTAGAACACCAGAGCTGCTCTTGCGATAGAGTTCTTCCCTGATCACCACGTAGCTTTTGCTTCGGCGCATTATTTGCTCGGCCTGCACGCGGTCTCCGGGTAGCTTGTCCTTCATCAAGTAATCCAGATATGGAACTGTCCAATCGGGGGTAATGACTAGGACTTCACCTTAATTTTTTCTCTCACGGGATGTCCGCTTTGTCCGAAGTGCTAGTCGTGGGCTTGTGAATTTCCTCAACGAACACCCCACGCATCATCAGACCAAGCAGCTCCCATTTTCGCTTAACTCGCTGGCTTCATTATCTCGTGGAGCACATGAGTCGGTTCTAGTCCGTCAAAGTTGCCTTCCAATTTATGCGTACCTCCGGCAAGAGGGCGCCATGTTGTCCTCAATGCAAGACCATTCTTTCTGCATTTGGTTGACCACGAGCATTGAGTCTTCGCGCACCGCCAAACGTCGGATGCCGAGTGATATGGCGATACGGAGCCCGTGGATGAGTGCCTCATACTCGGCGGCATTGTTTGATGCGGGAAAAAAATATTTGAAGGACGTACCTCAATCTTTTCCCATTCGGTGATATGAGCACGATTCCAGCCCCCGCGCCGCTGAGCATGAGGGAACCATTGAAATACATCATCCAATAATCGAGTTCCTTAGTGACTGCCGGGTTTTGGAGTTCTGTCCACTCAGCTGTAAAGTCAGCGAGTACTTGAGACTTAATGGCGGTGCGAGGCTTGAATAAGATATCAAAAGCTCCAAGCTCGACTGCCCACTTTGCAATTCTCCCGGTGGCCTCCTGATTGTGGAGAATATCGCCAATTGGGAAGGAGGTGACCACCGAAATCATATGTTCTTGGAAATAGTGCTTGAGCTTACGAGATGTGAGGAGTACTGCGTATAGCAATTTTTGAACTTGCGGATACCGCACCTTAGATTCGCTCAAGACCTCACTGACGAAATAAACCGGGTGCTGGACTTTCTGCACGTGGCCCTGCTCCTCCCTTTCTACGATGACCGCAGCGCTGACTACGTGAGTCGTTGCCGCGATGTATAGCAAGAGGGGTTCCTCTGGCATCGGTGCAACCAGGATTGGGGGCGTCGTTAAGAAAATCTTCAAATTTGAACGCTCCGTGTGCCTCCGAGTCCACCGAATTTGTCCTGCTTTTTGAGGAGTTTGTAGAATGGCATACCTCGCAAACCCACGGAAATAAACTCACGAAAACCATGCATCCTGTAAGCTTCTGGACATCCTTTTGGCAAGTCGGCGGTTCCATATTTTATATGGCCCTGATCTTCTCTAGGTTGGCCCCAATGCCTCGTTGGGATACGATAAACCCGAGCAATTTTTTCGAAGATACTCCGAAAACACACTTCTCGGGATTAAGCTTCATGCTAAAGGCCCTTAGGCTCCCAAAAATCTCGGTTAGGTCGGTGATGAGGTCCTTCTTTTCCTGAGTCTTGACAACGACGTCGTCCACATATGCCTCCACGTTACGTCCGAGTTGGTTGTCAAAGCATCGCTGTATCGCGCGTTGATACGTCGCTCCAGCATTTTTCAACCCGAATGCCATCGTGTTATAGCAAAAGGCCCTGAAGGGCGTGATGAACGAAGTCTTGATATAATCTTCCGCCTTTAGTCGAATCTGGTGGTACCCTGAGTAGGCATCAAGGAAACTCAGGATCTCGCACCTGGCGGTTGAATCAACCACTTGGTCAATCCGAGGTAACCCGAAAGGATCCTTCGGACATGCTTTATTGAGATCGGTATAGTCAACACACATGCGCCAAGTTTTATTCTTCTTTTGAACAAGTATGTGGTTCGCCACCAACTGGATGATATACTTCTTTTATAAAGCCCGCGCTAAAAGCTTGGTGATCTCCTCGCTTGATAGCGCCCGACGATCCGAGCGAACCGTCGGGCCTTTGCTTGATCTGGTTTCGCGACTTTCGCTGACGCAAAGAATGCTCGATCACCTCCCTGGGAACACCCGGCATGTCAGATGGTTTCCATGCGAAGATGTCTTTGTTAGCTTGGAGGAAGGTGACGAGCTCGCTTTCCTATTTGTCCTCAAGCCCTGTCTCGACCAGAGTCGTCTTTGACGAGTCGGATGGCTCGAGAATGATTCTCTTGATTCCTTTGCCGGTCTTCATTCCTGACGTGGCTTGCTTTTTGGACGGGATATCTCCCTCTTCCCGCATCATGGTCACTTCTGCTTGGATCTTCTTCCTCTCATCAGCTCCTTCCTGCAACTCGGCGAGCTCATGGTTCTCTCGGTCGCACTCCAGGGACCGCTTGACGTCACTGTGAACCGTAATGACGCTTTTTGGCCCTGGCATCTTCATCATCAAGTAGATGTAGTGTGGGATTGCCAGTCCGGGTCTTCCCAAGATTGTGTGATACGCCGTCTCGAAATCCGCCACCTGAAAATTTATGTACTCGGTCCGATAGTTGTCCTTGGTGCCGAAGGTGACAGGCAAGGAAACCTGCCCGAGTGGAAGGGACGATGCTCCAGGAATCACACCGTGGAACGGCTGAGTGCTTGGTTTTAGCTCGGAGAGGGGAATGTTCATGTCATTGAAGGTTTTAGAGAACAAGACGTTGAGTCCACTCCCTCCATCGATCAGGACCTTCTTGAGCCTCACGCTGCGTATAACAGGGTCGATTACTAGAGGAAACTTACCCGGATGTAGAACCCGGTTGGGGTGATCCGTTCGGTCGAAGGTGATTGTACCTCGGACCACCTCAGATATTGGGGGGCCGCTGGTTCCACCGCATTGATCTCCCGAGTGGTAAGCTTTTGCTTCCACTTGGACTCGTATCTGGTGGAGCCCCCGTATATGTAGTTCAACTCGTGCTCGGGCTCTTGAAAATCGTCTTCGTCTGGGAGGTCTTTCTTCTTTGCCGCCTCCTCCCTTGCTGGCTGCTTGTTGCTCTCCCGCGCAAAATGCTTCAAGGTGAACCAGTCCTTGGCGGCGTGCTTTCCTTTAGGATGGAAAGGACAGATTGCTTCCATGACAGTGTTGTAATCAGGTCCTTCCCTCCGCATGGCTCGGGGCCGGATGCGCTTGGCCACTGCGACTAATTCTTCGCCCTTTCGCTTCTTGTCTTTGTGCTTGGAGGACTCGGGCTTGTCGCCCTTGTTCTTCTGATGTGGGCGATCTTCCTGGCGCTCGGCCAGGGCGTCTGAGGCCGTGGCGTAGCGGTCGGCCAGTGCGAACATCTCCTTCACGGAGGTTGGGGGTTTCTTGGACATTTTCTTAATTAGATCAGGATCACTTACTCCTTTCTGGAAAGCTGCCACCACCACGGTTTCAGATACGTCCCTGATGGTGTTCTTCTTCTGCATGAAATGCCGGATGAAATCCTCGCCTCGCCCTTTTTCTCGTGCAACTGCACAGTCCCATGGAGTGCCAGGCCTCTCGTAGGTGCCCTGGAAGTTGGCAATGAACTGATTGCAGAGATCACTCCAGGAGTCCACCGAGTTTGCATGGAGGCCCGTGAGCCATGCTTGAGTCAGGGGGGGTGAGATTGACCGGCAGATAGTTTGCCATGACAGACTGGTTTCCTCCAGCGGCTTTAATTGCCAGGGCGTAAACCTGCAGCCAAGCTTCTGGGTCTCGTTCCCCGTTGAATTTTACGATGCCCTTGGGGTTGAATCCTTCGGGCCATACCACTCGGCACAGCCGAGGAGTGAACGCCCGGATCCCGTCGATAGATCTCTCATCATGATGAGGGGGAGTCCGGCGTGGCGAGCCTCCGGCTCGGCGATGGTCATCAACACGTCGGGGCGGTGTACGGCGCGACGAGTCCATGACTCGGCGTTCGTCGCCGCCTCCTACCCGGCGGTGGTGGTCTCGTGGTCGCCGTGGTTATCATACCTTTGATCGCTTCGTCGATCGTGGCCGGTGCCGAAACGCTCTTAGTCGTCGCGGCGTCCGCGTCTTTCTTCCTCGTTCCATTCCTGTCGCCTGGCTGTGATGTCCTGGCGGAGATGGTGGTTGAGAATCCGGTGAGCATCCCTACCGGTGGTGTGTGACGATCGCCAGATTCGACCGTCGCAGCACCGCCGGGCGACACGAGTTGACGCATGGGAGTGCGAGTGCGCTTCACCCACCAACTTTTCTTGGTTCTGCTGGATTGTTGCCGCCGTCACCATGGCCTTGATCTGGGCCACAATCGGGGCTGCCGGGCTATCCGATGCAATCATCGGATCCAGTGTGTCGAGGAGCGTCTTGGAGGCGACGACGTTTTGCATCGGTGTGCGAAAGATGGATTGGTCTCCCAACTTAGATTGCAGGATGTTTTCACGAACATTGCGGCCGAGCGATCGAAGAGATCGCGTTTGTACCTCCTTACCCTTACGCCGACGATCTTCCTCTACAACTTCTTGGTCTTCTTGACGGAGATCGGTCATCTGCTCCTCGATCGCGAAGATGCCACGAACATCGCAGCAGTTCCTCATAATGCCGACTGGTTTTCCGGGTGAGTCAGAGCGGCATACCTGAGACGGGTTGACCTGATCTTCGCCAGATTGAATCTGGTTTTGGACCAGGCAGACAAGCTCTCCGTGCATATCTGCGACGAAGTCCAGGCTTCCGTAGCGGAAGGCTTGGCCAGAGACGAAGGTGGCGACGAATTCGTCGATTCCTGCCATCGAGTCTGTAGAAAAAAAGATTGAAGCACTTCCCCTACCTGGCGCGCCAACTGTCGACTTTTGTAGTCGGCAATAAAATTATGGGGCAGGCGCTCGATCTCAAACTCGAAGGTCACACAAGACAGGGATTTTAGATGTGTTCGGGCCCTCGTGAATGGAGGTAATACCCTAATCCTGTGTGCTGGAATTATGCGGATCTCTTGGATCGGGGGTTGCTCAAAGCGCAATATGCTCTGGGCGATATGTGATGTTCTAGGCTCTATGGCTTGATGCCTTGTTGTTACCCGCCCTCCTCCTTATATACTGGAGGTGGTGCGGCTTACAGAGTCCTGATCGGTTTGAAGATTCCGATCGGTTACAAGATTCTAGTCGGTTAACAGGATAGAGTTTACATCTTTATCCACCCCATTAACGACTCGGATTACAACCATATCTATCATATCTAAATATATGTTCAACTATCTATGGGATGTACCCCTTGCGCACGGCAACAAGGCCTGGTGCGGGAGATATCATCATGGGCCTTCCTCTTGGGCTTATCCTTCGTACGTCTCTGGGCGGATCTTGAGGGTACCTGGATCCTTATATTCCACACTCGCTTCTAATCAATGGACACGATCTCTGCTTACCTAAACCGATACGGCTCAGTCTTTATCGTCTGATCTTGATCCCACGGTTCGCAAGCGTTAGGGTTTTGATTCTGAACTTGGCCGTCTGATGGCGATCCGATGGCTTCCGCGATTGCTTCTAGAAGATGGGCCAAACGGGCTGCACAACGCTTACAGTATCGGGCTCTGGCCCGATACTGTTTATATGATCTTCGTCTCATTTTTCTTTTAAAATAATTATGGAAATTCACTTAATTAGTTTTAGGAAATAAAAGTATCAGGAAAAATCCAATAAAATTCTCATAAATACTTTGAGACATTTGGAACTCAAATAAAATATTTTTAGCAAAACTTTTTTTTAACTTTTTATATATTTAATTAGTTTTCTCAAAAAGGCCTATATACTTAATTTGAAATAATTCCAATGAAATCCAGAAAAATCCAATAAATTCAGAAAAATCACAAAATGCACAATTATCCATAAAATAATTCTAAAGGCAAATTTCGGGATGTTACAAACCTCCCCCTTAACAGACTCTCAACCCCGAGATTCTGGGCTAACTAGAGAATAGGTTAGGGCATTTTGACTTCAAATCCTCCTAACGCTCTCAGGTTGCTTCACTCTCTGAATGATTGCTCCATTAAATTCTGCAAAAGCGAATAAACTTGTTTCTAGTTTTGCGCTCCATCACATCCAAAATTCTGATCGGTTGCTCTTTGTACGTCAAATCCTCCTGCAGTTCAATTGCTTCTAACAGCGTCTGCTCTGTTGAAACTCTGAGGCATTTCTTAAGCTGCGACACATGAAACACATTATGCACTCCTGCCAATGACTATGGCAATTCTAACTGATAAGCAAACTCTACTCGATGGCTCAAAATCTTGAACGGACCAACATATCTTGGTGCTAGCTTTCCTTAGCGTGAAACCTTTTAACACCTTTAAGAAGGTAACTCTGAGATACACAAAATAATCTGGCTTGAAGCTCAATTCACGTCGACGATTATCAGCTCAGCTCCTTTGTCTCGACTGTGCTATTTTTAGTCTCTCTCTTATCATAGCTACTTGCTTATCGGCTTCCTTGAGAATCTTAGACAAAATACCAAACGCTCTCCTGTTTCACTCCAATTCAACGGGGTACGACAAGCACGACCATACAAAGCCTTAAATGGTGACATTTGCAAACTAGCCTGATAACTATTATTATAGCTGAATTCTGCATACGGCAAACACTTATCCCATGACGTAGTGTAAGCTAAGGCACAAGCCCTCAACATATCCTTAAGAATCTGATTAACTCTCTTAGTCTGACCATCCGTCTGCGGATGATATGCTGTACTGAAATCCAAACGAGTTCCCATGGCTTTGTGCAACTTATTCCAAAATCTCGAGGTAAATTGGATACCTATATCTGACACAATATTCTTGGGCACTCCATGCAAATACACAATCCTTCACATATATAGCTCTGCCAAGCGATCTCCCGAGTAGGTAGTCTTTACTGGTATGAAGTGAACAACTTTGGTCAACCGATCAACGATGACCCATATGGAATCATAACTTCTCTGAGTCTTAAGCAAACCGGTAATAAAATTCATACCGATTTCCTCCACTTCCATTCTGGAACTTTCAATGGCTGTAACAAATTTGCAAGTCTTTGATGCGTGGTCTTCACTCTCACACACACATTATATAAAGCAACATACTTAGCAACTTCATGCTTCATTTTAGGCCACTAGAACCTTTCCTTAAGATCTTGATACATCTTAGCATTTCCCAGATGAATCGAATACTTGGAATCATGAGCTTCTTCCAAAATCAACTGCTCAAACTCCTCCTTGTTCGGCATACAAATTCAACCTTTGAACCACATAGTACTCTGACTATCCAAAGTAAAATCCTCAATCAATCCTTCTTCTTTCTTGGACTTGATTCAATTGATCCTGTCATCATCTTTCTGACATTCTCTGGTCTGATCTTCTAATGTTGGCTTCACTCCCAAGCAGCTACAAATCCTTGTGGAACAACTTCCAATTTTAGCTTCTAAAACTCTTCGCATAACTGATTGCTCATCCAATATCCGGATACTAGCACTAAGGCTCTCTTGACTCAAGACATCGACTTCCACATTAGCCTTATAGGATGATAATAGATTCCAACATCGTAATCCTTGATCAACTCCAACCATCTCATCTGTCTCATGCTGAGATCCGACTGAGTGAGTATATTGATAGCATCTAGGCCCTGTCAAATTTTATTATTGTGTTTTGCTATAATTTTGGTATTAATGACCAAGTTAATAATATTCAAAGCTTTGAAGAACATATGCTGGATTAAAAATGAAGCAAGTTGGACGAACAAGATTAAGGTGCTCAGTTCTAGTTTACGACTTGGGAGATGATTCAAGTCAAAAGGCTAGGATTGTTTTTTTTCTTTTTTTGTTGTCTAAAGGGGGACTTTGCACAAGCTAGTGAATTGGATCATAAGGCAAAGACAAAACTAGATTTCTCGGAGCAAAAGACACTTAGTCCTTCTTAAATCATATTTCTTAGAGTACAACGGACCAAATTTATGCTATCCACTTCTTCAGTCCGTTGCACTCTTAGCTTATCCTTGGAAGTCAAATAAGATTCTTTGGTCAAACTTTGAAACCCATCAAATATCTGATTATCGGATCAAGTCTATTGTCTTCTTATTATTTCATCCTTGGTAAAAACCTCCTTTAAAATCATCTGATAGCCAAGGGTTTGCCTATGTATGACGGACCAAAATCTTTGGTCCGGCATACATATAAAAGTCTCTGCTCTGTGACGGACCAAAATGTTCTCCGTTTCCCATCTACAGCGGACCAAATATTTTGGTCCGGCACTCATTCAGTTTATAAGCCTTTGGTTGGACCAAACTTTGAAGTCTTATTTATTGAAACCTTATATGAATATCCTTTATCTTCAAAATAATTTTTTACATAGGCAACGGACCAAACATTCGTGCTTATATTTTTTCCAGTCCGTTGCTGAAGTAAAACGCTTGGATAAAACTTATCTCTGTTGAAAAAGGTCTGTGGCACCTAACTCTTGAAAAGTCCATGTATGACGGACCAAAATGTTTGGTCCGACGTACATAGGTCTCTATGCCAGACCTAACTCTTGAAAAGTCCATGTATGACGGACCAAATTTTTGGTCCGACGTACATAGGTCTCTATGCACAGACCAAACTCTTGAAAAGTCTATGTATGGCGGACCAAATATTTGGTCCGACGTACATGTATCTTCTTCAGTTGTGTGGCGGACCAATCTCTATGAAAAACCCATGTACAGCGGACTAAATTTTTGGTGCGTGAATGCTCAAATTTGGTCCGTCATACACATGTCCAGTATCGCTAGGCACTGTTACTTAGTCCGTTGTACGTGTATATTTCTGGTATTTCTGACATCTGACACGTTCAACGGCTACTGTAGTAGGTGTAACGACTATATTCACTCAAAATGGCTATATAAGCATTTCCTGAGCCATCTACCAGATAGATCGATGAACTCCTAACACTTCGGTATTCATACATAGCTCTCTTTCTGAAAAAGGAGTCTGTGCTTCATCTTCACACCAAAATTCTCATACATCTCTAAGTGTGTTAGCTCCAAGCCAGTGTCTATTTGTGTGAATTGCAAAAGTGAACCAAGAGACAGAACTTGTGCAAAGTTTATTACTCTTGGATCTTAGTGATCCTAGACAGCTTGGAGGAAGTGTACAGTGCGACCTGTCCAAAAGTGTTTGTGGAAGGCCACTGTGGTTGTGAGAGGTTTGGAACTCACTTCACTTGAGTAGTGAAAGAGTTACCTGAGTGATCACCAGAGCTACTGCGACTAGCTTTGGAGAAGCAGAACTTCGAAAGAAGTGCTTCAACGTGGATTAGGAGTGTGGCTCTGAACCACGGGATAAATCTTTGTCTCTCTTGTGCCATTTCGTTTATTGCTTTCGCTGTTATCATTATTTGCTTTAAATCTATTTTATACTTTGCTGTGAGTTGCTCTCTGTTCAATTTTGTAAGTTGTTTAGAAAAACTCAGAACTTGTTAAAATTTGCCTATTCACCCCCCCTCTAGGCTAACTCGATCCTTCAGTATATACTTTAGATTCTTATGGTCCGTAAATATATCTCACCTCTATTTCTAATGAGATAATGGCGACACAACCTCAAAGCATGCACTACGGTAGCTAATTCCAAATTGCACATGGGTAATTCTCTTCATGTGGCCTCAACTACCACGACGCTTATCAATAACCTTGCCATTATGTATCAATGCGCATCCAAAACCTTGTCTAGATGCATTATAGTAAATATCTAAGCTGTTCTGCACATCTGGCAATACTAACACTGGCGCTGTCGTCAGATGCTTTTCCGATTCAAGAAAACTTTTTTCGCACTGCGGCATCCATGCAAACTTCTGAACAACTACGTAAGCAGTCTAGCAATCATTGAAAATCCTTCTATGAATCGACGGTAATATCTTTCCATTCCCAAGAAAACTATGAATCCAAGTAACAAACTTCGGTTGCTCACAATGCAACATTGCTTCCACTTTGCTTGGATCAACGGCAACTCCTTTTGCAGCCATCACATGACCAAGAAATTTCACTTTCTCCTTCCAAAAGTCACACTTAGCGCACAACTATCGCTCTTGCAGCTTTTCCAGAACCAATCTCAAATACTCGGCATGCTCTTCCCTTTACTTGGAGTAAACATGAATATCGTCTATGTGCACGACAACAACATGTCCAACTATTCCATGAGACTTCATTCATCAGGTTCATAAATTATGCAATGGCATTGATCATTCTAGCAGACACAACGGTAAACTCATATTGCCTTATCGCGTAGAAAACTCTAACTTAAGAACATTCTTTGCACGAATTCCTAACTGATGATAACTCGATCGAAGATCTATCTTTGAGAAAACTCCAGCTCCTCTTAATTGATCAAACAAATCATCGATCCTGGACAATGAATACTTATTCTTTAATCATCACTTCATTAAATGCCCGACGGTCGATACACATCCTTAAGCTCCCATCTTTAAACAGAACAGGTGCTCCCTATGTGACAAACTGGTTCTGGCGAAACATTTTTCTAGCAACTCTTCCATCTGCTTCTTCATCTCATTTAGCTCATCTGTAGGCATTCGATAAGGTCTCTTCGCTTTTGACGCTATACCAAGCACTAACTCAATAACAAACTTGATCTCTCAATCTGGTGGCATACTAGACAAATCCTCGGAAAACATATCCAAATATTCTCCAACAACTGGCACATCTTCTAGGCTGGCAACTTCCACACTGTTTACCATCAACTGACCATCTTGATCTGCAGTCGCTTGAAATTCCATTTTTACGCCTTCAGGGCTTTTAGCTGACACAACTCTTCAACCAAACTTCAAGATAGCCTTATGTCTGCATGACCAGTCCATTTCAACAATAGCATCTAGGGTCTGATATCCAATATAGTTCACTAGGAACTTTTCTCCAACAATAAGCAACTTAACTCCATAACATTCTAGGTTAGATCAAGCAATACTGTACTTTCTGACAATGGCACTTCTTCTGGGCTGACAAGCTTCACGAACACCACTAAACTAACCATCATGCACACGCAACATCTTCAGGTGAATCATCAATACAGGTGAATACCCAGGGAAACATCTGACTCTTCATATACCATTAATACTTTTATTCCAACACTTCACATACCATTATATTACCATCTTTACTTTATTTCTCTATTAAAGAAATCTTTACATGGAATTCATCACTAATCACTCTCCTTTACAGGTGAAGATATGATACTCAGGGCAAAATCATTGATCTAAACTTCCTCGATTGGCGTTGGCGCTGAAGTTTTGGCTGGAACAGAATTGAGATTGACTTGAACTGATGTGATCACATTCTTATAAGGGCAATTGTTGGCAAAATACCTGGGCTTGTTGTAGGTATAACAGAGTTTAAGGCAAACTCTCTTTCTTGAGCATTGGTCAACCGGAGCAGTGTCTTCACTCAAACGTCTTTTCTTCAACTGGTTCTTTGGGCAAACTTCTCTTGCGGTGTCACCACTCACCCTTGGCGTTATGTACTTGATTGAGGTGACTTCTGGAATAATCACAGTTGCAGGAGATACTTGTCTTCTCTGAGGGCATTGATTAGAATAATGACCTTCCTCACGACATCTGTAGCACATACGTACCCCTTGTTGTGCTTTATTGGTTGCAATTGTATGCTCATTATTGTCCTCCTTGTGAATCTCAATTGGACATTTCTTAGGGCACTCCCTAGCCCAATGACCTTCTTCATCACACAAGAAATATGCTGTTGGTGATTGCCACTTACTGCTTTCTTGATGAGGGCTAACAAGATCAAAGTACGGCGTCTTTAGCTCCTCAAATGACTTAGTACTTATCACGGGTGTTCCTCTTCCTTTTGATAGTTCTTGAGCAACCTCGGCTCGAAGATTCTCTCGCTGATTCTGTGTCACGGCAGTAACTATCGGATCCAAGAAATATTGAGTTGGGCAATGATCTTGACCTTCGCAAAGGTAACATGTGATGTTGCTCATAGGACACTCTGCAAGAGGATGGCTTCCCTCATAGCTGGAGCAATTGATCGCATGCTCATCTAAGGTATGTCCAATTTCCCCACAGCGATTGCACGCACGATCCTCTGACTTGTTTGGTTGACAACACTTCAAAGAACACCGTCTTGATATCGAACAAGGTGTAGGAGTAACATTCTTCTCTGAATTCATTACGACTATACTGTCCTCTAGTGAGGTAAAGAGATGACGAAAAGCAGCAATGAACTCCTTCCAAGAGATATTCTGTGAGGCTTCATGGACAACATAATATTTCTTCCACTATTCAGCAGCAATTCCTTCCAACAGATAGGAAGCATACAGAACCTTCTCGTAACCTTTACACTGAGCAACGAGTAACATATTCTTAATGGCTTTCAGCCAATCTTCTGCTTCCAAAGGTGAAACATTTCCAGAAAATGTCGGCGGACGAGTCCTCATGAATTCTGATAACCTTGAGTAGGAACAAGGATCTTGAATGGCAGCTTGAGATGTATTGCTGGCGTTGGCTTGATTAGTCATATTCTGCATTTGCTTTCATCATTGCATTCATTAACTGAGTCTGAACAGTCAAAAACTCTCTAAAACTCTACATATCCATCTGCGCTAACGATTGAAAAACTGATCCATCATTGGGGTTCTCACTAAGTTGATTTCCACTTCCACTAACTCCACTGCTTCCACCAGTCTGAACCATCTACTTGATTGCGCCACAAGGTTTAGGGAAGAGGAAAATTGCATAGGTAAGAAGCAGGAATCCTATCACAGGGGAGATAGGTTTAACCCAACAACTCAAGCAAACAATATTAATAACTTGGTATGGTTGCTTACATAAGCCTAAGAGCTATGCAACACATACTGCACACTCAGCAATCAAGGAAGAACCAAATCGACCTAAGCACACAAAACTACCGCCTACATGGGTGACAATCATATCTTAAGCAGATGCGACTCCCACACATGAGTCTCAACTGGCTACTCGAAGCATGGGTCTTCTAGCTTCTGAAACACTTCATCGATCCACTCCTCGAGCTTCATGATTCCTTCCTTCATGGTCTTCAGGGTTGACAGCAACATTCAATGCCTTCTCTTAAGGTGTGGTATATCTTTTTCTACTCAAGACAACTCAGGTAAGATTTTAACTCGATCCAGCAAGGGTAAGAGAGAATTGTCAGCAAAGGGAAAGAATAGAAGAATGAGATAAGTTAAGAACATCTTATTCTTTTAGGTTAAGTCTTAATTTAGGAAATAATTTTGAAGGTCCTAAGTGACGACCTCTGTCGGGACTCGAATATGCAAATACGAACCCTCTGTGTATACTACACTAGTCTAGGATCATGCTAGTGCACACAGGCTCCACATCGGTAAATATCACAATCATACACAGCGAAACATTAAGAAAGACATCTTATATTAATTAATACCTGTTGAATGACCTTAAGGTCAACTTACATGATTATGCCTCACAGGGCTGAACAACAAATTAAACTGTAGCGGAATGAAAACATAGATAAACCCATCAGTATACCACAGGCAACTGATAAGGTTCGCACCCTAAACATTCGTCTCCTTCTGGTACTTCTCCTCCAGCATTTGTGTGGACTCCTCAACTGGTGATGTTGTTGTGGGCAAGAGTGAGTACTTGTCGGGACCCGAATCTGCAAATCCGGACCCTCTGTGTATTCTGTGCTAGTCCAGGATCATGCTAGCACACACAGTCTTTACAGGGATGCACATCACAGACAATCGCATCAATACAAGAATAAATAGTGCAAACATTTATATAAACCGAGTTGTACGACCTTATGGTCTCCTTACATAAAGTCAGCCACGCAGGGCTTACATTATTTAGAGTAAAAGAAATAGCAGCGGAACATAAATAAAAGTCGTGGAAGCCTTCATCTTGCCACAGGCAACCGACTGGGCTTGCTTCCTAGTTGCTCGTATCCTCGATGTACTCCTCCCATACTGGTGTAGACTCCTCCACTGATGTTGGGGTTGATAAGCAAGGTGGGGTGAGTACACAAGGCACTCAATAAGTAATGCACAGAATGCATCGCTATTACTATATGCAAAGCTTATTCCAAAGGATTGGCTTATGTGGTTCTTTTGCATCAAGTAGCATTTTTAAACCAATATCTTAATTAGATTAAAGCAGTGGAACAGTTATAAGTAATACTAATTTCTTCAAATGGTTTTTCTTGAAGGTTCTCGGCACACTGACCTTAATAATTCATTTTTAACACGGCACACACCACCCTTCCTCATTTTGTTTATGAAGATCTACCCTTGATGTAATCCCGAGCAATGCTCAATACCGTGAGCACGGCTATTCGAATAGTTTTGAAACTCTGCAGAGGTTGTACACTTTACCCACAAGATACAGCCGCTCACCACACAGGTGATTGTCCGCAACAAAGCTTTTCAGAACTTCTACCTTAACTAAAGAACCTCTCCAGATCGCCTTCACTATCACTTCCCTCACAGAGCCAAGTATAGGACCGGCCAATCACCGTTGGATGGGCACCAAGCCGTAGCACGTACGCTCCCCGCATGAGATACACCCCGTGCACTGTCACCCCGAGGTATCAGAGGAAAGATATCAGAACCCTAATCAACTAGGTCTGTCCCATATCAGACATGTGGTTGTACTGGTGACTCAGATCAAAGGCTTACAAGGTGAAGTCCTTAACTGACCAAGGCAAGACTTCCAACACTCAATAGTGGCACACAGCCCATTGTGGCACACAAACTCACAACACTCATCAACCCAATGCCACATAGGCCCACCTGGCATACAGCCTCTTGCCACTTGCCCCAGTCTAAATCATTTCCCACCCAGTTGATTATTGTGCAACGCATGCCAGCAACATCTCAACATCGGTATGGAACCACACAGGTCTCCATACTTCAATTTCATCATGTGGCATCATCACACCACTTTCGAAATACATTCAATATTCCATTAGTCAACATTGTAACATTTTTCCGAAAGATCATTCATGACTCGTTGCAAGGCTAAGCATCTACTCACGGTCTAGCCTCCCGTGTTGGCATCATATTATTATCCAACCAGTACAATCAAACTTAGGGTGACAATGATTTAGGGCATACAATTAAATATTTCAAGGTGACATAACAGAATGGGTTGATTAACTACGCTATCCCAATTTAAGTTAGATTCATTTTAAATAAATAAGCATGCATAATTTCAAAGCATAAATTACATTTTTAAAAAACTGGGATCAAAATGATCAAAGCATCACTTGCCTTCAAAGAGTTGCTGGTCTTGTTCCGAAGCTTGATCTTGAGCGACGAATTCTTCCTCGAAACTTTCCTGCAAATTTGCGTCTACGTGTCCAAACAAAATATGCAATAAATAGCTAATACAGATGGCTAGATGACCTCAAAACTTCAAATAAAATTCATCATTAAATAGATCACATTTTTATGAATTTTTAGAAATTCGAATCACCCAAATCCGAGTTAAAATGCAAAAGTTATAGTCATTTGAAGTTTGAATAAAATCTGGAAATACAGAAATTAAGAAATCCGATTTTTTTTTCAAATTATTTTTATGCCAAAAATTCGCATTTATGACGTCAGCATTGCATCATGATGACGTCAGCACAGAAAAGAACACAGAAAAGAATTTCGGCCAAAATATTTTTATATATAAAAATATTTATGACGTCAGCGACGACGTCAACATGACACGTGGCACGCCCGCTCTGGTCTATGGACTGGGTCCACGGTTCGGCTCTGGTCCACCGTGGACCACGAATCGCGTCTGCCCGTCGCCAAGTGACGCAAGCATCGACGTTAAGCGCGGAAATTGGACCAATCCTATGGCGACACGCGACGCAACACAGTTAGCCAAGAATTAATTCAATCTCGTTCATTCGATTTAAAAAGAACGACAGAGATCAGATCTATCAGCACCAACACGTGGCTCCACCGTGACCATTGGATCCCGATCGGACGGCCACGATTAATCGGGCGACGTCGACAGACACGGCGGCGCTGACTCCTCGATTTCTATGCAACACGCGTCAACACGGGACCGGCTCGATAAGCGGTGCGATCTCGTCCGCTTGGTTCAAAATGGACGGCCGAGATGAACCAAGACGATTGGCTCACTGCGAACGCGACACGCAACACGATCCAAGACGATCGGCACGCATCCGATGGCTACAGTACTTACGCGACGCGACAAAATAAACACGCTACGATCCAGATCTAACGGCTGAGATTGAATCAACATGGTTCTATACGATGTAATCTAGACCGTTGAATAAATCTGACGGCTGAAAGGTGAAGATGGGGTTTACTGTTTAAATGACGACGTGGCCGAATCTGGAGCGTTAGGCGACGATCGGACGGTGGGCAAAGCTTCGGTGGCGGCGATGTCACGGCGGGGCAGATCTTGCCGGAGAGGAAGAAGACGACGCGGCGTTGGCGTTCGAGGCTTCTCGGCGACACGAAGTGGCGCGGCTGAAGCGTCTCGGCACGAGCAACTCGGCGGTGACCTCAGGCACGGCAGAAAGTGAACGATGGCGGCGCAAAGACGGCGGAAATAACTCAGAACTACGGCGAGCTCGCGCGACTGCGACAGTGCGTCTCGGTGAAGGAGAGATGGGGCAAAATGCGCGGAAGGAAGTGCTCTACGCAGCGCGTCCGGTAATAAAGAGGAAGCATTAACACGCCGACGGTAATGGCGTGCGGAATCTCCGGCCGTAACATACGGTGGCGGCGTTACTGGAAACGATCGGTGGTGACGTGGCACAATCCCGAGCATCCGCGCGGATTGGATCGAATGGCTCGCATCGCGAAACGACGTGGCACACGCATAAGCGTTCGATCAAGATCGAATGGTTCGGCTGGGGCGGCGCTAGGGTTTCGGCGTGCTGGGCTACGCGGGCTGGCGAGGCGGCTGGGCCGATGCATAGTGTTGGGCTGAACCGAAGATTTCGGCCCAAACACTATTCCTCGGATTTAAAATATTTTCAAGTTAAAATAATTCTGATAATTAAACAAAGCCAGGATAAATAGTAAAAATACCCGGAAAATTTCAAAAAAATTCCGAAAAATATTTTGGAACGTTTAGAACCCAAATAAAATATTTTCAACCACACTTTGCATAAGCTTTTTACGTGAATTTGATTGAATTCAAGAAAAGTCAAATATCAAATAAATCCAATTAAATTTTAATAAATTCCCAAAAATTCTCAAAAATCAGAAATATTCCAAAATTTAAATTAGAGCAAAATTTAGGGTGTTACAGTACTTAAAGCAGTCAACAAGTTGTGCACAGAATGCAATTCTAATATATCAATATGCAAGGCTTATTCCAAAGGAAAAGGCTATTATGGCTATTTTGCAATAAAGCAGCATTTATGAACAAATACAATAAATAGATCATAAAGATAATAAAACAAATAACAACAGTAAATAGATTCAACAATTCTCAAGTAAACCAAGTTTCCAACCCTAAGTCAAGTTCCAACCTTCCATATGGCAATCTTGCCATCCCAACCAAGTTTTCTATTTAATTAAACTAACCCTTAACTGTAATTCCGGAGCATTGCTCAATACCGCGAGCACGACTATTCGAATAGTTTTACACTCTGCAGAGGTTATAAACTTTACCCACACGACATGATCGTCTCTTGTTGCTATGCAATTAACACACTTTCTTTGGTGTGTCAGCGGAGAGATCATGACAAAGCCTTTACAAAGTTCTGCCTTAACCTAGTACTGTCCGCCGAGGTTTCAACACTGAAGGGTTAAACCGCCACGACAGGGCCCCCCTCTTGTGCCATATGAGTTAATCCGTAAACCCGGGACTCACACCACCGATGGTAGTACCAAGCTAAAACATTGCTAATTAAGCAGCTAGGTTGTCCCATTCCAGACATGTGGTTGCATGATTGACTCAGGTCAAAGGCTTGTAAGATTAAGTCCTTAAAGTGATTAAGGCAAGACTTCCACATACCCTCTGCCCATTGGGCCCACCTTAGCATACACGCCCCTTGCCACTTACCCCAATCTAAATGATTACCACCCCAGTTGATTACCAAGCACCACGTGCCATCAACAATTCAACATCGTTGCGTGACATCCATCGCCACAACAACTCAATCTCATCGTGTGACCACACATGACACACAAGTTCACATCACTGTTCCATATTCCATTAGTCAAGATTAAACATTGATGATACATGTGATAACGTGACATGGCTAAGCAACTACAACGTTCTAACCTTCCCATGTTGATTTCAATACCAACCAACTATAGTGAACCAATCTAGGGTGACAATAGATCATTGCATACAATTGACAAGGTAGGGTATAGATCAATTTGGTGTAATAGCTAAGTCCCAATTTAATTGAAAACAATTGTACTTGTGAAATAATATGCAATAAGGCAAAAATAATATAGCGATTTTGTAAACATGGGTTCAACATGATCAAAGCACAATTTGCCTTGGCAAAGTTTCTGTTCTTGCTCTAGAATTTGATCTTGGGTCGCACTACAACACGTTCTATTTGGTAGGGCATCTATAAATGCCCCCAAAAGTTTTTTCCATGGCATTTATAAAATGTCATGGAAAATGGCGTCAGGGAAAGTAAACCCTGGTGTTTAGGCATACCACAGCATTTGTAAATGCCCCCGTTTTTAGAATTTTCATGGCGTCTATAAATGCCCCTCTAAGGTTTCAACGGTGTTTACAAGCGCCCCTGTTTTTGGAATTTCTACAGCATTTCTAAGCGCCCATATTACAGAATTTCCACGGCATTTACAAATGCCCTTGTTTATGGTTTCCACGGTGTTTATAAATGCCCCCATTTTTAGAATTTCCACGGCGTTTATAAATACCCCCATTTAAGGTTTCCACGGCATTTGTAAGCACCTTAGTTTCCTGAATTCCATGGCGTTTATAAGCACCTTAGTTTCCTGGATTCCATGGCATTTATAAGCACCCCCGGATTTGTTTACCATGGCGTTTGTAAGCACCCTATAGTGTCACTTTGAACGGCGTTACATCCCCAATTTTATACCGAGCCATTTGTAGATGTTGCTTCACAATTTATGTATAGGACAACATTGTAAATATGACTATCTAAAATCACATACAAACATGTAAACACTGAGATTTTTTGCAAAGTCTGCACTTCGATATTAGCCATATGGCAAGTAGCATAATAAATTTACAATGAGTTAAACAACTAGTTCTCAAACATCATCAAGTACTTCCAAGCTGAATATTAAGCACATATAGTAGGCCTCCATACCAACAAACTAGAGAACCCTTGTATGGTTTGGGATCAACAAAAGATATATAATATGTTGACATGTCTTAGGTCATCACAGCATCCCATTCTACAGAAGTACATTGCAAAAGTATATCTATCTATATCTATATAAATATATTTGATACGTCAGTATTTCACATCGTAAATTCCAGCAAGCACGACCTCTGCATCTTTTTGCGGAAATCTGAATATATAAGAAGCAAGATACATATAAGATAACACATAAGTTAGGTGTCATGAATACACACAAACAAATACAATAGGCTAGCACACTGTTATATTAACATTTGAAGATGAGAGGCTACTGATCATGGCAATAGGTAAGTAGAGTAAATCAAATGGAAAATATAAAACCAAAGAAAAGTTGCAACTTTACAATTGACTACCACTTGCATATATCATTCTGGCACGCTTAGAAGTCATCCAACCATGCTTATAAATCTTGACTGAACATGGTTGTGTCAATAAGTTGAAAGTAGATTTTGACTACCATTTTCAGAACCTAGCCTTTGACCATATACTATATGAGGTAGAACTTACTAACAATTTCAAGGTAAACAACTCCGTAGCACTACGTACAATATAATTGGATACAGAGCCAATTTGACTGTTGCCTAGAGGCAAAAAATTTCAACCACTACATTGTTAGGCTAAGGAATTGTTAACCCCAAACAAAGGATCCATGCTACAAAAGAATTGAAGGCACAAAATTAGCGACTCCTATGATACTGATCAACACGGTGCCTCACTTCAATGGAAGACAATGATTAATTGACTCATGAATATGAAGCTGTTACTTTGTCTTTGGAAAGTAGAAATATTTTTATTAATGCTAACTTGAGTTGTACATACCCATTTACCATATGTTGATATACATGCTTCCTAAGACTGTGCTTTCTTTGGCAAGGAGGTAGTAAAAAGTGAAAAATACCATCTTGTTAAATGGAACAGCTATGGTTTATACTCTTCCAAATCCATGAACAAACAACTTACTAATTATTTGCCACAAGAAAATATAGGTGTCATGAAATGCAGGAAAATATAGGCACATTCATTAAACAAACCATGAAACAATTATCTAAGAAGGTAATATTTGTTACCTAATGAATGCCTTGTCAGATTTAGAGGTGAGCCATCAGGTTCCATTATCTACAAATTCAAAAAGATCAATTCACTATCTTCATTCTTAACACAAAGTTGTAGATGCATCAATAATTTGTGGAGCTAAATTTCATACATTTCGAATTGGACATGCGATACAAACACCAAAAGCACCACCCAACTTGGTGATTTTGTGATGTGCACGGGGGAGTAAAACATTGTTGTCAAGAACAACATCAACAAGAACCTCATAGTATTCTCCTAAGGGTAATCCATCCGCACATAAGGTTGTCTTATCAATGCGTTGGAGTCTTCCATATGCCACTAGTTTAGAGCCGCCAAGGGAACGCAAAGCTACTTCTTTTCCACCCTACAAGGAGTTGAGAATAAAGATTTTATATGATTTTATATCCACAAAAGATTTGAAAGTAATATTTGAGGTGCAACAATTCATAATTCTTAATTGGATGTATGTTGTACCCCTAATTGTTGTTTTCTTGGTGGAATCTTCTGGATTCTTGCTAGGACAATGTCATGGTTCCTATTGTCTGAAGAAGAAGATTCTTGCAGCCGTCCTTTTTCGATACCAACATCCTAAGAATGCCCCATATAAGAATAGCTGCTTGTTTTAGTTTCATCATAGGTTCTTGATTCAATATGCAATTAGAATTAATTAAACTTTACATGCTTACCTGCACATTGCCTTGGATTGGTTCTCCATCTTTTTGTTGTCCGGTATAACCTCCTCCCTGTAAGCCCAACAGTAAGCTTTTAAGTTCGTTGTACTGCTGTTCAGATCTCTCCTTGTAAGCTGTGAATTGTGCTTCAGCTTTCTCCTTGTATGATGCAAACCTTTGATCAGCACTTATCACCATAGATTTGAGTTGCGCATTTTCTTCATCAAAATGCTTTAGTGTAGCTAAAGCTTTTGCAAGAGTTATTGACTTAGACCCTCCTGCTAACAGGTCCAACCCATGTACTCTTCCTTTCCTCTCCACTGGGTGTACATCAGCATACAAGTCACCATCCTCAATTGATTTCAAGCAAAGGCCTTCATCTTCTGTAATCCTTTTCTCAATTTCATCCTACAAGTTGATTGAAATTACGGAATGTATAGAATCTATAACGTACATGCAACAGTGAAATATGTTAAACATGATAGGAAATCTAATCTTACTATCTTCTCTTTGCAAGCCACATTAACAGCCTCCCCATTTCTCTTCTTATGTGTAGCAAGGTAAGTTTCAGCTCTGCAAGGTTCACGTCCAAGTTGCTCTTCCTAATAACATGATAAAAATCATTAAAGAAATATAATTGATTGAATTGTTGAGAAAGATTATGCATTTTAGATGTTGCACACCAGTATATTGTTAATTACAGCATAGCTTCTTGATCCACAGGTATGAAGTGCATTTGTTTGATTTGCATGAATTTCCTAGTTCCTTCTTGCTTTAGCCTGCAAAGAGACTATAAATCAAATACTTTGAATGGTGTACATGACAGTGTAACACATGCATAATGACCATCTGAAAAATATCCAGACCTTTGTTTCTGCCTTAGTCCAATGCTCCACAAGCCACTTCCACTCATCATCCGGAATTCTTCTCTTACATCCATTAGCAATATTCTCCTCCACTGATAGATTTTCATTGTAGTATGTCTTCTTTAAAGCGTTCTTGAAATCACGCCATTTCTTCCCAGCAGATGCCAACACCCAATCCTCATATATTGGATTAATGTCAAAAAATTGTTACAAAGCAAATGAATTATGCTAAGTAATAAAAGATTATAGTACATGGTACAAGCTTAAAATTGCAAAAGGAACAGAAGATTACAATGACATTGTCCCAGATCTTATGTTTGCCTTCCACCACCCTCCAATCTGTTTTCTTCAATGTTAAGTGTCCTCCCTTAACTAGACTGGCAATAAAGTTTGTGAAGTTGCTAGTTCTTACTCCACAGGGTTGACCATATTTATTGATCTTAACATGAATCTTGGCTTCTTTATCCCCTTCCCAAATAGACAACATTCTTGTTGGCCCCTAACTTTTCTTTTCTTAGCTGAAAGGAGCATTATGAAATTAGAATGTAAGGACAATACGCACATAATTATATTATATTAACAGCGAAGAAAAAAGACATACAAGAAGACTTCTTTGGTACAGGATGATACATCTCAACATCCTCATTAGTTCTATCACCCACGTCATCATAGTCATCAACATAGTCGTCATCATAGTCATCATTCATTTCAGCTTCACCATCCATGACATAGTTAGGATCTTCTAATTTGTCATTGATTTCAGCAGGTAGGGTCAGCTACATATAATAATATTCACAACATTAATTGAAAGTCAACCTAAATACCAATATATCACATGGCATTGGGACAATTTCCATCCAAATACCTTTGTTCCCTTCTTTTGTGGCACTAGGACATTAGTTGCTAATGGTATAGTAGGAAGGTTCAGCTTCTTGAGAAGTTCATTATTACTTGTAATCCGATTCTTGCGCAACATGTCATATGGAACTTTATCTCTTTTGCCTTTTTCTGCATCTATTGTCATTTTTTCTCGTGCAAGAAGAAAAAAAGAAACATGGAATTAAAATATTGCAGCAATTACTGAGTACATAACTATAAGAATTTTATACTAACATATACTATAAAATACTTTATGAAAGATATGGTTATACCGTTTAGACTTGGTTGCTTCATCTAAGGACTCATCAATAGTTACACCATTTCTGTCAGACCTAGCACGAATGCTATCATCACCAAAATCAGTAAGCATGTCATTATTTAAAGGTTCAACATTTAAAGGTTCAACAGGCTCATTGAAGATATCCATATTCTCCTGATCTTCCTTATTTCTTGGTATCATGTCGAAAACATCTCTTGGCTTCGAAAAGACCACAGCATGCCACTCTTTGTCAATAGGATCTTGCACATAATAAACTTGTGTAGATTGAGTTGCTAGAATGAATGGCTCATTAGATAGGTTATCATCAGTATTTAGTAGGTGATTGAAATTCACAAGTGTTATTCCAAACTTGTCCTTTTGAATACCTCTACCTTGAACAGTATCAACCCAATCACACTTGAATAGCACAACTGATCCTTTGTTAGAGTAATTTAATTCGATAATTTCCTTGATGATGCCATAATATGTGACTTCACCTATAATTGGATTCTTGTCTTTTGCACTAGAGAAGCTTGATGTTCTTGCAATAACGGCTACTCCAAAATTTTGCGTGCTTTTCCCCTTGCTATAGTTCTCTGTTTCAAATTTGTACCCATTTATAGCATAACTATTGTATTTGGACACAATCTTGTGTGGCTTCCTAGCCAAGACTTTAAGTTCCTTAGGAACTTCATTCCTTTTTACAAGTAAGTTTTGAACCTAATAATGAAATAAAGTATTAATAGACACATTGGTTGATAAGTTTATATTTAGTGATAATAGAAGGTAATCCTTTCTAAAACTTACATGCTCCTCCAACCATGTGTGAAAAGTTTCATGATGGATGCGTTCCACATCTCTCTTTCTTGGTCGTTTGCCTATAGATAGTAATCGATGGTATTTTCTACACACGTTTGGGCAATATTAGTGATATGTTGAAATGAAAAGTAAATATGAACATCAAGTTTTTAGAACATACTCAGCGTAAGATGCAATGTGTTCATAATTGACCAATACATATCGATGAGCTTGAATCCAAGATATATGATCCAATTCAATGACGCAACGACCCATCAATGGACGACCAACTCTTCTTAGATATGATATTTCACTTGAATATGTGTTATTTCATCTTTATTTTCTCTACGAGTAAACCTAGTTTGACAGCCATGCAAATAACGTGAACAGAAAGTAATGCTTTCATCAAGCACATATCCTTCAGCTATTGATCCTTCCGGGTGACTTCGAGTTCGAACCATTGATTTTAACTTTGACCAATACTATCGCAACATTGAAGTACACATTCAGGCCATAATAATTACATATATTAATTTATCTAGTCATGGGTATGAGTATAACAACATACCTCTCAATAGGGTACATATTTCGGTACTGAATAGGTCCAGCTAGCCTAGCCTCAGTTGGAAGATGGATACACAAATGAACCATGACATCAAAGAAGGCCGGTGGGAAAATCTTCTCAAGGAGGCAAAGTATTTCAGCAATCTCAGATTCTAACTTTTGCATGTCACTCACAGAAATAACTGGAGAGTATATTTGCTTGAAGAAATTGCTCAAACGAATCATTGCTGTGCAAACCATTTCTGGCAAAATTCTTCTTATAGCTAAAGGGAGCAAGTGTTGCATAATAACATGGCAATCATGACTCTTCAGCCCAACTAGCTTTCTCTGATCAACAAGGACCTTGTTTCGCAAATTAGACGCATAACCATATGGGAACTTAACTTGTTTTAATGTCTGACAAAACATTTTCTTCTCTGCTTTGCTCATTGTGAAAATTGCTGGAGGTAGATAAGTCTTGTTTCCTTGTGCTACAGGATGAAGATATGGCCTTATACCCATCTTTTGAATGTCAAGACGAGCATTTATGTTGTCTTTGGATTTATCTTTAGTACCTAGGAGTGTGTTCACTACATTATGAAATACATTCTTCTCAATATGCATCGCATCTAAATTGTGGCGTACTAGAAGAGTTTCCCAATAAGGTAATTGAAAGAAACAACTTTTTTTCTTCCATTTGGGCTCTAACCTTTGATCCGCACTTTTCTTCTTCTTTGTATGTTCCTTTGCTATGGTTTTTCCAAAAAAGGTGTGCAAATCTTTTGTTTGCTGTGACACATCATATCCAGTTAGAGGGATAGGCGCCTCTCTCAGCTCTTGAGTACCATCAAATGCATGTGCTTCGAACCTAAACTTATGGTCATGGGGTAGAAATCTACGATGGACCATGTAGCATGTTTTGTGGCCATGTTTTAAATGTAGGGAGGAGGTTCCAAGATAGCAATTAGCACAACCAACATTCCCATTTGTTTTCCTTCCAGACAAATATACATGACCTGGGTAGTCAGTAATTGTCCCAAAAAGTGCAGCATGTAGCTGGAACCACTCTGCAAGAGACGCATCATATGTTCTAACAACTTTGTGCCAAAATTCTAAAAGGTCATCTATAATCAGCTGTAAATAGACGTCAATATTATTTCCAGGCGAACTTGGACCAGGGATAAGTATAGAAAGAATGAAATTTGATTGCTTCATGCACTCCCATGGGGGACATTATATGGAATCAAAATAACAGGCCATGTGCTATGAGAGACACTTAATGTTCGAAATGGGCTGAAGCCATCAGTTGCCAAAGCAAGTCTAATGTTGCGACATTCCGAACTAAACTCTGGAAACCTATAATCAAAGTCCTTCCATGCAGTAGAGTCTGCTGGGTGTCGCAGTAACCCATCATTGGTTCGACCTTCACTATGCCACCTCTGGTTGACTGCTATTTTTGAGGACATAAATAGTCTTTGAAGCCTTCTTTTAAGTGGAAAATGACGAACAACTTTCACTGGAACTCTATGGATGCGCTTTCCATCAAGGCTTACTTTCTCTGACTTCCACCTAGCAGCTTTACAAGTTGGGCAAGAGGTACAATTGGCGTATTCTTTCCTATAAAGTATTCAATCATTTATGCATGCATGAATGTTCTTATAGCCAACACCAACATCTCTAACAAACTTTCTAGCCCCATGATAGTTTTTTGGCAAATTTTCACCCTCAGGTAGTGCTTCCTTTAAAAGTACAAGAAGTTCATCAAAGCAAGCATTACTCATATTCCATAAATTCTTTATGTTCAACAATCTCACAACAAACTGTAACCTAGAGAACCTTTGACAACCAGGGTACAATTCTTGGCTAGCTTCATTAGCTAATTTGTAGTATGTTTGTGCATCTATATCCTTGTCTTCGTCATCATCATTACCAGTTGCATCTAAATTAACATCATCAAAAAAACCAAGTCCCTCTCTCAACATAGGACCTATTTCATCAGCTTGATCATTCTGAATATGAGGAGTTACACTACCATCTGTCGAAGAATACCAATCCTCACCATGATAAATCCATGTAGTATATCTAGGCATAAACCCATCATAAGTTAAGTGATCATACACAATATCTTTCTCTAACCAGTACTGGTTCACACATTTTCTACATGGAATTGCCCCTTGCTAATTTGGAGTAAGCAAACTCTATAAAATTCATAAGACCTTTTTGGTAGACATCTGTGTACCTATAGTAGGACATATAAATAGTTACACTTAACAAGCTAGAATTAACTAATTTTTAAGTATTGCATTTAGAGCTAATTACCTAGGTGAACTCATCCACCCCTTATCCATGCTTGGCTGCTTGCTTATCAGTAGCTACTATTAAGAAATGATGATCACGCAACATTCAAAATTATTGACAAATCTTAAAGTAAACTCAACTAGGATATGTATTAAATTCAAACATGTGTGGTCTTGGCTTGTAGCTCACCTAAAAGCATAGCACAGGAGGGTAGCAGTGAGGGTGCTTGGGTTGGTGGTAGTCAGGAATCACAGGAGGCCAATTGGGGTAGGGATTAACACAAAGTAGTATCCATCCTCAGTTGTCCACAACTACACAAAACAAAAATGATATGCAAGACTGTCATGCTCAGGATGTAACAGGGACAAACAGGTCTAGGAGTGAAACACATGCTCCTCATGTTGCAATACCAAAATGATATCCAGGTGAAAGTTGTACCCAGACTTATTACATGGAAGTTAAGTACAAGAAAATTGATCTAGTGTTAACTAGTAAGGTGCCCATGCATTGCAATGGAAAAGATAAGACAATTTTGCAAAATAGAAAGATAAACAAGGCACCGATTAATCGAAGTTCGTCTACAAGGCACTGATGAATCTGTTTTTGAGCCTCTTACAAAGCTACTGATTGTGAGCCTCTTACCTTCAAAAATGAATTTGTTTCTTCTGAAACTACTGAGAATGCTTTCGAATTGGATATCTTACATGGTATTCGGGATGCAGAATGCAAGGAGTTAGATAACTTTATTAGTCCTCTTCAAACTGAAATTAAAAATGTTGAGCATAAGGTTTATGAAGAAGGATCTGGAGGCAAAGTTAAAACTAAGCTGGATGCCGCTAAGGTATCTTTATAGTAGATGCAGGATCTAATTGCTTATATTAGAAAAGAGTCTGCAAAGTTTGAGAAAGCCATAGAGTTTTCCAATGATAAAGCATGTAAATTCTTACTTATCCCTTTGTTCTATATGCATCAATTGTATTCTTTTCTAACTGGACTTGTACAGGGATTATTGAAGATGGTGGGTGTGAAAATGGTCATGTCTCATCCCGCACTAATATGCAAATAGAATATCAATGGAGAAATGTTTTTCAGATGTTGGAACAATCCATAGCAAGTGAGCTAGACCTTGAAAAGAAGCTATCTGATTCAAGATCTACTGTAGAAGAAGTCAAATTGAAGCTCCGTCATCAAGAACAGGAAACATATATTCTGGTGGAATCAATTGAAACAATTTATGGGAGAATATTTGTAGCAGAAAATGCTTCTGTGTTACTCTTGGGAACTTCAAAGGAACTTATAAATAGACTTAATACCATACAGTTCCATCTAAGTGCATCAAGATGTAACGAAGGTGATCTCAAGTTGAAGTTAGAACACAGCTTGATGGTTGTCTTCTCTGGAAATGAAACCAGAGAATATGCAAGAACAGAATCAAAAAGTTGAAGTGTTGAAGAAGCTAAGCAGAATCTCAGACATTCAAACCCTGAATTATCAACCTTGCAGGATAAAGTTCAAGAAATAGAAAAACAGTTAAGGGAATCTGATTCACAACTACATTTGGCCAAGGCATCAGCAGAAGCAAGTCATGAAGAGAAGAATGTGCTGCACTCTGTGCTTATCACATTGGAGAATATTATTAAGAATCTCAAAGCTGACGTCTTAAGAACAGAAAGTAGAGCGCAAAATGCTGAAGTAAGGTGCATGCAACTAACGCAGGCTAATATAGAACTTAATGGGGCGCTAAGCTCTCTTAAAAGTCATGGTTCAGATAAGACCAGACTTTTGGAGAGAAAACTGAAGGAGTCAAACACCCAATTAGAGCATGCAAAGGCATTGGTCGATGCCATTTCTGAGAGCTTAGTGAAGAGCTATCATTTCTGAGAGGTCGAGTAGAAAGTCTAGACAACTCATTACATGAAGCCAACCATGTGAAGATAACCACTGTCAAGGACATTGGTATCAGAACTAAAATCATTACCGACTTGGTCACAAAACTTGCATTGGAAAGAGAACAACTTCATCTCCAAGTATATGCATGATTGCATACACTCTTTTCCAGAAATGTTTGCAATCATCAATATTTTTCTCCTTTTTGTATATTGATCCAGAAGAATTCTTGGTTTTGAGCATTTGATTTCAATGTGCTAGAAGACACTGAGCATGTGTATTTTGGGTTCCAAATCAGAGTTTTGTCTTAGTTTGAGGCATAAAAGCATTTGGTCAAAAAATGATCAAAACTTTCAAAATTCTTAGTAAAGCAAAGAGTTTAGTTTGGAACTATGTTTCTAAGGCTGTACTGTGTTTGAACCGATGGAACCATGTATACTACTTCAAGAATTTGATTATTCTTGTTGGTAGAGCTAGAAATGGGTGGTTGATGATGACATTACAGTTGATAACTTGGTATGGCTGCGACTAGGACAGTGGTGATGTGTGTCCAAGCTTGACCACATCAAATAATAAGCAACACATGTACTTTGAAGTTTATAATTAATCCATAAGCATGGAGTTATCATATATAAAGCTTCTTGTATACTAAAACAACACTCTTTGAATAATGTGTTTTATATGTGTATTGAGTTGTTAAATATCTTGGATCATTCTAGGAGGGAATATGTTTACTAAAACATCAATTGACCAGCTTATGATTCTAGTTAGCAATTTAGCATGCTATAGTAAATACAGTGTGGACTTGTATTCTAGTACTGACTATGAAGCAACAACATATTCCTTAAGTACTTTGACCTATTAATTTGTTTTAGCAATAGGGGTTCAGCCAATGCTATTTCTTAATTATTTGATGTTCTTGCTCCCCATAATTATCAAGTGAATATGAAGATATGGACACTTAACAATTGCTAGCCTACGTAAGCAAAACACATCCACCGGAGCAAATCATGCAACAAAGGTTGCTATGCAAAGTAATGTTTGAAGATCACCTCAGGATTTACATGTACGCTGGATCCTATGTTCTTTCATCGCATTTACACTACCCGAGTTCCTCCTGGCTGAAGCATCTTCTCTCCTTTTGGATCTACAATCAAAAGCATTGAATCAATGCAAGTGCTGTATAAAAAGATAAATAACCTACTTTTGAGCCTTTTGAGGAATATATGTCAATATTAACGACTAATGGTGATAATTTTTAGCGGTAGGAGTAGCACATAAGAGACTCCAGTAAAGATAATATTGATGATAAAATTGATAAAAAAGGTTAGTCGATACAGCTAATAGAAACCACAGGGTTGTGCAGCCAATCAACATCAACTCCTTCCAGCCTAAACAAGAGGATAAAGTAATCTGATAAAGTTGCACTCAATGCAAGGCACATTCAAATGTTGTCCAACATGGGCAATTAAGCAAACGTCATTTTGTGGCACTACCTTAAAATGCAATTTGGATGCCGCAACTCTACTAAATAACGTAATGCTCTTGTGGACTGATCCTAAAATGCTAAACTAAAAGAACACAGTTAGATATAGAGGTTTGCTAATTACCAACACGATTGCAGAATATGTCCTCATAAGTCATAACATATGCTAGCCTTGACAAAACTTCTATGGGGCTAACAGTCCACAGATCTAACTTTTGTTTGCTCAACCACTTTACCTAATCGTTTTTGTATATTGTAGTTACAGCATAGTTGTTTTAATACTCTGGGTTGTCTCTTCCTGATGGCTGTAGATTTCTATGTTAACAAAGAAGAACAAGATGTTGTCTCAGAAGCGCAAAGAGAGTCTGAAAGATGGCACACAATTGAGCAAAAAAGCTACCAGCAAAGATATTGAACTTCAGTCCACTAGGAGTGATACTCCATTGTTATCGAAGTGATCTAGGATATAGAAGCATTACCTATGGAGCGAGCTTCTTGCAATGTCCAGACCTGCGAATTTAATTTCACCAAATTATCTACAACTCAAAACAAAATTCGAGCAAAAACAACTGAGATCATCTATGCATACCAACAATAATCACACAGCAAATCAGGAATACATAATTGAAAACCCAGCTTTGAACCCTACGGAAGACAAAGGCTCTCCCAGAGGAAAATCAACACCACCACCGTAGAAAATCCTAACAGGAACAACAACCTTAAAAGCCTCAAGAACTCCACCCAACTAAAACCCCACCGAAACAGCGACTCCCAAACGCATGGAATCACCAAGACCAGACCCCCAAACGCATCACCATCACCCACAAATCCCGTATCTGAGACCCCTCAAAGTCGAACTCACGATCTAAACCCCAAAACCCCACAAAAACGCATCACCATCGACCACCATTGTCCAGGCAGCAGTGAGGGCGCAATAGGGAGGAGGGGAGGCGTCTAAGCAGCAGGGAGGGCATCCAGATAGCAAGGATTTGGGGGGAGGCCGGGGAGGTGCAGCAGGGTGGAAGAGTAGGTGTGGCAGGGAGGAATTGAAGATGGATTTAGGGATCAGATGGGGATGGGGAAGGGGAGGTGCAGCATGCGAGTTCTTGAGGGACTACAGGGACGCCAGATGGATTTGGGGATCGACCAGATGGGGCTCTTGTCTTCTTGAGGGGCTAATTTGGTGAGGATTTGGTTCTTGAGGCAAGATGGAGTTGGTGCGGATTTGTGTGGGAGGAGATGTACTGCAGGACATAAAGATTTCGGGTCCACCAAAAACTTGCGCCTACACTGTTTTGGTTCCCGCTCATTTCATCTAAACGCCTCAGTTGATTGTCTCCGGCGTATATAAACACCATTTTAGACTGAATTTTCTCCGGTGTTTATAAACGCCAAAGTAAATTCTAATAAAGGCATTTATAAACGCCATACTAGACCAAAGGTCCTTGGCATATACACACGCCGCAGTAGGATGTATCCCGACATTTATAAATGCCCCAAATTATTTTAGATAGGACGGTATATAGATACGTCATATCAAACTCTAAGTCGGCGTATATATGCGCCATAGAATCTAAATGCCCCCTAATATCGTTAAACGCCAGCTTATACTTGTTTTGGGGGCGTTTGAGCTATACACCGGGTTATCTCTAAACGCCAATAAATGCAAGATATCTTATAGTGTCGATGGATCCTCCTCCGAAGCGTCGAACAATTCAACGTCTACGCGAAACAAAAGAGAACACCAAATAAACACTAAAACAGAGAGCAAACAATCTCTAAAAATCAAATAAAATTCACCACTAAATAGATCTCAATTTTATAAATTTTTAGTAATTTGAATCACCTCAATCGGAGTTCATATGCAAAAGTTATAGCTACTCAAAGTTTTAATAAATTCTGAAAATAGGAAATCCGAAATAAACCGAATTTTTATGCTGAAAACCGCATTTATGACGTCAGCATGACCTCATGATGACGTCAGCACCGATAAATTTCCAGTTGAAATATTTTTCAATGGAAAATCTTCGATTATGATGTCAGCGATGCTCTGGACCAATCACAGAGCAACACGTGGCCTCCGCGTATGCACCTAGTTCACGAATCCACACCGACCCACCGTGAACCCGACGCACAACGCCTTGCTTCCTGTGCCCACCACGCGTCTACGCCTGATTGGATGCGACATGCAGAGCAATCTACCCCGCACGCGATGAATCGAACGGCTGCAGATTCAGCGCGACGTGGCCCTACCTCAACCGATCGATCCAAATCTAACAGTTCACCTTACCAGTGCGGTTCACTGCTGGTGCAGCGACGTGGCTCGAACTCAGATGCTCGCTTCTGATCCGACAGTTGAAAGCTTCTCCCGACGATGATGGCGATGCGGCCATGGTTTCTTACCAGAAGCGAAGGCGATGACCTCGGCGACGGCGTTGCGGCGACGTAACAGCGATGAAACTTCACGGATCCGATGCGGCTTGACACAAAGATCCCAGATCTGGAATCCAAGCAGCGAAAGATGGCTTGACGGTGGCACAACGGCAAGAAACGAGTGGCGACGCTTGCGACAAACCACGGCGAACTCCTGGGCGCGTTCTACGGTGGCTCTCACGAAACGGCTCCGACCAAACGCTGTGGCGCACAAAGGCGAACCTCAGAGAGGCTGCGGCATCCTTAAATACCCCTCGACGATGGCGTACGGTGCTAGGAAACCCAATCGACGCGGCGGCGGTGTCCAACTCGGCTACGGCGGCGGCGCTCCGAGACCCACGCGAACACGACAGCGAACAACCGTTCGATGGAGGTCAAACGGTTGCGATTGATGCTGACGCGGCTAAATCGGATCCGACAGTTCGTAAGCGCTAGGCTTTTGATTATGAACTTGGCCGTCCGATGGCGATCCGACGGCTACCGCGATTGCTTCTAGAAGATGGGCCAAACGGGGCGCACAACGCTCACAATATTGGGCTCCGGCCTGATACTGTTTATATGATTTTTTCTCATTTTTCTTTTAAAATAATTATAGAAATTCATTTAATTATTTTTAGGCAATAAAAGTATCAGGAAAAATCCAATAAAATTCTCATAAATGCTTTGAGACATTTGGAACTCAAATAAAATATTTTTAGCAAAACTTTTTATTAACTTTATATATATAATTAGTTTTCTCAAAAAGGCCTACATAAATTCAATTCCAATGAAATCCAATAAATTCAGAAAAATCACAAAATGCACAAATATCCATAAAATAATTCTAAAGGCAAATTTCGGGATGTTACAACAGGTGACGGGGACCCGTTCCCGTGCGACTATCTCCCACAATGTCCTAAATGCTGTCACTGCCTTTCTTGATTCGGTAGGGCCCCCATCCTTTGGATCAACCGCCGTGATGGTATATCGGTCCGTGGACCTTTTATTTGCTCCTCTTGGACCTCGAGGAGGTTTTCCTTTCGATGGCTCATCACATCCTTGAGACGATGAATGAGGGGACGCCATCTTGCAATCTAGGTTGGTTTTCATGGCTCAATAGGAAAGAAAAGGAATCAAGCAAGGAAGGCTACCAATTGATGACTGCTTTTATTTGATAGGTACAAAGGTAGTATATATATTAGACCCTTAAGTATATTTGTTATATGAGAGTACATTTTTACGTACTTGAACCAAACAAGACATACATATATGTCTAGATATATATTGGACTCCTAACATAAACCAAACATTAGGGTTAGCTACTCCTATTACAATATAATGAAATTACTTTTCATGATAGATCCAACCATGTCAGTTCAGTGTGGCCAGCAATCTGTGCAACACATTAAAACTAAAGATATTATTAGACAAAGAAAAGGTTGATAGCAGCATGCTTCCCATGGTGAATCTTTGTGGATAGAGGGAGAATGTTAATTATGTTAATTGGACAAAATAAGTTATTTCATATTTCAATTTTTAGAAACGCGGGTGGAAGTCATTTTATTTAACACTTAATCATTTTTAAAATAGCTTTTCTTTGTCGTGCTGATTTTAGTTACACCAACAAAAAATGAATTAACATTTTGCACCAAATCCTATAGAGAAGAAATGAATCCAATAAAATTCCATAATGTAGAAAAGTGATCTTGAGATGCTAGGCCCTTAAAATTGCTTGAGATACAAGGCAGAGGACAAGTACTCACCTCACAGATTCTAGACATAAAATGACAAAAATATAAGAAAAAATACCATCCTATCAGTGATGTTCATTCAAAAAAATATAAGCAAAAATACCATCCTATCAGTGATGTTCATTCAAGTTTAATGAAACTTTCGAACAAAGTAGTCTGACTGATTCTATTAGCTATTACATATGGCAACTAATCCACCAAAGGGAAGATTGATAGTACCACAGAGCATATCTTTTATTAAGATTTGCATAATTCATAACACAAATAGCACATGCACGGCATATAACAACTTAATAGTTTACCAAAATATTCTTGAGTTTTCACTTTTTGCGAACTCTTCTAAGTGGCTGCAATTTACACGATAATATTGTGGTTATTTCTTTGCTGATTTATGATTATTTACTGTTGTATCTACTTGAAATTTACTATACATGACAACACATTATATGAATATCAACCAAATGTACACATATATGAATATTTCTGAAAATATAAACTTTTTTGTAACATGAACACATCTCTAAAAATTCATTCATTAGCAACCACAACCTCTAACTATCTACTACTTTGCATATCAAGAATTTGTCATTCATTTGCCAGATTAAGGATAACAACAGTAGTGCACCCAATCCATCACATTGTACTGCAAATCACTTGGAAACAAATCTCCACATCGAGGCACCAAGCACTAGTGTTAGTAACATGTATTATGGAATGTTCAAATCTGGAGCATCAATCGAGCACCTGTCGTGACCCGAATCTGAGAATCCGGACCCTTTGTGTATTCCGTGCCAGTCCAGGATCACGCTAGCACACACAGTCTTTACAGGGTTGAACATCACAGACATTCACAGCGATATAATAATAAATAGTGAAAACATTTATATAAACTGAATTGTACGACCTTATGGTCGCCTTACATAAGATCGGCCACGCAGGGCTTACATTATCAGAGTAATAAAAGATAACAACGGAAAGCAAATAAACTTCGTGGAAGCCCTCATCTTGCCACAGGCAACCGACTGGGCTTGCTCCCTAATTGTCCGGCTCTTCAATGTACTCCTCCTCCCACGCTGGCGTAGACTTCTCCACTGATGTTGGGTTGATAGGCAAGGGGGTGAGCACTCGAGGCACTCAACAAGTAATGCACAGAATGCGATGCTATTATTACATGCAAGGCTTATTCCAAAGAATTTTCTTACTTGGTCATTTTGCATCAATCAGCATTTTTAAACTTAACATTTTAATTAGATTAAAAGCAATGAAACAGTTATAAGTAGTACTAAGTTCTGCAAATGGTTTTTCTCTATAAAAGTTCGGCACACAGCCTTAACCATTTCATTTTTCCCACACTGGCACACAGCCACCCTTTCCACATTTTTATTTTTGAAGATCTAACCCTTGACTGTAATCCCCGAGCAATGTCCAATACCGTGGACACGGCTATTCGAATAGATTTGACACTCTGCAGAGGTTGTACACTTTACCCACAAGATACAGCCGCTCACCACACAGGTGATTGTCCGTAACAAAGCCTTTCAAGAACCTCTACCTTAACCAATGAACCTCTCAGGTATTGCCTTCACTATCACTCCCCTCACACAGAGCCGAAGTATAGGACAGGCCAACACCGTTGGATGGGCACCAAGCCGTAGCACAGGTACGCTCCCCCACACAGATACACCCCCGTGTACTGTCACCCTGAAGTATCAGAGGAAAGATCTCATAACCCTAATCAACTAGGTCCGTCCCATACCGGACATGTGGTTGTACGGGTGACTCAGATCAAAGGCTTGCAAGGTGAAGTCCTTAGCTGACCAAGGCAAGATTTTCATCACTCAACAGTGGCACACAGCCCAATGTGGCACACAGACTCACATCACTCATCAACCCATTTCCACACAGGCCCACCTGGCACAAAGCCTCTTGCCACTTGCCCCAGTCTAAATCATTTCCCACCCCGTTGATTATTGTGCAACACATGCCAATAACTCAACATCGATGCAGTAACCACACAGTCTCGTGACTCAATCTCATCATGTGGCATCATCACACCACTTTCAAAATAAATTCAATATTCCATTAGTCAATATTGTAGTATTTCCCAAAAGATCATTCATGATTCGTTGCAAGGCTAAGCATCTATTCACGGTCTAGCCTCCCATGTTGGCATCATATTATTATCCAACAAATACAATCAATCCTAGGGTGACAAAGATTTCAGGGCATACAGATAATAATTTCACGGTGACAATAACAATATGGGTTGATTAGCTACATTACCCAATTTAATTTAAATTCATTTTAAATAAATTAGCATGCATAATTTCAAAGCATAAATTACATTTTAAAATCTGGGATCAAAATGATCAAAGCATCACTTGCCTTCAAAGAGTTGCTGGTCATGGTCCGAAGCTTGGTCTTGAGCGACGAATTCTTCTTCGAAACTTTCCGGCAAATTTGCGTCTACGCGTAAAAATAACATATGCAATAAATACCCAAAACAGTAGAGTAAATGATCTACAAAATTCAAATAAAATTCACCATTAAAAATATCTCAATTTTACAAATTTTTCGAGACTGGAATCACCCCAATCGGAGTTCAAATGCAAAAGTTATAGCCTTTCAATGTTTGCAAATATATTAAAAAGAATAAACCGAATTAACATAATTATTTTTCAACTAAAAACCCGATTTATTGCGTCAGCAGACACATGGCGTTCTCTGGTGCTGCCACGTCGTCTCGGTCTATGGACCCAGTCCACGGTTCGGCTCTGGTCCACTGTGGACTCGGTCCACATAACAGTACCGACACTGACAAGTGGGTCCCATTGATGACGTCAGAACTGACGTCAGCCGATTGCCTCGAGATTCGTGCACGGGCACATGTCACCATCTCATCCATTCTTTTTCTAACGATCAGATCTCTGGTACGTGGCTAAATCATGGCCGTCCAAAGATCAACGGTCAGATCTTCTGACGCATGCCGCAGCGCACCGAGATGCGCGCGACACGCGTCGCGCATCCAGCGGGGCTCTCATATCCAATGGTGCAATCCCGCGTGGACTCGACGACGCTTCTATTTTCAAGCCGCCACGCGTCACACATCTAACGGTGCGCACAAATCCAACGGCGCGATTTCACGCACGCCTTGCGACGCTTCGGTTCATGAGAAGACACGCGGCGCAATCGCGACGGCCCGTTTGAAATCAACGACCGAGATTGGGTCACGCCTCGGTCAACGGGGACACGCGGCCACACGCGATTCGGCGTGGACGCGGCGCAATCACCACCGCTTGATTAAATTTTAACGACGCGAATCCTTAGCGCAAACCCGGATCTAATCTCCATTGTTTTAATCTAATCCAGCGGCTCCCTCTTACGGAGTTGCTTACTGTGTGCAAGGCGACGTGCCTCAATCTCGAGCGTTCAAAAACAATCCAATGGTCAAAACCGCATCTAACGTAAAACCCTAGATCTAATCTAAGCCGTGCATCTATAGATTTAACGGTACAGATCTAATCCCAAAAGTAAACAGAGAAGGGGCGACGTGGACTCACCAGAACCGCACGATGCAGATCGGACGGTCGATGAGGGTTGGCGAGGTCGACGGCGATGATGAAGAAGAGGCTGCCGGAGCTGGGGAAGACGACGTGGTCGACGGCGCTACGGTGGTTCTCCAGCGTGAAGAAGTGGCTCGTTCGACGCGGCAAACTCAGAGGAGTTCGGAACCGGCTTTGGCGACGGCGAAAGACGACCGACGGCGGCAAGAGGAACCAAAAACAGTGGCGGAGCGAAAGGGCAACTAGGCGAGTTCGCACGGGCGCTAGGAGGGGTCTTGGCGTGCGTGCAAAGAGTCAAAAGAAGCGTCTTGAAGTTCTCTGCAGAACGTGCTAACCGACACGGCTTAAAGAGCCTCGACGTGCGTGAAAACCGTCGGCGAAACTCACGGGCATCAATGCCCACACCTCTTCGGTGATCTCGCGAAGAAGAGACGATGTGGCTCCATCCCAACCATCCGCGTGGACTCGATCGGATGGTCCTCATCGCATGGTGACGCGGCGTTCTCACAACCGTTCGATCGGAATCGGACGACGCGCGGCTAGGGTTTCGGCGCGGCTACGCGGGACAACGGCGTGATGGGTTGGGCCGCACAGTGATTCGGCCCAACACTATTTTAGGATTTTCAAAGCATTTTCGAATTAAAATAATTCCAATAAATAAACAAAGCCATAATAAATAGCAAAAATACTTAGAAAAATCCAGAAAAATTCCAAAAAATACTTTGAGCCATTTGGAACTCAAATAAAATATTTCTAGAAAAACTTTGCATAAACTTTTGCAATATTTTAATGGATTTCAAGAAAGACCATATTTGAATAAATCCAAATAAATTCCCAAAAATTCTCAAAAATCAGAAATACTCCAAAGTTTAAATTAGATGAGATTTTTAGGGTGTTACAGCACCCATATACACAGAAAACCAAGAATCGATAGTGCTACCATGGCGAACAGGAGGAGTAGAGGGGCCGGCTTACCTTGGTGAGCAGGAGAAGAGGCGAGGGGGCGACGTCGGTGACTAGCGGGAGGCACCGTGCACCGGGGAGATGGCAGGGGTGAGGCGCCACTAGGGGAGACGTCGGCTGGGGAGGCGCCGCAATGGGAGATGAAGCGTCACAAGAAAAAGCTAGGGTTTCGAGCGCTAGAGAGTGGTAACTGAATGATGTGCGCAAGGGACCTATTTATAGAGTTTGTATCACAGGCGGTTCTATTTTAGAACCGACTGTGATAATACACATCACAGATGGTTCCAAACTAGAACCGTCTATGATAGTTTATTATCACAGATGGTTCTATTTTAGAATCGTCTGTGATAGTTTCTTATCACAGACGGTTCTAAAATAGAACTGTCTGTGAGGTAGATGGGAACAGCACCCATTGCATAATGTAAATGGAATTATGGATGAATCAAAATCAGTGAAGGAATTGCATAATATATATGGAATTGTAGATGAACCAACATCATTAAAAGAAAGTAAACTTTATTAAATAAATCAAGATGTATACACAAAGATGTTTTGAATTTCGAGCATCTCATTAAAAACACCTTTATTACGTTGGAGAGTACACTTAAAATCATAACTCCACTTGCTTATTCTTTTGCATAAAAATTAGCCCTTCACGATGATCGACGCGTGTGTAGCTAGCTTCCTCGGGTTGTTCTTCTTGGACCGTGATGCCGTTTCCGATAGGACGCAACTAGTCAAATTGATTGTATTCTTCCTCATCTACTACATTCTCTACTCCGACAATCCTGTTTTTTCCCTGAAGAACTGCATGTCTCTTCTTGTTGGACTAGTCGATTACATCGAATACTTGAACAGCTTGGTTAGCGAGTACGAATGGTTCATCTTGGTATTCGACGTGTGCAAGGTCGACAGTAGTGACACGGTACTTGAAAAAATCATGAGATCCCCTTATTTCGGTGCCGTTGGGTCCACTTCCAAGTGCGATGTCACTACTGTCGACCTTGCACGCGTCGGATACCAAGAAGAACCATTTGTACTTGCTAACCAAGTTGTTCAAGTATTCTATGTAACCGACCCATCCAACAAGAAGCGACATGTAGTTCTTCAGGGAAAAAGGAGGATTGTCGGAATTGAGAATGTAGTAGACTAGGAAGAATACAATCAATTTTACGAGTTGCCTCCTATTGGAAACGGCATCACGGTGTAGGAAGAACAACCCAAGAAGCTAGCTATACACGCGTCGATCATCGTGAAGGGCTAATTTTTATACAAAAGAATAAGAAAGTGGAGTTATGATTTTCAGTGTACTCTCCAACATAATAGAGTTGTTTTTAGTGAGACGCTTGAAATTCGAAACAACTTTGTGTATGCATTGATTTATTTAATAAAGTTCAATTTCTTTTGCTGATGTTGGTTCATCCACTATTCCATATACATTATGCAATTCCTTCACTGATATTGGTTCATCCACAATTCTATTTACATTATGCAATTCCATCATTAATGTTGGGTGTTAGTCCTATTTACATCACAAACAGTTCTATTTTAAAATCGTATGTGATAAGACCGTGCGACCATGCACAATCGCCCCTTTGCCGGATGGATAACCACGTCTCCAAATAGCCTACAGGGGAATGGAGCCGTTGGCAAACCTCACTTGGAGATTACACGGTGTGGCCATCAACATAAGGGTACACAATTAGTTAACACGTCCAACAGGTCTATCTAAGGAGCATTGTAGACATATATATTACCTGGATGTCATCGATAGGAAATTTGGAGTCGTCCATGTTTGTCTCAGGGGCAGACGCATAGCTGCTCTAACTGTTAGTTGGGCTGAATTGCGTCTGTGAGTCTGGGGCTTGCACGTTCCGTACGTGCCTCTCTGGAGCCACCCTTTGTTCCATCCTTTCCTCAAGGCTTCTTAGCTGATTATCGAATTGCGCTCTCAGTCTTTTCTCAACTCTTTCCTCAATGAGTGCTACTAGCCATTCCTTGCACTCAGCTTTGCTTTATCTTCTTACTCCGGTATGTGTCGGAGTCTTGTGGGAATCCCATTTTTCAAGGAATGAAAACACCTTTGCCTCGCATGCAACCCAGGTGCTCCTTGTTTCCCAAGGCCGTGGAGAGTATATCTTTCTCTATGTATGCCTGGAAAGAGCCAGCGAAGATTCTATACTCAACGCTATCTGCTTCCAAAATCTCAACATGTTATTTCACTTATGAAGTTATATATTGACTAATTACAAACTATGCAGTTCGATTTCTTACCTGGTGTTGGGACACTTCCTCGTCTGCGGGGTTAGCAAAGGACACGGCGCCCGAAGATGTGGAATGTGACCTTGCTCTTACCAGTTTCATTCCCATGGGTCTAAGATCGAGGCAAACGGCGGCGATGCCTCCTTCTAGATTGCCTCATCATCCTCCCTCCTCCATTACGCGATCTTACCCGTGTACCTAGTGGTGCTGAGTCTGTGCGGGTGGGTGTTTTTTTTGCCTAGACAGTCTTGTGCACTTCACTTTGAGTAACGAATTTTTTCGTCATCTTCATCTCAACAAAACGTTCCCACATGTCTTCAGTGATGGACCCATACTTCTGGAATGGAGTTATTTCCTTATTCATGTAATTACTAACAATGGTGCTCTTGAAGTTCTTCCATGCCTTTCCAGTCACTAGCAACACATAATGTCGCAGTGCGTGCATGGCGTCTTTTGGGAGCTCGAACGATGCAAAAAAAATTATCACCAGGCTGTCACTCTCCTCATCTGCCAGTGACTTTCAGGATGGATTGGTGATAGGGACCCTTTTCTGTTCATCTATCCCGCACAAATGTCCAGAATGCTGCCATTGCCTTAGGAGGTGCGGTAGGGACCCTATCCTGCGAATCGACCGCCGTGATGGTATATCGACTTTGGGGCTTTTTACTTAGCCCTCTTGGACCGCGCCTCGGTTTTCCTATGTTTGGCTCATCGGATCCATTCGGCGATAAGGAATGAGGGGACGCCATCTCTTTAGAACAAGGAAAGAGATTAGATCACTCCGCTCTCTTTATAAGAAGAGTATTATTCATAGTTGTGGGATGAGAAATATTTCTATTTGCTAGGGAGATTATATTTCTAAAAAGATTTTTATGTTCAGAATAAGGAAAGAGAAGAGGCCACTTCACTCTCTTTCGCCACATGCGAGATCCCAAAAACTATGAAGTGTAGCCCATTTGCACAACAGTATAGATTATGGATAGAGTGCTCTCAGATGTCGGGCTACTAAAGGTCATTAGACCTTCAGCCTCCTCGCCTGTGAGACCCCGTTTTTGCAAATAGGAACCTCCATGTGATTACCGTACTAGTCCCATGATCAGTGGCTAGCACTCACATGTTTACAACATTCATATCACAACCACAAGATAAATATTTGACAGGCATATATATTACAAGCAGTAATAATTATACAGAGTTAAATTCTTACAACAGCAGAAAAATAGAGGAAATTAAAACTCCAAAAGCCACATGGTTTGCCCGCTAACCCTCGGGCAACTGACTTGGCAAACCTAGGGAAACTCATCGCCAAAAGTCCCGCACCCTGCGTGAAAGTAAAAGTCGTCCGGTGCTTCGCAGGTTTCGTCCTCCGAGACAAATAGATGCAAGATTGAGTACTTTGGTACTCAAAGAAGACTTATAGTGTTTGACTGATGCAATAAAGTAATTATGCAGGCTAAACAAGGCAGGTTAACGGTTATTTTGCAGTTGCATAAATGTTTAAAAATATGACATAATAAATTGAAACATTTCATTTTCAAATGGGCATTTGAATTATAAAGTGATAAGCAAATATCCAAGACCTTCAATCCAGTCTACCCGACTGCAAAGATCCCCGAAGTCTGTCCTTTGACCCAAAAAGCTAGTTGCACAACAGTTCCCTTTAAACCCAGTTTTTCCAGAAAATACCAAAAGATGCTAACATTGGAATGACTTCACCAAGCGTCCATAACCGTGGACACGGCTAATCGATTAGATTTACACTCTGCAGAGGTGTACAGCTTTACCCACAAGGAATGATCAACCTCTTTTGCCAGGCCAATTTACACACTTCCTTTGGTGTGTCGGCAAGGAGATCATACAGAGCCGTTATATTATTTAGACGTGGCTTTGAACCAGCCCGGGACGTTTGACCCTCGCCATGAAAACAGAAACACTCACCCAAGACGTGGATCCTTTCACATCACACCCAACACCACGTTTCGCTCACTGCAAGGCCTACACCGCTGCATTGGTAAGTAGACCCCTACAGTGCATCAACCGAATGTGCGTGCAAATCTCCCGCCTTCCTTAGATGCAAAGCCACACCTAAACAACTTAATAGGCTAAGACCCGCCCATACAAGCCCTCGTGGTTGTACGAAATTCTTGGATCTATAGCGTCCCATTGCTCGGTCCTTAATCCGACACGGGCGATACTCCACCCTAACTACGTGCAATTCCCTTTGCACCTCCGGCTATTGCCAATAATCACCTGCATCAAAACCATAGTTTTAGTTTTGGGTTTTTAGTCAAAGTACCAGCAACATTTTCCCAAATGAGGATCATACATTCGTTGAAAGGATTGAAAACACGATCAACAGCTTAAGCAGATATTTTATGCTAGCGGTCATACCCAAAACGACATTAAGCATGTCTAGATTTCCAACTAAGGCTTACAAGGTTCACATGTTCATACAGATTGAGGCAAACCATAATTTACAGGACTAACTACTGTTCTAACCCAAATTAGCATTTTTAGGGAGAACTATCCGGATGCACTGTACATAAGCAAAAACAACATAGTGTAGGTAAATTAGTAGGCTCGACATGTTCAAGGAGGTGCTTGCCTTGCAACTCATTGCCTAACTCCGGATCCGATCGGCGATGGCGTCGTCTTCCTCCTCGAGGACGTCGGACTCTACACGACGATCAAGCGGAAATATAGTAAATATCCAAATTCAGAAAGGGCGAAAAGAAGGCAGACAAGAAGTCAAATAAAGAAAAATCGCAGAAAATGTGGTTATCCTTTTGAGAGTTGAAATATAACTTTTAAGACTTCACACGGCAAATAATTATACATTTAGAACGCTAATACATTTTGTGCAATGAACAACATGGTTTCTCTTACAGATTAATTGTTTGGAATTTACTTAATTCAAGAGGCTAAAATTGTGAATTCTAGTATTTATAACTTCGAATTATAGATGCTAAAATTATTTGAATTAATAAAATTTAATTCACAAGATAAAGGGTTGATTACACAAAATTTTATTAAACTAGGTTACTAGGTTGTTCATGACTTGAACCAATTAAACTAGATTTTAGCTATTCAATTTCCAATGCACATATATATGCATATATATGTGTGAGTGCTTTTGGCACAATAATTACTACATGATTTAAAGTCAATTCAAACCAAAATTCCTTTTTCATCAAATTTAACCATGCTACTGCCATCCTATTGTTAATACATAAAACTTTGTTTTTTTTATATTTCCTAATACATATTTGAACTACTTGTGTATTGGAAGCAAAACCTAAATAGCAAATAATTCAACCAAGAATAAAAATTAAATATTTTTACATATTTGGGTTCCTGGAAATGTAAAGATTCTAGAGAAATCAGTTTCATTAATGTCTAAGCTTATTTACAGAAATTTTGTGTAAAGCACATCTCAAGCCTTTTAATCCAAATTTAAATTTCAAAAATTCCCAGAGATGGTCTTCACAATATTTTTGCATATTATGAAACTACGGAATTTTTCATGAATTTAGAAATTGGTTTCACTATTTTTGGCCAGATGATTCAAAAGTTATGGACATTTGAATCTATTCGGTTTTCAGAAATTCAAAATACGCGCAGCTTGAAAGCGGCTTTTGGATTTTGCGCGATCGCGATTTGAATTTGGCCCGGCGATCGACAAGTCGGCCCGCCCGCGAAGGATCGCAGCGGTGCGGTCATGCGGTCGATACGGCGGGCCCGCGACGTCGATGATCGCGACGACGCGCGCGCAGACAGACACGGTCCGACGCTGACGGATGGGCCCCGCTTGTCAGTGACCGAGCGACTCAAGAGGCTGCGCCACTGACCACCCGGACCCACCGGTCAGTGACCCGAAATAGGGCATTTGGTCTAAAGCTCGCCGCCGGCGAACTAACTCCGACGCGGCGGAATGGGTAGCACCATCAGCACCAGCGTGCCAAGGCGGTTCTAGGGACGCTACCCATTCGCCGGGAGATGGCCGAAAAATAGGTCACCACCGTGGGGGTGCGGCGGCGCCAACGGCGACAAGCCGCGCCGGAGTTTTGGAGGGTTGATCGGTTCCATTGTGAGCTTCAGTGGGCTGGCGCAGCTCCATTTTACCTTACGTGAGAGGTCGAGAAGAGCTGTGGAGGTGTGTCACCGGTGGCCGGCCGTGGAGAAGAAGACGTGCACGGTGGCAATGCGCCTGGAGCGACAATCTCTGGAAACGAGGATGCGCAAGGGTTCATGAGTGTACTAGGATGGTTAAGACGAAATCAATTTGAAAGATACCCACCGGATTGCTCGATTGACCTTCTTCCCCCCCTTTTCTGGTTTCTAGCGAAAATGGCGAGAAAGAACGAGTGGAGGATTTGCTTGCGTTGCTGGTGTGCTGAGGAGAAAGGAGGGCCTCAATGTGACACATGAGGGGTATTTATAGCTGGGAATGAGGCGGTCTCACAGTGTTTGAACGGAGGAGAAGAATTGCGGCTCGGTTCTGTGCGGAACGGTGAGTCAGCGTGCGATTTTTAAGGCTCCCGGCAGTGCGGTATGGCTGGGGCGTGGCGCGGGCAGGCTGAGGACGAGCCGTGGCGATGCACGACGTGGGCTCGGCGGGTTTCGCGCTGAGACGCAGAGGAGAGCCGGCGAAGGAACGAGAGAGCTCGAGCTCTCCTCGGCGAGAGAAAAGGGCGAGACAGAGAAAACGGAGCCGACGGTGGGTCCGCCCCATCGGGCAGTGAGAGAGGGATCCCGGTTCAGCTGCCAGCGCATCAAGCCGCTTCAACGCCCGGGCCCGCATGTCAGTGAGTGGAGCTGAGTTGAAGGATAACTCAGGCCGGGACAGCTCCCATGAGGGCATTAAACTACCATCAAATCAACTTGAAAATTTTCCAAACTTTTTGAATCGGATTAAAATACATTATTCTTAATTTTCAGATTAAAATTTTCAGATTAAAATACATTATTCTTAATTTATAAGAATTCTGACACTGTGGATTGGTACAGGAACCAAATTTCGGTATTCTATTTATTTAAAGGTCTAAAAATTATTAATTATTTTCCAAACTTTTTATGGAGGTAAATTTTGTATTATGGACACCTCCGTAAATATTTCAAGTCAATAAATCAAGTTAATATTTTATAAAAATTCTGACACTAAGATTTCTTGTTTTTAATAGTCTCTGTTTTTGAATTTTAAGGAGGCTTTGCCGACATGATAAGTTCCTGAGATTTTTATCAGATGTAAACACTGCTCTAAGGGTGCCATGGTAATTTGTGTGGCTCCTGATAAATTTCTATTATTTTTAATTAATTCTGACTTTACTGTTTTTAGTCAAAGAGAGAGAGCTAGGATATTTATTTTGTCCCAAATCAGCACCAAAGATTTTTACTAAATATTTTTACTGGTTTACCATATTGGTCATGGCCAAATGGTAATTTTTTCCTATTTTTACTTTCACCTTTTTACTATTTTCCATTTGGTAATTCCATTAATTGGACTTTTCGTACAAAGTATAAATCCAAGAAAATTCAATAAAACCAATAACACCAACAAAATGCAGAAATAAATATATTTAAATCCAAAATATTCATTTCCATTTTGTTATATACTGTTTTTCATTTTCGGGCTGTTACAAATCTACCCCCTTACAGAAATCTCGCCCCCGAGATTTGGCGGGTCTAAGGTAGAAAAGGGTCTAAAAGAAATCAGGAAATTCTTCTTTAAGCTTATCCTCTTGTTCCCAAGTCGCTTCTTCTTCCGTATGGTTACTCCATTGTACTTTCACCATCTTATGAACTTTATTCCGAGTACGCCTTTCTGCTTCTTCGAGAACCTTAACTGCGTGCTCGTGGTAAGTTAGGTCAGGTTGGAGTTCAATCTCCTCCAATTGAGTAAGTTCAGCTGGGATGCGAAGACACTTCTTAAGCTGCGACACATGGAAGACATTGTGTACACTGGATATTTGGGATGGCAGCTCCAACTTGTATGCTTTTTCTCCCATCTTTTCCAGTATACGATATGGCCAATATATCGAGGGGCTAACTTACCTCGAACTTGGAATCGACGGATCCCGCGAAGAGGTGAGACCTTAAGATAGACATAGTCACCAATCTCAAAGCTCAAGTCACGTCGACGAGTGTCGGCATAACTTTTTTGGCGAGATTGGGCTTCTCTCAATCGGCTTCGTATTAAGTCCACATGTTCCTGGGCCTCATTTATTAAATCTGGGCCAAAGAACTGCCTTTCTCCCACTTCAGACTAGAAAAGTGGAGTTCGACATTTCCTTCCATAAAGGGCTTCAAATGGCGACATTTGCAGACTAGCTTGAAAACTATTATTATATGAGAACTCTGCAAATGCTAGGCACTTCTCCCAATTGGAGCTATAAGTTAGCTGTAACACCCTAATTTTTGCTCTAACTTAAATTTTGGAGTATTTTTATTTTTGTGAATTTTTTTTGGGAAATTATTTAAATTTATTTGGGTTTATTCAAATAGGGCTTTTCTTGAAAACAATTGAATAATGGAAAAGTTTTTGCAAAGTTTTATTGCAAATATTTTAATTGAGTTCCAAATATCTCAAAGTAATTTCTGGAATTTTTCTAGAATTTTTCTGCTATTTTAAAAGCTCCAAATGATTTAATTGAATTTCTAGAATTATTTTAAATGTGAAATGATTTTAAAATCAGTTGAACAGTAATGGGCCGAGCCCATTATCGCGCGCTACACCGCCCCGCCGAAACCCTAGCGCCGCCCGCCTAAGCCGTCCGATCCGGATCGCATGCTCGTCGCAGTGCCACGTCGCCCGTGCGCGTGAGCCTTCGGATCATCGCCGCACGAACGCACAGGATCGCGCCACGTCACTTCGTCCCCGCGAGATCGCCGGAGAGACGTGGGCTTTGATGGCCATGATTTCCGCCGGCAGTTTCGCGCACGTCGAGGCAGTCCTTAAGTTCCGCTGAAGTCGCCGTGCGAGGCCTTCGCGCGCGTCTTTTGACTCTCGCACGCACGCCGAGACCCTCTCTAGCGCCTGAGCGAGCTCGCCGTAGTTAAATCTTTGTGCCACCGCGGTTTTTCGTCGTTTTCTTCGCCGCCGGTTTCTCTCCGCCGTCGCCAAGGTCACCGGAGTAATCCTTCCGCCAAGCGCGCCGAACGAGCCACTTCATCACGCCGAGAAGCCCCGAGCGCCGTGGGCTGCGCCATCTTCCTCAACTCCGGCCTTTTCTTCTCGCGCCGCCGCTTTCACCGAAGCTTCGTCGTCCGTCCGATCTTCATCGCACGCTCGGTTCATCCACGTCTCTTGTCTTTGTGTTCTTCTAGAGTAGATCTGCATCGCTAGATCTGGTTTGAACGGTAGGGATTAGATCTAGATTCGCGCTAGATTTAATGCGAACCCTTGGATCTTTTTTGGACGCCAGAGGATTGAGCCACGCCGCGCCTTGAACAAAGAAACCGCCGGTACCGTGGGCCGCCGATTAGATCTAAACGGTAGAGATTGGATCTGGTTTTGCCCTAAGGATCCGCGCCGCTTAGATTTGAACGCGCGCGGAGATGGCATCGTACCTCGCCAAATCGCGTCGACGCTGCGGGCGCGGACCGGGCGAGACCGGATCCACCGTCGATTTCGGTGCACTGTCGCGATTGCGCCGCGTGTCGCCGCATGAACCGAGACGTCGCAGCGACGGCGCGGTCTCGACCGCTGATCTCGAGCGCCGCTGGATGTGCGACGCGCGGAGGCGTGGAGCCGAGGCGCCGCGTTGGATGCGTGGTCGATCACCGATGCGCTGACGCGTGTCGCACGCATCTCGGGCGCCGCGGTGCGCGTGAGGAGATCCGCCGCTGATTCAACGAAGGCTCGGATCTTGCCACGTTGTTGCATCGTTCGGTGAACCGAGTCCACGGTAGACCGTAGCCGAGCCGTGAACCCGTTCATAGATCAGAGCGACGTGGCGCCTCTCGGGCGTACACGTGTCGTGGCCGACGCTATCACGACGTCATAAATATGTTATATATAAAAATATTTTGGCCAAAATTCTTTTATGTGCTGACGTCATCATGATGCAATGCTGACATCATAAATGCGAATTTTTCAGCATAAAAATAATTGGGAAAAATCGGATTTCTTAATTTCTGTATTTTCAGATTTTATTCAAACTTCAAATGACTATAACTTTTGCATTTTAACTCGGATTTGGGTGATTCAAATTTCTAAAAATTCATAAAATTATGATCTATTTAATGATGAATTTTATTTGAATTTTTGAGGCCATTTAGTCCTCTGTATTAGATTTTTATTGTATATTTTGTTTGTTCGCGTAGACGCAAATTTGCCGGAAAGTTTCGAGGAAGAATTGTCGCTCAAGACCAAGCTTCGAACACGACCAGCAACTCTTTGAAGGCAAGTGATGCTTTGATCATTTTGATCCCAGGTTTTAAAATGTAGTTTATGCTTTGAATCTATGCATGCTTATTTATTTAAAATAAATTTAAATTGATTTGGGATAATGTAGTTAATCAACCCATTTTGTTATGCCACCTTGAATTATTAATTGTATGCCCTAAATCATTGTCACCCTAAGTTTGATTATATTAGTTGAATGCTAATATTGTGCCAACACGGAGGCTAGACCGTGAGTAGATGCTTAGCCTTGCATCGAGTCATGAATGATCTTTCGTAAAAATGCTACAAAATTGACTAATGGAATATTGAATGTATTTTGAAAAGTGGTGTGATGATGCCACATGATGAGATTGAGGTACATGACTGTGTGGTTCCGCATCGATGTTGAGTTATTGCCGCATGTGTTGCACGATAATCAATCGGGTGGGAAATGATTTAGACCGAGGCAAGTGGCAAGAGGCTGTGTGCACTGTGGGCCGTGTGGCAGTGGGTTGATGAGTGTTGTGAGTCTGTGTGCCACAATGGGTCGTGTGCCATCGTTGAGTGTTGGAAGTCTTGCCTTGGTCGCTTAAGGACTTCACCTTGCAAGCCTTTGATCCGAGTCACCCGTACAACCACATGTCCGATATGGGACAGACCTAGTTGACTAGGGTTCGATATCTTTCCTCCGATACCTGGGTGACAAAGACACGTGGGTGTATCTGTATGGGGAGCGCACTGTGCTACGGCTTGGTGCCCATCCAACGGTGATTGGCCGGTCCTATACTTCGCCTCTGTGAGGGAAGTGATAGTGAAGGCAACACGAGAGGTTCTTTGGTTAAGGTAGAGGTTCTGAAAAGCTTTGTTGCGACAATCACTGTGTGGTGAGCGGTCAGATCTTGTGGGTAAAGTGTACAACCTCCGCAGAGTGTCAAAACTATTCGAATAGCCGTGCTCACGGTATTGAGCATTGCTCGGGATTACATCAAGGGGTAGATTTTCATAAACAAAACGTGGAAGGTGGCTGTGTGCCAAGTGTTAAAATGAACTATTAAGGTGTGTGCCGAGAATCTTCGATGAAAAACCATTTGAAGAAATTAGTATTACTTATAACTATTCCATTGCTTTAAATTAAATAAGGTAATGGTTTAAAAATGTCGTTGATGCAAAAGAACCATTTAAGCCCAACCTTTGGAATAAGCTTTGCATATAGTAATAGCGTTGCATCCTGCATTACTTGTTGAGTGCCTTGTGTACTCATCCCACCTTGTTTATCAACCCCAACATCGTGGAGGAGACTACACCAGCTTTGGGAGGAGGAGTACATTGAGGACCCGAGCAACTAGGGGCAAGCCCATCGGTTGCCTCGTGGCAAGATGAAGGCTTCCACGCGCTTGTTTATGTTCCGCCGCTATTTCTTTTCTCTCAATAATGTAAGCCCTGTGTGGCTTTCTTTTCGTAAGGAGACCATAAGGTCGCATAACTCGGTTTATATACATGTTTGCACTAATTATTCTTATATCTTCGTGAATGTCCGTGATGTGCAACCTCAGATGATTGTGTGTGCTAGCGTGATCTGGATCGCATGTAATACACAGAGGGTCCGGATCTGCAGGTTCGGGTCCCGACATTAGCACACAGGCCCTTAACATATCTTCCAGGATTTGATTCGTTCTTTCAGTCTGACCATCGGTCTGGGGATGGTAAGCAGTACTGAAAGTCAATTTAGTTCCCAAGAGACCATGCAATTTTTCCCAAAAACGGGATGTGAATTGCGATCCCCGATCCGAAACAATTGTTTTCGGGACCCCGTGCAAACGCACAATATTGCTAATGTAAAGTTCTGCCAACTTGTCTCCAGAATATGTGGTCTTGACCAGAATAAAATGAGCCACTTTGGTTAGTCGATCAATGACAACCCAAATGGGGTCATTTCCTTTTTGAGTCCGGGGAAGGCCAGTAATTAAGTCCATACCGACATCATCCCACTTCCATTCCGGAATTTGTAATGGTTGAAGTAGCCCAGCTGGACGTTGATGTTCAGCTTTGACGCGCTGGCATACATCGCATTTTGCGATATATTCAGCGATATCCTTCTTCATACCAGGCCACCAATACTCTTTCTTAAGGTCTTGATACATTTTGGTACTACCCGAATGAATAGATAACGGTGACTCATGGGCTTCAGATAGAATCAACTTCTTGATGTCAGAATTATTAGGCACATAAGTACGAGTTTCTTTCATAATTACCCCATTTGGACTTTCTGTGAACTCAGAATTTATGCCCCCAATTGAATGATTCCAGATTTCTATAATGGCTTCATCCTGGAGTTGAGCATCCTTAATCTGATTTTTAAGAGTTGGTTGAAGTTGGAGAGCGGCCACATATCCATTTTCCACTAGATTCAAATTGAGCTTTTGGAAAGCATTGATTAAGTCAGACTGGCGAGGATCCAGCACGCAATACAGCTTCCGACTAAGAGCGTCAGCTACGACATTGGCCTTACCAGGATGGTAATGAAGACCAAGGTCATAGTCTTTGATCAGCTCCAGCCACCTTCTTTGCCTCAAATTCAATTCTGGTTGGGTAAAGAAGTACTTAAGACTTTTATGATCAGTATAGATCTCCGTCCTATTCCCAATAAGATAATGTCGCCAGATTTTAAGAGCATGAACCACAGCGGCCAATTCAAGGTCATGAGTAGGGTAGTTCTGCTCATGAGGACGAAGTTGTCGAGAGGCATAAGCGACAACCCGGCCTCCTTGCATCAACACACATCCCAACCCTTGGAGCGATGCATCACAATATACTTCAAAATCCTTATGAATATCTGGTAGTATGAGGACTGGGGCAGAGGTTAGCTTCTCTTTTAACTTCTGGAAACTCCGTTCACAATCAGAAGTCCATTCGAACTTCTTTTCTTTCTTTAAGAGTTGCGTGAGTGGCTTGGCTACTTTAGAGAAGTTCTCAATAAATCGGCGGTAATAACCGGCAAAGCCCAGAAAACTTCGAACTTTTGGAACTGATTGTGGCCTTCCCCAAGCCAACACCGCTTGCACTTTACTTGAGTCGACAGCAACTCCGCCTCCTGATAAAACATGCCCGAGAAATGCCACTTCTTTCAACCAAAACTCACATTTCTCGAACTTGGCATATAATTTATTTTCTCGGAGTTTGCTGAGGACCAAGTGCAAATGCTGCTTGTGTTCTACCTCGGTCTTGGAATATATCAGGATATCATCAATGAATACCACCACAAACTTATCCAGATACTCCATGAAGATCTTATTCATTAAGCTCATGAAGCTTGCCGGAGCATTAGTGAGCCCAAAGGACATCACGGTGTATTCATATAATCCATAACGGGTAGTGAAGGCAGTCTTGGGAATGTCTGATGGCCTGACCTTTAGCTGGAAGTATCCCAATTTCAAGTCTATCTTGGAGAAAATTTGTGCCCCATTTAATTGATCAAATAGGTCATCAATCCGGGGTAACGGATATTTGTTCTTGATGGTTACTTCATTTAAGGCACGGTAGTCCATGCATATGCGTAAACTATTGTCCTTTTTCTTGACAAAAAGAATCGAACTTCCCCAGGTTGATGTACTGGGGCGAATAAATCCCTTGTCCAGTTTTTCCTTGAGTTGCTTTTTCAGTTCCACTAATTCATTTGTGGGCATCCTATATGGACGCTTTGATATTGGTGCCGTTCCCGGCACCAGGTCAATAATGAACTCCATTTCTCGATCCGGAGGCACTCCTGGCAATTCAGCAGGAAATACCTCTGGAAATTCATTAACTATTGGCACTTTTTCCAATTCAACTGTGGATGCTAAACATTGGACTGGCTGGGATGCTAACTCATTGACACTTGAGGCAAATTCCACAGATATTCTATCATGATTTACCAGAGATATAGATCGATCGGCACAGTTTATGCAACCCTTATGTTTGGCCAACCAATCCATGCCTAAGATCACATCTAGCCCAGATGTTTCTATTAGGATGAGATCAGCATAAAATGTAACCCCATTAATTTCTATACTAACTTCAGAACAGAAACTAGCAGTTATAATAGTGGCTCCAGGTGATTGCACACTCATGCGAGTGGGCAATAGAGAAACTTCCAACTTGTTTTGTTTAGAAAACTTCTTGGAGACAAAAGAATGGGAAGCTCCAGAGTCAAACAAAACCAATGTAGGCACATGTTGCACAAGGAACATACCAAGCACAACGTCTGATGCCTCCTGCGCCTCTTCAGTCGTCATATGGTGAAGGCGTCCAATATTCCCGCCTTGCGCAGGTGGCGGCGTCGATCCTTGAGTCCGGCCTTGAGCTTGTGGGCGAGGTTGCCCGGTCTTCTTCTTGGGACAGGAACTGGCGTAATGTCCACGCTCATTGCAATGAAAACACGTGACATTTGGCGCCGCTTGGACAACAAAGAAGAGTCCTAGGTCGTTGCACCTGGCGAACCGATCACATGGCCGCTACTGCACAAAGCGAGTAGCCCGATTCTGTGACCTCCGAGTCCGGGAGGCGGTCGTTGGGCTCTTGGTGTCGGTGGTGGTGGTGGTCGATTTAAAATCGGTCGATCGCCACCCTTGTGGCCTAGATGATCCAGCTCCAGATGAGCTACGCGCAAGCCACTTGCGCTATGCTCTCCATCACACCGCGATCGCCGTGCTCCACTCTTACGCCTTGTCCACCGAGTCCGAAGTCGTCAATGTCTTGGGCAATCAACGCCCACTTGATCTCTTCATTTAGATTTTCCCTAAATCTCTCAATCCTTCTTGCCTCATTAGCTACTTCATATGTGGCATATCTTGACAGCTGATTGAAACGGTGCAGGTACTCCATCACTGTCATCGAGCCTTGCTTAAGATCCAGGAACTCCCGCTTTTTCACTTCAATCACACTGGCTGGAATGTGGGTGCGACGGAAAGCAGCTCTAAACTCGGGCCATAGAACCACCCGACCTTCCGTAGCACCGCTGGTAGTTCTCCCACCATACCGCCGCAGCCCCTCGCAATCGATAGGAGGCATATAAGACCTTCTCCCTCTCATCACACTGAGCAATAGCTAGCTTGCTCTCCACAGCCCGCAACCAATCATCAGCATCGAGAGGCTCGGCGAAGGGAGAAAACAGTGGTCGGGTCCTTAGGAACTCATTCAACTTGGACACTTGAGGAGCTCCACCATTTCTCCACTGCGACACCTCGAGCCGCAGATTCGGGCTATCTGCTGCAAGATCGAGTATTCGCCGCCTTCCTTGCTCAATTAAAGCCAAGACTTGAGCCATAGTAGGTGGTGGAGGCACTGCTCATGAACTTCATCCCCAAAGGAGATGGAATAGGGGCATCTCGGCGGCCGCTCGAGATGTCGAGGCTCTTGTTACAGGATGTTGAGGATTAGGTCAGGCAGGCGTTGAGACACTCGCCTGGGATCGCGAGTATCCTGCGGTACATCAGTTTCCAAGATCTGATTGAGTGACCTGGTCGGCCTCATCCTGAAATTGGTACCATTTTAGTACGCGACAAAGACTAGGGTAATACTTCAAATTTACCCATCATATAGTCACCCTACAAATCTTGTTCCTATTATCATGTTTTAGCAATATTTTATTTAATTGTTCATCATCATTTTTTTTTTGGATTCTCTCATCGAAAATCTTCACCCCTTAGCTACAATTCGCGAGGGAAAATCCGTTATTATTATTCATGCCAAAAGAGGTACAACTCGAAAACTTACAATACCAAAAGCATTTCATGTAACTATGAAGGATACATACACATACCAACTATTTTACAAATTTATTACTATAACACAAGGTCACTAGGGGTGAACCTATCCACTAATAATCCCCGGATATGGCGATGGTGATCCCACATCACAACTACTCCCCGAACTAGAAGGCTCGCAGAAGCGGTTCGGTTCCCTCGCCGGGCAAACCGACGAGATACTCCTGCTCATTTCCGCCTACGCCTCCTAGGTCCCAATTCGGTCTCCTGGCCACCTATACGTGCTTCATATGAACGTACATACGCACTCATATCCACATGATGCACTTGACAAATCTTTCTCGCTAACTTACGACTTGTCTCCTGGATGGCTTGGACTCTATTTGAGCTAAAATGCTTAACTTGATGGCGTACGTGACGCCTCTCTTTTAGTAATAGCGCATGCATACACTTTAAACCCATCAACTATCTCGCCTAATAAAGGAGCATAGGGCGATGTTTTTCTTGTCCATAATTTTCCGCTAAGTCCCTAGCTATAGCTGCCCAACTGGAGGGGTTGGTCATCTGAAATTTTAAAACAAGACAAATTAGCATTAATATAATGCCAACAGTAACAAAGAAACAATAACTGTGCTACTTTTGCATAGGTCGAATTTATCTCACAATTCTTATATACTTAGCCCTTACAGTTCTTATGAACTAAGTTATTTCTATATTAATCTTTATCCTATGGTGTTCATCCTTCAATTAACTAATACCTCATTAATTCATAACAAAAGATACCACTTTATTTATCTCATACTTCTCATATTTACAACAACTGTTACACCCCTTTCACGGACTCTTATCTACTCTATCTCGTCTAAGGTACTAGCAACAGAGGCTCTACGCCTATACACCCGAGGGGCTTCGGTGAAACATACAAGTACTACGGGATTTATGCCCTTATCGTTAATAAGGCGCGGCGACTACCTATACAGACATCCTGGCTCCTCCGGGCACACCAGCGAGGTACGAGGGAATCGTGGAGAGCGTGCGGATGGGATTTGAGAAGTCCTCGCTTAGCACCGTGCGTGGTATTGTACCTCTCGCTACGCACGGGGCCAAGTGGGCTTCCGGAAATGCCATCCGTCGTCGGGTCTCCAACAGTTCTTGCGCTAACTGTACATAGTGGTTATCTAACTTATTTACAAAATTCAACATAACCCTAAGACCATTATTTCTAACTCTAGTGTGGTCTCTATATACATTATCTCCAACTGGGGGTTTTCCAGGGAGATATCGATAAGCAGGATCTAGATCTGGAATCACATGGCGGAGGTGGATCACGGCCTGATAAGCAGCTTTATTCATCGAAGCATCGATGGATGATCCATATCCTTCAAAAGTTCTTTCACCCTCATTAAAAACCGGTCTTGGAGGTATAAAGACTCTAGTAGCATATTCCTTAGTCTCCGAGCTCAAGTATGCTTGGAACACCACATATCTCGGAACACTCTTGTAATGACAGTCCTCTAGCAGATGATGTAGTACCCCCATCATTCCACCTAGCTCTGGAGTGACCGACTCATGGCAAGGTACATAACGTGCCATCTACAAAATAAAAGAGAAGGAGAGATTAATAATAATTATTTATGAATAGTTAAGAGACCACCAATGAGAAATTAGCATATATGCTAAAATTCATTATTAGTAGGGAGTAAAGTTTTGTTTATTCTTCAAATTAAGTTTCCATTCTAATAACTAACGACCATTCGCCCAAGGCTTCCTACAGTCAGTGTGGCTCTGATACCAACGCTGTGAGACCCCGTTTTTGCAAACAGGAACCTCCATGTGATTACCGTACTAGTCCCATGATCAGTGGCTAGCACTCACATGTTTACAACATTCATATCACAACCACAAGATAAATATTTGACAGGCATATATATTACAAGCAGTAATAATTATACAGAGTTAAATTCTTACAACAGCAGAAAAATAGAGGAAATTAAAACTCCAAAAGCCACGTGGTTTGCCCGCTAACCCTCGGGCAACTGACTTGGCAAACCTAGGGAAACTCATCGCCAAAAGTCCCGCACCCTGCGTGAAAGTAAAAGTCGTCTGGTGCTTCGCAGGTTTCATCCTCTGAGACAGCAGATGCAAGATTGAATACTTTGGTACTCAGCAAGACTTATAGTGTTTGACAGATGCAATAAAGTAATTATGCAGGCTAAACAAGGCAGGTTAACGGTTATTTTGCAGTTGCATAAATGTTTAAAAATATGACATAATAAATTGAAACATTTCATTTTCAAATGGGCATTTGAATTATAAAGTGATAAGCAAATATCCAAGACCTTCAATCCAGTCTACCCGACTGTAAAGATCCCCGGAGTCTGTCCTTTGACCCAAAAAGCTAGTTGCACAACAGTTCCCTTTAAACCCAGTTTTTCCAGAAAATACCAAAAGATGCTAACATTGGAATGACTTCACCAAGCGTCCATAACCGTGGACACGGCTAATCGATTAGATTTACACTCTGCAGAGGTGTACAGCTTTACCCACAAGGAATGATCAACCTCTTTTGCCAGGCCAATTTACACACTTCCTTTGGTGTGTCGGCAAGAAGATCATACATAGCCGTTATATTATTTAGACGTGGCTTTGAACCAGCCCGGGACGTTTGACCCTCGCCATGAAAACAGAAACACTCACCCAAGACGTGGATCCTTTCACATCACACCCAACACCACGTTTCGCCCACGACATAAGGCGTACACCGCTGCATTGGTAAGTAGACCCCTACTGAGCAGATCAACCGGAATGTCTGTGCAAATCTCCCGCCTTCCTTAGATGCAAAGCCACACCTAAACAACTTAATAGGCTAAGACCCGCCCATACAAGCCCTCGTGGTTGTACGAAATTCTTGGATCTATAGCGTCCCATTGCTCGGTCCTTAATCCGACACGGGCGATACTCCACCCTAACTACGTGCAATTCCCTTTGCACCTCCGGCTATTGCCAATAATCGCCCGCATCAAAACCATAGTTTTAGTTTTGGGTTTTTAGTCAAAGTACCAGCAACATTTTCCCAAATGAGGATCATACATTCGTTGAAAGGGTTGAAAACACGATCAACAGCTTAAGCAGATATTTTATGCTAGCGGTCATACCCAAAACGACATTAAGCATGTCTAGATTTCCAACTAAGGCTTACAAGGTTCACATGTTCATACAGATTGAGGCAAACCATAATTTACAGGACTAACTACTGTTCTAACCCAAATTAGCATTTTTAGGGAGAACTATCCGGATGCACTGTACATAAGCAAAAACAACATAGTGTAGGTAAATTAGTAGGCTCGACATGTTCAAGGAGGTGCTTGCCTTGCAACTCGCTGTCTAACTCCGGATCTGGATCGGCGATGGCGTCGTCTTCCTCCTCGAGGACGTCGGACTCTACACGACGATCAAGCGGAAATATAGTAAATATCCAAATTCGTAAAGGGCTAAAAGAAGATGATAAAGAAGTCAAATAAAGAAAAACTGCAGAAAACAGGGTTATCCTTTTGAGAGTTGAAATATAACTTTTAAGACTTCACACGGCAAATAATTATACATTTAGAACGCTAATACATTTTGTGCAATGAACAACATGGTTTCTCTTACAGATTAATTGTTTGGAATTTACGAATTCAAGAGGCTAAAATTGTGAATTCTAGTATTTATAACTTCGAATTATAGATGCTAAAATTATTTGAATTAATAAAATTTAATTCACAAGATAAAGGGTTGATTACACAAAATTTTATTAAACTAGGTTACTAGGTTGTTCATGACTTGAACCAATTAAACTAGATTCTAGCTATTCAATTTCCAATGCACATATATATGCATATATATGTGTGAGTGCATTTGGCACAATAATTACTACATGATTTAAAGTCAATTCAAACCAAAATTCCTTTTTCATCAAATTTAACCATGCTACTGCCATCCTATTGTTAATACATAAAACTTTGTTTCTTTTATATTTCCTAATACATATTTGAACTACTTGTGTATTGGAAGCAAAACCTAAATAGCAAATAATTCAACCAAGCATAAAAATTAAATATTTTTACATATTTGGGTTCCTGGAAATGTAAAGATTCTAGAGAAATCAGTTTCATTAATGTCTAAGCTTATTTACAGAAATTTTGTGTAAAGCACATCTCAAGCCTTTTAATTCAAATTTAAATTTCAAAAAATCCCAGAGATGGTCTTCACAATATTTTTGCATATTATGAAACTACGGAATTTTTCATGAATTTAGAAATTGGTTTCACTATTTTTGGCCAGATGATTCAAAAGTTATGGACATTTGAATCTATTCGGTTTTCAGAAATTCAACTGGAAATTCAAAATACGCTTTCGCAGTTGGAAAGCGGCTTTTGGATTTTGGCGCACTGCGATTTGAATTTGGCCCGGTGCGACTGACAAGTCGGCCCCGCCGCCCGATCGCGCAGCGCGGTTCATGCGGTCGATACCGTGGTCCGACGTCGATGATCAGACGACGGCGCGCGCACAGACAAGGTCCGACGCTGACGGATGGGCCCCGCTTGTCAGTGACCGAGCGACTCAAGAGGCTGCGCCACTGACCAACCGGACCCACCGGTCAGTGACCCGAAACAGGGCATTTGGTCTAAAGCTCGCCGCCGGCGAACTAACTCCGGCGCAGCGGAATGGGTAGCACCATCAGCACCAGCGTGCCAAGGCGGTTCTAGGGACGCTACCCATTCGCCGGGAGATGGTCGGAAAATAGGTCGCCACCGTGGGGGTGCGACGGCGCTAACGGCGACAAGCCGCGCCGGAGTTTTGGAGGGTTCCTAGGGTTGATCGGTTCCATTGTGAGCTTCAGTGGGCTAGCGCAGCTCCATTTTACCTTACGTGAGAGGTCGAGAAGAGCTGTGGAGGCGTGTCACCGGTTGCCGGCCGTGGAGAAGAAGACGCGCACGGTGGCAGTGCGCCTGGAGTGACGATCTCTGGAAATGAGGACGCGCAAGGGTTCATGAGTGTACTAGGATGGTTAAGACGAAATCAATTTGAAAGATACCCACCGGATTGCTCGATTGACCTTCTTCCCCCCCTTTTCTGGTTTCTAGCGAAAATGGCGAGAAAGAACGAGTGGAGGATTTGCTTGCGTTGCTGGTATGCTGAGGAGAAAGGAGGGCCTCAATGTGACACATGAGGGGTATTTATAGCTGGGAATGAGGCAGTCTCACAGTGTTTGAACGGAGGAGAAGAATTGCGGCTCGGTTCTGTGCGAAACGGTGAGTCGGCGTGCGATTTTTAAGGCTCCCGGCAGTGCGGTATGGCTGGGGCGTGGCGCGGACAGGCTGAGGACGAGCCGTGGCGATGCACGACGTGGGCTCGGCGGGTTTCGCGCTGAGACGCAGAGGAGAGCCGGCGAAGGAACGAGAGAGAGCTCGAGCTCTCCTCGGGCGAGAGAGAAAAGGGGCGAGACAGAGAAAACGGGAGCTGACGGGTGGGTCCGGCCCCATCGGGCAGTGAGAGAGGATCCTGTTCACCGCCAACAGCATCAAGCCGCTTCAACGCCCGGGCCCGCATGTCAGTGAGTGGAGCTGAGTTAAAGGATAACTCAGGCCGGGACAGCTCCCATGAGGGCATTAAACTACCATCAAATCACTTTGAAAATTTTCCAAACTTTTTTAATGGGTTTCTCTGGTAGTTCACGGCGTCCAGATAAATTTTCAGATTAAAATACATTATGGTTCATTTATAAGAATTCTGACACTGTGGATTGGTACAGGAACCAAATTTCGGTATTCTATTTATTTAAAGGTCTAAAATTTATTAATTATTTTCCAAACTTTTTATGGAGGTAAATTTGTCTTATTTACGTCTCCGTAAAAATTTAAAGTCAATAACTCAAGTGAATATTTTATAAAAATTCTGACACAAAGATTTCTTGTTTTTAATAGTCTCTGTTTTTGAATTTTAAGGAGGCTTTTCCGACTTGCCTGAGATTTTTATCAGATGTAAACAATGCTCTAAGGGTGCCATGGTAATTTTTGTGGCTCCTGATAAATTTCGATTATTTTTAGTTAATTCTGACTTTACTGTTTTTAGTCAAAGAGAGAGAGCTAGGATATTTATTTTGTCTCAAATCAGCACCAAAGATTTTTACTAAATATTTTTACTGGTTTACCAGATTGGTCATGGCCAAATGGTAATTTTTTCCTATTTTTACTTTCACCTTTTTACTATTTTCCATTTGGTAATTCCATTAATTGGACTTTTCGTACAAAGTATAAATCCAAGAAAATTCAATAAAACCAATAACACCAAGAAAATGCAGAAATAAATATATTTAAATCCAAAATATTCATTTCCATTTTGTTATATACTGTTTTTCATTTTCGGGCTGTTACATCGCCACAAGGTGTAGGGCTGCTAGAGATTAATCTCTTACCTCCACTATACATAGGGTGGCATGAGTGGCCATGGGTGGCACTAGCAGCGACTCGGGCAAGCGACCAAGTTCCAAGGCTGCGGGGGGTAGGCGGCGGTGGCAGAGACATAAGCGGAGGGAGCAAGTTCCAAGGCCCGGCGGGTGTGCTCTGGGCGCCCGCGGGGGCTGGCGAGTAGGGCAGGAGCAGTTCGACCCAACGGGCAGAGGGAGAAGGGTGAGTCACTGCTGGGTGGGCCAGCCTCTTCAGCCGCACAACAAGCCGACAAGTGAGATAGGAGAGATAATGAGTTTAAATTTTGACAGCCCTTCACTTCCCTCTTTAATTGAGCTAAAAACTTAGTCAAAAATTTTCTATATTTTTTTAAATGATTCTTAGGTAATTATTAAGCTCTCATAAAAATTTTATATGATGGAAAAATTTGTGGATTTTTATAAAATTCTGACAGTGCCTCAGCTTCTTTTCAAATTTGTTGTTTTTGATTTTCTAGAAGCCATAATAAATTTAGAAATTTCTTAAACTTTTTGAAAATTATTTTGAGGTATTATTAAAGCTATGATAAACATTTCAGAGCATAATTAGGTCTGGGAGAATTTTTAAAAGTCAAACATTGCTTTTGTCATATTGAAGATTTTCTATATTTGAATTTCCAGAGGCACTAAATGAATTAAAAATAATTTGAAACTTTTTAGAGGTGATCTGGAGATTATTTATAATTTATTAAAAATTTCCTAGACTTCGAGTTTGTTTGAAATCAAGACTTGAAATTCAAAATCATAGCCATGTTATTTGAAAAGCCTTTTCTTTAAATGCAAAAATCCCAGAAAATCAAATAAACTCTGGAAAATTACAATGAATATAGAAAAAGGCATGATATTTTTATATTTCATTTTGGTGGTTTTGAGGATGTGACATAGACGTGGGCAATGGGCCGTGACTTTTTATACTGGCTCTTGGCATGGCCCAAAGCATTGCATGATATAGACGTTTTCAGACTGGATCAAAACAGCACGAATGGTAGGCCACGTATTGTTGGCTGGCCCTCAACATGGCCCAAAGCATGGCACAACACAGACGTTTTCAGGCCAGATCGACAAGACACGAATGATGGGTCGTGCTAGGCTTGAAAACTCCGCAAGATGGACGATCCTTTCATAAAAAAACATCATATTTGCGGCCCATCCCATCATCAAGTATCTCACCCTAGCGGCCAAGCCCATCATCAAATACTATGCCTCCCCTTCGCCTCCTACCATGACACATCCGGCATAGTAGCCTTCTCCCCTCACTTCTGTCGTCTCCTCTCTCTTATCTCGCCCTCCTCCACCCCTACTTCCTCCCTGCGCCACCACCTCCCTTCGTCGACCCACGCCATTCCCTCCTTGTTGTCCCACGTAGTTTCGATACCAGATCCAGCGTCCTTCAACCACACCGCGTCGTCAGATACGGCCTTGTGGCACCATGCCACTAGCTTCGCCGGCCATCCCAAGGAAGAAGACGACGACGCTGTTGGATCTAAACAATCCTCACCACCTCGGCACTGGATCCAACTATCGTTTGCCATGTCGCTGCCAGATCTGGTCCTCCCACACTGCATCTCCACCTTTCGTGGGCACCATGCGTGCATCTTCACCATCACTAATGCCTTCCTTGCCTCCGGCCAAGCTACACTATATATATCCTCGTGACCACGATGGTAGGTGCCCCGTTCGTCTCGAGCTCATTTCCTCTCCTCCGCAACAGTCTAATATAGATCAGACTTGGACTGGCATGGCACGAAGGTGATACGACGTGCCAATGGGCCATACCTCGGCTCGCCAGTGGCAAGTCGGGCTGGCTCAGCACGGCCAAATACCCAAGTCTATTAGCAGGAGTACCAGTAGTTACCAAACAAATAAAATATGTAATTAATGATCATCATTTATTCATTAGGGTTTCCATTAACACAAGCACTCGTTGACCACATTCATGTGGCAAACCTAACATTATTTGCAGTTAATCTCTGTTTCTGAGATCACAACATGACCAATTATTTGGCTGTTTCTAGTCTAACAGCACTTAATTGTGCATGTGTACGACGGCGAGACACACCAAATCAATGAAGGCCTATACGTAGCCTATCAAGGTCCATCCAGCTATATATGTTTTTGAAGTATCCCTTAAACCTTTCGATACGTGCCAAATTTATATACGTATACCGCGTACATACGTACATATGTACGTGTGCCTGCATGCTGCATGCTCGGACATATAAGATCATGCTCCCCACCTTAGATGTCCTTGACGACTTCGGGAAGCTGCACCGGGTAGCGGTCGATGCACTCCGCCCACGGCCCATCGGCGTCGCCGGCCGGCTTCACGCACTCCCACGCGACGCTGTTGCAGTCGAACCCGGCGCCGAAGGAGATCATCCACACCCGGTTGCCCTTCTTCATCTTCCCCTTGGCCTCGATGTACGCCAACTCGTACAGCACCGAGCTGCTCGACGTGTTCCCGAACCGGTGCAGCGTCATCCGCGACGCCTCCACGTCATCGTTGGAGAGGCCGAGGCCGTGCTGCACCTCGTCGATCACGCCGCGGCCGCCCGCGTGGATGCAGAAGTGCTCGAAAGCTGTGCGGAAGTCCGGGCGGTAGAGCCTCACCTTGGCGCGCCCACTCAGCAGCTTCCGCTTCAGGAAGGACAGCGCGACGAGGAGCTGCTCAGAGGCCGGCAGGACGAGGGGGCCGAAGGCCGCGATGTTGCTCTTCAGCGCGTGGCTGGCTGTGGTGGCGAGGTCCTTTGAGAGCCGGATTCCCGTGTTGCCCTTGTCGTCCTCCTCCTGGAACACGCACCGGTAGTCGGTGTCCCGCGCTGCGGTGACGGTGCGCACGACCCGGCCGAGCCGGAACCGCACCCGCTCCGGGGAGTTGCAGAGGATCATGGCGGCGGCGCCCATGCGGAAGAGGCAGTTGGGCAGCAGCATCGCGCGCTCGGTGCCGACGTAGTACTGAGACGAGAGAATCTCCGTGGACACGATCATCACGTGGGTGCCCGGCGGTGCCACCTGCAGGAGGTTCTTGGCGAGGCCGACGGAGACAAGCCCGGCGCTGCAGCCCATCCCGGACAGGTTCACGTTCTGCACGTCGGCCCGGAGCTTGTACCTGTTGACGACCATGTCGGCGAACACCGGCGTCGGCGTGAAGATACTGCAGTTGACGATGAGCACGTCGATGTCGGCGGGCTTCACGGTGGTCTTCGCGAACACGTCATCGACGGCAGAGAAGATGACCAACTCGGTCTCCTCGCGGGACGCCTCGAGGCTGCGGTCGGGGGGCATGTAGTGGTAGGCCTCCGGCACGCAGGTCTCCTCGCCTAGCCCCGACCGCTCGAGCAGGCGTATTGCGAAGGCGACGCTCTCCTCGTCGACCAGGTACGGCATGAGGTGCGCGTGCTCGCGGCACGTCGCGAACGGCGTGCGGAAGCAGGGCTTGGGCCGGAAGCAGCTATACTCCACGAGGTACACGTCCCGGGGCCGGCGCATGCGCCGCAGCTTAGCCACGGCCACCGTCAACATCACCAGCATGAGGATGTGAACCGGCGGTAAGGCGCGCAGCCGGTCGACGAGCTCATCTTGGCCGACAGCCCACGCCCTCCGGAGCGCGGCGGTAGCGACGGCCGCCGCGACGACAGCGAGGAAGTTGTTCACGACGAACTGGTACACCATCTTGAGGAATTTGACGTGAGGTGACGAGCCCATCGTACGTGTCTAGGTGTACGTATGCGCTCGAGCCTATGTGTGTGCGAGCGCGTGTGTTTGTCTGACTATGATCATGGGGTGCGGGAATGTGGAGGGAGTAGTGTTGCTTTTTAAAGGGCGAGACACGAGGACAATAACGGAAGATCGGAAGAGTTTGGGTGGGTAAAAGAGTCAACCGGAGGGAGCAGCGGCGCAACTGCGCCACCGAACGGTTTAAATGCTCTGTCCAATCATTCTAGAGAGCCTTGGGGGCACGTAAGGCTGCGATTCTAGGATTTTCGGTCACTCAGACGAGAGTGAAAAATGATATTAGTATTTTACAGGTGATATTATCTACGGATTTGTATTGTATATACTATAGTATAGATAATTTATCAATTATATAGGAGACTATTGTATAAGTTTTCTTGAGAAGTTGTAACATAGAAATTATCATCAGTACCACTATCAGTGTACGTCATAAAATCACTTTTAATCCATTTGTCAGGTCAGGTATATTAAGACTGACAGAGTCTGAAACCAACCTGGCCTTACCGTGCTGCGTGTAGGGATGGCTATTGCGCCGGCCCACGGCAGGTAACTCGCAGGGGAATTCCTCTGCTAGGTGAGGGGCACGGGGTAGATTTTGTAACTCCTTGTTTATATAGGGATGGGAACAGGAATATCTTCTTAACATCCTTGATCTATGTTATTCTCCGATATATAATTATGTATACAAAGATTTATACATCTATATGTTTAAAATATAGGTATTTTGTTTTGAGCCTAATAAACTTTATTATAATATATAATATACAACTCATCTAGTATTATTATATTGTCTAATGTATTAATAACTTTACAAATTTCTACACAACCATACAATAAAATATATAAAATTATTCTCAATGTTATTGAAATTTAGGTTTTTGATGTGGCCCTGTTCCCGTCAAAACCCTGGTAAGGATGGGGACGAGAGAAAAAAAATCCCAATAATTAAATAGGAAGTGGGGATACGAGGATATTACCTGTGAGGAATAACGCCGTTGCCATCCTGGACCCTAGCTGCCAGCCTGGTAAGAAGCATCGTTCGATCACCCTTTTATTCAATCTGCTTTCACGACTCTTGCAGTGCATGTATCATGACCGATCATCACTACGTACTCATCTTCTGTGCTTGCTGACAGTGCAGCTAGTTAAACATCACTTCATGTACGTCCCTGACCAACGTGCATGCATGGTTGTCGTATGATAATGTTTTCGCCAGGATCAGAATGCATAAGCATGCATGGTGCTCCGTGTGTGTGTCTCCAATGATTTTGCCCCGTCTATGTCTCCAATGATTTTGCCCCGTCACCAGGTCATCATGTCTTCCATGTTGGATACTTTGTCCGTTTCTAAATGGATGTCTTTCTATGTTAATGTACATCCACCAATATGCATATATAACATTGGCATAACTAGAAATTTTATGTTGAAGGTGTACATTTCACACCTATAACTCTATTGTAACATCCTTAAAAATCTCAAATAATCAAAATATGAAATCCAAATATTCAATGTGATTCATTTATGAACTTTCTGCCTTTTTCCCATTTGTTGCATTTTTTCCTTTTTGGAAATTGATTTTTAACAATAAGTATTGAGGTTTAACCAATCGAGAAAGAAATTACATAATAACAAAAATCTATAAAAATTATATTTAAATATAAGACCATCATTAAAAAAACCTTGAAAAACCTCAAGAATGTGTGAACACATTTATTATGGGTAAGAGTTTCAAATCAGTAATTTGGACTAGCAACAGTAACATTATTTGAATTAACTAAAATTTTGTGAATCTTATCATCGTCTAAAAATTTTACCACATCATCTAAAGGACTGCAGTGATATACAACAAAATTTTTAAAAATAATGAAGCCAATTTAGTGCCATTAAAAATTCAAAAACAGAAACCCTGGAAATTTCATAAATTAAATGTCGGAATTTTTATAAAATAAATACAATATTAATTATCTAAAAATTTTATAGTAATATCCTTGAACCATTAGAAACTCCTAGTAAAAGTGTCAAAAATTTCTAACAATTTTTATCCTCAAAAAAATCAAAAATAGAGATTGAAAAATCCGAACAGCTGGATTGTTCGAATTTTAAAAAATTATAGAAACATGAACTAGGACTGAAATTATTAGAAAATGATAAAAATTGTTTTAGGATCATTCAAAAAAGTTTCAAAAATTCTAGACCATTCTTTCCTGCTCGAAATAATGCAAAGCTTCTCAGCTAGAAGATAAATTGAACCTCAATGTCTCTCTGGCAACTGGGTCCCACCTGACAGCCCAGCCTTCTTCTTTCCCAGCCGAATTCAGCCTCCTGCGCTTCTCTGTTTCCTCGGCTAGCCAAGCAACCTCGCGTCATGCTGACAAATACATCGCACCAACGCCACGTAGGGCACCCGAAATCATTACCCTGCCACGCCACGGTCAGAAAACCCACCACAAGCCGAGCCACCGATTTCACACCAGGGTTCAAGCTTTGCTACATTGAGCAATCCACCTATTTAAGCACCGCGGGAGCCCTCCGTAGCAACCACACATGCATTTGCGACACCATGAAACCCCTACCTCTCTCAATTAGAACCCAATGCCACTGAATTTCCACCAATTCCGACGTGCTATGAAAAAGGATAGGAAGCTAAATCAAGCCCCATGGTACTCTGTTTTCCAATTAACCTTAGCCACAGCTAGTTGGATTACTAGTGACCACAACTCCTCACCCAGTTGCAGTCATCTCGTCACATAGTGTAACCACCGTGGTTGCCCTTCGTCTCCATATTCGGTGCACGGTGGCAAGCCATTCTAGCCATTCTCTGACCGGGCCAACAGGTAAAATGGCGAGCCAACAGGTAAAATGGGTTCTCTAGACACCACTAATGCTAAACCTCCTGAAACCCATGCCTAAGCTCGTGCGTTACACTTAAAGGTGACACCCATAATCCACTTAAGTGTATGCTCAATGTCACCTAAAAGTCCCGTGCACGGAGTATTAACTAGATGGCCTTCACTCAAACGAATATAAGCCACCTAGTTACACCGTACACACTTACGCAACCAAGAGAGTTTCAATTCCATTCCAAACAACCATACCGGGATTGAGACCAACTCATCTAAGCATAGCACTTGCTATCCATCTTAGAACCTTGGTATCGTCCACGCTCACCGAGGGGAGCGCGAGCAATAGTCAAGGAACGACGACTGCTCGAGTTTATGCATTAAACGGTTGAAAACAATTTCAGGTACTCGGATATGTGTCTAGTGCTAGTTCCCAAGATCAACGCCTACCACCCATATATCCCGCATTCGAGATGATTCATAACACATACACACATGTCTAAGCCATTGGCATAGCATAGTATAAACTCGAAACTATTATAACTACTTACTAATATAAGTACATGGCCGACCGTTCAAATATTACATGTCCAAGTAAAATGTAGCGGAATGTAAACATAAATCAAAAGGACGACAGTGGTATGCCCATCCGTAAACTCATAGGCAACCGACTTGAAAAGCATAAGTTCATCCATCAACATAGTCATTGAATCCCAGAGCAAAGTACGTATCGTCAGGGATTTCTTCCGTACTTTCTTCTATATTATTTAGATTAAGCAACGATGAGTACACATATGTACTCGCAAGACTTTAGTTTATGAAAATATAGTAAATGCATGGCTAGAACAAGAATAACAAGTCACTACACTAAGTCTCATTTTCAGCATATTGCAGATTTTATTTGCAAGTGAATGTTTCATCAAATGGTAATGGAATTGTAAAGAGAATTTGATAGGAAGTTAAATAACAGTAATTAAAGTTCATATACATCAATTTACAGTCCTCCTTGGCTATGAACAGCAAGAAAACACAAACACCCTTAGCTCACAAGTTTACCAACCCGTTCCAACACTGGTTCCAAAAGTTTTCGCAAAATCTCTACAGAGGGTGTACACTACCCACATGACACATTCTAGCAGTCATGTCAACCATGCCTCGCGATACGTACAGTACCCGATTTGCTAAACTCTTATGAAACCGTTCAACTAGTTAAAGCCTACCCTTGCACCAGCCTCGGTGATGTTAAACCCTTGCCATAGTTCCACAGATACTAGACCAACACGTGCTATGCTAACGATGGTGTACACCATCGGGTCCTCTCTCCATGGCAAGACATACACTGTTGTATTGGAATGCTTTGGTCCCAACACCTCGGTGAAGGGGGCACCTACGAGCAACACCATACTGGTGTGCCCTTACTACTCTGGCCTACGAAAATGAAAGCCTAAACTTCAACTAATCTAATAATTTAAGGCTATCCCATACTAGCATATGTGGTTGCACCAAATTACTTAGGTGATAGCATCAAGTTCGGTCCTTAACTGATCGGTGTGAGAATCTCCCTCTATCTACTCGCAAGGATCCTCCTCACGTCTCAAATTTAACATTAACTCGCCTACGTCTAAACCATAAGTTTTGGGTTAGATTTTTACTAAATTACACGGAGACCATATCTCGTTTCCGTACCATTAAATAAAGTTGATCAAGCTAGATAGAAATGTGTCCCATCATTTAAAAGACGTTCCAGTGAGTATGTCTAAACATGTACATAATATACTTCGCAAGTATTACCCAAGTGACAATAAGTGATGTCTACACCGTAACTAGGTTACAATAGTAGGTAATCAAACATCAAGGTAAAGGTAATGCATACAATTGGAAATAGCTACCGGTTCCCACAACATAGCAAGTTTACAACATATACACATGCATATAGTTTGATAAAACAACATAGCATTGTAAAGTAATGGGATCAATATGGTCAAAGTAGGGTGCTCGTTTTGGTTGCTCTTCGTCGAGCACGTAATTAGGGTCGTAGTCGGGATCATTGTCAACTGATTTCGAAACGTCAGTGTCTACGCGTTAAGTATCAAGAATAGCGACAAAAGCAAACAACAAAGTATCAATAAGGGCAAAAAGAAATCAAATGTAAATACCAAATGAAGCTTACCAAGAAGAACATGGTGATTTAAGGTTCCTAAATTATCACTTACATCAAAGTTTCATTAGTTCTTTGCTTATGTGAGGCCTTTTTATGAATGTGTTAATTTCATTCATCGAATTCAAGAAGCTAAAGTTATAATCATGCATAAAGTTATTTACGCATTCAAAAGGCTAAAATTATGTATTCAAATACTTTAAATTTCAAATTCAAGAGGCTAAAGTTATTTGGATTAATAGAGGTAAGACATAGTTGAAGTGTTATGTGTGAATAGTACTTAGCCCTAAGTATTTTTGCTTAAAAAGTGATTTATACAAGTTAGGTCTTCAGATTTAGGCTACTGGCTGTGTATACATGGCTACACAATGTTTCTTGTTTACAAGTAATGGGTTTTAACTATCATAACACTTAGGGTTATGTTCTTAGCTAGATTCAGATGCAAAGCAAGTTGTTATAAAAATATTTTTCTAGAATATGATAGTACTTGTCCTAAAGAGAATTTCTAAGATGATCTTCTTAATAGTTGCATTTAAACGAATTAAATAATTACTTAAATTTAAATAATTTAAACTGAAGTGAAAAATTAAATGTTTTTTCATATTCTAAATCTAAATGATTTAAAATTAATTTAGAAATTTATTTTGCTGAAATTGGATTAAAACTGCACAAGATATTAACATGTGAAGAATGGCCGGTTTGGATAAGTTAAGTAAAATTAGAAATGCGCTTTGTTTGAACTGAAGCGCCTTCACCATTTGAAATAAATTGGCTGTGTCTGGCTGACGGCGGGTCTTGCGGTGCAGTCTAACAAAACAGGGGATGGTCATGCCATGGTTGCCGGCGGCGAACGGTGGCCGGAGGAAGGCGGCTGGCCGCCAGTGCTAGGAGCAGGAGGGCACCGCTAGGAGCTTGAAGGACCGCTCAACTATGGCCACCACTGTGCTTGTGCAGCAGGAGGCTCGACCGATCGAAGTTCAATTGAGCTCAAGTAGATCATTAGTGGAGTCAATGAAAACCGTTTTACCACTTATCTGCACCAGAAACTAGTCGGGTCGCTCCGGCACTGTGTAGTAGCCATGGGGAAGAAGGCAGTGGTGGCAGTGAACTTCAGGCGATGAGGGCCGAATTTGGGTGATGGGAAGTGATCAAGGGGCTCGGGTAATGCTTCACACCGTTTGAATCGGAAGGAAGTTCACTGGAATGGCGGATTCAAATTTCACCCCTTCCTCTATGGTTTGCTGTTAATGGAGATGAAAGCGGCGCTTTTGGCTTTGGCTCTGGCAGGCAAGGATGAAGAGGGCATGGGTCATGCTAGAGGGCAGCTCAGCTAGCTTGGATAGGTGGTGTGTGTGTTGGTGTTCGGCCAAAGTTTCTATCTTGGCAGTCAATAAGGTGGCAATTTTGTTGATGTTTGTACAAGGGGTCGCATTCAATCGCCTCGGCAACATCGGCGAATGGGCGAGACTACGCATGTTTCACAGAGAAGATGGTGACGCTATGAGCTACACCGTGGCAGCTTCGGCAGAATGGGCAAAGAGAACAGGTCGAATGGCTAAAGAAGAGGCTGCGCTGGGTTGTGCTACTGGCAGGTGGGTCCAACAGAGTGGGTGACCCACATGTAAGTGTAATGAAAAGGGGATATTAACTCAGTTTCTGGATAGGCAAGAATCTAAGCATTAATTGGAGTGGTCATCTCAATTTGAAAATTTTCCATTATTTTATTGAGTCATCTGGAGACAGTTTTCACCCTACTATAAAATTGTCAGATTAAAATCTTTCACAGAACAATTCTAACAATATTGACTGCTTTATTTGTTCACTTCTATTTTTATTTTATTTGAGGATCAAAATGAATTCAAGTATTTTTTAAACTTTTTTAGAGGGTTTCATATGGGCCAAGATTTCTTATTTAAAATTTTTAGATTAAATTCTTGCATATTTATTTTCTATTAATTCTGACATTGCAGATTTCTGGTTTTCGTAATTTCTGTTTTTGAATTTTAAAAGGAAATAATTGAAATAATTAATTTTTGATATTTTTACCATGGGTTAATACATGGTAAAATTTTGAGCCAGAGATAATCTTTTATTAGTTTTGTAAAATCCTGACATGCCACTGTTTTGAAGTCAAAACATGCCACTTCATAAATCATTTCATCATCCAATTCATTAAAAACCTTTAGATGGCTGAAAAGAAGTTTTGGAGACTTCTAAAATTTTAATATTATTTTTTCTAGCTTTTTAATTTCACCTTTTTACTTTTACCCTTTCACTAATTTCATCACTTGATTTTTCTTTAAAGCCAAAAATCTAAGAAAAGTAAATAAATCTAGAAGAATTAGAAAATATGGAAATTCAAATAAGATTACTTTTTCAACTCATTTGTAAAGTTTGTTTATATTTTGGATGAAACATTTTAATGTAACAACTTATTCTTTTCTTTCAGGTTAAAATAGAAGATAATAAAGAAAAATATTATATTTAAAATAAATATCTCGGTTTCAGTTGAAATTTTTATTCACTTTGTTTTTAAAATTTTAAATTTTCATTTTCCGATTTTTAAAATTTCTGGGATGTTACATTGAACCTCAGTTAGAATTATTTGAATTTAAATTTTTATAAAGCCTATTATGGACACTATTTAAAATATGAACACCATAGCTCCTAAAATAATGAAATAAATTATTATATGCTCCTAGGACCAAAAGCAACCTATTTTTTCAAACATATTTCGATTTAATCTTAACTTGATTGGAATTTGAAGATATGATCCTTTCCATTGCATTAGAAATTCAAATGGTTATAATTTGTGCATATAAAATTAAAATTTGGTAAAAGAAATTTCTAGGCCAGATAAGACCATAACATCCTTCGACTTTATACTTAGTTAAGTTTGAACTAAGTTTGTTTGTAACCTTGCTTATAATGCACATATAAATAAAACATGCATGAATCCCACAGATAAATAATAAAACATGTAAAACCTGTTTTTAAGATCCATAGGATAAGACCATGTGATGTTGCAAAGGTAAAAGTATTCGAACGTAATTTGAATTTAATTCTTCAAAAGAACCTCAGAGGTCAAGACCTCTGATGCTTTAATGTTACAACAATTTCTAGAGGTTAGGACCCTCTGATGCTATACAAGTAATGGTACTTTCGCGAATATTGGACTTAGACCCAACTAAAGTCTATATCATAACAAGAACTTAAGAATTCATAATATAAACAAATAATTTTAAAAATTGAGGACTATCACCTAAAATCTTTTTATCACCAAAACCTTCTATTTCAACATGTTGTTATCTGACTTCTTTCTACTCTTATTGGATTTGCTATTTACTTTATTTCTCATCAAACAACGTGAGGTCACCGATGCTTCCAACACTGTTATCGTCAACACCAACTACGACTTTGACTACGGTACCAACATCAGCCAGTAAGGCAAGCACCCCTTTTGATTATATTGATCTCATTTTTTTAATTTTGTTTTTTTTTGTCAAATCCATTTATGCATGCGTACATTTTCTGTAAATTTCCTATATTGTGGTACTGGTAGACATACCTATTGTCTCATGGAACTTCCTTAATAAGTATTGAACTAAGAACCTTGATAACCCTAGAATAAGGTTAGACAATACATAATTGTCAACTTGGGTATAAGCAATTACTTAGTATCCATGCTTAGTAAAGAACATGGTGCTCTTTATAATTTAAAAAGGTTGGATATGGCAATTAAAGGCTATTGATATTATGGTAAAAATAAAAATTAAACTATAGATTTGACGCGAACGATTAACGGCAATAGCCGGTTGTGCATGGGACTTGCACGAGTGTAGGGGGAGGTTATCGCCTGGGTCGAATTAAGGATCGAATATAGTATTGTAATGTCCAAGAGATATCCGTACAACCATAAGTGCTAGTAGTGATAGGCTTAACTTATTAAGTTACTTAGAACTAGCTTTACATATTGGAAGGCTGGAGTAGCACAGGCATTCCAGGTAGGTTTGCTCGTAGGGGTTTCTACATACCAATGCAATGGTGTATGCCTTGCTATGGGGAGAAGTGGGACAATGGGATGTGAAACTATTCGTCGTATAGTGATTGTACAAATATCTTCTACCGTCAAGAGTAAGGGTTTGTCGTCGCCGGGCTGGTGCAAATTTAGAGCTAGGTAATATAACGGTTAAGTTATGATCTCTCTGCGGCACACCAAAGGAAGTGTACTAATATCAATTGCACAAAGAGTTGATCATTTCTTGTGGGTAAAGCTGCACACCTCTACAGAGTGTAAATCTATTTGAAAAGCTGTGCTCGCAGTTATGGGAGACTTGGTGAACTGACACTAGTTAATTGTTTTATTATTTTCAAAAAGGAATGATTTGGAAACATGTATTGGAAAGCTTACCCTTCAGATGTTTCACTGTTATACCATGTGTTGGCAAGGATTGACTTCAACTATTATGCCATGTGTTGGCAAGAAATTATTCCAATTGTTGCTCACGTCATGGAGGACTGTGAGTTGTTACTTTATGCTTACATACTTGTTATTTCATATCCGTCACTTGCTTTGGCAAAAATCCGTTTGCAAATTACTACTTGACTTACCTATTCACTTTAACTTTATGCAAATTAACTGTCAAAGCTTCCTTGACATAAACTGCATTTACTGTATTTTACAAATACACCTTAAGTCTTGGTGAGTACGAAAGTACTCAACCTTGCTTAATTTGTTGTTTTAGATGGAAAAGATAATGAGGCCTGTGAAGATATATGCTTTGGCGCAGGATACGGGAATTTCGATGATGCGATCTTCTCGGATTTATACTTTGTCAGTTACCTAAGGGTTGGATAGGCACACTATAAGACTTGTGCTTCTTTCCGCTGCAATTCACTCTGAATTGTATGATTTTATTGTATAAATAGTTTCCACTAATAAATGTATAATATTGTGTATGGATATGATTTCAATTGTTGAAAATGTGCGTGCTAGCCACTGATCATGAGACTACTTGGTAGGTTTTATTCTCATCTATCCCCGTGGATGGGACTACGTCGACTTTTGTAGTCGACAATAAATTTATGGGGTAGGCGCTAGATCTCAAACTCAATGGTCACACAAGACAGGGATTTTAGACAGGTTCAGGCCCTCAGCAATGGAGGTAATACCCTAATCCTGTGTACTGGAATTATGCTGACCTCTTGGATCTGGGGTTGCTCAAAGCGCAATATGCTCTGGGCGATATGTGGTGTTCTACGTTCTAGGGCTTGATTGCTCTATGCTTGGATGATCCGATACCCATGTTGTTGCCCACCCTCTCCCTTATATAGCGGGGGTGGGGCGACTTACAGAGTCCTGATCGGTTAAGAGATTCCGATCGGTTACAAGATTTTAGTCGGTTACAGGATAGAGTTTACATCTTTATCTACCCTATTAACGACTTGATTACAATCATATCTATCATATCTAAATATAAGTTCAACTTCCTTTAGGATATGTCTCCTTGCGCACGGCAGCGGGCCCTGACGCGGGGAGTATCTTCTGGGCCTCCCTCTTGGGCCTGTCATGAGGGTACCTGGGTTCTTATATTCCACAGGTAGGTCTTTTAAAATAGCACTCAGGATTAGTCATATGTCCTCATATGACTTTCTCACCGACCTGGCTCGAAAAACTTTTCCATGTCATGAATGCAAGTGATGCAACATAATATTTCCAAATATTCATTTGCCATGCAACCATAATAACAAATATCCAACCACATTCGACGTTCAGTTATCATAAGAAAATTTTTGATCATAATATGACCGTGAGATAACCACTTATTCAATTTAAACCAAAACTCATCTCAACCCTTATCATTCGTACGATATACTTGCCTCTTTACCACGTGACGCAGAGTAGCATGAGGTCGAAGCCACTCCCGAAGTCGCACCTCTTGCAGTTAATATATAAAAGCATTCATCTCTAAAGGAATCAAGGAACAACAATTCAATCAACAAAGATAACACCCTCACACCCACCTGACACCAAATTGCCAACCCTTCCAACTCACAGGACAGATCCACCCCTTGCTGTCCCGATGGACAAAACACCAAGTATTCTTAATCTAAAGCCCAATCTTAGGAAACCATAGATTTTAAGCAATCTACATGTAATACCTGCAAATTCATAGTTTTTCACTTTTCTTTATTAGGTCATCTAGCCTCTCGAACTCAACTCCAAAGACTGCTCTGTCCACTCTCAGGACAACAGACTTTAAAACCTCATAACTATATTTATACAACTCCAAATTAAGTAAATGGGGATATTTTTAAAATCTACAAGAAAATTCCTAACTTTCTCTAGTTATTGAGATAATTTTATTCGGCCTTTAAAAAGCCCTAATTTGCATTTTACTACGACTGCTGCCAGCAAAGACAGATTCAGGATAGCAGACTTCAATCGGCCATAACTTTTAAATCACTCAACAAAAATTTATTTTCGTAATCTGTAATTAAACTTAAGATGATGATCTACAACTTTCACAACAGACAACCCTTTTGAAATCGACTCTAGGGTCCATAAAATTCAGCCCTAAGTTCGTGATCTGCACTGCCTGAAATCAGAAACTTCCCTCCACACCACTAATCCTCCAATCCCCATCTAATTAATCACAGCACCAAAACAAAGAACCCTAACATGGCATCTCTAATTTCCAGCACCCAAGAACACCACCAATCTAAAACAAAAATAAAAAACATACCTTTTTGAATGCTGCTAAGGGAGGGAAGGTGTTGGGGAGGAGGTACTAGGGGGAAGATGAACCAGGAAGGGTGCTCTCCAATGGAGAGGAAGAGGCAGGAAGGGGGGAAATGCGGCTGGGAAGAACGGCGGAGGGGGTGCGGCCACAACGAGGGATGGGGAGGGGGTGGGCTAGGGTTAAGGCAAATCCCCCTCCCACATGGGCCAAAACCAACCCCTACAGCACACTGGTGGCCCGCAACAGCTATCCAGCCCCTACAGCCCACAAACAGCCTAAAAACGCTAGCTAGACCTTGCCCCGACACAAGGAACCCTAAATAATTTTCGCGGACCTCACTAGGATATCACACCTGTGAACCTTGATAAACATATAATTAAGTTTAGACAATATATAATGACAACTTGGGTATATACGATGAATAATAATCATGCTTAGCAATGCTTTAGATGTAGAATGGATAAGTTGGATAAACTAGTCAAATAAAACTTTGTAATATTGAGAAATGATGATGGTTACAAGTATTTTGGTATAAAAACTCAAAATAAATCTATAGTTTTGATGTAGGCGATTACTGGCAATAGTTGGATGTACATGTGGTTTGCACGTAGTGTAGGGGAAAATTATCGCTCGAATTGGATTAAGGATCAAACTATGGGTTATTTTCAAGCCAAGACAACCATACAACTACAAGTGCTGATATGGGACAACCGTAAACTAATTAAGTTATCTAGACTAACTTTGCACATTGGAAGGCTGTAGTAGTATGGGCATTCTGGACTGATTGCTCAAAGGGATGTCCACACTGAGGTGATTATGGAACAAATGTTTACCGATACAATGGTGTACACCATGCTATGGGGAGAAGCAAGACAGTGGGATATGAAACCATTTGTCGTACCGTATATACCAATATTTTCTGCCGCCATAGTATTGGTTTATCGTCATCGGGTTGGTGAAAAGTTAACCTAGGTAATGTAAAGGTTTTTGTCATGAACATTCTGGCCACACGCCAAAGGTGTGCAAAACATGCGGCAAAAAGAAAAGGTCATGACTTGTGGGTAAAGTTGTACACCTCTGCAGAGTGTAAATCTTCGAAAATCCGCATTTGCGGTCAGGGGCACTTGGTAAAGTCATCACATAGTTAGATGTTTTATTACTTTTAAAATGGCTTGGTTTCATCTGTTATGCCTCGTGTTGGCAAAGAATGGTGTTGGCAGAAAATGGACGTCTCGATGCTCACGTCGTGAAGGACTGTGAGTTATTACTTATGTTTTACTTACTTGTACTTTCATATCAGTGAAACTTGCTTTACAAATTCTATTTGTAAATTACAACTTGATTTACAAAATTCAATTTTGCTTTATGCAAATTAACCGTAGAAGCCTCCTTTAACATGGCCTGCATTTCTGCATTTTGTAAATACATCTTAAGTCTCGCTGAGTACGAAAGTACTCAACCTTGCTTAATTTGTTGTTTTAGATGGAAAAGAAAATGAGGCTCCGCATATTACATTTCGACGCAGGGTATGGGAACTTCAATGAAGCGACCTTTCTAGAGATTATATCTTGTCAGTTGCCTGAGGGTTGGATGGGCACATTACAAGACTTTTGTTCTTTCTCTTTAATAATATTGTGTATGGGTCTGATTCCAATTGTTGTAATATGCGTACTAGCCACTGATCATAGAACTAGTATTGTATGCACATAGATTCTCATTTTAGCATTTTATGCAAAAATGAGGATCGTTACAATTGTGAATTTGTGAATTATCACTTGGGTTAATTTGTGAATCTTGCACTGTAAATTTGTGAATTGTAGTTATGCATTCAATTGGTTAATATATTTGAATTGATTTCTGAAATTGATGTGCTGCGTGGTGTAATATGTAATATGACATGATGTCTCTAATGGATGTGATAATGTGATAATATGCTTGTGATGTAATCTATAATCAGCTTGTATCAGAGGGTATGGCTAGTGTTTCCTGAGACTAGCCAATAATAAAAAAAGCATCATTAATATAAAATAATATCACAGATGATTTTTTATAAAAAATATCTTAGATATCTATAACATCATAGACGGTTATTCTTAGAAATCGTTTGTGATAGCTAGGACATCATAGACGGTTTCAAAGAAGAATCGTGTGTGATAGAGGTCACAACACAGATGATTTCAAATTCGAACCGTCTTTGATATAAAGGACATCACAGATAGTTTGAAAACTGTCTGTAATTTGCTGTTATTATCATTGACAGATGGTTACAGATGTTCACAAAACAATTTGTGGTGACGTTTTTGAACCGTCTGTTACATGATTTTCTGTACTAGTGATAACTTATATTAGAAGAAAGAGTCTATGTCACGTACAACAAAAAAAGGACTAAAATTCAAAATAAAAATAATTTGTATAGGAATTCAAGTCTGCATCAAAAAAATATGCAAATTTGGAATTAAAAATAACATAAATTTAGCAATTTAGTTTTCATACAAATTCAACTCCATGCCAAGTATAGTACAATAATATGTAAATTCATAATAAAAAACTATTAAAAATAAATTTGATTTGTATATAAATTCCTCTCCCAGTCATGGACAATCCCAAAATATGTAAATTTGAAATAAAAAATTCTAACAAAAACAGCAATTTGATTTGTATACAAATTCCGCTCCCTGTAAAGGACAATCCCAAACTATGCAAATTCGAAATAAAAATTATTAGAAAAATAACAATTTCATTTGTATACAAATGCTACACCCTGTAATATACAATCCAAAATTATTGAAAATAGGAATAAAATCTTACGTCCAAATACCAATTTTAATTGAATGCTAATTCCAATCACTGTCAAGTACAATCATATAATAAAAAAGAAAATTCGGAATAGAAATTAACAGAAAAATATCATTTTGAACTGTTGTATACTAATTCTACTATCTACCATGTACAATCCAAAGATAATAAAATTTGAAATTAAATATAAAAAATTACCGATTTAATTTGAATATGGATTCCAGTCGATGTAAAGTACAATATGGAAATATGAAAATTCCTAATAAAGTTAACAAAAAATAGCAATTCGATTTCCATAGAAATTCCACACCGTGTCAAGTATAAAATAAAATAAAATTAGCAATTTGATTTGTATGCAAATTCCAAACTAAAAACTTCGAAAATATGCAAATTAAATTCAGAATAAAAATTATAAAATAAAAACAATCATGTCTAAAAGTATGTATTTTCAAAATATATGGCCATCAATACGGTGGGTCCAATTTACAATGGCAAAGATTTAATATATATTTTTGATATCTATTTGATCCCATCGTAAAAAGTTTGTTGATACGATATTTTTCTTACATTAAAAAGTTGATGAGTTCGCAGCCTCAGCTAGCTAGACTGGGTACGCTACCCATTCTCTTTGTAACTTGCATGCTCGTAATCTCTCTGTTCTTTAAATGCGTGATTATAAATTTATTTACAGTTTGGTACGAGCCATCTTTACATTTTAATATCTAGAATAGTTTAATTACTTGATTAGTTGATATGAGTTCATATATATTATCTACTTTTTTTTAAGAAAAATGTTCATATAGATTATGCGCTTTGCATTCTGAGACGTGTGAACAAGGTCAGGCAGCCACTATGAAAACGTGCACTGTGCATGGAAGGTCGCAAAGGAAGCTCTTCTCAATTTTCACGTGTTAGCAACCGTCTTTATTTATTTTTTCCAATAATTCTCTAACTAAGCCAGATTAAATATGAACTCTTATGACCCTATTTGGGACTTCTTCTGATTGTATAGATTATGAATTCTTCAAGAATCAAATGGGTGACAACCTCTGATTCTCTAAGAACAGATTTTGGATTCTCAAAAAGCTTCACCACAACTAGAAGTAGATTTGTACATAAATTTAGAAGCTATCATCCATCTGATTTTTAGAGAATCCAGAATCTGCATAATCAAAAACTATCCCAAACAGGACCTATATTAACTCCTAAACAAACCAATAAAATCCGGCACTCGCAATACCTAATTTCAAAAGCATGCATGAAATTGTCCTGTTAGCATAGTACTACAGGATTTCTATCTTAAAGATTGAAATCTCGGAGCAGGTTCAACGTCGAAGGTTCAAACGGCTGGTGGGAATACACTAAGATTGGAGATTACTAAAATTAGAAGAGAAGGCGTATACAGTGTCTAACTATGACAACAAGAACAAAGAAGCAAATCATCGATGATGGATGATGGTGAGGAATAGAGCAAAGGTGTTTCGTGCGTCTTAAATATATGGATTATTTGCTAAGTGTTTGTCCTATCCATGTAATAGCTATACCAATTTCTTCATTAATTAATATCGATTCACCCATTTATGGCAAGAATAGTATTTGTTGAGCATATCCCAATCTACAGGATGAAATTCTGTGATATAAGGCCACTGTTGCGTAGAAGATATGATTTGGAACCACTCCCTTTTTGGAGCTCTAAGAGAACTGTCTCCAGAGAAGAAAATAGGAAGTATCACCTGATCGTATCAGTCTCCAGGAGCACCGCCTCATCAAACCATATCTATTCTATAAAAAGGAGCAGAGCCTTATCTGCACTAGAGAGAGAGAGAGATAAGAGTCACGAAGAGAGGATCAGATAACTTTTTAGAAAAGTAGTGGATTAGATCAGAGAGAGAGAGGATTGTACTTTTTATTTTTTTATCTAAACTACAGAGAGTCCTTCGTAATCCTTCATAAATTTTTTATTTTTGGAGACTCAAGTTCATTGTTTCAACTATTGGTAATTGAAGTGGTAAGTTCCTTTCTTTCACGTTTTAATGATATTTCTCCATTTCAATTCATTATCAATGTGTGAGTGGTTCGTATAGGCAGAGGGCATGTAGGGGACAGGTATGAATCGTAGTCATGCAATTAATCCTTAAGTGATTATGGAGAAAAAATTGGGTTTCATTGGAATTGTTGATTAAACTTTATGTGCTTGGTGTATTATCGAATTTAAGACACCAAGTAATTAACATGATATAGATTGATCGTTCCGATCTGTAGGATAATCTTTGGTTGCAGTAATAAGTTGGAGATCCGCATGGTGACAAACAGGAGTTAGTGTAATCCGAAGAGTCTGAGTTACCACAAAACCTAATGCATTGATATTGTAACACAACATTAATCCGAAGAGTCTTGAGTTACCACAAAACCTAATGCATTGATATGGTAATACAACCTTAATACTAAAGTGATGCTGGCTCAATCAGGCCAGGAGGTGGACAGCAAATCTAGGAATCCCACAAGCGGGGGAACGGCGGCACAAGGGTAACTTGCCTACAAAAATATAGATTATGATGTGATCTCACTAACTTATGATATACATCGTCACCTACCAATCTACTTTGAACTAAAATCTCCAATGCTAGTCTAGTATCGCATTTGAGCCCTTTATTTTATCTGATGCTTGCATTTACTTTTTACTCAATTATCATAATTAAATTCCTTTTTAACTTTATCCATTGCGATTATTACTAGTGTTAGGTGTAATTGCATTCAAGGGAGAGTAGCTTTCATTTGCTCCTTTTTCGTTCTATAAACCTTAAAATACTTCAAATGAAAGTGCTACAATGGTCTTGTGCACTTGCAGGTCATTAGTGTTAAATAGACGTGGGCATCGTGCGTTACTAGGCCGACATGGCACAGGTACAACGAGCCACGAGCCTAGACCGTGCCATGCCCCATTGGCTGAGCCGGCTAGCCGGCTAGCCGGCCCATCGTACCAACCGTGCTGGCCCGACTCGCCTTCAGCGAACCGTGGCACGGCCCATTAGCGAGTCATATCAGTTTTTTGATGTGCCAGTCCAGGTCTAGTCTATTTGCACTATTGTGACGAGAGGGAAGGAGCCGAAGACATACGAGGCTAATGCAGTGTACAAGAGTATTGGGTGGAAAGAACTAAATTTTATTTATTCTTGAATAACTATAAAGTTACTGCCACACACTACTATAGAAAGGCTTATATTAGACGCCTCATCACAGACGGTTCCTCAAAAACCTCTGTGACGATGAACATCACTGACGGTTCTATATTGCAACCGTCAGTGACATCATCACAGACGGTACTCTTCAAAAACCGTCAGTGATATACATCAATATCACAGACAGTTTTAGTTAATAACCGTTTGTGATATCCTGTATTATCCCATACGATTTTTTAATAAAACCTTCTGTGATAGATCACTGACAGTTTTATTATAAAAACGTCTGGGATTCTATGTTTATCACTGATGGTTTTTGAGTAGCACCATCTGTGATATCTCTCGGCGATATATAATACAGAGAATCGATCACTTGGTGCATTTTAGGGTTTCGGGATCTATCTTTCATTCAGCTGCGGCTGTGAGGCGATTTGGTAAAAGAAGACAATTAATTTTTAGGGGTGATTGAAGATCCATTTGATTTTGGTGATCTAAGGTTAGTAATGGGGTCTAATTGCATTATATTCAAGATCTAGCTTGGTGTGGAGAGAATTTGATGATTTTTTAGATCTAGTTTGTAGATCCATGTGTTCTTTTCTATATAAGGGTAGTAATGGGTTCTAATTGCATTATATTCATGGTCTAGCTTGGTAAGGAGAGATTGATTTTGAAGGGTGTTTGTAGATCCATATTTTCTTGGTGATTTAAGGTAAGTAATGTCTTGGGTTCTAATTAATTGCTTTATATTCGAGATATTACTTGGAAGAGAATTTGAAGATTTTTTAGATCTAGCTTGTAGATCCATGTGTGATCTTGTTGATCTAAGGTTTAGTAATGGGTAACTACATTATATTCAAGATCTAGCTTGGTAAGGAGAGAATTTGAAGATTGTTTACATCTAGCTTGTAGTTCCATGCATGTGCATGTTCTTAGTGATCAAAGGTTAGTAATTGGTTAATCTAACTGCATTATTATATATAAGATTTAGGTAGCTAGTTTGGTGAAGAGAGAATTAATTTAAAGATTGTGTTTAGACATTTACGAATGTGTGCATATATACGGACACCTAGTGTACTTTAATATTTAACACTAAATGCTATATGCGTAGTGTAGATGGACTGTATCTAGATGTACGCTAAGAATAGTGCGAGTGCTGAGTATATTAATGGCGTCTCCGATTTTAGAAGAGCTGCAGAGGAGGATATGTTAAAGAAAGGGGTGCAGTTTATGTCTTGTCTATGCATTGACTGTGAGAATCTGAAGATGTTTCGAAACTCTGTGTAGATCGAAGCACACTTGATTCTGAGGGGTTTAAAAATGGGGTATACATGTTGGACCAGTCACGGTGAAGAGTAGGATATACAGGAAGTAGGTAGCATTAACATCGTCGACGAAGTCAATGATATGCCGGATGATCATATCGATTGTGCTTCAATGAGGATAGGTTGCAGGATGATAATCTGAATCAGATGCTGCGCGACCAGATGGGAACCGTGATGACAGTGAATATGGTAAATTCCGGGACTTGATGGAGGATATGGAGAAACCTTTGTTCTCACGCTGCAAGTCAAAATACACAAGGTTGTCATCCGTGCTAGAACTGCTGAAATTGAAGCCATGCAACGGTTGGTCCGACAAGAGTTTCACATCGTTTTTACATCTATTGGCATATATGCTTTCAGAGGGAAATGAGTTGCCGACAACCACCTACAAAGCTAAGAAGGTTCTTTGTCCCTTGGGAATGGAAGTAGAAAGAATACATGCATGTCCGAACGATTGTATCCTGTACCGCAAAGAGTACGCAAACTTGCATGTATGTCCTGTATGCAACGCATCCCGGTACAAGCGTAAGAGTCATTCAGATGATGACAGCGAGGACATCGAGGTGAAGAAAGGACCTCCTACTAAGGTGGCATGGTATCTGCCTGTAATCCCTCATTTGAAGCGTTTGTTTGCGAACCCAAATGAGGCAAAACTACTGCGTTGGCACTCGGAGGAGCAGAAGAACGATAGAATGCTAAGGCACCCTACTGATTCCATCCAGTGAAGAAACATCGATAGGAGATTTCAAGAATTCGGTGCAGATCTGAGGAATATAAGGTTTGGATTGAGTACAGATGGAATGAATCCTTTCGGTAACATTAGCAGCCGGTATAGCACTTGGCCCGTGAATCTCTGTATCTACAACCTTCCTCCTTGGTTGTCTATGAAGCGAAAGTACATTTTATTGTCTGTACTTATCCAAGGACCGAAACAACCTAGGAACGATATTGATGTGTACCTAGCACCATTGGTGGAAGATTTGAAAACACTATGGTTTCCCGGGGTACAGGTATGGGATGAGTATAAACGAAAGAACTTCACTTTGCACTGCCTTTTGTTCTGCACTATAAATGATTACCCTGCCCTTGGTAACCTATCAGGCCAGAGTACAAAAGGAACCAAAGCCTGCACTCACTGCTTAGATGATACCGAGAGTGTGGCTGAATCACTCGCGCAAAACCATGTACATGCGTCACTGTAGGTTTCTTCGGAGGAATCACCTATACCGCAAGATGAAGAAACAATTCGATGAAACGAATGAAGACGGTTTAGCTCCAAAGCCTTTATGTGGGACAAATATTCCTGATATGGTTAAGAACTTGGATGTTGTATTTGGAAAGGGACATAAGTAGAGGTCTCGTGAGAAGAGCATGTGGAAGAAAAAATCAATATTTTGAGACCTATTTTATTGGGAGCAGCTATATGTTCGGCACTGCATTCGACATCATGCACATAGAGAAGAATGTATGTGATAGCTTGATTGGTCTGTTACTAAATATTAAGGGTAAAACAAAGGACGATATCAATGCATGGCTTGACTTGGTCAATATGGGCATAAGACCTGAGTTAGCACCGAAAGAGACCAATAAAGAACGAACGTATTGCAAACCTGCTTGTTACACTTTATCCAAAGCCAAGAGAACTAAACTGTGCCAGTGCTTGCATGGTGTGAAAGTTCCGTCCGATTACTCCTCCAATATTAAGAGACTTGTTTTGATGCAAGATTTGAAATTAACTGGCATGAAGTCCCATGATTGTCATGTGCTGATGACACAAATGCTCCCTGTAGCAATTATAAGTATTTTACCGGTTAAGGTCCGGGAGACAATTACGAGGTTGTGTTATTTCTTTAACATAGTTGCTCAGAAGGTCATCGATCCCGAAGCACTAGATGCTCTGCAGGTTGAGGTGGTGATGACTCTATGTAATTTTGAGATATATTTCCCTCCATCGTTTTTCGATATCATGGTCCATCTCATTGTTCACCTTGTGATAGAGATAAAGATGTGCGGGCCCGTGTTCCTACGTAGCATGTACCCATTCGAGAGGTAAATTGGAATTCTCAAGTCCTACGTACGGAATCGATCTCGGCCAGAGGGTAGCATTGTCGAAGGTTATGCAACCGAAGAGGTCATCGAGTTCTGTGTCGAGTACATGGCTCAGGTCGAACCAATAGGTGTACCTCGATCTCGCCATGAGGGGAGACTCCAGGGCATCGGGACCATTGAAAGGAAAGCAATCACGCCTGATCCGGTTGCCTATGCTTAAACTCATTTCACAGTTTTGCAACACATGACTGTAGTGTCCCCGTACATCGATGAGCATAAGCACTGGCTATGGCAAGAGAATCCAATGTGATAGGAGTCTTGGATCATAAAAAAGCATAACCTTCAGTTCAACAGATGGTTGAATGGGCGACCTATCACTACGACCTCGTCAGGTGATACACTCACATGGTTGGCAAAAGGGCCAACATTTACAGTTGTAATATGGAAAGGATATGACTTAAACGGATACACATTTTACAAGAGAGATCAGGATATGAAGAGCACAAACCAGAACAGCATTGTCCACATAGATGCGTTCAATACAGCTAGGTCTACGAAGTGCTCCTACTATGGGTTCATAGAGGAAATTTGGGAGCTCGACTATGTACTATTCAAGATCCCCTTATTTCGATGCCGTTGGGTCCACCTCCAACATGTGAAGATTGACAAGTACGGTGTTACTACTGTCGACCTCGCACGTGTCAGATACCAAGATGAACCATTCATACTCGCTAACCAAGCTGTTCATGTATTCTATATAATCGACCCGTCCAACAAGAAGAGACATGTAGTTCTTCAGAAAAAAGGAGGATTGTCGGAGTAGAGAATGTAGTAGATGAGGGAGAATACAATCAATTTGATGAGTTGCCTCCTATCAGAAACAGCATCACGGTCCAGGAAGAACAACCCGAGGAAGCTAGCTACACATGCGTCGATCATTGTGAAGGGCTAATTTTTATACAAAAGAATAAGCAAGTCGAGTTATGATTTTAGGTGTACTCTCCAACATAATAGATTTGTTTGTAATGAGACCCTTGAAATTCGAAACAACTTTGTGTATATATGCATCTGGTTTATTTAATAAAGTTCCATTTCTTTTAATGATGTTGCTTCATCTACAATTCCATATACATTATACATTATTCACAATCGATTATACATTATACATGTAGGTGCTGTGAAGATGTTGTAGGCCAAGAAGGCCAAACTACTGAGGGGTCTGTGACCTGCAACATCACAAACAGTTCTATTTTATAACCGTCTGTGATGAACATATAACAGACAGTTCTATTGTAGAACCATCTGTGATAATAAACTGTCACAGACGGTTCTATTTTACAACCATCTGTGATAATAAACTGTCACAGACGGTTCTATTTTAGAACCGTTTGTGATGTTTATTATCACAGATGGTTCTAAAACAGAACCGTCTATGATATGGGATCCCTATAAAAAGGCCACTCTTGCAGATTGTTCATTCTCCACTCCAACGCTCAAAACCATAGCTTTGTCTCCTGAGTGCCGACGCTTCGTCTCCCATTTCGACGCCTCCCCCCCGACCTCGCCGCCGCTTCCGGCCAGCGTCTCCCATCCTCAGTGCCTCACCCACACTGTCTTCGGCTCCCCCACCGCCTACGACGAGCTACACCCTCACCGACCGCCTCGACGACCGTGGCTACACCCTCAACTGCCACCTCGATGACCGTGGCTACACCATCACTGGCCGCCTCGACGAGCATGGCTACACCCTCATCAGAGAAGGTAAAGCGTGTATTGTTCACCGTGTGCTATATATTCTTACGATGCAAGTGATGTCTTCTATGTAAGCTTATTTTCATGGTAATCTGAGTAGATGGGTATGACTTCAGTAGCTTCATCACTCTCTCCATGTTATGTTCTGTTGCTTTTTCTTTTTTGTTAGCATATCTCCTACACTTTAATTTATGACATTAGGCTAGTTAAGCTTTTGTTTTTTTTATGATTGCTGAATCTACAATGCCCCCAAACTCTTCTATGGCTTTGTTTGGACCGAAGTGCATTGCAGCAGAATGCAGTGATTACTTAAACAAAGATAATCTGAAAATTGAGTGTTTGAGTGACTTCGATAACTTTGATCCAAAGAAATGACACACTGCTTTGTTAAATTTTTTATTACTTAAACAATGGTGATTTGATCTGATTGATTTGGAAAAATGCATGTGTAATGTAACATGTGAAATTAACACTAGTCAAGTTGGTTCTGTAATGTAACATGAATGGGCTCTGAGCATCTGAATCACTTTAAGAGCTAAGTTATCCATAGAGAAAAAGTATAGCTCATACCTTCTTAGAGATGAAATTAGTCATTAACTTAATTAAATAATAAGTCTACATAAATAAGTGAGATGAGGGACTTAATTAATGGCTAAAACATTCCCATGTTTGTGTATGATTTATTCTTATCTAGCTTTCATTCTTATGAAATTAAGAGTGAAGTTCTAACTTGTGTTGTTGGCCACATTGTTATATGACAAAATCTTCATAAGTTGTCTTGCTTACAATTGTTGCTTTTTTTATGGGACATTGTTGCAAGAATAAATTTAATTTGAACATATGACTTCTCTTATGTCCTTTCCATCCAACAGTGAGCCAATGATGAGTGATTCCTCCACTTGTACCCATTAAATATACTTTCATATAATAAATATACTACCTTTGTACCCATTAAATAAAAGCAGTCATCAATTGGTAGCCTTCCTTGCTTGATTCCTTTTCTTTCCTGTTGAGCCATGACAACCAGCCTAGATTGCAGGATGGCGTCACTACAAGAATCAAGGAAAAATTCGTGGGCCAAAAACCCACGAATTTAGGCCAAAACCCACGAATTTAATTTAAATTCGTGAGCAAACCGTCGAATTTAGTTCACGAATTTAACTCGACGAAATTAATCAATTAAATTCGTGGGTTTCTGCCAAGCCCACGAATTTAATTGGGAATCTAAGTTAAATTCGTGGGTTTAATAAACCCACGAATTTAACAGATTAAATTCGTGGGTTTAATAAACCCACGAATTTAACAGATTAAATTCGTGGGCTAAATAACCCACGAATTTAATCTGTTAAATTCGTGGGTTTATTAAACCCACGAATTTAACTGGAGCAGCCAGATAAATTCGTGGATTTTGAATGGCTCACGAATTTATCAGTAATTTTTACAAAAAAAAATATATATATCCATATATATATCCAAATGTATATATATTTATATATATATATGCATCGCACTCAATACATATAACAAAGAAAAGAAAAGGCAAAAAGAAAATTGAAACTAAAAATTGCTAAGCGAAGAATAAATAAGAAGGATCATCTATTTTGTTCAAATCTCATCAGAAACACTAACACAAAAGACAAACTCCACAATGAAGTTCAAGCGAACGAAGAATTAACAAACGAGACACCAAACCTATTACCACTACTAAAATACTGAAACCTACCTTTTAACTCTTCAAACCCGGCTTAAAACTAAGTCTCCGAAATGTACAAAATTTCGGCATGACCTCTCTAGTAAATAGGACATCCACTCAGCAGACAAAAAAATATTTGCAGTTATAATATATATATCAATCTCTCAAACCAGAAGGAGACATTCTAGCAGATCCTTAGATAATCCAATCACACATCCAACGGCAATTTGTAAACTACGCAATGACGTACAACACATTACAACCGCAATAGATACAATCCACATTCCATTAAAATAAGTCCATCACAATAAATCGATCACAACGTATCCATTACAACAAGTTATAAAGTACAACAGTTATACACCAATCGAGCTCACAATGGAATTCATGCCTCAGGGTTGTTGGAGTTGTGGGCGCTACCACCACCATCGTATTTGTTGAAGATGTCTTCTATGATGTAAATCGTTAGTACGTCTTTGGAGGGCGTGACCTAGAAACCCGCAAGTTCAAGGTTAACTTAGGTTGTGCTACAAGTAACATTATCTTTGATTCACATGAATATCAATATGAGAATATCAATAGTACTATTCAACCAAGACACAATATGAGAATATCAATATGACAGTCAAGCTAAACAAGAATAGATACTATATATAAGAACTACACGTACGAGCTAGTCAAGATATGCTGCAATAATCATATGAACATCAATCTCATATTCAATGAAGCATCAAAGTAATACTCTCTAGTTTTAACATAAGGCCAAGATTACAACTAAAATTATTTAATTCAACTTCCAAAGACCCTAATTGCATCACTGAGTATTCAAAAGATAACAAACAGTGAAAATAGTTGAAAGAAGCAATTAAGAGTTTTGGTAGTCATTTTAAGAGTTCAATATACAAAGTACAAATATAAAGCATTCTACAAGGATAAACAATCAGATTGTACATGGGCAAACAACACATTCTACAAGGATGCCATATAAAGCATTTAAAACATAAGTTTACAATTGAACAAGTTGTCTTAAGATAACTTTTCAATTCCAAGAAGTCAGCACAATATAAGGTTCGAAATCAAAAGTCGTTGACAGAAAGAAAAAATCAAATAGCACGTAATGGGTTAATGATTTGGTAAACCATCACTTATCTACAGGAGCAAAGCAATGAACTTTCATAAGCACACAAGTAAACCTTTTCAAGTATGAACATTGAGATGATTTGTGCAAGGTTTAAGAAAGAGTTGCCTAAATGTCCTAAAATCGACTAAGTTATGCATTTCAACTGAAATTATCACTATTGCAACAGATTACTCAGATTGATATATACTAAAAGAATGAACTAGATTTCCTACGGAAGTATATGTCCATCCGCTGCACATGTAATCTCATATTCAATGAAGCATATGTAATCTCATATTCAAAGAATGAACTAAAGTTCCTACGGAAGCATATGTAATCTCATATTCAATGAAGCATATGTAATCTTACATGTAATCTCATATTCAAAGAATGAACTAAATTTCCTATGGAAGCATATGTAATCTCAACTAAATTGCAACTAATGTTCCTAAATTTGAGCAAGAGAAAGGAAGGGATGGGGCAGGTAGCTCACCAAGTCATCAAACTCCACAACAAAGTTCAAGCGAACGAAGAATTAACAAACCAGACACCAAACCTACTACCTCTACTAAAAGACCGAAACCAACCTTTTAACTCTTTAAAACCGGCTTAAAACTAAGTCATTGAAATGTACAAAATCTCGGCATGACCTCTCTAGTAAATAGGACATCCACTCAGCAGACAAAAAAACATTTGCAGTTATAATATATATATATCAATCTCTCAAACCAGAAGGAGACATTCTAGCAGATCCTTAGATAATCAATCATACATCCAAAACGGCAATTTGTAAACTACGTACGCAATGACCACCACGCACGCCGTACTGTTGAAGATGTCTTCTATGATGTAAATAAGTGAAATGCGTCTTTGGGCGTGACCGAAACACCGTAAGTTCAAGAATTGACAAACTTAGCTCGTGTCGCAAACTTAGAATGTTTTCGACATCCATACCTGTGGTATCGTTTGAGGTGGCTGCAGGGCCCACGGGTTGAAGTACATAGGCATTCCTTGGCTTGGCATAGGTGGTGGGTACATGTAGAACGGGTTTGGAGGCTAGGAGCCCTGTAAGGCATAGACAGGTACATTATGCCACATATAAATCATTCATTCAAATTTTGAATAACGAATTGAACCGATCCGTCTTTACCTGTGGTGCCTCTCCTGCAGAAGGTGGCTGCATCTGTGGAGTGAACATGTAGAATGGAGGAGGAGGCTGGGAGCTCTGTGGATCATAGTTTGTGATATGAAGTATACATAATAGAGATTTTTGAAAATAAAGAATGCATGAGAATATCATATAACCTGAGGTGCATCTCCTAGGGGTGGTGCCTGCATCCCAGTAGGGTTTATGAAGACGCGGGGAGGTGAGCACCCTGTGATGCTTCTCCTTGTGGTGGTGGCTGCATGTGCGGAGAAAACATGTAGAAGGGAGGTGGCTGGGAGCCCTATGACATAATAGTCCAGTTTGTGAATTCGTGATTTTACGAGCTAAGTGAATTAAAGATTAATGAACTCAAGTATCTTTACTGCATGAACAGGAGGCGAAACACCGCACGTTAGGTCCAAGAGATTGTGATGATTCTTGCATATAGATTGTTTGTTAGATTTTAATCACAAATGTAAACTTGAGCGTTTTGTTCAAAGTTGAGATTGTACTGCAGATACATTTTCATGTATTACGAGTCTTCTCGGCCTGCGAGCTTCTCTCGTGCTTGATGAGACTCTTCTCGCTTGACGAGCCTCCTCTCACGCTTCACGAGCCTCCTCGTGCGCTTGTGCTTCCCGTGCGGACCTCGACGAGCGAGCACTCCCCTGTGAGGAAACCGAGCCTCGTGGAGGATGATCGCAGTCCACAACTCCATCCCCCATGGCCCACCTACAAATGATACATACTGAAATGTGACCATGCAACATTTTTTTTCCTTAGTAGAGCGAAAACAAATAAAATCAGTTTTATTAACGAACCTCTCATGCTTTAGGCCCCCTCCAGCGTGGTACAACGCTTCCACATCGATCGGTGCGACCCTCCAATCAACCTTCGGCCCATGACGTTGTGTCATTTGTTCCGCATATGGCGCTTTGCAAAGCAACATTTTGGTGCTCTGGATGTAAATTTGCATAAAACATATTGTGTCATTTATACTAACCATCCTCTCACTAGCCCGTCGTCGCACAACACATCCGGTTCGTGGATCCTCGCCTTGGTGCCCCGGATGTAAACTTCCACAAAAGTGGGAGTACTCCCACTTCGACCTCCTACGATGCAAAGTTATAAACATAGTGACAAATTCACTAACAATTATAATACCGATACTTACCATGCGTTGCTCTAGGCCAATGTGTCCGTCTGCGCCGTACTTGTGCTTCCCCAATCTACTTCTTACATTCCTTGATTTCTATTTGATTTTTCTTGAAAATCCTCAGACCCCAAGATCTGCACATCCACCTCCAAGCCTCCATGTCCTTCATTATCCAATCGACCGAGCTCTGGAGATACTCTTGTTCTGTCAGGTGTATCCTCCTCGCCTCTGGTCCTCTTCTCATGTTCACCTTCTTCACCCTCTTGTAAAAATTGATGATAGCTTGAATCCGTGCATTGTTGAACGAATCTCTGACAACCTTTTGTGCCGCCCTGTTGAAGACGCTTTTGGCCTTCTTTAATCGTCTTCGTTCTCAAGCCGGAACCTCTCCTGCATATAATCACACACTGTCAAATTGTACTTACATTTAAAGCAATACTCAAATAGAGTAAATACATAACACAAACTCACCCAGAAGCCAGCCCACATTGTGCCCTGACATGTTTGGTTGTCTTCGCCTCCTTCCACGTTCTCCTTCAACGCCCAGTGCTTCCAGTTGTGGGCCGCGAATCTATCCCCGCCTGACTCAACCATGCCAGGGTAGTAGTGCCGCCAAGGGCTCCCAAACATGGCGTTAACCTTTGTAATGTGGCCCGTCCAGTCCAACCCGGCTCTTTCCGGTGCCTACAACAAAATACAAGACAAAGATGCATCAAAACAATAAGTTGTCACTTAGCTAATGCTAAAGAGAAGAAATAAGCATTACTGCTCCGTGTACCTCTATCAACCTCCTATCGACCGGGTTGCATCTCGGATGAACCGAGATGGTTTCTGAAACACGAAATGCAAATAATTAGTTCATAGACATTACAATGTAAATATGGAGATTAAATGATAATCCAATACTACACATATACGATGGTACGAAGAAGACCGCCCTCTTCAAGCGGCTCTAAGGTCGCCTCCAACTCTGCATCGGCATTGCCTCGGCCTCGGCATCTGCATCTGTGTCTGTCGTCCCACGCCACCACCCCAACGACCTCCTCGTCGTCGCCTCGCCCATGTCGTCATGCTCACATCCCAAGCGCCCCTCCTCGCAACCCCTACCCCTCGTCCTCCTGTGGCTGCTCCCGCGCCTGTTCTCGTGCCTGCTCATCGAAGCACCTCTGGAGCTGCTCCTGCCGCTGCCTAATCTGCGCCGCCCCAGCAAATATGGCGCTGCCGACCGTCGAGTCCTGACCATCAGAACCCTTGTTCCTCGACCTTCTAGAGGACGACCCGCTGAACTTGCCTTTAAGCTTGTCAACCTGATGCCTGAACATACTCATCTGTTCAAATTTGACAAGAGTTAGTATACAGGTTTACAAATAATTTTCAATAACTTGCAAAAATGAATGAGACAACTATAACATGTAAAAAATGAAGGAGACAACAATGACTTGTAGAAATGAACGACGCAACAATAATCTTACAAAATATACATATCAAAAGTCATCGGCATCAGAATCTGCTTCTGCGACTCGTATTTCATTGAGACGTGCTTGAAGACGTGCAATCCTTCGACTTTTGAGGCGTTTCCATGACGGGCCGGGTTCATCTGTTATTACGTCGTGGCATCGGTAGGTAATTGATCGAGTCTGCCCGTCGGAGACAAGGAAAGAATCCCCATAGCTTCTTCTTGATATACATCACCCACATCATCCTCTCGTTACTTGCCACATCGAAACATCCCAGGAGGATATACTTGAGGTTAACTTTAAATACAACCCACCAAGCCTTCAAGCTACGGTGAGGATAGCTCAGGTAGTACACCTGCTCAACCTGATGTGCAAGCACAATGTTATTGATATGGCCCTGAAGCCGCGAACTGTGCTTCACCTCCACCATCCCAAAGTCATCGACACATGTGCCGTTGTGTGGATCGAACCAATGGCAATCAAAAAACACAACCTTTAGTTCTTTAGCACCCCCAAAGGTATACTCAATTATGTTTTGTACAACACCGTAGTAGTCTAATATATCACCGCTGGAATCGGATGACGTTGTGACTACTCCGCTGTTTGAAGTGGCCGCAAGTGGACGGCTAGCTTCTAATTTCACTTTGTCAAAAGCGGAACCCGTTCACATCACAGCGACTATAGCTCCTTGCCGTCACATCACCATGTGAGAGTGCCGGAGATCCTCGAGGGACGGAGGCATCACGCATACACTATATAGCAACATGCATCCTTTGTTAGTCTAATATTAAGTTACTACAACAATTCATTTTAGAAAAATGAATAAATAGGCAAATTACATCTTGTGGAACCATTGCACGAAGCTTGGGCGCCTTTCAACCCATCACGGCGTAGGTTATCCAATTGCTTAGTTGTGGGTTGTCGAGTTGACTTCAATTTTCTTTGTCAAATACTCGCATCATTTGTTCTCGGGTTAAAAGGACACTACTTTGAAATGTTGAAAACATAATTGAGAAAGTCACTTACTCAAAATATTTTTCAACTTCTACCATGTTAGTGAACATGTAAAGCATGGCGAGTTCCACTCCTCATACTCAACATGGTGTGCGATTATGCGACCCAACAGAGTTGACCCTTACATTGAAAAAGCTTAAGTTCGCTCAACGGTTCTTCTTCCGCGGCACGGTACCGATTCCTAGGGACATTCACGTTGTGCTTGAGTGCGAAATACTTTGTTGAGAAATTTGTGATCTCTTTACTTGCATAAGCCTCTGCGATACACCCCTCTACCCTTGCCTTGTTGCGCACTGTAGCTCTAAGCTTTTTCAACTCCCTTTCCTGACTATACATCCATCTGAACTGCGCAGGACCTCCAACCTTCGCTTTCCAAGGTAGATGCACTAGCAAATGTTGCATCACATTCATAAAACCAGGTGGGAAAGTTTTTTCCAACTTGCATACAAGCAATGGAATTCCCTTCTCTAACCACGCATCAACGTCTTGAGATTTCGACCGCATATCGCTTATAGAAGTGGCGAGCTCGGCTAACATCCTCCACAACTCATTATCAAAATAGCCACGAAACATTACCGGAACAAGTCTTTCCATGATAATATGGTAATCATGACTCTTTAGCCCGTTTAGCTTACCGGTGCTGACATTCACAACCCGTTTTATGTTAGATGCATAGCGATCAGGAAACTTTAGAGTTTTCAACCACCTCAAAATCTGTTTACGGTCTTCTGGCTTCACACAGTATGGAGCTCGTGGCCGGCTCTCATTTCCATTTAAACCAACTTTAACCTCAAGCCACAGCCTAGCACAATGATCACCCATGTCTTTCCTAGCACTCACGTTATCCTTTGTTTTGTCGGTTACATCAAACACCATGCTTATGATGCTTTCTGCCACATTACGCTCTTGGTGCATCAAATCTATGTTATGCGGCAGAATCAAAGCTTTCGCGTAAGGCAGCTCCCAAAGAAAAGAAATATGAGTCGGTTGTGCTCCTTTCCATAGCCAGTGAAACCCACTTCCGTAGATCGTACAAGTCGACTATGCCATTCAGCTATCTCCTCTCCTGTGAGTCGCTTCGGCAGCCCTTTTTTAACTTCCTGTCCTTTTCAAAATGCTTTGGCGTCGTTCCTAAAAGGGTGCCTTGCCGGAAGCCATCGTCGATGGCAATCGAAGAATGTGATCTTTTTACCGTGCGTGAGCCTGAATGCATCAGAGTCAGCCATACAAATTGGACAACACAGGCGACCATGAACACACCAGCCGGCCCAAATGCCATATGCCAACAAATCATGGACCAACCACAGGTATGCGGCTCGTAAGGTAAATTCTCTACCACCAACGCTGTCGTATGCCTTTTCCCCTCGCCACAACTTCTTCAGCTCATCAATTAAGGGCCGCATGAACACATTGAGATCCTTCCCTGGATGCTTAGGACCTGGAATGACAAGAGCAAGGAATATGAACCCCTTTTTCAAGCAAATCTCAGGTGGAAGATTATACGACATGATGAAGACCGGCCAACAAGAGTAGGGGCTAGCGCTTGTGCTGAAAGGTGTGAAACCGTCCGTGGACAAACCAAGACGGACACTCCTAGGGTCGCTTGCAAATGCAAGATCGAATCGGTCCAATGCCTGCCATGCCTCGCCATCAGACGGATGCACCATCATATCCGGGTCTTGGTCCTCATGTTTACCTTCTTTGTGCCACCGTATATGTTTCGCTGTTTCTTTTGACATGTACAGCCGTTTAAGCCTATCCGTGATCGGCATGTACCGAAGCTGTTTAGTCGCGACCTTGTAGTCATTGATACCCCTTCCTCATCTACTACCTCAACGAATCTGCACTTACCGCAATGCATACAATGGGTATCCTTGTCATGATCCTTCCAGAACAGTATGCAATTATTCTCGCACACATCAATCTTCTGGTAATTCATCCCCAGGCCGGCCATCAACTTTTTTGATTGGTACAAATACTTTGGCATCTTGTGGTTAGGCGGAAGGACATCATTCATTAGTTCAAGCAAAGCGTTGAAGCATTTGTTCGGAAAGTTGAACTTCGACTTCATCGACATAAGCCGTGTAACCGCTGCGGGGCGGTCACATTGGTCAAGTCATGCGACTTCTCGTCGAGGCGTCAAGTAGCCTATAGAATTCCTTAACCTCCTCCTTTGTGACCCTCCCGGAGTTAAATTCGATCCCCGCCAAGATCATCCAAAGATCTCTTCCATCCGGTCGTGATCCTCCACATGGTCGACATCTCTTCCATCTCAATGGCACGCCTGCGGCCTCTCCATGACGGTGCCACACCAAATAGTTAGACATGAACCCGTTTTGCAAATGTGATATCGCACTATATCCTTCTTTGTAGTAGCTATTATTCTCGCAGAGGGTACACGGGCAATACACATATTCGGCTCCTCCGGTGAATGCTTGCTTCAAGAAAGCATCCGTGATCGCCCCATTCTCTTGAGTGCCCCCATCACTCCTCCATCCGTCATACATCGCCTTCGATCGTCACCCATTATCAAAGCTAAACAAATGAAACGATGTCAGCGTCATTTGACCGTGGCTTAGGTGACAAAGACAACCCTATTAGGAAAGATGTGTTCTAAACCCACCTAAGAATGGAGGCTATTGCATGCGACACGTGACGTGCGCTCTGAACCGAGCGAAATTTCGTGACATAACCCATTGCTCTCCAAACGCATGCCCGATCTTTGGTGCGTCGGAGAACAACAGGTTATGTGGCGAAATCACGTTCGGATCGCCGCGTCACGTGCCCTATGCAACAACCAACATTCTCGGTACATCAAAATCTGTTGGACAATTCGGAACCGCGCACCTCACAAGCAAATGTGAGATCGCCGTTCGAAGCGGTGATGCCTATGCTCTCTCTTGTTCGACACAAACCCTAAACTCTAACGTTATATACAACAGCAGCGAAAATAAAAATATATATAACATATGCGTGAATATAAAATGAGATGAAATAACTTTAAACGAATATAAAAAGATGAAATATACCTTCTCCAACACCGGTGGGGCGTCGCGAGAGTCGAGGAGGGCGGGTGGCGCTAGCGACGGCGCAGGCGGCGCGGCGATAGCGCGCGGTGGTGGCGGCGAGGCGGGGCGGTAGGCGGGCGCCATTGTCGGGTGGGCGGCGGCGGCAGTGGCCAGCGGGCGGCGGCAGCGGTGATTGGGCGGGCGGGCGGCAGCGGTAAGCGGCAGGCGGGCGGGTAGCGTATGGTGGCGGGCGACCGGCCGGGCGGCGTGGCGGGGGCGGCCGGGTGGCGGCAGACGGCAACGGTGGCCGGCCGGCGGCGGAAGCGGCAGCGGCGGGCCGGCGGCGGCGCGCCTCGAGCGGCAGCGAAGCGGCAGGCAGTGGCCGGGCGGGGCAGCGGCGGCCGGTGGCGGCGGGCCACGGCGTGGCAAAGCCGCCGGCTGGGCGGTGTCGAGCGGCGAAAGGTGGCGCGCGCCGGCTGGGAGCGGCGGCCGGCGGCGGCTCGGCCGAGCGGGCGGCGCGGCAGCGCGCAGCAGCGGCGAAGCGCGGCGGCGTGGGCGTGGGGCGGCGTCCAACGCGGGGCGAGGCGGCAAGCGCAGCGGCGGGCGGGCGCGGCGCGGCGGCGGCGGCACGCGTGGGACGGGTAGACAGCAGCGTGTGCGTGCGGGGCTACGGGCCGAAGGGCTTTTTTTTGCCTCCGGTTAAATTCGTGGGGGATGTGGCCCACGAATTTAAAAGTTTAAATTCGTGGGTAACTGGTGGCCCTCGAATTTAAACGTTTAAATTTGTGTGTAATTTTTGGCCCACGAATTTAAATGATTAAATCCGTGGGTGTTTGTTGAGCGCACGAATTTAAATAAATAAATTCGTAGGTTTCATTTTGGCCCACGAATTTAATTAAAAACGTGGGTTTTATAGAAACTGACGAATTTAAATAAATAAATTCGTGGGTTTTTTTGGGCCCATAAATTTAAAAAACCCACGAATTTTTCTCTGTTTCTTGTAGTGCATCCCCTCATTCGTCATCTAAAGGATGTGATGATCCATTGAGAGGAAAACCTCCTCAAGGTCCAAGAGGAGAAAATAAAAGGCCAACGGACCGATATACTATCCCGGTGGTTAATCCAAAGGATGGGGCCCCTACTTAACCAAAAAAGGCAACGAATGCATTTAGGACATTGTGCGGGATAGTCGCACGGGAACGGGTCCCCATTACCTGTCCATCCTGGAAGTCACTGACTGATGAGATCCGCAAAGACTTGGTGACAGAAATTCTCTCTTCATTTGAGATCCCAGAAGACTGCGTGCGCTTAGTGCGACGGTATACACTGCAAGTAGCTGGAAAGGCATGGAAGAACTTCAAGAGCACGCTTGTCAAGAAATATGTCAATAAGGACAACACTCCCTTCTCTAAGTACGGGTTCATTGCTGAGGACGTATGGTAAAGTTTTGTTGAGGCGAAGACGATGGATGAATTCGTGCGTCAAAGTAAAGCCCACAAGGCCCTGTAGTCAAGGAACACCCACCCCCACAGACTTGGCACCGCTGGGTATGCGGGAAGAGGGTGCAATGGGAGAGGGAGGGCGAGGAGGCCTCCGCGCCATTTGCATCTATCACTGACCAGCGCGGCAGAGACTAGCTGAGAGAGAGGTTAAGTGCACGTCTTCTGGCACTATCTCCTTCACAAACCCCGCGGACGAGGAAGTCTGCCAACGCCTGGTAAAATATCCAACTACCAATTCTGTACATAATTAGTCCACAACTTTATAAGTTAAATAACTTGTCGGGATCTCGCTGGTAGCATTGAGTACAAAATCTTCTGAGCGCACTTTTTTGCCAGACAGGGAGAAATATGTACTCTCTACGGCCTTGAGAAACAAGGAACACCCTGGTCGCACGCGAGGTATAGGGGTTTTTGTTCCCTGGAAAACAGGATTCCCAAACAACTCCGACAAATACCGGAGTAGGAAGAGAACCAAAGCAGAGCGAGAGGAAAAACTAAGAAAAGAATTCAACAATAAGATAAGAAGTCTCGAGGAAAGGCTCAATAATCAGGACTACAGACAGCCTGTGTAAGTTCCAGATGTATGTGCGCGATTCAGCCCCACTACCAAAAAGAGCAACTGTGCATCCGCCACTCCCACAGATGAACATGGCAAATTTCCTGTCTATGACACCAAGGTAATTATATATATGTCTTGAATGCTCCATACAAATAGTCGTTGGACGCATGAGCTAATTATGTACCGTTATATAGGTGGCCACGCGGTGCACTCTCCAAGTGACTTGCCCATGGTGCCGTTCTTCTTCCGACAGCATGGGGGCTCACACATCCGTCCATCGAAGGGGCGCTAGTGCATGGTACCTTGGTGTCACCGGGATTCACGAAGGTTAATGTGGATGGTGTACATGATAGTTTCAAGACCGTCCTGCTACCGATGCCCCCAAACAACAAGATTGTGACACTGGGGGATGCCATTCGCACTTTCATCCAGTGGCCCAACAACGACATCTCCCTGGACACTCGTCCTCCATCATCAGAGCTACCCCAATTGCCTGAGTCGTCTACTGCACCTCAGTAGGCCACCAAATCGGCTCACGTGCCCTCTGCATCAATGGATTTTCAGTGGGATGGTGACCACTCGTCTCCTGTGAAGACTCCCTATATCAGAAAGAAAGTCAAGGGCATAGCGAAGCAGAAGCAGATCATGAAGGAATTGGACTATCCGATTGCCCCGCTGACCAGAGTATACTAGCTAGGAGAGCCTTTTGTAACGGGAGAGTGCCTGAAGAACCTTTCTATGGCTTGCGTTAGATTACAAAATTGGTGCATGGAACATGCTAAAAAGCTGGTGCAAGAACGCATAATGAGTATCTCGGTCAGCTTCAAGCTTGAGCATCTGTTCAACGAGTCATCGGGGGGCTTCTTCACAACCGACTTCAAGGACCTGTTTGACGTTTTCAACCTCGACGGCCTCGACGCCGCGCTCTTGAGATGTTGGACATTATAAGTGTGTGCAATCACAGTCTACCTTCGTGTAATACCGATAAATGTCATATATATATAATTCATTGCTTTCGTATATATAGATACATGATCCTTGAAGCGAGAGAGAACGAACAACCAGTGGGTTTCCTGGACCCACACATAGTCTCTAAGCAAACAATGGACATAGATTTACTATTTGTCGATAAATACGTTGGAGAGGCCTTGACGGATTAGAAAGATAAAGAGTTCATAGTTTTACCCCACAACCGAGGGTAAGTGCTGCACTACTTGCTATACTTTGATTTATACTGTGCATGAAACTCTGTTTTGTTAATTGACCATGCAGACATACCTATATAGGTTTCACTGGGTTCTCATTGTAATTCATCCATCCAAGAATCGGGTTATTTACCTTGAATCCTTACAGAGTGGCAACCATGACTTAAATCCTATTGCAAAATTAATCAATAGGTAATTAATCACGTTTCTCCATAGATAACATGGTCATGTAGGTTGTTCAAAGTGTACGTTGCTCATAGAATGGTTGAGGCTAACCTTCACAAAGATCTTTCAGAGTGTACAAAGCTTATGGAGGGCCTTCTGGCAAGGACAGGGCAAAGCTGAAGCATGATTTTAAGTTTCTGGTATCCGCTATACACAATAATCCTGTATAAACTACGTAATAATGACTTTGGAACTAACCAATTCTATATTTGTAGTGCCACAAGCAGGGACAGGGAAATAACCATTGTGGATTTTACGTTTGCCACAACATGGAACTCCTCGTCACTAAGAAAACGCCCAATCAGGTAACAACTGCGTTGGAAGAGGTCAATCTGGAGCGAATTTGAGGACAGCTTTGTGCCTTCTTGCTCAGTGAAGTCTTAAATCCAAAAGACGAGTTCCACGCTGCCATATAACTTCAGGAGTTGTATTTTTTTTCTGATTTATCATTTGGGTTAATTGTCAAACTTGTGTTGTCGATTTGTGAATTGTAGTGTGCATTCAATTAATTGGTTAACGATATTGAGTTCCATTTGGTTAATATATCTGAGTTCATTTCTAAAATAGATGTGCCGTGCAATATTAATCTATGCGTAATCTGAGTTGATTGCTGAAATGGATATGGACGTAATGTTTGTAATCTGAAATGCATGTAATGCTTGTAATCTGAGTTGAGTTAATCTGTAATCTGCTTTTTCTAGAGGGCATGGGTAGCATTTCCTGAGGCTAGCCAATAAATAGGAAAAGGCTTGTCTGTGGGAAGACTTATCACAGACGGTTTGTAATTAAAAACCATCTGTGATGTCATGATGTAACAGACTGTTTCAAAATCAAACCGTCTGTGATATACAAACATCACAAACAGATTTTAATTGAAAACCATCTGTGATGTCATGATGCAACAAACGGTTTCAAAATAGAACCATCTGTGATATACAAACATCACCGATAGTTTTTAATTATGAACCGTCTGTGATGTTTGTATATCACAGACGATTTTATTTTAAAACTGTCTGTGATATCTTCTATCACAGACGTTTTCAAAACTGTTTGTGATATGCCGATATATCACTTACACATGATTACAAACGATTCAGGAAACCGTTTGTGATGATCTTTTCTGTAGTAGTGACATTAAAAACCTTACACCCTAGTGTGCGATACCCCCGATATGGAAAAGAGTACAGTAACTATATTCATATATATGGACTAGTTGAGGTTGAGGTGGTCAAGGTCGGTAACACCTCCGCGATCTTCAGATCCTCGGTCTAATGTTGTGTTCTCTCATCTGCCACTCCCATTCTTTGAGGCATGTGATTGCCTCAACTATCTCACACTACTACAGGAATGTACATCACAATCGGTTCTTTTTCGTCATCACAGTCGGTTCTGGTGGTGACACATAGTCATTAGACAGTGATGAGGTGGGGCTATCACAGTCGATTCTCATCCGATAGAGATGAGAAGGTCATCTCTATCGGCTCTTTATAGAAACCGATAGAGATGAGATACTCACTATCTCATCTCTATCGGTTCCTACAAAAAACCAATAGTGATGAGGATGTCATCTCTATCGGTTCTTTCTAGGAACCAATAGAGATGAGATAGTGAGTATCTCATCTCTATCGTTTCTTAGAAAGAACCGATAGTGATTAGGTGGTAATCTCTATCGGTTCTTTCTTGGAGCTGATAGAGTTTCGAGAAAGAAGAATAGTATGAGGAGGTCATCACTATCGTTTCTCAGTTTCAAGAAAGAACAATAGTATAAGGAGTTCATCACTATCATTTCATTCTAAGAACCGATAGTGATAACCTTATCATTATTGGTTCGTTCTAAGAATCGATAGAGACGAGTGGTTGTGCTGTTTTCCAATGCACCCTCCAAAAATAGCATATATTACACACAATATGCACATATCATATTCACACAACATGGATTACACATAGTATGCACATATCATATTCGCATAACACAAACACTTTATTACAACACACATATCACCTTCTTTCACAATATAGAACACAAACATGCTTAACAGTTAGTACACATGCTCGTGGCTATGCCGAAAGTGGAGCTCGGGGTGCGGGTGTGGCTCGTGGCCGTGCCGAAGGTGGCGCTCGGGGCGCGGGCGTGGCTCGTGGCCGAGCCGAAGGTGGCGCTTGGGGCGCAGGCGAGGCTCGTGGCGTCTTAGAAGGTTGCGCCGAAGCGCAGCGTGGCTCGTGGCCGTGCCGAAGGTGGCGCTCGGGGCGCAGGCGTAGGCTCGTGACCGTGCCGAAGGTGGCGCTCGGGGCGCACGCATGGCTCGTGGCCGTGCCGAAAGTCGCGTGGGAGCGCGAGTGCGCTTCACCTACCGGCTTTTCCTGATTTTGCTGAATTGCGGCCGCCGTCACCATGGCCTTGATCTGGGCCACGATCGGGGCCGCTGGGCTATCCGATGCAATCATCGGGTCCAGTTTGTCGAGAAGCGTCTTGGAGGTAACGACGTTCAGCATTGGCGTGTGGAAGACGGCTTGATCTCCCAACCTAGATTGCAGGATGTCCTCGCGGATATTGCGGCCGCGAGATCGAAGCGATCGCACCTGTACCTCCTTACCCTTACGAAGACTATCTTCCCCCGCTGCTTCTTGTTCTTCTTGTTGGCGTTGGAGATCGGTCTTCTGCTCTTCTATCGCGAAGACGCCACGAACATCGCAGTAATTCCTCGCGACGCCGACTGGTTTGCCGGCCAAGTCAAAGTGACATACCTGAAATGAGTCGGCCTGATCTTTACCGATTGGATCCGGTTCAAGTCTAGGTGGACAAGTTCTCTCGCACAGATTCAGGATTTAAGTCCGGGCTCCCGAGCGGAAAGCCCGGCGGAGATGAAGGTGGTGGTGATTCGCCGATCGCGCCATCGAGTCTGTAGGAAAAGATTATAGCGCTGCCCCTACGGCGCGCCAACCGCCGACTTTGTAGTCGGTAATAAATTTATGGGGTAGGCGCTAGATCTCAAACTCGAAGGTCACACAAGACAAGGGGTTTAGACAGAGTTCGGGCTCGCGGAGGAGATAATACCCTAGTCCTGTGGCTGGGATTATGCGAGATCTCTTGGATCTAAGATTGCTCAAAGCGCAATATGCTCTGGGCGATATGAAGTGTGCTATGCTCTATGGCTTGATTGCTCTATGCTTGGATGATCGGATCCCTATGTTGTTGCCCGCCCTCTCCCTTATATAGCGGGGATGGGGCGGCTTACAGAGTCCTGATCGGTTAAGAGATTCCGATCGGTTACAAGATTCTAGTCGGTTACAGGATAGAGTTTACATCTTGATCTACCCTATTAACGACTCGGATTACAACCGTATCTGTCATATCTAAATATAAGTTCAACTTCCTTTAGGATATGTCCCTCATGCTGCAGCAATGGGCCCGATGCGGGAATATCTTCTGGACCTCCCTCTTGGGCCTGTCATGAGGGTACCCGGTTTCTTATATTCCACAGGTCTCTTCTCAAGCGAGTTAAAGGTGTAGACTTTGTTGTCACTCGGATCGAGCACTAGTAGAACCCAATGGTTGCTTATTAAATGATATGTAGTGCAAGAAAATAAGTTCACATATCGTTTAAGTGCGTACAAGTAATTAAAGGGTAAAGTACTACTTACTCCTCGTGGTACGGGAATAGAACGAAGTCCTTCTTTGACTCATTTTTCAATGCCCCCTTGATGTAGCCAGCAACGAACTCCGGTTAAAGCCTAGCCATGGTCACGGTTCGTTGCCTCATTCCTTGCAACTCGTGTTGAATGTTAAAAAACATAATGCGAAATCCTATAAAAGTCATAAGCTCATACTATATGGTGCGATACTCACAGTATCTAGGATCGTACAATAGAAATATCAATGCTAACAGTTGGTACAAATGAAATAGATCCTCAAAACTGATTGGGAATACCCCATGGTCATCGCGATGGAAATGTCCCCTTCTGTACCTCACATTGAAATTGACACGCCATTTGACCTCATTCACTCTGTCAATGTACCATCCATGGAGCATGCGAGTACACTTTGCCTAGAGCATTCAATTGACTGGTAGCCAAAAGTGCTTTCCATGTATGTAGGCCCTAAAATCTTGAGGGGTCTTTGTGGCTTCTGCCAACTTTCCTTTTTGGGCAGAAGGAGTCTCTGAGGTCGGGGCAAGGGGCTTTTCATGTACTTCAGGGGCGCTATGGCCTCTGTCAGGTTTGCCTTCTTGATAGAAGGAGTCTTCGAGGCCTCTTGCGATTTTGTGGCTGTCGTGCTGGTCCTTTTTTGTACCAACTCTGCACTCTGTGTAGGACTCGTCATGGTGGTGGGAGCAGGAGTAGGAGTAGGGGTAAGCGCAGGTACAGTAGGAACCTATGAAGCACGTGCATATGTAACTTGTTGAAGTACTACTGAAATGATAGAGAAGACGCGGGGGATTTTTACCTTGTCCAGTACGGCACCTATCATGGGCCACTTGATGAACGACATCTGTGCTTGCCCGAGAGTGCTATATCTTCATTGGGGGAAACTCGAGCACATGTGATAAGAAATCTTCGTGGACGTAGTCCACCTGCACCCTCATATAGCTCTTCCCCAAAGGTTGACAATGCACCGTGTCGATCTCCTTGCATGGAAATGCATCCTCACGTGCAGCCTCGATGGGAAATCCATCTTCCGTTAGGGTGAGCTGGCACTTGGCCGGCACTTGCAAGAAGTGCGCAACTTGAGGAGAAAAATTGTGGGAGTTACCCTCGTACCTTTAAGTCAGGAAAAATTAATTATTACCTTTAGCTAGGGACCAGACTTATCATTTTTGGAACCGTAGCTGCTGGGTCATGGCACAGGCTTCTCTATGAGAGGCGAGGGCATCTGGCTCTAACTGGGAGATCATCACCATCATCTCAGCCCTGAGGCGCTCCTCACGTGCCATCATCTCCTCCTTGATCTCCTTAATCAGCTACTCCCTGAGCGTGTCCTTGAGGCGCTTCGCACGTGCCTCCCATGATCTTGATCTCGCACTGGCAGTGTCCTCTTGGAAGGACTTCTTCGTATGCCCCACCCCTACAGCAAGCACCCGTCACTTATGGTTGGGCTTCCCAATCGTCAAAGATAAGATGTCCTTCGACTCTTGGCTCAGAAAGGTCCCCTGCTGTTTCTGCCAGCTTACCTCCTCCTGCAAGAAGTGTACAAATTAGTTCTGAAATAAAACGGTCACTCTGTCAACTCCAATGTACTAAGTTAGATGTCTTACAATGGTGGAGACGACACGCGTGGTAGCTGGGTTTGGAACTTCAAGCTGCCCATCATCCTCGCTAATATCTAGTCGTGTGTCCACTCCTCACATATGTGGGAGTAAGGCATCGTCGTCCCAGAGTTCGCGCACTCCTCGACTAGTCACACCCACTTTGCCTTCTTCCCTTCATAGTCGGTGGAACTAAGGTGGTGCGCTCATGTGTTCTTTCTCTGGATAGCGATGTTCTTCTTTCTCAGCTTTTCTGCCTTGGACGTACTCTTAATCCTCGTAAACTCCTCCCAAACATCGGGAATCATGAACGGATACCTCTCGAATGGAGTACGGTTTATTAGGACGTACTCACCATGCATAAAGACCCTAAAGTGACTCAAAGCCACACCCATCCTCTTCAAGGCATACCGCCTCACATTGCTTTTTATCTTCCTCTTGTATAATCCATTTGCCCTTAACCTTGTCCCATAGCCGATTCTTTTGCTCGGCGCTTATTTCGTTCCTCCAATCCTTAACTGTGGTCGGCACTCTCTCCCTCACCAATTGGCTGAGAAATGACTGGTAGCGCCCCTTGTGGTGAGGACGACCCGTACAAACCCCTATAGCATTGAAGTGGAGAACCTACGGTGTTCTCCCTGTGGCCCCTTTATTCGGTCCTTGAGCCTTCCTCACCCTACTCGCCCCCTCTGCAGCACCTTCTATTCTTTCTAGAGGTGAGCCGACGCTCTCTACTTGTGACATTCTGACTATTTTTATCTGACATGATCATATATTTGATATGAGAGAAAGCAATTCATAACTATTATGTAGACTTGACAATGAATTATATAAAGCAATAGATTAATGGATAATTCATAGCATATAATTGTTCTAGCATATATTAGTAGAGTAACAAATGAACGAATGTTCCTAAAAAAAGTCTATCTATTGACCAACTAAGTACGTACCAACGATGACTCCTAATCTCTAAGTAGGTTAGGTCCTAATCCTATTTGAGGATATGTAGTTCGGGCAAGTTTCTAAGCCGTTGTACAACTCCAGAAAAAAATGTCGGCAGCATCTCCTCGCTGTTCTCTAGATACACGTCTCGACAATTGGTCAATGAGGGGTGTGCATCTAGAGAACACCAGTGAGATGATACCAAAATCTACTCTGAAGTTGTACAACAACTCAGGAACTTTCCCGAACCATATATCCTCGAACTGTCCAAAAAACGTGGTCAATTCAATACACCCTTGAACGGGAGACGTAGGTTACATGACTTAAACTCTAACATTCATCTTATGAAAGCAACATTAATATCATGTTGAGATGTTACAACCGAAAGATTGAAAGGAAATAAAGATATGATTATATTGTTCTATAAAAGAAAGCAATATCGTTAGCCCATTGTGTTTGCCAAATCTTTCAGACAACGGATTAATCATCATTGAAGGACACCCATATATGAAAAACAAAATTTATACAATATATCTAACTACTAGATCTGACATGACAGAGTCAAGTGCTAATACTATGACCTCATAATGTCTCCCTTCTGCCTGAATCTATCTCTAAAGCCAATGAATCAGCAAACATGCTTTGAGATATTACAAAGCTTTTCCATAAAGAATTTTCCAAAAAAGAGGCAGCATTGAAAAGATATGCCAAATTTAACTTCGTAGGCATAAAGAGAGATTGAATTTCCATGAAACCTCAAAATGCACTTCAACTTGGATTTCATGGAGATTTGAACTTTCATGGCTTTGCATCAGTTAGGAATACTTGTTCAAGTGAAGCTATAAAAAGAAATCCAACTCAAATTGCAAAACATACAATATGCAAGAATATGTTGTTTTGTGTCAAATGAAAGATTTTGGCGAATTTCAAATGTCTACAACTTTTTAAATACATTTTTGTCAACTTTTACAGATATTTACATAAATCTAGGCCTTTATGCATAGTCCCTTTATTTACATTATAACCTTTCATGATGATCTACATGCATGTAAATTGTTTCATGTGTGTCGTTGTCACCAGTAAGACATGCCCCATCTGCAAATGGAGGTATTTGATCGAATTGGTTGCACTCTTCTTCATCTATGATATTTTCAACTCCAACGATCCTCCTCTTGCCACGAAGGATGACATGCAACCTCGGATTGGCTGGATCACACACGTAGAAGACTTGTTGTGCTTGCTTCGCAAGGACGAACGGTTCATCTGTGTAGGCGAGTCTATTGATATCTACAAGAGTAAAACCTCTCTTGTCGACCCTCACTCCATTTGGAAGTCCCACCAACTTACATTGGAATAATGGAACTTGGTATATTCCGTAATCGAGCTCTCAAATTTCTTTGATCATCCGGAAGTACGAGTTCATTGCCGTTGAGGATCCTCCTTTTGAGTGACCATTGGAAAGATCATATATCCTCAGACCACCGTTTTGGATAGTACTCTTGGCATCTTGACTCTCAGTGTAAAAGGTGTAGCCATTAATATCGTACCCCTACAATTTTTTGTACGGTTCCTTTGCCAGCAAGTCTGCCCTCATAACGAGATATAGGAACACCGATTGCTTATCTTTTACCTAGATAGTCCACGCAGAACCCAATGACCTCTTCAGTCCCATAACCTTCAACAATACTACCCTCAAGTTTCGATCGATTCCTCACGTATGACTTTAATATACCCATGTACCTCTCGAACGGATACATGTAATGTAGGAATGTGGGTCCACATATCTTAATCTCTCAAACAAGGTGAACAACAAGGTGGACCATGTTGTCGAAGAACGTTCTTGTACTCTAATGAAATATTAGACAATTATCTACACTTTCTATGACTTGGATAGGCCATGAAACGGACTATAGATACCTCAAAACTAGCCCCAAAAATAGGAACTGCTATTAACCGAATCCCAATCACCTCAAAACACATTCTCGGGGCCCACCAACTTTCCCATCTACAGCTATGATAACCACAAGATCTCTCCAATACAACGCCAACACAAACAATACCAATATAGGTTTTATATGTTCATTTCAATGTTTCACCATAAATGTCAAAAACATCGGTCCACCATGTTCCTCGCATGTTCCCCGCTCCTTCCCGCTTCCTGAAACTCCCACACCATGTCCCCTAAGGTCCTCGACACCTCCTACACATGTTGATGTGAACAGATCTCAGTTTGATGAGGAACGTGAATGGACAAGGGAAAGAAACCAGGACATGTACTGGCCACCGTTGGCGCAGCACAGGCGCACTTCAGCGGGCGCTGTCGGTTCGGCTACACAGCCAGGTGGCACACCTCAGTGATGGTGGTGACCAATAGTGGGACGATTGTGTCACATCCTAAACTGCCTAGGAATTCAGTCTCGGACAAAATTGTGTTTCACTATTTACGACAGCTGAAGAAGGTTAGATAGAATAAAATATGGCGTATTGGCTGAAATCATAAAAAGCATTGTAGGCCACTAGTCTAGAGTTTAACTTTCAAACCAACAATTGAAAATCTAAAAAAAAAGTCCTGAGTGAGGCTGTGACCCTAATACATCAACATTGCCAAAACTTACGACTTAAAAGTAACTGAACGACGATCTTCTTCCACATCCTCTGAATAAGTATCAACAACCAAGAGTGAATACATTTGTACTCAGCAAGACTTGTAGTTTATCACAATTATAAGTATATGCACAATTTTGTCAAAAGAATTGCTATCCTACCATGTTCTCAATTTTGCATAAGGTGAGATTTATTCAACAATAATAAGTAGTAGATTGCAAACGGAATGTGTAAAGAACAATTAATAAGTATGTAAATAACAAGTATATAACATAAATACGAGCAATTCACAATACTCCATAATTGCGATCAACAATCCATTCCCTGTCATACCTAGCATAACATCTAAAACATGGCTACCCATCATTTTCCAATTCAAACTCTTTGATTAAAATGCAAAACTAACTAATGCTAGTGCACCAAGTCTCTCATGATTGCAAGCATAGCTTTTAAAAAAGATTTATATTCTGCAGAGACATACAGCTTTACTCACAAGACATGACCAACTCCTATTGCCAAGCTATTATCACACTTCCTATGGTGTGTGGTAAAGACATCAAAATAAAACCATTACATTACCAAGACCAAACTTTGCACTAGCCAGTGATGTTTGACCTTAATATAGCAGCGGAAACCAAACACACACATAGAGCTAACGATAATTTCTACACCTTGTCGCAACCATTTCCCCAATAGCAAGGTATGCAACGTTGTATCGGCAAGCTTTATTCCCAACACCTCGGTAAAGGCACCCCTACAACCAAACCTATCCAGATTGCCCGTACTACTCCTGTCTTCTAACGTACAAAGCTAATCCTAGACAACCTAATAGGTTATAGTCACCAAATAATAGCACTTGTGGTTGCATAGGTATCTTAGAGAATACAAAACTATGTTCAGTCCTTAATCGACTTGAGCAAAAACTCACCCTACACTACATGTAAGTCCATCCCTCACACTTCACAAATTATATTAATAGCTCACCCATGTCAAGACTTAGTTTTTTAATTTTTATTTTATACCAAAATACCATAGGAACCCCCTCTAGTCCATCATGTCAAAATTTCTATTTCCGAACAAATGTTTTAACCGTTCATTTGTTCTCCAAAAACCTAAAACATAGCTAAGCATAAGTATGTATAATCGAATATACCGAAGATTGACCTCAGTTTTTGTCTACCCCTATCTTATAAGCTTCAATTGTAAGGTTACATATTTTTATCAAGGATGTTCCATGACACAAGTAGGACTATCTAACGATACCTATAATATAGCCATTTTACCGAAATTACATGCATGCATAAATAAATGTATAAAACAACATAAATTAAGTAAAATAATAGGATCAATATGATCAAAGGAGGTACTCACCCTTGCTTGTTGATATTCAGGGGATAGAGAAACCAAGGTCCCTGGTGATTTTTATTTTACCATAGGTTTTGAGGAATACATCGATGACCTTTTTTAGAGCTTAATCCTTATCTGTTGCCTATGGATATTTTGGTTTGAGGCATACCACTGGACTTTAAGATTTCATTACTCTTTCTACAACATTTTATTTGACCAATGGCCCCATTATGTAAGAACAATATGCCTTTTGTTTAAATATAACCTATGTTTTTATATCTATGTCATGATGAGTATGGATTCAATGACAATATTGAATGTGTATGATAATCACTGATCATGGGACTAGTACAATATATACATAAGAACCCCATGGGTATTACATTCATGGGGTGAGGGTCTTAACAAATGGTGTGTGGCTTGGTAGCATGGATGGATGCAGCAACGGCTGGCAAGAAGCAGCGCAGGTGCATCATTGCAGCAGTGCTGCACGGGCACGGGTGACAGTGTGCTGTGTGTCTAACATCCTAATTTAACCCAAAATTGAAATAATAAAGTTTCCAAGTTGATTTCTGAGTTATTGTGAATTTTTAGAATTTTTTTTGTTTTTTTTTAATTTTGACATTTAAAGAAATTAATTTTCAATAACCTAGTTATTGCTTTCGAATTTCAAGCTTCAAATCTAAATTGGAACAAAGTCTATAAATATTTTACTTAAATCCCAAATGGTCTGAAGGACCCCTTTAAAAAATTTCATGAATTCTCGGAGTAGTTTGCTATTTATGGAAAATCAATAACTGCATCCTTTATCAAAAGCTGAAACACTAAAAGAATTATGGAAGGAAATCCAAACCTGAAATATTCTGAAAAGTTTACTAAAGCATAAGTATCATCTCAAAAACACCACAAAATTTTTCATGAAATTCAAAGTCCATTTGTAGATTCTAGAAATTCTAGAAGTCCCTAGCCTTAAATTAAAGACTTAATTGAAATCCAATAAAAATCCAAAAATAGAAGGTGAGCCGCCAAATGTTGTCTTCTCTAGTAAGGAAGCATACATAGGCCAAATATGCTTTTCTTTTAAAGCTCTTCTCTCCTTCCATCTCTCTCTGATCAGCTGGGCCCACTCATCAGCCACCACTTTGGTGGGCCCACGTGTTAGCCGCTCGCTCTACCGAGAGCATGACCAGGCCTCGTCGTAGCCATGTCATGCACCCACACTATGCCTGCCTATGAGCAAAGCCACACGCACGTGTAGAAGCTCGCCGCCATGTTCACACCCTTGGCCGGTCGTCACCTCCAGCATTCATGTGCCCCCTGGCGCCACTCGTACCACGATGATCACTGGTACTTGCACTCATGCTCGGTTCCATCCATCTGCTTTGTGCCACTCTCTACCACGTCGCTTGCCGCCTGCATGGACATCAACTCCACTGAACCCTCGTCCTCGCCATCAATGCTCATTCGGCCTCTTCTACAAATTCACTGGAAAATCTTAGATCACGCTCACCGTCATCTTCTTCTTCTTGGCTACAGCACCTTGTGCACAAACCCGAGCCAAGGCAACATCGTCATGCCAATTTAAGGTGCTCTCGGGCCATCCCTAGCATCTTAGTACTACCCCTACTCCTTCCTACCCTAAAGCCAACGCAATTGACCCTGGTGAGCACCATTGTCATCATGAATGAAGAAGATCAAGCAAGGCCCGATTCTTGCCTCTGGTAAGCCATTCCTTGATTCCTTCTATTCAAAGCCTCCTTAGGGTCCCCTGACCATGTTCCTCACCTCTTTGGTAGCTCACATCACTAGTAATGTCGTAGCCTCACTCCTCTTCCGCAACCATAGTCACCATCGATAGACTTCTCCGGTGAGTTCCATCTGCCCCTAGCCCCAAAACAGAACTTTGGCACATCCCTAAAACTTTCCCCTCACTTAGGCCTTGTTTGGCAGAGCTCCAGATCCCAGCTCCACCTCAGATCTGAAACTTGTAGGCTAAAATAAAGTGAATCAAGTTTATATTTTTAGTCTAAAATGTAAAAACGATGACTCACCTAAACACTCTTAAAATAACCACAGCTCCAGCTCCACGGATCTCGTGGAGCTAGAAATACCCAGCTCCGCCAAATCCATGAATTTGTTAGAGCTGGAGCTGTACCAAACACAGCCTTGATTGAGCACCATCATCATTGTGCTTCCTCCTCCACTACCCACCAAGAGTGCCACTGTGGAGCTGAGCCGTCGACCTTCTCTAGCCAAACCTACCCACTGCCGACTACTCCCTAGACTCCCCTCCAACCCCTGTTGCTATTCTATCGGGACCTGAGTATGCAAATCCAGACCCTTTGTGTATTTTGTACTAGTCCAGGATCACACTAGTGCACAAAGGCTCAACATAAATGAATATCACAATCATACACAACAAAAACATAATAACAACTTCATATAATAATTATTAATCAGTTGACAAACCTTATGGTTGACCATACATGAATATTCCTCACAAGGCTAAACAGTGAATAATAAATTAAACTATAGCATATTGAAAACATAGATAAATCTCTCAGTATACCACAGGCAACTGACAAGGCTCGCACCCCAAACATTCGTCTCCTCTTGGTACTCCTCCTCCAAAGCTGGCATAGACTCCTCTTAAACAGATGATTTTTTTGTTGGTAAGGGTGAGTACTTAAAGCACGCAACAAGTTGTTCACAGAATGCAATTCTAACATAACTATATGCAAGGCTTGTTCCAAATGAATGGCTGATATGGCTATTTTGTAATAAAGTAGCATTTATAAAAAAATACAATAAATAGATTGAAATGACTTAAAACAAATAACAGTAGTAAGTAATTTGCCGGTATTTTTCAAGTAAACATGGCATCCAGCCCTAACATATTCCAAAACTATCAGTTCTTATGTAAGAAGTGAAAGTGATGAGGATGGCACATCTCAATTAGTCTAATGTTAGAACCGATTGTGATGTGCCCAATTATACATCATAATCCCTTCTAACCTGAGAACTAATGGTGATGTGCCTCGCTAGATTATTTATACCCTTGGGTTGAACTCTCCTCTGTTGTTGTTCCAAATGCTAAGAAAACCACCGCCACCCAAACAACAACACATATTCTGGCTGGAAGCAATACTTGTGTGAAAAATTTTGAAATCCTCAAGGTTGGGTGTTAAGAGGTTAAATTTGGAGCCCTAGCTTGAGGAGATTTCCCCTCTTTTTTCCCTCATTTGTGGTTTTCTTCAAAATGTGAGTATTCCTTCAAACCCCTTCAATTTTGCACTAAGTAATTTCGATATGTCCCAAAGAGAGTCTAGGTTGCACTAGAATTGTGTGTATCCTATCAGATTTCACACCCCTTATTTAACAAGCACACATCTATTTAATTATCTTTGTAGTACTCTCGTGTTAATCTGAAATTATTGTTGTTGTCATATGATGAATGTTAGAGTTTAGGTTGCGTAACCTACGTCTCCCGTTCGAGGGTGCTTGTTTATAAATGTGCTAAAATGGCATATTTATAAGCAAGCACTCTCAAATTGTTCTCGTTTTCTTGGAAAGTTCAAGGAAATGTGGTTTGGGCAAGTTTATGAGCTGTTGTACAACTCTAGAGAAGGTTTCAGCAACATCTCCCTGGTCCCTGGTGTTCTCTGGATACACACATCCCTTGACCTGTTGTCGAGATGTGTATCTAGAGAACAGTGAGGCGATGCTGCTGAAATTTTCTCTAGAGTTGTATAACAGCTTAGAAGCTTGCCTGAACCACATTTCCTCGAATGGAATGAGGACTAACCTATTTAGAGATTAGGAGTCATAGTTGGTATGCACTTAGTTGGTCAACAGATAGACGTTTCGTTAAGATCATTCCATTCGTCAACTTTGTTCAAGCTTACACCCTTATTTTGTTTCATTGAAATCATATGATTTAAAAGCTACTACATTAATTAGGTAATTCGATATCATTGTTGATGTTTTAAATGTATGTCTCCTAACCAGGGAATTGGAAGCTCTTAACTAGCTAGGGAAGAAGGTATCAGAGTAAATATATATATATATATATATATATATATATATATATATATATATATATATATATATATATATATATATATATATATATATATATATTGGAACCCATTCTGTATTTTTTGAAGGTAATATTGAAATGATATCTCAATATTTGAAATAGCTAGCTAGCTATCACTCCAGTTTTTCTTAATTTATTGTGCGTAGTTTAATTGCAAATGGACCGTGAAGAATGGATGTATTGGAAAAGCCGTGTGAGTGCTGAATTTTAGAGGGGTGTTAAGGAGTTCAAAAAAATTGCAGAAGAAGACATGGTGAAGAGGGGTGTAAACTTCATATATAGTACTTGCATTGATTGCAACAATCTCAGGAGATTTAACAAATCAGCTCAAAATGAAGACCACCTGATTCGATGTGGCTTCGTGAGGAATTACACATGTTGGATCCATCTCGGGGAGACATGTAGTACCCTTATAGTATGTAACGAAGACATGGTGGAACCCAATGACGAGTTGTAGCGTGATATGTTCGAAGAGGACAATTTAGAGCAAATGTTGCAGGATGTTGAGGGAAATTACACGGAAAGAGAGTTTGAAAAGTTTAAAAGCTTGATGGAAGATGAAGCTAAACTGCTGTACTCGGGTTGCAAAGCGGAATACACCAAGTTGGGTTTGGTCCTTGCATTATTTAAACTAAAGGCAAAACACTGTTGGACATATTCAAGTTTCAATGCACTTTTAGTTCTTCTATCAGATGTGCTTCCGGAGGGAAACAAGTTGCCAACAAGCATTTATGAAGCGAAGAAGCTACTATGTACCATGAGAATGGAAATAGAAAAGATACATGCAAGTTCGAATGATTGCATCTTGTACCATAACGTGCATAAGGAACTACACGTTTGTCCAGTGTGCGGTGTACCCCGATATAAACAAAAGGAGAAGCGTAATGACAAGAAGCGTAAGAGCTGAGGCGATGACGGTGAAGAGGTCATTAAAGGGGCATTGACCGTAGTATTGTGGTACTTGCTCATCATTCCCCATTTGGAGCGGTTGTTTGCAAATCTTAGATAGGGAAAATTATTGTGTTGGCAATATGAATCTCGAAAGGAAGATGGCAAGCTGAGACACCCCACTAATTCGGCTTAATGGAGAATCATCGATTGGAAACATGAGGAGTTTGGTGCTGAGATGAGGAACATAAGATTTGGATTGAGTACCGATGGAATAAATCCATTTAGTAACATGAGCAATCGTCATAGCACTTGGCCTATTCTGTTGTGTATCTACAATATCCCTCTTTGGTTGTGTATGAAGCGGAAGTATATCATGATGTCATTGCTAATTTCGAGACCAAAACAGCCAGAAAATGATATTGATGTGTACCTTGCACCACTGATTGAGGATTTGGTAAAATTGTGGAACGAGGGGGTCATGGTGAAGCATGCGTACAAAAGAGAACACTTCACCCTACAGGCTATGATATTTTGCATCATAAATGATTTTCTATACCTTGGTAATTTGGCGGGCTACAATACGAAATGAGCGAAAGCATGTCCTATTTGTAAAGAGGAGACAAAGAGCTTGTGGCTATCGAATTCTAAGAAAACCGTGTACATGGGTCACCGTAGGTTTCGACCTCGAAGTCATTGATACCGTGAGAGAGATGACAAGTTTGATGGGAAGAGGAAAGTTCATTCGGCCTCGCAGCCTATGAGTGGAAGGCAAGTATATTCACGTGTAGAGGATATCGATGTTTAGTTCGGAAAGAGCTGTAAATCTGTTCATCCCTGGACCATTTGGAAGAAGAGGTCGATATTTTGGGACATACCATACTGGAAGGAGTTAGATGTCCGATATTGTATTGATGTCATGCATGTTGAGAAGAATATCTGTGACAATTTGGTTGGCATCTTGTTGAACATACCTAAGAAGACCAAGAAAGGTGTGAATGCTCGCCGCGACATGTCCTATATGGGAATCAGGCCCAAGCTTGCAGTGCTAGAGGAGAATAGAAAAAGTCCGTACATCTCCGCTGCATGCTATACCCTGTCCAAGAAGGAGAAAGAAGACCTCCATAAGTGTCTCTAAGGTATTAAAGTTTCATCAGGCTACTCCACAAATATTAAGAAGTTTGTGTCCATAGATGATTTGAAGTTGCTTGGTATGAAGTCCCACAACTGTGATGTCTTGATGACCCAAATGCTTCCTATTGCAATAAAAATATTCTGCTAGAGGATGTCAAGTTGGCAATCACAAAGCTCTGTTATTTCTTCAATACGATTTCTTGCAAGGTTATTGACCCCGATGTGCTAGACAACTTGCAGAATGAGGTGGTGCAGACTCTATGTCAGCTTGAGATGCATTTCCTCCCATCGTTCTTCGATGTCATGGTCCACCTTGTTGTTCACCTTGTTAGAGAGATTAAGATATGTGGATCCGCATTCCTATGTTACATGTATCCGTTCAAGTGGTACATGGGAATATTAAAGTCATACGTGAGGAATCGATCGAAGCCTAAGGGTATTATTGTTGAAGATTATGGGACTGAAGAGGTTATTGAGTTCTGCGTGGACTATCTTGGTAAAAGACAAGCAATTGGTATTCCTGTATCTCGCCATGAGGGCAGACTTGATGGAAATGGAACCGTTGAGTCCAAACTAACGAGTCCATGGTTTGATTTGTATTGCAAAGCACATTTGACAGCCTTGCAGCACATCGTAGAAGTTCATCTATACATCGAGCAATACAAGTTAATATTATGAGAAGAGAATCCACATATGGATAAGCTTTCCATCACGGGAGAACACAACGATCGATTCCTCACATCGTTCAAAGAAAAGGCGAAGGTCTCCGTTAGTCAGAATGTCAAATGGTTGGCTGATGGACAAGATTTAATGTGCAGACATGGCAGGGGTACGATATTAATGGCTACACATTTTACACTGAGAATGAAGATGCCAAGAGTACTATACAAAATAGTGGTGTGAGCATAGATGTTTTTTCTAATGATCACTCAAAAGAAGGATCCTCAACGGCAATAAACTTGTACTACATGATGATCGAAGAAATTTGAGAGCTCAATTACGGAATATACCATGCTCCATTTTTGCGATGTAAGTGGGTGAGCCTTCTACATGGAGTGAAGGTCAATAAGAGAAGCTTTACTCTTGTAGATCTCAACAGACTCACTTACAAACATGAACCGTTCCTCCTTCTAAAGCAAGCAAATCAAGTATGCTACGTGCATAATCCAGCCAATCCGAGGTTGTACGTATTCCTTCATGGCAAGCAGAGGATCGTTTGAGTTGAGAATGTCTTAGATAAAGAAGAGTACAACCAATTCGATGAAATACCTCTGTTTCTAGATGGGGCATGTCTTACTGGTGACGACGACACACATGGAACAAATTACATGCGTGTAGATCATCATGAAGGGTTGTATTGTAAATAAAAGGACTACACATATAGGCCTAGATTTGTGTAAATCTCTGTAAAAGTTGTAGACATTTTAAATTCGCCAAAATCTTTCATTTGACACAATATGACATATTCTCGCATATAGTAGGTTTTGCAATTTGAGTTGGATTTCTATGTATATCTTGGCATGAACAAGTATTTATAACTCATACAAAGCTTTGAAAGTTCAAATCTCACAAAGTTCCTAGTTGAAGTGCATTTTGAAATTCAATCTGTCTTTGTGCCTAAAAAGTGCATTGTACCATACGTTTTGATAGAAAAATCCGTGTGAGGAAATTCTTTTTGGACAAGCTTCTATCTAGTCCAAAGTTCATTTCTGGTAATTGTCTACCAATTTTCACTTTATTTGAAAAAGTTTTTACTTTTCTACTCTTTAAGGAAAAATCATTCCTACGAAGTAAAGTTTGGCATATCATTTCAATACCGACCATTTTTTCAAAAATTGTTTTCAGAATAGCTTTGCAGTATCCCAATGTATGTCTCGACAAAATTTCAACTATGTTCGAAAAAGTTATGGGCTTTTCTCTCTTTGATCAAATGCTGAATATTCATAGTTTACCATGGTATTCAATTCTATTTGTATCAGTTTGGAATAAAAACCAATAGTGATGATATTATATTTGTATCGGTTTTAAATAAAAAACCGATAGTGATAATTTTCTATTTTGGATCGGGTTTTAATTAAAACCGGTGATGATTTTTATTTTGCATTTGTATCGGTTTTATCTAAAAACCGATACTGATTTGATCTATCATTCGTATTGGTTTTAAATGAAAATCGATAGTGATAATGTTATATCTGTATCAGTTCTTATTCAAAACCGATGATGATTGTCTCTATTTATTTGTATCGGTTTTAGATGCAATCCGATACTGATTTGCACTATCTTTTGTATCGGTTTTAGCAGAAAACCGATACTGATTGTATCCTTTGCACTGTCATTTTTCCTAAAAAAAACGACAACCTTCCTCCACTAGGACCAATTTATTCCCTTGCTTCACTCGGACCAATTTATTTCACTGTCCCGCGCGCTCTTGCCGCAACCTTACAAACCCTAGAATGCTCCCCCCACCGTTGGTCACTTCCCCCCACCGCTGGTCGCCTCCCCCACCGAGCTCCCCCACACCGCCGGTCGACTCCCCCTCACTGAGCTCCTCCCATCGCCAGCTGCCTCCCCGCACCACCGGCCTCCTCCCCCCATCGCTGAAGGGGTCCCTCCACCGCTGGTCACCTCGCTGCACCGCTAGTCTCCTCCCCCACCACCGGACGCCATTCAGGTGACTAGATATGTTGCTTGCTGGAAGGACTTTTAACTGAATGCCTTTTCTCTTGTTTATCATTGGTAGATTATTGGTTATATATTCTCTTGTCTGAAGTTCTGTATGATATGGTGGATATGATAATTCTTGTTAAGGATCAGTACTGTTTCCATACTGCCTACCAGTTTCCAGTTAACTTTGAGATAAATCATATCTGGTGCACTCTTTTGCCCTGTATAGCTTAATAGCTTCTCTACGCAATGTGTTGTTAAGTTGCGCTAATTGTTGGATCATGTTCAGTAATAAACATTGTTTCAGCTCTACCTTCAGAATTCAAGTGCCATTTGATCTGTGGATCTTTCCCCATTAAATGCAATTTATTCATCTGTGGGGTAAGTCGTACGGAGTACATACATGTCAATCTGGACATGTTTGCTCTTATTGTGATTTTTTTTTAAAAAAACAAGAATCTGCTCTTCTTGTGTTGGGGACACCGATCAATTGAACTTTTTTTTTGCGCACGCGCGAGGACTGATCAATTAATTCAGCATGTAGCATAAAGGATATTTGCCTGTTTACCACCAAACAATTTCACACTTTGCGATACAAATTACATTACTTGCCCATATGCGCTCCTGAACGTTTATTTTTGTTGATCTTGCTGCCTCTGGGAACTGGATGTTTTGTTGGTCTGTTACATTACTTGCCCATATGTTCCTGAATGCTTATTAGTGGCTTGTAGTTTGTACCGCCTTCCAGTTTGACATTGGACGTGCAAGTTAAATGCATGCTACTTTAAGCTCAACTAGTAGAACACCTATGCTAATGGCCTGACCATGATACAACATGCTTCTCAGTTCATGCATCATGTAAAATTGGATTTTCTATGTCTAATTTATGTTCAATATTGAATCTTAAGCGGAACATCTGATTGAAGAAGCACCTGCACCCTTCTGACAATGATGGCTTTACACAAAATTTGTACAATGCCAATGTTCAATTATAATTTCAGTCCATATGTTTTGATTATGTTAATTGAGTCTGTTATTTCAATTATAATGGCATATTAGTTTTATTTTTTAATCTCAACATGATGTTATAGTTCAAGTTGCGTAGCCTACATCTCTCGTTCAAGGGTGCTTGTTTATAAATATGTTGAAATGGCATATTTATAAGCAAGCAGTCTCGAATTGTCCATTTTTTTGTACAGTTTAAGGATATGTGATTCGAGCAAGTTCCTAATTAGCTGTTGTACAACTCAGAGAAAGTTTTGACAGTATTGCCCTAGTGTTCTTTGGATACACACCCTCTTGACCTGTTGTCGAGACATGTATTTGGAGAACAGCGGGGAGATGCTGCCAAAATTTTCTCCAGAGTTGTACAATAGCTTAGGAACTTACCCGAACCACATATCCTCGAATGGGATTAGGACCTAACCTATTTAGAGATTAGGAGTTATTGTTGGTACGTACTTACTTGGTCAACAGATCGAATTTTCTTTAAGATCATCCATTAATTTATTACTCCAATACAACATGCTTGAACAATCATATGGTATAAATTATCCATTAATCTGTTAGTTTACATGATGCTTTTGTCTAAGTCCACATAATAGATATGAATTGCTTTCTCTCATTTCAAATATATGACCATGTCAATATAAATACTCAAAATGTCGCAAGTAGAGAGCATCGGCTCATCGTCAGACAGAATAGAAGGTGCTACTGAGGGACCGAGTATGGTTCCAAATATTGAGGGGCCTAGTAAGTGAGAAAGGCCCTATAACCGAATAAAGGGGTCATAGGGAGAATACCGCAGGTTTTCAACTTCAATGCCACGGGGGTTTGCATGGGTCCTCCCAAGTACAAGGGGCACTACCGGTCTTTCCTCGGCCAATTGGTGAGGGAGAGAGTGCCGATCACAGTTAAGGATTGGAGGAAGAAAGTCAGTGCTGAGCAGAAGAATCGGCTGTGGGAAGAGGTTAAGAGCAAATGGATTATATAAGAGGAAGATGAAACCAATGCGAGGCGGTACGCCTTGAAGAGGATGGGTGTGACTTTAAGGCACTTCAGGATCCTCTTGCACGATGAGTACGTGCTGAAAGGCCGTACTCCATTCAAGAGGTATCTGTTTGTGACACCTGATGTTTGGGACAAGTTCACGAGAATGAAGAGTACGCCCGAGGCAGAGGAGCTAAGAGAAGAATAAGGCTATCCAGAGGCAGAACACTCATGCGCACCACCTCAGTTCCGACGGCTACGAAGGGAAGAAGGTAGAGTGGGCGCGACTAGCTGAGGAGTGCGTGAACTCCAGGACACTGATGCCTTACTCCCACATATGTGAGGAGCGAGCACATGACTAGGTCTTAGCAAGGACCAAGAAAATCTCCGACGGTCAGCTAGTAGTTCCAAACCTCACAACTGTGCGTGTCGTCTCCACCATCGTAGGACATCTAGCTTAGTACATTGCAGTTGACCATTCCCGTTATATGTTATAACTAATTTGTACTCGTTTCTTCCAGAAAGAGGTAAGCCAGCAGAAAGAGCAGAGGACCTTTCAGAGCCAAGGGTCGAAGAACATCCTGCCTTCAGTGATCGGGAAACCTGATCATAAGGGCCGGATCCTTGCCACAGGGGCGGAGCATACGAAGAGGTTCTTCTTCCAAGAGGACAATGATAGTGCTAGATCAACATCATAAGAGACACGTGTGGAGCACCTCAAGGACACGCTGAGGGAGCAGTTGAGGGAGAAGCGCCTGAGAGCCAAGATGATGGCGATGATCTCCTTGAGTCAGAGTCAGATAGCCTTGCCTCTCGTAGAAAGGCCTATGCCCCACCCCAGCAACTGCGGTTAAAAAAATGAACAGCGCGGTCCCTAGCTAAAGGTAATAATTAATTTTTCCTTCTTAAAGGTATGAGGGAAACTCCTACAATATTTTCGATCAAGTTGCGCACTACTTATAGGCGTTGAAAGATCGAAATGGCGATCAGAGGGGGGTGAACGATCCCAAATAAAATTTTCCCCTACTCAAAGTACTCCAAACAATCTCGCAATAAAAATATGAAACACCCAAAGATTTTCCTTCAAACTGGTGTTTCTCAGATTCGCACACCCTCCAAAACCCAAAGAATTAGACAACTATGTGACGAATACTAATAACAGGGGTACCCCAACAGCCCGAAGCGACGAGCCAGTGGCCTCAAGCATATCTCCAGCCTAACAGGCCGCGCCCGCCCTGCCACCGACCGAATCGCCTGCGAGACCGCACAAGACATCCGCTCCCGACCGGCCAGGGGAAGCGAATCCGACCGGACAGCGCTCCCGACCCTCTTGGCGGGGCGGGATCTCCCGACTCCAACCGAACCAAGGTGACGAACGCCGAGGGCCGCGTGTCAGGTCCTCATCGGCCTACCGCCACGTACCCCCCGAATGAGGTCAATCGGAGTGACTATACAAGGGCAGGTGGCTCCTTCCCAAGAAGATCTGGTGACTGCAGAAGACAAAGCTTCCAGCCCCATCAACCAGTCACGTACAGTTTGAACGCACACTCCCTCCTGAGGCAGCACCAACGTCACGCACCGCGACGTCAGCATTCGCAAGGATCACAGAGGGCAAGTACGCTATTTCCCGGGGAATACCTAACCTCCCTGACCACCAAGGCTACCAACCCAGCATGGGCAAGACGGGTGGCGACCAGTCCACAGGACGAAGGACCGGAGCTCCTAACATAGGTCACTCGCTCTTTCCCCAACTCGATGTAACTCGCCCTTCCTTCAGAGTAAAAGGAGGCGTGACTAAACGATTCAAAGGGGGACACATAAGAACACGAGGAGACTAAGTCATTTAGGGGCCCGGTCTCAGAAACATAGTGCAAAAGCAATACAACATCGCCATCCGAATCGGAGTAGGACTTTCACCAACCAAGATACATCTTGGACTCACGAGTCTAACCATTCAGGAGTGGAACGCACACCCTTAGACTTACAATTTACTTACCGGCGCCGAAAACGCGGCATAGCGCCTGTAGGGTCTTCGCGCTCTTCGCCACCATCTCCGATTCGCTTATCTCCCGATGGCATCCACCCACCGCGACGGCATGATCGCACTGGGAACCGGATCCGCTTGCCTCGACTTCGGCCACCCCGACGGAGGGCTCACGCTGCCCCGCGCCTCCGAGGACAGCGCCCGAGAGCTTGGGCGCCCTCTCCGCGATTCGCTAAGCTCCCGCTTGGGCGCCGCAGCCCCGGCCGAACCCGAGGAGTGCTCCGCCACGGTCGGCGAAACTCCCAGAGGCCCGGGCAGTGACCATGTCACCCCGTAGGCTCGCGACCGGTGGCGATGGTTGGCTACCGCCGCCTCCATCCACGAGCTGTTGGAAGACTCTTCCGCCATGACTCAGCCCGACACGGAGTACCGCGCTAGCAGCGGCACTCGCGAGTGCAACATGGCGGCACTGCCGACGGTTCGCGTGGCCCTCGCGGTGCTGGGCCTCTGTCCGTCCGCGACTCAGCGCAGGAGGAGGAGTACCACCATGAGCGCATCAACGCTTCGCACCTCGCCGCCGAGCTCCAACAACAAGAAAGAGTTGGAGGAACGAAGAATCGAAGCTCGACCGCTCCAGCTAACTCTGGAGCAGAGGGGCTCGAGGCCCGCGATGTGCTCGGCGACGCAAGACGCAAGGCCAGCACACCCCAAAGCAGCGGAAGGGTCCGACGGTCCTCACTTCTTCCCCACGCCGGCCCAAACGTGGCGCGGCCGCAATGCCGCCGAGGCCTCCCGAGCCGATCGACCCGGAGGCCAAGGCCACTTACCAAAACCTCCGGGTCGGTAGAGCACGCGGCCGCAAAGACATGCACGCCCGGCCCTATCGCCCGAGCCACCTGCCACCGCCCGCATCAGACGAAGCCGGGTTGTCCAGACAGCGCCGCCGCACCGCGAGCCACACCAGCTCGCTACGCGCCGCTGCGCTAACGCCTCTGATGCTCTACGACATTCGCGCTACCCTTGAGGCACGAAGAAAGATGGCGAGGAGGCCGCCCACTGCTGGGTTGCGGGCGGCGGCACCACCACCGCAGCCCGAGCCCCGACGGTCCCGACCACGAGCGTTCGGCGCGGGATCCGCCAGCGACTTCCCGCCGATTCCCGGCGCCTACCAACATTGCCAAATACACCGGCCACAAACCTGGTGTCCGCTTGAAGATTACCGGCCATATGTCGGGCGGAGGAGCAACGATGACCTCTTCATCATCCAATACCTTCCCATCTACCTCGCAGACTGCCCGAGCACGGCTCGAGTACTTGCCGCCAAAACCATCAGAACTGGACCGACTTGAAGGCCCTCTTCGTCGGCAACTCCGTGGCACTTACAAGCGCCGAAACTCCTCGACTAAGGGCTCGCAAACAGCAGCCTGTGGAAACCCTCCGACTACATCCGCGGTTTTCCCGCCAGGCAACGAGCTCCCGACATCTCCGACGCCGATGTTGTGGGAGCATTCATCTACGGCACTCCGCAAGGCCTTGGTACACAAACTAGGGCCGCCTCAAGCCCTAACTACTAAGGAGCTCCTCGATATCGCCACCAACCACGCCTCCCGGCGAGGAGGCCGTGGGGCCATCTTCGAGGAGGAAAGGCCCAGCCTGTAACCCGGCCCGTGACGGGTCCCTCCCGACCGCTCCGACAAACGGAAGCGCACGGGAAGCGATCCGCGAGACCCAAGTGGTCGCCATCGCCGACCGCCCCGCCAAGCGCCAGAGCGACCGACCGTCGCGCTACCACCACTTCGAGAAGTTGATGGACGACCGCGCCCAAACCACGGGTTCTCCGCAAGCACAAGTACCGGATCGCGAGGTCCTCGAGGCGCTACTCTCCGGCCCCGCAACGCCGCGTGGCAAGGGAAGAAGCTCGCCGCGGCTCGCTCGCGTCGAAGAAAAGGCGCACGACGAGTTCCTCAACCCGACGGCTGCCTCATGATCTTTGGAGGACCACCGCTATGCCGGATAAGCGCCGCCAAGCTCGCTTATCGCGAGGTCCATACCGTCGCGCCATGCGCCCCTCAATACCTCCGGTGGTCGGAGTTCCCGATCACCTTTGATCGGACCGACCACCCCGACCACGCCCACACCGGGAGATACCCCGTGGTCACCGCCGTGGGGAAGAAGCGCTTCAAAGGTGCTTATGGACGAGGCGCGTTCAACATCCTCTACGCCGAGACGCCGACGCTATGGGGATCCCGCGCCAACCCTCCGACTCAAAGAAGGCGCCTTCCATGGCGCCATTCCCGCCGCAGCCCATCCACTCGGGCATCGACCGCCTCATACCTTTGGGGAACCGAAACTTCGCACCAAACCTCGCTTTTGAGGTCGTGGATTTCCTGCCTACCATGCCATCCCGAAGGCCATGTTACGCCAAGTTCATGGCGGTCCCGCCACGCCTACCTCAAGCCGAAGATGCTGGCCACGGGAGTCATCACCGTGGCATCGTTCTTCGGCTTTTGCCTACAATCGCGAAGCGCAGTTAGCTAGAGCTTGACTCGGCAGCCATCGCTCCGCCGAGCTCGACAACCTCGTGAGGGAAGCTCCGAATCCGCCTCGAGTCCAAGAAGTCGGGGGCGGATCCTTCAAGTCCGCCGAGGACACGAAGGAGGTCGCGGTCAATCCTCGTGGTCCGACTCAAGACCGTGCGGATCGAGCCACGCCCCGCCAAATAGGAAAGCGCGCCGTCGACTTCTCCGCACCAACAAAGACGCTTCGCATGGAGGTCCTCCGACATGCCGGAATCCTGGGGAAGTCGCCGAGCACTCTTGAGCATCCGACAGCTCAAAGCCGGCCGCCTAACGCCGCGCGCCGCTCGACGAGGAGAAGCGCAGGATCATAGGGAGGAGATCGCCAAACTTCGCCGCAGGTTCAGAAAGAGGTGCGCCACCCCGAGTGGCTAGCCAACCTCAGACTTGTAAAAAGAAAATGGGCAATGGAGGATGTGCGCTGACTATACGAGTCTCAACAAAGCATGTCCCAAGGATCCGCTCCTTTGCCCCGCATCGACTAAGTCATCGACTCCACCGCAGGTGTGAGTCCTCTCTTCTCGATGCCTACTCGGCTACCACCAGATTGGCGCTTAAGGAGTCCGACCACCATGACTTCCTTCATCACCCTGCTCGCCATTCTCGCTATTGCTACGATGCCGCTCGCCTAAAGAACGCGCGCACATACCATACGATGTATGCAAACGTGCTTCAATGACCGACGGCCGAACGCTGAGGTGTACGCCGATGATATTGTCAGAAACCAAGAAGGCCGACGACCTTGTCCCCGACCGAAGAGACTTTTGCGAACCTTCGACGATTCTCGCATAAAGCTCAATCCAGAAATGCGCCGGGTCCCCAAAGGAAGCTCCTTGGCTTCATTGTTCCGAGCGAGGCATCGAGGCCAACCAGAGAAGATATTAGCAATCGCAAGGATGGGCCCAATCAAGAACCTCAAGGGGGTCCAGAGGTCGACCGGATGCCCAGCGCCTTTGAGCCGCTTCATGTCTCGCCGACGAGCGAATGCCACTCTACAAAGCTACCAAGAGATCCGACCGCTTAGCTGGACCCGTAAGCTCAGAGGCCTCACCCGCCCAAGGCCTTCCTGTCCTCGCCTCGGGCCCCGTCTCCCAGCACTGTGGAGCCACTGCTTTCTACATCGCCGCCACTACCCAAGTCGCCGCTGCCTCGTGGTGGAGCGAGCGGAAGAAGGCCGCGAACTTAAGGTACAACGCCGCTTTACTTCATTAGCGAGGTCCTTCCGAGTCCAAGACTCGGTACCTACAAAGTGCGTAGCTTACCTACACGGTGCTCATTGCGAAGAGAAAGCTCGCCCACTACTTCGATCAAGACAACATCACCGTGGTGACCACGCCCTCGTTAGGCGAGATCGTCCGCAACCGCGACGCCGGAAGGATAGCCAAGCGGGCACTCGAGCTCGCCACGACATCACATACGCCCCTGACGGCGATCAAGTCGCAGCCCTAGCCGACTTCCGCCGAGTGGACCGAAACCTGTGCACCACCAATGATCAAGACCCCAGCATCGACAATGTACTCGATGGGTCTTACAACAAGAATGGCACGGGCGCCGAGTCGCCATCATCTCCCCACTTGGGAACAAGCTCCAAGACGCCATCGTGCTTTTCGACGCCACCAACAACGCTGCCGAGCACGAGGCCCTCGCCAACGGTCTCGGATCGCGCCGACCTCGGTGCTCGCCGACTTACGCCCACGGGACTCCAAGCTTGTCGTCGACTAAGTCATGAAGGCCGCGAGCCTCGAGACGCCCGTATGGCCGCCAGATCGCCGAAGTGCTGTGCTCGCGCGGTTCAAAGGCTTCGAGCTTCACCATAGCTACCGACGCTACAATAGCGACGCCGACCACTCCGCCAACTGCCTCCAGCAGAGCCGTCCCGCCGGATCTTCGCTCGCGACCTCCGCGCCTTCCATCCAGCTAGGCCGTTGGGTTAACGGTCCCCGACCTACCTAGCGACGGCCGCCGCCCGCCGCCGCGGCGGGCGAGACTTGGCCGGGTCGAGCCAAGCGCGCTAGCAACCGAGTCCGACCGAGAAAGCCATTCATAGATCGCTTGACGGACGGGTCGCTTCCTCCCGACCACCGAGGTTCGACGCCGCCGGCGAGCAAAGTTCTTCGTCCCCGGTCGGTCTGCATCTTTACAAAGGAGCCC